>JAIOJX010000031.1:22357542-23557542 GCA_022376925.1 Tragulus kanchil
ACTTCCATTGAGCACATTTTTCCATAACAAGAAGAACCAAGCAAAAGTCATATTTAGAAAAACATTTATGGGGCTTCCCAGGTGTACCAGTGGGTAGAGTCCACCTTGCAGTGCAAGGGCCTCCGATTCGATCCTTAGCACGGGAAGATCCCACGTGCTGCGGAGCGGCCGGACCTGTGTGTCCGATTACGAGCCAGCACTCTGGAGCGCATGCGCCCAGGGCCGGTGTTCTGCAGCGATAGAGGCCACTGCAATGAGAGGCCCACACAGGCTAAAGGATTAAGATGGATGAGAATAAATGAAGGGCCAATAAAAAAGAGGCCGAAATTAAAAAAAAAACAAAACACTTAAACGAGTAAAGATTAACAAATACTTTAACAAGTATTGTAATAGGGTTGGGGCGAGCGCGCAGCTGTGAGACAGTCATTAGCACATGACCATTAGTGGGCCTGTTAGTAACAGATATCGCGAGAGCTTAAGCGGGAACCCGAGCGGGAGCCTCTGAGTGCAGGGTTAGAGGTCTGGCTTGGCCAGCAGTCAGCGCGCCCGCAGTCTCGAGGCAGAGTGCGGAGAGGAGTGGCCTGGAGGCTTCTCCTGGGGCCCTCCAGGCCCTTCAGCCGCGGCCTCCCGGTGAGCTGGGGGCTCGAGGACATGCTGCGGGCCCGAGGACATGCTGCGGGCCGTGTCCCACAGAGCTCGGGAGGCCTCGCCTCGCCACGGCCGCCCCTGGGCCAGGCCTCTGGGCCTAGAAAACACAGGGAGCCCCTCCTGAATCCCCTCCTCTGTGACCTCACGGCGGAGGCTGTATCCGTGGGTCCTGGTCTGCGGAGGCCTCGGCAGCTGGAGAATATGGACACGGCCTTTAAGGTACCAGCTTCAACCCGCTTCAGCCTCTCGATTCTAGTTTCCAAACTTGGCCTAATGTACATCAGCTGTCTATCCCGGGAGGTGGCCAGAGGTCAGGGTCAAGTTGCTGCTGAGCCTTCCTTCAGGTCCTATGGTCGGGGCTGTTCTCAAGGGAGGACGATTGTGATGAGCGGGGAGTGAACCTGTTTGGTGTTTGCTGCGTGTGTTCCTATGCGTCCAGGACAGACAGTTCTCTCCAGGTTAAATGGAAAACCTGAGGGCTGATGGGGTCCCAGGCTCTTGGCTGCCCCAGCGATGACAGCTGGGCAGGGTCTGGGAACCGGGGCCTGAGGGCGCCGTCCGCTCAGCTCTGCCTCCTCCGCAGGTGCCTGAGCCCTGGCGGGAGGACCCGGAGGGGATGCTGGATGAATGCTCCCGGGCAGGGCGGTCGACCCTTGAAGGGACCCCCTCCTCTTAGTCCAGGGCTGGACCTTGGAGGGTGAGAGTTGACCCCTGGGACCTTGCCCTTTCTTGTCAGAGCAGAAAATAACATTTGTTTGGTGGAGGTTCACATAAGGGCCAATAAAAAAGAGGCCGAAATTAAAAAAAAAACAAAACACTTAAACGAGTAAAGATTAACAAATACTTTAACAAGTATTGTAATAGGGTTGGCGGCGCAGCTGTGAGACAGTCATTAGCACATGACCATTAGTGGGCCTGTTAGTAACAGATATCGCGAGAGCTTAAGCGGGAACCCGAGCGGGAGCCTCTGAGTGCAGGGTTAGAGGTCTGGCTTGGCCAGCAGTCAGCGCCCGCAGTCTCGAGGCAGAGTGCGGAGAGGAGTGGCCTGGAGGCTTCTCCTGGGGGCCTCCAGGCCCTTCAGCCGGCCTCCCGGTGAGCTGGGGCTCGAGGACATGCTGCGGGCCGAGGACATGCTGCGGGCCGTGTCCCACAGAGCTCGGGAGGCCTCCCCCGCCACGGCCGCCCCTGGGCCAGGCCTCTGGGCCTAGAAAACACAGGGAGCCCCTCCTGAATCCCCTCCTCTGTGACCTCACGGCGGAGGCTGTATCCGTGGGTCCTGGTCTGCGGAGGCCTCGGCAGCTGGAGAATATGGACACGGCCTTTAAGGTACCAGCTTCAACCCGCTTCAGCCTCTCGATTCTAGTTTCCAAACTTGGCCTAATGTACATCAGCTGTCTATCCCGGGAGGTGGCCAGAGGTCAGGGTCAAGTTGCTGCTGAGCCTTCCTTCAGGTCCTATGGTCGGGGCTGTTCTCAAGGGAGGACGATTGTGATGAGCGGGGAGTGAACCTGTTTGGTGTTTGCTGCGTGTGTTCCTATGCGTCCAGGACAGACAGTTCTCTCCAGGTTAAATGGAAAACCTGAGGGCTGATGGGGTCCCAGGCTCTTGGCTGCCCCAGCGATGACAGCTGGGCAGGGTCTGGGAACCGGGGCCTGAGGGCGCCGTCCGCTCAGCTCTGCCTCCTCCGCAGGTGCCTGAGCCCTGGCGGGAGGACCCGGAGGGGATGCTGGATGAATGCTCCCGGGCAGGGCGGTCGACCCTTGAAGGGACCCCCTCCTCTTAGTCCAGGGCTGGACCTTGGAGGGTGAGAGTTGACCCCTGGGACCTTGCCCTTTCTTGTCAGAGCAGAAAATAACATTTGTTTGGTGGAGGTTCACAGGAACATTGTAATCTGACCTCAAGAACAAAGAAGCAGACACCAAGAAGTGTGCAACAGCTAACCACACGCCTCCGTCACCTTTCCCATAAAAGGGCATTGCTGAAAGCTTTCAGAGTTTTTGTTTTTGTTTTTTTTTTTAATTTTGGCCTCTTTTATTGGTTTTTTATTTATTTATTTTCATCCATCTTTATTCTTTTGGCCTGTGTGGGCCTTCCATTGCAGTGGCCTCTCTCCTTGCAGAGCACCGGCTCTGGGCGCATGCGCTCCAGAGCACTGGCTCATAATTGGACACACTCGTCCAGCCGCTCCATGGCACGTGGGATCTTCCCAGGCCAGGCATCAAACCAGTAGCCCTTGCACTGCAAGGCGGACTCTTTACCCACTGGACCACCAGGGAAGCCCTCAGGGAGTTTTAAGGCTCGAGCCACCCTTATCTCCTTGCCTGGTCCTGCAGTAAACTCTTCTGTGTTCCAGACTGCAACGTTTTGGTATTGTTTGGCCTCACTGTGTATCAGAGACGTGGACTTGCATTCAGTAACAATATGGGCAGTCAAGCCAACTGCCCCTGCCGAAGGTCTTTGGGGAAACTATGGGGAAAGGTGCAAGGCACAGAACTCAGAGTAACCCCAGCCAAGGGGTGAGGGGGCTGGAATGTGTGTATACCAACTTCCGAGAGACTCATTTATTGAGGGATTGTAAGTTCCTTGGCACTTCCAACCTGCCAAGTGTGGACAGTTCTGGGAGTAAGAGACCCTCCTCCCCTCCCCTGCTCACCATGCCCCTCTGCAAATGCAGAGACTGGAGGTGGAAGCTGGCCCAAACACTGAGAAGTCCCATGGATATACCTGAGGCACTGACCACTTCCTACACAGGGATTTAGCTCTTCTTATATGGTGACTTATTGCTTTTTATTTGATGAGCTGGTAGTCCAGATGTCAAGTTTTTCTCTGATTTGTAGCATCTGCTGATTTCCAAGGTGTAAACATTCCTGCTAAGGCCAGTTTCAAGCTATGGAGGGTTTAATAACCAGCTCCCAAATTTCAGCTTTTGGGAGCTCCACCCAACTCACTCACAGTCAGTCCTTTCCTCCCGTGTTGCATTTCACCTCAATGTTGTGAGCATGTGGTTTGGTGCCTTTTGGGTTTACATGCTCATATAGATTTTCCTCAAGAACAAAGAAGCAGACACCAAGAAGTGTGCAACAGCTAACCACACGCCTCCGTCACCTTTCCCATAAAAGGGCATTGCTGAAAGCTTTCAGAGTTTTTGTTTTTGTTTTTTTTTTTAATTTTGGCCTCTTTTATTGGTTTTTTATTTATTTATTTTCATCCATCTTTATTCTTTTGGCCTGTGTGGGCCTTCCATTGCAGTGGCCTCTCTCCTTGCAGAGCACCGGCTCTGGGCGCATGCGCTCCAGAGCACTGGCTCATAATTGGACACACTCGTCCAGCCGCTCCATGGCACGTGGGATCTTCCCAGGCCAGGCATCAAACCAGTAGCCCTTGCACTGCAAGGCGGACTCTTTACCCACTGGACCACCAGGGAAGCCCTCAGGGAGTTTTAAGGCTCGAGCCACCCTTATCTCCTTGCCTGGTCCTGCAGTAAACTCTTCTGTGTTCCAGACTGCAACGTTTTGGTATTGTTTGGCCTCACTGTGTATCAGAGACGTGGACTTGCATTCAGTAACAATATGGGCAGTCAAGCCAACTGCCCCTGCCGAAGGTCTTTGGGGAAACTATGGGGAAAGGTGCAAGGCACAGAACTCAGAGTAACCCCAGCCAAGGGGTGAGGGGGCTGGAATGTGTGTATACCAACTTCCGAGAGACTCATTTATTGAGGGATTGTAAGTTCCTTGGCACTTCCAACCTGCCAAGTGTGGACAGTTCTGGGAGTAAGAGACCCTCCTCCCCTCCCCTGCTCACCATGCCCCTCTGCAAATGCAGAGACTGGAGGTGGAAGCTGGCCCAAACACTGAGAAGTCCCATGGATATACCTGAGGCACTGACCACTTCCTACACAGGGATTTAGCTCTTCTTATATGGTGACTTATTGCTTTTTATTTGATGAGCTGGTAGTCCAGATGTCAAGTTTTTCTCTGATTTGTAGCATCTGCTGATTTCCAAGGTGTAAACATTCCTGCTAAGGCCAGTTTCAAGCTATGGAGGGTTTAATAACCAGCTCCCAAATTTCAGCTTTTGGGAGCTCCACCCAACTCACTCACAGTCAGTCCTTTCCTCCCGTGTTGCATTTCACCTCAATGTTGTGAGCATGTGGTTTGGTTCCTTTTGGGTTTACATGCTCATATAGATTTTCCTGGGTTTTTCCTTTGACCATTTCAGCAAGCATCTGAATGCCACTGTCAGTCATCTGGAAATCTCTTCACTTTTAAGCTTTAGGTGGCATTTCACTGGACTTGGGTTTCTCGTCACCTGCATTGATTTGAGGACGGAAAGGCAAAGCTGCTGCCCAAGGCTCTCACTTCTCAGAAGGAGTTGCTGACCTCATTGGCTAGATCGCAGATTGGTACTAGTGGGAAAATCACTTGTTTTTCCACGTGTCCCCTCATGTGGCTAGGTGGGTGCCAACTCCCTCTTTCCTGGATCTCATTTTCTAAGATTTGTTTTTATTTGTTTTTGGCCTTGTTGTGAGGCTTTCAGGATCTTAGTTCCCTAACCAGGGATGGAACCCATGCCCCCTGCAATGGAAGCATGGAATTCTTAGCCACTAAACTGCCAGGGAAGTCCCTGGACCTCATTTTCTAATATACCTGCTCTGATGTGCTGGATTGTTACATAAAATACAGAATACCCAGTTAAACTTAAATTTCAAATAGACAATTATACATTTTTAGCCCAAGTGGTGCTTCCCTGGTGGATCAGACTATAAAGAATCGGCCTACAGATCTACCTGGGTTTGATCCCTGGGTCAGGAAGATCCCCTGGAGAAGGAAATGGCAACCCACTGCAGTATTCTTGCCTGGAGAATAGACCATAGACCCTAGTGAGCTATAATCCATGGGGTCACAAAGAGTCAGACATGACTGAACCACTAACACTTTCACTTCGTGTCCAAAACATTGCAGGGGACATACTTAATGCTGAAAATATATACTTATGTATCCAAATATGGTGACTTATTGCTTTTTATTTGATGAGCTGGTAGTCCAGATGTCAAGTTTTTCTCTGATTTGTAGCATCTGCTGATTTCCAAGGTGTAAACATTCCTGCTAAGGCCAGTTTCAAGCTATGGAGGGTTTAATAACCAGCTCCCAAATTTCAGCTTTTGGGAGCTCCACCCAACTCACTCACAGTCAGTCCTTTCCTCCCGTGTTGCATTTCACCTCAATGTTGTGAGCATGTGGTTTGGTTCCTTTTGGGTTTACATGCTCATATAGATTTTCCTGGGTTTTTCCTTTGACCATTTCAGCAAGCATCTGAATGCCACTGTCAGTCATCTGGAAATCTCTTCACTTTTAAGCTTTAGGTGGCATTTCACTGGACTTGGGTTTCTCGTCACCTGCATTGATTTGAGGACGGAAAGGCAAAGCTGCTGCCCAAGGCTCTCACTTCTCAGAAGGAGTTGCTGACCTCATTGGCTAGATCGCAGATTGGTACTAGTGGGAAAATCACTTGTTTTTCCACGTGTCCCCTCATGTGGCTAGGTGGGTGCCAACTCCCTCTTTCCTGGATCTCATTTTCTAAGATTTGTTTTTATTTGTTTTTGGCCTTGTTGTGAGGCTTTCAGGATCTTAGTTCCCTAACCAGGGATGGAACCCATGCCCCCTGCAATGGAAGCATGGAATTCTTAGCCACTAAACTGCCAGGGAAGTCCCTGGACCTCATTTTCTAATATACCTGCTCTGATGTGCTGGATTGTTACATAAAATACAGAATACCCAGTTAAACTTAAATTTCAAATAGACAATTATACATTTTTAGCCCAAGTGGTGCTTCCCTGGTGGATCAGACTATAAAGAATCGGCCTACAGATCTACCTGGGTTTGATCCCTGGGTCAGGAAGATCCCCTGGAGAAGGAAATGGCAACCCACTGCAGTATTCTTGCCTGGAGAATAGACCATAGACCCTAGTGAGCTATAATCCATGGGGTCACAAAGAGTCAGACATGACTGAACCACTAACACTTTCACTTCGTGTCCAAAACATTGCAGGGGACATACTTAATGCTGAAAATATATACTTATGTATCCAAATTGAATCATGCTGCAATGCACAGTGCTGCGTTTTCCCTTGTTAGAAGGATCCTAGTGAGAGGACTGTTTGTTGTTGTTGTTTTTAAAGTTACTAGAGGTCTAGGTCAGAATCCCCAAGGATAGAAATGTATTTCCCCACAATGGAAATGGGATGTTAGTTTTGGAAGCTTAGAGACTCAAGCTTCCAAAAACAAGTAGTTAAAGCGGATAAAAGAACAGATAAAAATAATACAGTTTTTTTTACATTAATTAATAAATGCTGTTGTGCTTGGAGATGATCTCTCATATAACGTGTCAGTCTGGAGAGTTTTTTTAAAAAGTTTTTTTGGCCATTTATTGTATGAAATATTTCCCTGAAGCTAAGTAAATATTTTTATTAAAAAGATTAAGAAACTAAACATTATTTGATGCAAGGGGCATCTTGTGTTTATACTTGCTCTGTCCGGCAGCTGATGAACTGGTGACCTTGTCCTTGCTCTGGTTCAAGCCTAATCATAAGACTCTGGAAACTTTTGGTGTGTATTTTCTTTATTTTGGAGAGTCTGTCTATTGGAAACTTCATGAGAAGGGCTGGTTGGTAGAACAGGATTTGGTATTTCTGGGTCCTCCAGCAAATCCTCTTCAAATATCAGGAAAACCATACTCTGAAGTCTAAAAGTTTGGATGGGATTCAGTCTTTGTTGGGGTAAAGTCTTTGATGAATTTAATCCGTGCACATTTATTGTCACCTATTATGTCTGGCTTAGTTCTGTCATTCTGTTTCTAATGAGCCATGCTTTCTCTAGTTAGTTTTCTTTGGATTAGAAGTCATACCTGTAATTTTTATAATACCAGACATTATTTTAAATACAAACACCTAAATTTCCCACCACATGCATTTCCTTTCTATCATATATCACACTTTGGGGGGAAATAATTTGCGATTTTAACAGGCAGATGTTTCTGGTCATGGTTATTCATAATTAATTATTTTAACATATTGTATGTCTTCAGCTTTAATACTTACTTCTGATAATTGGGAGTAAGTTGCATGTCTCATGATTTGTAGTCAGCCCTGCAGTTTTGTATCCTGGTTGTTAGTTTCTTTCGTCTTTACCCTGCTCTTGAAATCACCTTTGGATTCTTCAGTCTGGTTTTTTTTTAAATCATCTATTTATTTTTGGTTGCATTGCATCTTTGTTGCTGCATGCAGGTTTTCTCTCCTTGTGGTGAGCAGGGGCTGCTCTTAGTTGTGGTGTGTGGGCTTCTCATTGTGGCTTCTCTTGTTGCAAAGCATGGGCTCCAGGGTTCTAACGCCATACTTGTGGTGCATGGGCTGAGCTGCGCTGAGGCATGTGGAATCTTCCCAGACCAGGGACTGAACCCGTGTCCCTGCCTTGGTAGGTGGATTCCTACCCACTGCCCCACCAGGAAAGTCCTGGATTCTTCCATCTTATTCTCTGCCACTGGCCATTGAACTCGAGAGTCCTCTGGGCTCTGTTTGTTCTTCTCCCTCTTACTGTCTGTACTGTGGACAACTCACCAATAAACAACTGAGGATCCAACCCACTGCTAAGTGCAAACCCGCAAACTCACTTGGCTAATGGGGGCCTCCACTTGGATGTCTAATGGGACCTCACAGCTAGCCTGCAATAACCTGTCTAAAAAGAGCCTTCCTGCCCTACCTGGACCTGTTCTGGAGTTCCAGTCTCAGCTGACCACACCACCACCTGTCCATTTCCAGCCACTCTGGCAGAACAGGGCCCCAGTGCTTTCTTTTTCTCCCTTCCACCCCCGTGTCGAGTCTGTCAAAGACCTGCCACTCTTAACTTCAGGAGAGCTTTTGAAACTATCCGATTTTCTTCATTCCATCATCGCAACACTAATTCTAGGGACGACTGTGTCTAGTCTGGTCTGAGACCTCCTAACTGGCCTCCCCACCTCCCCCCGGCCTCTGTCTGGACCAGACCCAGAGGGAACATCTAGAAATACAGATACACTGCCTCTCTTCTGCTTCCCACTGCTCTTAAGATATTGGCGAGGGGCAAGATAGAGGTAGATGATTAAGGGGTGCAAGCTGTTACGGATGAAAGAAATAAGCGGCAAGGACATATTGTACAACACAGGGAGTATGGCCAATATTTTATATGAACTTTAAACGGAATGTAGTCTATAAAATTTTTGTATAGTTATATTGTACACCGGAAACAAATAGAACATGGCAAATTCACTATATGTTAATAATAATAAAAGGAGAATCCTGATACAGGCAGGATTCCTCGGGTGCCCACGAGACCCTTCCCACCTGTCCTGGCCTGGAACATGTTTCTGTTTCTCTTCTTTCAGCCTCTCACCAGCTCTGTGCTCTCTCCCATGAGGGGCCCTTGACATCTGCTTTGAACCCTTGACTTTCTCCCTTTGTGTGTTTAAGCTCCTACTCACCCTTCAGAGCTCAGCCTCCCCTGAATCCCCTGCTAGGTTTAATTCCTCTGTTCTTTGTTCTCCTAGTCCCAGTGCCTTTTTGTCACAGCACTTTATGATGTTGTCACTTTATAATTCATTACAGTCCCTCTTCTGACGAGTACCTGCCTCCCCCAGGAGGCTCTAAGCCCCCTAGAGGTATGGATCATGTCTGTATCCCCAGTGCCTAGCAGTACCCAAGAAACATTTGTAAACTGAATGAGTAAGTGAATGATTTGGAGCTGGTGCAGCTACGAGTGACACTGAAGGCCATCCCTGTCACTAACAGTGGACCTTGAGGCTGAGGCCCCAGAGGAGGGAGGACGCCTGGGGGCCTAAGAGTCAAATGTTAGAGTTTTGAGTTCCAAAGTGCTCTTGAAAGCTATGGCTTTTGATTGCAAGCGCCAGAAGCAGGTGAGAGAAAGATGTTTCTGTTTGCTTTTTTTGTTGTTGTTATTCTTGAAGCTTGACTTGGCATATGACACACAAAGCCAGGGGGACCCAGAGCCACTACGGTTTGCACCATAAACCTCAGGGTGGAGGTAAAAGGTGGTGATGAAGAATGTTTCCCTGCTCTAGAGGAGACAAGTCCAATTAGTGAGTGTGGAAGGATCAGAATTACTGGGTTCCCAAGAAAGTGTCTAGCACTCCATCCTTTAAGAGAGTGCAACCCCAGTTCAAGATGGCAGGGGTCCCAGAAAAGGCCTCTTAGAGAAGTCCAGTATGGTGCCCGACTAGTGGAGCAGAGTGGCCAAGGGAAGTATAGAAATAGAGTGACCTAAGGGCAGACAGCAGCAATGAGTCTAGCAAGCCCAGCACAGCGTAGAGGAACAGGTTAGAGTCCTCAAGCCCCCAGAGAGGTGTGCATGAGGCTGAGAGTGGACGAATGCTGGCCGAGTGGGTTACAGGGTCCTAGGAATCATCAAGGCCATGGCTGAACTGGAGTTCCTGTGGTAGCAGGAATCAGGGGACCTAGATTCAGAGGCCAGTGAGGGCTGAGGACCGCTTGCAGCCAGATGACCCTCCCAGATGTTGGTGTGGTGTGCAACACCCTCTCACCCCCAGGCTGCTTGCCTCTGGGTGGCGTGTGTGCACATGTGTGAAATCTGAAGACGAGCGGCATTTACTGAAAGAGAAGTTGAGTGAAGTGGCTGTTTTCTTAATGTTTGTCACTGTGTTTCCCCACCGTCAGTGGAAACCAGAACTTATAAACTAGAATGAGTTTAAATGGGAAGAAATAGGAACATTAATAGGTTTTTGGTCCCTTAGGAGTGTGGTCAGGGAAATTTATACTTACTACATAGACTTACCAACCCCTGTGTTACTTGAACTTCCAGAAAGAAATGGAATCAAATTCAGGTGGATTTAATGAAGGGAGTAATAGGAATAATAGGGAGTAATAGGGGAGAGTGGGTGGGGTAAGGGGACCCAGTCACCCAGGCGTCAGGGTTCAGGGAAGAGTGACAGTAGGAAGACTGAGGATGGGGAGGGCAGGGGACTCCACTGAGAACTGGAGACCTAAATAGGGGGCCACTCAGTAGGAGCTGTGGACATGCAGAGACTGAGCTACTGCCAGAAGCGAGACCCAGAGAAGACAGGGAGCAGGGAAGAAATATTGCCATTTCTCTCTCCTCCCAGCTCTGGGACCCGAGGGCCAGCCAGCAAGGATATCTGAGAGGTACGGTCCACAGGCGCCAACGCTTTGGGCATAGAGCAGGGTGGGAAAATGGGTGAGATGGAGTGGGGGCTGAGCTGAAGACTAGCTAGCACACCCTTCTGACTGAATAGGTGGGGAGACTGAGGCCCAGGTGGGGGAAGGACCTGCCCAGGATCACTTAGAAATTGAAAGGCAGAGGACTCCCCCACTTTGGGATCTCATTCTCCTGCGAGAGCTCATTCTCCTAGACTGTGCTGTTGTATTTCCTTAACACACAACTGAATGTTCTCATTTTCGAACCTTATTATAAAAAGGAATCCGAAAATGCAAAAATGTAGAAAGAAGAAAATATCACTAACATTTTGGCATCTGTTCTAGATTTCCACTGTATGCTTGAATACACTCATTTAATAAAAATGAGAGTGGCCTTAATAAGGCAGGACGAGGAGGGGCTGGTCCTCAGTGAGTCAGCAGAGGGCTCCTTAAAGGAGAGGAAGAGGGAAATGAAAAAATAAGACACAAAAGTCCAGTGGAAGGGCAGACCGGTGGGTTCTGGGGTGGCCTCTGTTTCCCCAGTTGCTCCCGGGCAGAGGTGTGTGAGAAAGGCAGACAAGCCCCCAGAGAAGCACGTGTGAGCCCTCCTTTCCCGGCAAGTTCCTCTCACCCTCTGGGCGTCAGCATGCTCATCTGTATAGGGTTGTCCCAACTCCCGCGGTCCTCTGGCTGGGGCTCCTCCCTGGTGATTGCCTGGCTCTGATGTCTGCATCCTTAGCGCCCCCTGGGAGGGGCTGGGGAAAGCCTAGTGGGCCCTGAAAGTTGGTACGTGCCCTATCGGAGGTATGTTTGTGATGTGTGATGTGTTGTCCATAACTGAAGCAGAGCAGCTGGCCCGGTGATTGGGATGCTGATTGTCCCCTAAAAGTGATTCGTGTTGTTTTCGGTGCACTGGCTCCAAGACCCTCAAACGGCAGTCCTGGACCCCAGACCCACTCGAAGCTTTAAGCTTAAATCACAACCTGGGTGGTCCAGACCCAGGATTAGAAACGGCGGTGCTAAGGCCATGGTCACCTCTGGAAAGGTTCTAAAAGACTTCAGTTCACGGATTCCAGTAGAAGGACGTGCACCCATCTCTCCTGCAAAATCGCCTGAATTGCAACGAGTTCCTGGGAAACCATCGACAGGAGGAGGTTGGATCTGATCACAGAGATGATACCCCACATCGAAGAACAAAGGAGAAGCCGCATCAAGATGGTAGGAAGGGTGCAATCACACTTTTAAAAGTCAAACCTCATACCCGCCAGAAAGGCTGGGTGGGCCAAAGGCGCAAAGCCTGTTGCAGATTAAGACCTGGGAAAGGAGCAGTGACACCCACAAGGGACTGAACCAGACGTGCTTTGGAGGGTCCAGGTGCCACCTTGAGCTACAAGTGCCCTTGAGTAGTCCTCGGGAGGACGGCACTCAGTTTCCTTTGGAGGAGGTTACCATTAACCCGATCACAGAGCCTCTGAGAGGACTGGAAACTCTGCACTGTGATCCAGGAGAGGGGAATAGCGATCCTGCATGAGACTGAGCCAGACTCACCTCTGAGTAACCTGACGTCTCCCGCGGTGGCGGGGGTTGACGGTGGCCTGCAGCAGGGTCGGGGTCACTGTGGAAGAGCTTCCCATAGAGTGTGTGGGAATAAATCCTTTGTGAGACAGACGCCATTTTCCCTACTGTAATTTGACTGCTGGTCAAACTCCAGGGCTGCTGGTCAAGCTACAGGGAGGGAACTTAGCTCTACCCAGCAAGAAAAGGGATTTGGATTAAGAAACTCCCAGGGCCAGCCTGGGCGGGCCTTTTAATTCTGGAATAGGCCGAAATAAACAAGCAGTCAAAGAGGTCTTCAGATCCAACCAATGCCAGAGGAAAGAAAAAGACTGATAATTCCTGAATAGTCAGCAAGAGACAGAAGAACATAAACACTATTTTCACGTTTTGTCTGAAGCTGGAGTTACTGCTGGATTTTTAAAATTTCATTTAATTCCTTATTCTTTTTTATTGCTTTTTTTGTATTGTATTGCTTTGTTTCAATTGTTTTTTTCCCTTTTTTCCAAACCCACTTAGTGCACCCCCCGTTTTTTTTTCTGTTTTTTTTTTTTTTTGGATGTGTGAGAGTGGGTGTGTTCACTTCCTTCACTGAATTCTATTGAAGCTACTAATCTTATCAGTAAGACTGAATATATTCAAGTTTTCATAATTTTTTTTTCTTTTTCCTTTTAAACCACACATTTTATTTTGGTATAAACTTCTGGTTCCCCATTGGCCTTTTAAGGTTCTGTGAGGGTTTGGTTTTATTATTTTTGCTTTGTTTTTCTATATTTTTCTATATACTTATCTCTTTTAATTTTTAAAAAATTTTCATTTGTACTACTACTTCCTCTATAATTCTTTGCTTTCTCTGAAGCTCCTTTCCTGTAGAACTAAACTCTAATACATACAAATCTTTATCTTCCTATATTTAACTTTGCAGTATTATTCTATATTTCTCTTCTATCCTCCCTTTCTCTTTTTGCCTTTTCCCACCATATTTCTTAGTCTGTTCTGTTCTCATTGCCTTATCCCCAATGGGGACCCTGCTCTAGCATTATTCTCCAATTGGTGCTCTACTTAGTTTGGTTATTAACTGGTGGATATCATTCTTGATTTTCTCTATTCGCCATGCTAATGTATTGTACTGTATTTTTGGTTGGAATGCTTATGTTATGTTACAGCTATATATGTTTTTGTGTATAATTCAATACGCTGGATAGTATTTGCATAATATTTTAATTGCCATTTGTTAAAGGTATACCTTCTGTTTCTCATTCGCATATATATGCTTTAATATCATTTAATGCCATAATAAACCAGCAGTGAAATCTTCATTCCCTGGTCAGGCAACAAGCCCCGGGGCTTTAGGGAGGGAGCACTGACTCCACAACTCTACAATACTAGAGAATGCCTAACACTAGAGAGCACTAAACAGCGAGAACTCCCAACAAAGACAAGCACTTGTATGCAAGTCCTGACATCACGCAACCACAAGCATCACCCAGAATAAGAAGCCCCATCCAAACAACAAACACCAACAGACGTAACTCAAAGTCTGGGAAAAGGAAATCCCAAACAGAGTCAGTTAAAAAATTAATAATAACAATGAAACGGCAGAAAAATACCACACAAGTGAAGGAACAATATACAAACACACAAGATCAAATCAATGAAGAGAATTTGGACAAACTTTCTGAAAGTGGTTTCAGAAGAATGATAGTAAAGACAATCAAAGACACTGAAAACAGAATGTTAGAGAAATTGCAAGACACAACTAATACACTGAATAAAGAAATACAAGAACTTACCAAAAAAGTAACAGAGACAAACAACTCAATTGCTGAACTGAAAAACACTGTAGAAGGAATCAAGGGCAGAGTATATGAGACAGAAGACCGGATAAGTGAGCTGCAAGATAGAATGATGGAAGTAACTGCTGAAAAACAGAATCTAGCTCAAAGAATGAAAAGAGCAGAGGATAGCCTCAGAGACCTCTGGGATAATATCAAACGCACCAATATTTGAATTATAGGGGTTCCAGAAGAAGAAGAAAAAAGAAAGGCTATGAGAAAACTTTTGAAGAAATTATAGTTGAAAATTTCCCCAGCATGGGAAAAGAAATAGTCAATCAAGTCCAAGAAATGCAAGAGTACCATACAGAATCAACCCGAGAAGAAACACACCAAGACACGTATTAATGAAGCTAACACAAATTAAGCACAAGGACAGAATTCTCAAAGCAGCAGGGAACAAAATCCAAAAAACACAGCTGATCTTTACATGACTAATGTTATGTTACAGCTATATATGTTTTTGTGTATAATTCAATACGCTGGATAGTATTTGCATAATATTTTAATTGCCATTTGTTAAAGGTATACCTTCTGTTTCTCATTCGCATATATATGCTTTAATATCATTTAATGCCATAATAAACCAGCAGTGAAATCTTCATTCCCTGGTCAGGCAACAAGCCCCGGGGCTTTAGGGAGGGAGCACTGACTCCACAACTCTACAATACTAGAGAATGCCTAACACTAGAGAGCACTAAACAGCGAGAACTCCCAACAAAGACAAGCACTTGTATGCAAGTCCTGACATCACGCAACCACAAGCATCACCCAGAATAAGAAGCCCCATCCAAACAACAAACACCAACAGACGTAACTCAAAGTCTGGGAAAAGGAAATCCCAAACAGAGTCAGTTAAAAAATTAATAATAACAATGAAACGGCAGAAAAATACCACACAAGTGAAGGAACAATATACAAACACACAAGATCAAATCAATGAAGAGAATTTGGACAAACTTTCTGAAAGTGGTTTCAGAAGAATGATAGTAAAGACAATCAAAGACACTGAAAACAGAATGTTAGAGAAATTGCAAGACACAACTAATACACTGAATAAAGAAATACAAGAACTTACCAAAAAAGTAACAGAGACAAACAACTCAATTGCTGAACTGAAAAACACTGTAGAAGGAATCAAGGGCAGAGTATATGAGACAGAAGACCGGATAAGTGAGCTGCAAGATAGAATGATGGAAGTAACTGCTGAAAAACAGAATCTAGCTCAAAGAATGAAAAGAGCAGAGGATAGCCTCAGAGACCTCTGGGATAATATCAAACGCACCAATATTTGAATTATAGGGGTTCCAGAAGAAGAAGAAAAAAGAAAGGCTATGAGAAAACTTTTGAAGAAATTATAGTTGAAAATTTCCCCAGCATGGGAAAAGAAATAGTCAATCAAGTCCAAGAAATGCAAGAGTACCATACAGAATCAACCCGAGAAGAAACACACCAAGACACGTATTAATGAAGCTAACACAAATTAAGCACAAGGACAGAATTCTCAAAGCAGCAAGGGAAAAGCAACTAGTGACAAACAAGGGAAAGCCCATGTGTTCAACAGCTGATCTTTCAACAGAAACTCTGCAGGCCAGAAGGGAATGACAGGACACATTTAAACGGCTAAAAGAGAATAATCTGCAACCAAGAATCCTCTACCCTTCAAGGATCTCCTTCAAAATCGATGGAGAAATCAAAAGCTTTACAGATGAGCAAAAACTAAAAGAATTTAGTCACACCAAACCAGCCTTAAAACAAGTGTTAACAGGACTTATATAGACAACAAGTATAAAAGGAGAAGATCCACAAAACAAAGCCATCATAACTTCTAAGAAAATGACAATAGGATCATTTGTATCAATAATTACTTTGAATGTAAATGGACTAAATGCCCCAACCAAAAGACACAGAGTGGCTGAATGGATTCAAAACACGACCCATACATATACTGCCTCCAGGAAACTCACTTCAGACCTAGAGACACTCATAGACTGAAAGTGAGAGGCTGGAAAACGATATTCCATGCAAATGGAAATCAAAAGAAAGCTGGAGTAGCAATCCTCATATCAGACAAAATAGACCTCAAAATAAAGAAGATTCAAAGAGACAAGGCAGGACACTACATAATGATCAAGGGATCGATCCAAGAGGAAGGCATAACACTCATAAATATCTATGCACACAATGCAGGAGCACCCCAATACATAAGACAAACACTTTCAGACATAAAAGAAGACATCGATACTAACACAATAATAGTAGGAGCTTTTAACACTCTTCTCACACCAATGGACAGATCATCCAAACAGAAAATTAATAAAGAAACACAAGCCTTAAATGCCACATTAGAAGAAATGGACCTCATGGATGTCTTTAGGACTTTCCATCCAAAAGCAGAAGAATACACTTTCTTCTCAAGTGCTCACGGAACTGTCTCCAGGATAGACCACATCTTGGGCCACAAATCAAGCCTCAGTCAATTCAAGAAAACTGAAATTATATCAACCATCTTCTCAGACCACAATGCAATGAGACTAGAGATCAACTACAGGAAAAAAAACCGCTAAAAATACAAACACATGGAGATTAAACAACACATACCTGAAAAACCAACTGATTACCGAGCAAATCAAAGCAGAAATTTAAAAATTCCTAGAAGAAAACGACAATGAACACACGACAGTGCAAAACCTATGGGATACTGCAAAAGCAGTTCTAAGACGGAAGTTTATAGCAATTCAATCCCATCTCAAGAAACTAGGAAAATCTCAAACAGACGACCTAACCTTACGCTTAAAACAACTGAAGAAAGAAGAACAAAAAACACCCCAAAGTCAGCAGAAGAAGGGAAATCATAAAGATCAGAGCAGAAATAAATGAAAATGAAATGAAAGAAACAATAATAAAGATAAATAAAACAAAAAGCTGGTTCTTCGAAAAGGTAAATAAAATCGACACACCACTGGCCAGACTCATCAAGAAAAAGAGAGAGAAGAACCAGATCACCAAAATCAAAAGAAAGCTGGAGTAGCAATCCTCATATCAGACAAAATAGACCTCAAAATAAAGAAGATTCAAAGAGACAAGGCAGGACACTACATAATGATCAAGGGATCGATCCAAGAGGAAGGCATAACACTCATAAATATCTATGCACACAATGCAGGAGCACCCCAATACATAAGACAAACACTTTCAGACATAAAAGAAGACATCGATACTAACACAATAATAGTAGGAGCTTTTAACACTCTTCTCACACCAATGGACAGATCATCCAAACAGAAAATTAATAAAGAAACACAAGCCTTAAATGCCACATTAGAAGAAATGGACCTCATGGATGTCTTTAGGACTTTCCATCCAAAAGCAGAAGAATACACTTTCTTCTCAAGTGCTCACGGAACTGTCTCCAGGATAGACCACATCTTGGGCCACAAATCAAGCCTCAGTCAATTCAAGAAAACTGAAATTATATCAACCATCTTCTCAGACCACAATGCAATGAGACTAGAGATCAACTACAGGAAAAAAAACCGCTAAAAATACAAACACATGGAGATTAAACAACACATACCTGAAAAACCAACTGATTACCGAGCAAATCAAAGCAGAAATTTAAAAATTCCTAGAAGAAAACGACAATGAACACACGACAGTGCAAAACCTATGGGATACTGCAAAAGCAGTTCTAAGACGGAAGTTTATAGCAATTCAATCCCATCTCAAGAAACTAGGAAAATCTCAAACAGACGACCTAACCTTACGCTTAAAACAACTGAAGAAAGAAGAACAAAAAACACCCCAAAGTCAGCAGAAGAAGGGAAATCATAAAGATCAGAGCAGAAATAAATGAAAATGAAATGAAAGAAACAATAATAAAGATAAATAAAACAAAAAGCTGGTTCTTCGAAAAGGTAAATAAAATCGACACACCACTGGCCAGACTCATCAAGAAAAAGAGAGAGAAGAACCAGATCACCAAAATCAAAAATGAAAAAGGAGAGATTACAACAGATAATGCAGAAATCCAAAGGATTATAAGAGACTATTATGAACAACTCTATGGCAACAAACTGGACCACCTGGAAGAAATGGACAGTTTCTTAGAGAAGATTAATCTCCCAAGACTCAACCAGGAAGAAATAGAAACTATGAACAAGCCAATCGCAAGCTCAGAAATCGAGTTTGTGATCAAAAATCTATCCAAAAATAAAAGCCCAGGACCAGATGGCTTCACAAGTGAATTCTACCAAACATTTAAAGAAGAGCTAATGCCTGTGCTTCTAAAACTCTTCCAAAAAATTGCACAGGAAGGAACACTTCCAAACACATTCTACAAGGCCGCCATCACCCTGATACCAAAGCCAGGCAAAGACAACACAAAAAAAGAGAATTATAGGCCAATTTCACTGATGAATCTAGATGCCAAAATCCTCAACAAAATCCTAGCAAACAGAATTCAACAACACATCAAAAAGCTCATACATCATGATCAAGTTGGGTTCATCCCAGGCATGCAAGGATTCTTCAATATCCACAAATCAATCAATGTGATACACCATATCAACAAATTGAGAGACAAAAACCACATGATCATCTCAATAGATGCAGAAAAAGCCTTTGACAAAGTACAGCATCCATTTATGATAAAAACTCTTCAGAAAATGGGCATAGTAGAAGGAACCTATCTCAGCATAGTGAAAGCCATATATGAGAAGCCCACAGCAAACATTATCCTCAATGGTGAAAAACTGAAAGCATTCCCTCTAAGATCAGGAACAAGACAAGGGTGTCCACTTTCACCACTCTTATTCAACATAGTCCTGGAAGTCCTAGTAACAGCAATAAGAGAAGAGAAAGAAATAAAAGGAATCCAGATTGGAAAGGAAGAAGTCAAACTCTCTCTATTTGCAGATGACATGATATTATACATAGAA
This sequence comes from Tragulus kanchil, assembly GCA_022376925.1. Taxonomy (NCBI): domain Eukaryota; kingdom Metazoa; phylum Chordata; class Mammalia; order Artiodactyla; family Tragulidae; genus Tragulus; species Tragulus kanchil. The sequence goes on from JAIOJX010000031.1 coordinate 22,376,739, forward strand.
AATATCAAAGACACTATTAAAAACTACGAGAGTTAATCAGTGAATTCAGCAAAGTCGCAGGATACAAAATCAATACACAGAAATCACTGGCATTCCTATACACAAACAATGAAAAATAAGAAAATGAAATCAAAGAGGCAATCCCCCTCACCATCGCAACCAAAAGAATCAAATATCTAGGAATAAACCTACCCAAAGAAACAAAAGAACTGTACACAGAAAATTACAAGATACTCATGAGAGACATTAAAGAAGACTTAAACAGATGGAGAGATATTCCATGTTCCTGGGTTGGAAGAATCAATATTGTGAAAATGACCATACTACCAAATGTCATCTATAGATTCAATGCGATCCCTATCAAACTTCCAGTGACATTCTTCACAGAACTAGACCAAAGAATAACACAGTTCATATGGAAACACAAAAGACCTCGAATAGCCAAAGCAATCCTGAGGAAGAAGAATGGAGCTGGAGGGATCAGCCTCCCCAAATTCAGACTCTACTACAAAGCAACAGTCCTCAAGACAGTATGGTACTGGCACAAAAACAGAAATATCGACCAATGGAACAAGATAGAGAACCCAGAGATAAACCCATGCACCTATGGGTACCTTATTTTTGACAAAGGAGGCAAACATATAAAATGGGACAAAGACAGCCTCTTCAACAAATGGTGCTGGGAAAATTGGACAGCTACATGCAAAAAAAATGAAGCTGGAACATTCCCTGATACCATGCACAAAGATCAACTCAAAATGGATTAAAGACCTAAATGTAAGGCCAGAAACCATCAAACTCTTAGAGGAGTATATAGGCAAAACCCTCAAGGACATAAATCAAAGCAAGATCTTCTCTGACCCACCTACTAGAATAGTGGAACTAAAAAGCAGTCCAGGCAAAATTCCTCTAAGATCAGGAACAAGACAGGGTGTCCACTTTCACCACTCTTATTCAACATAGTCCTGGAAGTCCTAGTAACAGCAATAAGAGAAGAAAGAAATAAAAGGAATCCAGATTGGAAAGGAAGAAGTCAAACTCTCTCTATTTGCAGATGACATGATATTATACATAGAAAATATCAAAGACACTATTAAAAACTACGAGAGTTAATCAGTGAATTCAGCAAAGTCGCAGGATACAAAATCAATACACAGAAATCACTGGCATTCCTATACACAAACAATGAAAAATAAGAAAATGAAATCAAAGAGGCAATCCCCTTCACCATCGCAACCAAAAGAATCAAATATCTAGGAATAAACCTACCCAAAGAAACAAAAGAACTGTACACAGAAAATTACAAGATACTCATGAGAGACATTAAAGAAGACTTAAACAGATGGAGAGATATTCCATGTTCCTGGGTTGGAAGAATCAATATTGTGAAAATGACCATACTACCAAATGTCATCTATAGATTCAATGCGATCCCTATCAAACTTCCAGTGACATTCTTCACAGAACTAGACCAAAGAATAACACAGTTCATATGGAAACACAAAAGACCTCGAATAGCCAAAGCAATCCTGAGGAAGAAGAATGGAGCTGGAGGGATCAGCCTCCCCAAATTCAGACTCTACTACAAAGCAACAGTCCTCAAGACAGTATGGTACTGGCACAAAAACAGAAATATCGACCAATGGAACAAGATAGAGAACCCAGAGATAAACCCATGCACCTATGGGTACCTTATTTTTGACAAAGGAGGCAAACATATAAAATGGGACAAAGACAGCCTCTTCAACAAATGGTGCTGGGAAAATTGGACAGCTACATGCAAAAAAAATGAAGCTGGAACATTCCCTGATACCATGCACAAAGATCAACTCAAAATGGATTAAAGACCTAAATGTAAGGCCAGAAACCATCAAACTCTTAGAGGAGTATATAGGCAAAACCCTCAAGGACATAAATCAAAGCAAGATCTTCTCTGACCCACCTACTAGAATAGCGGAACTAAAAAGACAAATGAACATGTTGGGACCTAATGAAACTTCAAAGCTTTTGTACAGCAAAAGAAATCACAAAAAAGGGGCTTCCCCTGGTGGTCCAGTGGGTAAGGACACCGCCTTGCAGTGCAAGGGGCGCCGGTTCGATCCCTGATCTGGGAAGATCCCACGTGCCGTGGAGCGGCTGGACCGATGTGTCCAATGACCCAGCTGGAGCTCTGGAGCGCATGCGCCCAGAGCCGGTGCTCTGCAACGACAGACGCCACTGTGATGAGAGGCCCACAGGAGCCAAAGAACAAAGACGGATGAAAATAGAGAAATGAAAGACCAAAAGAAGTGGCCCGCCCGCTCCCCTCCCTCCCCAATCCGACCTCCGCCCAAAATAAATGAATAAATAAATCTTTATAAAAAAAAAAAAAAGAAATCACAAAAAAGCTCAACAGACATCCCACAGAGCGGGAGAAAATCATAGCAAATGAAATAACAGACAAAGAATTAATCTCCAAAATCTACAAGCAACTCAGACAACTCAGCACCGGAAAAATGAACAACCCAATCAAAAAATGGGAAAAAGATCTAAAGAGACGCCTCTCCAAAGAGGACATACAGATGGCCCAAAAGCACATGAAACGATGCTCAACCTTGCTTATTATTAGAGAAATGCAAATTAAAACCACAATGAGATACCACCTCACACCCGTCAGAATGGCCATCATCAACAAATCGACAGACAATAAATGCTGGAGAGGGTGCGGAGAAAAGGGAACCCTCTTGCATTGCTGGTGGGAATGTAAATTGATACAGCCTCTATGGAAGACAGTCTGGAGATTTCTTAAAAAACTAAAAATAGAAGCACCTTATGACCCAGCAATCCCACTACTAGGCCTATATCCTGATGAAATCAAAACTGAAAGATGCCCCTGTACCCCAATGTTCATTGCAGCTCTCTATACAGTAGCTAGAATATGGAAGGAACCTAGATGTCCATCGACAAATGAATGGATACAGAAGCTCTAGTACATATACACAATGGAATACTACACAGCTATAAAGAGAAATGCAGAAGAATCAGCCCTAATGAGGTGGCTGGATCTAGAACGTATCATCAAAAGTGAAGTCAGTCAGAAAGAGAAGGACAAATACAGTATATTAACACATATATATGGAATCTAGCAGGATGGTGATGATGGCACACGCAGTGAAGCGGTGGAAAGACAGACATGGACAGTGGATATATGGACATTGTGGGGAAGGAACAGAAAGTGGGAGGCATAAAGGAAGTAGCATGAAGGCCTGTACTATCATAAGTGAAGAAAATAGCTCTAGTCATTGCTCTGTGAGAAAAGGGGATCCTTCAGGGGTGCTGTGTGATGGTTGGGAGGGGTGGTAAGGGGGGGGATATACATATGACTAATCTGGGAACATACATATCTGTAAACACAAAACTCTGTAAAAGTTAAAAGCAAAATAAAGGTTTAAAAAAACACACAAAAATTAGGATTTTCTAATTATATATTTCAAACAGTATCGTTAGTACATATGAATTTTATTTCATTTTTATATATTTACCTTATTCTCAAGCATTTTCTGAACTCTTTATAAAAATTCTCCACTCAAATAGAAATTTCCTTAGTAAATAGCATCTACTCGTTTTATGCATGTAATGTTCATTAAAGTTAAAGGCTCACTAGGGTTGAGAGCACTGATCTATAATATAGACAAAGGGCTCTTGCCAGCAGAGTAAGAGAACATAGGTACATTATGCTCCAGAATACCACAATTCATTTTAGAAATAGCAGTTTCTGCCTAGACATTCAGGGGTGCATGGGGAAGATTTTGTTAAAGGAAAAGTCACCTTAAGAGTGTTTGAGGGGCTTCTCTGGTGGTCCAGTGGGTGGGGACACCGGCTTGCAGTGCAAGGGGCGCCGGTTCCATCCCTGGCCTGGGAAGATCCCACGTGCCACGGAGCTGCTGGACCGATGTGTCCAATTACCGAGTCGGAGCTCTGGAGCGCATGTGCCCAGAGCCAGTGCTCTGCGACGACAGAGGCCACCGCGATGGGAGGCCCACACGGGCCAAAGAACAAAGACAGATGAAAATGGAGAAATGAAAGACCAATAGAAGTGGCCTGCCCGCCCCTCTCCCACCCCAACCCACCGCCCCACCAAAAAAAAAAAAAAAGTAAAGACCTAATCAAAAAATTATTAAAAAAAAAAAAAAAATCACCACCTGTCAGCCCGTAGGAGGGCAGAGGGAAGGATAGGGGTCGGGGTGGTATGGGGAGGCCGGGAAACCCCTTGCTGGTCACCCTGTTTCTGGGGCATTTATCCAGGTGGGGCTCCTTCCCCACCCAGATGTTTTATTAGGAGGCTGTGCTGTTACAGCATTCTAGAACCAGGTGGTTCCCACCACTCCTCGCCTGCTGCTGTCCAGTGTCACTTCCCTTATTTTCAGGTGTGTGTTTGTAAATTCCTTGTGTTTCACTCGTTATTTTTCAATTTTCATCACTTTTTAATTGTGGGATAAAAATACAGAAAAAATACATCCAGCTCATAGGTCCAGATTAATGCATGACTGTAACTACTTCCTGGGGCCCCCTCGATCCTTTCCCAGTTACAGTCTCCTTCCTTTTTTTTTTTTTTTTAAAAACCTTTATTTTGCTTTTAACTTTTACAGAGTTTTGTGTTTACAGATATGTATGTTCCCAGATTAGTCATATGTATATCCCCCCCCTTACCACCCCTCCCAACCACCACACAGCACCCCTGAAGGATCCCCTTTTCTCACAGAGCAATGACTAGAGCTATTTTCTTCACTTATGATAGTACAGGCCTTCATGCTACTTCCTTTATGCCTCCCACCTTCTGTTCCTTCCCCACAATGACCATATATCCACTGTCTGTGTCTGTCTTTCTGTTGCTTCACTGCGTGTGCCATCATCACCATCCTACTAGATTCCATATATATGTGTTAATATACTGTATTTGTCCTTCTCTTTCTGACTGACTTCACTTTTGATGATACGTTCTAGATCCAGCCACCTCATTAGGGCTGATTCTTCTGCATTTTTCTTTACAGTACAGCCTCCTTCCTTCACCCAGACATGTCCCATATCCTGACCTTTAGGATAAGAATTTCTGTGCTGTTCTTTATAGTTTCACCATGTGGGCAAATCATGGTTTGTATTTGTTTGTAAAATGTTAATCTCGATTTTAAAAAACCTTGGTTATCCTTGTTTTTTTTTCCACCTGACTCCATGTCTCCCCTTCATCCTATTAACAGTAGATTGTTTTTTTCTCCCTTCGATGCTGGGGATTCAAATTTCTCTCTTTCTCTCTCTCTCTTTTTTTCCAAATTTCTCTTTTAAAATAAGTTATTTTATACAGACACATTTAGAGGAAAAAATATAATAGTTCAGGTGTCACATGAAATGGGAAAAATGGTGATATTACCAAAAGAGCCAAAGTTTGGTAAACATTGTATGCCATGTACAAAGAGAGAGAAGTCCTACGGGGGTCACTGGAGTCAGGATGAGAGGAAGGCGCACAACCGCTGTGGACCACGGTCCTTCTGGAAGCCCAGGAGCTGCTGCGCCACCATGACCACCAGAGGGCAGCATGGCCCCACTTTCTGCTGCCCTCGCAGCTTCCCCAGTGGGTGACTGTCGCGGGTGCAGGCCTGAGCAGTTACCCCATTCCCACTTCCTCCTTGAGCTGCACCCTAGTCTAGAGACCCTCTAATGAAGGTCTGGGACACACATCCTTCAGAATTACCCGAGTGCACATTAACAATGATTTGGGGGCCCCTCTGGATCCATTGAATCTGTACCTCTGAAGGTCCAGGCATGTGGGCAGTGGGATGGGTGTGTGTGTGAATGTTTGGACAGAAAGGCTACCACCTAGAGACTTGCGGGTGATTCCTCTGTGGAAGTGGGCACTGTTCTGGGTTCAGCTTTTGAAGGTGGCGTGTGTGTGTGCACTGCTGATGGTAGGCGTGGAGGATGAGCACACAAGTTTGATAAGTTGGAGGCTTTGGGCTTGCATTTTGGTCCCATTTCTTTCCTTTTTTTTGTGACTTTTTTTTGGGAGGCCACTTCTTTTGGTCTTTTGTTTATTTATTTTCATCCATCTTTGTAATTTGGCCTGTGTGTGCCTCCCATCGCAGTGGCCTCTCTTGCTGCAGAGCACTGGCTCTGGGCACACGCGCTCCAGAGCTCCAGCTTGGTAGTTTGGACACACGAGTCCAGCCACTCTGCACATGGGATCTTCCCAGGCCAGGGACCGAACCAGCACCCCTCACACTGCAAGGCAGTGTCCTTACCCACTGGACCACCAGGGAAGCCCTTGGTTCCATTTCTTAACTAGATGGATGGAAAATTTTGTGTGTTTTTTTTTGGTTTGTTTAGCGTCTTGTATTCATCCATCATCCATCCATCTGCTTATTTATCCATCATCCATCCAATGTAGTAACTAAACTCTCAGGTGTCCTTTCTAGGTGTGAGGACAGAGTGATGGACAAGATGGAGTTCATGCTTTTGTGGGAGAGTCAGAGAATAGTCAAAAATCCTGCAAACATGAAATTACAAGTTGTAATAGCAGTTTTGAAAGGAGAGGAAGGAGAGGAAGGCAGGTGTGTTGTGAGTAAAGAACTATGGGGCCATGTGGGAGGGTGGTAGGAGTTCTTCTTTTAGAGAGCTAGGCTTGAATTGAGATCTGAAGGGTGACAGTGAGTGGGAGTTACCTAGGCAAAGAGTCAGGAGAAGTGCATTTCTGGTGGAGGGCTGTGTGTGCAAAGGCCCTGGGGTGAGGATGAGTTCACTGCCTTTGAGGTAGCATGGCTGGAGAGCAGGGAGAAAGTGGGAGAGGGGCTTACCCAGGGCTTGGGCAGTAGGTAGCGATCCTCAGGCTCTCAAAATGGGAGAGTAAGGTTTGTCTTGCAAAGACAGTTAAGTGTAATAATGAATCCAAAACATCTTGTGCAGTGCCCAGTACACAGCTGGTATTATAGATGTGGAAGCGTGTGAGGGAGGGCACCTGGAGGGCATGGCGGGTTAAAGACTGAGCTGTGGGAAAGCCCCCGCAGGTGCGGCCACCGGGGCCGTCTCAGTTCACGGTTGAAGGCAGGGCCCAGCTGAGGTGTGTTTTCACCATGGTGAAAATTACCGTTGGCATCACTCTTGATGAAAACAAAGTGAAATTGGAGAAGAGGCTGCTGTTGTGAACTAGGCCAAGATGACTAATTACGGGACTTGTTTTCTGAAGGTTACCATATACAGACATGAGATTACTAGGAGAGAGGAGAGTTTGGAAACCTGATTCATTCTGAAACCCTGATTACATGGAACGCGTGTGAGGTTTCTGAGCAGAATGACTGTGAACATTCAGTTTCACTCAGCTGTCACCACAGGCGTGACACAAAACAAAATGTTTTGCATCAGCTCCAAAGAGCATCTCGGGGTAGGTCGTGGCAGCACCTGGGGGGGCCTTGGCCAGATGATAAGGGTCGTGAACACGAGGCTAGTGTTGGGTTAGAGTGGGAGCGCCGGACCCCCGGTCCCAGCCATGGCTTTGACTCTTAGTGACCATGTGGCCTTGGCTAACTCTCCTGTTTCTTGTTTTAATTTATTTTTTAATTGGAGGATAATTGCTTTACAATGTTGTTGATTTCTGTGATAAGTGTACATATGTCCCCTCCCTTCCCCCTTCAGCCCCGTCCCACCCCTCGAGGTCCTCACAGAGCACCCAGCTGAGCCCCTGTGCTATAGAGCAGCTTCCTACTAGCTCGCTTTGTTACAGCAATAGTGTGTGCATATATATGTTTTAATGCTGTTTTCACAGTTCTTCCCAGCCTCTCCTTCACCCACCATGCCTGCAAGCCCATTCTGTATGTCTGAGTCTCCATTCCTTCCCTGCAAACAGGTTCCATCTTTCTAGATTTCATATATGAATTAATATATGGTGTCTGTTTTTCTTTCTAACTTACTTCACTGTGTATGACAGGCTCAAGGTTCATTCACCTCAGTTCGAGTGATTCCCATTTGTTCCTTTTTATGGCTGCAATTCTCTTTTCTTTTGGGCTTAATTCTTCATCTAGGAACGAAGGGCCAGACCAGATGCACGAGCCCAGTGTGGCCCAGTCTTTTGGGACGCCCAAGTCTGCTGGGGTTCAGCATTCCCAGACCCGAGAGGCCCCTCAGCCCTTGAACCCCTTCAAAATGCACTCCCAACTCTGGGACTTGCAATAGAATATTCATGAAGCTAGTATCAGGGCCTGATATGACTGAGGGCTTTCTAAGTGCCCAGTGCAGTGCTGGACACTTGGACATACCTGGTCTCATGTCCTTTTCACTTGACTTGTCACATACAAAGTAGGTACCTTTATTCCCTACTTTGAGGCATGAAGGGGCTGAGCAATTTTCCCAAGCTACCCAGTGAATATGGGCAGAGGTGGCTTGTTTACTCAAGCTTATTTGTTTTTTTAAACATTTATTTATTTATTTATTTTGGGGGGTCGGAAGGGAGGGGGGCGGGCGGGCCACTTCTATTGGTCTTTCATTTGTCTGTTTTCATCCATCTTTGTTCTTTGGCCCATGTGGGCCTCCCTTTGCACTGGCCCCTCTTGTTGCAGAGCACTGGCTCTGGGCGCATGCGCTCCAGAGTCCGGCTCGGTGATTGGACGCATCAGTCCAGCCGCTCTGCAGCACGTGGGATCTTCCCAGGCCAGGGATCAAACCGGCGCCCCTTGCACTGCAAGGCGGTGTCCTTACCCACTGGACCACCAGAGAAGCCCTACTCAAGCTTATTTGATTCCAATCCCTACCCAATTTTGGAAACTGACCCCCACCATCTCATTTAATCCTTACAACAATGAAGCCATGAACAGATATCCAGGTCGAGAGGATTCATAGCAGATGGTAGAGGAGACCTTGCCTGTAAGCAGGAAGCCTGGCGGTTTCCACACCCATCCTCCACCAGCCTGGGATGTGAAGGCAGAGAGTTTTATTGACCGCGTGACTGCGTGAGACTGTCCACTTGTCCCTTCCTGTGGTCAAGCTCGTGGTGCCAGAACATCACTGAACCGGATGGAAGCCATGTTTAGTCCACTGGAGCGATTGTCTAAGACTCTTTCATGTAGACAGGCCAGATGCACGTTTATGCCCTTTTTTTTAATTCCCAGGAACGAAGGGCCAGACCAGATGCACGAGCCCAGTGTGGCCCAGTCTTTTGGGACGCCCAAGTCTGCTGGGGTTCAGCATTCCCAGACCGAGAGGCCCCTCAGCCCTTGAACCCCTTCAAAATGCACTCCCAACTCTGGGACTTGCAATAGAATATTCATGAAGCTAGTATCAGGGCCTGATATGACTGAGGGCTTTCTAAGTGCCCAGTGCAGTGCTGGACACTTGGACATACCTGGTCTCATGTCCTTTTCACTTGACTTGTCACATACAAAGTAGGTACCTTTATTCCCTACTTTGAGGCATGAAGGGGCTGAGCAATTTTCCCAAGCTACCCAGTGAATATGGGCAGAGGTGGCTTGTTTACTCAAGCTTATTTGTTTTTTTAAACATTTATTTATTTATTTATCTTTTGGGGGGGTGGGGTGGCGAGGGAGGGGGGCGGGCGGGCCACTTCTATTGGTCTTTCATTTGTCTGTTTTCATCCATCTTTGTTCTTTGGCCCATGTGGGCCTCCCTTTGCACTGGCCCCTCTTGTTGCAGAGCACTGGCTCTGGGCGCATGCGCTCCAGAGTCCGGCTCGGTGATTGGACGCATCAGTCCAGCCGCTCTGCAGCACGTGGGATCTTCCCAGGCCAGGGATCAAACCGGCGCCCCTTGCACTGCAAGGCGGTGTCCTTACCCACTGGACCACCAGAGAAGCCCTACTCAAGCTTATTTGATTCCAATCCCTACCCAATTTTGGAAACTGACCCCCACCATCTCATTTAATCCTTACAACAATGAAGCCATGAACAGATATCCAGGTCGAGAGGATTCATAGCAGATGGTAGAGGAGACCTTGCCTGTAAGCAGGAAGCCTGGCGGTTTCCACACCCATCCTCCACCAGCCTGGGATGTGAAGGCAGAGAGTTTTATTGACCACGTGACTGCGTGAGACTGTCCACTTGTCCCTTCCTGTGGTCAAGCTTCGTGGTGCCAGAACATCACTGAACCGGATGGAAGCCATGTTTAGTCCACTGGAGCGATTGTCTAAAGACTCTTTCATAGTAGTTTTAAAAACACACCATTTTTGCCTTAAACATTGGCCTCATGGCTAAGCCAGACCAGGTCAGATGTGTCTTCCTGGGTCTCCTGAGCATATTTGTTGCCATTTAGGTGTCTGACACCAAGCACCTGATTGGCTTTGTCTGGACCTGAATCTCACCTCCCAGCAATGGGATTGACGAAGAAAAAGGCACCCTATAGACCCTAAGCTTGTGATTCTTATCAAGATGAGAATGGTGCTCAAATGGAACATAAGTCGCTACTCATTATCAGCAATATATTTAGTAGTATAATCCATAATTTAAAATTATAAAATTTTTTTTTGATGTGGACCATTTTTAAAGTCTTAATTGAACTTGTTTCAGTATTGCTTCTGTTTTATGTTTTGAAATTTTGGCCATGAGGCATGTGGAATCTTAACTTCCTGACAGGGATCAAACCTGTACCCTCTGCATTGGAAAGCAAGGTCTTAACCACTGGACTGGCAGGGAAGTCCCTAAACTAATATTTTAAATCAATACAAAAGTCTCAACACAAGTAAAAGATTCTTGCATGAAGTAGACGCTTAACACTTTCTAGGATTGGATGTTACCTCTCTACCCCCGGGATACGAATAAGTTCTTTAAACTGTTGCCCAAATCTGATCATTTCTCACCATTTCCACATTGCCACCTTTGGCTCTTGCTGGAGTCTCTTCACTGGTCTCCCTCGTCCAAACTTCTTTCCCTGCAGGTTATCCTCTGCACAGAAACTGAAGGATCCTGTTAGAAACTGGAGTCAAATCATACCTGTCTCAGCTCACCACCCTCGAGTGGTTTCCCTTCCTCTTGGAATCAGGGTCAAGGTCTTCTCAGTGGTCTGCACGGCCTTAGGCCCGCCCTGTCCCCTCTCTGAGCTCATCTCCTACTGTTCCTTCCTCTCCTCACCTTCCAGCCTCTCTGCTATTCTTCCAACTGTCTTCCCACCTCCAGGACTTTGCATTTGCTGTTCTCTCTGCCTGAAATGCCCAAGCATATGCCCCCAGGTATCCATGTGGCTCCGTCCCTCACCTCTTTGAGGTTTCTGTTCATTGACACCTTCTCAGAGAGGCTCTCTCAACCCTCTACCTGAAACACCAGCTCCCTACAGTCTGCATCCCTCTGCTTGCTTACTTTTTCTTCTTCACAGTCTGTCTCCACCTGACATAGTTTGTATTTATTGTCTTAAGTTTCAGGGGAGCAGGGACTTTGTTCTGCTCACTTGTACATCCTCAAAGCCAAGACCAGTGCTTGGGCCATAGCAGAACATCAGTGATATTGGTTAAGTGAAGGATCAAACAAACAAACTGAGCTCTCGTCTGATAAACATGTTTGTCTGTGATGGAAGCGCTTTCTAAGTTTCATGAGGCACATTTTCTGATTTCCATATTGAATGTACTATAGCGAAGTGGCCTTTTAAACTTAATTGAACTTGTTTCAGTATTGCTTCTGTTTTATGTTTTGAAATTTTGGCCATGAGGCATGTGGAATCTTAACTTCCTGACAGGGATCAAACCTGTACCCTCTGCATTGGAAAGCAAGGTCTTAACCACTGGACTGGCAGGGAAGTCCCTAAACTAATATTTTAAATCAATACAAAAGTCTCAACACAAGTAAAAGATTCTTGCATGAAGTAGACGCTTAACACTTTCTAGGATTGGATGTTACCTCTCTACCCCCGGGATACGAATAAGTTCTTTAAACTGTTGCCCAAATCTGATCATTTCTCACCATTTCCACATTGCCACCTTTGGCTCTTGCTGGAGTCTCTTCACTGGTCTCCCTCGTCCAAACTTCTTTCCCTGCAGGTTATCCTCTGCACAGAAACTGAAGGATCCTGTTAGAAACTGGAGTCAAATCATACCTGTCTCAGCTCACCACCCTCGAGTGGTTTCCCTTCCTCTTGGAATCAGGGTCAAGGTCTTCTCAGTGGTCTGCACGGCCTTAGGCCCGCCCTGTCCCCTCTCTGAGCTCATCTCCTACTGTTCCTTCCTCTCCTCACCTTCCAGCCTCTCTGCTATTCTTCCAACTGTCTTCCCACCTCCAGGACTTTGCATTTGCTGTTCTCTCTGCCTGAAATGCCCAAGCATATGCCCCCAGGTATCCATGTGGCTCCGTCCCTCACCTCTTTGAGGTTTCTGTTCATTGACACCTTCTCAGAGAGGCTCTCTCAACCCTCTACCTGAAACACCAGCTCCCTACAGTCTGCATCCCTCTGCTTGCTTACTTTTTCTTCTTCACAGTCTGTCTCCACCTGACATAGTTTGTATTTATTGTCTTAAGTTTCAGGGGAGCAGGGACTTTGTTCTGCTCACTTGTACATCCTCAAAGCCAAGACCAGTGCTTGGGCCATAGCAGAACATCAGTGATATTGGTTAAGTGAAGGATCAAACAAACAAACTGAGCTCTCGTCTGATAAACATGTTTGTCTGTGATGGAAGCGCTTTCTAAGTTTCATGAGGCACATTTTCTGATTTCCATATTGAATGTACTATAGCGAAGTCATTCGCATGGTCGATTTGAGCTGTGCTATAATTCGTTATTCCTTTTCAGTACATATAGCTCTACATCATCACTTTCTTGGATGCCTTCCCTTTTTCTTCATTTCCTCTTCACTTCTGTTACCAACATAAGCAGTTGGATTTATTTTGGATGCATTTCTCAAAAAGGCAAAGTTCCATTACTTCTTAGAAGTAGTTGGGGAACCCAAAGGACCAAGAGGAAGCAACAGATGCTGTGGAAATGCACTGGTGATGGGCTTGGCTCACTCACTTTCCAGGGTACTCACCTTCAGTGCCTCCTACACCCACTTCTTCAGTGCATGTAATTTGAGTTCATTCCTCAGTGAAATAACAAGTAATCTCATGTCATCATGTTTGAAGATAGCTTACAAATAATTCATGTTGACTTCACAAATGCCAAAGAGTCTATTGGGTTTCTCTACTCAATTCCTTCAGTCTTGGTGACTTCTAGGCTCCTGTAGGTCCATCATATTCTGAAGTTCTCTTTGTTTACTCTAGATTCTAGAACCCCAACTGCTAGGTTTCCATCAAAGTCTCTCACTAGAAGGAGAGAGACATGTCACTAGCTGTCAGGCAGTGAGATGCTGTGCTTGGTCTCCCAGAGTTTTAATGAGCTAAGCCTCTAGCCATGTCCTCCCCTTGTCTTGATTTCTCTCTCACATTGTAGGGAAGTAGACAGTGGTTTGTTTTTCTTTTGTTTCTTTTCTCAGAGAGGCTCTCTCAACTCTACCTGAAACACCAGCTCCCTACAGTCTGCATCCCTCTGCTTGCTTACTTTTTCTTCTTCACAGTCTGTCTCCACCTGACATAGTTTGTATTTATTGTCTTAAGTTTCAGGGGAGCAGGGACTTTGTTCTGCTCACTTGTACATCCTCAAAGCCAAGACCAGTGCTTGGGCCATAGCAGAACATCAGTGATATTGGTTAAGTGAAGGATCAAACAAACAAACTGAGCTCTCGTCTGATAAACATGTTTGTCTGTGATGGAAGCGCTTTCTAAGTTTCATGAGGCACATTTTCTGATTTCCATATTGAATGTACTATAGCGAAGTCATTCGCATGGTCGATTGAGCTGTGCTATAATTCGTTATTCCTTTTCAGTACATATAGCTCTACATCATCACTTTCTTGGATGCCTTCCCTTTTTCTTCATTTCCTCTTCACTTCTGTTACCAACATAAGCAGTTGGATTTATTTTGGATGCATTTCTCAAAAGGCAAAGTTCCATTACTTCTTAGAAGTATTTGGGGGAACCCAAAGGACCAAGAGGAAGCAACAGATGCTGTGGAAATGCACTGGTGATGGGCTTGGCTCACTCACTTTCCAGGGTACTCACCTTCAGTGCCTCCTACACCCACTTCTTCAGTGCATGTAATTTGAGTTCATTCCTCAGTGAAATAACAAGTAATCTCATGTCATCATGTTTGAAGATAGCTTACAAATAATTCATGTTGACTTCACAAATGCCAAAGAGTCTATTGGGTTTCTCTACTCAATTCCTTCAGTCTTGGTGACTTCTAGGCTCCTGTAGGTCCATCATATTCTGAAGTTCTCTTTGTTTACTCTAGATTCTAGAACCCCAACTGCTAGGTTTCCATCAAAGTCTCTCACTAGAAGGAGAGAGACATGTCACTAGCTGTCAGGCAGTGAGATGCTGTGCTTGGTCTCCCAGAGTTTTAATGAGCTAAGCCTCTAGCCATGTCCTCCCCTTGTCTTGATTTCTCTCTCACATTGTAGGGAAGTAGACAGTGGTTTGTTTTTCTTTTTTTACTTTTTAAGCTCAGGATGATTTCACCCTTGGCCTCCGTGATACGTGGTCTCCTTTATCCCAGCTGCATGTATTGAGGACTTGTGTGACCCATGGCCCTCTATGGGATAGAGGAATGAGCAAGACAGAGCTCTTGCTTCCCAAGGATGTGTGGTCCAGGCAGGGTGTGAGCCATGGCAGCACCTGTGGAGTAAGGAGAGTGACGTGCATGCCAAGGAAGAGAGGATGTGGAGCTGTGACTATAGTTAAGGTGGGGTCAGGGAAGGACTCATTGTTGTCATACAAATAGTGCACAGGTGCTAAACTGCAAAAAGTGCAGAACGGTACAATAAAGAAGAAGACTGCCACCAGTCCCCTCAAGCCATCAAATTATGTTTCTATGTGGAGTTTCTAGATGGAGATGTAGGTAGCAATATTTCTGTGAAATGGGATATATTTTTTAAAAATTTGGCCTCTTACTGGTTTTTTATTTATTTATTTTCATCCATCTTTATTTTTTGGCCTGTGTGGGCTTCCCATCATAGTGGCCTCTCTCATTGCAGAGCACTGGCTCTGGGCACATGCACTCCAGAGCGCTGGCTCGGAGTTGAACACACTGGTCCAGCTGTTCCATGGCATGTGGGATCTTCCTGGGCCAGGGATCAAACTGGTGCCCCTTGCATGGCAAGGCAGACTCTTTACCCACTGGACCACCAGGAAAGCCCTGAAATGGGATTTTTTTTTTTTTTTTGAAATAGGATATTTTTGAAAGTAAGTCATTAAATGTAACTTGACATGAACAGGAGAAAACGAAACCAATGAAACCAAAGGAAGTTCTGAACCCCAAGCAGTGGAATTATTTCCTAAAAGATTCCTACAAGTTTAACAAGAGATCAGGGAAACATTATGGTTAGAGCTATCTGTTTTTAAAATCTGTTTGGGTTTTTTGTTTGTTTTTGGTTTTTGTTTGCTTGTTTTGGCTGCACTTTGTGGTTGGCTAGTGGGATCTAAGTTTCCTGACCAGGGAATCAAACCCAGAGCTCTGGCAGTGAGAGTACCAAGTGATAACCGATGGACTGCCAGGGGATTCCCCAAATCTGTGTTTATTAATATTATAAGCACTATTAACAATGGGTTTTCCAGATAAGATACTTACTTAAATTAATACAACAATGGAATTTTTAAGAAAGCAACATAAAATTTCCCATTAAATGAAAAGATAGCAAAAGAAGAAATGAAAAAGTAGAAAACTTTGCTGGATTTTGTGATTGAGTAGTTTTTCCAAGATAAATTTTTAAGTGGAGAACACTCTTGAGTTAGCCGATGCCCATTGCCTTTTACTTGAACAATGTCTTTGCAGGATAGAATGACCTTGGCTCACATGGGTTTTAAACTGAAATACCATTTTCCTAAATAATCTGGCTTTGACTTGCTGAGTGAAAGTCAGAGTGTAGCCTGAGGCTTCTTCTCATTTGTAGATGATTTGCTTTTTCTGCCTGCATGCTTGAAGATTTAATGACTCAAAGTTTGTTTTTTTAACAACACTTAGTTCCCTTTAAAAAAAAAATGTAAATTCACATAGTTTGGAAAATCAAACTGTTTTCCCAGATTCATAAGGAAAATCAACTCTCTCCTACCCTTCTTCATTCTTGCCAACCTCCTTCAAGTCTAAGCTATTTCCTCCTAGTCTTACTTCCATGTTTCTGAATACATGTTATATTGCTTATTATTATTATTGTTATTGTTTATGTATTTAGAGTCCTTTATTGAGTTACTTCTACTTTCCTTTCTCTCATCCTTCTTCAGTTGTGTTGAGTTTTTGGAAGCTCTGTTCAGTTTGCTTCGTTCTGTTTCTCCTTGTTCTTTTTTTTTTTTTTTTAATATTTATTTATTTATTTGTGGGGGCAGGTTCGGGAGCGGGGGCGGGTTGGGGAGGGAGTGGGACGGGCGGACCACTTCTATTGGTCTTTCATTTATCTGTTTTCATCCATCTTTGTTCTTTGACTCCTGTGGGCCCCCCTTCACAGTGGCGTCTGTTGTCGCAGAGCTCCGGCTCTGGGCGCATGCGCTCCAGAGCTCCGGCTCGGTAATGGGACACATCCGTCCAGCCGCTCCGCGGCACGTGGGATCTTCCCAGGCCAGGGATGGAACCGGCGCCCCTTGCACTGCAAGGCGGTGTCCTTACCCACTGGACCATCAGGGAAGCCCCTCTTCTTCTTCGTTTTCAATTTATATTTATTTATTTGGCTGTGCCAGGTCTTGGTTGTGGCCTGGAACTCTTAGTTGTGGCCTGTGGAATCTAGTTCCCTTACCAGGGATTGAACTCTGCCCCCCTGCTTTGGGAGCTCACCGTCTTAGCCACTGAATCACTAGGAAAGTCCCTGTTTACTTTGTTGATTATCTTTCAATTTTCAAGTTTTCCTCCAGTTATCTGGTGATGTCTGACTATCTGCTTGTATTTAAGAGTGAGGCACTAAAAGGCTTGCTGAAATCTCTGAGTGAGTTTGGGATGGGTCATAAATAAATAAATATAAATAAATAAATAAATATAAATTTTAAAAAAAGAAGAAGAAAAAGAACAAAGTAAACAGAACAGAGCTTCCAAAAACCCAACACAACTGAAGAAGGATGAGAGAAGGGAAAGCTGGCTGCGGGCTTCACTTTGGGGTAAAGAGACAGGTATTAAGATGTACCCATTAAAATGTCAGTATCTCTAAGTTTTTTCTCTTGGGCTAGTTTCCCCTGAAAGGAGGCCTTTGCTCTCCTGCCTTAGGGCACTACTCTGACTCTTCCTATTGGGGTGAGTGATTGAGGTCTTCCTGTTGGGGGTAATTGATAATGAGTATCAGTAGGAACTAAAGAGCCTCTTGATGAATGTCAAAGAGGAGAGTGAACAAACTGGCTTAAAACTCAACATTCAAAAAACAAAAATCACGGCATCTGGTCCCATCGCTTCATGCCAAATAGACGAGGAAAAAGTGGAAACAGTGACAGATTTTATTTTCTTGGGCTCCAAAATCACTGTGGACAGTGACTGCAGCCATGAAAATAAAAGATGCTTGCTCCTTGGAAGAAAAGCTATGACGAAGCTAGACAGTGTATTAAAAAGCAGAGACATCACTTTGCCCACAAAAGTATGTATAGTCAAAGCTACAATTTTCCCAGTAGTCATGTACAGATGTAAGAGTTGGACCATAAAGGAGGCTGAGCACTGAAGAATTGATGCCTTTGAACTGTGGTGTTGGAAAAGGCTCTTGAGAATCCCTTGGACTGCAAGGAGATCAAACCAGTCAATCCAAGGAAATCAACCATGAATATTCATTGGAAGGACTGATGCTGAAGCTGAAGCTCCAATACTTTGGCCACCTGATGTGAAGAGACGATTCACTGGAAATGACCCTGATGCTGGGAAAAAATAGAAAGCAGAAGGAGAAGGGGATAACAGAGGATGATGGTTGGATGGCATCACTGACACAATGGACATGAGTTTGAGCAAGCTCCAGAAGATGGTGACGGACAGAGGAGCCTGGCGTGCTGCTGTTTATAGAGTTGCAGAGAGCTGGACACGACTTGGCAACTGAGTAACATCAATGAGGCCTTCTACAGGCCTTCCTAACTGCAAGTTTAGTTGAGATTTCCTTTTATCCATTTTCACACATCCAATATCTGAAACAAATAAATGAATGTGACCAGTGAGCCCAGTGGGGTTGCTGATGGCTGAGTCAGGCTGCTCATTAGGAGTGGGTAGGATGAGGTCCCCCAGACCTGGAGCATCCCTGGTCTCCTTAATGGCCATTTTGAGAGTAAGCAGGTGGGGCCAGGGTGGGACAGCCCAGCCTGCAAATGCTGGTAGTGGACAAGTGACCCTGTGGCTGCTTTGGGAATGTGTGTCAGGATCAGAATCCTGTAGTTGAGAATCTAGAAGGCTCTGACCCAGTGGCTAGAGAGTCCAACGCTGTAACAAGGTTGAGTCACCAGGGACCATTTTTGCATGTTTCTAGGGAGAAATGAGAAGGAATATATCAGTTGACTAAGATGATGTTCGTTTATTACATTCATGATGTCTTTCAAGGCTTTGAAAAACTCTTTTGTCTAATTAATCATTGTGACCGTGTCTCCATGGAAACCATTATGTTTGTATCCACAATAGACACGTGTGCATGCATTAAAGGGACACAGTTGCCAAATGTGAGCTGTGGGCCCAGGGTGTAGTGGCTTTTTACAGCACGGCCATCAGAGCTTCTGCGAGAAGTGTCAAAACACAAGCAAATGGCTGTCCCTGTCCACGAAGAGAGACGTACTCTCTGGTGTCTGGCTGTGCATTCAGGGGAGTGTGAAACTCAGGAAAGTCGAGTGTTCATGTTCATGGTGTGAGCCCAGGGGACAGATTTCTTCTTTTTTTTTTTAAAAAAAAAGAAAAACAGTGTCAAAGATTTTTTAACCCATTAATTTATGAAGAAACCAGTAAAACTGTTTTAGAAGAGATTCCAGAGAGTAACTGTGAATATAGGAAATTAGGAAAATGGAAATGAGTTGGTTAATAGATACAAAATTGGCTTCTTCCAAGGCGGGTAAGGTGGGTGGAGAAAAGGTTTAGGTTTTCATTAAAAATATATATTGAGGGTGAATTCCCTGGCAGTCCAGTCCTTAGGGCTCTGTGCTTTCACTCTGGAGGGCCCCGTGTTCATCCGCTGGTCAGGGAACTCAGATCCCACAAGCCATCTGGTGTGGCTAGATGATAGAGAGATATACCTATACAGAGAAGGCCAAGTGCCCAGTTGAGGAAATTGCAAACTCTGATGGAGGGAAGGATAGGCTGGGATTGAGGATGGGACCACGCTACCTGGACTGTCCACGAGGGCTTCACAGCACCGGACAGGAGGCTGTCAGGGGAGGAGGCTGGGTGGGTCCCATCCTGCTGAGGTGGTAAGTGCACCGCAGACCCTGGAACATAGGGCGGGGGGAGGGGAGGCCACCCAGGAGAACGGAGCTGGAGCAGACTCGTGAAAGCCCAGGATAAGAGGTCCCCAGCTCTGCTCTGTGGCCAGGAACCAGTCCCTCCTTATATCACTCCAGCACCCATTTCTCCCGCAGAGCCAAGAGCTGCAGAGGCATTTGGCTCCTCTGGGAGGCTTTGTCTGAAGGATTTTCAGAACTATAAAGACCTGAGCTAGCTTGTCAGGTATGAAACATCCGCATAAGCTATAGCTGATTGATGTTGATGTTTAGCACTAAACAGACAAACTCTGTAAAGCTTTTATCCTTCAATTAAAAAAATATATAATAAAAAAAGAAATACTACCAGAATGGAGTCCTCAGACCTCAACCAAAAAACCTTTTATTAAAGCATCCAAAAAGGGAAAAAACATGTATGGGAGCAGCACTTGGCTTATCTAAAAACCTCACATCTCTGGACCCAGGAAACAAACAGAAGAGAAACTATCACAGATCTCATTGTCTATAGAACCATGTGAGGCAAACTCTTATTCACAGTTATGACCTCTCATTTTCCACATAGTTCTAATAACCCTAGTACTTTTGGCTTCCTGGTCATAATGGGTTAGACGTAACAAGAGCTGTTGGTATGGCTAGTGGCAGGCACATTAACACCAGCAGTAGGCAGCAGCTGAGAGCCTGACAGGTCAGGAAGCTGAGAAATATAAAATATTTTATAAAATATAAAAACAGTTACAAGAGGCTGAGGCCTAGGATACTGGGGACATTTCAAGTTGGAGTAAAAGCCCCCTCCTCATCCCCAGCCTGGTCTAGCTATTGACTTGCTAGTGATATCCTGAAGTCAACTAGGAGAAAGGCTCCTGACA
Organism: Tragulus kanchil; assembly: GCA_022376925.1. Classification (NCBI taxonomy): domain Eukaryota; kingdom Metazoa; phylum Chordata; class Mammalia; order Artiodactyla; family Tragulidae; genus Tragulus; species Tragulus kanchil. The sequence continues at coordinate 22,397,019 of JAIOJX010000031.1, forward strand.
ACAGCAGGAGTCTGGGAACCATACGTTTCTGAGTTCAGTTCCCTACGTATTGTTGTGGGACTTCAGGCAAATCACTGAAGATAATGGTTTTCATCTTAGAGTGTTGGGAGAATTTAGTGAGTTATCTGGCACATAGTAAAGGCTCATTAAAAAGTAGCTACTATTACCAGAGAGGTAGTTACCTGTGACGACATGCGCAAATCTCAAACAAACATATAGGGGCTTCCCTAGAGATACAGTGGTTACAGCTCCATGCTTCCTTGACAAGGGACACAGGTGCAGTCCCTGGAGGGGGAATGAAGATGCCGCATGCTACGTGGTGCTACATGGTGTGGGCAAAAGCCAACACAAAGCAAACACCAAAAACCCTGGGAATTATAGGAACTCCCTGGTGGTCCAGTGCCAGTTAGGACTTGGCACCTTCAACGGTTCAGGTTAAGGGAACGAACATCCACAAGCCACTGGTTAAAAAAAAAAGACAAGAGGAAAAAGCCATGCATGAAAGGGAGTCCCCTGTGAGGTTCCATGTACAGAAATCACAGAGACAGGCAAAACTAATCTTTGCCATTAAAGGTCAAGACAGCAGTTGTGGGATTTAGTGACACTAAGCAGGCCCAGCCCTTACTGCTGTAAGCTAGAACGGAAACAGAAATCCACAGAAAACAAACGTGAAGCATCTTAGTGGAGTTTTTTTTTCTTTTTCTTTTTGAGAGGGGGAGCGGGTTGGGGAGGGAGAAGGGTGGGCGGGCAGATCTCATTGTCAAGAACTGAGCAAATTTATTCACATTATACTCTCATTTTCCACATAGTTCTAATAACCCTAGTACTTTTGGCTTCCTGGTCATAATGGGTTAGACGTAACAAGAGCTGTTGGTATGGCTAGTGGCAGGCACATTAACACCAGCAGTAGGCAGCAGCTGAGAGCCTGACAGGTCAGGAAGCTGAGAAATATAAAATATTTTATAAAATATAAAACAGTTACAAGAGGCTGAGGCCTAGGATACTGGGGACATTTCAAGTTGGAGTAAAAGCCCCCTCCTCATCCCCAGCCTGGTCTAGCTATTGACTTGCTAGTGATATCCTGAAGTCAACTAGGAGAAAGGCTCCTGACAACAGCAGGAGTCTGGGAACCATACGTTTCTGAGTTCAGTTCCCTACGTATTGTTGTGGGACTTCAGGCAAATCACTGAAGATAATGGTTTTCATCTTAGAGTGTTGGGAGAATTTAGTGAGTTATCTGGCACATAGTAAAGGCTCATTAAAAAGTAGCTACTATTACCAGAGAGGTAGTTACCTGTGACGACATGCGCAAATCTCAAACAAACATATAGGGGCTTCCCTAGAGATACAGTGGTTACAGCTCCATGCTTCCTTGACAAGGGACACAGGTGCAGTCCCTGGAGGGGGAATGAAGATGCCGCATGCTACGTGGTGCTACATGGTGTGGGCAAAAGCCAACACAAAGCAAACACCAAAAACCCTGGGAATTATAGGAACTCCCTGGTGGTCCAGTGCCAGTTAGGACTTGGCACCTTCAACGGTTCAGGTTAAGGGAACGAACATCCACAAGCCACTGGTTAAAAAAAAAAGACAAGAGGAAAAAGCCATGCATGAAAGGGAGTCCCCTGTGAGGTTCCATGTACAGAAATCACAGAGACAGGCAAAACTAATCTTTGCCATTAAAGGTCAAGACAGCAGTTGTGGGATTTAGTGACACTAAGCAGGCCCAGCCCTTACTGCTGTAAGCTAGAACGGAAACAGAAATCCACAGAAAACAAACGTGAAGCATCTTAGTGGAGTTTTTTTTTCTTTTTCTTTTTGAGAGGGGGAGCGGGTTGGGGAGGGAGAAGGGTGGGCGGGCCATTTCCATTGGTCTTTCATTTATCTATGAATATTTTTCATCCGTCTTTGTTCCTTGGCCCGAGTGGGCCTCCCATCGCAGTGGCCTCTGTTGTCGCACATGCGCTCCAGAGCTCCAGCTCAGCAATTGGACACATTGGTCCAGCCGCTCCACGGCACGTGGGATCTTCCCAGGCCAGGGATCGAACCGGCGCCCCTTGCACTGCAAGACGGTGTCCTTACCCACTGGACCACCAGGGAAGCCCCTTAGTGGATTTTTGTGAGGAAAGCTGGTTCTGACCACAGCCCACTTTGTCCCTCTGAATGTTTGTTTCTTGATCTGGGTGTTGTGTGGGTGTGTGTGTGTGTGTGTGTTCAGTCGTATTTCACTCTTTGTGACCCCATGGACTGTCGCCGGCCAGGTTCCTCTGTCCATGGAATTTTCCAGGCAGGAATACTGGAGTGGGTTGCCCTTTCCTACTCCAGAGGTTCTTCTCGATCCAGGGATCGAACTCTCGTCTCTGCATCTCCTGTACTGGCAGGCAGACTCTTTAGCAGTGCGCCACCTGGGAAGCCCAGGTATTGGTTACCCAGGGGCATTCTGTTTATTTATAAAAACTCAGGGAGTTGTACACTTAAGATTGATGCATTCTTCTCTATGCATATAATTATGATTATTTTGGTCACACTGCACGGCTTGTGTGATCTGTGCATATTATGCTTTGATAAAGAATTTAAGTGTCAGCTATTATTGTTATTAATATTATTGTATTAACTACCAAAACCTCAAACTCTTCATTTGTGTCGTGGGAATGACGATTCCTTTCTATGAAGCATTGTTGCAAGAAGCAGTGCTTTCAGCATTTTCATCCATTGGTCCATTCAACAAATATTTTCTTAATCCCTATAGGCCTGCCTGGACACTGTTCAAGGTTCTGGTGATGAAGCAGTAAATCAGACAGACAAAAACCATGACGCTTATGTGCTAGCGAATGGAGAGATAGGAGCTAGGCCTTTCCTTAAGGGAACCTATTGAATTCTGACAGCGCCCTCTGGTTCAGAGAACAAAATCCTGGAGCAAGTCTCCATCCCAATTGGTTAAGATATTTGGTTGGTTGGGTTTTGATTTGATTCCTTAACTCATTAACTTCACTTGTTATGAAACCTTGGTTAGAACAAAGTCAGGCTGAGAAAGACTTGTATTTGCTACACTGAGAATTTTTGCCTGTTCTAGAATTTCTGGGTGCAGTCTAATTGTGACTTAGAGTAAACCATCCTTTGTGGGCTGGGGGATGGATCTCGCAGTAAAAGAAATGTCTTTCTCCCTCCGCCTGAGGAACTTGGGCTTCTAGGCCCTGAGCCCTGCAGGCAGGAAAGTGTTAAGAAAGAAATGTGCATTTCCACTGAACAAGAAAATCAACTTAGAAAAGAAATGTGTATTGGAAAATATCTATTTGCCTGCAAAATAATGTAAAAATAATGAGCTCCTATTCCCCTTTGATGTGCAGCGCACGCTTTTAAGGAAAGATTCTGCATTTCTGAGATACTGGGCCTGGCGTGTAATGAAGTGGTTGTTATGGCAACAACTTTCAAAAGCAAGTATTTTCTGAGAGATGTGCTCCACACACCAGCGTGAGAGAGGAAAACATGAAAACAGAGACAGGGAGACAAGACAGGGAGATGAGCTCACTGAAGGCATTAGATGCGGAAGCCTCCGCTTTTTGTCCGATGGGGAGGGAAAGGGGCCCCCTCACCACCACCCCTGCCTGGCTTTGCGAACCTATGGGGGAATCCAGGCGCCTGCCCTGAAAGGGATCAGGCTGGCCAGAGGCGGTCAGGGCTGAGATGATGTGTCACCTGGAGATGCAGCCTGAGCCTGGGGGCTCCATCACCAACCCCTCTTCCTCTTCCTCCAGGCTGGCGTCCCAGACTCGGTCTGCCCTTCCACCTTTCCATCTGCTCCCTCCTACTCTCTTGGCCCAATAGCACCAAAGCCTCTCCCGCCCCCATGCATTCCCGAGCCTGTTCTTCTCACTAGCATTCGGGCTCACCAAGCTGGTGTCCAGTGTGATCAAATATGGCGCTGAGAGCTGGCATCCTGGCACCTCCTCTGATCTTTGCAGCAACCCCAGGTGCCCAGAATAGTGCCTGGCACAGTGTCTGCTGCTCTGTATTTGTTGAGTGAACGTATGGTCCTTCTGTGGCAACTACGGCCATCCTTCCTGGTTTTTTGTTTTTCATTTAAAACATTTTTTATGAAATTCTTTTTTCTTTTTTTGGCCACACCACACTGCAGTGTGGGACCTTAGTTCCCTCCCCAGGGATTGAACCTGTGCTCCCTGCATTGGAAACACAGAATCTGAAGCATGGGACACCAGCCTGTGGCCCCTATCATCCCAATTTTTCACACAAGGAAAGGGAGGCTCAGAGGTGTTCAGTGATTGACCTTGGTAGGCGGGTTCTTTGTAAAAAACTCACCCACCAGTGCTGGAGATGTTAGAGACAAGGGTTCAATCCTTGTGTCGGAAAGATTCCTTGGAGGAGGGCATGTCAACCCATTCCAGTATTCTTGCCTGAGACTCCCATGGACAGAAGAGCCATAGGGCTGAACAAAGTCAGACACGACTGAAGCATGCAGGCACTCTATAAGGGGGCATGTATTTACATGTATGCAGTGTGTGTGTGTGTGTTTCATGTGCGTGAGTGAGGGTTTGTGTCAATGTGTGTGGGATACTTGGCCTTGATGTAGAGTGTGTGTGTTGGGGGAGGTGCTGCAAGGAGAGATTGAACAGATGTGTGTAAGGAGTGTGCCTGGGAGCGTGTGGATGGATAAGTAGGCAGAGAGACATATGCATTCAGGGGCTGCTGTGTCTGCCAGGTAGACACAGAGGCAGCCCACTGACGATGGGCTGGATTTTCAGTTCAATACTGGGCGAGAGCTGCTGGCAGTTCCTGGTGGACCCGCAGTCTCAGAGTGAAGACTGTGCCATTAGACTGTCCTCTGGCTCATTAAAGATAATGGTTAGAGCTGAAAGCAACATCTACCCCTGATATCACGCCTGATGAAAAACAGAGGAGGGTATGACCTCCCAAGATCACACCGTGAATTCAGGATAAAGCTGCAACTTGGACTTGAACCTGGTTCTGAGATTCCCTCAACCCCAATCCACGGCCCCTAAGGAGGAGGGAGAGAGTTAACCACAGAGTAATTAATGTCAGGCACCAGAGTATTATAAAATTTCTTTCCCACTTTAATTAGGGAAACTTTTTTTTCAAATACAAGTCTTTGTTGTGTCAATTAGTGGATTGCCTATCATTGGTTTCTGGGTTAGGGAAACTTGATCCGTGGTGAATGAATTTGTTTATCAGGGAAAAAGGAGCCAGGGGATGGAAACAGAAATTCAATTAAGTGTCAGCCTCCTGAGTGACAGGTTGCATTTGATAGGACTTTTAGCTTAATTGCTTGTATTTCATTAAGAGATCTATTTATCAAGAGAATTCTTCATTTAAAAATCTCTGGTGGTGTCTGAGTGGCTTCTGGCTATCTTTTCTGCATTGACTGAGGATGCTGACGTGTGGACCTGAGGAGTTACTGGGCACCTCAGAGACATTGTTGTCTCTGTAAGATCCTGTCTTCCCCTGACTCCCAGGGGTGACAGGCCCTTGTCATTCTTCCTGTCCCAAAGCTATACCCAAAGTTTGGCAAGTGTCAAAATACCCATATTTCTCTCTAGGTTTTCAAAGAGATCCAAATCTCAAAGGAAGTAATACTCAATAGGTTGACCACTTTTGTTTTTTATTGCTGTTTCCTACCACAAAAATAGGTTGGATCTTGTGCAGATTTGAAAAGTTGTACATGAAGGCAGTGGTGAATATTGTTAACTAATAACTAAATAGTACTCTGTACTAACAAAAGTAACTTTCAAAATAAGTATCCTTGAAAATAAAGTCATCCCTACATGATTCCATTAATTTATTTTAAAAACTTACTTATTTTAAAAAATTTTGGTCGTGCTGGGTCTTTGTTGCTTTGCGCAGGCTTTGTATAGTTGCGGCTAGCAGAGGCTGCTCTTCGTTACAACACAGAGACATCTAATTGCAGTGGCTTCTCTCTTTTTGGAGCATGAGCTCTATGCACATGGGGTTCAGTTGTTGCAGCACACAGGCTCAGTAGTTGTGGCGTATGGGTTTAGTTGTTCCACAGCATGTGGGACCTTCCCGGACCAGGCATCAAACCTATGTTCCCTGCATTGGCGGGCAAATTTCTATCCACTGTGCCACCAGCAGAGTCCCAAGATTTAATTTAATTGGAGAAATGATTATTACTAAAAAAAAATGTCTCATGGTCTCAAAAATGGGTCCATTCTAAATCAAATGGATCTTGGTGTCCTGGAGGTAAGTAAACTGTATGTACTGTGATGAGCTTTTCTTCCTTGAAGACTTCCTGATTGTTCTCATGAGAATTTCCTGATATATAATTTATAATACTAGTAGAGAATGTTCACCTTGTTTTATTTTTGCTTTTTTTCCCTTAATTATTATTAATTAATTAATTTATTTTTTGGGAGGCGGGTTGGGGAGGGAGTGGGATGGGTAGACCACTTCTGTTGGTCTTTCACTTATCTGTTTTCATCCATCTTTGTTCTTTGGCCTGTGTGGGCCTCCCATCGCGGTGGCCTCTGTTGTCGCAGAGCACTGGCTCTGGGCACATGCGCTCCAGAGCTCCGGCTCGGTAATTGGGCACATGGGTCCAGCTGCTCCGCGGCACGTGGGATCCTCCCAGGCCAGGGATCGAACTGGCGCCCCTTGCATTGCAAGGCGGTGTCCTTACCCACTGGACCACCAGGGAAGCCCCACCTTGCTTTATAAATGAGAGAACTGAAGCTTAGAGAGGGCAAGAGGTTTTTCCAAGGGCACACAGTCAACCAAGAGCAGAACTAGGATCAATATCCGTTCCTTCAGCTTCTTTTCGAAGAATCTGGCTCTCTGTGGGGCCTCTGGAATTGTGGGCTTAGGAGTGATGCAAGTGCTTCTTTTTCTTTAGATTGATGAGGGTAGGGGAGCAGAGTGGTTAGGATTGCATCATCACCTGTGTTTAAATCTTGGATCTGCTGCTTACTGTGTGAGCTTGAGCAAGTGCCTCACGGGGGATGGTAGGATGATCTGTTTCACTGGGTTGTTGGGAGGGTTCCAGGCAATGTGCTTGGACTTTACCCAGTAGATACTAAGTACTTAACAAATATCAGTTGTAATTATTATTATGCTTTTCAAGTAAGATTTCACTGGGAAATAAAAGGTTTCCAATTCTTGAAAGCAACTGAGGACTATTATTTTGCGCTGTGTTAACTCCACTACCACCCTCATCCTTAAAGAGGGAGTCATTGACTCCAGCAGATGGATGGACTCACTTCAAGTCCATGGGGAATGGCAGTGAAAGCAGATTTCCTTCCTCCGCAGGCATTGTGCATCCTGGTGTGTCCTGGTACTGGAATATTTTTATTTTCTTCTCTAGGGTAAATATTTACTCATAGTTCTCCCTCTCTCTTCCTTTCTACCTTCTTGTTTTAGAAAATATCTTTATTTATGTTACTTGCTGCATCGGGTCTTAGTTGTATCATGCAAGATCTTCTGTTGCAGCGCAGGAGCTCTCTAGTTGTGGTGCTCAGGCTTAACTGTCCGGCACTTGGGGGATCCCTGTTACCCGACCAGGGATTGGGCCTGCATCCTCCACTTTGGAAGGCGAAACCCCCGGGCCATCGGTGCCCTTGTCGCAGAGCACTGGCTCTGGGCACATGCGCTCAGAGCTCCGGCTGGGTGGTGGGCACATGGGTCCAGCTGCTCCGCGGCACGTGGGATCCTCCCAGGCCAGGGATCGAACTGGCGCCCCTTGCATTGCAAGGCGGTGTCCTTACCCACTGGACCACCAGGGAAGCCCCACCTTGCTTTATAAATGAGAGAACTGAAGCTTAGAGAGGGCAAGAGGTTTTTCCAAGGGCACACAGTCAACCAAGAGCAGAACTAGGATCAATATCCGTTCCTTCAGCTTCTTTTCGAAGAATCTGGCTCTCTGTGGGGCCTCTGGAATTGTGGGCTTAGGAGTGATGCAAGTGCTTCTTTTTCTTTAGATTGATGAGGGTAGGGGAGCAGAGTGGTTAGGATTGCATCATCACCTGTGTTTAAATCTTGGATCTGCTGCTTACTGTGTGAGCTTGAGCAAGTGCCTCACGGGGGATGGTAGGATGATCTGTTTCACTGGGTTGTTGGGAGGGTTCCAGGCAATGTGCTTGGACTTTACCCAGTAGATACTAAGTACTTAACAAATATCAGTTGTAATTATTATTATGCTTTTCAAGTAAGATTTCACTGGGAAATAAAAGGTTTCCAATTCTTGAAAGCAACTGAGGACTATTATTTTGCGCTGTGTTAACTCCACTACCACCCTCATCCTTAAAGAGGGAGTCATTGACTCCAGCAGATGGATGGACTCACTTCAAGTCCATGGGGAATGGCAGTGAAAGCAGATTTCCTTCCTCCGCAGGCATTGTGCATCCTGGTGTGTCCTGGTACTGGAATATTTTTATTTTCTTCTCTAGGGTAAATATTTACTCATAGTTCTCCCTCTCTCTTCCTTTCTACCTTCTTGTTTTAGAAAATATCTTTATTTATGTTACTTGCTGCATCGGGTCTTAGTTGTATCATGCAAGATCTTCTGTTGCAGCGCAGGAGCTCTCTAGTTGTGGTGCTCAGGCTTAACTGTCCGGCACTTGGGGGATCCCTGTTACCCGACCAGGGATTGGGCCTGCATCCTCCACTTTGGAAGGCGACTACTTAACCAACTGGGCCATCAAGGGAATCCCCCTTCCTGCCATTTTCATTAGTCCCTTCCTTGTTCCTCTTCCTTCCTTCTGTCCATTCAGGGGTACAGGCCTGTCTTCTACAGATTCATAAATGCCAGTTTTGCACCTCTCTTTCCAACTCTGCATTCGGGGTTGTCATGTTGGTGGCCAGGGTGTCAGTGTTCACACTATGGAAATGGGGGAACTTATCAGAGTGCTTTTTTGGGTATCTTTCTTTTTGAATAGCTATTTCCCAGAACACCATCGCTTCCATTCTTCTTCAGTCATCCAGCTCTTTGTATGTCCAAACCTCCACCCGCTGAACCATCACCCATTGAACTGTCCATGCATCCAACATTTAATAATTACTTTAGATGGGCTGGGCCCTGTCTACAGGAAGGGCAGATAGGCAAGAGCCTGCTCCCTGCCCTTTAGGAATTGACAGATGAGTAAAACAGACACCTTACATCTGTCTCATATTCAAGAACATCATTTCATTTGATGATCGCGGTCAACATTGTTACCTCAGTGAAGCAATTGAGGTGATTAAGGCTCAGAGAGGTTAAGTGAATTGCCTGAGGTCACACAGCTGGCTGTACATCCATTTGTTTACCTGTCTGACAAGGCACAATCTTCAGCCTCCTGAGCTGCTCAAATCCAGTCAGAATGTCAAGGTGAAAACAGATTTTCAAACCTGTCCTTCAGAAATAAGCCTTCTTAAAAAAAAAAAAGAAAAAGGGAAAAAATAGGGAAAGTTATTTTTCCATCTTGCTTAGAGGGGGACAGTTTTGAATTTATTTTTTCAGATTGAACAATCGTTCCTCAAATGGATAGTGATAGGTGATCTAAAAAATAATCTTTAAAAACGTCGCCGAGTTGGGCATTTCCTCCGGGTGACATAACTCACTGTGACAGAATGCATTTAAATTCACAGAAAAGAAATTGAAAGGAGTGGAGGGTGTTGGTGCGAGCTGCCAGTTGCTTAACCCTCTCTGCTCACCACGCTCACCCCTCTCTCCCATCGCCCACAAGCCTGTGGGTACTGCCATTCTCCTCTGCTTACTTCAGCTGTACGTCTCATATGCATTAAGCACTGAAGGTACTTCTGTGGATGGCAGGTTCCAGGATCTAGCCAGGGGTGTGCCTCCCAGGGCAGGCGAAGAGGGCTTGGGCTTCCTGAAAGGCCAAAGAAAGAGGGGCTTGGACCTTTTTGGAAGATGATGCTCGCTCTTTCCCCCTGAATTCTTATCTGTTCCCTTTGCATTCCTCTGTGTTTTTAAACCCCTTTGCATTTCTAATTGCCCCAAATGGCTGCCAACAGTAACAAGGAGTGGGCTTTGCATTGGGAAAGCCAGTGTGAGGCCAGATGGGGCTTGGGTCAAGGATCAACTTAACGTACAGAATCCATGTTAAGGGTCTTCCTGATTTGGTGGCCTCCCTCCAAGAGGCAGAGCTCCAGGGTTATGCTTGGGTTACTGGCAGGAGTCTTGATGGACAGCAGGTGTTCAACACTTTAGAGTTTCTTTTGTGCAATATTTTCATTGCACTTCCCAACGCATTTTTTGTTATCTGCAAGCTGATCTCTCTGTTTCTGCATCCTGTCTGCCATAACATCTCTGGAGAAAGAAGAAAGCAGGTGCCACCTTGAGAAAGAAGAGACGAATCTAAAGTAAAGGAAGGTCTTAGATCAGCTTCCTTGAATCAGAGCCTGAGATGGGAATGGTTGTGAGATTGATTTATTGCCAAGTGCTCTTAAAAGAGGCACAAGGTAAGCATGAGAGATAGGCCAGCTTCAGCCTGATCCCACAAGGAGCTCTGAACATTAATTGTGTCACTGAGTTCATCCCCATTGGAGACTCAGGGGCTGGTATTTGTACCTCCATGTCATCAGTCAAGAGCTACTGGATGTTACTGGTTGGGGAGGGAGGCAGATCCCACTGAAGGCTAGTGAACAGGGAAGGGGACAGTATTATCTTTAGTAGTCAGTTCTGCCAGGATTTGGGGCTTGGGGTCACTCATCTGGTAAAGGGGATACAGCTTGGAAACCGATAATGTCTAAAGGAGGGAGAGACCTGACAAGACATGCAGAGGAAGGGAGGGGTGGTTCTACTTCCTGCCCTGATGGATTGTGGGAGAAGATGAGAAACAGGAGGACAAGTAACCATAGAGGCACCACGTGTCCAGACCCATCTACTTTGGCTTAGAGATAGCTGGGACAGGCCCTGAGCCCTCCTTCAGGAGGCTTCTCTTTGGTCCATTTGGGCTTCCAGGAGGCAAGAGCTATGTGGAGGGGCCCCAAAGAGTGAGGCAGGCAGTGAGGTGAGGTCAGGTAGAGAGAAGGCTCCAGCCAGGTGGGTTCAAGGCAAGAACCTGTCACGAAGGCAGCTGTGGTGAGGGGTTAGAGGATCTTACAGCAAAGGCTCTGGCCAGGGGATGCTCTAGGGCAGTATGGCCATGCTGCTGTGCTGGTAGGAGTTGAAGAGAGAGGTGGAGATACTCAGAGAAGACCCTGTCCTGATGCCTGCTGGAGAATAGGCTACAGACTTAGCAAATGCAGACAGAATGCCTAGGGTCAGGCCCTGTGATGGAGACAGCTAGTGTTCCACCTACCAGGCATCGTGCTCACCTTCCCATAGTGTGGAAATGCTGCTCAGAGGGGGCGGCCCAGCCAAGGACTGTATTTCCCAGTTAAGCTTGTGTCTATGTTTGGCCATGTGACAAGTTCTCAAAAATGTGAGGGCCAGTGGGGGATAGTAGCTCTTAAGAAGTGAGTGGGACCTCCCTCTGTTATTCTAGGGGCTAGAAGTAGACTCCATGGTCTGCGGGATTTGCAGAGTCAAAGATGGGAAGAGCCGAGGTCCTTGAATCATCACATGGAGGAAAGCTGCCATAGACTAGGAACTGCCTCATCGGACTGTTATGTGAGCAGTGGGGAAAAAATCGATTGTGTTAGGCCAGTGGGATGTGGGGGTTAGTATTTGTTACGGAAGCTTGTGTTGCCCTGACTGTTTATTAGAGGCCTGACCAGGCATCTCCAGTAGACAGAGACAGGTGTTAGCACAAGGCCAGCTCTTTACCTGCTTCTCATCTCGCTCTCCACTCCCTGGGAACAAAAGTTCACACAAAGTTCCCCTTCAGTACTCAGGTGCCATCTTCGAAAGAGGGAAGTCATGGGGAGAGGCCTAAAAGAGTCATGAAAAAGATACTGACATAAGAGATGGTTTAAAGATTTGCTGCTTGACCTGTGGTCCCTGGACCAACAGCTTCAGCATCACCTGTAACTTGTCAGAAATCCAGATTCTCAGGTCCTTGCTCAGGCCTCCTGAATCAGAGTCTGCATTTTAAAAAGATCCCCAGGGGCTTCCCTGGTGGTCCAGTGGGTAAGGACACCACCTTGCAGTGCAAGGGGCTCCGGTTCGATCCCTGGCCTGGGAAGATCCCACATGCCGTGGAGCGGCTGGACCAATGTGTCCAGTTATCGAGCCGGAGCTCTGGAGCGCATGCGCCCAGAGCCGGTGCTCTGCGACAAGAGAGGCCACTGCGATGGGAGGCCCGCAGGAGCCAAAGAACAAAGATAGATGAAAACAGATAAATGAAAGACCAGTAGAAGTGGCCCACCCGCCCCCCTCCCTCCCCCCCCTCCCCCATCCCCCAAATAAGTAAATAAATAAATACCTTTTTAAAGAAAAGATCCCCAGGGGATAGGAGGGAGTTTAGGGAGAAGGTATATTTATGCCAGTTTTCCCCCCCAAGTTCTCAAAAGGGGGTATTTCCCAGTTAAGCTTGTGTCTATGTTTGGCCATGTGACAAGTTCTCAAAAATGTGAGGGCCAGTGGGGGATAGTAGCTCTTAAGAAGTGAGTGGGACCTCCCTCTGTTATTCTAGGGGCTAGAAGTAGACTCCATGGTCTGCGGGATTTGCAGAGTCAAAGATGGGAAGAGCCGAGGTCCTTGAATCATCACATGGAGGAAAGCTGCCATAGACTAGGAACTGCCTCATCGGACTGTTATGTGAGCAGTGGGGAAAAAATCGATTGTGTTAGGCCAGTGGGATGTGGGGGTTAGTATTTGTTACGGAAGCTTGTGTTGCCCTGACTGTTTATTAGAGGCCTGACCAGGCATCTCCAGTAGACAGAGACAGGTGTTAGCACAAGGCCAGCTCTTTACCTGCTTCTCATCTCGCTCTCCACTCCCTGGGAACAAAAGTTCACACAAAGTTCCCCTTCAGTACTCAGGTGCCATCTTCGAAAGAGGGAAGTCATGGGAGAGGCCTAAAGAGTCATGAAAAGATACTGACATAAGAGATGGTGTAAAGATTTGCTGCTTGACCTGTGGTCCCTGGACCAACAGCTTCAGCATCACCTGTAACTTGTCAGAAATCCAGATTCTCAGGTCCTTGCTCAGGCCTCCTGAATCAGAGTCTGCATTTTAAAAGATCCCCAGGGGCTTCCCTGGTGGTCCAGTGGGTAAGGACACCACCTTGCAGTGCAAGGGGCTCCGGTTCGATCCCTGGCCTGGGAAGATCCCACATGCCGTGGAGCGGCTGGACCAATGTGTCCAGTTATCGAGCCGGAGCTCTGGAGCGCATGCGCCCAGAGCCGGTGCTCTGCGACAAGAGAGGCCACTGCGATGGGAGGCCCGCAGGAGCCAAAGAACAAAGATAGATGAAAACAGATAAATGAAAGACCAGTAGAAGTGGCCCACCCGCCCCCCTCCCTACCCCCATCCCCCATCCCCCAAATAAGTAAATAAATAAATACCTTTTTAAAGAAAAGATCCCCAGGGGATAGGAGGGGAGTTTAGGGGAGAAGGTATATTTATGCCTGAGTCCCTTTGCTGCCCACTTGACACTGTCATAACATTGTTAATTGGCTATATTCCAATATAAAATAAGAAGTTTAAAAAGAAGAACCGGTCTTCCCTGGTGGCCCAGTGGGTAAGGACACCGCCTTGCAGTGCAAGGGGCGCCAGTTCGATCCCTGGCCTGGGAGGATCCCACGTGCCGCGGAGCGGCTGAACCAATGTGTCCAATTACCGAGCCGAGCTCTGGAGCGCATGCGCCCAGAGCCGGTGCTCTGCGACAACAGAGGCCACTGCGATGGGAGGCCCACATGGGCCAAAGAGCAAAGATGGATGAAAATGGATAGATAAAAGACCAATAGAAGTGGTCCGCCCGTCCCTCTCCCTCCCCAACCCCTCAAACATAAATAAATAGATAAAAATAAAAATAAAAAGAAGAACCTCCTCAAGTGATCTGCATGTACTTTACAAGTGCGAGGACCTTATATCTTAGAGAAAGATATTGTATCATGAAATGTGCTGGGCACACTGCTGAAAGCAACTCAACATATTCATTCATTTATTCTATTCATTATTTCATTTGTTGTTTCAACCCATTACTTCTTATTGAATATCTACTGTTTTCCAGGCAGGGTTCTGGAGAATCGAGGCAGATACAGTCCCTGTTCTCAAAGAGCTTGCTGTCTGTTGCAGGTAGTGGGGATGGGATAGACATTAAACATAAACTTATACTTACAGTTGTGGTAAATGCTACAAAGAAAAATTGCAGCTGATGATGAAAGTGAAAAACAGGGAAACTTCCTTGTTCTGGAGGCCCAGAGAAAGCCTCCTTTGGGAAGCAACACTGAAAGTGAAGAGAGGAAGGAGGAGCAGAAATCAGCCAGGTGAAGAACAGGAAACAGCAGTGTCCCAGGCAAAAGAAAAGCATATGCAGAGGCCCTGAGGCATGAAGAACCTTAGAGATTTTGAATAATTAAAAATAAAAAATCTGAGCCCTTGCTCTGAACTTGAGATGATTAAGTAAGAGAGAGAGTAGGGTGGGATGGGATGGAGAGATGGAGGCAGAAGTCAGGTACTGCAGGCCCTTATAGGCCATGAGAAAGAGCTCAGACTTTCGAGTGGAAGGGCATCCTCGGAAAGAGTAGGGTAACTGTGAAGAGCTTGAACTCAGGAACCACATTGCCTGCATTTAAATCCCAGCTCAGTCAGTTACTGACTGTGAGACCTTAGGCAGGTTACTTAACCTTTCAGCACCCCAATCTTCCCATCTGCGTATGGAGAATAACCAGTGCCAATTTCATACCAAAGTGTGGCTTTTAGGATTAAATGAGTCGATAGATGTAAAGGATTTATCCAAGTGGATAGCACGTAAGAATTTGCAATGACTGTTGAAGGGTTTTAATCAAGAGAGTAATAGGATATGATTTGTGCTTTAAGAAATTACTCTCCACACTGAATGAGAACTAGATTGCAGAAGGGAAGGTCTGAAAGCAGAGACCTGGTTGGAAGATGATGGCTACCCCAGCTTGAGATGATGGTGGTTTAGACCAGGGGCAAGCAGTGGGAGAAATAACTCACTTATTCAGCCCTATGAAAGACTAGGACTTGGTGGTGTGTTGGACGTGTCTGCTGGGGTGTGGCGAGGGGCTGGTGGGGCGAAGAGGCGTCCAGGGGGACAGCCAGGTTTCTAGTTTGAGCATTGGGTGGATGGCAGTGCCAGGTAGCGGATGGTGGTGCCGGGTTTTCAGTGGAAGTTGATGAGTTCAGTTTTGGACGTGTGCAATCTGCGATGCCTAAGAGACCTTAAAATGGAGATATTGAACAGAGAGATAAGATACAGGGACTGCAAACAACTACTTGGGAGCCACTAGCATGTAGATGACAATAAAAACCATGAGAAGAGATGCAGCTTCTCAGAACAATGTGATAGGATTTGTGCTTTAGAAATCACTCTCCATACAGTAGAAGGGTTTACAGTCACATAGACTTGGATTCAAATATCCACTCCATGCCAGTCGTATGGTTTATGGGAGAGTTGTTTAGCTTCTCCAAAACTTGGTGTCTGATATGAAAAATGAGGATAATTATTCCTACACCAAAGGGTTGTTGTGGGATGTAAATGAGCTAATGTGCATAAGCCACTCGGCTCCTTTGATACCAGTTGCTTTTCCCCACCTAGCTCCCTTCCTCACTCATCACCACCCCTCAGGTACTGCAGGCCCTTATAGGCCATGAGAAAGAGCTCAGACTTTCGAGTGGAAGGGCATCCTCGGAAAGAGTAGGGTAACTGTGAAGAGCTTGAACTCAGGAACCACATTGCCTGCATTTAAATCCCAGCTCAGTCAGTTACTGACTGTGAGACCTTAGGCAGGTTACTTAACCTTTCAGCACCCCAATCTTCCCATCTGCGTATGGAGAATAACCAGTGCCAATTTCATACCAAAGTGTGGCTTTTAGGATTAAATGAGTCGATAGATGTAAAGGATTTATCCAAGTGGATAGCACGTAAGAATTTGCAATGACTGTTGAAGGGTTTTAATCAAGAGAGTAATAGGATATGATTTGTGCTTTAAGAAATTACTCTCCACACTGAATGAGAACTAGATTGCAGAAGGGAAGGTCTGAAAGCAGAGACCTGGTTGGAAGATGATGGCTACCCCAGCTTGAGATGATGGTGGTTTAGACCAGGGGCAAGCAGTGGGAGAAATAACTCACTTATTCAGCCCTATGAAAGACTAGGACTTGGTGGTGTGTTGGACGTGTCTGCTGGGGTGTGGCGAGGGGCTGGTGGGGCGAAGAGGCGTCCAGGGGGACAGCCAGGTTTCTAGTTTGAGCATTGGGTGGATGGCAGTGCCAGGTAGCGGATGGTGGTGCCGGGTTTTCAGTGGAAGTTGATGAGTTCAGTTTTGGACGTGTGCAATCTGCGATGCCTAAGAGACCTTAAAATGGAGATATTGAACAGAGAGATAAGATACAGGGACTGCAAACAACTACTTGGGAGCCACTAGCATGTAGATGACAATAAAAACCATGAGAAGAGATGCAGCTTCTCAGAACAATGTGATAGGATTTGTGCTTTAGAAATCACTCTCCATACAGTAGAAGGGTTTACAGTCACATAGACTTGGATTCAAATATCCACTCCATGCCAGTCGTATGGTTTATGGGAGAGTTGTTTAGCTTCTCCAAAACTTGGTGTCTGATATGAAAAATGAGGATAATTATTCCTACACCAAAGGGTTGTTGTGGGATGTAAATGAGCTAATGTGCATAAGCCACTCGGCTCCTTTGATACCAGTTGCTTTTCCCCACCTAGCTCCCCTTCCTCACTCATCACACACATTTTTTCCTGCTTTGCTCTCTGAAGCATCCTGCACTCAGAGCACACCACAGGCCTGCTCACACCACTGCCCAGGTGCTGAGCTTACAGCAGTCAATGTCCAGCCACGTAAAGCTGCCACATACATACTGTGAGGTGAGGCCTGGCCTCCGAGTCAGCAGGACCGTGACTTGAGTCTTATGTCTGCTGCTCACTTGTTTGGGACCTCACGCATATCCTGCACCTTCCAGGGCCATGGGCACTTCATCTGCAAGGTGAAGAGTTAGGTGATTCTGCTCTGTGTTAGCATCTGTTGTAACAAAGGGCCACAAGCTAGGGAGCTTAGAACAGCAGACATTGGGTTTCCCTGGTAGTTCAGTGGTAAGGAATCCACCTAGCAGTGCTGGAGACGCAGGTTCAATCCCTGGTCCAGGAAGATCCCACCTGCTGTGGGACCCGTGAGCCACCGCTGTTGAGCCTGTGCCCACAAGAGCAGCCACGATGGTGAGAAGCCCGCACACCACACCAAGGAGAAGCACCCATTCGCCGCAACTAGAGAAAGGCTGTGCAGCAATGGAGACCCAGAACAACCAAAATATAAAGACAAAAAAATTTTAATGCCACCCCCCACCCCCTAAAACAGACATCTATTTGCTCACTTATGGAGGCTGGAAGTTTCAAGGTTAAGATGTGGGCAGAGCTGTGTTCCTTTGCCTGGGCTGTCTTTTCCTGCTGACCCTCCAGCACTGGAGTTCTGTGCCTTGCAGCTTCATCACTCTGATCTCTGCCCCTGCCCCCACACAGCCTTCTTCTCTTGTACATGTCCCTGTATTTCTTCTCCTTTTCTTATGAGGACACCAGTCACATTGGGTGAAGAACCAGCCACCCTACCTACTCCAGGATGCCCTCATCCTATCCAATCACACCCACAATGACTCAATTTCCAAATAGAATCACATTCTCAATGATTGGGGTTAGAACGTCAACAGATTTTTTTTGGCTACTTCTCTTGGTCTTTCATTTATTTATCTTTGTTCTTTGCCGGTGTGGGCCTTCCATTGCAGTGGCCTCTGTCGCTGCAGAGCACTGGCTCTGGGCACAGCCAAAAAATAAACTCCCCAAATCCTCTCAACAAAATGTTTTTTATCTTAATTACTGAGATTTGGGGCCACTACCTTAATTTTGTGTCTCATTTGCTTTACCTAAATGAGCCTAAGTCCAGGCCAAGCCCCTGTGTCTCTCAATGATCAAGTTAAGGTATTCATTGAATGAATGTTTGTGAAGTATCTACTATATGCCCTTCACCAGTGAACAAGGTAACTCACCGCATGGCTGCTGGTCTTCCTTTCTCCTGGGCCAGCCCCATTGACAAGGCTCAAGCTCAAAGTGCAGTCTTATGTCTGCTGCTCACTTGTTTGGGACCTCACGCATATCCTGCACCTTCCAGGGCCATGGGCACTTCATCTGCAAGGTGAAGAGTTAGGTGATTCTGCTCTGTGTTAGCATCTGTTGTAACAAAGGGCCACAAGCTAGGGAGCTTAGAACAGCAGACATTGGGTTTCCCTGGTAGTTCAGTGGTAAGGAATCCACCTAGCAGTGCTGGAGACGCAGGTTCAATCCCTGGTCCAGGAAGATCCCACCTGCTGTGGGACCCGTGAGCCACCGCTGTTGAGCCTGTGCCCACAAGAGCAGCCACGATGGTGAGAAGCCCGCACACCACACCAAGGAGAAGCACCCATTCGCCGCAACTAGAGAAAGGCTGTGCAGCAATGGAGACCCAGAACAACCAAAATATAAAGACAAAAAAATTTTAATGCCACCCCCCACCCCCTAAAACAGACATCTATTTGCTCACTTATGGAGGCTGGAAGTTTCAAGGTTAAGATGTGGGCAGAGCTGTGTTCCTTTGCCTGGGCTGTCTTTTCCTGCTGACCCTCCAGCACTGGAGTTCTGTGCCTTGCAGCTTCATCACTCTGATCTCTGCCCCTGCCCCCACACAGCCTTCTTCTCTTGTACATGTCCCTGTATTTCTTCTCCTTTTCTTATGAGGACACCAGTCACATTGGGTGAAGAACCAGCCACCCTACCTACTCCAGGATGCCCTCATCCTATCCAATCACACCCACAATGACTCAATTTCCAAATAGAATCACATTCTCAATGATTGGGGTTAGAACGTCAACAGATTTTTTTTGGCTACTTCTCTTGGTCTTTCATTTATTTATCTTTGTTCTTTGCCGGTGTGGGCCTTCCATTGCAGTGGCCTCTGTCGCTGCAGAGCACTGGCTCTGGGCACAGCCAAAAAATAAACTCCCCAAATCCTCTCAACAAAATGTTTTTTATCTTAATTACTGAGATTTGGGGCCACTACCTTAATTTTGTGTCTCATTTGCTTTACCTAAATGAGCCTAAGTCCAGGCCAAGCCCCTGTGTCTCTCAATGATCAAGTTAAGGTATTCATTGAATGAATGTTTGTGAAGTATCTACTATATGCCCTTCACCAGTGAACAAGGTAACTCACCGCATGGCTGCTGGTCTTCCTTTCTCCTGGGCCAGCCCCATTGCTCAAGGGCTCATGGCCGAATGGCCATGGCAACAGGCATGCACCCAGCACTCAGACTTGCTGGGCTGCCCCCATTGCTTTGTGCCCAGTGTTCTCGCAGGACTTGCTCTATTCCAAGCCCTTAATGAGGAGCATTACCATGTTGAGGCGACCTGATAGTTGATTGGTTAATTGGCCCTCATTTGCTATGGAGGGGAAGGGATTTGTTCTTACCAGAATAGACACTGGATTTCCATTTCTGTCAGGTCCTGACAGCATTGTCATCCACAAACTTGTATGCTCTTGACTTTCTAGTACCCAGTGACCTCTCCAGATGGTCCTTCTTCACTGGGCCTGGAGCACCACCTATTCAGCTGGAACATGAAAGCAGGGTTTGGAGAGAGGTAGAGAGACTCAAGAGAAAGGAGTAATTGATTATCGCAGCAGCTGAAGCCTAGAGTTTCTCTGTGATGGGTCCATAGTTTCTCCCAAGGGTGGTTTCTGTTATTTCTCATGATTCAGATAATCGGTAACACTCTGGGTGGCAGAGAGACCAAATCTGTCTCTTATTGAAATGAGAACTTGGGCATAAGGTGAAGGACCTTGAAGGCTCTTTTCTCCTCTGCTGTTGCTAAGGGCTCCTTTCTGAGTTCATCTTCATTTGGGGCCATTGAGAGGGAAGAATGAAGTTATAAAAAGACTTGCTTCCAAAGCATATCATTAAGGAGCCTCTTTATTCACTGGCTCCTCCTGCTAGGTTTTTAATAATGGCCTTTGCAGCATTTGTGGACTTGCACCTGAGCTCACAGAGAGGTCCTAGGCACCCTCATGGCCCCGAAACACTCTGGGAGACCCTCTCACACACTTTGACAGGTGAGCCAGCTGAGATCTATAGATGTGCGGTGAGATTTTGGGTAAAGAGGGAAGCAGACAGTTTGGTCACTTGGGGAGTGGGGACAGACACATTAAGCAGGGTTGTTGGTCACACTCGGGGATTTTTCTCAAACTGGAAAGAACGTTTGGGTGGTGTAGAGTCCAAAATCAACAGATAAATTCCGATTGCCTAGACAATAGAAATTCTATGTTTTGTCATGTAAATAAATAATATTTATTCTGACCATTTATTTTAAATATGAGTTCTGATTTGCTAGTGCAGAACTGTCAGGGAGAGATAACATCTTATCCTAGGTCACTAAGGCTCAAAGCGCTAGATGGGATTGCAGGAATGGTCGGATCAAGGCGACATCTGGAGAGAGCTGAGTTGCTGACTCTGCACATGTCCAGGAATTTACTTTCTAAGCTTCAGTTTGTTCTTTTGTAGGTAGAAGCATTGGATTCGAATTTCAGTGGTTCCAAACTGTCAGAGGCATTTTTTGGGAATTTTTTTCCTGTATATCAGCACAGACTTGCTAAAGTAGAATCTAATCATTCTGTCACTGGCTTTCCGCAAAGGTTTTACGATTATGTAGCTTCACTTGGGCTTAGATGAGAAAGGTAGCCAGGTTGTATACAGACTTTCTTTGGCTTCCTGGACTCAATTCGAACATGTGTCTGTCCCCACTCCCCATTTCCAACAAGCAATTTTTGGACACCAGCAGAGTGTCCAAGAATTCAACTCAATCTTGACACTCTCTACTCAGAGATAACATCAGATTCCACAGCATAAGAGTCCGGTCCTGTAAGACTGCTCCTCCCGCCTCCAGCTTAGCAATTGCCAGTCCAAGTTGTGACCTGTGACTGACTAGATATAAATCAGAGGTTCCTTGGGTGTGATTCATTTGCTAGAGAAGCTCACAGAACACAGAGAAAATATTTCTCTTTCTATATTAGAAGGGTAGGTTATAAAAGGGTGCAACTCAGAAACAGCCTGGTGGAAGAGACGTACAGGGCAAGGTGTGGGGAAACGGCTCAGAGCTCCCAGGCTTTCTCCACACATACACTGTCCCTACATCTCTGTGTGTTCACCAGCTCACAAGCTCTCTCAGCCCTATCTTTTTCTTTTTTAAATTTTTTATGGTGGATTCATTATATAGGTAAGATCGATTAAATGAGGGACCACTGGCTATTGGTCTCTATCTCCAGTCCCTCTTACCTCCCTGGAGGTTGGTAGGTAGAACCGATCATGTGGTTGGCTTTAAGGGCAGCCAGTCCCAGACTCTTTAGATGCTTTCAAAAAATTACTTCATTAACATAACAAAACAGACATCTTAATCACTCTCAATATTTAGGAAATTCCAAGGATTTGGGGAGCTATGAGTTAGGACAAAGAGCAAACATATGTGAGAAATATATGTTGGTCATCTGATGACCCAGTGAATATTTTTCTTATAAATCACAGGCCTTTAATGAGCTTTCCTTAGCTGGGAGCCTGTGGAAGGTTTTGAGTGAGGAGTGATGTGATTTGACTCAGACTGCTACAAAAGGTTCCTTCTGGCTGCTCTATAGAGGATAATCTGGAAGATGGTAAAGCAGGAGGCAGGGCAAGCAAAGAGGCTGTCACAGTGGTCCAGGTAAGGAATGATGGTGGCTTGCACCAGGGAGTTTGTGCAGAGGTGAAACAGAGTGTAAAACACTGACCAGCTTTAGCTGGTTTGCCTGCTGAAGTATCGTAGGGTGTTGATTAATCAAACCTTGAGGTATATTATAGAGACAGCACTGGACTCAATTCGAACATGTGTCTGTCCCCACTCCCCATTTCCAACAAGCAATTTTTGGACACCAGCAGAGTGTCCAAGAATTCAACTCAATCTTGACACTCTCTACTCAGAGATAACATCAGATTCCACAGCATAAGAGTCCGGTCCTGTAAGACTGCTCCTCCCGCCTCCAGCTTAGCAATTGCCAGTCCAAGTTGTGACCTGTGACTGACTAGATATAAATCAGAGGTTCCTTGGGTGTGATTCATTTGCTAGAGAAGCTCACAGAACACAGAGAAAATATTTCTCTTTCTATATTAGAAGGGTAGGTTATAAAAGGGTGCAACTCAGAAACAGCCTGGTGGAAGAGACGTACAGGGCAAGGTGTGGGGAAACGGCTCAGAGCTCCCAGGCTTTCTCCACACATACACTGTCCCTACATCTCTGTGTGTTCACCAGCTCACAAGCTCTCTCAGCCCTATCTTTTTCTTTTTTAAATTTTTTATGGTGGATTCATTATATAGGTAAGATCGATTAAATGAGGGACCACTGGCTATTGGTCTCTATCTCCAGTCCCTCTTACCTCCCTGGAGGTTGGTAGGTAGAACCGATCATGTGGTTGGCTTTAAGGGCAGCCAGTCCCAGACTCTTTAGATGCTTTCAAAAAATTACTTCATTAACATAACAAAACAGACATCTTAATCACTCTCAATATTTAGGAAATTCCAAGGATTTGGGGAGCTATGAGTTAGGACAAAGAGCAAACATATGTGAGAAATATATGTTGGTCATCTGATGACCCAGTGAATATTTTTCTTATAAATCACAGGCCTTTAATGAGCTTTCCTTAGCTGGGAGCCTGTGGAAGGTTTTGAGTGAGGAGTGATGTGATTTGACTCAGACTGCTACAAAAGGTTCCTTCTGGCTGCTCTATAGAGGATAATCTGGAAGATGGTAAAGCAGGAGGCAGGGCAAGCAAAGAGGCTGTCACAGTGGTCCAGGTAAGGAATGATGGTGGCTTGCACCAGGGAGTTTGTGCAGAGGTGAAACAGAGTGTAAAACACTGACCAGCTTTAGCTGGTTTGCCTGCTGAAGTATCGTAGGGTGTTGATTAATCAAACCTTGAGGTATATTATAGAGACAGCACTGTGCATGCGCAAGATGGAAATCAATGTATCCAAATGACTCCAGAACCAAGAGTATTCAGTCTATGGAATTCAAAAATTAGAAATGTTGCCACAGGATCCCTTAACAAAGTGAGAAGTCCTTCAATAAGGAAAGTGACTTACACCAGCTAAAGTAGCTTGTATGGACAGATTTGAGAAGACCAGTCAGTCATCTTCCAAGTTTGACATTTTCCTTCAATTTTGCCCCAATCCTGGATTGAGGCATCAGATTCTAGAGCCTTGCCCTCTATCTTATTGCTGGTTGACCTTGCAAATAAAGCACTTTCTATTTTCAAAAGCCAGTGCCAAAGTACTGGTTTCTGTGTGTGTCGGGCAGCTAGCCCTTTGCTCAGTAACAGAGGTGGTGATGAGGGATCGAATCTGAATCTGTTTTGAAGCTTAATGTCCCCCAGATTTGATGTCAGTAAAAGGAAGATGTCAGGGACATCAAGGTCTTAGGTCTAGGCAGGGGGAAGGGTAGAGTTATCTCTTCCTGAGATGGAGGGACATCTTTGGGGCACAAAGAGGCAATCGGAATCAGGACCTTGGGTTGAATGTGGTGCACTTGATACCCAAGTGGAGATGGTGGTGGTGGTAGGGACTGTTGACTATCCAACCGTGAAATTCAGGAGTGAGTTCTAGGCTGAAAGTATAAGCATGAAGCTCTTAGGTATACATGTTCTTTTTTAAAGTTTTTGAAAATTAATTTTTAAGTTTTAATTCACACTGAGTTAGGGCAAAGAGCAAACATATGTGAGAAATATATGTTGGTCATCTGATGACCCAGTGAATATTTTTCTTATAAATCACAGGCCTTTAATGAGCTTTCCTTAGCTGGGAGCCTGTGGAAGGTTTTGAGTGAGGAGTGATGTGATTTGACTCAGACTGCTACAAAAGGTTCCTTCTGGCTGCTCTATAGAGGATAATCTGGAAGATGGTAAAGCAGGAGGCAGGGCAAGCAAAGAGGCTGTCACAGTGGTCCAGGTAAGGAATGATGGTGGCTTGCACCAGGGAGTTTGTGCAGAGGTGAAACAGAGTGTAAAACACTGACCAGCTTTAGCTGGTTTGCCTGCTGAAGTATCGTAGGGTGTTGATTAATCAAACCTTGAGGTATATTATAGAGACAGCACTGTGCATGCGCAAGATGGAAATCAATGTATCCAAATGACTCCAGAACCAAGAGTATTCAGTCTATGGAATTCAAAAATTAGAAATGTTGCCACAGGATCCCTTAACAAAGTGAGAAGTCCTTCAATAAGGAAAGTGACTTACACCAGCTAAAGTAGCTTGTATGGACAGATTTGAGAAGACCAGTCAGTCATCTTCCAAGTTTGACATTTTCCTTCAATTTTGCCCCAATCCTGGATTGAGGCATCAGATTCTAGAGCCTTGCCCTCTATCTTATTGCTGGTTGACCTTGCAAATAAAGCACTTTCTATTTTCAAAAGCCAGTGCCAAAGTACTGGTTTCTGTGTGTGTCGGGCAGCTAGCCCTTTGCTCAGTAACAGAGGTGGTGATGAGGGATCGAATCTGAATCTGTTTTGAAGCTTAATGTCCCCCAGATTTGATGTCAGTAAAAGGAAGATGTCAGGGACATCAAGGTCTTAGGTCTAGGCAGGGGGAAGGGTAGAGTTATCTCTTCCTGAGATGGAGGGACATCTTTGGGGCACAAAGAGGCAATCGGAATCAGGACCTTGGGTTGAATGTGGTGCACTTGATACCCAAGTGGAGATGGTGGTGGTGGTAGGGACTGTTGACTATCCAACCGTGAAATTCAGGAGTGAGTTCTAGGCTGAAAGTATAAGCATGAAGCTCTTAGGTATACATGAACCTTTTTAAAGTTTTTGAAAATAATTGTCAAATTTCTTTTCAGAAAGTTTCATAAATTCACACTGTCTCAAGAGGATATGGAAATTCCCCCAGGCTGGGTATCACCTTAAAGAATCCATATCAATTTGAAAAGTGAAAGATGGCCTCTCATTGTTCTAAGTTGTGTAATGTGGATTTCCAGTGAGTTTAACTTCTCGATGTCTTTTCGCCCATTTCTCTTTCATCTCCTGTGAATGGCATGGTCCTTTCTTCTGTCCATTTACAAAATGAGAAGAACCTGTCCTTTTCATACTGATTTAGAAGAAACCTTAGATATTATGTTCTTTTATGTGACAAATAGTTTTTCTGAATTTTAATTTTCTAGTGCTACTTGATATATAAAAGACTGACATTTTAATATAGTCAAGTGTATCAGCCTTTTCTTTTTTGAGTTCTAACCTTTGCTTTTTTCTCCTTTTGCTTAGAAAGCCATTTGTCTCCTAGTATGGGAAAATATTAATCTGTATTTTATTCTAGTTTTTTATAGTTTAATTAAAATAATAACTCTCTGGTTCATGAAATTTATTTTGACACATGGTGTAATGCCTTGAATTTTTTCCTGGCCCCAAATTGTTAATGAGTTGTTCTTGCATCATTTATTGAGAATGTCATAACATTTCTCATTAATTTAAATGTTACTTTAATCGATATTAAATTCTTGCGGAGTATTGCCTATTTCCAGCTTTTAATTTTTCATAGCTTTGTCTATTCTTCTGTTTTTTTTTTCTTTTTAAGAGAGGATCTTGAATCTGTTTTGAAGCTTAATGTCCCCAGATTTGATGTCAGTAAAGGAAGATGTCAGGGACATCAAGGTCTTAGGTCTAGGCAGGGGGAAGGGTAGAGTTATCTCTTCCTGAGATGGAGGGACATCTTTGGGGCACAAAGAGGCAATCGGAATCAGGACCTTGGGTTGAATGTGGTGCACTTGATACCCAAGTGGAGATGGTGGTGGTGGTAGGGACTGTTGACTATCCAACCGTGAAATTCAGGAGTGAGTTCTAGGCTGAAAGTATAAGCATGAAGCTCTTAGGTATACATGAACCTTTTTAAAGTTTTTGAAAATAATTGTCAAATTTCTTTTCAGAAAGTTTCATAAATTCACACTGTCTCAAGAGGATATGGAAATTCCCCCAGGCTGGGTATCACCTTAAAGAATCCATATCAATTTGAAAAGTGAAAGATGGCCTCTCATTGTTCTAAGTTGTGTAATGTGGATTTCCAGTGAGTTTAACTTCTCGATGTCTTTTTGTCCATTTCTCTTTCATCTCCTGTGAATGGCATGGTCCTTTCTTCTGTCCATTTACAAAATGAGAAGAACCTGTCCTTTTCATACTGATTTAGAAGAAACCTTAGATATTATGTTCTTTTATGTGACAAATAGTTTTTCTGAATTTTAATTTTCTAGTGCTACTTGATATATAAAAGACTGACATTTTAATATAGTCAAGTGTATCAGCCTTTTCTTTTTTGAGTTCTAACCTTTGCTTTTTTCTCCTTTTGCTTAGAAAGCCATTTGTCTCCTAGTATGGGAAAATATTAATCTGTATTTTATTCTAGTTTTTTATAGTTTAATTAAAATAATAACTCTCTGGTTCATGAAATTTATTTTGACACATGGTGTAATGCCTTGAATTTTTTCCTGGCCCCAAATTGTTAATGAGTTGTTCTTGCATCATTTATTGAGAATGTCATAACATTTCTCATTAATTTAAATGTTACTTTAATCGATATTAAATTCTTGCGGAGTATTGCCTATTTCCAGCTTTTAATTTTTCATAGCTTTGTCTATTCTTCTGTACTTTTTTAATTATTATAATTTTATAACCCATTTAATATCTGGTAGATAAAATTCACTATTTATTTATATTTTTGAAAATTGTCTTTTATTCAACTTCTTTTATTTTCCTTGGCAAACTTTAGACTAACATTTGTAAGTTCCAGAAAGTTTACAACCAAGTTTTAATTGCAGTTTCATTAAGCTTACATATTACTTTGAGCAGAATCAATAGATTTGTAATATTGTTTTCCTGTGTTTGAAGCTGATGTGCTCCCAAATCATGAATAGATCTTCTTTATGTTCTTGATACAATTTCATTGCTGTTTTAAATACTAATGTATATATTTTAATGGCTTTCCCTGATGACTCAGTGGTAAAGAATCCATCTGCCAATACAGGAGATTTGGGTTTGATCCCTGGATTGGGAAGAACCCCTGGAGTAGGAAATGGCAGCCCACTCCAGCATTCTTGCTGGGAAATCCCATGGACAGAGGAGCCTGGTGGGCTACAGTCCATGGGGTCTTAAAGAGTCAGACATGATGTAGTGACTAAACAAAAGCAACATATATCTTAATAATTTTATTCCTAGGTAAAAAAAAAAAAAAAAACCCTCAAAAGTAATTTCACATTTCTCATCCCTTGTCTAAATCATCTTCTGTCACAGTAGTTCTCAACCAAGAGTGCTTTTGTTCCCCGGGAGACAGTTGGCAGTGTCTGGAAATATTTTTGGTTGTCACAAAGGGGAACAACTTCTAGTGGGGAGAGCCGGGGGGGCTGGTAAACATGCTACAATGCCCAGGACGGTCTCCACAGTGAGGAATTATCTGGCCCCAAATATCAGTAGTGCTGTGGTGGAGAAACCCTGATCTGCCTTTAAAGTGCATAGAGTCTTTCCCCCGTGGGTTTGTCCTACTGGGGTACTGGTATTTCCACCAGTACTGGAGGTGAATCCATCTAATGTGTCTAAAGGGGTACCCTGTTCTCTGGTCGTTCACTCGATGTCCTGAGCTGAGCAGCCCCGCACAAGAGGCTGACCTGTGTGGCGGCCAAGAGCACTGAGGGGTGTGTTCCTCAGCCATGGCTCAGGCTGCCACAGGTCTGTTAGAGAGGCTGGGTCGGCCAATCTTTGGAGGGAGACTAAAGAAGGCTTGAAAGGGAACCTGTGATGACTTTTTTTCTGGCTGTGCCACAGGGCCTGCAGGATCTTAATTCCCCGACCAGAGATGGAACCTGTGCCCCCTACAATGGAAGCCCAGAGTCTTAACCACTGTCCCTCTGGGAAAGTCCCCTGTGATTCCTTTTAAATAAACTTCAAGAACTGATAGAAGTCACTGTTGGTAACAAATCGTAGAAGTGGTTGCTGGGGGTGGTAGAGCCAGGAGGGAACTTTCTGGAGATTATTTCTGGCACACTGGGTCTGTTTCTCAGATAAAGAGTGTTTCTCCTGCTCTTTCCCTTTTTATTCCTTAAAAAAATGTACAACCACAGCTGAGGCCCCTGGCAATCCCTCCACCACCTCATTTCCATTTCTCTGTCCCCAAAGGCAACCAGTGTCCTAACGTTGGAAAGTGTCTTTCACATTCATAGTTTTGAATTTTTCAAACAGCAGTTCTTAGTGTATAGAATCCCATGGACAGAGGAGCTTGATGGGCTGCTGTCCATAGGGTTGCAAAGAGTTGGACAGAACTGAAGCAGCTTAGCACACACAAACATTAAAGAGCCACACTATGTGTATCATCCTGCCTTTTCTTTTTCACTTAATATTTTTATATCAACTTACTTCATTTTAACTGCTGCATAATATTCTATGGTGTGCGTGTACTTCTATGTATCCAGGCTCCTATTATTAGACATTTAGGTGCTTTCCACCTGTGTTTCATGACAATGCTTCAGTGAACATCCTTACCTATGCTTGTATATTTATTTTGTAGTCAATCTGAATATTGTTTTTCAGTTGGCCCTCTTGAGTTCTGTAGAAAGACGATATTATCATGGACTAAAAATGATACTTATCTTTCTCCCCTATAGTTATGATTCATATCTATTTCTGGTCCTTTTATATTGCTTAGAACCTTCAGAACAATAGTAAATATTACTGGGAACGGTGACCACCCTCATTTTGTTCTCAGCATGAATAAGATAATGGCCTCTTGAGTTTTACAGTTAAGGATGATTTGGCTTTCAGTTTGAGATAGATATTTTTTGTCATACTGAGGTATCATCTTTTTTTAATCTGAGTTTATTAAGGATTAATATAGTGAATAAATGAATTGAATAAACTAATTTCAATATTATGACTTCCTTTTTCGAATTTGAATTACTGTACAATAGCAATAGAATTCTAATACTGAAACAACTTTGCAATTTTTTGATGTGCAATTCTTTTAATTTATTGTTAGATTACCTATATTTTGTATAGTATTTTTGCATATACAACCTATTAAGTGTGATTAGCCTGTTATTTTCTTGACTGTCTTTTAAACCATGGTTACTGTGGGGAGTTTTCCCCCTAAAGTATAATTTGCAGACTTTAGCATGCACTATTCTGGGGACTTCCCTGGTGGTACAGTGGCTAAAACTCTGCACTCCCAATGTAGGGGGCCAAGGTTTCATCCCTGATCAGGGAACTAGATCCCATATGCTGCAGCTAAGACCTGGAGCAACCAAATAAAATAAAATTTTTTAAAAAAGC
Organism: Tragulus kanchil; assembly: GCA_022376925.1. NCBI lineage: Eukaryota > Metazoa > Chordata > Mammalia > Artiodactyla > Tragulidae > Tragulus > Tragulus kanchil. The sequence continues at coordinate 22,426,494 of JAIOJX010000031.1, forward strand.
ATATAGGAAAAACATATCTCAGTCTCAGGCAAAATAATAAAAAAAAAATAAAATGCACTATGCTGAAGTGTACGACCTGATGAATTTCAACAAATACCACAGCAGTCGTCCCCCAGAGCAAGGTATGGAATATTCTCATGGCTCCAGAAAGTGTCTTCATGACTCCTTCTAGACAACCCTCCATCCCAACCCCCAGCAAACACATTTCTAACGTGAGTTTTGTTTGTAACTGAACTTCATGTAAGTGGGATCATATAGTTTATTCTGTGTCTGGCTGCTTTCATCTAGCAAATTTTTTTTTTTTCAGATTCATCCAAAACATTGTGTCAGTAGTTTTGCTGGCTTTCTAAAATGAACTAAAAAGACTTCTGTGTTTTTTCATACACCAAAAGGATTTATGTTTCAGGGAAAGTATTTGTTCTGTGGATGGTAAAGTTTTTTTCCACCCACAAAATCAGCTGAGGTCGGAAACCATTTTTAGAGTCAATACTATGACAACTTTATATTTTCCGTTTGTTATTGGTCTATTGAGGTAGTCTTATTTTTTTTGGCAATTTTGCATCTTAGTATGTTATGTTTTCCTAGAAAATAACCCATTACACTGAGGTTTTGCGTATTATCATGTAATTGTGCTAGTGTCCTCTAACAGTTCACTAACAGTTCAGACTAATCATTAGTCTCCCTTTTAGCATTTATGATATTTATTTTTGCTATCCCTTAATGGAAACAAGGCTATTTCATGAACCAGCTCTAAAATTTATCTACTTAGTTCTACTGCTTTTCTGACTATTAAGATTACTAATCAATGAGGTTTGCTTTAACTATCTTTTGCAGATTGCTTTCAGTTATCTTAAATTTTATAAAAACCAAGTCACTTAAATGTTTATTTTAGCTACTTTTATGCTTTCTGATTAACCATGAAGGCATTTAAAATTATGAATTTGCTTTGAATCAGCTTTGCCTCATTCCATAAGCTTTTTCTATGCAATTATCTTTTTCTTATTGTTTCAAAATATTTTGTTTGCAGCTTTCATTTTTCCTCTTTAATGCAAACATTGTCCAGAAAACACTTAAAAATATCTGAGTGATCATGTTTTTTTTTGGTTTGTGTTTTAGGGAGGGTATAGTTATTATTTTGAATTCCTCACTGCTTTCTAGGGAGGAGGATGGTTTAGATTTTTGGTTAGTGTGGCTTCTCATTGAGGTGGCTTCTCTTGTGGAGCACAGAGTCTACAGTGTGTGGGCTTCAGTAGTTGTGTCTCCCAGGCTCTAGAGCACAGGTTCAATAGTTGTGGTGGAAAGACTTAGGTACTCTGTGGTATGTGAGATCTTCCCAGATTAGGGATTGAACCCCTGTCTTCTACACTGGCAGGCTGATTCTTTACTACTTAGTCATCAGAAAAGCCCCCAAACAACCTTCTTATAGGAATATCAGTGATCCTTATTCCCAGGAGGGAATCTAGTGTGAAGACTCTGAGGTGGGAAGGAGATGGGGCATCTGAAAGATGGAAAAGGACGTTGGTATATCTTAGACTACAGAGGCCGAGGAAGCAAGCGGCTAGAAGGTTCAGCAAGGACCATGAAAAGCCAAGTTATATAGAGCATGGTAAGGATTTCTAAGCAGAGAATTTAGCTTAACATCTTAAAGGACCTTTATGACTGCTTCGTGGAGACAGATTGGAGAGATGAAGGAACTCAAAGAGCACAACAGTGAGGAGCTGCAAGAGTTGTCTGGTGAGAGGCAGTAGAGGCAGTTGGGCTGTAGGTAGAGGTTATTGGTTTGGAGAGGAAAGCAGCTGGATGTAGAAGATACTATTGTCAGGATTTGGTGACAGATTTATATATCGAGGTAGAGAGAGAGTAGGTAAAGATGAGCCCTAGATTTCTGCCTTCTGCAAATGTACACGTGTGCGTCACTTCGTCATGTCCAGTTCTTTGTGACCCCATGGACTGTAGCCCCAGGCTTTTCTGTCCATGGGATTCTCCAGGCAAGAATACTGAAGTGGATTTCCATGCCCTCCTCCAGGGGATTTTCCCAATTCAGGGATCCAACCTGTATATCATTATGTCTACTGCATTGGAAGAGCTCCCATTGAGCTAGGGAGCACTGGAGCAGCAGATTTTAGTCGAAGATCCAAAATTCACTTTTGCACTAAGGTTTCTGTGATACATTCTTATGGTGATGTCAGCAAGGTAGCTGGATAGATATGACCATATTTTCCTATTATCTCTAACTGGCTTGTCTTAGTCTATAGGCAAACTAATGTTTCCCTTTTTTCAACTGGTTTAGATTTTGGTTAGTGTGGCTTCTCATTGAGGTGGCTTCTCTTGTGGAGCACAGAGTCTACAGTGTGTGGGCTTCAGTAGTTGTGTCTCCCAGGCTCTAGAGCACAGGTTCAATAGTTGTGGTGGAAAGACTTAGGTACTCTGTGGTATGTGAGATCTTCCCAGATTAGGGATTGAACCCCTGTCTTCTACACTGGCAGGCTGATTCTTTACTACTTAGTCATCAGAAAAGCCCCCAAACAACCTTCTTATAGGAATATCAGTGATCCTTATTCCCAGGAGGGAATCTAGTGTGAAGACTCTGAGGTGGGAAGGAGATGGGGCATCTGAAAGATGGAAAAGGACGTTGGTATATCTTAGACTACAGAGGCCGAGGAAGCAAGCGGCTAGAAGGTTCAGCAAGGACCATGAAAAGCCAAGTTATATAGAGCATGGTAAGGATTTCTAAGCAGAGAATTTAGCTTAACATCTTAAAGGACCTTTATGACTGCTTCGTGGAGACAGATTGGAGAGATGAAGGAACTCAAAGAGCACAACAGTGAGGAGCTGCAAGAGTTGTCTGGTGAGAGGCAGTAGAGGCAGTTGGGCTGTAGGTAGAGGTTATTGGTTTGGAGAGGAAAGCAGCTGGATGTAGAAGATACTATTGTCAGGATTTGGTGACAGATTTATATATCGAGGTAGAGAGAGAGTAGGTAAAGATGAGCCCTAGATTTCTGCCTTCTGCAAATGTACACGTGTGCGTCACTTCGTCATGTCCAGTTCTTTGTGACCCCATGGACTGTAGCCCCAGGCTTTTCTGTCCATGGGATTCTCCAGGCAAGAATACTGAAGTGGATTTCCATGCCCTCCTCCAGGGGATTTTCCCAATTCAGGGATCCAACCTGTATATCATTATGTCTACTGCATTGGAAGAGCTCCCATTGAGCTAGGGAGCACTGGAGCAGCAGATTTTAGTCGAAGATCCAAAATTCACTTTTGCACTAAGGTTTCTGTGATACATTCTTATGGTGATGTCAGCAAGGTAGCTGGATAGATATGACCATATTTTCCTATTATCTCTAACTGGCTCTTCTTAGTCTATAGGCAAACTAATGTTTCACACACATGTATTTTGTATTACACCATTTTACTGACCTTTCTTATTAGTTTCTCCTGTTAGTTTGCTGACCTCCCATTAGTTTGAATAGCTTTTCTATTTTCTGATATATGACTATATTGTCTGAAACAAATGGTAAACTTACTTCTTCCTGCCAACAGTTTTGCTTCTTTTTTCCTGTCCTATCACAGTGACTACACCAGATATTCTTTTATAGTTACTCTTAGTTGTCAGAATGACGCTGATATTTGAGTGTCATGAACAGCCAAGACGAAGATGATTTTGAGACAAAGGAAGTAAGAGATAGACAGCTAGTAGACCCCTATGGCAGTAGCTCAGATGTGATGTGATAATGTCTTTGAATAGAGTGATAAGACGTAGAAAAGGGAATACCTGACCTCCTTTCTCCTACACTCACAGACAAAGAATCATCTGGCTATAAAAAATGACTACAAAGCCTTCAAGTCTAAAGCATAGTTGTTGCAGTGACAGGGAACCAACTTTAACAGTGAATGTTGGGACTTCCCTGGTAGTCCAGGGGCTGAGACTTCGTCTTCCAATGCAGGGAGTACAGGTTCAGTCCTTGGTCTGGAAGCTAGGATCCCACGTGCCTCACAGCCAAAAATAACCCCCTAAACCATAAAACAGAAGCAATATTGTAACAAGTTCAATAAAGATTTAAAGAAAAGCAGTAAATGTTAAAATTGGATATTTCATATGAAAAAAGGACACATTTCAAAATTCTCAGTTTATAAACAAATCTTAAACAGGAGAAGCAAAAGAAATGAAAGATACATATTTTTCTGACTTTATCTCCATGGTCGATGCTCAATCCATCTTATTCCAAAATATCTTATAACAACTACAATTTACAGAATGCAAGCACGCACGTAACATATCATTTGTTTCCCCCAATACCTTTGTGATGTGGAGAGTAATTCCTGTTTACCCAGGACCTGCCATTTTCTAACATGCTTAGAGTGCCTCATTTGATGTTTATATTCGCAGGACTCACTCCCTTGCAATTCAAACTCCAATAAAATTCAAGCTACTTTCTGTTCTTTGGTTCTTTGTGGTTTACCTTGTGCATGACTGTTTCTCCTTCAAAACCCAGTTCAGACCCAAGGAAAGGTCTTGGTTCCATTGCAGGAAGGGAGAGGTGAATGTAGACACCAAGGTCCCTGAAAGAACCCCCAGCAAGGGATATAGCACAACCTCAAATATGTGACACACACAGTATTAACCTGCTGGCCTGGGTTTTACAAATTCAGGGAAGAAAAACAAAGTCCTCCTTTGGCCAAATGCATTTCCTTTTCACATTTTCAGGGCACAGGTGGTGGGGCAGTAAGGGGAGGGAACTACACACTGTAAATTACTCATTGCCCATCTTTATCAGTCACTCTTCCACTTGGGGCAGATGTCAAATCATTTATCTTGTTGTGCAGGAGGCTCATGGGGGTGATGATGGTGGCTGGGTGCTGTCCCATTGGAGAATGCCCCAAAGCTCCAGAGTCTGACCAGTCTGAGGCTCTCTTGCTGGACTAGATCTGATGTGCTTGGCTGGATCTAAACTGTTTGCAGTTAAGTGTGGGTTGAATGAGAGGCGAAATTGGATGGCCTTCGAGTTTTGGAGACCCCAAATCCAAGATGTATAAATAGGACCCACTTCTGGAACCTCTTCCCCACATGCCCTGAGTTGTTCACTGTGTCAGACCAGGAGATTATTGGCATATGGACCAAGCATATTCCCTCGCTCTCTCCTACACAGCCTAGTCTGATGCCTGAAACACAGAGGGCCATAGCAGATGTTGAAATTGAAACCACAGTCGGACTCTTTTCTCTTTTCCTTGCCTCCTGCCTCAGCTTCCAAACCATTGCTCCATAGCCTGTCACATGACTGCCTACAAAATCAAATAAAGAATCCCAGGTGACTTTGTGGGTTGAAAAGGTTTCGAAGCTCCTGCTTTAGAAGCTCAAGCAAAACTTTTACCCTGTGTTGACGGGATAAAGCATTCTGTCAGCAAGCCTGGGCTGGCTCGGTACTGGGGGCAGGGGAGGAGGGAGGGCAACATTGTCACTTTAATTGCATTGGCATAAATATTTGATATTCAATAAATTAGATCTGGAGCAAGGAAAACATTCTTGCAAATGGATTTTTTACCTGGAGCCCAGCCCCATTAGCCAAGGAGTGGAGGGCAGCCTGCCCCAGGGTCGGTAATTAACTCAAGTGGAGCAGAACTAAGCATTTTTGACAGCCTTCCTGGTCTGGAATTAACTGTCATCTCAGAGGGAGAAGGAAACTGCACTGTCACATTAGAGTTTACGAGAGGCTCCCAGTGCTGCTGGCCAGCTGAGTTTGGTTATGTCTCTCCCTCATGCCCTGAAATGTTTTTTTATCATTAAAGACAAGCTTAAAAGCAACTAATGATGTATTTTATATCCATGTACCTGAATCACAGATTTCACCCAAAGAGAAGACATTAGTATGGTAATTCAATTTTTTCTTTTTCTTTTTTTTTTTTTTTAACCTTTTGGCAGTTGTAATGAAACAAGATACACCAGATGCTGTTCTAAGTCACAACACTGTGATATTTGAAGAGAGTACAAACTGGATTTTTTTTTCCTCCTCTCCATATCAGGACTTGCCTATAATGAGCAATAGCTTAGCCACTGTCTCTGTGCTTTCTCCCCAAACCCCCTACCTGGTGTGGATGAAAATAGCAGTCCCTTCTCAGAAAAGACAAAACTGTTGGAGCCTGAAGCTCCTTCTAGAAGCCACTGCTTGTCTCTTCTTCACTGGAAACTGATATAGTGGAAATTCATGTACTGGGCCCTTGACTTGCCAGTATTGTGTGCCAGCACTTATTTTTATAAGGTTAGGGATTCTCGTAGCCAGATGGAGTGTGTGGGTGTGTGTATGCAGGGCACTGTGATGGACAGCTGGCTTCAGAGAGGAGAGACTTAGAGAGTGTGTGTGTGTGTGTGTGTGTGTGTGTACACTTGTGTAGGGGTGAGTTGGAAGGGGTGAGTGTGGTGAGTATGCACAGATCATACATACTTGCTCAGATTTTCTGCTTACTTCAAAGCTGTGTATCCACAAGTCTCTGTCCTCATCACTGAACCCAGCCCTGTTGCCTTCCCGTCTCACATTTAGTGGAAGCTTGGATCTCTTCATTATCCCCCTTTCGGCTATCACATTCCATGCTTCCATCCGGCCTCATTCCTTGCATAGAGTTCGAATTGAAGATGGGATCATGTCCCTCCTATGCTTGAATATCTCTCTGACTTCCTTCTTAATGCCCCAGTAGGGGTCCTCAACCTTGGCTTCTCACTGAAAGCTGAGGGACCCAGACCAACTGGACTAGAGTCCATGAAGTTGGAGCCTAGGCAATTCAGATGCTCTGTTGGGTTGATGGCCCCTGGCTTACAGCATCAACTTTACAATCTTAACCTAGTATCTTAGCCTTGCTTCTTAGTTTCTAGCAGATTTTTTAATGGTTTCTGAGTCTTTAGTGTGTTCTACATATATGTTCGCACCATCTGCAAAAAGATACCGTTTTACTTCTTCCTTTCCAATCTGGATACTGTTCCCCCCATTTATTTACTCATTATTTCCATTTTTAAAAATTGAAGTATACTTAACTTACAATGTTGTGTTAATTTCTGCTATACAGCAAAGTCACTCAGTTATAAATGTATGTGTTCTTTTCTTGCATTATTTACCATTATGGTTTATCCCAGGATATTGGATATATTTCCCTGTGCAATACAGTAGGACCTTGTTGTTTATCCATTCTATATATAATAGCTTACATATACTAACCCTAAATTCCCAGTCCATCCCTCCCCCCTCCCTCACTCGCTCCCTGATGGCAACCACAAGTCTGTTCTCTGTGTCTGTGAATCTGTTTCATAGATAGTCTTATTTGTGCCATATTTCAGATTCCACATATAAGTGATATCATATGGTATTTGTCTGTTTCTGACTTAAATTTACTCAGTATAATAGTCTCTTGTTGCATGCATGTTGCTGCAAATGGCATTATTTCTTTCATTTTTATGACTGAGCAATCGATTCGGATATTTTTTTTCTTTCCTAATTGCTCTGGCTAGGACTTCTAGTGTAGGCATGCCTCAGAGATGTTGTAGGTTCATTTCCAGATCACTGTAATAAAGTGAATATGGCAATAAAAGTCACACAAACTTTTTGGTTCCCAGTGCATGTAAAAGTTATGTTTATGGGCATCCCTGGTGGTCCAGTGGGTAGAGAGTCCACCTTGCAGCGCAGGGGTGCAGGTTCAATCCCTGGCCCAGGAAGATCCCACGTGCCGCGGAGCGACTGGACCAGTGTGTCCAATTACAAGTCAGCACTGTGGAGTGCATGTGTCCAGAGCCAGTGCTCTGTAACAAGAGAGGACACTGCAGTGGGAGGCCCACACAGGCTAAGAATAAAGATGGATGAAAATAAATAAATAAAAAACCCAATAAAAGAGGCCAAAAATTTTTTAAAAAAAAGTCATATTTACACTATAGTGTAATCTATTAAACATACACTATGTCCGAAAGATAATGTACATAGCTTGTACTGCAAGGTGGTGTCCTTAGCCACTGGACCACCAGGGAAACCCCTGTACATATCTTAATTAAAAAATACTTCATGATTAAAACATGCTAACTATCATCTAAGTATTCAGTGAGTTTTAATATTTTTGCAATGGTAAAAACAAAGATCACTGATCACAGATCACCATAACAACTATAATGAAAAAGTTGTGAGAATTGCCAGTGTGACACAGAGACACAAGGTGAGCAAATGGTGTTGGGAAAATGATGCCGATAGACTAGCCTGATAGACCTGCCCCTAAGCTTCAATTTATAAAAATTATAATATGTACAAGGCACAATAAACTGAAGTACAATATAACAAGTTATACTTATATTAAATAAAAGTGATGAGAGTAGGCATTCTTGTCTTTTTCCTGATCTTAAGAGGGAAAACTTTCTGCTTTTCATCATCAACTGATCTAGCTTTCTGCCACTTTATCTTTCCCTGCCTTCTGGGATTCCCATAATGCACATATATTTACTTCGTGGTGGTGCCCTATAAGTCATGCAGGTGTTTTTCGCTCTTACTCTTTTTCCTTTTGTGTCACTGATTAGCTAATTTCAAATGATGTGTCTTTGAGGTTCGGATATTTTTTCTTTCCTAATTGCTCTGGCTAGGACTTCTAGTGTAGGCATGCCTCAGAGATGTTGTAGGTTCATTTCCAGATCACTGTAATAAAGTGAATATGGCAATAAAAGTCACACAAACTTTTTGGTTCCCAGTGCATGTAAAAGTTATGTTTATGGGCATCCCTGGTGGTCCAGTGGGTAGAGAGTCCACCTTGCAGCGCAGGGGTGCAGGTTCAATCCCTGGCCCAGGAAGATCCCACGTGCCGCGGAGCGACTGGACCAGTGTGTCCAATTACAAGTCAGCACTGTGGAGTGCATGTGTCCAGAGCCAGTGCTCTGTAACAAGAGAGGACACTGCAGTGGGAGGCCCACACAGGCTAAGAATAAAGATGGATGAAAATAAATAAATAAAAAACCCAATAAAAGGGGCCCAAAAAATTTTTAAAAAGTCATATTTACACTATAGTGTAATCTATTAAACATACACTATGTCCGAAAGATAATGTACATAGCTTGTACTGCAAGGTGGTGTCCTTAGCCACTGGACCACCAGGGAAACCCCTGTACATATCTTAATTAAAAAATACTTCATGATTAAAACATGCTAACTATCATCTAAGTATTCAGTGAGTTTTAATATTTTTGCAATGGTAAAAACAAAGATCACTGATCACAGATCACCATAACAACTATAATGAAAAAGTTGTGAGAATTGCCAGTGTGACACAGAGACACAAGGTGAGCAAATGGTGTTGGGAAAATGATGCCGATAGACTAGCCTGATAGACCTGCCCCTAAGCTTCAATTTATAAAAATTATAATATGTACAAGGCACAATAAACTGAAGTACAATATAACAAGTTATACTTATATTAAATAAAAGTGATGAGAGTAGGCATTCTTGTCTTTTTCCTGATCTTAAGAGGGAAAACTTTCTGCTTTTCATCATCAACTGATCTAGCTTTCTGCCACTTTATCTTTCCCTGCGCCTTCTGGGATTCCCATAATGCACATATATTTACTTCGTGGTGGTGCCCTATAAGTCATGCAGGTGTTTTTCGCTCTTACTCTTTTTTCCTTTTTGTGTCACTGATTAGCTAATTTCAAATGATGTGTCTTTGAGGTCACTAATTCTTTCTTCTGCTTGGCTGAGTAGCTGTTGAAGCTCTCTGTCAACTTCCTTGGTTCTATCACTGTATTTACCAATTCTAAAATTTGTTTGTTTTAATGGTTTGTATTTCTTTGTGGAACATCTTGTTTTGCTCATGTAGGATTTTCCTGATTTTGTTTAGTTATATATCTGTGATCTCTTGTAGCTTACTGAACCTCTTTAAGGTGATCATTTAAAACTTGCCAGGAAATCATAGACCTCTGTTTTTTAGATTCAGCCACTGTAGCTTTATTGTTCCTTTGGTGGTGCTTTGTCTCCTTGATTCTTCATTGTTCTTAAAGTCGTGTATTGTTGTCTTCACATGTGAAGAAGCAATTCCTCTTCCAGTCTTTACTGACTGCTTCAGGGGAGAAAAACCTTCCCTGGTCAGCCCAGCTCGAGACTCTGGGGGTCTCTTAAGCTTTTTCTATGGATGCATCTGCCCTAATTTTTTTGTTCTCTCTTCTTTTTTAAAAATAATTTTTTTTTACCTTGCTTTAACACCGGCTTTTACTTTTCCAGAGTGTCTAGGTTTTTGACAGTAGAAATTTTTAAAAATTTTTATTTATTTAATTATTTTTGGCTATTCTGGATTCTCATTGCTGCTGCAGGCTCTTCTCTAGTTGCATGGAATGGGGCCTGCTCTTTAGTTGAGGTGAGCAGGCTTCTTATTACGGTGACTTCTCTTGTTGTAGAACTCAGACTCTAGGGTACATGGGCTTCAATAGTTGTGGCACGTGGGCTCAATAGTTGTGACTCTGAGGCTCTAGAGCACAGGCTCCATAGTTGTGGCCCACGGACTTAGTTGCTCTGCAGCATGTGGGATCTTCCCAGATCAGGGATGGAACCTGTGTCTCCTGCATTGGCAGGTGGATTCTTTACCAGTGAGCCACCAGGAAAGAGAACTTTCGTTCTCTTTTTAAGGACAAAGTCTCAAGACATTTTTGCCTTTTCTCAACCCCGCAAAATCAGGATGGATGCCAAGAGCTTCCCATTTGTTTTTCCCAGAGAAATTCCCTGAAATGTTCAAGGCTGTATTCTTCCTCACGATCCTGCAGAGCTGAGCTGGCAGCCAGTATCCATGTGCTGTCCATGGGATGTGTGTATGCCATCCACACAGGCTTGTGTGTGCCATCTGGGAGAGTGTGTGTGCCTTGTCTTTAGAGGCTTGCATACTTTTTCAGGCCCATATTGGAATGCTGCAGGTATGCAGTGGTAAGCTGGGGGTGCCTGGATGTGAAGCATCCTGTGGGGTCCATGGTAGGCCTCTTAGCAGAGTTTGAAAGCCAGTTAGTTGCATCTGTGGCTTGTTGTGATCCATGCAGTGGTTGCTTGGGGCCCCTGGCCATTTGCTCTGCTACTGTCTTCCTCCAGCCTGTTCAGCCATGTTGATCCTCTCAGTGATATGAGTGGGGGAAGGAGAAGCAAGTAACATTCTGCAAGGCCAAGAAGGTGTACACTCCCTCTGCTCTTATCTTTCTCCATGGGAGAAATTGTTGGCTCAGGGGGATTTTTCTTGGCACTGAGTCATGCCACTTTGGGAGAGGGGTCACGTGAGTCAAGTGAAACTGTACTTCTTACCCTTTTCAAAGCATCTATTCTTGGATTTTTGTTTGTTTGTTTGAACAGGATGCTGGAATCTCTTCACGGGACTCCTAGGTTTCCACAGAGGTACTCATATCTGTGGAGGGTTGTCAAAATCAATGTTTCTGTGGAGTATGAGGGCTGGAATCCATCTTGCTGACCTCACCCCAGGCTTTTCCTCCTTTCATTCTTAAATGTGGCTTCCTTTGGGTCTTTAAATGTATTTAAAAGAGTTGATTTTAAGGCTTTGTCTAGTAAGTATAACATTTGTGTTTTCTCGGGGCCACTTCCTACTGACTTTTTTTGGACCATGCTGGGTCTTAGTTGCATGTGAGAGTCCAGTTCCCTGACAAGGCATCAGACCTGGGCCCCCTACATTGGGTGCCTGGGGTCTTAACCGCTGAACCACTAGGGAAGTCCCTATTGGCTCTTTTCTTTTCCTGTGTATGAGTCATATTGTTTTGTTTCTATGCATGTCTTTTTTTTTTTTAGTCGTTCTCTTTAAGGACAAAGTTTTGCCTTTTCTCAACCCCAAAATCAGGATGGATGCCAAGAGCTTCCCATTTGTTTTTCCCAGAGAAATTCCCTGAAATGTTCAAGGCTGTATTCTTCCTCACGATCCTGCAGAGCTGAGCTGGCAGCCAGTATCCATGTGCTGTCCATGGGATGTGTGTATGCCATCCACACAGGCTTGTGTGTGCCATCTGGGAGAGTGTGTGTGCCTTGTCTTTAGAGGCTTGCATACTTTTTCAGGCCCATATTGGAATGCTGCAGGTATGCAGTGGTAAGCTGGGGGTGCCTGGATGTGAAGCATCCTGTGGGGTCCATGGTAGGCCTCTTAGCAGAGTTTGAAAGCCAGTTAGTTGCATCTGTGGCTTGTTGTGATCCATGCAGTGGTTGCTTGGGGCCCCTGGCCATTTGCTCTGCTACTGTCTTCCTCCAGCCTGTTCAGCCATGTTGATCCTCTCAGTGATATGAGTGGGGGAAGGAGAAGCAAGTAACATTCTGCAAGGCCAAGAAGGTGTACACTACCTCTGCTCTTATCTTTCTCCATGGGAGAAATTGTTGGCTCAGGGGGATTTTTCTTGGCACTGAGTCATGCCACTTTGGGAGAGGGGTCACGTGAGTCAAGTGAAACTGTACTTCTTACCCTTTTCAAAGCATCTATTCTTGGATTTTTGTTTGTTTGTTTGAACAGGATGCTGGAATCTCTTCACGGGACTCCTAGGTTTCCACAGAGGTACTCATATCTGTGGAGGGTTGTCAAAATCAATGTTTCTGTGGAGTATGAGGGCTGGAATCCATCTTGCTGACCTCACCCCAGGCTTTTCCTCCTTTCATTCTTAAATGTGGCTTCCTTTGGGTCTTTAAATGTATTTAAAAGAGTTGATTTTAAGGCTTTGTCTAGTAAGTATAACATTTGTGTTTTCTCGGGGCCACTTCCTACTGACTTTTTTTGGACCATGCTGGGTCTTAGTTGCCGCATGTGAGAGTCCAGTTCCCTGACAAGGCATCAGACCTGGGCCCCCTACATTGGGTGCCTGGGGTCTTAACCGCTGAACCACTAGGGAAGTCCCTATTGGCTCTTTTCTTTTCCTGTGTATGAGTCATATTGTTTTGTTTCTATGCATGTCTTTTTTTTTTTTCTAGTCTGAAGAATTTTTACTTCTGCACAACTGCTTGCAAAATTTATATTGACATTGACAGTTTCCCAAACAAATCAATACTTGATTGTTTCAAAACAAACTCTTCTTTTTTTAAACTTTTATTTTACTTTTACCTTTTACAGAGTCTTGTTGTTTACAGATATGTATGTTCCCAGATTAGTCATATGTATTTCCCCTCCATCCCACCCTTCCAAACTGTCATACAGCACCCGTGAAGGATCTGCTTTTCTCACAGAGCAATGACTAGAGCTATTTTCTTCACTTATGATAGTGCAGGCCTTCATGCTACTTCCTTTACGCTTCTCACCCACTGTTCCTTCCCCACAATGTCCATATGTCCACTGTCCATGTCTGTCTTTCCGTCGCTTCATTGCATGTGACATCATCACCATCCTACTAGATTCCATATATATGTGTTAGTATATTGTACTTGTCCTTCTCTTTCTGACTGACTTCACTTTTTATGATACGTTCTAGATCCAGCCACCTCATTAGGGCTGATTCTTCTGCATTTCTTTTACAGCTGTGTAGTATTCCATTGTATATATGTACCAGAGCTTTTGTATCCATTCCTTCATCAATGGGCATCTAGGTTGCTTCCATGAGTAGCTTATTCTAATGGAGGTTATAACAGGTCTGTGTGTTCTAGTGCATGTGATTTTTATTTGGGTCAGTTTTGTCATTTTCAAAAGTTGACATAGGGAGGGTGGAGCTAAGATGGCGGCCTAGAAGGGCCCGTGCACTCATCTCTCCTGCAAAATCGCCTGAATTGCAACAAGTTCCTGAAAAACCATCGACAGGAGGAGGTTGGATCCGATCATAAAAAAGATACCCCACATCGAAGAGCAAAGGAGCAGCCGCAACAAGACGGTAGGAGAGGTGCAATCATGCTTTTTAAAAGTCAAACCTCGTACCCGCTAGAGAGACTGGGTGAGCCAAATACCCAAAGCCTCTAGCAAATCAAGACCCGGGAAAGGAGCAGTGACCCTTACAAGGGACTGAGCCAGACCTGCTTTAGAGGGTCCAAGTGCCCCCTTAAGCTAGAAGTGCCCTTGAACAGTCCTCGGTAGGACGGCACTGAGTTTCCTTTGAAGGAGGTTACTGTTAACCCGATCATAGAGCCGCGGAGTAGGACTGGAGACTGTGCACAAAGATCCGGGTGAGGGGAATAGCGATCCTGCATGGGACTGAGTCAGACTCACCTCTGAGTAATCTGAATCTCCCGCTGAACCACTAGGGAAGTAATCTGAATCTCCCGTGGTGGCGGGGGTCTATGGTGGCCTGCAGCAGGGTCGGGGTTACTGCGGAAGTGCTTCTAATAGAGTGTGTGGGAATAAATCCTTTGTGAGAGAGACGCCATTTTCCCTACTGTAGTTTGTCTGCTGGTCAAACTACAGTGGGGGAGTTTAGCTCCACCCAGCAAAAAAGGGATCTGGATTAAGGATTAAGAAACTCCCAGGGCCAGCCTGGGCGGGCCTTTTAGTTCTGGAATAGGCGGAAATAAACAAGCAGTAAAAGTGGCCTTCAGATCCAACCACTGCCAGAGGCAAGAAAAAGACTGATAATTCCTTAATAGTCAGCAAGAGACAGAAGAACATAAACAGTCACTATTTTCATGTTTTGTCTGGATTTGGAGTTACTGCTGAATGTTTTAAATTTCATTTTATTTCTTATTCTTTTTTACTGCTTTTTTTTTTTTCCCACTTTTTTTTCCCAACCCCCCTCAACCCCTCCTTTTTTGTCTGATTGTTTGTTTCCTCCACTGAATTCTATTGAAGCTACTAATCTTATCAGTAAGACTGAATATATTCAAGTTTACATAATTTTTTTTTTTTCCTTTTAAAACGTACATTTTATTTTGGTATAAACGTCTAGTTCCACATTGGCCTTTTAAGGTTCTGTGGGGGTTTTGTTTGTTATTATTGTTTTTGCTTTGTTTTTCTATATTTTTCTATATACTTATCTCTTAATTTTTAAATTTTTTATATGTATTACTACTTCCTCTACAACTATTTCTTTGCTTTCTCTGATGCTCTTTTCCTACAGCACTAACCTCTAATACATGTAAATCTTTATCTCCCTATGTTTAACTTTGCAGTATTTTTCTGTATTTCTCTTCTATCCTCCCTTTCTCTTTTTCCCTTTCCCCACCGTATTTATTAGTCTGTTCTGTCCTGATTGCCTTATCCCCAACTGGGACCCTGCTCTAGCATTATTCTCCAACTTGTGCTCTAGTTAGTTTGGTTATTAACTGCTGGATATCATTTTTGGTTTTCTCTATTCACCGTGATAACGTATTGTACTGTATTTTTTGTTGGAACATTTGGGTTATGTTACAGCTGTATATGTTTTGTGTGTAATTCAGTATGCTGGATAGTATTTGCATGGTATTTTAATTGCCATTTGTCAAAGATATACCTTCTGTTTCTCATTTGCATTTATATGTTTTAATACCATTTAATGCCATAACAAACCAGCAGTGAAATCTTCATTCCCTGGTCAGGCAACAAGCCCAGGGGCTTTAGGGAGGGAGCACTGACTCCACAACTCTACAATACTAGAGAACGCCTAACACTAGAGAGCACTAAACAGCAAGAACTCCCAACAAAGACAAGCACTTGTATGCAAGTCCTGACATCATGCAACCACCAACATCACCCAGAATAAGAAGCCCCATCCAAACAACAAATACCAACAGACGTAACTCAAAGTCTGGAAAAAGGAAACCTCAAATATAGTTAGTTAAAAAATTAATAATAACAATAAAATGGCAGAGAAATACCACACAAGTGAAGGAACAATCTACAAACATACAAGTTCAAATAAACGAAGAGGAATTAGACAAACTTTCTGAGAGCGAATTCAGAAGAATGATAGTAAAGATGATCCAAGGGAACTCCCTGGTGGTCCAGTGGCTAAGACTGTGCTCCCAATGCAGGGGGCCTGGGTTCAATCCCTGGTCAGGGAACTAGAGCCCACATGCTACAACTGAGACCCAATGCAGCCAAATAAATATAAATAAAATATTTTTTTAAAAAAGATAATCCCAAACTCAGAAAACAGAATTTTAGAGAAATTGCAAGAAGCAACTACCACACTGAATAAAGAAATACAAGAACTTAAAAAACAACAAACAGAGACAAACGACTCAATTGCTGAACTTAGAAACACTGTAGAAGGAATCAAAAGCAAAGTATCTGAGACAGAAGACCGGATAAGTGAGCTGGAAGATAGAACGGTGGAAGTAACTGCTGAAGAACAGAATCTAGCTCAAAGAATGAAAAGAGCAGAGGATAGCCTCAGAGACCTCTGGGATAATATCAAACGCACCAATATTCAAATTATAGGGGTTCCAGAAGAAGAAGAAAAAAGAAAGGATATGAGAAAATTTTTGAAGAAATTATAGTTGAAAATTTCCCCAGCATGGGAAAAGAAATAGTCAATCAAGCCAAGAAGTGCAAGAGTACCATACAGAATCAACCCGAGAAGAAACACACCAAGACACATATTAATGAAGCTAACACAAATTAAGCACAAGGACAGATTTCTCAAAGCAGCAAGGGAAAAGCAACTAGTGACTTACAAAGGAAACGCTATGTGTTTAACAGCTGATCTTTCAACAGAAACTCTGCAGGCCAGAAGGGAATGGCAGGACACATTTAGATGGCTAAAAGAGAATAATCTGCAACCAAGAATCCTCTACCCTTCAAGGATCTCCTTCAAAATCGATGGAGAAATCAAAAGCTTTACAGATGAGCAAAAACTAAAAGAATTTAGTCACACCAAACCAGCCTTACAACAAGTGTTAAAGGGACTTATATAAATAACAAGTATAAGAGAAGAAGAAGAAGATCTACAAAACAAAACCATCATAATATCTAAGAAGATGACAATAGGATCATTTGTATCAATAATTACTTTGAATGTAAATGGACTAACTGCCCCAGCCAAAAGACACAGAGTGGCTGAATGGATTCAAAAACACGACCCATACATATGCTGCCTCCAGGAAACTCACTTCAGACCTAGAGACACTCATAGACTGAAAGTGAGAGGCTGGAAAACGGTATTCCATGCAAATGGAAATCAAAAGAAAGCTGGAGTAGCAATCCTCATATCAGACAAAATAGACCTCAAAATAAAGAAGATTCAAAGAGACAAGGCAGGACACTACATAATGAGCAAGGGATCGATCCAAGAGGAAGACATAACAATCATAAATATCTATGCACACAACACAGGAGCACCCCAAGACATAAGACAAACACTTTCAGACATAAAAGAAGAAATCGACAATAACACACAATAATAGTAGGAGCCTTTAACACTCTTCTCACACCAATGGACAGATCATCCAAACAGAAAATTAATAAAGAAACATAAGCCTTAAATGCCACACTAGAAGAGACGGACCTCATGGATATCTTTAGGACTTTCCATCCAAAAGCAGAAGAATACACTTTCTTCTCAAGTGCTTATGGAACATTCTCCGGGATAGACCACATCTTAGGCCACAAATCAAGCCTCAGTCAATTCAAGAAAATTGAAATTGTATCAACCATCTTCTCTGACCATAATGCAATGAGACTAGAGATCAACTACAGGAAAATAACTGCTAAAAACACAAACACAGGAGATTAAACAACACATACCTGAAAAACCAACTGATTACCGAGCAAATCAAAGCAGAAATTAAAAAATTCCTAGAAGAAAACGACAATGAACACACGACAGTGCAAAACCTATGGGATACTGCAAAAGCAGTTCTAAGAGGGAAGTTTATAGCAATACAATCCTACCTCAAGAAATAAGAAAAATATCAGACGACCTAACCCTCTTCTTAAAACAATTGGAGAAAGAACAAAAACACCCCAAAGTCAGCAGAAGAGGGAAAATCATAAAGATCAGAGAAGAAATAAATGAAAAGGAAACGAAAGAAGCAATAGTAAAGATAAATAAAACAAAAAGCTGTTTCTTTGAAAAGGTAAATAAAATTGACAAACCACTGGCCAGACTCATCAAGAAAAAAAGAGAGAAGAACCAGATCACCAAAATCAAAAATGAAAAAGGAGAGATTACAACAGATAATGCAGAAATCCAAAGGATTATGAGACTATTACAAACAACTATATGGCAACAAACTAGACAATCGGGAAGAAATGGACAGTTATTTGGAGAAGGTTAATCTTCCAAGACTGAGCCAGGAAGAAATAGAAACTATGAACAAGCCAATCACAAGCTCAGAAATCGAATTTGTGATCAAAAACCTACACAAAAATGAAACCCAGGGCCAGATGGCTTCACAGGCGAATTCTACCAAGCATTTAAATAAGAGCAAAAGCCTGTCCTTCTAAAACTCTTCCAAAAAATTGCACAGGAAGGAACACTTCCAAACACATTCTATGGGGCCGCCATCACCTGATACCAAAGCCAGGCAAAGACAACACAAAAAAAGAGAATTATAGACCAGTTTCACTGATGAATCTAGATGCCAAAATCCTCAACAAAATCCTAGCAAACAGAATTCAACAACACATCAAAAAATTCATACATCATAATCAAGTTGGTTTCATTCCAGGCATGCAAAGATTCTTCAATATCCACAAATCAATCAATGTGATACACCATATCAACAAATTGAGAGACAAAAACCACATGATAATCTCAATAGATGCAGAAAAAGCCTTTGACAAAATCCAGCATCCATTTACGATAAAAACTCTTCAAAAAATGGGCATAGAAGGATCCTATCCAACATAATGAAAGACATATATGAGAAGCCCACAGCAAACATTATTCTCAATGGTGAAAAACTGAAAGCATTCCCTCTAAGATCAGGAACTAGACAAGGGTGTCCACTTTCACCACTATTATTCAACATAGTCCTAGAACTTGTAGCAACAGCAATAAGAGAAGAAAAACAAATAAAAGGAATCCAGATTGGAAAAGAAGATGTAAAACTCTGACAATTTGCAGATGACATGATATTATACATAGAAAATCCCAAAGACACTATTACAAAACTACTAGAGCTAATCAACGAATTCAGCAGAGTTGCGGGATATAAAATCAATACACAGAAATCACTGGCATTCCTATACACAAACAATGAAAAATCAGAAAACGAAATCAAAAATGCAATCCCCTTTTGTGACCAAAAGAATAAAATATCTAGGAATAAACCTACTCAAAGAAACAAAAGAACTGTACACAGAAAATTACAAGGCACCCATGAGAGAAATTAAAGAAGACTTAAACAGATGGAGAGATATTCCATGTTCCTGGGTAGGAAGAATCAATATTGTGAAAATGACCATACTACCAAATATCATCTATAGATTCAATGTGATCTCTATCAAACTACCAATGACATTCTTCACAAAACTAGACTAAAGAATAACACAGTTCATATGGAAATGCAAAAGACCTCGAATAATCAAAGCAATCCTGAGGAAAAAGAATGGAGCTGAAGGAATCAGCCTCCCCAACTTCAGACTCTACTACAAAGCAACAGTCACCAAGACAGTATGGTACTTGCACAAAAACAGAAATACAGATCAATGGAACAAGATAGAGACCCCACAGATAAACCCATGTGCCTATGGGTACCTTATTTTTGACAAAGGAGGTGAACATATAAAATGGGACAAAGACAGCCTCTTCAACTAATGGTGCTGGGAAAACTGGACAGCTACATGCAAAAAAATGAAGTTGGAACAGTCCTTGACACCATACACAAAGATCAACTAAAACTCTTAGAGGAAAATATAGGCAAAACACTCAAGGACATAAATCAAAGCAAGATCTTCTCTGACCCACCTACTAGAATAGCAGAACTGAAAACAAAAATTAACATGTGGGACCTAATGAAACTTAAAAGCTTTTGTGCAGCAAAAGAAACTGCAAAAAAGGTGAACAGATAACCCACAGAATGGGAGAAAATCATAGCTAATGAAACAACAAAGAATTAATCTCCAAAATCTACAAGCAACTCAACATTGGAAAAATTAACAACCCAATCCAAAAATGGGAAAAGGGCCTAAATAGACACCTCTCCAATGAGGGCATACAGATGGCCAAAGCACACATGAAACGATGCTCAACCTCGCTTATAATTAGAGAAATGCAAATCAAAACTACAATGAGATATCACCTCACACCAGTCAGAATGGCCATCATCCACAAATCGACAGACAATAAAATGCAATCCCCTTTTGTGACCAAAAGAATAAAATATCTAGGAATAAACCTACTCAAAGAAACAAAAGAACTGTACACAGAAAATTACAAGGCACCCATGAGAGAAATTAAAGAAGACTTAAACAGATGGAGAGATATTCCATGTTCCTGGGTAGGAAGAATCAATATTGTGAAAATGACCATACTACCAAATATCATCTATAGATTCAATGTGATCTCTATCAAACTACCAATGACATTCTTCACAAAACTAGACTAAAGAATAACACAGTTCATATGGAAATGCAAAAGACCTCGAATAATCAAAGCAATCCTGAGGAAAAAGAATGGAGCTGAAGGAATCAGCCTCCCCAACTTCAGACTCTACTACAAAGCAACAGTCACCAAGACAGTATGGTACTTGCACAAAAACAGAAATACAGATCAATGGAACAAGATAGAGACCCACAGATAAACCCATGTGCCTATGGGTACCTTATTTTTGACAAAGGAGGTGAACATATAAAATGGGACAAAGACAGCCTCTTCAACTAATGGTGCTGGGAAAACTGGACAGCTACATGCAAAAAAATGAAGTTGGAACAGTCCTTGACACCATACACAAAGATCAACTAAAACTCTTAGAGGAAAATATAGGCAAAACACTCAAGGACATAAATCAAAGCAAGATCTTCTCTGACCCACCTACTAGAATAGCAGAACTGAAAACAAAAATTAACATGTGGGACCTAATGAAACTTAAAAGCTTTTGTGCAGCAAAAGAAACTGCAAAAAAGGTGAACAGATAACCCACAGAATGGGAGAAAATCATAGCTAATGAAACAACAAAGAATTAATCTCCAAAATCTACAAGCAACTCAACATTGGAAAAATTAACAACCCAATCCAAAAATGGGAAAAGGGCCTAAATAGACACCTCTCCAATGAGGGCATACAGATGGCCAAAGCACACATGAAACGATGCTCAACCTCGCTTATAATTAGAGAAATGCAAATCAAAACTACAATGAGATATCACCTCACACCAGTCAGAATGGCCATCATCCACAAATCGACAGACAATAAATGCTGGAGAGGGTGTGGAGAAAAGGGAACACTCTTGCACTGCTGGTGGGAATGGAAATTGATACAACCTCTATGGAAGACAGTCTGGAGATTTCTTAAAAAACTAAAAATAGAAGCACCATATGACCCAGCAATCCCATTATTAGGATTATACCCTGATGAAATCAAAACTGAAAGAAGCACCTGTACCCCATGTTCATTGCAGCTCTCTATACAATAGCTAGAACATGGAGGCAACCTAGATGTCCATCGATGAATGAATGGATCCAAAAGCCCTGGTACATATATACAATGGAATACTACACAGCTGTAAAAAGAAATGCAGAAGAATCAGTCCTAATGAGGTGACTGGATCTAGAACCTATCATAAAAAGTGAAGTAAGTCAACAAGAGAAAGACAAGTACAATATACTAATACATATATATGGAATCTAGTAGGAAGGTAATGATAACATACACTATGAAGTGATGGAAAAACAGACATGGATACTAGACGTACGGACATTGTGGGGAATGAACAGTGGGGTGGGAGGCGTAAAGGAAGTAGCATAAAAACCTGTACTATCATATGTGAAGAAAATAGCTATTGTCATTGTGTTGTGAGAAAAGTGGATCCTGCAGGGGTGCTGTGCGACGGTCTGGAGGTGTGGGATGGGGGCGGATATACATATGACTAATCTGGGATCATACATATTTGTAAACAACAAAACTCTGTAGAAGTTAAAAGTAAAATAAAAATTAAAAAAAAATTGGCATAGAATCCGGTTTTATCTGTTTGAAGAGTGCCAGCAGAGGTGCAAGCTGCACTTGCTATAATTATTTAGATGATATGTCTTATTTTTTATTCTACATAACATACTGTGGCAGTTCTGGACAGTGGAAGCTCCTTTCTCCCTCGGGTCTGTTGTTTTTGCTGTTGTTATTGTTATGATTGTTTGCTTAGTGGCCTTCCTGGACTAACTCTATAAAGTCTGTACTTTTTGATGTTTGTGGCCTCTGACCTCTCTTCTCAGTTTAGTGGTCAGTAATGATTGGACAGAGAGTTCCCTAAACGCCTGGAGCCAGTGTCTCCCAGGCTTTGCCGAGGGGCTCTGTCTGTGTCCCTGTTGGAGTGCACTTCCAATGCTCAGCCACAGCAGCTGCAGCTCTGGCCTAGTCTTCACTTCCTGCTTGGAGGGACCTTCGAGGTTAGCCAGAGGTGATAGCTTAGGGCTTTCTAATGTCTTTCCTGATCACACA
This sequence comes from Tragulus kanchil, assembly GCA_022376925.1. Taxonomy (NCBI): domain Eukaryota; kingdom Metazoa; phylum Chordata; class Mammalia; order Artiodactyla; family Tragulidae; genus Tragulus; species Tragulus kanchil. Next base: position 22,448,956 of record JAIOJX010000031.1, read on the forward strand.
CACAGCTCTATGCCTGTGTGTGGCCTTTTTTCCAAATGTTCTAAGAAATCTCATTTTCCAGCTAAACTTGTTGGCCCAAGTTTTATCTCTTCCTCAGGCAGTTACAATGGTAAATAATTGCTGCTTATTTTTTAACAAAAGCCCCACCCCCATGCCCCAGGGGCAAAAAGACTTTGCATTGGGTGAGCTATGAACCAGGTCAGATAAAGAGGAGCCTCGGAAGTGGAGTTTTCCAGGAATGGCCAGACCAAATGATTGATTTCTCTGAGAATGGAATTTTGAATAACTCCAATCCTGTTCTGACTATGCCAGTGACTGCTGCTGAGCTGTTGGTTTGCCCTGTGATTATGGGCTGTTGGAGACAAAAATGGCAACCCACTCCAGTATTCTTGCCTGGAGAATCCCGTGGACAGAGGAGCCTGGTGAGCTACAGTCCACGGGATCACAAAGAGTCGGACATGACTGAAGTGACTTAACACAGAAACACACATGGGCTGTTACTTTTCAAGGCTGCTGTGGGCTGAAGAGCAGGAAATGGGACTGGGGCAAGTTAAAATGGCATAGAGTTCACTGTTCTTATCAAGATTCATTGTTTTTCTTGGAAAAAAAAACCTCTCAGGTTGCAGCAAGTTTTTGGTTACTTTCTAGAGTTCTGAAGTAGTTGATTCTGAGAAGTTTTGCCGGTGTTCTATTGCTTTACAGAGGAGAGGCTTTTTGGAGATTTTATTGTCCATTTTTTTTTTTTTGATAATGTCACGCCTATGTAGATAAAATTTGTATGCAGTTGACTGAATTTTCCTTTTTTTAGTTATGATTGTTTGCTTAGTGGCCTTCCTGGACTAACTCTATAAAGTCTGTACTTTTTGATGTTTGTGGCCTCTGACCTCTCTTCTCAGTTTAGTGGTCAGTAATGATTGGACAGAGAGTTCCCTAAACGCCTGGAGCCAGTGTCTCCCAGGCTTTGCCGAGGGGCTCTGTCTGTGTCCCTGTTGGAGTGCACTTCCAATGCTCAGCCACAGCAGCTGCAGCTCTGGCCTAGTCTTCACTTCCTGCTTGGAGGGACCTTCGAGGTTAGCCAGAGGTGATAGCTTAGGGCTTTCTAATGTCTTTCCTGATCACACACACAGCTCTATGCCTGTGTGTGGCCTTTTTTCCAAATGTTCTAAGAAATCTCATTTTCCAGCTAAACTTGTTGGCCCAAGTTTTATCTCTTCCTCAGGCAGTTACAATGGTAAATAATTGCTGCTTATTTTTTAACAAAAGCCCCACCCCCATGCCCCAGGGGCAAAAAGACTTTGCATTGGGTGAGCTATGAACCAGGTCAGATAAAGAGGAGCCTCGGAAGTGGAGTTTTCCAGGAATGGCCAGACCAAATGATTGATTTCTCTGAGAATGGAATTTTGAATAACTCCAATCCTGTTCTGACTATGCCAGTGACTGCTGCTGAGCTGTTGGTTTGCCCTGTGATTATGGGCTGTTGGAGACAAAAATGGCAACCCACTCCAGTATTCTTGCCTGGAGAATCCCGTGGACAGAGGAGCCTGGTGAGCTACAGTCCACGGGATCACAAAGAGTCGGACATGACTGAAGTGACTTAACACAGAAACACACATGGGCTGTTACTTTTCAAGGCTGCTGTGGGCTGAAGAGCAGGAAATGGGACTGGGGCAAGTTAAAATGGCATAGAGTTCACTGTTCTTATCAAGATTCATTGTTTTTCTTGGAAAAAAAAACCTCTCAGGTTGCAGCAAGTTTTTGGTTACTTTCTAGAGTTCTGAAGTAGTTGATTCTGAGAAGTTTTGCCGGTGTTCTATTGCTTTACAGAGGAGAGGCTTTTTGGAGATTTTATTGTCCATTTTTTTTTTTTTGATAATGTCACGCCTATGTAGATAAACTTTGTATTTTCTCCTTTGTGGTATCTTTTATGATTCTTGTGTACCTATTAGTGTTCTTCTTCTAAATACCACCATAGATAGGCCATGATACCACACCATGATAATTGCATAATGTTGAGTTTATTGACTCAGTGCAACAAAGAGAAGCCATACATCCTGGGGAATAAATGGTGAGGCCCTTCCTAGGAGACATTACAAAAGACTGTTAGAATTTGGGGTTGTGTCAGGTGATTTTGAGATGATTTCAAGGAGCCAAATCTTTTTGCATGCTTATGGGAAGTGGAGGTAATGCTATGACTGGGTATTTTAATAAATACTGTTTAGAAAGTAGGAGGAATGAAGGGAGATTAAAGCTGTTACTGGTAAGGAAGCAGTAATCACCCTCTTAGCTCTGATGGGGGATGTAGTAGACTAATGGCTACCAAAGACAGAAGGTCCTAATCCCTGGAATCTGGCATTCCTTAGGTGGAAAAATTCCTTATATGAAAAAACTGGGATTAAGTTAAGAATCTTGAGTTGTGTGTGTGTGTGTGTGTGTGTGTGTGTGCTTAGTTGTGTCTCACTCTTAGCAGCCCCATGAATTGTAGCCCACCAGGCTCCTCTGCCTAATGGTCTCCTCTGTCCATGGAATTCTCTAGGCAAGAATACTAGAGTGGGTTGCCATTTCCTCCTCCAGGGGATCTTCCTGACCGAGAGATTGAACCCTTGTCTCTTGCATATCCTGCATTGGCAAATGGGTCCTTTTTTTTTTTTTCTTTTTTAATTTTTGGCCTCTTTTATTGGTTATTTTTATTTATTCATTTTCATCCATCTTTATTCTTTGGCCTGTGTGGGCCTCCCATTGCAGTGGCATCTCTCCTTGCAGAGCACCGGCTCTGGGCACATGTGTTCCAGAGTTCTGGCTTGTAATTGGACACACCGGTCCAGCTGCTCCACGGCACGTGGGATCTTTCCGGGCCAGGGATCGAACCAGTGTGCCTTGCACTGCGAGGCAGACTCTTTACCCACTGGGCCACCAGGGAAGCCCAGAAGGTGGATTCTTTACCACTAGTGCCCCTAGGGTTTTGCTTATGATGGGTCAGACCATGAAGAATCTGCCTGCAATGCAGGAGATGGGGGTTTGATCCCTGGGTTGGGAAGATCCCCTGTAGAAGGGAATGGTTATCCGTTCCAGTATTCTTACTTGGAAAATCCCATGGACAGAGGAGCCTGGCAGGCTACAGTCCACAGGCTTGCACAGAGTCAGACATGACTGAGCAACTAACACTAGTACCACGTGGGAAGCCCGCTGGAATGGGGCCCTAAATACAATCACACGTGTCTGTACAAGAGAGAGGCAAGGGTTCACACACACCCTCTGTCTGTCTGTCTGTCTGTCTCTGCATCTGTCCCTACCCCCGTGCCTCCATCAGAGGGTGATGCGAAGACAGAGCTGAGGGAGATTTGAAGATGCTGCCATTGAAGATGCTGGATTGAAGTGATGTGGCCACAAGCCAACGAATGCTGGCATCCATCAGAAGCAGGATTCTCTTCTAGCACCTCTAGAGGGAGCACAGCACTGCCTGCACTTGACGTTGGCCCTGTGAAACTCACTTCTGCCTCCTGGTCTCTAGAACTGTTTTAAGCTATCTAACTTGTGGTAATCTATTATAGTAACCTTAGGAAATGAACACAGAGGATGTTTGGATGCTGTGCTTTCCCCCAAGTTCATGAGTTACAGGTTGAATTGTATCCCCCGCAGATTCATATGTTAAAGTCCTAACCCCAGTATCTCAGAATATAACCATATTTAGACATGGCACAATTGCAGGTGTAATTTGTTAAGATGGGGTCAGGAGAGTGGGCCCTTAGTCTAAGATAACTGGTGTCCTCATAGAAAGGGAAAATTTGGAAAGAGAGATACAAATACAGGGAGAGTACCTTGTAAAGATTGGAGTTATGCTGTCCCAAGTGAAGGAACCACCAGAAACTAGGCCATGGGCCTGGAACAGATCCTCGTCTTGCACCCGAGGCAGACTCTTTACCCACTGGGCCACCAGGGAAGCCCAGAAGGTGGATTCTTTACCACTAGTGCCCCTAGGGTTTTGCTTATGATGGGTCAGACCATGAAGAATCTGCCTGCAATGCAGGAGATGGGGGTTTGATCCCTGGGTTGGGAAGATCCCCTGTAGAAGGGAATGGTTATCCGTTCCAGTATTCTTACTTGGAAAATCCCATGGACAGAGGAGCCTGGCAGGCTACAGTCCACAGGCTTGCACAGAGTCAGACATGACTGAGCAACTAACACTAGTACCACGTGGGAAGCCCGCTGGAATGGGGCCCTAAATACAATCACACGTGTCTGTACAAGAGAGAGGCAAGGGTTCACACACACCCTCTGTCTGTCTGTCTGTCTGTCTCTGCATCTGTCCCTACCCCCGTGCCTCCATCAGAGGGTGATGCGAAGACAGAGCTGAGGGAGATTTGAAGATGCTGCCATTGAAGATGCTGGATTGAAGTGATGTGGCCACAAGCCAACGAATGCTGGCATCCATCAGAAGCAGGATTCTCTTCTAGCACCTCTAGAGGGAGCACAGCACTGCCTGCACTTGACGTTGGCCCTGTGAAACTCACTTCTGCCTCCTGGTCTCTAGAACTGTTTTAAGCTATCTAACTTGTGGTAATCTATTATAGTAACCTTAGGAAATGAACACAGAGGATGTTTGGATGCTGTGCTTTCCCCCAAGTTCATGAGTTACAGGTTGAATTGTATCCCCCGCAGATTCATATGTTAAAGTCCTAACCCCAGTATCTCAGAATATAACCATATTTAGACATGGCACAATTGCAGGTGTAATTTGTTAAGATGGGGTCAGGAGAGTGGGCCCTTAGTCTAAGATAACTGGTGTCCTCATAGAAAGGGAAAATTTGGAAAGAGAGATACAAATACAGGGAGAGTACCTTGTAAAGATTGGAGTTATGCTGTCCCAAGTGAAGGAACCACCAGAAACTAGGCCATGGGCCTGGAACAGATCCTCGTCTTGCACCCGAGGCAGCACGGCCCTGCATGTGCCATGACGGCAATCTTCCAGCCTCCAGAGCTGTGAGACAGTAACTTTCTGCTATTTAATCCACACAGGTTGTGGCCCTTCTTCTGGCATCCCCAGAAAGTGAATACAATTTACATATGATTAGAGTGGTCTTGCTTTCATCTTGCTCAACTGTGGTCACAGTGGCTTTGTCTGATGTAGGTGTTTTATGAAATTGTTTATATTCAACAGGAAAAGACCAGGACTCACTGTGAGTGCCAGGCCACCTCTCTCAGATGCCTTTTCTTTTTTTTTGACTATGAAGTCTGTTCAGTTCAGTTTAGTCGCTCAGTTTTGTCTGACTTTTTGCAACCCCATGGACTGTAGCATGCCAGGCTTCTCTGTCCTTCACCGTCTCCTGGACCTTGCTCAAACTCATGTCCAATTGACTTAGTGATGCCATCCAACCATCTCATCCTCTGTCATCCCCTTCTCCTTTTGCCTTCTGTTTTTCCCAACATCAGGGTCTTTTTCAATGAGTTGGCTCTTTGCATCAGGCGGCCAAAGTATTGGAGCTTCACCTTCAGCATCAGTCCTTCCAGTGAATATTCAGGGCTGCAGTACAGGGGTCTCTGAAGAGTCTTCTCCAACACCACAGTTCAAAGTCTGAACTCATCTGATAAACATTCACTTGATTTTTTAGAGCTTTAACTAATTCTTTTTTTGTTTTGTTCTTTTTTTTTTAAATGGGATATTGTTGCTTTACAAATTTGTGTTAACTTTTGCTGTCCAGTGAAGTGAATCAGCCATATATATATGTACATATGTATGTATATGTATATATTTGCACCTCTCCCACTGCCCACCACATCCCCATGTAGGTCACCACAGAGCATTCTTTTTAAAAAAACATTTAAATCTTCACTGCAGTTGGCATTTGTTTTGGAGTAGGGGATGGAACTAGAGACGCACAGTCTTAAGTAGAGGCCATGAGGGTAGAAGTGATTTGAGATGTAGTTTAAAGGCTGAACTTGCTGGGGTCTGTATAGACCTAGTTGTCCATAAAGCTGGCTTCCACCCATCTTGTAAAGATTGGAGTTATGCTGTCCCAAGTGAAGGAACCACCAGAAACTAGGCCATGGGCCTGGAACAGATCCTCGTCTTGCACCCGAGGCAGCACGGCCCTGCATGTGCCATGACGGCAATCTTCCAGCCTCCAGAGCTGTGAGACAGTAACTTTCTGCTATTTAATCCACACAGGTTGTGGCCCTTCTTCTGGCATCCCCAGAAAGTGAATACAATTTACATATGATTAGAGTGGTCTTGCTTTCATCTTGCTCAACTGTGGTCACAGTGGCTTTGTCTGATGTAGGTGTTTTATGAAATTGTTTATATTCAACAGGAAAAGACCAGGACTCACTGTGAGTGCCAGGCCACCTCTCTCAGATGCCTTTTCTTTTTTTTTGACTATGAAGTCTGTTCAGTTCAGTTTAGTCGCTCAGTTTTGTCTGACTTTTTGCAACCCCATGGACTGTAGCATGCCAGGCTTCTCTGTCCTTCACCGTCTCCTGGACCTTGCTCAAACTCATGTCCAATTGACTTAGTGATGCCATCCAACCATCTCATCCTCTGTCATCCCCTTCTCCTTTTGCCTTCTGTTTTTCCCAACATCAGGGTCTTTTTCAATGAGTTGGCTCTTTGCATCAGGCGGCCAAAGTATTGGAGCTTCACCTTCAGCATCAGTCCTTCCAGTGAATATTCAGGGCTGCAGTACAGGGGTCTCTGAAGAGTCTTCTCCAACACCACAGTTCAAAGTCTGAACTCATCTGATAAACATTCACTTGATTTTTTAGAGCTTTAACTAATTCTTTTTTTTTTTTTTTTGGTCTTTTTTTTTTAAATGGGATATTGTTGCTTTACAAATTTGTGTTAACTTTTGCTGTCCAGTGAAGTGAATCAGCCATATATATATGTACATATGTATGTATATGTATATATTTGCACCTCTCCCACTGCCCACCACATCCCCATGTAGGTCACCACAGAGCATTCTTTTTAAAAAAACATTTAAATCTTCACTGCAGTTGGCATTTGTTTTGGAGTAGGGGATGGAACTAGAGACGCACAGTCTTAAGTAGAGGCCATGAGGGTAGAAGTGATTTGAGATGTAGTTTAAAGGCTGAACTTGCTGGGGTCTGTATAGACCTAGTTGTCCATAAAGCTGGCTTCCACCCATCTCTTCAAACTATTTGTACATAGAAGTAACTTCAAAACAATCCTTTAGACCATTTAAGGGGTCATTTCTTTCTCTTCTTTCTTGTTATTCTTGATTAAAGAAAAGGCTACAGCATGTCTTTTGTTCAAGCATGCCATGGCTGTGAGCACCTTCTCAAGACAGTCATTAATTCAGAGGGTAAGTTCATCAGCAGAAAACCCTCTCAGAGCCCCACGTGCCCCAGGCATCTTCTCCATCTATTTGGATAAGTGCAGCTCAGGATCAATTATGGATGAGGCTCTATGGGAAATGAGTAAGTGGGCTGTTGCCGACTTTGAAAAATTAATGGGAGCTGATTAATACAAGAGTACACTCCCTCTTCCTCAACTCAGGGAGGCTCAGGTCTCTGCAGAAGCCCCAAGTTGGGGCAGCAGCCCCCATGTCTGTGGAGGTCAGATTGGATTCATAGACTTGTGCTTTGAAATTATCTACCCCCCTTGACAGACAAGGACACTGAGGCCCGTTAAAGTTAAGTAATTGCCCAAATAGCAAAGAAGGGAAGACAATAGTCAATTCTTTCAAAAATAAGATTTTTGGGATCTGGGCTATGCTGTGCAGCTTGTGGGATTTTAATTCCTTGACCAGGGACTGAACCCGGGTCATGGCAATGAGAGCCCAGAATCCTAACCACAGTCACCAGGGAGTTTCCTTCCTTTTTAAAGCTGAATAATATTCCATTGTATGTATTATATATTGCTTATTCATTTACTGACAGATGCCTGGGCTGTATTCCCTATTTGACTATTGTGATTAATACTGCTATGACCACAGGTGCACAAGTATCTCTCTGAGACTCTGCTTTCAGTACTTTTGTTAAATACCCGCAAGTAGAATTGCTGATTAAATGGTAACTTGATGTTTACTTTTCTTAAGGAACCATCCTATTGTTTTCCACAGTGGCTGCACTGTTTTACATTCCCACATGCAATTTCACAAGGATTCCAGTTTCTGCACATCCATGCCAACCTTTGATTTTTTCTTGTAGTCTTTTTTTAATGATAGCCATCCTAATGGCTATTAAATAAGTTTTAAATAAAAACTAACTATATTTTTCCCACAAAAATTAGTAAGAAGAGAATCGTCTTATATTTTTCAAATCTTTTTTAATGTCTGATTTGATAGAAAGCTGGATTCTCAGATCTGCTTCTTTATTTCATCTGTTGTCCTATCCCATGCCATGCAGCCTCTGGAAAACTCCATCGTTCGCTCAGGAGAGGAGAGGGAAGAAGGCTGTGACTGTGTAGGATTATTAGCAAAGCAGTTTTGACTCTGCAGACCTCAGCTTTAATTAGCAACTCAAGGCTAATCTGTGTGCCCCCCAACATCATTCTGAAGCAAATCAATACCCATCCATCATCACTGGTACTGTGTTAGTTGCTTTCTGCATTGCCTTCTCCGTCCTCACTGCAAACCTGCTTTCTTAGCATGTATAAGTATGGTTGTCTATTTGAGGGAACCAGACCTCTGGGATGTTAGGAAAATTTCACAGGTTCCTGTCTCTGGAAGCTGCTGAGACCCAGGATGGTGCCCAGGTCAGATCTCTATTCTACAGTCTCCTAAAGTTGACTTCAAACCACGAGAGCTGGTGGGACTGTTGCCTGCCTGCCTCTTTTTTTTTCCACTACGACTTTGGGGGAAGGCACAAGTGTTCTTCCTTCTTCCTGTCTCTCATACCTGGGTGCTCTTTCAGTAGACCTCCTTTGTCCCTCGTACCTCATTGGACAGAGGCCTGAGTTGGCTGCTGCCATCTTACTAGTTTTTTGCCTGGCTGAAAATTAACCCTAATTTTTGCTGAATATTTCCATTGTATGTATTATATATTGCTTATTCATTTACTGACAGATGCCTGGGCTGTATTCCCTATTTGACTATTGTGATTAATACTGCTATGACCACAGGTGCACAAGTATCTCTCTGAGACTCTGCTTTCAGTACTTTTGTTAAATACCCGCAAGTAGAATTGCTGATTAAATGGTAACTTGATGTTTACTTTTCTTAAGGAACCATCCTATTGTTTTCCACAGTGGCTGCACTGTTTTACATTCCCACATGCAATTTCACAAGGATTCCAGTTTCTGCACATCCATGCCAACCTTTGATTTTTTCTTGTAGTCTTTTTTTAATGATAGCCATCCTAATGGCTATTAAATAAGTTTTAAATAAAAACTAACTATATTTTTCCCACAAAAATTAGTAAGAAGAGAATCGTCTTATATTTTTCAAATCTTTTTTAATGTCTGATTTGATAGAAAGCTGGATTCTCAGATCTGCTTCTTTATTTCATCTGTTGTCCTATCCCATGCCATGCAGCCTCTGGAAAACTCCATCGTTCGCTCAGGAGAGGAGAGGGAAGAAGGCTGTGACTGTGTAGGATTATTAGCAAAGCAGTTTTGACTCTGCAGACCTCAGCTTTAATTAGCAACTCAAGGCTAATCTGTGTGCCCCCCAACATCATTCTGAAGCAAATCAATACCCATCCATCATCACTGGTACTGTGTTAGTTGCTTTCTGCATTGCCTTCTCCGTCCTCACTGCAAACCTGCTTTCTTAGCATGTATAAGTATGGTTGTCTATTTGAGGGAACCAGACCTCTGGGATGTTAGGAAAATTTCACAGGTTCCTGTCTCTGGAAGCTGCTGAGACCCAGGATGGTGCCCAGGTCAGATCTCTATTCTACAGTCTCCTAAAGTTGACTTCAAACCACGAGAGCTGGTGGGACTGTTGCCTGCCTGCCTCTTTTTTTTTCCACTACGACTTTGGGGGAAGGCACAAGTGTTCTTCCTTCTTCCTGTCTCTCATACCTGGGTGCTCTTTCAGTAGACCTCCTTTTGTCCCTCGTACCTCATTGGACAGAGGCCTGAGTTGGCTGCTGCCATGTGAAGCAATTCTGGGTCGTTTCTTTGTGCATGAGCTGAGAAAGCATGTGCACTCCCCATTCGAAGGTCCAGCCCTCGGACCGAAGGGAAAGCATCAGGAGAACCCAGGCTGGTGGGGCTTGGTATGATCTGCTCCAAGAGATCTTTCCTGGGTCGGGAAGATGCCCTGGAGGAGGAAATGGCAACCCACTCCAGTGTTCTTGCTTGAGAAATCCCATGGACAGAGGAGCCTGGTGAAATCGCAAAGAGTCAGACATGACTGAGCACACGCACAGCCTCACGGCGGCAGCTCCAGCTGGAGCCAGCCATACCTCCACTCACTGCGGGATCATGGCATCCTGCTGTGATAGAGCTCCAAGGTCATGTAGTCCTGACTGCCTCAAGGAAATCATCTCTGACGTATTTTTATTCCAAGGGTGCCTGGTCTCTCCTTATATGCCTCTTGTGACAGGGAACTCGCTATCTACCTCAGTAGACAGCCAGTCCATGGATGGCATTCTGATTGTTAGAACGTTTTGTTCACATTAAGTGACCTTCCAGGAACAACCCAATTTATGCTGTGATGGGAAGGACCAGATGGGGATTCCTGGGCATGAGATTAGGGTAACTGTAGCCCCATCCTCTCTGGGACTTTTATTTCATTTTTGTGAATATTGCTGGGTTTTGGTTCCCTTTCCCATTAAAATTATTTTTTTTAAGATCTATTTATTTTTTAGCAGTGATGGGTCTTTGTTGCTGCACACAGGTTTACTCTAGTTGTGGAGACTGAGGGCTATTCTTCAGTGTGGTTCATGAGCTTCTCATCATTATGGAGCACAGATTCTAGGTTTGTGGGCTTCAGTAGTTGCAAGCATTTGGGCTCAGTAGTTGCATCTCATGGGCTCTGGGGCACTGGCTCAGTAGTTGTGGCTCATGGGCTTAGTTGCTCTGTGGCCTGTGGGATCTTCATAGACCAGGGAACGAACAGGTGTCTCCCACCATTGCAAGGCAGATTCTTAACCACTGGACCATGAGGAAAGCCTGAGCATTTTTATTTATTACTGATTTGGCTTCCTTTTCTCCAAGAGCCACCTTGGATGACTTGGAGAACTAAGGTCGTCTTTGAGTGTGGGCCTTGCCATTTGTCTTGGTGCATGATCTCAGCTGCCCATCCAACCATAGCCTCTCGAGACTCCCCCATCTGCCCAGCCCTCTCTGAGGAAATGAACCCTGACACACCTCCAGGAGTTCCCGAAGCAGTCCTGAATTCCATGGATCCTGCTGCAGCCTGAACACCCACTGCTGCTTCACCAACCTTCTGTGACAATCCCCATCCCTACTCCAGCATAAGCTATCCTCTGACTTTACAAAGACTTTGTAATTGCACAGCCACGAGACGTTCCCTGCCTTTGCCAGTATCCCGTTGATTTTCAGTTAGCTGGACTTTCCAGCAGGAAGAAAAGGGAAAAGTAAAATGGAAGAAATCCCCAACCAAGTAATTGGGGCTCAAGTGGCCTCTTTGGTTTGGAAAGGGTGTGCATGTGGTTAATCCTGCCCTGGCCTGAGCGTCATTCCAGGCTGGCAGGCTGGACAGCCAGTCCATGGATGGCATTCTGATTGTTAGAACGTTTTGTTCACATTAAGTGACCTTCCAGGAACAACCCAATTTATGCTGTGATGGGAAGGACCAGATGGGGATTCCTGGGCATGAGATTAGGGTAACTGTAGCCCCATCCTCTCTGGGACTTTTATTTCATTTTTGTGAATATTGCTGGGTTTTGGTTCCCTTTCCCATTAAAATTATTTTTTTTAAGATCTATTTATTTTTTAGCAGTGATGGGTCTTTGTTGCTGCACACAGGTTTACTCTAGTTGTGGAGACTGAGGGCTATTCTTCAGTGTGGTTCATGAGCTTCTCATCATTATGGAGCACAGATTCTAGGTTTGTGGGCTTCAGTAGTTGCAAGCATTTGGGCTCAGTAGTTGCATCTCATGGGCTCTGGGGCACTGGCTCAGTAGTTGTGGCTCATGGGCTTAGTTGCTCTGTGGCCTGTGGGATCTTCATAGACCAGGGAACGAACAGGTGTCTCCCACCATTGCAAGGCAGATTCTTAACCACTGGACCATGAGGAAAGCCTGAGCATTTTTATTTATTACTGATTTGGCTTCCTTTTCTCCAAGAGCCACCTTGGATGACTTGGAGAACTAAGGTCGTCTTTGAGTGTGGGCCTTGCCATTTGTCTTGGTGCATGATCTCAGCTGCCCATCCAACCATAGCCTCTCGAGACTCCCCCATCTGCCCAGCCCTCTCTGAGGAAATGAACCCTGACACACCTCCAGGAGTTCCCGAAGCAGTCCTGAATTCCATGGATCCTGCTGCAGCCTGAACACCCACTGCTGCTTCACCAACCTTCTGTGACAATCCCCATCCCTACTCCAGCATAAGCTATCCTCTGACTTTACAAAGACTTTGTAATTGCACAGCCACGAGACGTTCCCTGCCTTTGCCAGTATCCCGTTGATTTTCAGTTAGCTGGACTTTCCAGCAGGAAGAAAAGGGAAAAGTAAAATGGAAGAAATCCCCAACCAAGTAATTGGGGCTCAAGTGGCCTCTTTGGTTTGGAAAGGGTGTGCATGTGGTTAATCCTGCCCTGGCCTGAGAGTCATTCCAGGCTGGCAGGCTGGACAGCCCATCTCCATGGCAACTGTTGTTATTGGTAACTGAATAAGCATCTCCAACAACAGCCGCTGGAGCTGCTGATGGTTTTCCCTTTTAGATGAAAGTTAAGAGGAGTCAGGCTCTTTGCTGATTGATCCTAAGTGCTGGCTCTTTGCCTCCATTTTTGGGATCATCAATTGATACTGGGCAAGGTGAAGCCACTCTTTAATTATCCCCTAGCCTCTGTGGCCTGAGGGTTGCGGCAAGCTGACTTAGCACGCATTTTCCAGCTCCTTTCTGACAAGCTTGGAAACAGCTAGCAAGGTCCAGAACTTGAAGCCTAACCTGTCTGATTCTGAAAGCCATGCTTGTGACCTCATGGCTGTTGCACCTCTGTCCTTTAACTCTGAGACCACATGTCAGCTTTATCAGCCCTCCCTTGTGGCACCATTGGCTTGTTTAATTCTTTGTGAGGACAGGTAGCATCTCATGGTGATTCATGGGCCACCATAGAAAGGGATGAATAGACAGATTTGATAAGGATGCCAATGGGTCCTAAAAAATGAGGGGGAGGAAAAGGAGGAACAGGAAGAAAGAGAAGCATTTTTCTAGCCTGAAATGTTTGTTATGATAAAGATCAACCCTGAAACTAAGTTTACTGTCTTATGTTAATGTCATGGGCCTAGCTAGGACCCAATAGCCTCCTTATCAAATCTGCCTATGCACTCCCTTCAGCACGAGAACCCTTCTAGACGCTGTCTCACTTGGTTATCCTGCAGTGGAGTCAGTGGGACCTCAAGATGCTATTGTCCTAGACTTGTAGGGAAGCAGAGGGTCAAGGATGTGATGTCATTTGCTCACCCAAGCCATTGTCTCAACCCTGGCACACCTCCAGGAGTTCCCGAAGCAGTCCTGAATTCCATGGATCCTGCTGCAGCCTGAACACCCACTGCTGCTTCACCAACCTTCTGTGACAATCCCCATCCCTACTCCAGCATAAGCTATCCTCTGACTTTACAAAGACTTTGTAATTGCACAGCCACGAGACGTTCCCTGCCTTTGCCAGTATCCCGTTGATTTTCAGTTAGCTGGACTTTCCAGCAGGAAGAAAAGGGAAAAGTAAAATGGAAGAAATCCCCAACCAAGTAATTGGGGCTCAAGTGGCCTCTTTGGTTTGGAAAGGGTGTGCATGTGGTTAATCCTGCCCTGGCCTGAGAGTCATTCCAGGCTGGCAGGCTGGACAGCCCATCTCCATGGCAACTGTTGTTATTGGTAACTGAATAAGCATCTCCAACAACAGCCGCTGGAGCTGCTGATGGTTTTCCCTTTTAGATGAAAGTTAAGAGGAGTCAGGCTCTTTGCTGATTGATCCTAAGTGCTGGCTCTTTGCCTCCATTTTTGGGATCATCAATTGATACTGGGCAAGGTGAAGCCACTCTTTAATTATCCCCTAGCCTCTGTGGCCTGAGGGTTGCGGCAAGCTGACTTAGCACGCATTTTCCAGCTCCTTTCTGACAAGCTTGGAAACAGCTAGCAAGGTCCAGAACTTGAAGCCTAACCTGTCTGATTCTGAAAGCCATGCTTGTGACCTCATGGCTGTTGCACCTCTGTCCTTTAACTCTGAGACCACATGTCAGCTTTATCAGCCCTCCCTTGTGGCACCATTGGCTTGTTTAATTCTTTGTGAGGACAGGTAGCATCTCATGGTGATTCATGGGCCACCATAGAAAGGGATGAATAGACAGATTTGATAAGGATGCCAATGGGTCCTAAAAAATGAGGGGGAGGAAAAGGAGGAACAGGAAGAAAGAGAAGCATTTTTCTAGCCTGAAATGTTTGTTATGATAAAGATCAACCCTGAAACTAAGTTTACTGTCTTATGTTAATGTCATGGGCCTAGCTAGGACCCAATAGCCTCCTTATCAAATCTGCCTATGCACTCCCTTCAGCACGAGAACCCTTCTAGACGCTGTCTCACTTGGTTATCCTGCAGTGGAGTCAGTGGGACCTCAAGATGCTATTGTCCTAGACTTGTAGGGAAGCAGAGGGTCAAGGATGTGATGTCATTTGCTCACCCAAGCCATTGTCTCAAGTTGCCTTCTCTCCCCATCATACTGTTTCTTTCCAGCGGGTTTTGTACAGCCAGACAGAAATGAGATTGGGTGCACTATTATAGAGGACCCTTGGGCGCTGCATTCAGTTTTATCATCTTTCTCTCTCTGAGTTCTCTTGCTTTACAAAACATCTCAGGCCCACCTCCATGGTTAATCTTCCTAGATGAACTTTAGAGTCACTTTTGCCAGGACTTGGCACTAATCCCCCAGAGATTTTGAGTAGATGTACAATGCTCATAATTCATGAGGGTCCTGTCATATGGAAGTGAGGAGGAACTCATGGTTTGGCATAATAGCCATTCGTGTTCACATTCCAGTACCCCTTCTTAAGAAGGACCCTCATCTTTCTTGATCTCTCAGGGGCCTCTGACTGGTCAGTTTGAGACCAGTCTCTCCATCTTGAAAATTGTCCTGCCATGACCCCACCTTTCTCTGATTTTCCTCTTGTCTCTCTGGCTGTTCCTTCACTGTTTTCTCTTCTCTTCCTCCTCTACTTGACCTCTACAAGTTGGAGAGGTTCAAAGCTTGGTCCTAGGTGATGTCATCCACTATGGCCATGGCTTCATTTCCTGCCATATTTTATTGTGTATATGTACGCCACATCTTTATTCATCTGTCAGTGGACATTTAAGTAGTTTCCATGTCTTTGCTATTATAAATAGTGCTGCTGTGAACATTGGGGCGAGTGTATCTTTTCAAATTAAAGTTTTCTTCGTGCACATACCCAAAAGTGGGTTTTCTGGATCATATGGCAACTCTAGTTTTACTTTTTAAAGTAATCTCCCTACTGTTTTCCCTAGCGGCTGCACAAACTTTAAGATGCTTTGATCAATACATATCGGTAAACAACAAAACTCTGTAAAAGTAAAAAGTAAAATAAAAATTTTAAAAACAAAAACAACAACAACAAAAAAGATGCTTTGATCATTGTGAGGCCACCATGCTGTGTGGAAGCCCAAGCCACGCAGAGTCCACATATCAGTGCATGGTTGACAGTCACAGAAGAGCCCAGCCTTTGGTCATTCCCGCCTGGGAGCCAGTGACTGAAGAAGTTTCTAGATGGTTCTAGATCCCCTCAGTTTCAGGGCTGAGTCACCCTTAGCCATTCATGCCTTCCTAGCTGAGGTCCCAGACATTGAAGAACAGAGACAAGCCATCTTTGTTGTTCCCTATTTGACTTTCTAATGCACAAAAAGCATAAGCATAATAAAATGGCAGTTGTCCAGGGGATTACCATACAGCAGTGGAAAACCGGACCAACATTCAGATCTTACAGACTTCAAGGCCCGGAAGTCTTTACCTCTAACTGAAACTCCATACACCTTTTCATCTCAGAGTCTGGAATGTTCTTTTATCCTTCTCCCCACCTGCTCGGCTAGCCACCACTGACTCATCTTTCTTTTTCAACTTCAGCATCACTTCCTCTGGACACCTTTCCCAGACACACAGAGCAAGTCAGGCCCACCATGGGCTTCTATCACAGGACAAATGTCTCATGAATGTGATCCTAGTGACCTTTGAATTTTTTTATTAGTTCTTCTGCACTGGACTGTGAGGTTCATGAGGGCAAGGCCCATTCCTCAATCTCCAGCTCCCGGTAGACTTCTTGTCACACAGTAGGCATGCAGTGAATAGTGGATGAATGAGAGAATGGATAAATCTAGTATTATCATTGGTGTTATTTGGTGGGAGTATTTGAGAAGCGTAAGAACTTCTGCTATTTGTTCCAAATTATAAGGGCTCTCCTGATGACATTTCTTACTGTGACCATGGAGCAGACAGGGAGGAAAGATCTTGGACTGTGTGGCTTTCGGGTGTGGTGGCATCTAGGTGAAAGGAGAGTCTTGGGGCCGGGCAGGGGTGTAGTGGTCAGGCCGGGTGAACAGCTCGTTCATGGACTCTGTGCAGGGGCCCTTGGACCTGACCATCTACACTCAGCCATGCTAAGTGGACGCAAAGCCCATGCCTAAAAAAAAAAGCGCATGCCTGATGTGATGGAGAACTTGGATAGGGTTCACTTACCTTCTTTGGGTTCCATTCTTATACAGATGTTGCACAAGAGCCCAGAAAAAGCCAATTCTGGCTTTATGTATCTGTAGTAAAGACAGTCTAGTGACCAGGCAAAATGGCTTATAAATGGCTGTGATTCAGGCAAAGTCAGTAGGGAGGGTTGCAGTTTATAAATAGAAAAATTGACTGATTACATCCTCAGTGCATTCAATTCCTAATCCCCTTTGAAAAGGATCTTTAGGCATCTAATTGACATATTTTAAGAGACATATTGGCTCGTTAGACATCAATTGACATCCTTATTAAATATCAATTAACACATTCCCTGACTTGATATTTAATTAGCTTGCTGTAACTATTCTTTTAAAAGTCAATTAAATGCTTGGAATATTCTTACAAGTTGACTCCACTGATAGCGATTATGTATGACTTCCTGTCGTAAGTGGTTTTGAGTTAATTGCAGGTCAAGCTGATTTTGAGTATAGATTATCAGGCCTTTCAATAAGAATTTAAAAATCAATCATTAGATATCTAATAAGCCCTCGTCTCATTGCTGTTTGTGAATAAAAGGCACATCTGGCTGGGGGGCTGTGAGCTCTTACGTTTTCATTTGATTGTGGAAATGCTGGGCCAAACAGTCTATGCCCCTGCCTCTAGGTAAAGTCACTTCATTTTTTATACACAGCATGAAATTTACCACCTCAGCCGTTTTAGGTGTAGAGTTCAAAAGTGTTAAGTACATTCACATTGTTGAGCAACCAGTCTTCAGAACTCCCTTCATCTTGCAAAACTGAAACTACTTATTAAACAAGCATCCCCTACCCCTCCTCCCAGCTGTGGCAGCCTCCATCCTTCTTCTGTCACTGTGAATTTGGCTACCTTAGTGCCTCATGTAAAAGAAATCATACAGAATCTTTGTTTCATGACTGGCTTATTTCACTTAACATAATGTTCTTGAGGTTTGTCCATTTGTAGAAAGAGTCAGAATTCCATTCCTTTTTTAGGGCTGAATAATATTCACATATGGGTTTCCCAGGTGGCGCTAGTGGTAAAGAACTTGCTTGTGCCCATACAGGAAATTGAACGCATGTGGATTCAATCCCTGGGTTAGGAAAATCCCCTGGAGGAAGGCATGGCAATTCACTGAAGTTTCTTGCCTAGAGAATCCCCATGGACAGAGGAACCTGGTGGGCTACAGTCGATAGGATCACAAAGAGTCAGACACGACTGAAGTGACTTAGCACACACAGGAACTATATTCAGTGTCTTGACATAACCTAGAATGGAAAAGAATCTAAACTTGTACACCTGAAAGTAACACAATATTGTAAATAAACTATATTAAACAAGTAATAATAAATGTAAAAATTAAAATATTGTTAATTATTTTAAAAAACCAAAACCTCCCTATACATCCATCAAAGCCTTCATGGGGTACCACACAGAGTCACCCGTAGCTGTTTGTTCATTCATTCATTTGACAAATATTTCTTGAGCTCCTATTATGTGCCAGGCACTGCCTCAGACCATGGGAAACAACAGTGAACCAGACAAAGTCTTGTGAGGGATACAGACAAACCTGCAAGCAAATTAATGAATTACTGCTGTGATCCATGCAGCGAAGCTTGCCAGGGTTGCTGTGGTTCAGGCGTCAGGAAGGCAAGCCCCTTCCAATGGGGCAGCCAGGGCAGGCCTCTCTGAGGGGCGGAGATGGGAGGCTGAGAACTGAAGGAGGGGGAGGAGCCAGCTGCTTAAGCATGGGGAGGAAGGGTGGTCCAGGTGCATGCTAAGGTTCAGAGGTGAGGAAAAACTTCTAGTTTGTAGAGGCCAGAAGAGATTACCTTCTTGCCTTGTGCATGGGGGTGTGGAAAGAGTGGCATCTAGGTCAAGGGCCAGAACCTGAGGGCATTTCAGCCCTGAGTAAGGAAATGGGGAGGCTGTCGGAGGAGGTGGAGGAGAAGAGACACAAAGTGACTTAGGCCAGATCGCTCTGGCTCCAGAGTAGGCTGGCGGTGGGGAGCAGGGTGGTTGCGGGGGAGCCCAGGTGAGATGCAGGTGGCTTAGTCTGGGGAGACAAGGTCAGAAGCGAGAGTCAAGGTCAGACCCAGGTGTATTTGGTGGGGGAAAGGACACCTATGCCGGCTGGCTTCTGAGTATTTGGAGATTCCCTCTAGACTGGGCGAGTCATATGGAGACACTGTCTCCCATGTGAGAAGTAGAAACACTGGGGCCTCCGAGTGAAGTGATTTGCCCAAATTCTCTTCAGTAGCATGCATGCTCAGTGGCTGGGTTGTGTCCAACTCTTGTGACACACAGGAACTATATTCAGTGTCTTGACATAACCTAGAATGGAAAAGAATCTAAACTTGTACACCTGAAAGTAACACAATATTGTAAATAAACTATATTAAACAAGTAATAATAAATGTAAAAATTAAAATATTGTTAATTATTTTAAAAAACCAAAACCTCCCTATACATCCATCAAAGCCTTCATGGGGTACCACACAGAGTCACCCGTAGCTGTTTGTTCATTCATTCATTTGACAAATATTTCTTGAGCTCCTATTATGTGCCAGGCACTGCCTCAGACCATGGGAAACAACAGTGAACCAGACAAAGTCTTGTGAGGGATACAGACAAACCTGCAAGCAAATTAATGAATTACTGCTGTGATCCATGCAGCGAAGCTTGCCAGGGTTGCTGTGGTTCAGGCGTCAGGAAGGCAAGCCCCTTCCAATGGGGCAGCCAGGGCAGGCCTCTCTGAGGGGCGGAGATGGGAGGCTGAGAACTGAAGGAGGGGGAGGAGCCAGCTGCTTAAGCATGGGGAGGAAGGGTGGTCCAGGTGCATGCTAAGGTTCAGAGGTGAGGAAAAACTTCTAGTTTGTAGAGGCCAGAAGAGATTACCTTCTTGCCTTGTGCATGGGGGTGTGGAAAGAGTGGCATCTAGGTCAAGGGCCAGAACCTGAGGGCATTTCAGCCCTGAGTAAGGAAATGGGGAGGCTGTCGGAGGAGGTGGAGGAGAAGAGACACAAAGTGACTTAGGCCAGATCGCTCTGGCTCCAGAGTAGGCTGGCGGTGGGGAGCAGGGTGGTTGCGGGGGAGCCCAGGTGAGATGCAGGTGGCTTAGTCTGGGGAGACAAGGTCAGAAGACGAGAGTCAAGGTCAGACCCAGGTGTATTTGGTGGGGGAAAGGACACCTATGCCGGCTGGCTTCTGAGTATTTGGAGATTCCCTCTAGACTGGGGGCGAGTCATATGGAGACACTGTCTCCCATGTGAGAAGTAGAAACACTGGGGCCTCCGAGAGTGAAGTGATTTGCCCAAATTCTCTTCAGTAGCATGCATGCTCAGTGGCTGGGTTGTGTCCAACTCTTGTGACACAGACTGTAGACTGCCAAGCTCCTCTGTTCGTGCAATTTTCCAGGCAAGGATACTGGAGTGGGTTGCTATTTCTTTCTCCAGGGGATCTTCCTGACCCAGGGGTTGAACCCAGGTATCCTGCTCTGCAGGCACATTCTTTGCCATCTGAGTCACCTGGGAAGCTTCTCTTCAAGTAGGTACAGCTCTAAATAAGACCTCACTCCACCCCTTTGACCCAAATGAATCCAACAAGACTTAGAAAGTCCCTCAGGAAGTAGATGGGTCTAGTTGAGGAGAGACCCCAGTCCTGCAGGAGCTGCTTTTACACAGCTTTTTTTTTTTTTTTAAGGAGCAGTCCTTTACCGAGCTGCTGTGTAAAGTGAGTCCCTCCTCTGTGCTCAGAGAGGCCTGAGGTCCAGCTGAGCTCTGGGGGAGATCAGAGTCCGCGGGGGAGGGGACGAGAGGCATGGCCATGACAAGGTGAAATAACTGCATTCAGCAGGTGTTGAATGGGGACGGACTTGGGTGGAAGGCAGCTGGAGGCCTTCCTGGAAATGGTGAGGGAACCACAGGACCAAGACATGCCAGTAGGGATGTGAGAGGTGCAAGTGAAAGTGGAGGGTGGTAGCAGGTGGTTAGGGGGTGGAAGAGACGCTCCAGGTGAGAGGTTTGAGGGGAACCAGGATGGATTAGGACTGAGCTGGAGTGGTGGGTAGGAGACCTGGCATGTGTCCCCACTTCTGCCCCAAGGGACCAGTTACATCCCCTCTGTACGGTCCTTCCCCCAGAATGAGCCTGGGTGGAGTACCTATCAGCATTCCCCATTCATGGCAAAAATAATCTCTCTAACCTTCTTAGATATATAACCTACTTTGTTTATTTTTATATGTATGTGTGCTAAGTCACTTCAGTCATATCCGACTCTTTGCGATCCCATGGACTGTAGCCCATCAGGCTCCTTTGTCCATGGAATTCTTTAGGCAAGAATACTGGAGTGGGTAGCCATTCTTTTCTCTAGGGGATCTTCCTGACCCAGGGATCGAACCAGGTTTCCTGAATTGCAGGTGAATTACTATCTCAGCCACCAGGGAAGCCCATGTTAAAAAGCAGTTACTTGTTTAAATCAGCATGCTACTAACAACTGTATTACAACGTTCACGTTTAATACAATTGTTATATAGAGAGGCATTTTTTATCTTGCTCCTCTAAAAAGAGATATACATAATTAATTTCCTTTGAATTAATTATGTAACAAATTACACAGTTTGCTGACAAATACATCTTTAAATGACATATCATGTTTGATTTGGGGGAACAAACACTAAAGTGTAGGCCGACATTTAATCATGTGTTCATCATTGACACAGAGAGAAATGGCTTTCTTAACCGTATGTTAGGGATCTTTGTGTTTTGTGGCTCAAACAAAAGCCACTGGCTTATGAGTTCATTTTGAGTTTTTTTGCTGCAAATTGACTAAATAGGAAAGAAGGCTTCTGTCTGGTGTTGGTGAGACCTACTCAAGGAACACGTTGTGGGTTCCTTCTTTTTTCCCCCCAGTAAGTGAAAAGTCAAGTGCGTTGTTGTCCTCCCTGAATTTTCTTTTTGTGGTTAGTTTTGGAGGAGCTTGAAGCATATGGATGTGCTTCGTAAGGACTCTGATCAGGTGGCACCGATGGGAGTGACCACAGGCACATGTAGCGAATTATCATCACAGCAACAATGCCTGTTCACTGGTGTCTCAGATTCGGTGTCCCCAGGCTTCCTGTCCTGAGCCAGTATTCTGTTGTGGGTGTAAATGAAACAGAGTATAAGAGGCGCTCCAGGTGAGAGGTTTGAGGGGAACCAGGATGGATTAGGACTGAGCTGGAGTGGTGGGTAGGAGACCTGGCATGTGTCCCCACTTCTGCCCCAAGGGACCAGTTACATCCCCTCTGTACGGTCCTTCCCCCAGAATGAGCCTGGGTGGAGTACCTATCAGCATTCCCCATTCATGGCAAAAATAATCTCTCTAACCTTCTTAGATATATAACCTACTTTGTTTATTTTTATATGTATGTGTGCTAAGTCACTTCAGTCATATCCGACTCTTTGCGATCCCATGGACTGTAGCCCATCAGGCTCCTTTGTCCATGGAATTCTTTAGGCAAGAATACTGGAGTGGGTAGCCATTCTTTTCTCTAGGGGATCTTCCTGACCCAGGGATCGAACCAGGTTTCCTGAATTGCAGGTGAATTACTATCTCAGCCACCAGGGAAGCCCATGTTAAAAAGCAGTTACTTGTTTAAATCAGCATGCTACTAACAACTGTATTACAACGTTCACGTTTAATACAATTGTTATATAGAGAGGCATTTTTTATCTTGCTCCTCTAAAAAGAGATATACATAATTAATTTCCTTTGAATTAATTATGTAACAAATTACACAGTTTGCTGACAAATACATCTTTAAATGACATATCATGTTTGATTTGGGGGAACAAACACTAAAGTGTAGGCCGACATTTAATCATGTGTTCATCATTGACACAGAGAGAAATGGCTTTCTTAACCGTATGTTAGGGATCTTTGTGTTTTGTGGCTCAAACAAAAGCCACTGGCTTATGAGTTCATTTTGAGTTTTTTTGCTGCAAATTGACTAAATAGGAAAGAAGGCTTCTGTCTGGTGTTGGTGAGACCTACTCAAGGAACACGTTGTGGGTTCCTTCTTTTTCCCTCCAGTAAGTGAAAAGTCAAGTCAGTTGTTGTCATCCCTGAATTTTCTTTTTGTGGTTAGTTTTGGAGGAGCTTGAAGCATATGGATGTGCTTCGTAAGGACTCTGATCAGGTGGCACCGATGGGAGTGACCACAGGCACATGTAGCGAATTATCATCACAGCAACAATGCCTGTTCACTGGTGTCTCAGATTCGGTGTCCCCAGGCTTCCTGTCCTGAGCCAGTATTCTGTTGTGGGTGTAAATGAAACAGAGTATAAGTATGAATGTGAACCACTTGAACTGCCAGACAGCCAGGATTCTACAGGCAAAGGTAAAATGACAACAAAATGCTCACAAGATGCCTGTAACAGTGCGTAGAGTGGATTGCTTTGGCCAGAAAGTTCGTTCGGATTTTTCTGCTTCACAACTTATGGAAAAACCCGAAGGAACTTTTTGGCTAACCCAGTACTAAATAAACCAATAAAGGTTAGCTATGGGGGTGATGATGATTAACACTCTGAAGGAGAAGAAAGTGGTGCCGACTGTGTATAGTACAGAATTTGGTCCAGAGAGGGAGACTTCTTGAGCTAAACTCCCGTGTGACCGTGATCAAATTGATGAGCCTTTCTGTGCTTCAGTTTCCACCTGTAACATGAAGACAGTTAAATGTACCCGCCTCATCGGTTTAAGTTTACATGATTAAGACATGCAGTGTCCTTAGAATGTTCTGAATACATGGCAAGAGCTACAGGGTTACTTCTAAAAAGTCAGCATCCTCATTTATCATCATCATCATCATACTGTTATGTAGTCAAAGCAGGCTTCCCAGAGGAAATGACTTTGAGCTGAGCTATGAATGATGAGTCAGCGGTAGCTAGGCAACAACAGGAACAAGCATCCCAGGCTAAAGGACAAAAGCTCGTCAAAGCCTGGAGAAGAAGGGGCTGGGACAAAAAGGTGGATCTTTGTGTTTTGTGGCTCAAACAAAAGCCACTGGCTTATGAGTTCATTTTGAGTTTTTGCTGCAAATTGACTAAATAGGAAAGAAGGCTTCTGTCTGGTGTTGGTGAGACCTACTCAAGGAACACGTTGTGGGTTCCTTCTTTTCCCTCCAGTAAGTGAAAAGTCAAGTCAGTTGTTGTCATCCCTGAATTTTCTTTTTGTGGTTAGTTTTGGAGGAGCTTGAAGCATATGGATGTGCTTCGTAAGGACTCTGATCAGGTGGCACCGATGGGAGTGACCACAGGCACATGTAGCGAATTATCATCACAGCAACAATGCCTGTTCACTGGTGTCTCAGATTCGGTGTCCCCAGGCTTCCTGTCCTGAGCCAGTATTCTGTTGTGGGTGTAAATGAAACAGAGTATAAGTATGAATGTGAACCACTTGAACTGCCAGACAGCCAGGATTCTACAGGCAAAGGTAAAATGACAACAAAATGCTCACAAGATGCCTGTAACAGTGCGTAGAGTGGATTGCTTTGGCCAGAAAGTTCGTTCGGATTTTTCTGCTTCACAACTTATGGAAAAACCGAAGGAACTTTTTGGCTAACCCAGTACTAAATAAACCAATAAAGGTTAGCTATGGGGGTGATGATGATTAACACTCTGAAGGAGAAGAAAGTGGTGCCGACTGTGTATAGTACAGAATTTGGTCCAGAGAGGGAGACTTCTTGAGCTAAACTCCCGTGTGACCGTGATCAAATTGATGAGCCTTTCTGTGCTTCAGTTTCCACCTGTAACATGAAGACAGTTAAATGTACCCGCCTCATCGGTTTAAGTTTACATGATTAAGACATGCAGTGTCCTTAGAATGTTCTGAATACATGGCAAGAGCTACAGGGTTACTTCTAAAAAGTCAGCATCCTCATTTATCATCATCATCATCATACTGTTATGTAGTCAAAGCAGGCTTCCCAGAGGAAATGACTTTGAGCTGAGCTATGAATGATGAGTCAGCGGTAGCTAGGCAACAACAGGGAACAAGCATCCCAGGCTAAAGGAACAAAAAGTCTCGTGTACAAAAAAGCCCTGTGGAGGGAAGAAGGGGGCTGTGCTGGGAAGCTGAACAAAGGTGGAGTGGATGCCAACCAAAGGCAGGAAGCTAGGGAGTGTCCAAATCCAATTTGCATTTGTGATTTGAATAGCGCCCTCCGGTGGCTTTGGAGAGAATGAGTGGCACCCACTAATGCAGACTTTGGTGGGGTGAAGCTGATAGGGCTGGAGGGAGGGCAACCATCGTGTGCACTCATCTCAGCCTTGCACACCTTCAGCTCCAGCCACCCAGGGAGGGGGACATAAGAGAAGGGGCAGACCTGAGCCAGCCCTCCCCTCTGCGAGCCCAGCTTCTAGCCGATGCTCCCCCAGGGATGGTCATGGGCCAGGAGGTTAGGTAGAAGGCTGTGCCGGGCACTGCCAGCTTGGTGTGCATGCATCACGTCTCCAGGGAAGCTGGGGATGGGAGCTCTGCTGGGGCTGCTGTGCCATCAGTTAGGGACTGCAGGTGCCTTCCACAGCAGGGAGGCGTGGGATAGAACCAGCCTCCAGCATCTCGTGGACCTACCTTTTGCTGCAGAGGCCAGAGTTCGCTGCCAGTGGGTGGCTGATCCAGATCCCAGGCCCTCCCATCTGTGAAGGCATCTCTGCCAGCAGACCTCAGTGTCTTCAGGGCTGAAGAGGAGGTAATGGGTCCACCAGAAAAGTGGCTCAGAGGCCCATTAGCTTGGACTCGACTGGTGCCGAGAGCCTCTCCCACCAGTGTCTGCATTAATGGTCACACGGATCCAGGACGAGACCTGGCTGGCGTCACCTGAACTTGCCCTTCCCTCTGCCCCGCAGCCAGTGATTCCCTCTGTCGTTCATTCCACAGACATTTGTTGAGCACCGACTATGCACCAGGTGTTGTTCCAGGCTCACATGAGAAGCCAGCAAACCAAATAGACAAAGCTCTCTACATGCTAACTCAAGGAACAGACTAAACCATAAACATCGAAAAGTTTTTATGAAAAATCGACTTTGAGCTGAGCTATGAATGATGAGTCAGCGGTAGCTAGGCAACAACAGGAACAAGCATCCCAGGCTAAAGGAACAAAAAGTCTCGTGTACAAAAAAGCCCTGTGGAGGGAAGAAGGGGGCTGTGCTGGGAAGCTGAACAAAGGTGGAGTGGATGCCAACCAAAGGCAGGAAGCTAGGGAGTGTCCAAATCCAATTTGCATTTGTGATTTGAATAGCGCCCTCCGGTGGCTTTGGAGAGAATGAGTGGCACCCACTAATGCAGACTTTGGTGGGGTGAAGCTGATAGGGCTGGAGGGAGGGCAACCATCGTGTGCACTCATCTCAGCCTTGCACACCTTCAGCTCCAGCCACCCAGGGAGGGGGACATAAGAGAAGGGGCAGACCTGAGCCAGCCCTCCCCTCTGCGAGCCCAGCTTCTAGCCGATGCTCCCCCAGGGATGGTCATGGGCCAGGAGGTTAGGTAGAAGGCTGTGCCGGGCACTGCCAGCTTGGTGTGCATGCATCACGTCTCCAGGGAAGCTGGGGATGGGAGCTCTGCTGGGGCTGCTGTGCCATCAGTTAGGGACTGCAGGTGCCTTCCACAGCAGGGAGGCGTGGGATAGAACCAGCCTCCAGCATCTCGTGGACCTACCTTTTGCTGCAGAGGCCAGAGTTCGCTGCCAGTGGGTGGCTGATCCAGATCCCAGGCCCTCCCATCTGTGAAGGCATCTCTGCCAGCAGACCTCAGTGTCTTCAGGGCTGAAGAGGAGGTAATGGGTCCACCAGAAAAGTGGCTCAGAGGCCCATTAGCTTGGACTCGACTGGTGCCGAGAGCCTCTCCCACCAGTGTCTGCATTAATGGTCACACGGATCCAGGACGAGACCTGGCTGGCGTCACCTGAACTTGCCCTTCCCTCTGCCCCGCAGCCAGTGATTCCCTCTGTCGTTCATTCCACAGACATTTGTTGAGCACCGACTATGCACCAGGTGTTGTTCCAGGCTCACATGAGAAGCCAGCAAACCAAATAGACAAAGCTCTCTACATGCTAACTCAAGGAACAGACTAAACCATAAACATCGAAAAGTTTTTATGAAAAAAATCAAGGTGGATAAGAGGAATCGGGGATCTTGGAAAATTGAGCCAACAAGATTTTCTGATGGGTTGGATGTGAAATGTGAGAGGAAAAGAGGAGTCCGAGGTGACTCCCAGGTTTCGGCCTGAGCCGCTGATGTGTGGGATTGCTGACACTTGAGTGAGGCTGTGGGTGGATGACCTGCTGACGTTTGGACATCTTGGGGTTGAAAGGCCTCCTAGACAACCAAGTGGAGAGGCTGAGAGTGAGCTGATTGGTGGAGCTCGGGGTGAGGAGTGAGCTCTAGGCTGGAGCTGCTGGCATGAAGGGATATAAAGCCATGGCCTGGATGGTCACCACCAGCTGAGCCTCAGGCCTGTGAAGAGAAGAGAGGGTCATCAGAGGAGACTGGACTGGAGTGTCCAGCGGGCTAGGAGGAGAACCAGAAGAAACATGATGCTATGGGTCAAGTAAGTCAGCCACTGGGTTTAGCAACTAGGAGTCATCCGTGGCCTTGTGGGAGGAGCCTGGCTGCAGTCATTCCCCAGATCTGGGCATTTTACCTTTTACCTCCACGGCGGACTGAGTGACAGCCCCCAAATTTGCCAGGTCCTAATCCCTGGAACCTTTTTTTACCTAATGTGGTCAATGGTCTTTGCACATGTAAGGATTTTGAGTCGGGACAATTATGCTGGATTATTCAGATGGGCCCTAAATGAAGGCCAGAGTTCGCTGCCAGTGGGTGGCTGATCCAGATCCCAGGCCCTCCCATCTGTGAAGGCATCTCTGCCAGCAGACCTCAGTGTCTTCAGGGCTGAAGAGGAGGTAATGGGTCCACCAGAAAAGTGGCTCAGAGGCCCATTAGCTTGGACTCGACTGGTGCCGAGAGCCTCTCCCACCAGTGTCTGCATTAATGGTCACACGGATCCAGGACGAGACCTGGCTGGCGTCACCTGAACTTGCCCTTCCCTCTGCCCGCAGCCAGTGATTCCCTCTGTCGTTCATTCCACAGACATTTGTTGAGCACCGACTATGCACCAGGTGTTGTTCCAGGCTCACATGAGAAGCCAGCAAACCAAATAGACAAAGCTCTCTACATGCTAACTCAAGGAACAGACTAAACCATAAACATCGAAAAGTTTTTATGAAAAAAATCAAGGTGGATAAGAGGAATCGGGGATCTTGGAAAATTGAGCCAACAAGATTTTCTGATGGGTTGGATGTGAAATGTGAGAGGAAAAGAGGAGTCCGAGGTGACTCCCAGGTTTGGGCCTGAGCCGCTGATGTGTGGGATTGCTGACACTTGAGTGAGGCTGTGGGTGGATGACCTGCTGACGTTTGGACATCTTGGGGTTGAAAGGCCTCCTAGACAACCAAGTGGAGGCTGAGAGTGAGCTGATTGGTGGAGCTCGGGGTGAGGAGTGAGCTCTAGGCTGGAGCTGCTGGCATGAAGGGATATAAAGCCATGGCCTGGATGGTCACCACCAGCTGAGCCTCAGGCCTGTGAAGAGAAGAGAGGGTCATCAGAGGAGACTGGACTGGAGTGTCCAGCGGGCTAGGAGGAGAACCAGAAGAAACATGATGCTATGGGTCAAGTAAGTCAGCCACTGGGTTTAGCAACTAGGAGTCATCCGTGGCCTTGTGGGAGGAGCCTGGCTGCAGTCATTCCCCAGATCTGGGCATTTTACCTTTTACCTCCACGGCGGACTGAGTGACAGCCCCCAAATTTGCCAGGTCCTAATCCCTGGAACCTTTTTTTACCTAATGTGGTCAATGGTCTTTGCACATGTAAGGATTTTGAGTCGGGACAATTATGCTGGATTATTCAGATGGGCCCTAAATACAGTTACAGCTGTTCTTGTAAGAGAGGGGTGGAGGGAGATGTGACGCAGAGAAGAGATGACCGTGTGACCATGGTGGCTATATGGGAAGGGTACAAGTCAAGGAAAGCTGGCAGTCCCCAGAAGCGGGGAAAGGCACAGAACAGATTCTGCCCTAGAACCTCCGGAAGGGGTGTAGCCCTGCTGACGCTTGATTTCAGATTCCTGGCTTCCTGAGAAGTGAGAGAAAAAACTTGTGCTTTAAGCCACTGAGTTTGTGGTATTTTGTTAGAGCAGCAGAAAACGAATACATGTTTATCTGGCATCAGATAGCTCCGCCCCATCATTACCCAGCAATTATAACAGCCTGGGCACCAGACTTCTGCCTCCCGCCTGCCCCATAGCCCTGCCCTCCACACACAGTCTGACGGGGCAACTTCCTTCCCGAATTCCCTCCACACAGAGCTTTTCCTGACATGGTCCCTGAGTCCTTCCCCACCTCATCTCTCACCGCTCACCCTCATCACTTCTGCTCCAGCTCCATCAGCCTCCCTGCAGTTTTCAGCTGTCACTTGTTCTCTCAAACTTCTGAGCCTTTGACAGGCTGTAGTTTTTGCCTGGAACACTTTCTCACCCCAGATACCTGCATGGCTTGTTTTCTCATCGACTTCAGGTCTTTGCCCACAAAGCCCTTCCCTGATGATACATTTCAAAGCACAAACCCCTGTTCACCCTTACATTTCTGATTTCCCTGCCTTACTCTTGTTTTCTCCCCATGATACTTAGCACAGCCTATGTATTTATTTGTTCATTATCTGTTGCCTCTGATTAGAATTAAATTTCACAGGAACACGGAATTTAAACTGGGTGTCTTCAACAAAAAACCATTTACTTCTCAGAGTTCTGGAGGTGTGGAGACACAGAGTCAGTGTTGGCTGAGAACTCTGAGCTCTTCATCCTCTCATAAAAGGGTAACCGTCCCATCCTGTGGGCCCCACCCCCATGACCTCATCCAAAGCTAATCACCTCACAAAGGTCTCACTTCTGAGCATTATAACTCTGGAGATGAGGCTTCAACATATGCATTTGGGAGCATACAGACATTCACTTCACAGCAGGAAGATTCAGGGATGATCTGGAAGGTCTCTTGGGATCTTCTTCGAGATCAAAAATTCCTGTCCTTTCTGAGCCATGGACCTCTTCACTGAGTAAATCTTTGAAGGCATAAAATACATTGGATTACAAAGGATTGCAGTTATTTTGAAATGCCATTATCGAAATATTAAAAGAAGACATTTTGATATAGTAATAAATGTGCTTATTTATTAATGCACTAAATACCAAGAGCTAGGGACAGGTCTAATTAGTATCATAATTTTGTGTTGATGAGTATAAACGATCTTTTAAGATAGCAGCAGCGACAGCAATGTGATATGAAAATTCTTGGTGACAGAGTCACAGGCACTGCAAACACTGTGGTTTGTTGTCAGTCTTCACAAGGGAAGAAAACAATGAATTTTGGTAAGAGGTGAGTAAAGATTGAGACAATTTTTTTTTTTAACATCTGAATTTACCAGCTCTCTCCAGTAAGAGCTCCTGTCATGGATGGAGTTAGAGATGAGCTGGGAAGAGCTTGGACCCCAGGATTTTTCAGTGTGGTGAGCTGCTTTTGACAAATTTATCCCACTGGCTAACGTGGGGGGGTCCTAGGGGGCAACCCTCCTCAACTGACAAACCTGAGAACTGTGCAGGGCCCGCCCCTTCCTCCCTTCAACCCCTGGGAGTCACAAACCGTCCTTTCTCAGGAAGACCAAATATAAACATTTCAGGATTATCTTGAGAACAAGATGTTTGTTTACTTTTAGAAATTGCAGACATGGCAAAGTGCTCGGGCCCACAACTGCAATTAATAATAATTTAGGTCAATCTTTCCTGGGGCGAAGCTACATCTCAATTTTAGAGCCAAGACCAATGTTTTTCTTGTTTTGTGTTCAGGTAACATTATGTTGTTTATCGGTTCTTGGTCATAGACATTTGTATTGCTTTTCTTCCCTTCAGTTATACAGGTAATACAGTGCACTGTAAAAATTTCCAAACAGTGCAGAAAGTGAAACTCCCCTGTTGTATTCATATCACCTCACTAAAGGTCTCACTTCTGAGCTTTTGAGGGCTTCAACATATGCATTTGGGAGCATACAGACATTCACTTCACAGCAGGAAGATTCAGGGATGATCTGGAAGGTCTCTTGGGATCTTCTTCGAGATCAAAAATTCCTGTCCTTTCTGAGCCATGGACCTCTTCACTGAGTAAATCTTTGAAGGCATAAAATACATTGGATTACAAAGGATTGCAGTTATTTTGAAATGCCATTATCGAAATATTAAAAGAAGACATTTTGATATAGTAATAAATGTGCTTATTTATTAATGCACTAAATACCAAGAGCTAGGGACAGGTCTAATTAGTATCATAATTTTGTGTTGATGAGTATAAACGATCTTTTAAGATAGCAGCAGCGACAGCAATGTGATATGAAAATTCTTGGTGACAGAGTCACAGGCACTGCAAACACTGTGGTTTGTTGTCAGTCTTCACAAGGGAAGAAAACAATGAATTTTGGTAAGAGGTGAGTAAAGATTGAGACAATTTTTTTTTTTAACATCTGAATTTACCAGCTCTCTCCAGTAAGAGCTCCTGTCATGGATGGAGTTAGAGATGAGCTGGGAAGAGCTTGGACCCCAGGATTTTTCAGTGTGGTGAGCTGCTTTTGACAAATTTATCCCACTGGCTAACGTGGGGGGGTCCTAGGGGGCAACCCTCCTCAACTGACAAACCTGAGAACTGTGCAGGGCCCGCCCCTTCCTCCCTTCAACCCCTGGGAGTCACAAACCGTCCTTTCTCAGGAAGACCAAATATAAACATTTCAGGATTATCTTGAGAACAAGATGTTTGTTTACTTTTAGAAATTGCAGACATGGCAAAGTGCTCGGGCCCACAACTGCAATTAATAATAATTTAGGTCAATCTTTCCTGGGGCGAAGCTACATCTCAATTTTAGAGCCAAGACCAATGTTTTTCTTGTTTTGTGTTCAGGTAACATTATGTTGTTTATCGGTTCTTGGTCATAGACATTTGTATTGCTTTTCTTCCCTTCAGTTATACAGGTAATACAGTGCACTGTAAAAATTTCCAAACAGTGCAGAAAGTGAAACTCCCCCCTGTTGTAACCTGTTCCACTGAGAACGGAGCAGACTACATCCTGTGTGCCTTTGGTCATCACGCATCGGCTTGCTCACATCACCACTCATATAATTTTTTTTTTCCCAAATAGCGTTCAATGAAAGTTGTTCTATAACTTGCACTTTTCACCTAAGATATCACAAATAGTATGTACCTAAATGCTTGTCTCCTCTACTGGAATTTGAGATTCAGAGGGGGAAAATATCTATGCTTTCCCCATCTTTATGAATCTAATACCTTGCCCAATAATTTGTGCATAGTAGGATTCAACAAATATTTACTGAGCTGATAACCAGAATGATTAAATGAACTTTCTTCAAGACTATATCATGGACACCTTTCTGTGTTTGTCCATCGAACAATATTTCATTGTGTCAGGGTAGCTGAGAATTACATTGTATGGATGCAATTAACTTTTTCAGTAACCACTAGTGTGGACTTGGGCCACTTCCGACTTTTCAAGCTTGTATCTGTTCTGTGCTGAATGTCCCTGTAACACATGTATCTTTGCTTACTTCTTTATGCATTTTTTAGATTCAGAGAAAGACCTTATTTTGATAGGTTTTACTAAATTGCCCTTTTCTCTTGGTTGTACCAACTTACAATCCTCCTATCACCAGAGAATCTGTTTTTCTGTTTTCTCACTGAATATTTAAAAAAATAACGTACTTTGAATTTTCAAGCTAACAGAGAAGTTGCTACAGCAATACAAAGAACTCCCATAGACCCTTCACCCAG
Organism: Tragulus kanchil; assembly: GCA_022376925.1. Taxonomy (NCBI): domain Eukaryota; kingdom Metazoa; phylum Chordata; class Mammalia; order Artiodactyla; family Tragulidae; genus Tragulus; species Tragulus kanchil. Next base: position 22,481,693 of record JAIOJX010000031.1, read on the forward strand.
ATTCTCAAATTAACATTTTTATCACATGGGTGCTCTCTTTCTCCATGAGTCCTTTTGTGAATCCTTGGAGGGCAAGCAGTAGACATAACATCCCTCATCTCTAAACCCTGCAGGGCGTACTTCCCCAAACCAAGTTCATTCTGCTACACAACCCCCATGAGAGTGCGCCAAGTCGCTTCAGTTGTTTCCAACCCTTGGTGACCCCATGGACTGTAGCCCACCAGGCGCCTCTGTCCATGGAATTCTCCAGGCAAGAATACTGGAGTGGGTTGCCACGCCCTCCTCCAGGGGATCTTCCCGGCCCAGGGAACCCGTGTCTCCTGTGGCTCCTATATTGCAAGGGGATTCTTTCCCCCAGAGCCACTGGGGAAGGCCTACACAAACCCCAAGCAACCCTCCAAATCAGCAACATTGCTACAGGCACCACCATCCAATCCAAAAAAATCAGCGCACCTTACCAGGAGGCATGTGGCAGTGTTTCATCCCACCCTGGAGATGTTAAACTTGGTCATGTTGGTGCTTGCCAGGTTTCTCCGCCTAAACTCAGCATCCCCTTTTATAACAGATCTATATGTTGTGGGAAGACTCTCTGAGATTTTGTCAATATTCTGTTCCTTGTCACATCTCCACAGATGACTCCTGCTGGATCAGCCACCTCCATGCCTGTTGCCAAATGGAGATTGTCTATCCCTGTCATTCCTTCTACATATACTAGTTGACTTTCTGTTGTAAGGAGAAGCTTTTCCCTTCCTTGGATTTATTTGTATCACCAAGAGTTCATGGATTCTTATTTTATAACGCATTTCTGTCATTGTTTATCTTCATGCTCCTAGTGTCTGGTGGGAGCTCCTTCAGGGCAGGGTCTCCAGTGGCCTTCTGACATGCCTCTGTGGTTCACCGATCATTTCTTTATTTATTTTTTAGGATTCCCCTTTTAAGTGTGTAAATATTTTCTTAGGCAGTGAAAATCTTGGCCCTTATTATCCTCGACATTCTAATTTATTTCTTTAATTGATTTGCATATGTGCTTCCCAACAAATTTGTTTTTTCTCACTGAATATTTAAAAAAATAACGTACTTTGAATTTTCAAGCTAACAGAGAAGTTGCTACAGCAATACAAAGAACTCCCATAGACCCTTCACCCAGATTCTCAAATTAACATTTTTATCACATGGGTGCTCTCTTTCTCCATGAGTCCTTTTGTGAATCCTTGGAGGGCAAGCAGTAGACATAACATCCCTCATCTCTAAACCCTGCAGGGCGTACTTCCCCAAACCAAGTTCATTCTGCTACACAACCCCCATGAGAGTGCGCCAAGTCGCTTCAGTTGTTTCCAACCCTTGGTGACCCCATGGACTGTAGCCCACCAGGCGCCTCTGTCCATGGAATTCTCCAGGCAAGAATACTGGAGTGGGTTGCCACGCCCTCCTCCAGGGGATCTTCCCGGCCCAGGGAACCCGTGTCTCCTGTGGCTCCTATATTGCAAGGGGATTCTTTCCCCCAGAGCCACTGGGGAAGGCCTACACAAACCCCAAGCAACCCTCCAAATCAGCAACATTGCTACAGGCACCACCATCCAATCCAAAAAAATCAGCGCACCTTACCAGGAGGCATGTGGCAGTGTTTCATCCCACCCTGGAGATGTTAAACTTGGTCATGTTGGTGCTTGCCAGGTTTCTCCGCCTAAACTCAGCATCCCCTTTTATAACAGATCTATATGTTGTGGGAAGACTCTCTGAGATTTTGTCAATATTCTGTTCCTTGTCACATCTCCACAGATGACTCCTGCTGGATCAGCCACCTCCATGCCTGTTGCCAAATGGAGATTGTCTATCCCTGTCATTCCTTCTACATATACTAGTTGACTTTCTGTTGTAAGGAGAAGCTTTTCCCTTCCTTGGATTTATTTGTATCACCAAGAGTTCATGGATTCTTATTTTATAACGCATTTCTGTCATTGTTTATCTTCATGCTCCTAGTGTCTGGTGGGAGCTCCTTCAGGGCAGGGTCTCCAGTGGCCTTCTGACATGCCTCTGTGGTTCACCGATCATTTCTTTATTTATTTTTTAGGATTCCCCTTTTAAGTGTGTAAATATTTTCTTAGGCAGTGAAAATCTTGGCCCTTATTATCCTCGACATTCTAATTTATTTCTTTAATTGATTTGCATATGTGCTAACGTAACCCACCTCCCAACCTTGCCTTCTGTCTTCTTTGTCCACCAGCTAAGCATCACTTTCACCATCCTGCGTCTGTGGCTGCTGTGACTGTCAGCTCATGCCTCCGGGCTGCTCCCTCACCACCCCACTTCCTCTGTCATCAGGTCAACAGGCCCCAGGACTTTTGCATGACACCACCCCCACCGCACGCCCCCCACCTCCAGTCCTGCATCCTTGGCCACTGACTAGTGCCTCCACGCTCCTACTCCCCCTCAGTATTTTCAGTTACTGAATTTTGGCAATCTTAGAGTTTCAAAGAACTGTCAGTGTTGTTATTTGAATTTTTTAATCATCAGTGAGGCTGAGTATCTTTTTATGGTATTTCTTATTTGAATGGCTTGCTTATCTACTTTGTCCATTTTCTACTAAGTTCAGCTATTTTCCTATTGATATGAAAGCGTTCTTTGTACAGCAGAGACTTTGACTCTTGGACATATGCTACAGTTTGATTTTGTTTATGGTGCCCATTACCATTTTAAAATGTTACATGATAAAGTTAACCTTTTAGGGTGTCATATTCCTCAATTTTTGTATGTTTTCCTAGCATTTTAATTATTTAAAAATATGTAAACCATTGATCTTTAGAACCTGTTTTGGTATAAAGGTTGGGTTAGCCCTTGAAAGGGCTAACCAATTATCCTACCATCTTTTATTGTAGAAACCATAATTTTCTCACTAACTTAGAATGTTGCCATTATTATCAATTAAATTTCAATATTTATATTTTGGCTGTAAATTGGGTTCTCTATTCTCTTTCATTGATTTGTCCATCGCCTTAGGCAATCTATCTCATTATTGATTACTGCAGTTTTATAATACATTTTAATACCTGGTAAGGAAAATTTCCCTTCATTGGTTTTTTCTTTTGTTCTTTCTTTATTTTTGACTAGGGTATATTTGTTTTACAGTGTTGCATTAGCTTCAGGTGTACAGCAAAGTTATTGTTGTACATTTTTATTTATTTATTTATTTATTTATTTTGGGCGGGGGTGGGGTTGGGGAGGAAGGGGAGCGGGCGGGCCACTTCTATTGGTCTTTCATTTCTCCATTTTCATCCGTCTTTGTTCTTTGGCTCCTGTGGGCCTCCCATCGCGGTGGCGTCTGTCGCTGCAGAGCACCGGTTCTGGGCGCATGCGCTCCAGAGCTCCGGCTCGGCAATTGGACACATCGGTCCAGCCGCTCCGCGGCACGTGGAATCCTCCCAGGCCAGGGATCGAACCGGCGCCCCCTGCACTGCAAGGCGGTGTCCCCACCCACTGGACCACCAGGGGAAGCCCGTATTGTTGTACATTTTTACAGAGTTTTCTTGTTCACAGGTATACATACTCCCCAGTCATAGGTATATCCCTGACCCCTCTCCCCTGAGCCCTCCCTCCCTTTTCCCCCTTCCCACGCCCCCAGGTTGATGCTTAGTCCCCATGTGGGTTCCTTTAGTCTTACAGCTTAATCACAGTGGTTATCTCTATTCCATATGATAGTGTAGGTTTCCTTGTTGCTCTTTCCATACCTCTCGTCTGATCTTCCCTCCCCACAATGACCATAGGTGTGTTCTCTAAGTCTGTTTCTCCCTCGCTGCTCTGTGTGTGCATTTTATCGGTACCATCTTACTAGATTCCATATATATGTGTTAGTATACTGTTTTTTTCTTTTAAACGATTTTCACAGCTCTGTACATTTGTTTTTCTTGGCAAAACTCAGAATTACTTTGTTAAGATCATAAAAACATTTTTGAGGTTTTAATTTGGATTGCATTAAACTTTATATTATTTTGGGAAGGATTTATATTTTTTTGTGATGTTAGAGTCTACTTAGGAAAAAGGTATCTATCATAATTCATGCAAATCTTTTCTTACTTTTTATGTCCTTATGTATGTTTTATTTTTCTCTGTATTAGAGATTCTGCACATTTCCAGTTATGTTCATTCCTAAGTATTTCCTTGTTTTCGTTGCTATTGAGAAATGAGTCTTTTATTCCATAGTATTTTCTGTTACTTGTGTATGTGAAAGTATATTGATGGGAAATAGCCTGTATACATACACAGGCTTTGGAATGGCAGTACCTGAATTTCCATCCTAGCTCTGTTCATCACAAGCTGTGTGACTGTGAACAAGTGACTTTGCATCTCTGACTCTCAGTTTCCTCATTTTTAACATAAGGATAAAAATGGAACCTATTTGATGGCAAGGTCCCCAGTAAGTTCTTAACCAATTTTAGCTATTGCTACTATTATTTAAAGTTTTGTAATGAGCTCTTTTCCTGAGCTACTATAATGTATATTAATATGTTTTCCTAAATTAATGTATTACAATTTTTGTATTATATTGCATTATTGTATTATTTCTGATAGTTTACTAGTGCTCCTCAAGTTTTCTAGGAAGGCAACGATACATGAATATTTTGCTGACTCCTTTCCAAAAGCTATACCTTAATTTATTTTCATAAGAAAATAATCTACCTGGGTATCTACTTGTGGATATCCTTGGTGGCTCAGACAGTAAAGAATATGCCTGCAGTGCATATGCAGGGATCACGCCCTGGAGAAGGGACTGGAGAATCCCATGAACAGAGGAGCCTGGTGGGCTATATAGTCCATGGAGTCTCAGAGAGTTGGACACGACTGAGTAACTAACATACATCCTCATCTAATTTTTGATATATTAGAGTGCTTCTGTTGCCAAACCTTCGAGTAAAATATTGGTTATTGTAGACAATGTGCATCTCCATCCAATAGATAACTATAGATATGTTTGATTTTATGTTAGTATACTGTTTTTCTTTTAAACGATTTTCACAGCTCTGTACATTTGCTTTTCTTGGCAAAACTCAGAATTACTTTGTTAAGATCATAAAAACATTTTTGAGGTTTTAATTTGGATTGCATTAAACTTTATATTATTTTGGGAAGGATTTATATTTTTTTGTGATGTTAGAGTCTACTTAGGAAAAAGGTATCTATCATAATTCATGCAAATCTTTTCTTACTTTTTATGTCCTTATGTATGTTTTATTTTTCTCTGTATTAGAGATTCTGCACATTTCCAGTTATGTTCATTCCTAAGTATTTCCTTGTTTTCGTTGCTATTGAGAAATGAGTCTTTTATTCCATAGTATTTTCTGTTACTTGTGTATGTGAAAGTATATTGATGGGAAATAGCCTGTATACATACACAGGCTTTGGAATGGCAGTACCTGAATTTCCATCCTAGCTCTGTTCATCACAAGCTGTGTGACTGTGAACAAGTGACTTTGCATCTCTGACTCTCAGTTTCCTCATTTTTAACATAAGGATAAAAATGGAACCTATTTGATGGCAAGGTCCCCAGTAAGTTCTTAACCAATTTTAGCTATTGCTACTATTATTTAAAGTTTTGTAATGAGCTCTTTTCCTGAGCTACTATAATGTATATTAATATGTTTTCCTAAATTAATGTATTACAATTTTTGTATTATATTGCATTATTGTATTATTTCTGATAGTTTACTAGTGCTCCTCAAGTTTTCTAGGAAGGCAACGATACATGAATATTTTGCTGACTCCTTTCCAAAAGCTATACCTTAATTTATTTTCATAAGAAAATAATCTACCTGGGTATCTACTTGTGGATATCCTTGGTGGCTCAGACAGTAAAGAATATGCCTGCAGTGCATATGCAGGGATCACGCCCTGGAGAAGGGACTGGAGAATCCCATGAACAGAGGAGCCTGGTGGGCTATATAGTCCATGGAGTCTCAGAGAGTTGGACACGACTGAGTAACTAACATACATCCTCATCTAATTTTTGATATATTAGGAGTGCTTCTGTTGCCAAACCTTCGAGTAAAATATTGGTTATTGTAGACAATGTGCATCTCCATCCAATAGATAACTATAGATATGTAGATATATAGATTTACTGATACTGTTATTAAAATATTTTAAAACTATTTTTTTATTAGAAATGAAGGTTTCATTTCATCAAATACGTTTGGCATCTAAGGAGATGATGCTGTCATTTTTCTATCTTGACCTATTAATAGGGTGAATCATATTCATGAATCCTAATATTATAACATAGTGCAGTCTTGGAGCAAACCACTGCTTGGCCATATTATGACAGTTATTTAATGTGTAGCTGTAATTGATTTATTAATATTTTATTTAATGTGTTGAGATTGGTTTTCTTTTTTCCTGTTGTTTTCAGCTTTTGTTTTGTTTTTAGCTTTTAGTATAATTTATATACATGCCTTCTTAAAATATTCAGAAAATTTCTTCTTTCAAAATACTAGGGGTCAGTACCTTTCTCCTTAATTTTATTTTAAAAACTATCATAAAGTTGACTTTTTTGAGAGGATATTACAATACTCTGGATTTTAATATATGTATGGAAGTGTGCAGTCACCACTATTATCAAGGAATCAAATTATCCTCTGACTACACACAACCGTCTGTGGCTGCTAACCAAAGAGAAAGGAATGGGGGCTTGGAGGAAGAGGCAGAAGTGATGACCAAGGGGAACTTGTGGGACACAAGTTGTGGGTTTCCTGGAATGCTTCTGTGCAGAATGTGGCAGAAAGATGAACTGTGGTTAGTGGGATGGAAGGCTGAGAGTCATAATAATTTGGGTCTTAAAATTACTTTGTGGCCATTGACTTCTAAAATCTGAGGGCATAGTACTTAACATTTGTTTGAAATGTAACTAAACCTGTGAATTTGCTTCTCATGATGACTTGAGCTGCTTAGATTGATTTCTTTGAAGCAAGAGTTGTTGAGGATAGAAAATGTTTCTATTCCTGTTTTTCTTTTGCCTTTACTGTTATTTTACATTTTTATCGCTTCATGGTCAGTGTTGGTGACCTGTAATGTATCTACTTTTGGAAGTTTTAGGTTTTATGTGGGACCTAGCATATGACAAACTTTTACAAATATCACATTGGCACACAAAGAAGAATATTCTCTGTACCTCATGCACAAAGTATAAATATACCATATATATACTCATATTTGATCGATTTTTTAAAGATTTCTAAAAAGTTTTAAATGTATCTTTGGTCGCACTGGGTCTTCATTGTTTTGTGTGGACTTTCTCTAGTTTCTCTGAGTGAGGTCTAGTCTTTGTTGCAGTACGCAGGCTCCTCACTGCAGTGGCTTCTCTTGTTTTGTTGTTGTGGAGCACAGGCTGTAGGCACACGGGCTTCAGTAGTTGCAGTACGTGGGCTCAGTAGTTGTGGCTCATTGACTTAGTTGCTCTGTGGCATGTGGAATCTTTTTGGACCAGGGACTGGACCCATGCATTGGCAGGTGGATTGCTACCCACTGTGCCACCATAGAAGTCCATAATCAATTTTATTAATCGTATTATTCACATCATTTACATCCTTATTCAACTTAACTGTCAAAAATCCAGAGAGGGGAGTTTCCTATTTTTGTATTTCTATTGATTCCACTTTGTATTTGTATCTAAAATTTTTGCTTCATATGTTTTGATGCTACATTATCTGGAACATAAAGTATCATGACAATTATTCTAATGTTTTATGTCATTCATAGTTATGGGCAAGCTTTTATTCATTCAGTAATTTTTGGTTTCAATTCAACCTTTTCTGATATTCATAACATGGATTGTGGTTTCTTTTTTTAAGTTAAAGATATTTAATGTAATGATTTGATATATGTATATGTTACAAAATATTACCACAATAAAGTCAGTTAACACAGCCATCACTTCACATAGTTATAATTTTTTGTATGTGGTGAGAACTTTAAAAATCTACTTGATCATGGTTTCTTTTAGTGTGCATTTGCCTGGCATATCCTAGAAAATCATTTTACTTTCAACTTCTGTTCAATCCATCTCCCAGCCTCCCACTTTCTCTGCCTTCAACTCAACTGATCAGTTACTGATAGAAGTTATCAAATATTTTTCCTTTTTTAAAAACAGTATGCTCAAAAGCCAGACAGTGAAGGAGAAATATCTATGACATACCTTTTATGTGCAGTCTAAAAGGAAATGATACAAATGAACTTTTACAAAACAGAAAGAGACTCACAGACTTAGAGAACAAACTTATGGTTGCCAGAGGAAAGATGGGGAGAAAGGATAGTTAGGGAGTTTTGGATGGACAGGTACACACTGGCTATGTTTAAAATGGGTAACCAACAAGGACCTACTGTATAATCCATGCTCAGTAAATTTATTAAATGTTATGTGTCAGCCTGGATGGGAGGAGAGTTTGGGGGAGAATGGATACAGTATATGTATGACTGAGTTCCTTCGCTATTACAATATTGTTTGTCAATCGGCAAATGGGGTATATCCCAATACAAAAGAAAAAGCTTGAAAAAGTGGGCTCAGTAGTTGTGGCTTAGTTGCTCTGTGGCATGTGGACTCTGTTTGGACCAGGGACTGGACCCATGCATTGGCAGGTGGATTGCTACCCACTGTGCCACCATAGAAGTCCATAATCAATTTTATTAATCGTATTATTCACATCATTTACATCCTTATTCAACTTAACTGTCAAAAATCCAGAGAGGGGAGTTTCCTATTTTTGTATTTCTATTGATTCCACTTTGTATTTGTATCTAAAATTTTTGCTTCATATGTTTTGATGCTACATTATCTGGAACATAAAGTATCATGACAATTATTCTAATGTTTTATGTCATTCATAGTTATGGGCAAGCTTTTATTCATTCAGTAATTTTTGGTTTCAATTCAACCTTTTCTGATATTCATAACATGGATTGTGGTTTCTTTTTTTAAGTTAAAGATATTTAATGTAATGATTTGATATATGTATATGTTACAAAATATTACCACAATAAAGTCAGTTAACACAGCCATCACTTCACATAGTTATAATTTTTTGTATGTGGTGAGAACTTTAAAAATCTACTTGATCATGGTTTCTTTTAGTGTGCATTTGCCTGGCATATCCTAGAAAATCATTTTACTTTCAACTTCTGTTCAATCCATCTCCCAGCCTCCCACTTTCTCTGCCTTCAACTCAACTGATCAGTTACTGATAGAAGTTATCAAATATTTTTCCTTTTTTAAAAACAGTATGCTCAAAAGCCAGACAGTGAAGGAGAAATATCTATGACATACCTTTTATGTGCAGTCTAAAAGGAAATGATACAAATGAACTTTTACAAAACAGAAAGAGACTCACAGACTTAGAGAACAAACTTATGGTTGCCAGAGGAAAGATGGGGAGAAAGGATAGTTAGGGAGTTTTGGATGGACAGGTACACACTGGCTATGTTTAAAATGGGTAACCAACAAGGACCTACTGTATAATCCATGCTCAGTAAATTTATTAAATGTTATGTGTCAGCCTGGATGGGAGGAGAGTTTGGGGGAGAATGGATACAGTATATGTATGACTGAGTTCCTTCGCTATTACAATATTGTTTGTCAATCGGCAAATGGGGTATATCCCAATACAAAAGAAAAAGCTTGAAAAAAGTACACTCGGGCTTCCCTTGTGGTTCAATAAGCAGTCTGCCTTGCAGTGCAAGGGGCACCAGTTCAATCCCCGGCCCGAGAAGATGCCACATGCTGAGGAATGGCTGGACCAGTGTGTCCTATTACGAGCCAGCACTCTGGAGTGCAAGCGTCCAGAGCCAGTGCTCTGCAGCGAGAGAGGCCACTGCGATGGGAAGCCCACATAGGCCAAAGAACAAAGATGGATGAAAACAAATAAAAATGAAAGACCAATAATAGTGGCCAAAATTTAAAATAAGAAAAATAAAATATTTTTAAAAATACACTCAAACCTCTTTTTCTTGATTTTTCTTTTTTTTTTTTCTTTTTTTTTGGGGGGGGGGGGGGGAGGGAGGGGGGGGGGGTGGGGGGGGGAGAGGGGCAGGCGGGCCACTTCTATTGGCTTTCATTTATCTATTTTCATCCATCTTTGTTCTTGGGCCCGTATGGGCCTCCCATCGCGGCAGCCTCTGTTGTTGCAGAGCGCCGGCTCTGGGCGCATGCGCTCCAGAGCTCCGGCTTGGTAATTGGACACATCGGTCCTGCCGCTTCGCCGCACGTGGGATCCTCCCAGGCCAGGGATCGAACCGGCGCCCCTTGCACTGCAAGGCGGTGTCCTTACCCACTGGACCACCAGGGAAGCCCTTGATTTTTCAAGAAATAAAACATACCTTTTATGTGCAGTCTAAAAGGAAATGATACAAATGAACTTTTACAAAACAGAAAGAGACTCACAGACTTAGAGAACAAACTTATGGTTGCCAGAGGAAAGATGGGGAGAAAGGATAGTTAGGGAGTTTTGGATGGACAGGTACACACTGGCTATGTTTAAAATGGGTAACCAACAAGGACCTACTGTATAATCCATGCTCAGTAAATTTATTAAATGTTATGTGTCAGCCTGGATGGGAGGAGAGTTTGGGGGAGAATGGATACAGTATATGTATGACTGAGTTCCTTCGCTATTACAATATTGTTTGTCAATCGGCAAATGGGGTATATCCCAATACAAAAGAAAAAGCTTGAAAAAAGTACACTCGGGCTTCCCTTGTGGTTCAATAAGCAGTCTGCCTTGCAGTGCAAGGGGCACCAGTTCAATCCCCGGCCCGAGAAGATGCCACATGCTGAGGAATGGCTGGACCAGTGTGTCCTATTACGAGCCAGCACTCTGGAGTGCAAGCGTCCAGAGCCAGTGCTCTGCAGCGAGAGAGGCCACTGCGATGGGAAGCCCACATAGGCCAAAGAACAAAGATGGATGAAAACAAATAAAAATGAAAGACCAATAATAGTGGCCAAAATTTAAAATAAGAAAAATAAAATATTTTTAAAAATACACTCAAACCTCTTTTTCTTGATTTTTCTTTTTTTTTTTTTCTTTTTTTTTGAGGGGGTGGGGGTAGGGAAGGGGAGCGGGTTGGGGAGGGAGAGGGGCAGGCGGGCCACTTCTATTGGCTTTCATTTATCTATTTTCATCCATCTTTGTTCTTGGGCCCGTATGGGCCTCCCATCGCGGCAGCCTCTGTTGTTGCAGAGCGCCGGCTCTGGGCGCATGCGCTCCAGAGCTCCGGCTTGGTAATTGGACACATCGGTCCTGCCGCTTCGCCGCACGTGGGATCCTCCCAGGCCAGGGATCGAACCGGCGCCCCTTGCACTGCAAGGCGGTGTCCTTACCCACTGGACCACCAGGGAAGCCCTTGATTTTTCAAGAAATAAAACAGTATATCCTAGTATCAATGGATTCTTTACTATGAGAGATCACAAATCTAAGGATTTGTATTTCCTCCCCAACCCCATTTAGTTATGATCTGAGAGGGCTCACTAGTAAAGAATCTGCCTGCCAGTGGCAGGAGATGCAGGAGCCACAGGTTTGATCCCTGGATCAGGAAGATCCCCTGGAGGAGAAAATGGCAGCTCACTTCAGTATTCTTGCCTGGAGAATCTCATGGACAGAGGAGCCTGAAGGGCTTCAGTCCAGGGGTATCTCAAAGAGTTGGAAATGACTGAGCATGCATGCATGACATGGCTATCTGGGTTTGATTATCAAAACAAGAGATGGATCTTACTGTCCTTGAGGAAATATGGATAAATATTTGTTGGGTATAAAATTCTTAAGTCACACTTCTGTTCCCTCAAGTTTTGCAGATGTTACTTTGGTCTTTGAACGTCAAATGTTAATGTGGAGAAATTGAGGAGATTCTGATATTCTTCCTCTTGTTAACAATTTGGTATTCTTGGCTGGGTGATCTAATTCCCTCTTAAATTCTTGAAATTGAACATCTTGAATGTGTGGATTTTCTTATACAGTTTCAATCTTCATATTCAATTTTCCTTTCTTAGGTGATGGATTATTTTTGAGGTGTGTTTGTTTTGTTCTCTTCTTTACTCATCTATATGTTGTCCTCCATCTTCTGCCATCCATAGCAATCATCATCTCTAAATTGTTCCTAACTGTTTCCTTTGCATTTTGTGTTGGTTTTTTTTTTTTCTGTAGACTATCTTTAACATTCACAAGTTATTTTTCTGCTGTGTCAGTTCTGTCCTCATGGTTTCTTATCTCTTTAATAGTAGCACTGTGGTATTATTCTCATCCATAATTTCCTACCTTGGCTCTGCAGTTCTAATCTTATTCATATTATCATCTTATCTTCAGTTACTTCAGGACTATGATACATTTTTGGTCTAATTTTTTTTTTTTCCTGTTTACTAGTCTCTGTCGCCTTTTCAAAACGGAATCTTTGTTTCGAACATGATATATCCCTTCCTTTCCTTTCCTGATGCATTTTGAAAATTTCCTTAGTGTAATGTTATTGTTGTTGCTGTTGTTATTTCAACTTATTTATCACTGAACTGGAGGAGTTGTATCAGGTGTTATTTGCCTACATGCAGAACAGCTGAAGTCCCCCATACTTCCTTCCCTGTTTACCTGGGTCTTCTCTGTGTCCATCACATCTTGAATTTCCAAGCTGCTCTTCTGCTCTTCTGGTGTCTGGAATGCCTGGGGACCTGATCAGTAGTTACAAGAGAAACTTTTGTGACTTTCTCCATATAGCACACGGAGAGCTTAAAACCCTGCAGGAGAGTCACACAGACTGGATAGGGACACATCCAATCGGGGACAGTGAGGAGGAGGGACACTCTCAGTTTCAGATGGCCCCAACAGCTTCAGAGACAGCTCACCTTCAGGGGTCACATCTTGGCCATGAAAACAATGAGTTTCTAGCCACTGGTCCAGTAAGCTCTTCGGCCTTCGTGTGAGACTGAATTTTAAAAATCTCAGCTGCTCCACTTACTGACAGGGAGGGAGAGAGACCAAGTGGGTTATTCTTTGCATTTCACATCTTCCCGGGGCTGCCTTGCCCGCAGGAAGTGTTTTCTTTCTCCATTCTGTAAAGCCTCTGTTTGTTGTTAGAGTGTTTGTTTTGATGTTCATCCCCTTGAAAGAGTTCTGCTTCCTTCTCAGCTAGAGGCAAGGACCCTAAACTTGTCTTCCTTTGGCCAACTTGCTGTTTTCTGGAGTAAGTGGTGGGGTTTGGGGGCATTTTTAGACCTGTGGTTCTCACCTAGGAGTGATGTCAGTCCCTCCTTCCCAAGAAACATTCAGAAAAGTCTAGAGATACTTTTGGTTGGCACAGTTTGGGAGGGACAGACCAGGGATGCTATTAAGCATTCCACACCACCCAGGACAGTCAAGAATTCTCTTATCCTAAGTTTCCATCATGTGAGATTGAAAAGCCTGTGCTAGACTGACATTCCCTGGCCTCTCTCTTGGACCATGCATTCTCCTTGTCTCCACCCCCACTAAATGGGGTGATGTCATGAGGTTCTCCTGAATGCCATCCACTCAACTTTATCACCATTGCAAGGAATAATCAACACATCAATTCTTAAGGTCTCTTTCTAAATTGGTCCTATTTTTTTCTTTTTCAGGAAGACAGTTTTCAAAATTCAATCCAGGTGGTTGGCGTCCATTCCTAGCTTCAGAATTCCTGGCTAATTCTTGGTCAATTAAAATGCCTTATTTCCTATTCTATACCCAGGGCACTCTGCTCAATATTATGTGACAGCGTGAATGAGAGGGGAGTTTGGGAGAGAATGAATATGTGCATATGTATAGCTAAGCTCCTTTGCTGTTGACCTGAAAATATCACACTGCTATTTGGAAGGGACACCGATCCAATGGATAGGGACACATCCAATCGGGGACAGTGAGGAGGAGGGACACTCTCAGTTTCAGATGGCCCCAACAGCTTCAGAGACAGCTCACCTTCAGGGGTCACATCTTGGCCATGAAAACAATGAGTTTCTAGCCACTGGTCCAGTAAGCTCTTCGGCCTTCGTGTGAGACTGAATTTTAAAAATCTCAGCTGCTCCACTTACTGACAGGGAGGGAGAGAGACCAAGTGGGTTATTCTTTGCATTTCACATCTTCCCGGGGCTGCCTTGCCCGCAGGAAGTGTTTTCTTTCTCCATTCTGTAAAGCCTCTGTTTGTTGTTAGAGTGTTTGTTTTGATGTTCATCCCTTGAAAGAGTTCTGCTTCCTTCTCAGCTAGAGGCAAGGACCCTAAACTTGTCTTCCTTTGGCCAACTTGCTGTTTTCTGGAGTAAGTGGTGGGGTTTGGGGGCATTTTTAGACCTGTGGTTCTCACCTAGGAGTGATGTCAGTCCCTCCTTCCCAAGAAACATTCAGAAAAGTCTAGAGATACTTTTGGTTGGCACAGTTTGGGAGGGACAGACCAGGGATGCTATTAAGCATTCCACACCACCCAGGACAGTCAAGAATTCTCTTATCCTAAGTTTCCATCATGTGAGATTGAAAAGCCTGTGCTAGACTGACATTCCCTGGCCTCTCTCTTGGACCATGCATTCTCCTTGTCTCCCCCCCCACTAAATGGGGTGATGTCATGAGGTTCTCCTGAATGCCATCCACTCAACTTTATCACCATTGCAAGGAATAATCAACACATCAATTCTTAAGGTCTCTTTCTAAATTGGTCCTATTTTTTTCTTTTTCAGGAAGACAGTTTTCAAAATTCAATCCAGGTGGTTGGCGTCCATTCCTAGCTTCAGAATTCCTGGCTAATTCTTGGTCAATTAAAATGCCTTATTTCCTATTCTATACCCAGGGCACTCTGCTCAATATTATGTGACAGCGTGAATGAGAGGGGAGTTTGGGAGAGAATGAATATGTGCATATGTATAGCTAAGCTCCTTTGCTGTTGACCTGAAAATATCACACTGCTATTTGGCTCTACTCCAATATAAAATAAACAGATGAAAAAAATAAAATAAAATATATTCTTGCTCATTCTATTCAGTTGGCAGCGAGGCATGTTCAGTAAACCTATGTTGACTTACTATCTTCCTTGGTGTTTCAGATGATTTTAAAGAAAACCTTACAAATAATTCAGTTGTTTGATTTCATATGATTGTTTGGGGTACATTTTGAAATCAGTCTTTCTCATGCATCACCTCACTTAATCCTCCAGCAGTCTGGTGAAGTAGCTACCATTATGCCCATGTTATTGTGGGTTTTACTTGTCTGTGACTAGAGAGTTGATGTGGATTAGATCTGCTTGACTCAAAATTTTCTGTCTTTTCCGCTACACTGTAATCCTTTTCAACAAATAAAATAATAACCTCCTTCTCTGCTGGTAAGTGTGTTGATCAAGGGAATTGGATTCTGACAATACGTTCTCACCATACCTATTCTACCTATGGGCATATTTAATTGAACTTAATTGAAACAACTACCCAAGGTTTAAATATTTTTAATTATTTTAATTATTATTTCTTCTTCTATCTCATTGTTGGGCAACTATAAATATTCACCATTGTTATTTTATTATAAATGCAATTATATGTGAATATGGCTTTATCCTCTGCCTATTGAAAATCTTCAGTGAAAGAAATCTCACTGAAGTATTGACTCACCTTGGGTTGAAATTTTCTACCTGGACCTCTTATATTAAGGTGTTGTCTTAAACTCTGAGAAGAAAGTCTAACCACAGTAAGGTTCATTTTTGGAAGGATCCCCAGCCTCCTAGTACACTCTCTCTCCACAAGTCTAGAAGCAGATATTCAATTGTCTCGGAACTCCTTTACTGGAAGACAGAGACATTTCAATCCAATCCCCTCCCTCCACTTCCTGCCAACAGCTCCTTTTCCTATGAGGCTCCTCGCCTCTGTTGTCCAGTCCCAAGAAAGAAACCTGTGGCTTATCCTGGTTCTTTCATCTTCCTTAACGTCACCATCCAATTAGTTACTCTCTCCTGCCTCTGCCCCCCAATATGGCTCACAGCCCCCATCTCACTGAACCCTTCTTGGAAGAAAAATTAGAGAAGGAAAGCTAAAAGGAAGGAAGCAGTTACTGAGTTTCTTCTCTTGGTTGTCAGGATATTCTAAAGAATTTGACATCAAACAGATTGGGTTAAATCTAACTTACCTTGTGTCCTTGGCAAAACAACACATCCCATTTCTGAGCTTGTTTTCTCATCTCTGAAATGGCAGTGACGATATGGTTTTGAACATGAAATGGCACAGTGGACCTGGCACATAATAAGTGATATGTTTTAGCTAACCTGTCTATGCCTTCCTTTCCTCATCTAGAGTCTGTCTACTGAGCTGCATTTTTCCATCAAGCCAATGTTCCCTGCACCCCTCAAGTGTGTGCACTGTTTGGGAGGGTGGGCCATGAGATGTGACTGTGAGTTGCAAACACATTAGCCCCTTCATTTTCCGTTGCTGGCCTACAAATGTCACATTCATCCATACAGCAATTTCAGGGCAGACTTCTGATATGTTGGTGCTTCTTAAAAATTAAATGCAGAAAACACCGAGGTGTCAAAGAACATGATGAACTCATGGTAGGAGAGAGCTTCCCCCTCAGATTAGACCCTGCAAGGAAGGCTTGGTCCACTCTCCACCTATAAAGCACAGGGTGACCCACTTGCCCCAAGGTCCTCAAGGCTACCCTGACATTGTGACATCTCTCCCCTTGGTCCATTTCCAGGTAGAATTGGGTCCCATGGAGAGGCTGCACACCTGCCAGTCAGCATCTCATTAAATTATCCTTTCTTTTAAAGATGGACTTCCTGAGGTATAATTTACCTGTGTGAACATGCACCCATTCTAGGTGTCTCTGTCAAGGAGCCTTGACCAAGGTCCACATTCATGTAACTACCATCACAATCAAGACAGAACATTTCCATCACTTCAATCATTTTTTAAAAATTTTGAAGTATCACAACCATCCAGAAAATACAAATTTTAATATTACAAAATAGTACAAGTTTGCCACCAAGATTTAGAAAGGTTGCTGTTTTGCTATATTTGTTTTGATTTCTTCTGTATCTCATGCTCTCCTCTGTTGTCCAGGGTTTCAATCCAATCCCCCTCCACTTCCTGCCAACAGCTCCTTTTCCTATGAGGCTCCTCGCCTCTGTTGTCCAGTCCCAAGAAAGAAACCTGTGGCTTATCCTGGTTCTTTCATCTTCCTTAACGTCACCATCCAATTAGTTACTCTCTCCTGCCTCTGCCCCCCAATATGGCTCACAGCCCCCATCTCACTGAACCCTTCTTGGAAGAAAAATTAGAGAAGGAAAGCTAAAAGGAAGGAAGCAGTTACTGAGTTTCTTCTCTTGGTTGTCAGGATATTCTAAAGAATTTGACATCAAACAGATTGGGTTAAATCTAACTTACCTTGTGTCCTTGGCAAAACAACACATCCCATTTCTGAGCTTGTTTTCTCATCTCTGAAATGGCAGTGACGATATGGTTTTGAACATGAAATGGCACAGTGGACCTGGCACATAATAAGTGATATGTTTTAGCTAACCTGTCTATGCCTTCCTTTCCTCATCTAGAGTCTGTCTACTGAGCTGCATTTTTCCATCAAGCCAATGTTCCCTGCACCCCTCAAGTGTGTGCACTGTTTGGGAGGGTGGGCCATGAGATGTGACTGTGAGTTGCAAACACATTAGCCCCTTCATTTTCCGTTGCTGGCCTACAAATGTCACATTCATCCATACAGCAATTTCAGGGCAGACTTCTGATATGTTGGTGCTTCTTAAAAATTAAATGCAGAAAACACCGAGGTGTCAAAGAACATGATGAACTCATGGTAGGAGAGAGCTTCCCCCTCAGATTAGACCCTGCAAGGAAGGCTTGGTCCACTCTCCACCTATAAAGCACAGGGTGACCCACTTGCCCCAAGGTCCTCAAGGCTACCCTGACATTGTGACATCTCTCCCCTTGGTCCATTTCCAGGTAGAATTGGGTCCCATGGGAGAGGCTGCACACCTGCCAGTCAGCATCTCATTAAATTATCCTTTCTTTTAAAGATGGACTTCCTGAGGTATAATTTACCTGTGTGAACATGCACCCATTCTAGGTGTCTCTGTCAAGGAGCCTTGACCAAGGTCCACATTCATGTAACTACCATCACAATCAAGACAGAACATTTCCATCACTTCAATCATTTTTTAAAAATTTTGAAGTATCACAACCATCCAGAAAATACAAATTTTAATATTACAAAATAGTACAAGTTTGCCACCAAGATTTAGAAAGGTTGCTGTTTTGCTATATTTGTTTTGATTTCTTCTGTATCTCATGCTCTCCCTCTCCCTTCATCTGTTCTTTATTTTTAAAGATATGGAATCAAATTATTTCGAAGAAATGAAACATAGATACACTTGGAGCCTTCCCCATCCGAGTCCCCAAAGGCAACCACTGTCAGTCGCTAAGTCCTGTCCGACTCTGTGACCCTCAGTCCATGAGATTCTCCAGGCAAGAATACTGGAGTGGTTGCCCGTTTAAGAGCTACTCTCAGGTATTTTCCTAAAAGTGGAATGATTGGATCATAAGGTCATAGGGTCACAAGACAGACAGATCTCCGACTTTACTAGGTTTTGCCAAATCTTCACGGTGAGAAAACCAACACCCTCACCCAGAGTGTATGAGAGTTCCTGTTTATCCCACTTGCTCCGCAACATTTGGTCTTGTCAGATAACTTTCCCCAATCTGGTACTGATGAAATGGCCGGTCAGTTGCTTTAATTTGCATTTCCTAGTAGTAAAGAACCTGCCTGCCAATCCAGGAGACATAAGATATGTGGGGTTCGATCTCTGGATCAGGAAGATCCTCTGGAGTAGGAAATGGCAACCCACTCCAGTATCTTGCCTGGGAAATCCCATGGACAGAGGGACCTTGTTGGCTATAGTCCATGGAGTCATAAAGAGTCAGATGTGACTAAAGAGACTTATCACACAAGCACAATCATCAGTGACACTGAGTGTGTTTTCATACATGTATTAGCTTTTAGAACACATGGTTTATTTGGAAGGTGATTCCAAGACACACGGGCAGGGAAGAGAAGGAAGCCAGTGAGGGGGTGCCCCTGCCGTGCATCTCATTAAATTATCCTTTCTTTTAAAGATGGACTTCCTGAGGTATAATTTACCTGTGTGAACATGCACCCATTCTAGGTGTCTCTGTCAAGGAGCCTTGACCAAGGTCCACATTCATGTAACTACCATCACAATCAAGACAGAACATTTCCATCACTTCAATCATTTTTTAAAAATTTTGAAGTATCACAACCATCCAGAAAATACAAATTTTAATATTACAAAATAGTACAAGTTTGCCACCAAGATTTAGAAAGGTTGCTGTTTTGCTATATTTGTTTTGATTTCTTCTGTATCTCATGCTCTCCCTCTCCCTTCATCTGTTCTTTATTTTTAAAGATATGGAATCAAATTATTTCGAAGAAATGAAACATAGATACACTTGGAGCCTTCCCCATCCGAGTCCCCAAAGGCAACCACTGTCAGTCGCTAAGTCCTGTCCGACTCTGTGACCCTCAGTCCATGAGATTCTCCAGGCAAGAATACTGGAGTGGTTGCCCGTTTAAGAGCTACTCTCAGGTATTTTCCTAAAAGTGGAATGATTGGATCATAAGGTCATAGGGTCACAAGACAGACAGATCTCCGACTTTACTAGGTTTTGCCAAATCTTCACGGTGAGAAAACCAACACCCTCACCCAGAGTGTATGAGAGTTCCTGTTTATCCCACTTGCTCCGCAACATTTGGTCTTGTCAGATAACTTTCCCCAATCTGGTACTGATGAAATGGCCGGTCAGTTGTTTTAATTTGCATTTCCCTAGTAGTAAAGAACCTGCCTGCCAATCCAGGAGACATAAGATATGTGGGGTTCGATCTCTGGATCAGGAAGATCCTCTGGAGTAGGAAATGGCAACCCACTCCAGTATCTTGCCTGGGAAATCCCATGGACAGAGGGACCTTGTTGGCTATAGTCCATGGAGTCATAAAGAGTCAGATGTGACTAAAGAGACTTATCACACAAGCACAATCATCAGTGACACTGAGTGTGTTTTCATACATGTATTAGCTTTTAGAACACATGGTTTATTTGGAAGGTGATTCCAAGACACACGGGCAGGGAAGAGAAGGAAGCCAGTGAGGGGTGCATGGTCAAGCCCACTGCCACAGTGGACAACTGAAGGTCCATCCCAGTGGGGCATTCTGGGATCCATCCATGAAGAGAGGGAGCTGGGTATCTATACACCAACTCAGATGGTGTTTGCTTGAAGGCTGCGCCTGGTTGGGGGTTCCTTAGGTCCCCAGCACTTAGATGGATTCAGGGGTGGGGAGAGCTCTGGCCACCAGGGAAAGCCCTCCGGCAATATGCGGACGGTGGCACTTAGAAGCTGGGTCAGCACTGATATGGTCGGAGTCCAGGGATCAGAGAGAATTTACCAGCAACAGGCTCTGAGCAGTACCATAAAGAGTCCCTGAGGGCTAATGGTGGTTTAGAGGAAGCCAGATAGCACAGGAAGTGCTCAAAGGACCTGAGCAATCACGAACCCTCTGGCTTAACGGATGAGGAACTGAAGTTCCCAGAGGAAAAGATGATGAGAAACTTTTCCAAAATCACAAAGTACTCTTAGCATGTCAAGGAGGCAGATTGAATTCCCTTGAGACCTTCTACAGAAGGGGAAAAAAAAAGATTTTTAGAAGTTTTTATTTTATGAAAGTAAAGCACAATTATTAGAGAAAATTCAGAAAAGATAGCCAGGAGGAAAATTAAGAATCACACCTATTAACCCAGAGACAACTACTGTCAACAACTTGGTTTGTATTTTTCTAGTCTTTTTTTCTAGACAGGTTCATATCATATCCATATGTTAGGTTTTTTTTCAACAAATTTCAATCATACTATGCATGTAGAACCTACTGTCCTATAACGTGATTTTTTTTCAGGTTACAATGTATTGTGTGTATCTTTCATTATCACTAATATTCTACATCATTGTTAAGTGCTTACCAATATTCCACTATTAAACATTTGTTTGCACTTTTTTATTATTATAAACACCACCGCAATACATTTTCCAGAAACTTAACTCTATGACCATGCTTATTTCCTAAGAATAAATTCCTAAAAAAAACCCTAAAAGAGACTTGTATTCACACAAGAAAACAAAATCATCAGTGACACTGAGTGTGTTTTCATACATGTATTAGCTTTTAGAACACATGGTTTATTTGGAAGGTGATTCCAAGACACACGGGCAGGGAAGAGAAGGAAGCCAGTGAGGGGTGCATGGTCAAGCCCACTGCCACAGTGGACAACTGAAGGTCCATCCCAGTGGGGCATTCTGGGATCCATCCATGAAGAGAGGGAGCTGGGTATCTATACACCAACTCAGATGGTGTTTGCTTGAAGGCTGCGCCTGGTTGGGGGTTCCTTAGGTCCCCAGCACTTAGATGGATTCAGGGGTGGGGAGAGAGCTCTGGCCACCAGGGAAAGCCCTCCGGCAATATGCGGACGGTGGCACTTAGAAGCTGGGTCAGCACTGATATGGTCGGAGTCCAGGGATCAGAGAGAATTTACCAGCAACAGGCTCTGAGCAGTACCATAAAGAGTCCCTGAGGGCTAATGGTGGTTTAGAGGAAGCCAGATAGCACAGGAAGTGCTCAAAGGACCTGAGCAATCACGAACCCTCTGGCTTAACGGATGAGGAACTGAAGTTCCCAGAGGAAAAGATGATGAGAAACTTTTCCAAAATCACAAAGTACTCTTAGCATGTCAAGGAGGCAGATTGAATTCCCTTGAGACCTTCTACAGAAGGGGAAAAAAAAAGATTTTTAGAAGTTTTTATTTTATGAAAGTAAAGCACAATTATTAGAGAAAATTCAGAAAAGATAGCCAGGAGGAAAATTAAGAATCACACCTATTAACCCAGAGACAACTACTGTCAACAACTTGGTTTGTATTTTTCTAGTCTTTTTTTCTAGACAGGTTCATATCATATCCATATGTTAGGTTTTTTTTCAACAAATTTCAATCATACTATGCATGTAGAACCTACTGTCCTATAACGTGATTTTTTTTCAGGTTACAATGTATTGTGTGTATCTTTCATTATCACTAATATTCTACATCATTGTTAAGTGCTTACCAATATTCCACTATTAAACATTTGTTTGCACTTTTTTATTATTATAAACACCACCGCAATACATTTTCCAGAAACTTAACTCTATGACCATGCTTATTTCCTAAGAATAAATTCCTAAAAACAAGGGTAACAGTTTTTAAGGCTGTTACTACATATTGTCAATTTAATAAACTTTGCTAGCTTTGAAACTGTACCCAATTGCTCAGGCCAAATTTCTTGAGTTATTCTACATACAGTAATTTTGTATTTTGTGGTAGAATTTCTGTAGGGTCCCTTGGAAATGGGTTCACTGAATAAAAGGGGATACTTATTTGCCATTTTGATAGACACTGCCTAATTATCTTCTAAAAGTGTTTACCCCCAACCGATTTGTTCTTATCTGCAAAATGGAATTTTTCTTTTTCTTCTTTAAAAAAAACTATTAGATATTTTAATAGAGTTAAGTAGTAGTTTTTTTTCCTATAGATTATGCATAGTGTTTAAAGTTAATCTCTAGGCATCATTTACTTTTATTGCTTACATGAATGCAGTTTTGAAAATCTGCCATATTTTCTAAGTGATTGTTGTTGGAATTCTAAGGAAACTATCGATTTTAGTGTATTTATTTTTAAATCATCTGCTTTCACTGAAATGATGATTATTTCTGACAGGTTTTTAATTGATTTTCTTGTTTTTTTTCCCCTAGGTTGAAAGTTATATAATGTGCAGATATTGATCATTTTGCTTTTATTCTAATATCTACACCTCTTATTTCATTCTTTTGCCTAGTGGCAGTGATAGCACCTCAGAAGAGAGTGCAAAAATGGTAGTAATAGCAGTCTCTATTGTTTTTCTCATGATTTAAGGAGAATGTTTCTGACTGTCTTCCCATTGACTGTGATGCTAACAGTAATTTGTTGTCAGTGTAAAATCTGGGGCAGGGAGGAGTTCATGCTATGAAAATATTCCTCTATTCTTATTTTATGAAACATTGCTATCAAGGATAGACACTATTTTTAAAAATTGATTTTTAGGCAATTATTGAGATTCTTTTTCTTTTAATATTGATAGTCTATCAACTTTTGAACAATCATTACTTAATCTCACACTTTTTTTCTCTTAACATTTTTAATCTCATTATCTCACATTTTTCTTATTTACTAATATTTTATTTAGTATTTTGCAGATATATTCAGAATTGGATTTATAGTGGTCCATTTCTTCTTGCTTTGTCTACCTTTTATCCAATGAGTGCATAATTTGTAAAAATAACTTAATTTTAATTTCATTATGCATTGGAATTATTTAAATGGCAAGAGACTGCTTTTGTATTTGAATGTTTGAGAGACTTCTACTTTGATGTTAGTGTTGCAGCTCTGCCTTTTTCTTGTTTGCTTGTAATTCCTAGAACATCTTTGCTTTTTTACTCATAATCTTTCTGAATCATTCTTTTTTACGTAAATGTTTTGTAGGCATTCTGAAGCTGTATTTTATGTCTTAATTCAAGTAAGTTTTTTTAAAATATGTGTTTATCCCATTTTCATTTATTGCTGTAATAATTTCTGTTGTTTAAAAGTGCTATTAGGTTCTTGTGTTCTGTCTTTTTGTTGTTCTTGTTGCTATGATTCATGGCAGTATTATTTGCTTTGTGTCCTTTGCTGTATTGCTTATAATTTTGAAAATAATTTAATGACTAGATAGATTCCATGCTTTGGATCTATTAATAATTGAAGAAAATTAATCCTCTATTCTCTAATTCATCCATTTTAGAAGACCTAGTCTTTCATCTCTCTGTATAAAAGTAAGAAAATAGACATTTTTACTCCCTTTTATTTTTCTTTTCTTGGTCAATCTCAACTCCAAATCTAAGCTCCCAGATTTACTTATCTGTGTATCCTGAATTTTTGTGTATTATGTATATGCTAGTTACTTCAGTTGTGTCCAACTCTTTGTGACTCTATGGTCTGTAACCTGTCAGGCCCCTCTCTCCACAGGACTTTGTAGGCAAAAATATTGGAGTGGGTTGCCATTTCCTCCTTCAGCGGATCTTCCCAATGTAGAGATCAAACCCTTGTCTCCTACATCTCCTGCATTGGCAAGCAGGTTCTTTACCACTAGCACTCCTAGTGTATTATAATGAAATTATTATTAATTTTTGCATCATGTGCCTTTCTCTGTCAAGGAATTGAATATCTTCATCCTGTTTTATGTTTCTCATAGTTATTAAGTCAATTCCATATTTAAAATTTAAATGGATTTGGGGCTTACTGCAACTCTTCCATGACACAACTTTCATGTTCAAAAATATTTATTTATTCGATTGGGTTATTGAGGAAGAGTTTTAATCTCCTCCTCAAATTATCCAGTGTTTAATAACATGTTGTCTGTTTCAACAGGTGACTGGCATCTTGTCCTGGCTTAGAATTCTGGGATCAAGTTCCTTTTATTCCTTCAGATTTTTTTTTGTCTTCTGGCAGCAAGTTGAATGGCAGAGAAGTCAAGGTTTTATTGTAAATAGAATATCCATGGATATTTACATAAATTTCTATTTATATGAAATAACTGTATCAGAATTTGCCTTGCTATTGTCTTTTTCTTTTCCTCTTTTTGGTGGGCTGCTTCTGGTTTCAATTTGAAGTCCTCTTTCATATTAGGAAAGATTTTTTCTTTTACATTTCAAATGTTTTTTCTGATATAGTATGCTCAGGTTTCTTATTTAGGAATACCAATTATCCTATATGGGATCTCTGTTGTCTTTCTTATACGGGTTTTCTTATTCTCTTGTTATTTGCGTCTGTGTTCTGTATTATTTTCCTCACATCTACCCTCAATCTTGCTTATTTGGGTTCCTTCAATGATGAGTTTGTTTTTCATTGCTTCTTATGTCATTTTTCAAAAATGTTGCAATAGCAGTTATTTTCTTAATATTTTTCTTGCTATTGCTAATCCTTTTGTTAACCTGATCTGTTTTTCTAGGACCTCATTTTTCATCCTTTTTCTCTGAGAGCAGTTGATTTGTCCCCATTCTATTGAAAGTTGATTCATCCAAAATTTTCATCTGTTTTATGGGTTCAGTTTTCAGAATATACTCTTCACATCTCTTTGCTGCTGTGTTTGTTTCATTCTCTTTTGTGGTGAAGTTTTTGCTTAGGTCTCCTTTTTACACCTTTGAGCATGATTCTCTTTAGGATTTTTATTTGTCTCAGGCTAACATGGCCAAATTTTCCTTGGTGATTCCCCACACCTCACACTCTATCCCTGTGTATTTGAGTAGCTTTGGAATCACCTTACAAGAACCATCTAAGAGTCTATATATTAGGATGCAATTAGAGAAAAATTAAGAGGAATATAAAGCCAACAGAATATATCAATTACTTTAAGGTAGGAGGGAGGGAGAGAAAAGCTCATTTTTTATTTGAAAATCTCTTTTTAAGGATAGGCAAGCATTATGAATGGCAAATAAAATTTGCTCATAAAAGATGCTTGAGTTCACTGATACTTAATAACATGTTGTCTGTTTCAACAGGTGACTGGCATCTTGTCCTGGCTTAGAATTCTGGGATCAAGTTCCTTTTATTCCTTCAGATTTTTTTTTGTCTTCTGGCAGCAAGTTGAATGGCAGAGAAGTCAAGGTTTTATTGTAAATAGAATATCCATGGATATTTACATAAATTTCTATTTATATGAAATAACTGTATCAGAATTTGCCTTGCTATTGTCTTTTTCTTTTCCTCTTTTTGGTGGGCTGCTTCTGGTTTCAATTTGAAGTCCTCTTTCATATTAGGAAAGATTTTTTCTTTTACATTTCAAATGTTTTTTCTGATATAGTATGCTCAGGTTTCTTATTTAGGAATACCAATTATCCTATATGGGATCTCTGTTGTCTTTCTTATACGGGTTTTCTTATTCTCTTGTTATTTGCGTCTGTGTTCTGTATTATTTTCCTCACATCTACCCTCAATCTTGCTTATTTGGGTTCCTTCAATGATGAGTTTGTTTTTCATTGCTTCTTATGTCATTTTTCAAAAATGTTGCAATAGCAGTTATTTTCTTAATATTTTTCTTGCTATTGCTAATCCTTTTGTTAACCTGATCTGTTTTTCTAGGACCTCATTTTTCATCCTTTTTCTCTGAGAGCAGTTGATTTGTCCCCATTCTATTGAAAGTTGATTCATCCAAAATTTTCATCTGTTTTATGGGTTCAGTTTTCAGAATATACTCTTCACATCTCTTTGCTGCTGTGTTTGTTTCATTCTCTTTTGTGGTGAAGTTTTTGCTTAGGTCTCCTTTTTACACCTTTGAGCATGATTCTCTTTAGGATTTTTATTTGTCTCAGGCTAACATGGCCAAATTTTCCTTGGTGATTCCCCACACCTCACACTCTATCCCTGTGTATTTGAGTAGCTTTGGAATCACCTTACAAGAACCATCTAAGAGTCTATATATTAGGATGCAATTAGAGAAAAATTAAGAGGAATATAAAGCCAACAGAATATATCAATTACTTTAAGGTAGGAGGGAGGGAGAGAAAAGCTCATTTTTTATTTGAAAATCTCTTTTTAAGGATAGGCAAGCATTATGAATGGCAAATAAAATTTGCTCATAAAAAGATGCTTGAGTTCACTGATACTTATTGAAATGCAAATTAAAACAACACTGAAATATCATCTCTAGGAAAAGGCCATTCAAATTCTATAATATCTGATACGGTAAAAATATGCAGGAAGATGCACTATTACAAGAAATTCTTTTAAAGGGACTTTGAAGACTGTATCATATAACTTAAAATGCTATTTCAGGAATTTAAAACCTAGACTGAAATGAGGCTATGGATAGAGTTGATAATTTAGTCAGTGTATTTTGTTGTCAATGAAGAAATAATTCATATACTCTTTTTTTGGGGGGGGGAGCGGGTTGTGGAGGGAGGAGGGCGGGCAGGCCACTTATATTGGTCTTTTCATTTATCTGTTTTCATCCATCTTTGTTCTTTTGGCCCGTGTGGGCCTCCCATCGCGCATGCGCTCCAGAGCTCTCGCTCGGTAATTGGACACATCGGTCCAACCGCTCCAGGGCACGTGGGATCTTCCCAGGCCAGGGAACGAACCGGCGCCCCTTGCACTGCAAGGCGGTGTCCTTACCCACTAGACCACCAGGGAAGCCCAATTCATATACTCTTAAGAACTCTATGAACAAATTCAAGATCAGACTTAATGTTGCTTTAAGATTGCTTTCAGTTTTTCCTGACTGTGAGGTTTCACCTATAATGCTGATATCTCTCCGCTGTTTTATCAAATATGAAATACATCAACATTGTGAAATAGATACATACAAAATCCAAGGGCTGCAAGTTTCTGTCAAGGTGACCTTTTAGCCCTTGTTGGAGGTTCTTGCCCTCCAGTTCTGACCTGGAGAAACTATAGTAACTTGAATTTGAGAAATTAACAAAGAACTGTTGGGGGATTCCCTGGCAGTCCAGTGGTTAGATCTGTGCTCTTCTGCTGCAGGATTTGATCCCTGGTCAGCGTGGCCAAAACCAAAAAGACTGTTGGAAATCCTTGGAGAGTTTGAGCTGGTGTGTGCGTGTGTGTGTGTGTGTGTGTGTGTGTGTAGTGAATGTATGTTGTACTTGTGTGGCATGGGGTGTGATGTGCATGATATGTAGTATGTGTGGTATATATGTATGTGTTGTGTTTTGGGAGTGTGTGTGTGTGTATGTGCATGCTCGTGTATGTTGATGGGTAGGAGATAAAGCAAGTAAAAGCCGTGGGGGAAGGAAGATGGCTTAGAGCAGTGATTCTCAATCCTGGCTGCACATTAAATATTACCTGAGGAAGCTTCTAAAAATATTCACACCAGATAACATTAGGACTCCTAAGAACAACCATCCTTGTTCTTAGGAGATTCATGCCGAAGTCTTAGAGATGAAAAGTTACGATGCCTGCAAGTCACTCTCAAATGGTTCAGCAAAATAAAACAAAGCACCCTGCCGTCCCATGAAGGAGAGAGAGAGAGAAAGAGGAAGGGAGAGAAAAAGACAGAGAAAGGAGAGAAAAGGACAGAAACCTCTGTGGCAGCATTTTGTGAATGCAGTTGAAGATCACACTGGTGTTCATTATACTATTTTTCAATGATTTTATAGGCTTGAATTTTTTTCTCCTAAAATACAATGTTGAGAGAATTAGTACACTCTGGAGATGTGTGCTGTAAAATCCGAGATATTCCGATTTTATCGGTGTGTGGTGAGCTGGTATTTTTAAGAACCAGGATTAAATCCCATTGTTGGGTTGAGGGAAAACTTTGTGTTTTTTATTTTTTCTTTGAAGGAAAGCTTTTTAAGAGGTCCGCTTTTGCTGCTCCGGAAATGCTCTGATGCCACCTTCAACAGTCACTTTGCCATAGTAATTGAAAGCAATACTCAGACCTCCAGTGTCAGTGGAGGAAACAGGACAGACAGGCACTCTGTTGGCATTGCAGAATCATGAACTCACAGCCCCCGACATAACGAGACCGGAAGGCCCCTTGTTGGAGGTTCTTGCCCTCCAGTTCTGACCTGGAGAAACTATAGTAACTTGAATTTGAGAAATTAACAAAGAACTGTTGGGGGATTCCCTGGCAGTCCAGTGGTTAGATCTGTGCTCTTCTGCTGCAGGATTTGATCCCTGGTCAGCGTGGCCAAAACCAAAAAGACTGTTGGAAATCCTTGGAGAGTTTGAGCTGGTGTGTGCGTGTGTGTGTGTGTGTGTGTGTGTGTAGTGAATGTATGTTGTACTTGTGTGGCATGGGGTGTGATGTGCATGATATGTAGTATGTGTGGTATATATGTATGTGTTGTGTTTTGGGAGTGTGTGTGTGTGTATGTGCATGCTCGTGTATGTTGATGGGTAGGAGATAAAGCAAGTAAAAGCCGTGGGGGAAGGAAGATGGCTTAGAGCAGTGATTCTCAATCCTGGCTGCACATTAAATATTACCTGAGGAAGCTTCTAAAAATATTCACACCAGATAACATTAGGACTCCTAAGAACAACCATCCTTGTTCTTAGGAGATTCATGCCGAAGTCTTAGAGATGAAAAGTTACGATGCCTGCAAGTCACTCTCAAATGGTTCAGCAAAATAAAACAAAGCACCCTGCCGTCCCATGAAGGAGAGAGAGAGAGAAAGAGGAAGGGAGAGAAAAAGACAGAGAAAGGAGAGAAAAGGACAGAAACCTCTGTGGCAGCATTTTGTGAATGCAGTTGAAGATCACACTGGTGTTCATTATACTATTTTTTTCAATGATTTTATAGGCTTGAATTTTTTTCTCCTAAAATACAATGTTGAGAGAATTAGTACACTCTGGAGATGTGTGCTGTAAAATCCGAGATATTCCGATTTTATCGGTGTGTGGTGAGCTGGTATTTTTAAGAACCAGGATTAAATCCCATTGTTGGGTTGAGGGAAAACTTTGTGTTTTTTATTTTTTCTTTGAAGGAAAGCTTTTTAAGAGGTCCGCTTTTGCTGCTCCGGAAATGCTCTGATGCCACCTTCAACAGTCACTTTGCCATAGTAATTGAAAGCAATACTCAGACCTCCAGTGTCAGTGGAGGAAACAGGACAGACAGGCACTCTGTTGGCATTGCAGAATCATGAACTCACAGCCCCCGAAATAACGAGACAGGAAGTGCATCTCTTACGGAAGAAAGACAAGAAACTAAGTGCATCCCATCTGACACAGAATTATTGAGACAGATGGATCCAGAATTTAAAATAAGCATTATAAAAAGACTCAAAGAAATAAGGAAAGATGTAAAGAGTGTGAAGAAAAATTTAAAAAACTGTTTAAAAGTACCACTATTAAGGTATGAAAAACAGAACAGTTGAAGAATCTAAGAGATGGGATGGATCAAGCAACAGTTGACAGAACCTCAAGGAGATGTTGATAATTCATTATTTGTCATTGAACATTTTATCTATGCTACTCAGAAATAGACAGATTAGGTAGGCTAAAAAGAACCAGAAATTTCTTTTTAAAAATCTTCTGTTTGCTCCCAGTGTTTTTAAATCTCACAATGATATCCTTTTTGTTGCCCCAACATTTTTGGCACATGGGACCATTTTCATGGAAGGTAACTTTTCAGCAGATCAGGGTGGAGAGGGCAATGATTCAAGTGCACTGTATTTATTGTGCACTTTCTTTTCTTTTTTAAAAATTTCTAATCTAATGCTGTTGCTGACCTGACAGGAGGTACCAGTCCATGGCCCGGAGGTTGGGGACCTCTGCTTTCGTCCATATTTTGTGCATCTTACTAGATACTTGTGGGCTTTTTCAATCTGAAAACTGATGTCCTTCTCTTTGGGGAGAATTGTTATTATTTTGTTACTGACATACAGTAATATTGTGATTTATAATGAGAAATATATGTTTGGTCTTTGACCCCTTTCTTGGCACAGAGATTCTAAAACCCTTCAAATTTCCTGTGAGATGAAGTGTCTTGTTATGTTACTGAGGTCACTTTTGGATAGCCCTTAGGTAGCCTAAGGCTGGGGGCTGGTTGCCAGGGGAAAACAACTATGTCATTAGAGGGTTAGAACTTTCAGTACCTTTTAGGTCCGCTTTTGCTGCTCCGGAAATGCTCTGATGCCACCTTCAACAGTCACTTTGCCATAGTAATTGAAAGCAATACTCAGACCTCCAGTGTCAGTGGAGGAAACAGGACAGACAGGCACTCTGTTGGCATTGCAGAATCATGAACTCACAGCCCCCGAAATAACGAGACAGGAAGTGCATCTCTTACGGAAGAAAGACAAGAAACTAAGTGCATCCCATCTGACACAGAATTATTGAGACAGATGGATCCAGAATTTAAAATAAGCATTATAAAAAGACTCAAAGAAATAAGGAAAGATGTAAAGAGTGTGAAGAAAAATTTAAAAAACTGTTTAAAAGTACCACTATTAAGGTATGAAAAACAGAACAGTTGAAGAATCTAAGAGATGGGATGGATCAAGCAACAGTTGACAGAACCTCAAGGAGATGTTGATAATTCATTATTTGTCATTGAACATTTTATCTATGCTACTCAGAAATAGACAGATTAGGTAGGCTAAAAAGAACCAGAAATTTCTTTTTAAAAATCTTCTGTTTGCTCCCAGTGTTTTTAAATCTCACAATGATATCCTTTTTGTTGCCCCAACATTTTTGGCACATGGGACCATTTTCATGGAAGGTAACTTTTCAGCAGATCAGGGTGGAGAGGGCAATGATTCAAGTGCACTGTATTTATTGTGCACTTTCTTTTCTTTTTTAAAAATTTCTAATCTAATGCTGTTGCTGACCTGACAGGAGGTACCAGTCCATGGCCCGGAGGTTGGGGACCTCTGCTTTCGTCCATATTTTGTGCATCTTACTAGATACTTGTGGGCTTTTTCAATCTGAAAACTGATGTCCTTCTCTTTGGGGAGAATTGTTATTATTTTGTTACTGACATACAGTAATATTGTGATTTATAATGAGAAATATATGTTTGGTCTTTGACCCCTTTCTTGGCACAGAGATTCTAAAACCCTTCAAATTTCCTGTGAGATGAAGTGTCTTGTTATGTTACTGAGGTCACTTTTGGATAGCCCTTAGGTAGCCTAAGGCTGGGGGCTGGTTGCCAGGGGAAAACAACTATGTCATTAGAGGGTTAGAACTTTCAGTACCTCGCCCTCCATTCCCCACCCCAACCTCCGAAGTTGGGAGAGGGACTGGAAGTTGAATCAGCCACCAATGGGAGATGATAATGAAGCCTCTGTGAAACCCCCAAACACCTGGTTCAGAGAGCTTCCAGTTATGTGAACACATGGAGATGTGGAGCCAGTCTCCCCTGGAGAGGGCACAGAAGCCCTGTGCCCTTTTTCCACACCTTGCCCGGCACAGCTTTTCCATCAGGTAGTTCCTGAGTTCTATCTTTATATGATAAACCAGAAATCTAGTTAATAATCTAGAATTATTTCTCTGGGTTCTATGAGCCACTCAAGCAAATTACTGAAATGTGAGGAGAGGGTGTTTGGAATCTGATTTTCTAGCCAGTGGGTCACAAGCACACGTGATAAACTGGGCTTGTGACTGACCTGGTTGGAGGTAGGAGTCGCATAGCATTTAACTGTTTACCTGTGGAATCTGATGATATGTCCAGGTAGATGGTGTCAGAATTGGATTGGATTGTAAGACACCCAGCTGGGGTCTTAGAATTGCTTTTCCGCATGGGGATCTTCTTTCACACTGGAATTGTTACCAGAGCCTGTTTTTGTATTCCCCTGTTTCTCTGGAACTCCTCTTATTTGGATAGTTTCTTATCTTTCTTGCCAGTTTTCTTATATCTTTGTCTATTGGGTCTATTTTCTGGGAAATTTCTTCATCTGTATCTTCCAACCCTGCTGCTGATTTAAAAAGAAGTTTCTCCTATCGTATTTTTAACTTTAAGAGCACCCTCTTGTTCTCAGAATGCTGCTTTTCTCAAAAATAGAATCCCATTCCTATTTCATGCTTCCAATACTTCATACCTTTGAGGAACTTGAAACTTTTTAAAAGGAGTCCTTCTTCCTGAATCGTATCTCTTTTTTTGAAAAATCCCTTTGATTTGGTTTTTATTGCTGCTGTAACAAATTAACACGACACAAATGTAGTATCTTGCCACTCTGTAGGAAACGTTCAATGTAAAATGCTTAGACAGCATCACTGAGCAAACTCTGGGAGATGGCGGAGGACGGAGAAGCCTTGAGTGCAGTCTGTGGGGTCGCAAAGAGTCAAACACGACCTAGTGGCTAAACGATGGCAACAGCATGGATTTCACTGGGCTACAGTCACAGCGTCTGTAGGACTGTGTTCCTTTCTGGAGGTTCCAGGGAAGAATCCATTTTCTAGGCTTCTCCAGCTTTGAGAGGCCACCCACATTCCTTCCTCAGAGCCCTCTTCCTCATCTGCAAAACCAGAAGCTCAACTCTCTGACTCCTTTTCTAGTTTTCACATCTTGCTCTCTGACCGTCGCCAGGAAATGCTCTCAGCTTTCAAGGATGCATGCAATTAGATTGGGTTCATCTGGATAATCCAGGATAATTTCCTCATCTCAAAGTCAGTTGATTAGCGACCTTACTTGCCTTTGCAGCCATGTAACATATTTAACACGTTTACAGGTTCTAGGGATTAGGACATGGACATTTTGGGGCTGTCACTCTCCGGCATGCCATTTTTTTGGTCTCTGATCTTAACACTAGAGGTTTTCTCAGATGTCTACTAGCCCTTAGTTACCTGAACATATGTAATAATAAGGGATTAAGGTATGTATTGGAAGCTCTGAAAACATACACCAAGCTTGTCGACTGTGAAGCTCCCTGTGGGTCATTTGATTGGGCACTCGTGTGTGCCCAGTCACTTCAGCCGCGTCCGACTCTTTGCGACTCTACGGTCCATTGCCCACTCTATGAACTGTAGCCCACCAGGCTCCTCTGTCCATGGGATTCTCCAGGCAGGAGTACTGGATGGGTTGCCAAGCCCTCCTTCAGGTGATCTTCCCTAACCCAAGGATCGAACCCGTATCTCCTGCATTGTGGGTGGATTCTTTACCATTGAGCCACTGGGGAAGCCCCTTGACTGACCATATCTGTGGGCAACCCCCACGTTAGCAGCTTCGGGTCTTTCCTGTTGCTCTGATTCCCCAGAGAAAACTTTCACAGTCACCTGCCTGGAGGAGGAGGGCCTGGACTTCACACTCTGAAGATTCGTGGAGAGGAGGGCTTGGAGCTTTCGAGATCAGAGTGTGTGCTGACTTCTTGTGTTTCCTTCAGTGATGCTTGGTGTCCTTTGTGCAGAGACTAGACCTTCAGCCTCCTGCCTGGGTGCGATGAGTCAGGGAGGGGAAGGGTTAGGGGTGTCTGACTGTCTCTTCAACAGGCTTTGAACACGTCATCTAGCTTCTAGTCGAGTCTTCTCCTCTACGTCTAGAGATACCTCATAACCATTGCTGGTTATTTTGACGAGGTGGGGTTTATATAAATATGAACTGAGTTGGTTCTTGTATTTACTCCTGCTGTTTTTAGTAACCTCTGACTCTTCTAGTTTTCACATCTTGCTCTCTGACCGTCGCCAGGAAATGCTCTCAGCTTTCAAGGATGCATGCAATTAGATTGGGTTCATCTGGATAATCCAGGATAATTTCCTCATCTCAAAGTCAGTTGATTAGCGACCTTACTTGCCTTTGCAGCCATGTAACATATTTAACACGTTTACAGGTTCTAGGGATTAGGACATGGACATTTTGGGGCTGTCACTCTCCGGCATGCCATTTTTTTGGTCTCTGATCTTAACACTAGAGGTTTTCTCAGATGTCTACTAGCCCTTAGTTACCTGAACATATGTAATAATAAGGGATTAAGGTATGTATTGGAAGCTCTGAAAACATACACCAAGCTTGTCGACTGTGAAGCTCCCTGTGGGTCATTTGATTGGGCACTCGTGTGTGCCCAGTCACTTCAGCCGCGTCCGACTCTTTGCGACTCTACGGTCCATTGCCCACTCTATGAACTGTAGCCCACCAGGCTCCTCTGTCCATGGGATTCTCCAGGCAGGAGTACTGGATGGGTTGCCAAGCCCTCCTTCAGGTGATCTTCCCTAACCCAAGGATCGAACCCGTATCTCCTGCATTGTGGGTGGATTCTTTACCATTGAGCCACTGGGGAAGCCCCTTGACTGACCATATCTGTGGGCAACCCCCACGTTAGCAGCTTCGGGTCTTTCCTGTTGCTCTGATTCCCCAGAGAAAACTTTCACAGTCACCTGCCTGGAGGAGGAGGGCCTGGACTTCACACTCTGAAGATTCGTGGAGAGGAGGGCTTGGAGCTTTCGAGATCAGAGTGTGTGCTGACTTCTTGTGTTTCCTTCAGTGATGCTTGGTGTCCTTTGTGCAGAGACTAGACCTTCAGCCTCCTGCCTGGGTGCGATGAGTCAGGGAGGGGAAGGGTTAGGGGTGTCTGACTGTCTCTTCAACAGGCTTTGAACACGTCATCTAGCTTCTAGTCGAGTCTTCTCCTCTACGTCTAGAGATACCTCATAACCATTGCTGGTTATTTTGACGAGGTGGGGTTTATATAAATATGAACTGAGTTGGTTCTTGGATTTACTCCTGCTGTCTTAGAACTCAGCTTTCTTAGTTCTCAGTTAAATATGCTATACTTGTTCCATCTTTCAGACTTTTGTTGTTGCTTTCCCTCTTATTGGTGCTTTTTAATCTATGCTTTATTTGTTGTTGCTAAATCCCCTTGTTCTTGCTTTCATTGAATTTCTAAAGAGAGCAGAGCTCAATGCATGGACTCAATTCATCATCTTTAACTGGAAGTTGGTATGTTTTTCTATATTTGTTGTACTTACTGGGCGGCATGGAGATGGGAAAGTGCCCAGGCCCACTGTGGGGAGGCTCTTCTGATTCTCACTTTTTACCCCATTTTGGGACTGATTAACCAGATTGAAGAGCTTTCAAGCTAAAGGAAAAGCTCATAACTACAGACTTTTTGTGTTGAAGGCTAAGAGTATTCCCACCTCAACCTGTATTTCCTGATGACTTTGGTCTACATTTGTGGGAATGGTTTCAAAATGATTGTCCTCATCTTCCCTGATTCTGCCTTCGCCTTGATAACGTCTGGCATGTGTATGTGTGTGTGTACATATACTTTCCTCCCTTAGAATGCGGTACCCTTAGCAGTATTAGTACTCTGGATCAGAGAGACGTGATAAGAGCTTTGCTCTTATTTAGTCTTGTTACCATGACTTCAGAATGCTGTGTATGTAGGGAACTGGGTCTCAGATTCTCTCAGAGCTCACCCAGGATTTTCTCTTCATGCCTCCAACATGGAGATAGTGCTGTAAGTTTGCACTTTGTTTTACAGCCATGCATGCATGTGTGCCAAGTTGCTAAGTCCCACCAGGCTCCTCTGTCCATGGGATTTTCCAGGCAAGAATACTGGAGTGGGTTGCCATGCTTTCCTCCAGGGGATCTTCCTGACCCAAGGATTGAACCTGAGCCTCTTGTGTCTCCTGCATTTATGGATTCTTTCATACTAACGCCACTTGGGAAGCCCTTTACATCTGGGTTGCCATTTCCTCCTCCAGGGCATCCTCCTGACCCACGGATGGAACCCAAGTCTCTTGCATTGCAGGCGGATTCTTTACCATCTTAGCAATTAGGGAAGCCTTTTATAGCCATAGGAATATCCACTACCATATATATGCTTCAGTACAGGGCAAACCAGAATATAACACATATCTTCGTCTATTTCCCAGTTTAGAATAGCCTCCAGATTCTTAGTCATCTTAAATATTTAAAAAGTCATTAGGACATTGTGGAAACAGGTATTTACTTACGCATTTTTTGAATCATTACACATTTAAAATTATATATTATAAAATAATTTGCTGCCTTTTTCATTTATTTTTTATTATGTATTCATTTATTTTTGGCTGTGCTGGGTTTTCACTGCTACATGTGTTCTCTAGGTGTGATGAGCAGGGCCTACTCATGCAGTGGCTTCTCTGGTTGCAGAGCAAGGCTGTAGAGCACATGGGCTTTAGTAGTTGCAGCTCATGGGTTGAGTTGCCCTGAGGCAGACCAGGGTTTGAACCCCTGCATTGGCAGGCAGATTCTTAACCACTGGATTACCAGGGAAGTCCTGCTGCTCATGTTTTATGGAGCAATTCTGTTCAAACTCTTCACCAGCATCTTGGATATCAGTGTTCTTGTCATCTATAGGACCATTTTTTTTTAAAATCATCTTAACAGTTTTCCACACCACATTATCTTTATTTCCGTTCAAGGCAGTTGAGATACATTAATGTTTGAATCTATATTTTTGCTTTCACAGAAACTTGTATCCCAAGCCACAATAATGCATTATGTCAGGACCGGTTTGGGTTGTTTAATTTGTCCTGGTGGTGTTTGTGCATGATTTCCACAGACAACCATTTCCTGTATTGATTTTAAAGTGAGCTTTAAGAGGCTTGTTTACAAAGATATCTGACGCCTGCAATTGTGAGGTGATACCTCCAGCCATAATTACTAAATCTGTGTCAGATTTCTCTGCCTTCCTTATTTACTGACTCTGTCAGGTGCCATCTCTAATCATTCCAAACCAGCATTGATTGAGGTCGTTTCAGGTCGATGTTTCTTCCCTAGACAGGATTTTTGTTCAAAACAAAGAAATTGAGAGTAAATTTCCCTAATATGAGAGATTTGGTAAGGGCTAAAATTTAAGGCAATTCTTTTCTGAGAGTTAATTTTTAGAAATATATATACTTACAGTAAATGCCATACTAAATTGGCTTTATTGCTAATTACCAGTCTTCTTTCATCATGATCTTCTTATTTCTGGTTCTGCACTTTGATCCAACAATCAGCAGGCTTTGAGTACAGTTGTTTTTAAGTATCATTTACACACTGATGACTTTCAGTTTTATACTTCTGACATCTCCCTTGATCTCAGATTATATATTCACCTGGCAGCCTAACACTTCCACTTGATGTCTAGTAAGCATCTCAAATGTAGACTGTGCTGGGTTTTCACTGCTACATGTGTTCTCTAGGTGTGATGAGCAGGGCCTACTCATGCAGTGGCTTCTCTGGTTGCAGAGCAAGGCTGTAGAGCACATGGGCTTTAGTAGTTGCAGCTCATGGGTTGAGTTGCCCTGAGGCAGACCAGGGTTTGAACCCCTGCATTGGCAGGCAGATTCTTAACCACTGGATTACCAGGGAAGTCCTGCTGCTCATGTTTTATGGAGCAATTCTGTTCAAACTCTTCACCAGCATCTTGGATATCAGTGTTCTTGTCATCTATAGGACCATTTTTTTTTAAAATCATCTTAACAGTTTTCCACACCACATTATCTTTATTTCCGTTCAAGGCAGTTGAGATACATTAATGTTTGAATCTATATTTTTGCTTTCACAGAAACTTGTATCCCAAGCCACAATAATGCATTATGTCAGGACCGGTTTGGGTTGTTTAATTTGTCCTGGTGGTGTTTGTGCATGATTTCCACAGACAACCATTTCCTGTATTGATTTTAAAGTGAGCTTTAAGAGGCTTGTTTACAAAGATATCTGACGCCTGCAATTGTGAGGTGATACCTCCAGCCATAATTACTAAATCTGTGTCAGATTTCTCTGCCTTCCTTATTTACTGACTCTGTCAGGTGCCATCTCTAATCATTCCAAACCAGCATTGATTGAGGTCGTTTCAGGTCGATGTTTCTTCCCTAGACAGGATTTTTGTTCAAAACAAAGAAATTGAGAGTAAATTTCCCTAATATGAGAGATTTGGTAAGGGCTAAAATTTAAGGCAATTCTTTTCTGAGAGTTAATTTTTAGAAATATATATACTTACAGTAAATGCCATACTAAATTGGCTTTATTGCTAATTACCAGTCTTCTTTCATCATGATCTTCTTATTTCTGGTTCTGCACTTTGATCCAACAATCAGCAGGCTTTGAGTACAGTTGTTTTTAAGTATCATTTACACACTGATGACTTTCAGTTTTATACTTCTGACATCTCCCTTGATCTCAGATTATATATTCACCTGGCAGCCTAACACTTCCACTTGATGTCTAGTAAGCATCTCAAATGTAGACTGCCCCAGGCAGAATAGTTAAGTATTGATTGATCACCTCCTACCCTCACCCCCACCAGTTCAGAACCTGTTCGTCCTTTGTGCGTGTATGCTCAGTCACTCCGTTGTGTCTCATTCTTTGTGACTCCATGAACTGTAGCCTGCCAGGCTCTTCTGCCCATGGAATTATTCTGGCAAGAATACCGGAGTGGGTTGCCATTTCCTTCTCCAGGAAACTTCCCGACCCCGGGACTGAACTCATGTCTCTGCAGTTCTGGCTTTGGTAGGTGGATTCTTCACCACTGAACCACCTCACTCCTCCTTATTTCAGTTCATGACTCTAGCATGCATTTTTCTGCTCAGGTTCAAACACCAGAAAGTTATTTGTGATTCTTTTCTTTCCCTCATCAACCCCCAACACCTCATTCATCCTCAAGTTCTATGAACTCTTCCTTTAAAATTCACGCATTCTCATCTTCAAACCTTTTCATGCTCTATTTCCTCTTTTTGCATCCTGTTGCTTCAGATATTTACAGGGCTCTTGTTTCATTCCCATCTCTGTTTTGATGTCCTCTTCCAACTGCAGCCCACTGTGTTTACACCCTTTCAACTTTTCTGTATGCTTCTATTTCAGATTTATCTCTCTTTTTTTTTTTTTGGCCACTTTTATTGGTCTTTCATTTATTTATTTTCATCCATCTTTGTTCTTTTGGCTTGCGTGGGCCTCCCATTGCAGCGGCCTCCCTTGTTGCAGAGCACCAGCTCTGGGCACATGCACTCCAGAGCTCCAACTGGGTAATTAGACACATCAGTCCAGCCGCTTGGCCGTGGGATCTTCCCAGGCCAGGGATCAAACTGGCATCCCTTGCACTGCAAGGCGAAGTCTTTACCCACTGGACCACCGGGGAAGCCCCAGATTTATCTCTAGTTAAACAAAGTTTTAAAACTACCTTTTTTTTTTTGTATTTTGAAATTTACACCTTCCCTGATGACTTTCAGTTTTATACTTCTGACATCTCCCTTGATCTCAGATTATATATTCACCTGGCAGCCTAACACTTCCACTTGATGTCTAGTAAGCATCTCAAATGTAGACTGCCCCAGGCAGAATAGTTAAGTATTGATTGATCACCTCCTACCCTCACCCCCACCAGTTCAGAACCTGTTCGTCCTTTGTGCGTGTATGCTCAGTCACTCCGTTGTGTCTCATTCTTTGTGACTCCATGAACTGTAGCCTGCCAGGCTCTTCTGCCCATGGAATTTTTCAGGGAAGAATACTGGGAGTGGGTTGCCATTTCCTTCTCCAGGAAACTTCCCGACCCCGGGACTGAACTCATGTCTCTGCAGTTCTGGCTTTGGTAGGTGGATTCTTCACCACTGAACCACCTCACTCCTCCTTATTTCAGTTCATGACTCTAGCATGCATTTTTCTGCTCAGGTTCAAACACCAGAAAGTTATTTGTGATTCTTTTCTTTCCCTCATCAACCCCCAACACCTCATTCATCCTCAAGTTCTATGAACTCTTCCTTTAAAATTCACGCATTCTCATCTTCAAACCTTTTCATGCTCTATTTCCTCTTTTTGCATCCTGTTGCTTCAGATATTTACAGGGCTCTTGTTTCATTCCCATCTCTGTTTTGATGTCCTCTTCCAACTGCAGCCCACTGTGTTTACACCCTTTCAACTTTTCTGTATGCTTCTATTTCAGATTTATCTCTCTTTTTTTTTTTTTGGCCACTTTTATTGGTCTTTCATTTATTTATTTTCATCCATCTTTGTTCTTTTGGCTTGCGTGGGCCTCCCATTGCAGCGGCCTCCCTTGTTGCAGAGCACCAGCTCTGGGCACATGCACTCCAGAGCTCCAACTGGGTAATTAGACACATCAGTCCAGCCGCTTCGCGGCACGTGGGATCTTCCCAGGCCAGGGATCAAACTGGCATCCCTTGCACTGCAAGGCGAAGTCTTTACCCACTGGACCACCGG
Source organism: Tragulus kanchil (assembly GCA_022376925.1). Taxonomy (NCBI): domain Eukaryota; kingdom Metazoa; phylum Chordata; class Mammalia; order Artiodactyla; family Tragulidae; genus Tragulus; species Tragulus kanchil. The sequence continues at coordinate 22,522,440 of JAIOJX010000031.1, forward strand.
GGAAGCCCCAGATTTATCTCTAGTTAAAGAGCATATGAGTTTTAGATGTTTTAATATAGTCTATCTTTGTATTTATTTTGATGCTTTATTTGTATTTTGTGTAATTATGAATGTATTTTGAGTTTTAATCTACCATTTTACTGTATGATTTCTGTTTTCCTCTCTCCTTTATTTTTTCTGTTGAATTTTGTGTTTATGAGGTCTCTTCTTCTGTCATGTTAGTAATTATATGTACTTTTACTATTCCTTTAAAGGACACCATAGAGCCTACAACAAGTATCCTTGACTTATCAAAGTCCAATATTAATGTGTATTTCTATCTTTTTCACAGTTACTGCAAGGATCTTAGATCATTATTTACCTCCTCCCGACCTGGTTGTGAGGTTTAAATGGAAGAGGGTAGGTAACCATAGGGACCAATTTTGCTCAATCTTTCTCTCCTCTTATGCGAGGAGAGACTTCCCATTCTGTCATCACCCTTTGGTTCTGTGGGCTGTCAATCAATGTTGCTTTCTTCCCTGGACCAGAGCTGGAGAATGGATCCCACTTGGCCAATCAGAAGTCTTCCTAGGAGTTTTCAAATTGGAGTTAAAGGAAGAGGTGGAGCGTTTTCAGATGGGAGAGTGTGGAAGGTGTGAGGCAGGGAGTTGGTGGTGTTCAGGTGGCCCAGAAAGCCGGTGCAGAAGAATGAAGCCCAGAGAGAGCTCTAGAAGCATTTCATGTTGGGTTCTGATCGTTTCCTCAGCAGCCACAGCCCCTTCCATATTAAGCAAACACACACATCAGTTATTCTATTTAGGCCAAGCTAGATAACCATAGATTTCTGACTCAGGTCTGAATCATCCAATTCAGTCTGAGATCAGACACTGATGGACCCTCCGATGAGGTCATTTTCCTCCTTCATCCTTTCCTCTCTTTAGAGCCTTTATCACTCCAGTTTTATATCATTATTTTCTCTGACTCGTTTTTTTTTTTTTTTTTAAGGATTTTTAGTTTAACATTTATTATTTATTTATTTATCTTTTTTGGGGGTAGGGTGGGGAGGGAGGGGGACAGGCGGGCCACTTCTATTGGTCTTTCATTTCTCCATTTTCATCCGTCTTTGTTCTTTGGCTCCTGTGGGCCTCCCATCGCGGTGGCCTCTGTCGTCGCAGAGCGCCGGCTCTGGGCGCATGCGCTCCAGAGCTCCAGCTCGGTAATTGGACACATCAGTCCAGCCGCTCCGCGGCACATGGGATCTTCCCAGGCCAGGGGTTGAACCGGCGCCCCTTGCACTGCAAGGCAATGTCCTTACCCACTGGACCACCAGGGGAAGCCCTGTGACTCGTTTTTTCCCATCAGATCTGAGGTTGTGTGGAGAGAAATAGTCCTTCAACTTGGTCTTCCTGGTGATCTGTCTTGGGGTTCAGTCGGTGTTTGAGGATGTGTTGATTAACCCACGAGGCTCAGGCAACAACAACTGAGCATTAGAGTTCTTGGTAAGGGAGCAAGGGTACTTAGAAAACTCCAGTATGGTTGCTAGGACTTTTGCCAACTCCCAAGGAGGGTTGAGTTGGACTTCTGTGAATTTCAGTGGCTAATTTACCTTCATTGTCACTCAGATCCACTAAACTCAAGTTTCCGGAAATGAGTCCTGAGAACCTGCATATTTGTAAAGAGTCTGGGAGATTTTTAGCACCGCCAAAACTCTAAAATCTCTGAGCTGAGTCTTTTATGATACTCTGCGTTAACAGTCTAACTTCTTCAGATTTCTGAGCAGAGCAGTTTGGGAAAAGTTATGGCCAAAACATGCCAGCGAGCTTAGTTTCTTATGCTAATGGCTCCAGAGGCCTCATAATTACATGACAACACGAGTGTCCCGTAATTAGCGTCTGCTGTTCTGTTCCTGGGAGTCAATTGTTCTCCAACAATGGCCATGCTCTGCACTGGACAGCCCGCATCCCGCTCAGCTGCTCCCCTCCACATTCCATTCTCATGAGAGAAGAGCCCCGAGTTCTCAGGGCTTTAACCCTCTCCTGCCAGAACCCAAGGACCAGAGCCAAGGTGGGGGAGGTTCACGATATGGTGCTGGGCAACAGACGGAAATGGAAGAAAGATTCCAAGGAATGACTGAGCATTTGGGGCAGCGAGCACTTTGTACCTAAGGCTGTGTTTCTCACTCTGATCTAATGAAGCATAACTTTCGGGATGAAGGCATAGGGATCCTCCTGGAGATTCTGATAGTACCAGGGCTTGGGACACATGGACTCAGTCCTTGCCGCTTTCAGCCTGATGGGTTGGCTCAGAGGGCAGGGGGACTTCTCCCTGACATGTATCTGTTACTGAAACTACCAGAATAGGCTTTTTCCTCTTCAGTGGGATGACAGGTGACCAAGCAGCAGAGTTGTGTGGTGACAAGAACACCCCTGAATCTGACCTGGAAACCTGTGTCAAATCCTGGCCGTCAGCCATGTGACTTTAGGAAAATTATTTCATCTTGAGCTGCTGATTCTTCACCTATAAAACGAGAGTAAGCATGTTTATGTATGTGCTAAGTCACTTCTGTCGTGTTGGACCCTTTGTGGCCCTATGGACCCTAAAGACTGCCAGGCTCCTCTGTCCATGGGAATCTCCAAAAGAACACTGGAGTGGGTTGCCATGCCTTCCTCCAGGGGTCTTCCTGACCCAGGGATCAAATCCGCGTCTCTTACGTCCCCCTGCATTGGTATGCAGGTTCTTTACTTTTAGTGCCACCTGGGAAGTGAGAATAAGCTTACCCATCTCTAGTACTTGGATATTTCTCCTTTTCCCCCTACTTTTACAATATTCTTGGCATTATGAGGTTAGCAGTCAAGGTTTTCACCAATGGATAGTACTTGGGTGTCCGCAAAAGCCACCTGGGGAGCTTTTATAGAATGAAGACCTGACCCATTGAGCTGGAAGATGAACTCAAGAATGAGTGTTTGGAACGGGTTCTGAAGGTCCAGACCGTCCGTGAGAGACCTGGAAGGACTGTGAGGTGTAAAAGTATATGACTTTATGGAGGCATCAGTTTCAATGGTTCATGTTGGACTCGCTTCCAGTTTTCCCATTCTCACTGAGCTCAGCTAGCTCCCTCCACATTCCATTCTCATGAGAGAAGAGCCCTGAGTTCTCAGGGCTTTAACCCTCTCCTGCCAGAACCCAAGGACCAGAGCCAAGGTGGGGGAGGTTCACGATATGGTGCTGGGCAACAGACGGAAATGGAAGAAAGATTCCAAGGAATGACTGAGCATTTGGGGCAGCGAGCACTTTGTACCTAAGGCTGTGTTTCTCACTCTGATCTAATGAAGCATAACTTTCGGGATGAAGGCATAGGGATCCTCCTGGAGATTCTGATAGTACCAGGGCTTGGGACACATGGACTCAGTCCTTGCCGCTTTCAGCCTGATGGGTTGGCTCAGAGGGCAGGGGGACTTCTCCCTGACATGTATCTGTTACTGAAACTACCAGAATAGGCTTTTTCCTCTTCAGTGGGATGACAGGTGACCAAGCAGCAGAGTTGTGTGGTGACAAGAACACCCCTGAATCTGACCTGGAAACCTGTGTCAAATCCTGGCCGTCAGCCATGTGACTTTAGGAAAATTATTTCATCTTGAGCTGCTGATTCTTCACCTATAAAACGAGAGTAAGCATGTTTATGTATGTGCTAAGTCACTTCTGTCGTGTTGGACCCTTTGTGGCCCTATGGACCCTAAAGACTGCCAGGCTCCTCTGTCCATGGGAATCTCCAAAAGAACACTGGAGTGGGTTGCCATGCCTTCCTCCAGGGGTCTTCCTGACCCAGGGATCAAATCCGCGTCTCTTACGTCTCCTGCATTGGTATGCAGGTTCTTTACTTTTAGTGCCACCTGGGAAGTGAGAATAAGCTTACCCATCTCTAGTACTTGGATATTTCTCCTTTTCCCCCTACTTTTACAATATTCTTGGCATTATGAGGTTAGCAGTCAAGGTTTTCACCAATGGATAGTACTTGGGTGTCCGCAAAAGCCACCTGGGGAGCTTTTATAGAATGAAGACCTGACCCATTGAGCTGGAAGATGAACTCAAGAATGAGTGTTTGGAACGGGTTCTGAAGGTCCAGACCCGTCCGTGAGAGACCTGGAAGGACTGTGAGGTGTAAAAAGTATATGACTTTATGGAGGCATCAGTTTCAATGGTTCATGTTGGCATGCTGGGGCAAGTTAGCAGGGAGTCAGCCTAGCGAAGGACCCGGCATGGACCTGTCTGTTTCTAAGTGGAGTCTTCGCCACTAGACTGCCAGGGAAGTCCTTTTACATTAGTCTTTAGCTCAAGGTAATCCCTCCAAAACACCTCCCTCAAATTGATGGGAATTAAATAGTGATTATAAGTCTGGACCATTAGGTATGAAAGAATAGAATGCCTTTTCCTGAAAAGGAAGTATCACTCATTTATAAAACATGTTGCCAGGAAAAGGGGTGAGGGTGATAAACTAAAGGGCCACAGGGTGTAGATATAGACTCAAGGGTCTGTGGCTATTGTCATATAATGAAGTGAGTGTTTCACATTTGGGGAGGAAATGGTGAATTATTTATTAAATAGTATCTAAATGGGCTTGTCACTGGGATACAAATTTAAGTTAAAACCTATCCTTAGGTCTTACTGCAAAATAAACTTCAGAGATAAATCAGAGATGAAAAGGGGAGGAAAAAAGCAATCCTTAAATCCATATAGCATAAGAAAAACTCAAGAGAACATTTTAGTGATCTTTAGAAAACTAAAGGAAAGACTGACAGATTTAATTGCAAGAAAACAGATTCTCTCTTCTTTTAGAGGACATTTCTATACAGAAAGAAGGCATGAAGTTGATCTTTAGAAAAAACTAAAGGAAATCAAGATTCCTAGGTCTTCCTGACCCAGGGATCAAATCCGCGTCTCTTACGCTCCTGCTTTATGCTTTTTACTTTAGTGCCACCTGGGAAGTGAGAATAAGCTTACCCATCTCTAGTACTTGGATATTTCTCCTTTTCCCCCTACTTTTACAATATTCTTGGCATTATGAGGTTAGCAGTCAAGGTTTTCACCAATGGATAGTACTTGGGTGTCCGCAAAAGCCACCTGGGGAGCTTTTATAGAATGAAGACCTGACCCATTGAGCTGGAAGATGAACTCAAGAATGAGTGTTTGGAACGGGTTCTGAAGGTCCAGACCCGTCCGTGAGAGACCTGGAAGGACTGTGAGGTGTAAAAAGTATATGACTTTATGGAGGCATCAGTTTCAATGGTTCATGTTGGCATGCTGGGGCAAGTTAGCAGGGAGTCAGCCTAGCGAAGGACCCGGCATGGACCTGTCTGTTTCTAAGTGGAGTCTTCGCCACGAGACTGCCCGGGAATTACTTTTACATTAGTCCGTAGCTCAAGGTAAGCCCTCCAAAGCACCTCCCTCAAATTGATGGGAATTAAATAGTGATTATAAGTCTGGACCATTAGGTATGAAAGAATAGAATGCCTTTTCCTGAAAAGGAAGTATCACTCATTTATAAAACATGTTGCCAGGAAAAGGGGTGAGGGTGATAAACTAAAGGGCCACAGGGTGTAGATATAGACTCAAGGGTCTGTGGCTATTGTCATATAATGAAGTGAGTGTTTCACATTTGGGGAGGAAATGGTGAATTATTTATTAAATAGTATCTAAATGGGCTTGTCACTGGGATACAAATTTAAGTTAAAACCTATCCTTAGGTCTTACTGCAAAATAAACTTCAGAGATAAATCAGAGATGAAAAGGGGAGGAAAAAAGCAATCCTTAAATCCATATAGCATAAGAAAAAAACTCAAGAGAACATTTTAGTGATCTTTAGAAAAAAACTAAAAGGAAAGACTGACAGATTTAATTGCAAGAAAACAGATTTCTCTCTCTTTAAATCTTTTAGAGGACATTTCTATACAGAAAAAGAAGGCATGAAGTTAAAAGATAAACACTAATGTGGAAGAAAAGCTGTAAAACATATAAGAGAAAGGGTTAATAGCATTAATATTCATTTTGAGGTTAAAGCTGAGGGTTAAACACATGCTTAGGTTGACTGGGGGACAACCTGAGACTCTGTTGGCCACTCCTCCTGTAGGTTTCTGCCTCAGCTTCCAGGTGGGCAGGCTGGGCCGTAGGGAGGTTGCTAAGTACCAGGAGCTAGAAGAACCCCACTCCTCCATTCTTGTACCCAGAGGGGACCCCCGGGCCCTCCTGTTCCCTTCCCACCTAAGGGGTAGCCGTGGGGACCAGGAGGAGTCATGTACTTCCTCTTTCCCTGAGGCTGATCCCAGAGGGCTTGAGGCCATGCTGGGCATCCGGACTGGAGGCTGAGCAGCTAGAACTGGTGGGTGGAGGTAGGAGGAGTCTGCAGCCTGAGGGTGGGACGGGGAGGAGATGTGGAGGTTGTGAGCAGCAGCAAGGAAGGGACTGGACAGGAGGAAGGTGCGGAGGTGGGGGCCATAGGTGCGTCGGATTTGAAGTCAGAGGCCCCAGAGATGTCTTTTTGTACACCCCAATCCTCCAATCTGCAGTGAGTTCCCTTTGCTAAAGGGAAGGTATCCTCACGTTGTTTTCAGGAAATAATGTGATGTGTGAGAGCCCATCTTGGGACATTAATTGCTTCCTTGGTTCGTTCATTCATTCATAGATGACTTATTGATCATTTACTCTGATCCACACCTTGCTGGGTGATGGGAATACTCCCCATGCCTTTGTGTTGACACATTTTAAGTCAATGTGAAGACACAGAGTTACAATGGAAAACTATGAATAAGTCTTCTAAGTTTCTGCCTTCTGGGGAAAAGGGGTCAAAGAAAAACCAAGGTTTGGGTTTCTACCCTAAGTTTCCTCAACCTGTTGTAGGCATGGGAGAGGCACTGGAATAAAGGGTTCATGAGCCTCCTGGGCTTATTAATTTTATGAAGGCACATATTTCATAGGGTCACACATGTCACACATGTCCAAAGTGAAACAGACTTCTGAACTGACACAGCCTGGCATTTGATTTTTGGTACGTGGCCAATAAGTAAATAAATAAATAAAGAGGATAGGGGGATTTTATCATAAATACTGCTATCTAATCCACTGTCACTTTGTAAGGTCCCTTTGAATTTTTGATGGAAAAGATGTTTTTGTCTGGGTCCGGCTTCAGGACAAAGGGATAGTAACACAGAGCACAGTTGATAGTGGTTAAAAACAAGTTCAAAGATCCTATACTTTGTAACCGAGTTGCTGAGCAATAATGGAAGAATTCCTGACCCAGCAGGGAGAGCCTGGCCAAGCCCTGCCCACAGGGGCTGACAATAAAGGCCCCTCCTCCCGCTGTCAGTGAAAGCAAATACTGTCTTGATGGCCACAGGCTGCTCTCACTGCTTGGGCAGAAGAGAGTGATTCCCTGGGCTGTGTTTTCAGAATGACGGAAAATCTTCAGCGGTGTTCTGGAGGGAGGATTTAGATGTCTGGGACTAAATAGGTCAGCACAGGACTGGGAAACCAATGCCCTGAGTTTTAGTTCTGGCTTCTGACTTTGCCCAAGGTCTTCTCTCGGACCCTGGTTCCTCATCTGTCTAAAAGGAGTCATGAGCTTATGAATGCTTTTTCTCAAGACTCAATGAGGATCAAATGTGAGCGAGTCCATCTATACAACTCACCTGTTCCAGTTAGAATCTCAAGCAAGGCAAGAGCTCATTCCAGCGTTCACTTGGTGGCTGCTCTTGTCCTTGGCCATGACCACACATCCGTACCCATCTTCTTCACGCTCCTGTCACTTCCTGTGTCTGTGAACCAGACATCAGTACCATCCCTTCTGTTGTTCTGAAGACGTGTCTTTCCAGGTGGGGACTACATTTCCCAGCCTGCCTTGCATCCAGGGTTGGCCATGGACCAGTTCTCATCCAGGGAAGGTGAGCGGAAGTGACCAGTCACTTCCTACCCTAAGTTTCCTCAACCTGTTGTAGGCATGGAGAGGCACTGGAATAAAGGGTTCATGAGCCTCCTGGGCTTATTAATTTTATGAAGGCACATATTTCATAGGGTCACACATGTCACACATGTCCAAAGTGAAACAGACTTCTGAACTGACACAGCCTGGCATTTGATTTTTGGTACGTGGCCAATAAGTAAATAAATAAATAAAGAGGATAGGGGGATTTTATCATAAATACTGCTATCTAATCCACTGTCACTTTGTAAGGTCCCTTTGAATTTTTGATGGAAAAGATGTTTTTGTCTGGGTCCGGCTTCAGGACAAAGGGATAGTAACACAGAGCACAGTTGATAGTGGTTAAAAACAAGTTCAAAGATCCTATACTTTGTAACCGAGTTGCTGAGCAATAATGGAAGAATTCCTGACCCAGCAGGGAGAGCCTGGCCAAGCCCTGCCCACAGGGGCTGACAATAAAGGCCCCTCCTCCCGCTGTCAGTGAAAGCAAATACTGTCTTGATGGCCACAGGCTGCTCTCACTGCTTGGGCAGAAGAGAGTGATTCCCTGGGCTGTGTTTTCAGAATGACGGAAAATCTTCAGCGGTGTTCTGGAGGGAGGATTTAGATGTCTGGGACTAAATAGGTCAGCACAGGACTGGGAAACCAATGCCCTGAGTTTTAGTTCTGGCTTCTGACTTTGCCCAAGGTCTTCTCTCGGACCCTGGTTCCTCATCTGTCTAAAAGGAGTCATGAGCTTATGAATGCTTTTTCTCAAGACTCAATGAGGATCAAATGTGAGCGAGTCCATCTATACAACTCACCTGTTCCAGTTAGAATCTCAAGCAAGGCAAGAGCTCATTCCAGCGTTCACTTGGTGGCTGCTCTTGTCCTTGGCCATGACCACACATCCGTACCCATCTTCTTCACGCTCCTGTCACTTCCTGTGTCTGTGAACCAGACATCAGTACCATCCCTTCTGTTGTTCTGAAGACGTGTCTTTCCAGGTGGGGACTACATTTCCCAGCCTGCCTTGCATCCAGGGTTGGCCATGGACCAGTTCTCATCCAGGGAAGGTGAGCGGAAGTGACCAGTCACTTCCTGGTGGGGGGTTTGTATGAAGCAGCTGGGGCTTTTCCAGTCTCCTGGCCTTTATCTCCCAGCTCCATGCAAAGGGTTCCAAGGCCCTTGGGGGATGATGTAGCTTGAGAGACAGGAAGCCTGAATCCCTGAATCACCACATGGAGGAAAGCTATCAGTCAAAGAGTATCAACTAAATTGAACTCTGCGGTGAGGTAAAACCACTGAAATAGGGGAGTTATTGTTACAGCAGCTACTGTTACCCTAAATGAGACACGGTCTCTGTGTATTCACCTCCTCTGGCACACCTGTCCCTACTTCCTTCCCTTCCAAACCTCTCAGACATTCACTGGTAACATTCAGAATATTTGGATCATGATGTTATCAATTCAGTCATTGATTGAACAAGTGTTGATACAGCTCAGGTACCATGTACAAGAGGCAGTGCTGAGCACCTGGGCCTCAAGGCAGAGTCCACCACTACCCTTCCTGCTGGAACTCATGGTCTGGTTACCCTGCACCCCCAAGTCTAGCTACTGGCCTGAGGCTTCATCCTCCCATCGCAGGATCCAGCTCACAGTCCAGTCTTCTGGTCCTGGACTTCAGCTTCTCCCTGGAGGCCAGCCCACCATCACTGCTGAGGCCACACCCTAAAGAATTTCTCTCCCCCAGTGTTGCCACTCCCCCTTATTAAGCCTTGTAGCCCTCATTATACCATCCTCTGACTCCTCGTAGTTCCACTAGCCCCATCCCATGGAGACCTCAAAAACCAGAACCTCCATCTCTTTGCGTAATTTGTCCCCTCCTGCCTTCTCTCTTAATTTAGAATTGGAGGCTGAGAGTTTCCATTGCTCCTTTGCAAATGCCTTCACCCTGTGTCATGGAAGACTAGAAAATTTGGGTGGACTGGAGGGTGCATGTTCCTGGCAACCCAAGTAGGTCCTAACTAGCGTTCACCTTGGTGGCTGCTCTTGTCCTTGGCCATGACCACACATCCGTACCCATCTTCTTCACGCTCCTGTCACTTCCTGTGTCTGTGAACCAGACATCAGTACCATCCCTTCTGTTGTTCTGAAGACGTGTCTTTCCAGGTGGGGACTACATTTCCCAGCCTGCCTTGCATCCAGGGTTGGCCATGGACCAGTTCTCATCCAGGGAAGGTGAGCGGAAGTGACCAGTCACTTCCTGGTGGGGGGTTTGTATGAAGCAGCTGGGGCTTTTCCAGTCTCCTGGCCTTTATCTCCCAGCTCCATGCAAAGGGTTCCAAGGCCCTTGGGGGATGATGTAGCTTGAGAGACAGGAAGCCTGAATCCCTGAATCACCACATGGAGGAAAGCTATCAGTCAAAGAGTATCAACTAAATTGAACTCTGCGGTGAGGTAAAACCACTGAAATAGGGGAGTTATTGTTACAGCAGCTACTGTTACCCTAAATGAGACACGGTCTCTGTGTATTCACCTCCTCTGGCACACCTGTCCCTACTTCCTTCCCTTCCAAACCTCTCAGACATTCACTGGTAACATTCAGAATATTTGGATCATGATGTTATCAATTCAGTCATTGATTGAACAAGTGTTGATACAGCTCAGGTACCATGTACAAGAGGCAGTGCTGAGCACCTGGGCCTCAAGGCAGAGTCCACCACTACCCTTCCTGCTGGAACTCATGGTCTGGTTACCCTGCACCCCCAAGTCTAGCTACTGGCCTGAGGCTTCATCCTCCCATCGCAGGATCCAGCTCACAGTCCAGTCTTCTGGTCCTGGACTTCAGCTTCTCCCTGGAGGCCAGCCCACCATCACTGCTGAGGCCACACCCTAAAGAATTTCTCTCCCTCAGTGTTGCCACTCCCCCTTATTAAGCCTTGTAGCCCTCATTATACCATCCTCTGACTCCTCGTAGTTCCACTAGCCCCATCCCATGGAGACCTCAAAAACCAGAACCTCCATCTCTTTGCGTAATTTGTCCCCTCCTGCCTTCTCTCTTAATTTAGAATTGGAGGCTGAGAGTTTCCATTGCTCCTTTGCAAATGCCTTCACCCTGTGTCATGGAAGACTAGAAAATTTGGGTGGACTGGAGGGTGCATGTTCCTGGCAACCCAAGTAGGTCCTAATGGTTCTGTAGGATCTACTAATTTGTCCTGATTCTTGCCTGTCCTCCTTTTGGACTTCACACTGCCTCCTCTCAATAAACACTGCCTGAAGTTTTAGACTGAGGACACTGTACCCCATGCCTGGGAACAGGTATCTGAGGAATCGATGTTCCTGCAAACTGATCCTGCTGCCTTTTTAAGTGGAAGGATTTAGATGTGGCCACTGGGCTTGTCCAACAGAATGCAGGCTGGATTTATACTCTGTTCACCCTGTTTACACAGTATACAACATATGCAACTGTTCATGGTTGCCTTGGCTTTGAGCTCCTAGGGTCCTTCCTCTGGCTTTGTCTCTCCAGCCAAATCCAGGTCTCCTTGCCATGTTCTGTACTCTCTACCGATTGCCAGCATCATGGGGCTATTGCATATCATGGGCTATTAATACTTCACCACTCTGCCTTTTTGCTTTTGCTGTTTCATCTGATAAAGCATTCTTCTTTGCTTAGCCAGCTATGGTCTTTCTTTTGTTTGGGGATGTCCTCAGCCTGGAAGTGTTTCTGTACTCCTTGCTTCCTCCCTTCTCGCTTCCTGCAGCCCAGGGTCACCCCCTGCAGTGGGCACTCACTGTCCTCCACTGCACAGCCTGTACACACAGCTCTCTGAATGCAGCCCCTGTCCTCCACTGCACCCGAAAGTCGTACTGGCCTGAGGCTTCATCCTCCCATCGCAGGATCCAGCTCACAGTCCAGTCTTCTGGTCCTGGACTTCAGCTTCTCCTGGAGGCCAGCCCACCATCACTGCTGAGGCCACACCCTAAAGAATTTCTCTCCTCAGTGTTGCCACTCCCCCTTATTAAGCCTTGTAGCCCTCATTATACCATCCTCTGACTCCTCGTAGTTCCACTAGCCCCATCCCATGGAGACCTCAAAAACCAGAACCTCCATCTCTTTGCGTAATTTGTCCCCTCCTGCCTTCTCTCTTAATTTAGAATTGGAGGCTGAGAGTTTCCATTGCTCCTTTGCAAATGCCTTCACCCTGTGTCATGGAAGACTAGAAAATTTGGGTGGACTGGAGGGTGCATGTTCCTGGCAACCCAAGTAGGTCCTAATGGTTCTGTAGGATCTACTAATTTGTCCTGATTCTTGCCTGTCCTCCTTTTGGACTTCACACTGCCTCCTCTCAATAAACACTGCCTGAAGTTTTAGACTGAGGACACTGTACCCCATGCCTGGGAACAGGTATCTGAGGAATCGATGTTCCTGCAAACTGATCCTGCTGCCTTTTTAAGTGGAAGGATTTAGATGTGGCCACTGGGCTTGTCCAACAGAATGCAGGCTGGATTTATACTCTGTTCACCCTGTTTACACAGTATACAACATATGCAACTGTTCATGGTTGCCTTGGCTTTGAGCTCCTAGGGTCCTTCCTCTGGCTTTGTCTCTCCAGCCAAATCCAGGTCTCCTTGCCATGTTCTGTACTCTCTACCGATTGCCAGCATCATGGGGCTATTGCATATCATGGGCTATTAATACTTCACCACTCTGCCTTTTTGCTTTTGCTGTTTCATCTGATAAAGCATTCTTCTTTGCTTAGCCAGCTATGGTCTTTCTTTTGTTTGGGGATGTCCTCAGCCTGGAAGTGTTTCTGTACTCCTTGCTTCCTCCCTTCTCGCTTCCTGCAGCCCAGGGTCACCCCCTGCAGTGGGCACTCACTGTCCTCCACTGCACAGCCTGTACACACAGCTCTCTGAATGCAGCCCCGTTCAGGCTGGGACCACATCTGTCATCTGGATAGTCTGCTCTAGCACTGGACCTGCCAACGGAGGAAGGCAGGAATGGAATTAAACAAGGAAGATGACTTTGACCTCAAGGAGTGATTGGTACAATGAAATGAGTCCATACTGAGAGATTCACTCCTTGATTCCCTGCTTCAACAAAGACTTTCAGAGCACACCGTGAGTGCCAGGCACTGTGCTGGCCCCTGGTGCACAGTGAGTAAGACAGACACCGGTTCTGGCTGTGTCAGAGACCCCAGTCTTGGCTTCTGTTAATACATACATCGCTGGATCAGAAAGAGGAATGTGAAAGGTGAATTCCGATGGGAACAGTGATAGAGAAAATGAAAAAGGCTAGAGCCTCAAATGACCCTAACCTGCTGGCAGAAGGCTTTGGGAGTAGAAGGACCATGAGAGTAGCAAGGGCCTGGGTCACCACCCACAAGTGACCTTGAAGAGCCTGGGCTGGGAAGTCAAGATGCTGGGTTCCCAGCCTTGCTCTCACAGGACCAGTTCAGCCATCTCCCTGTCTCCTCCCTGGAGTTTCAGCTTTGAGGGACGAGGAGAGTCCAAGCTGAGTGACACACTTGAGCCCTAGATTTGATCAGAGTATGTTTTAGGAGGGTGCCCTACCCTTAGCACAAGCCCCTAGCTCCTGGGTACAGAGGTCACTGCAGATCTGGGGGTGACCAAGGCTCCTTTTTAGGGCAAAGCCAAGCTGCTTGCTAAAATGTGAAGAACCCACCTGCTCACCCACTGCTGCTGGAGCTGCCATTTTAATAACCAAGTTTAGGAGATCCAATTAAGATTGGGAACCTGCTCCCTCTTCCAGGGAGGCCTCACAATTGGTATTTTTTCTTTGCGAGAGCATGAGAGGGGGCCCTTTGCAGGGGTTTTTGTACAGCGAGCAGCGCAGACAGAAAAAGGGGGAAAAAAACAACTTTGCCTCAAAGATGCCAATAATAGAGGATTTCTTTTCCCGGTCTCCCCATGGAAGGTTGTCAACAGTGCAGGCATAATCGGGCCGGCGGCTGCCCTGCTCAGAGAGGGGGACGTGTGCTCCTTTGTTACGAAGGGCTGAATAGGATGTCCCTGCACCCAGACCTGGCCTCCCGGCGAACAAAGGGCCCCTTTGTCACCCTGGGCAAAGAGTGCTGCCGAGGTTGCCACAGCAACTCCGGGACAGAGACTTAACGTGCAAGTGACATTTCAGATGGGAAGCAGGCATTCAAAAATTCAAATTTCTTTATGTATAGTGGTTTTCTTCTCTGGATATTTTAAAGGAACCATATGGCAAACAAAAGAAAAACAAACAAGTCAGCGATAAACACGTCGCCAAGCAAACAAACACCAGTGCAAGTCAGCAGGCGGGTCCGTCCCTGCCTTGATGGGTTGAAAAGCCTTATGGACAGCATCGCTGGGGCCCCTGGATGAGCTGTGTGTTGTTCTTATCCCAAAGGCAACTGGACACCAGTAAAGAAAGTTTGAAAACAAAATCCTCTAGACTTCTACCCGCTGGATGCAGGGCCCTTTTTCTAACTCTGTTTCTGCCTTCCCTAGAGTCGTATGAGCCACAGCAGAAGAGCGGCGGTGGGGGATGCAAAGATGAGTCAGATTCTCTCTCTCCAAGGCTGATGGGATAGTGGGGTTCTCAGGGACCGTGCTTTCCTTAGAACTCTGGACAGACTCTAGTCGGAACCCCAGACAGTTGCTCATTAGAGGGAATAGCCGATGATGCTTGGGGTACGGAGCAGCAGCTTAGAGGAGGGGGAGCCTGAGAAGGGGTTTGCCAGTCCGCCCAATACTGATACTTAGTTGGTATTTCCTGGATGAAATGAGGGAGGAAGGGAGGGAAGGAAGGAAGAGTGGGAGGAAGGGCTCTTCTCCATTCTTTTAAAGGGGAAAGCATCGTAAATAGCAGGATGCAGGCAAAGCGGCAGGCAAAAAAAAAGGTCTTAAACAATTGCCACCACAATATTCCAAGATCTTTTCCTTTAACACTTTTTCATAACAGGTTAATAAACAATGCTGAAGGAATATTACAGCCAGCACCTGCATGTCCGCCACCTGGATTTGGCTATTAACATTTTACTTTTTTCTAACTTTATTACATATTTATCCATCTAGCCATTTCTTCACTCATTCATCAGCCCTTACTTTTTGGACACATTTCAAATGCAGACATCTTTTAACTCCCCTAGAATACATCAGTGTGTGCGTAGTTAGTCTGATATTTGTTTACATTTTTTCTTTTGATTTGAAATTTACATGCAAGGGGGAAACATACAAATCTTTCTTTTTAAACAGACTCTTACTGAGTGTCAGTTACATTTATTCTGCTTTGTTTTAGTTAGCATCTAATCCAATGACTGGCGCATACTGGGTGCTTAACAAAGGTAGTTTATTTATTCTTATTTTTGGCTCTCCTGGGTCTTTTTTGCTACATGGGCTTTTCTTTAGTTGCAAAGAGTGGGGGCTACTCTCTAGTTGTGGTGCAAAGTGTTCTCATTGCAGAGGGCTCTCTGGTTGCGGAGCACAGGCGCTAGGGCACTCGGGCTTCAGTAATTGCAGCTCCCAGACTCTAGACCACAGGTTTCATCATTGTGGCTCACAGGCTTTGTTGCTCTGCAGCATGTGGGATATTCCCCCATCAGGGATCAAACCGGTGTCTCCTGCATTGGCAGGCAAATTCCTTACTAGTGAGCCACCAGAGAAGCCCTGTACAAATCTTAAATGTGCACGGTCTGAGTCTTAACAACTGTATCTGTCTATGTAACCCAACCCTTTGTTAAGATACAGAACAGTAGGTCACACCAGAAAGTTTCCTCATGCTCCTTCCCAATCTAGCCTTAACACACACACACACACACACACACACACACACACAACACAGCCATTTTGTTACTTGTTTTTCACGTACCATTGTAGTAAAATAATTTTTCATGTTGCGTGCTAGCCTTCATGGTAATTTGTTCTTTTCACTCATTCCATTCTATAGTCTCCTAAGGTCTGTTCTGTCCCAAACACTGGAGACACAACCCCATATGAGATGGTGCGTTAGGTTTCTGAAACTAAGTTACCGGGGTTTGAGTCTCAGGTCCAGAGTTCTATAGGGCTAGTCACCTAACCTTTTTTTTTTATTATTATTATTTTCCTTTATTTTAAAGATTTTACAGAATTTTGTTGTTCACCAACATGTATGTTCCCAGATCATTCATATGCATATCCCTGGACCCTCCCCCACCCAGTTCCCCCCTCCCATCCCTCCAGACCATCGCCCCAAATGGTTGTAGGTACTCCTATTACCCTAGCACAATGACAATAGCTATCTTTTCTACACATGACAGTGTAACACCTAACCTTTTTGAACGTCACTTTCTTGACCTATAACCTGGGGATGGTGAGGAGGACAGCTCTACAGGCGGTTTTTTAGAGAAACTCTTACTGAGTGTCAGTTACATTTATTCTGCTTTGTTTTAGTTAGCATCTAATCCAATGACTGGCGCATACTGGGTGCTTAACAAAGGTAGTTTATTTATTCTTATTTTTGGCTCTCCTGGGTCTTTTTTGCTACATGGGCTTTTCTTTAGTTGCAAAGAGTGGGGGCTACTCTCTAGTTGTGGTGCAAAGTGTTCTCATTGCAGAGGGCTCTCTGGTTGCGAGCACAGGCGCTAGGGCACTCGGGCTTCAGTAATTGCAGCTCCCAGACTCTAGACCACAGGTTTCATCATTGTGGCTCACAGGCTTTGTTGCTCTGCAGCATGTGGGATATTCCCCCATCAGGGATCAAACCGGTGTCTCCTGCATTGGCAGGCAAATTCCTTACTAGTGAGCCACCAGAGAAGCCCTGTACAAATCTTAAATGTGCACGGTCTGAGTCTTAACAACTGTATCTGTCTATGTAACCCAACCCTTTGTTAAGATACAGAACAGTAGGTCACACCAGAAAGTTTCCTCATGCTCCTTCCCAATCTAGCCTTAACACACACACACACACACACACACACACACACACACACGCAACACAGCCATTTTGTTACTTGTTTTTCACGTACCATTGTAGTAAAATAATTTTTCATGTTGCGTGCTAGCCTTCATGGTAATTTGTTCTTTTCACTCATTCCATTCTATAGTCTCCTAAGGTCTGTTCTGTCCCAAACACTGGAGACACAACCCCATATGAGATGGTGCGTTAGGTTTCTGAAACTAAGTTACCGGGGTTTGAGTCTCAGGTCCAGAGTTCTATAGGGCTAGTCACCTAACCTTTTTTTTTTATTATTATTATTTTCCTTTATTTTAAAGATTTTACAGAATTTTGTTGTTCACCAACATGTATGTTCCCAGATCATTCATATGCATATCCCTGGACCCTCCCCCACCCAGTTCCCCCCTCCCATCCCTCCAGACCATCGCCCCAAATGGTTGTAGGTACTCCTATTACCCTAGCACAATGACAATAGCTATCTTTTCTACACATGACAGTGTAACACCTAACCTTTTTGAACGTCACTTTCTTGACCTATAACCTGGGGATGGTGAGGAGGACAGCTCTACAGGCGGTTAAGAGAATTAATAATACACCTCAAACACTTAATACATAATATTCAGTGGTGTTCTTCAGAGAGTCCATAGCTGAGTGGTTGCTGTCAGTATTCCAGGACCAAGAAACCTTTCTTATTTCTCACGGCCATAACCAGACTGTTCTCTCTGCCCAATTTTAGCTACTATAAGCCCTACTTTTCTGGACATCTTTGGACCAGGAAACTTGGGCTTCTCCCAAATAGTTTCCTGAGACCCTCCAAGGAAGAGATTAGAAGAGAGTGATCAGAGAGCTGCACATCTTTGATTTTAATATTGTTCTCATGTTCTGTTCTGATGCTTCTTCTAAGGGTGGACCTGTTTATAAACCCTCAGCAGTTGGGGAGTGGCTGTCACTCTAAGGGGCCTTGTCACATATCTTCTTCCGTGTGAAAAGTACCAATGAGCCCCATCTCTATTCTCATTTTCCCAAGCCTATACATCTCTGAGGCTACTATGGGTGATGGAGAGTATAGACAAGGGGGGTGTCTGGGTCCAAAGTGGAGCCTCGATATCCTTAGAAGGGGAAGCATTAGCACATTCTCTTGTGGAAATGAAGGAGCCTTAAGATCACAGATTCCTGAGTTGAGACAACCCACCCCTGCCTAGAGCTGAGTCAACTGAGGATGGGCCCAAGGGTAGGGCCAAGAGATACCCATCTACTTTACTTGCCTAACTCCTAAATTGCCTACAGCGCCCAGTTCATCATCACCTCCTTCAAGAAGCCCTCCTTTGTGTTCCCTAACCGTTCTATAGGGCTAGTCACCTAACCTTTTTTTTTTATTATTATTATTTTCCTTTATTTTAAAGATTTTACAGAATTTTGTTGTTCACCAACATGTATGTTCCCAGATCATTCATATGCATATCCCTGGACCCTCCCCCACCCAGTTCCCCCCTCCCATCCCTCCAGACCATCGCCCCAAATGGTTGTAGGTACTCCTATTACCCTAGCACAATGACAATAGCTATCTTTTCTACACATGACAGTGTAACACCTAACCTTTTTGAACGTCACTTTCTTGACCTATAACCTGGGGATGGTGAGGAGGACAGCTCTACAGGCGGTTAAGAGAATTAATAATACACCTCAAACACTTAATACATAATATTCAGTGGTGTTCTTCAGAGAGTCCATAGCTGAGTGGTTGCTGTCAGTATTCCAGGACCAAGAAACCTTTCTTATTTCTCACGGCCATAACCAGACTGTTCTCTCTGCCCAATTTTAGCTACTATAAGCCCTACTTTTCTGGACATCTTTGGACCAGGAAACTTGGGCTTCTCCCAAATAGTTTCCTGAGACCCTCCAAGGAAGAGATTAGAAGAGAGTGATCAGAGAGCTGCACATCTTTGATTTTAATATTGTTCTCATGTTCTGTTCTGATGCTTCTTCTAAGGGTGGACCTGTTTATAAACCCTCAGCAGTTGGGGAGTGGCTGTCACTCTAAGGGGCCTTGTCACATATCTTCTTCCGTGTGAAAAGTACCAATGAGCCCCATCTCTATTCTCATTTTCCCAAGCCTATACATCTCTGAGGCTACTATGGGTGATGGAGAGTATAGACAAGGGGGGTGTCTGGGTCCAAAGTGGAGCCTCGATATCCTTAGAAGGGGAAGCATTAGCACATTCTCTTGTGGAAATGAAGGAGCCTTAAGATCACAGATTCCTGAGTTGAGACAACCCACCCCTGCCTAGAGCTGAGTCAACTGAGGATGGGCCCAAGGGTAGGGCCAAGAGATACCCATCTACTTTACTTGCCTAACTCCTAAATTGCCTACAGCGCCCAGTTCATCATCACCTCCTTCAAGAAGCCCTCCTTTGTGTTCCCAGTCTCATATCTTTTCTCATCTCCACTGTGTTTACTAAACTATTTAACTATTTCTTTGTCTGCCTTCCCAATTCAGCTGTGAGCTCCATGGGAGCACAAATTAGGTCTTTATTATAGTTTAATCTCTAGTCTCTTGCATATGATCAAAAATATTTTTCACTTATTAGCTTTCCTAACATTTGCCAAATACTTTCTACTTGCCAGATAATTTATAGTTACCTTTCTATTAAAACTATTACTTTTTACCCAGTTGCTATAGAAAATTTGTAGATTAGAGACAATAGAAAATAGAACATATAAAATATAGAAAAAATATAGTTTAATGACAAAGACAATCCTCGACTATGATAAAGAAAAGGAGAGAAAAAGAATAGATAACAGATACAGAAGAGTTCTTACACCTTTATGCAAATACATTTGAAGTTAGAGAAAATAAGCAACCATAAAAGTATAATTTACCAACATTTACTGAAGAAAACTATGACATAATGATCCAATTATAATTTAAGCAGTTGAATCAGTTACCCCAATTCTCCCCCAACTCATTAGACAAAATGAGTATAGCCTTGACATGCAAAGATTGGCAATAATAGTACAAAAAATTTTAAGACCAATTTCAGTTACTAACATAGATGCAAAGATTATAAATGAAATAATGCAAATGGCTTTTGCAGTATATTAAAAAGTGAATTATAACTGAATAGAAGTTCCAACAATTATCTCAGGAATTCATGGATGGTTCACCATGAAAATATCTGTTAATATAATTTGCAATATTAATAGGTTAAGATGATTATTTGAATAAATGCTTAAAAAGTGTTACCGATTAGAATTAATCCATGCTCCCCAGAAAAATCTCTTAGCAGAATAGGAACTAAAAAGAAACTTTAATTGGTAAAGAGTATGAACAAACATTTACAGCTATTATCTTAATAGCTTAATGGTAAGATGTAAACTGTGTGCTTATGAAAGTAAGGAACAAGACAAGAATTCCTGATGTCAACATTTGTATATAGCATTAATTCTCAAACTTACCATTGCCTAACTCCTAAATTGCCTACAGCGCCCAGTTCATCATCACCTCCTTCAAGAAGCCCTCCTTTGTGTTCCCAGTCTCATATCTTTTCTCATCTCCACTGTGTTTACTAAACTATTTAACTATTTCTTTGTCTGCCTTCCCAATTCAGCTGTGAGCTCCATGGGAGCACAAATTAGGTCTTTATTATAGTTTAATCTCTAGTCTCTTGCATATGATCAAAAATATTTTTCACTTATTAGCTTTCCTAACATTTGCCAAATACTTTCTACTTGCCAGATAATTTATAGTTACCTTTCTATTAAAACTATTACTTTTTACCCAGTTGCTATAGAAAATTTGTAGATTAGAGACAATAGAAAATAGAACATATAAAATATAGAAAAAATATAGTTTAATGACAAAGACAATCCTCGACTATGATAAAGAAAAGGAGAGAAAAAGAATAGATAACAGATACAGAAGAGTTCTTACACCTTTATGCAAATACATTTGAAGTTAGAGAAAATAAGCAACCATAAAAGTATAATTTACCAACATTTACTGAAGAAAACTATGACATAATGATCCAATTATAATTTAAGCAGTTGAATCAGTTACCCCAATTCTCCCCCAACTCATTAGACAAAATGAGTATAGCCTTGACATGCAAAGATTGGCAATAATAGTACAAAAAATTTTAAGACCAATTTCAGTTACTAACATAGATGCAAAGATTATAAATGAAATAATGCAAATGGCTTTTGCAGTATATTAAAAAGTGAATTATAACTGAATAGAAGTTCCAACAATTATCTCAGGAATTCATGGATGGTTCACCATGAAAATATCTGTTAATATAATTTGCAATATTAATAGGTTAAGATGATTATTTGAATAAATGCTTAAAAAGTGTTACCGATTAGAATTAATCCATGCTCCCCAGAAAAATCTCTTAGCAGAATAGGAACTAAAAAGAAACTTTAATTGGTAAAGAGTATGAACAAACATTTACAGCTATTATCTTAATAGCTTAATGGTAAGATGTAAACTGTGTGCTTATGAAAGTAAGGAACAAGACAAGAATTCCTGATGTCAACATTTGTATATAGCATTAATTCTAGAGGAGGGGGACAATGCCATAAGAAAAGACAAGTAAGTAGTGAGATGACTGGAACAGAAGGGCAGATTCAATCACCCTCCCATCCTCGTTCTACAGATGATAGGACCATTCATGTAGAAAATCCAAGAGAATCTACAGAAAAACTTTTAGAACAAACAAGAAAGTTTAGCTGGCTTTGTTGACACAAGATCCACAACTTTAATGGTATTCCTTTATATGTCCTTGTTGTTTAGTCACTAAGTCGTGTTTGACTCTGTTGTGACCCCATGGGCTGTAGCCACCAAGCTCCTCTGTCCATGGGATTTCCCAAGCAAACATACTGGAATGGGTTGCCATTTCCTTCTCCAGGGAATCTTCTCGACTCATTATTTATTATATACATATATAATCTCTAAATATTGAAAGACTTTTATCAAAAAACCCTCAATTCTCTCCAAGTTAATCTAGTAACTAAATATAATTCTAAATAAAACATTAACAGAGTTTTCTTTTTTGCATAAAGTGAAATTCACATGTAAGATCAGAGAGACGTAGTGAGGTCTAGTGGTTATGAGTGTGGGCTTTAAAGTCAAACCAGCTAGTTGAAAATCCTGGCTACACCATGTGCTAATTACAAATAAGTTACTTGATCTCTTTGTGCCTCAGGTTGCTCATTTGTCAAATAGGGATAAGAGCAGTACCTACCTCACGGGGTTGTTGTCAGGATTCACAGAGGGAATGTATGTATGACACTTAGCACAGCGTCTGGCACACATCTGGTACTTTTTAGATGATATTAGGACGTCTTTTAATTGAGAGCTGCACATGGTGATTTATTTAGATTTCTTATTTCTTTTTTGAGTGGGATTCATTCACATTTAACTTTTCCAGCTTCTCTCTTTCTGTAACCAGTGCACAGTAATATACAGGTGTGCACATGGCCGACAAAGGTAAGGAAACCTCGAGAGTTCTCAGGGAGTGTGTTCCAGATAGCTCACTCATTACAGTGTCTTGTTTTGTAAGACAATCTGCACAATGTAATTTAAACTCACGTGTAGTGTGCTGTTGCTCACTCATTACAATATCTTTGTTTTGTAAGACAATCTGCACAATGTAATTTAAACTCACATGTAGTGTGCTGTTGCACAGGAGCACGTATTTCAAGTATTTCAGGTGGAATCCCAGCTCCACAAAGTTCTGGCTGTGCATCTGAGGCTCAGGGACTTTCCTCTAAGCCTCAGTTTCCTATTTTGTAAAAAGCACTTTGATTATAATGCCCACCAAGAAGGCTGGTGAGGAGGTCTTATAATGCACTTTTTCCCACAGTAGGGCTCCATGAACTCCGGTCCCTTCTTAGGAGTTCTCCACCTTCCCACCTTCCTCCCAGCCCCTACCTCCTCTCCCCAGGAAAGTTGGAAGAGTGTAAAAGCCTCCCAGATGGGCTTTGGCACTGCCCCCTCCTCCGGAAAACCGGAGACAGATTCATGGGTGGGCCATCAGGGCAAAATTCCCTTCTTTTCTGAGGGAACTGTAGAGCTGTTGACTAGGAAAGCATGCATTAATAACGATGACTCACAATTGAAGAGTCCTTCAGAGGTTTAGACATGCTTTGCTCTTGATTTCCTCATTGCTTCTCACAACAAACCGGTGGCATAGGCACTACCTTCCCATTTTTAGAAGTGGAAACTGAGACTCAGAGGGGCGGTGACTTGGATAAGGCAAAACTGGGAGTTGAGCAGAGCCAAGTACTTGAACTCAGAGGCTTTGATGTCTCAGTGCTCTTAGATGCAGGGCCTGAGTGAATTATCTTCTGCTAAAATTTCTGCCACACATGCATTGGTTCATTTGATCTTTTGTCCAGAAGACATTTTGAGTGGAAGTTGTGGGCTGACTTGGCCAGTGGTCAGAAACAATGGACAGATTGGAGTGCTGTTGAGGGTGTACAATGGTTAGGGCCCCAAGAGCGCCCAATGGATTCATCAGACAAAGCCACCCACTTCAATCAAGTTCCTAAAAAAGACGCACACACACACACACACACACCCCACACATACAAGCGAGAGTGCCTAAGGAAAGCAGAGTACTGCTCTGCTATTAGATGGACTTGAATCTTGTGCAGACACTACTGGGACTCTGCCCACGTCGCCGTAAACCTCACCATTCCAGTGCATGAAGCCCCAGGTTACAGCTGTTGGTACCTGCATCTCTTTGTCTATTGGCTTTCTCCAGTTGCGAGAGCCCCATTCTACCTGTGAGGCTGAACTGCCATGGAATTAATGCTTTCTGAGAGCAATCTTCAACCAAGACTATGAGGAGTTAATGGGTAAAGACTCCAACTCTCTGCCCCTTAAGTGGAATAACTCTGGGGTAGTGTTCTACATTGTATTCCAGAATTCTCCAGGGGAATGAGGCTCCATTTGCTTTCAGTGGTAATTTGATAATGTGGCCTTTACTAGTGGCTTCCCAGGTGGTGCTAGTGGTAAAGAACCCACCTGCCATTGCAGGAGACTAAGAGATATGTTCAATCCCTGGGTCAGGAAGATCCCCTGGGGGAGGGCATGGCAACCCACTCCAGTATTCTGGTCTTGAGAATCCTATGGACAGAGGAGCCTGGCCTGCTGTAGTCCTTGGGGTCGCAAAGAGTTGATCATGACTGAAGCGACTTGGCACACACACACGTGCCCTTTACTGACTGTTTCTTTCCTGGGATCACTCCTCCAACCTCCTTCCCATGTGTCCTGGAGTCACTCTCCAACAGACTATTTGCACTAGCATTCTTGCATCAGGATAAGCTTTTGAGAGGCCCCCAACTAAAAGAAGTGAGCTTTTCTCTGGGGATTTCCTTTTCCATACCCCAATCCAGCTGAGCATATCCCATCACATCGAAGCCTGAGTCAGATGTTATGCACAGTGGCCACTGGGAGGGAAGAGACAGAGGGGCAGACATTGCTGGGAGCAACCCACCTGTGCTACACTGTGACTCCCCTCACTGGCAAGAGTAGCCCATCTGTTCCCTGGAATCTGCACAATTCAGAGGCTACTTCTTCCTGAGTATGTGTGTGTGTGTGTGTGTGTGTATAGATAGGAAATCCCTCGAGAGCTCTACCTCCCCTGGAGGTGGGCATAAACCACCATCTATGTTACTCACAGGAGGCACCAAGATGTATGAGCCATCATCCCTTCCCTGAAGATACTCATAGGACAGATGTGTTATTATGGCTTGGTGAAATCTACAGTAACAGTTCAGTGTACAGTTATTGGAGCAATGTGTTGGATTCATGGAGAAGTCTTCACCGAGAGGTGTGACTTCTATTTGTTAGGGGTTTTGTGGTAGAAGGAAAATATAACAGGGTTAAGAATGCCCAGACAGGGCTTCCCTGGTGATCCAGAGGCTAAAGAGTCCGCCTTGCAATGCAAGGGGCACCAGTTCAATCCTTGGCCCAGGAAGATCCCACGTGCCACGGAGCAGCTGGACTGGTGTGTCCAATTACGAGGCAGCACTCTGGAGTGCATGCACCCAGAGCTGGTGCTCTGCAATGAAAAGAGGCCACGGCAGTAGGAGGCCCACCCAGGCTGAAGAATAAAGATGTATGAAAATAAATAAACAACCAATAAAAGAGGCCAACATTTTTTTAAAACACACAGCAAAAACCATGAAGAAAAGAATGCCCAGATGGTTCTGCTCATGTTCCTTTGGCTAAAGCAAGGCACAAGGTTGTACCCAAATACGAGTTTGGGGTAGGTACAATTCTACCATCTGTCCATATTAAAACTAGCCAATCCTAAATTTGTTTATGCTGCTTTGCCTGTTCCTTCACATGCATGGGTGTGGTTCAGTCATGTCCAGCTGTTTGCCACCCTATGGACTGTAGCCTGCTAGGTTCCTCTGTCCATTTGATTTTCCAGGCAATAATATTACTGCCATTTCCTCCTCCAGGGGATCTTCCTGACCTAGGGATTGAACTGGCATCTCCTGCTTACCACTGAGCCACTTAGGAAGCCTGTTCCTTCACATGGAAACCACAATAAATGTTCCTGCATACAGTTATTTTCTCTCCCTTGCCTCCTAACTGACGCTGGTGGTTCCCCATGTGCCCCTATGGTATGGCATGCCTCTCCTCTCAGGAACTGTGAGCAACAAATTATCTTTCCAATGCCAATTGTTTTCTGATAGGAAATCCTCGAGCTCTACCTCCCCTGGAGGTGGGCATAAACCACCATCTATGTTACTCACAGGAGGCACCAAGATGTATGAGCCATCATCCCTTCCCTGAAGATACTCATAGGACAGATGTGTTATTATGGCTTGGTGAAATCTACAGTAACAGTTCAGTGTACAGTTATTGGAGCAATGTGTTGGATTCATGGAGAAGTCTTCACCGAGAGGTGTGACTTCTATTTGTTAGGGGTTTTGTGGTAGAAGGAAAATATAACAGGGTTAAGAATGCCCAGACAGGGCTTCCCTGGTGATCCAGAGGCTAAAGAGTCCGCCTTGCAATGCAAGGGGCACCAGTTCAATCCTTGGCCCAGGAAGATCCCACGTGCCACGGAGCAGCTGGACTGGTGTGTCCAATTACGAGGCAGCACTCTGGAGTGCATGCACCCAGAGCTGGTGCTCTGCAATGAAAAGAGGCCACGGCAGTAGGAGGCCCACCCAGGCTGAAGAATAAAGATGTATGAAAATAAATAAACAACCAATAAAAGAGGCCAACATTTTTTTAAAACACACAGCAAAAACCATGAAGAAAAGAATGCCCAGATGGTTCTGCTCATGTTCCTTTGGCTAAAGCAAGGCACAAGGTTGTACCCAAATACGAGTTTGGGGTAGGTACAATTCTACCATCTGTCCATATTAAAACTAGCCAATCCTAAATTTGTTTATGCTGCTTTGCCTGTTCCTTCACATGCATGGGTGTGGTTCAGTCATGTCCAGCTGTTTGCCACCCTATGGACTGTAGCCTGCTAGGTTCCTCTGTCCATTTGATTTTCCAGGCAATAATATTACTGCCATTTCCTCCTCCAGGGGATCTTCCTGACCTAGGGATTGAACTGGCATCTCCTGCTTACCACTGAGCCACTTAGGAAGCCTGTTCCTTCACATGGAAACCACAATAAATGTTCCTGCATACAGTTATTTTCTCTCCCTTGCCTCCTAACTGACGCTGGTGGTTCCCCATGTGCCCCTATGGTATGGCATGCCTCTCCTCTCAGGAACTGTGAGCAACAAATTATCTTTCCAATGCCAATTGTTTTCTGATCTATCTTCCTTACTATAGCTAAATAATAATAAAACATAGTAAGACACATCCATATTCTGATATCTCAACTATTTATGGTATCAGAAACTGAGAACTGGGAAATGCATAAGCAGATTCTCTGGGTCCCCAAGCTGGATTGGGGCAGGCAGGGCATGACCACGCCAGTCTCAACCAGCTGTTGACTCCCATCTCCCAGAGGAAGAGAGCCCACTCCTGTCCTGAGAACAACAAAGGAGGCCGAGGCATTTCTTTGGAGGAAATGAGTCATCGACTTCCTATCTGATCAACTCCCAACAAAAAAAGGGCAAGCTCAAGCTCTGGGGTCTGCTGGCTTCCTTGCTGGGCTCTACTACCAGACTTCCCAGAGATCTCTTTGGTGCTGACCTCACCTCAGGGAAGGGAACGGACATAGGTGACTGACAGAGGTGGACATAGGTGATTGACATGGTGGCCAAATTGGTTCCTGAAGCTGACCCATTGCACGTGGGTCTCCATGCTCTGTCCCAGCCAGTCAGTGAGACCAAGACTGTGGAAATACGGGCAATGGGAAGTGGGATTCCAGGCTTAGGCACCACCAATTAATCTTGCTATCAACACTGTGATGTTGAAGATTCCTCCCGAGGCCTCATACTTCTCATCTGTAAAATGGCCACAGCAGTCTTATTCCCTGACCCAAAAGATTTTTTGTGATGACTGATCTCCTCAACCTACAAAAACAAAATGAAATGAAACATAAAAGCAAGCAAACAAAGTATAGCAGGCACCCTAATAAATGGTGAAATACTGATAGGGTTCCTTCTGAGACCAGGAATGAGGTAAGGATGCCTGTTACTATCACCTGTTTCCAAAATGTACTGGCAATACTAGCCAGTGCAGCAAGGCAAGAAAAAGAAATAAATGTTAAAAGATTGTAAAGGAAAAATGAAAACTCTCATTTTTATAAATGAAATAGAATGTTTGTGTGCATGTGTGTGTGCATACTCACTCAGTTGTGTCTGTTTGTGACCCCATGGACTGTAGCCCACCATGCTCCTCCGTCCATGGGATTTCCCAGGCAAGAATACTTGGAGTGGGTTGCCATTTCCTCCTCCAGGGGATTTTTCCCAATACAGGGATGAAACCGGTATCTCCTGGGTCTCCTGAACTGGCAGGTGGATTCTTTACCACTGTGTCACCTAACAAGCTACAGATAAATTATTAGAATAAGTGGTGTTAGAATTTGGCAGTGTTGTTGGATATAAGGGTATTGCACAAAAATCTATTTCTGTGTATGTTCCAGATCTATATTGTCAAATAACAAATTATTCCAAAACTTTATGATTTAAAATTATAATCATTTGTTATCTCGTGATTTCTGTACATTTGAATTGAGGAATGAAGGGTTTTTCATTGTTTCAGGATTGCAGTCAGACAGTATCTGGAGCTGGAATGGCAGGGAACTGGCGGCATTTTCCTCTCTGGTTTTAGTCTCAAGATCACTGCATATGGATTCCCTGTGTGGTTGCTTTAGACTTCTTCAAAGCCCAGCAGCCTAGGACTTGTTACATAGTGCTTAGTGTTCCAAAGACAAATGTCCAAGGGAAAGAACCAAGCAAAAGATAACAGCAAATTTCATAACCTAGACTCACTTCTGTATCATCTCTGCTACATTCGATTTGTTAAAACCGCACCCTTTTAAATTAATCTTGCTATCAACACTGTGATGTTGAAGATTCCTCCCGAGGCCTCATACTTCTCATCTGTAAAATGGCCACAGCAGTCTTATTCCCTAAAATTTTTGTGATGACTGATCTCCTCAACCTACAAAAACAAAATGAAATGAAACATAAAAGCAAGCAAACAAAGTATAGCAGGCACCCTAATAAATGGTGAAATACTGATAGGGTTCCTTCTGAGACCAGGAATGAGGTAAGGATGCCTGTTACTATCACCTGTTTCCAAAATGTACTGGCAATACTAGCCAGTGCAGCAAGGCAAGAAAAAGAAATAAATGTTAAAAGATTGTAAAGGAAAAATGAAAACTCTCATTTTTATAAATGAAATAGAATGTTTGTGTGCATGTGTGTGTGCATACTCACTCAGTTGTGTCTGTTTGTGACCCCATGGACTGTAGCCCACCATGCTCCTCCGTCCATGGGATTTCCCAGGCAAGAATACTTGGAGTGGGTTGCCATTTCCTCCTCCAGGGGATTTTTCCCAATACAGGGATGAAACCGGTATCTCCTGGGTCTCCTGAACTGGCAGGTGGATTCTTTACCACTGTGTCACCTAACAAGCTACAGATAAATTATTAGAATAAGTGGTGTTAGAATTTGGCAGTGTTGTTGGATATAAGGGTATTGCACAAAAATCTATTTCTGTGTATGTTCCAGATCTATATTGTCAAATAACAAATTATTCCAAAACTTTATGATTTAAAATTATAATCATTTGTTATCTCGTGATTTCTGTACATTTGAATTGAGGAATGAAGGGTTTTTCATTGTTTCAGGATTGCAGTCAGACAGTATCTGGAGCTGGAATGGCAGGGAACTGGCGGCATTTTCCTCTCTGGTTTTAGTCTCAAGATCACTGCATATGGATTCCCTGTGTGGTTGCTTTAGACTTCTTCAAAGCCCAGCAGCCTAGGACTTGTTACATAGTGCTTAGTGTTCCAAAGACAAATGTCCAAGGGAAAGAACCAAGCAAAAGATAACAGCAAATTTCATAACCTAGACTCACTTCTGTATCATCTCTGCTACATTCGATTTGTTAAAAACCACTAAGACCAACCCTTTTAAAGAGGACAGTTATTAGGCTCCACCATTTGGGAGGATATCAAACAATTTTCTGACTTGTTTTAAAACCACCACCACGGGGCTTCCCCTGGTGGCCCAGTGGGTAAGGACACCGCCTTGCAGTGCAAGGGGTGCCGGTTCGAACCCTGGCCTGGGAAGATCCCACGTGCCGCGGAGCGACTGGACTGATGTGTCCAATTACTGAGCCGGAGCTCTGGAGCGCATGTGCCCAGAGCCGGCGCTCTGCAACGACAGACGCCACCGCGATGGGAGGCCCACAGGAGCCAAAGAACAAAGACGGATGAACATAGAGAAATGAAAGACCAATAGAAGTGGCCCGCCTGTCCCCCTCCCTCCCCAGCCTGACCACCCCCTCCCCCCCCAAAAAAAACTAAAAAACCACCACCACACTATACTGGCAGCAAGCAGAAAATTAAAAAAAAAAAAAAAACAAAAAAACCACATATAAAGAAACCACTGATAGTAGAATCAAAACCATAAAATATCCAGGACTAAATCTATTAAAAGTTGTGCAAGTTCTATACATACTAAACTACAAACACTGCTGAGACTTAAAAAAAAAAAAAAAAAAACCCTAAATAAATGAATGAACATACCATGTTTATGGATAGGAAGACTTAGTATTGAAAACATCAGTTTTACCCAAATTAATCTAAAGATTCTAGGTGATAGCAATCAAATCTCAGCAGGATTGTGAGTCTGTGTGTAAACAGACAAACTTATTTTAAAATTTTTATGAAAGTGCAATGTCAAGAATAGGCAAGGCAGTTTGGAGGAAAAGTGGGTAGATTCATTCTATGGGGCATTAAAGAATTTAAAGCTACAGAAATTCAGTCCTTTGGACAATTGGTTATTTTTCATTTTTTCATTGTTTCAGGATTGCAGTCAGACAGTATCTGGAGCTGGAATGGCAGGGAACTGGCGGCATTTTCCTCTCTGGTTTTAGTCTCAAGATCACTGCATATGGATTCCCTGTGTGGTTGCTTTAGACTTCTTCAAAGCCCAGCAGCCTAGGACTTGTTACATAGTGCTTAGTGTTCCAAAGACAAATGTCCAAGGGAAAGAACCAAGCAAAAGATAACAGCAAATTTCATAACCTAGACTCACTTCTGTATCATCTCTGCTACATTCGATTTGTTAAAAACCACTAAGACCAACCCTTTTAAAGAGGACAGTTATTAGGCTCCACCATTTGGGAGGATATCAAACAATTTTCTGACTTGTTTTAAAACCACCACCACGGGGCTTCCCCTGGTGGCCCAGTGGGTAAGGACACCGCCTTGCAGTGCAAGGGGTGCCGGTTCGAACCCTGGCCTGGGAAGATCCCACGTGCCGCGGAGCGACTGGACTGATGTGTCCAATTACTGAGCCGGAGCTCTGGAGCGCATGTGCCCAGAGCCGGCGCTCTGCAACGACAGACGCCACCGCGATGGGAGGCCCACAGGAGCCAAAGAACAAAGACGGATGAACATAGAGAAATGAAAGACCAATAGAAGTGGCCCGCCTGTCCCCCTCCCTCCCCAGCCTGACCCCCCCCTCCCCCCCCAAAAAAAACTAAAACCACCACCACACTATACTGGCAGCAAGCAGAAAATTAAAAAAAAAAAAAAAACAAAAAAACCACATATAAAGAAACCACTGATAGTAGAATCAAAACCATAAAATATCCAGGACTAAATCTATTAAAAGTTGTGCAAGTTCTATACATACTAAACTACAAACACTGCTGAGACTTAAAAAAAAAAAAAAAAAACCCTAAATAAATGAATGAACATACCATGTTTATGGATAGGAAGACTTAGTATTGAAAACATCAGTTTTACCCAAATTAATCTAAAGATTCTAGGTGATAGCAATCAAATCTCAGCAGGATTGTGAGTCTGTGTGTAAACAGACAAACTTATTTTAAAATTTTTATGAAAGTGCAATGTCAAGAATAGGCAAGGCAGTTTGGAGGAAAAGTGGGTAGATTCATTCTATGGGGCATTAAAGACTTATTTAAAGCTACAGAAATTCAGTCCTTGTGACAATGGCTCAAGGAGAGACAAATAGGTTAATGGAACAGACTGGAAAATTTAGAAATCGTCCGATGCACATAGGGACTACCTGATTTATGACGTTAACATTGCAGAAAAATGGGAGGAAAGGTGATCTTTTCAATAGATACTGCTGGGTCAGTTGGATGTCCTGATTGGAAACATAAATAAATAAGTAAAGGAGAGGGGCCAACGGGAAATTCATTCTAATGAGATACAGCAATGAATTTTGGAAACAATGGTTGCTGAAATTTATTTAGAAGTTCTTTCTGAGCTGTAATTTCCTCCTGTTGTTCTCAGCCCTTTAGTGAAAGCCTCTTTCCCACACCTATCTGGTTATCAGAGGATCTTTATGGTCCTAAGTAAGTGGCCTCTCTCGAAGCCAGAAGTAGCCAAGCCCACATCACAGTTGGGAGCTAAGGTGCACACAGCTTCCTCTGAGAGCAAGAGGGTCCCCCCCTTTCCTCCAGATGGCATCTCAGGTCCTGGGGCCACTCAAGACTTTCTTTCTGACAGGATTCAGCCTCAGATCCTTCCCAGCCAGGCATCCCAAGAGTGCCAGAGCCAGGAACCAGACGGTAGTGGCGGAGGACCAGTCCGTGGGAGGGGAGGGAGCAGGGCCCTTGGAGTAGACAGTTCTTAGATGAGAAGGGAAGGAGCCACATCGACAGCTGCCAGCTGGTGATGGGAGGAGTTAGGGGGATTGTGTGTTGGGTAGGGGAGGGAGACCCTGTTTAAGTCACCAATCCGTCCCACCATGGACACCATCTCACTTCCGGCCTCTCACTCCAGGAGACTGTGTTGGTAGCGGTGGTGTTGGTGTTGGTGTTGGTGCTGGTGATGCGGGGGTGGCAGATTCTAGACGCTTTCTCAGAACTTCACTTCCTAGTCTATTTCTATAGCCCCCTCTCTACCAGTCACTAAAGGCAGAAGGATGCTTTTGGCTCCTCCGGGTGGTTTCGGTCCTGGACCCTCTGGGAACAGCGAGCCCACACCATTAGCGACGCCCTCCAGTCCTTGCCTCCGTTTCCTCATCTGCAACGTGAGAAATGAAGCAGCAGCCCCACCGAGGGCCTCTTCTCTCGGGGACTCCGATCAGTGGGACACGGAGGGAGGGCATCCCACGGCCGGCCGCGGGATCTGGGCCGCAGCCCCCGGGGTAAGGCAGCCTCCATCTCCGAAAGTGTGCCTTCCCTTTTGCCACCTTTAGGGCTCAGCGACGCCCTAAATACCTAGGGCGGGGAGTGTCCCACTTCTGGGGAGGGAAGGAGGGAGGGAGGGAGGCAGTACGGGTTTCTCCCTCCCCTTACCCTCGGTGGCGGAAGGCGGGACTGGAAAGGGCCGTCTGGACGGGCGCGCAACCCTCAGGGACCCCCGGGGGCCGAGAGCCGGGCGCGGGACCCGGCGGCTGCCCGGACCGCGGGAGCGACCGCCCCCAGGGGCCCCGGCCCCCGGCCCTCCGCCGCGCCCGAGGCCGGAACAATAGCGCGCGCGGGCGGGGCGGGGCGCTCCGCCGGGCGCCGCCCCCGGCCCGCCCCCCGCGCTCGCACACTCGCTCGCACTCGGGCTCCCACCCGCCGCCCGCCCAGGCACTGCCCGCGGGAGCCGCCGCCGCCGCCGCCGCGCCCGCCATGGACGTCCGCCTGTACCCCTCGGCGCCCGCAGTGGGCGCGCGGCCCGGGGCCGAGCCGGCCGGCCTGGCGCCCCTGGACTATTACCACTGCGGCAAGGTAGGCGGGGGCGGGTGGGGGCCCGGCGCGCGGGGCCTGCCCGCGCCTTCGGACCGCGCGCAGCGCCGGAGCGTCCCGGGCAGGAGCGCGGGCAGCGGTGCCCGGCGGCGCGGGGCGCTGGCGCTCTCGGGGACACGCGCGGGGAGCGGCCGGCGGTGCCGCCGCGCGGGGACACGCACCCCTCGGCGCTGCCGACGGGCACCTGCCGCTGACGCGGATCCTCTGGCGGTGACACTCACGCCCGGAGTTGCTGGGACCGCAGGCAGAAGTCACCCGACAGTCGCGCGCACGAAGTCACAGTGGCACACTCACCACGACCCCCTGACGGCCTCGCCTTCCTTCCCGAGCCGGCGCACAGTGACCCACTGTCGCGCACAGACAGCCGTGCACCTGCTCACACTACCGTCTCCCACGAGTCACTCTCGCCTGTACACGACCACAGGCGGTCTCTCGCCCACCTGCGCTGTCACACCGCCACAGACGAGTCACCGCTCCCGCCCTCCGACACCCCACGCCACGTCCCGTGCCCCCATCCGCCGTCACGCGCAGCCACAACTGGGGACAGGCACACAAAGAAGTCGCTCCGACAGTCACTCGCTCGCGCCCCCAGAGACTCCTAAGGGTTCACACTGTCACCCGCAGCCACCCCCTGGACGGCGACCCTCAGGCACACGAGTCGCCCTGACAGTCACACAGCCACGCGCGGTCACACCCAGGGGCAGCCGCAGCCCCGCGCGCCCCCACCCCGTCCGTCCACACTCGCGCGTCGGGTTCTTAACTTCTAGCCGCCGCGGCGCACTGAATTGGGCCGTTTATGAATCGGTTGTCATCCCGCGGGGCCTCGGATTCTGAGCTGGCAATGGCCCATCGAGGCCTGTCCTCCCGGGCACCGCCCCCGGCCGCCCCCGCGCTCGCACACTCGCTCGCACTCGGGCTCCCACCCGCCGCCCGCCCAGGCACTGCCCGCGGGAGCCGCCGCCGCCGCCGCCGCGCCCGCCATGGACGTCCGCCTGTACCCTCGGCGCCCGCAGTGGGCGCGCGGCCCGGGGCCGAGCCGGCCGGCCTGGCGCCCCTGGACTATTACCACTGCGGCAAGGTAGGCGGGGGCGGGTGGGGGCCCGGCGCGCGGGGCCTGCCCGCGCCTTCGGACCGCGCGCAGCGCCGGAGCGTCCCGGGCAGGAGCGCGGGCAGCGGTGCCCGGCGGCGCGGGGCGCTGGCGCTCTCGGGGACACGCGCGGGGAGCGGCCGGCGGTGCCGCCGCGCGGGGACACGCACCCCTCGGCGCTGCCGACGGGCACCTGCCGCTGACGCGGATCCTCTGGCGGTGACACTCACGCCCGGAGTTGCTGGGACCGCAGGCAGAAGTCACCCGACAGTCGCGCGCACGAAGTCACAGTGGCACACTCACCACGACCCCCTGACGGCCTCGCCTTCCTTCCCGAGCCGGCGCACAGTGACCCACTGTCGCGCACAGACAGCCGTGCACCTGCTCACACTACCGTCTCCCACGAGTCACTCTCGCCTGTACACGACCACAGGCGGTCTCTCGCCCACCTGCGCTGTCACACCGCCACAGACGAGTCACCGCTCCCGCCCTCCGACACCCCACGCCACGTCCCGTGCCCCCATCCGCCGTCACGCGCAGCCACAACTGGGGACAGGCACACAAAGAAGTCGCTCCGACAGTCACTCGCTCGCGCCCCCAGAGACTCCTAAGGGTTCACACTGTCACCCGCAGCCACCCCCTGGACGGCGACCCTCAGGCACACGAGTCGCCCTGACAGTCACACAGCCACGCGCGGTCACACCCAGGGGCAGCCGCAGCCCCCGCGCCGCCCCCCCCACCCCCGTCCGTCCACACTCGCGCGTCGGGTTCTTAACTTCTAGCCGCCGCGGCGCACTGAATTGGGCCGTTTATGAATCGGTTGTCATCGCCCGGCGGGGCCTCGGATTCTGAGCTGGCAATGGCCCATCGAGGCCTGTCCCCTCCCGGGCACCGCGAGCGGGCGCTCTCCAGGCTGAGCCTGTGGGGAGGGGCGCCTTGTCTTTCTCGAGATCTCCACCCCCACCCGCGGCCAGGTCCCCGCGGCGCTGCTCCGGGCGCGATGCGAGCTCGCGCTTTTGGAAGCCGGGACGGGCGGCGTCTGACCCCGCTCCGCGCTCCCAGTCCCGCCCTGGACGCTGGGGTGCAGCGGCTCTGTCCGCGTCTCTTCCGCCGCCCGGGAGGGAACTTTCAAACTTAGTTAGGAAACCGGACGGTCCCAGCGTCCGCAGGTCGGTGCGTCGGTCTGGGGCCGGCCGGAGCCGAGCACTGCTTTTCGTCACTTGGAGCCCGGATTGAACGACGCTCGTGGGTTTCCCTGCGGCCCCGGCGCAGACACGCGGGCTCCGTGTCGCTGAGTGGTGAGTACGAGTCCGGTGGCTGGATCGGCGGCCCTTTGGGGTATTAACTCCACCTCGCAGGCTTTTCATCAAGCTTCTTGCTATGGAAATGCTGCCGGGAGGGGATGTCCCCGCGCGGAACCTGGGAGCCGCCGGGGCTAAGCCTCGCTGAGTGCGTCCTCAGGCCTTGGGGAGCGGCTTCTGGAGTCTGGGGGCAGAGACCTGCGCAGTTGGCCTGGGGCATGGGGTGGGATCCAGGCCCAGCAGACCGGGCGGCAAGTGAGGTCTCTTGGAGTATGGGGAGATTATTTTTTGTCCGGTGACCCGCAAAGTTAGAAGCTGGAGAGGGGAATGGTGCCTTCAAGAGAAGGCTTGCCTTCTCTGGCTTATCCATCTGATGGAACGAAAACTGATGAGAAATAGCAAGTGGATTCTTCAGGAAGCAGGAGACAGTTGGGTGTGGGGCAGCTGGTCTATCTTCTGCCCTTGGCTTTGTTGCTTTTTTAAAATACGAAGTTGGCACAGTTCCAGCCTCTGGTTTGGGTGAGTTTGGGGATTTGTGCCTCCAAGTCTGGTTAGGTGGGTGCCGGAAGCCTGCAGTGCTCCTTTGGGGTGTGGTGTTTCTGTAAAGCCCTTTGGAGTGGGGTGGTCTCCTAAGGGGACTTTGGGGGGTGGCACTCAGCCGAGGCCCCTGCTCCCTTCTAAAGCTCTAACTCAGCACCAGGATCCAGAGTGAAACACTGGTGGGAGGAAAGCAGTCAGGGAACGAGAAGCTGATGATCTTGGTGCCTGTCTATGATCTCAAACACCTGACCCAGTGCGAATGGTGTGTCCAGGTGGAGGAGGGCGGCGGCTGAATCACGCGGATAGGTGAAGGCCGGGTCTGACTTTGTGCTTGGAAGTGGGATCCGTTTCTCAGTCCTTCAGCGTGGCAGGGGGAGACAGAGGAAGCCACTTGACTCAGGGTGGGGTGAGTCAGGAGCCTGCTGGTGGCAGATCACAAACGAGCACGCTGTCCGGTGCTCATGGTTGAGGGGTGAGGCAAGATGCACCAAGGAGCTGATGCCCCCTGTTGTTCCAAGCTCCTTGGTGCAGACTAGAGGGGAAGCACACCCGAGGTGCAGCCACGGCCACAATCTGGATCTGCGGACTGGACTGCAGAGCCAGGACTCAGTCTGCACTGGAGTCCAGATAAGAACTTGGTCCCCACAAGGACCCAAACCTGAGAAACCCAAGGGCACGCCTTTGTCAAGTGATGCTGGACAACCATGGGGCAGTTGACCTGGAAGGGCCCTTGGCGACCGTTCCCTTGGTGACTGTCCCCTTAGCGACCCTCTAGCACAGAGATTCCAACCTCTTAAACCAAAGTCACGAGCAGTGGCTGTTCTTTTGGTATCTTTTGTTTGAGAAAGCACGCAATGACAAAACGCTGCTATGGCTTCCTTTTTGCTTTGAAAGAGATGTTTATTTTTATTAATCACAGTAATATTAGTATACATTTGAAAAATAGCTTATAAGATATGACACGGGCACATCACCTGTTTTATGTAGCAATGCTGCCTGGTTGAGCACAGGGGTGGCTCTGTCTGTGTCCCCGTACTGGGAACCATTGAGTTCCTCCATCTTCCTTCACACAAGGGAGACTGAGACCTGGAGGTTACTCACAGGCTACATAGCAAATGAAGAGCACAGCGGAGGCCGGAACCCGAGTTTCTGGACGCCCAGCCTGATGCTGGTCTGGCGTTCCCCACACGACTCTGTCATGGTTTGAGGGTTGGAAGTCATGATATCCTTCTAGGGTAACTGTGAAGGCCCTTTATCTGGGCTTTGGCAAGGTGCTTTATGAGGCTGGGGGCATTGCCTGCGGCTCCCCGCTCAACCGTGGTAGAATAATGGAAACTGGCCATTGGCATTGGGCAAACCCAGATTCAAATCTCCACTTGTGGCTTTGTGACCTAGGGCAAATGATTTTAGCTCATTGAGCTTATGCTTTACATACAGTAAAATGCAGATTTTAAATGTACTGTTCCATGAGTTTTGACAAATATAACCACCCATGTGACCACTACCCAATCCAGATATAGAGCATTCTGTCACCCCAGAAAGTTCCCTTATGTTCTCTCCAGTCAATACCCCTTACCCCTGGAGGAAACAACTTATCTGATCTATTATCAGTGGTTTGTTGAAATTCAATTTAAATGTACTAAGTCAATTTAAGTCCTAGAACTTCATACGAAGCATATACATTTTTGTATCTGGGTTCATTTTGCTCAGTAAAGTGTCCTTAAGATTAATCCATGTTGTATATGTCAATAGTTTGTTCTGTTTTATTGCTTAGTAATGTTACATTGTATGACTATAACACAATTGGTTCATTTGTTCATCTGCCAGTGGACTTTTGGGTTTGTTTCCATGTTGGGGATGTGATAAATAAAGCTGCTGTAAATAGTAACTCCTTTCTGTGAGTTACTATTTTGAAACCCTCACGAGCAGTGGCTGTTCTTTGGTATCTTTTGTTTGAGAAAGCACGCAATGACAAAACGC
Source organism: Tragulus kanchil (assembly GCA_022376925.1). Classification (NCBI taxonomy): domain Eukaryota; kingdom Metazoa; phylum Chordata; class Mammalia; order Artiodactyla; family Tragulidae; genus Tragulus; species Tragulus kanchil. The sequence continues at coordinate 22,560,581 of JAIOJX010000031.1, forward strand.
TGCTATGGCTTCCTTTTTGCTTTGAAAGAGATGTTTATTTTTATTAATCACAGTAATATTAGTATACATTTGAAAAATAGCTTATAAGATATGACACGGGCACATCACCTGTTTTATGTAGCAATGCTGCCTGGTTGAGCACAGGGGTGGCTCTGTCTGTGTCCCCGTACTGGGAACCATTGAGTTCCTCCATCTTCCTTCACACAAGGGAGACTGAGACCTGGAGGTTACTCACAGGCTACATAGCAAATGAAGAGCACAGCGGAGGCCGGAACCCGAGTTTCTGGACGCCCAGCCTGATGCTGGTCTGGCGTTCCCCACACGACTCTGTCATGGTTTGAGGGTTGGAAGTCATGATATCCTTCTAGGGTAACTGTGAAGGCCCTTTATCTGGGCTTTGGCAAGGTGCTTTATGAGGCTGGGGGCATTGCCTGCGGCTCCCCGCTCAACCGTGGTAGAATAATGGAAACTGGCCATTGGCATTGGGCAAACCCAGATTCAAATCTCCACTTGTGGCTTTGTGACCTAGGGCAAATGATTTTAGCTCATTGAGCTTATGCTTTACATACAGTAAAATGCAGATTTTAAATGTACTGTTCCATGAGTTTTGACAAATATAACCACCCATGTGACCACTACCCAATCCAGATATAGAGCATTCTGTCACCCCAGAAAGTTCCCTTATGTTCTCTCCAGTCAATACCCTTACCCCTGGAGGAAACAACTTATCTGATCTATTATCAGTGGTTTGTTGAAATTCAATTTAAATGTACTAAGTCAATTTAAGTCCTAGAACTTCATACGAAGCATATACATTTTTGTATCTGGGTTCATTTTGCTCAGTAAAGTGTCCTTAAGATTAATCCATGTTGTATATGTCAATAGTTTGTTCTGTTTTATTGCTTAGTAATGTTACATTGTATGACTATAACACAATTGGTTCATTTGTTCATCTGCCAGTGGACTTTTGGGTTTGTTTCCATGTTGGGGATGTGATAAATAAAGCTGCTGTAAATAGTAACTCCTTTCTGTGAGTTACTATTTAGTAATATCTCTGGGGCAAATTATTTAATATCTCTGAGCCTCAGTATCTTCTTAAGGACAACACTGTCGACTTCTGAGGTCCGGGAGAGTTAAGTGAGTTAATATAGGATAGAAAAGTTCTTGGCACTTAGCAGCTACTAATTAGCTAACAAAGGTATCAAGCACTTGGGACCGATTCCAGTAAGAGGCTTAGCATCTCTGTGTTCCACATATCCTTCATCCCTGGCCCAAACATCCTTCAGGGCCAACCTGGGTACCACTTTCTCCATGCCGTGCTCCACGGTCAGCATCCTTCTCTCTTTTCTCCACACAGTCCCCCAAGAACTGGTACTGCATGGGAGTTGGCATGTTCTGCCATCCATCATTCAGTCAACAGTTATCGAGCATGTCTTTGTGCTAGGCACTGTGCTTGGCAACGGATGCTACAGTGGTGACACAGAGGGACTCAGAGCTCCTCTGGAGCGTGCATATCAGCATGGAAAGTCATAAACATACAGATGAGATAGATACAGTATTAACAGACACCATCAGTACAACTATGGAGAAAAAATGAAGTGGGGAAGAGGGCTCGGGGTGTCAGGTCCAGGGCTTGGTTTGCAGTTTTAAGTAGGGAAGGCCTTGTAGTCTAGACCAGTAGTTTTCAAAGTTATGTACCCATTAGGAATCATCTGCAAGATTTGTAGCGCAGGTTCCTGGGTGCCCCTTCCACCCTCAGGTTCTAATTTGGCCGGGGGTCCTAAAGGTTTGCGTGTCCGAGGGGCCCCTGGTCCTGCTGCTGCAGCTCCGGAGACCGCACATTATGGAGCAGCGGTTTGGTTGTTTGTGGACAGGTTTTTGTGGGCTCCCCCCAGGCAAGAACCATGCCCAGCACCTGGCACAGTGCCTGGCCGATAATTACTCAGGAAACTGTGCTGGTGGGTGAATGATTCACCTCTCCACCCACCCAGCTCTGGGCACAGCATCTTGTCCCCGGATGCAATCTAGACAAGCTTGGCTAGGGAATGATTGGCGGCTCCTTCTGACGGAAGTCCCTGAAGTGGGAGTGGCTGGTCCCACACCCCATCCGAACTTGAGATAGGAGAGGCCTGCCCAGCATCCCTGGTAGGTGAGGTCCCCTCAGCATCTTTCTGCTGGGGCATTGGTGGCTGCAGGTGGGTCCTGGGGGAGGAGCCCTGGGCAGGCTGGCCCTTGGGGAGCTCTGGAGGGTGCCGGTGTCTCTGTTAGGAGGCTGCTTTCTTTTCTAAGGGTGTTCTCTGCACCCCTCCCCCAACTGTCCCAAAGATTCCTCAAGGATCACACTTCTGCACTTTACCAATGTCAGGAGCAGCAGCCCAAGCCTGGCACAGTGGCTGCTGGCACAGTCTACTGGGCGACCTCGAGCATAAAAATGACCTTCTCTGGGCCTGTGTTCCTCTCTGTGCAATGTGTGTGCATGCTAAGTCGCTTCAGTCGTCTGACTCTGCCAACCTATGGCCCGTAGCCCAACAGGGTCCTCGGTCCATGGGATTTTCCCAGTCAGAACACTGGGGTGGGTTGCCATTTCCTTCTCTGTGCAAAGGGAGAGCAAATTAGTGACCACTAGCCTTGTGAAATGGGGAACGGTGGGGTGGAAATATAATGCAATAAAGTCTGGGCATGTCCTTTATAACTGTGGAGTGTGGTCCCCTGGCCAGGATGAGGATTATGCTGTTTGAAGAGATGGGCCCTCATCTACATCAGAGGACCACTGTGTCTGTCTACCTTTACTTTTGTGTTCCAGTGCTGGCCTGGCACATAGGCGCTCGGGAACTATTTGCTGAATGAATGAATTCAGGGCTGGCCTGTTATGCTCTGTGGCTTGAAGAACTTTGCATCTGTTTGGCTCTTACAATCTGAAGACTTTGCAGTGAGCACATGGGGTCCACGGCAGGGCAGGGGCCAAGAGTCTTTTGGCTGACGTGTGTCCCTAGAAGAGCTTCCCTGAGTAGGCCCAGGGGACCAAGCCCAGCGTGGAGAGCAGCCAATAAGCTGGGAGGAACCTCACCCTCATCTCAAGCATCCCCCTGTAGCATAACTGCCAGCCCTGTGGGATTCTGTAGGGTACTTATTTTGCTTTTCTGATTTCCCAGTGTAGAAAGTCAGGTTAAAAAGGCAGTGTCAATTTGTAAACCAGCAGACTTAGCTTTGATTCTCAGTGTAGACAAGTTATTTCACCCCCATGTGCCTCAGTCGCCTCATCTGGAAAATGGGCACATCAATACTCCTTCCTGCCTGCCCCCCCACCCCCATAAGATGCCTTGAGGGCTGGGAATCCTGCCTGCAAGGCACTCAGCCCCAGCAGGAAATGCTTTCATTTCTATTCACAAAGAGCAGTACAATTGAAAGTTAGAATGCAAGAGGAATCTAGTTTCAGCACAGGCTGCTGGGGGAAGGGTCTTCCTAACCTAAGTTCTTTCCATGCCTTGGTCTCTGGATCTGATTTTCCCAGGTTTCCAGTTCGAAGAGGTCTCTGCTCAGCATTATGGATGGACAAGGAGCTGTGCACTTGCTTTGTGTCTTTCTGTTTCCTTCTTGAATCTGCGTGGGAGGGAAGGTGGGCTTAGGAGTCAAAGAAGACCAGTACAGGCTGCAGCTGCTTGGTTCACTGGTGTGGACCTGACACCCTGTGCATATCATAAAACCTCTCCAAGTCTCAGTGTTTTCATCTGTACAAAGGGGCAGTAATGCCTTCCTTCTGTTGTTGGTATGAAGCTCAGATTAAAGTAAAGGATACAGAAGCTCCCTCTCATCTAGAGTATGTTTCCAGCCTCAGCAATGCTGACATTTTGGACCGACAGCTCCATGCTGTAGGGGTTGTTCCACGCAGTAAAGGATGTAGAGCGGCTTTCCTGGCCTCTACCGACTGAGGCCAGTAGCACCTCCCCTCTAGACGCGACCAGCAAAAATGTTCCCAGACTTTACTAGGTATTCCCCGGACAGGGAGCAGAATCACCCCTGTTTGAGAACCTCTGATCTGGGAAGTGGTGCAGGTAAAACCAGAGATGATGGTGAAGACAGCGGAGGAGCCCTGAGCGTCACGCTTTCTGTCCCGCATGTCAGTCCCGTGCCTCCCTGCCAGCACATCCTGTATCCACATGGTTGGCTCTTATCCTTTTTATTTATTTACATGGGCCAAAAAACTACATTGTAATTTTTCAGCCTGGTTTGGGAGCAGCAGGAAAAACATATGGTAAGTAATTATTGACCTAATGAGTCGTGGTAAATTGTAATTTTATAACTTAGTGAAAACGTGTTGTCTAACACAGGATAATATACTTGGATCAGTTATCCTGAGGCTTAAACTTGCTCCTTTACAGTTGCGATTTCTGGTGCCTGCTAGACAGAGTAGCAAGGTTGTAGTTTTTCAAGGCTGAGTTTTCTGCCTTTTTTTTTTTTTTTCAGATATATTCAACAGGTTTTACTGAGTTCCTACTATGTGCAAGGGCATTCAGCCCTGTCCTGAAGGCTCAGTGATTCAGTAGGAAACCTGGCTTTCCTAGATGAAAGGCTGTGAATCTGTGTTATGTTGGCTTGAAATGCAGACTTTCAATTAACTGTATAATTGACACGAGTGACAGTGTCAGGGGTGTGGAAAGGCTTCACATGGCAGAGCTTGGAGGGAACACCAAGAGGGCTTCGGAGGGCAGGGGACTGCAGAGTGGGGGGAAAGCATTCTAGGCAGAGGGGCAGCCCTTGCAAGGTGGCTTGGAGAGGGCTTGGGGATCCTGTTAGCTTCAGCTGGGGAGACCTGCCTGCAGGGCAGGGGGATACCAGCAGGGATCATTAGATGGAGGGTCCCATCCAGTTGCTGAGGTTTTAAGTGGAAGGGTGTGTTAGAACCAGAGTTATGGTTCACTGTGGAATGTTTCCTGTTGTTGGATTCAGACCATTGTCAATGACCGTCTCTTGGTTCTCTGTTGTAGGAAGTTTTTATTATTTTTTTAGTAGAGAGTTTAATAGTATTATAATTGCCTATAAAATATCCTTCATTTGTATGGAACTGGCATCCTGTTTCCTTTTTTTAAAATACAGTATAGTTGATTTACAATATTGTGTTAGTTTCAGGTGTACGACAAAGTGATTTAGTTGTATTTATATATTTTTTTCAGATTCTTTTCTATTATAGGTTATTACAAGATACTGAGTATGGCTGCCTGTGCCCTACAGTAAATCCTTGTTGTTCATTTTATATGTAGTAGTGTGTATCTGTTAATTCCATACTGCTAATTGATCCCTCCATTCCTTTCCTCTTTGGTAATTATAAGTTGGTTTTCAGTGTCTGTGAGTCTGTTTCTGTTTTGTAAATAAGTTGTTTTGTATTGTTTTTTAGATTCCACATATAAGCGATGTCATATATCTTTCTCTGTCTTACTTCATTTAGTATGGTATTCTTTAGGTTTATCCTTGTTGCTGCAAATAGAAATATTCCATTATTTATGGCTGAATAATATTCTACCCCCCACCACCACACAGATGTATATACACACAACTATGTTTTCTTGATCCATTTATCTTTTGTTGGACACTTAGGCTGTATCCATGTCTTGGCCACTGTAGATAGTGCTGCTATGAACATTGAGGTACATGTATCTTTTCAGGGTAGAGCTTTGTCTAGGCATATGCCCAGGAGTGGGATTACTGGATCCTATAGTAGCTCTATTTTTAGTTTTTTAAGGAACCTCCATAGTGTTTTCCATAGTGGCTGCACCAGTTTACATTCTGCTGTGGGAAAGTTTAATGACTTGAGTTTGATTTCCCCCAGTAGCCAGAGATGCTCTGCTTCTCAGACTTGAGTGCAACAGAATCACCTGGAGGGCAGTTAGAACCCAGAATGCGGTCCTAGGCCCCCGGCCCACCCCCTCCAGCAGTTCTGATTCAGGAGGTCTGGGGAGAAGCTGAAAAGAGGCATTGCTAGCAAGCGGGCTCTGCCAGCGCTGCTGGTCTAGGGAGCACACTGAGCGAACCTAGCGCCTGTCTGGAACATGGAGGACGTCCCCATCTTGGCCTAGGACAGTAGGGAGGTCCTACCAGCCTGGGGCATGGAGTCCTGGCTTGGACATAATCAGTCGTCCTAGAGACTCCTGCCTTCTTCAGGACCCCTGTGGATCGGGGAAGTGTCTCCTTCCCCCGGGAGAGAATCTTGCTTGGGACTCCCTGGAAACAGCCTCTGAGATGGAGAGTTGCCTGTGGGAGGTGTATCTGGGGCGCAGCTCTCCAGAGGGGCACCTTGAAGGGAGGAGGGGAATCGTGATTGGGCAGAGAGAGCTGCTGGCCTGGGACACGCTGAATGATGAGAGCATCCCACCAGAAGCTCTTGAGCTGGGCTCCAGTTTGCTCCAGACTGAGGCAAAGGGACTGCCCATTCCTTGGACTCTTGCATTGCTCTGGTCACTGGCTTCAGGCCACTGCCACATAGAGCTGTGAGCCCAGCAGTTTGGGAGTGAATGGGTCAAAAGGAGGTATCGAAGTATCCATTTCAGGGAGCTGCATTTGGGGGAGAAGACTCACCTTCCTCTTTGTTCCCAAGAAATCAAGGGCCAGCATGTTGTTGACTTTTATTAGAGTCACTGATTGGATTCTTCTTTATTTCCTGCTCTGAGTGAGAACTGGCAGGTGACTGCTTCTGAGGACCAAGTGAAGAAAACTGAAAATGAGGAGGATCTTCTGGGCCCCAACGAGTTTCTCTTGCACATTCCTAGGTAGGATTCCAGAGCTTTTGTGCTGAGATGTCGCACATTTGCCTGTGTGGTGGGGAGGAATCCGCATTGGTTCCTAAGAAGCTTCTGGGTCATGCCTCAGTGAGTCGCATCTGGGCAGGACGCCGTGTCTTTCTTTGGACTGATGTCCTGTCACATTCTTCAGGAGCCTCTTTGCTCTGCCCCCGCCTGAATGTAAGTCAGCAGCCGTGGTGGTCGATTAACCACTTTCATTCTGGATCGCACTTGAGTGCAACAGAATCACCTGGAGGGCAGTTAGAACCCAGAATGCGGTCCTAGGCCCCCGGCCCACCCCCTCCAGCAGTTCTGATTCAGGAGGTCTGGGGAGAAGCTGAAAAGAGGCATTGCTAGCAAGCGGGCTCTGCCAGCGCTGCTGGTCTAGGGAGCACACTGAGCGAACCTAGCGCCTGTCTGGAACATGGAGGACGTCCCCATCTTGGCCTAGGACAGTAGGGAGGTCCTACCAGCCTGGGGCATGGAGTCCTGGCTTGGACATAATCAGTCGTCCTAGAGACTCCTGCCTTCTTCAGGACCCCTGTGGATCGGGGAAGTGTCTCCTTCCCCCGGGAGAGAATCTTGCTTGGGACTCCCTGGAAACAGCCTCTGAGATGGAGAGTTGCCTGTGGGAGGTGTATCTGGGGCGCAGCTCTCCAGAGGGGCACCTTGAAGGGAGGAGGGGAATCGTGATTGGGCAGAGAGAGCTGCTGGCCTGGGACACGCTGAATGATGAGAGCATCCCACCAGAAGCTCTTGAGCTGGGCTCCAGTTTGCTCCAGACTGAGGCAAAGGGACTGCCCATTCCTTGGACTCTTGCATTGCTCTGGTCACTGGCTTCAGGCCACTGCCACATAGAGCTGTGAGCCCAGCAGTTTGGGAGTGAATGGGTCAAAAGGAGGTATCGAAGTATCCATTTCAGGGAGCTGCATTTGGGGGAGAAGACTCACCTTCCTCTTTGTTCCCAAGAAATCAAGGGCCAGCATGTTGTTGACTTTTATTAGAGTCACTGATTGGATTCTTCTTTATTTCCTGCTCTGAGTGAGAACTGGCAGGTGACTGCTTCTGAGGACCAAGTGAAGAAAACTGAAAATGAGGAGGATCTTCTGGGCCCCAACGAGTTTCTCTTGCACATTCCTAGGTAGGATTCCAGAGCTTTTGTGCTGAGATGTCGCACATTTGCCTGTGTGGTGGGGAGGAATCCGCATTGGTTCCTAAGAAGCTTCTGGGTCATGCCTCAGTGAGTCGCATCTGGGCAGGACGCCGTGTCTTTCTCTTTGGACTGATGTCCTGTCACATTCTTCAGGAGCCTCTTTGCTCTGCCCCCGCCTGAATGTAAGTCAGCAGCCGTGGTGGTCGATTAACCACTCATTTATCATCTCTGGGCAACGAGGAAACTCAAAGGCAAATGCCTGGGTCGCTTGTAGGCATGACCTAAGATATCATGGGACATCTTTTGCTCATTCATTCACTCCCAGTTTCATGTCACTCTTCTGTGATTTCCCTCTTTGTCTTGAGTTCCACTTTTGTTTTTTATTTAAAAAATTTTTTTAGCTGCACTGGGTCTTCATTGAGATCCACAGGCTCTTCATTGCAGCGCATGGGCTCAGGAGTTGTGGTACTGGCTTAGTTGTCCTGCACCCTATGGGATCTTAGTTCCTCAAGGAGTTGAACCTGTGTCCCCCGCATTGGAAGGCAGATTATTAATTACTGGGCTACCAGGGAAATTACCTGCTTTTTTTCTTTTTTTTTTTGAACAAGCATAGACTTTAAAAAAAATTTTGGCCTCTTTTATTGGTTATTTTTTTATTTATTTTCATCCATCTTTATTTTTTGGCATGTGTGGGCCTCCCATCGCAGTGGCCTCTCTCTGTTGCAGAGCGCTGACGTGTAATTGGACACACCAGTCCAGTCGCTCAGCCGCACGTGGGATCTTCCTGGGCCAGGGACCAAACTGGTGCCCCTTGCACTGCAAGGCGGACTCTCTACCCACTGGACCACCAGGGAAGCTCCGTTGTTTTTTTTTTAATTAGTTTTGTTCTCTATAAAATACACTGAAGGCTTCCCTGGTGGTCCTTTGGGTAAAGAGTCCACCTTGCAGTGCAAGTGGCACCAGTTCGATTCCTGGCCTGGGAAGATCCCAAGTGCCAAGGAATGGCTGGGCTGGTGTGTCCAATTATGAGCTGGCACTCTGGAGTGCCTGCATCCAGAGCCAGCGCTTTGCAGTGAGAGAGGCCACTGTGATGGGAGGCCCACACAGGCCAACACATGTAGTGAAGCGATGGAAAAACAGACATGGACAGTAGACCTATGGACATTGTGGGGAATGAACAGTGCGTGGGAGGCATAAAGGAAGTAGCTTGAAAACCTGTACTATCATATGTGAAGAAAATAGCTATTGTCATTTCGCTCAGAGAAAAGGGATCCTGCAGGGTGCTGTACAACGGTCTTGGGCACCCCGAGGTAAGTACAGCAGCCGTGGTGGTCAAACCACTCATTTATCATCTCTGGGCAACGAGGAAACTCAAAGGCAAATGCCTGGGTCGCTTGTAGGCATGACCTAAGATATCATGGGACATCTTTTGCTCATTCATTCACTCCCAGTTTCATGTCACTCTTCTGTGATTTCCCTCTTTGTCTTGAGTTCCACTTTTGTTTTTTATTTAAAAAATTTTTTTAGCTGCACTGGGTCTTCATTGAGATCCACAGGCTCTTCATTGCAGCGCATGGGCTCAGGAGTTGTGGTACTGGCTTAGTTGTCCTGCACCCTATGGGATCTTAGTTCCTCAAGGAGTTGAACCTGTGTCCCCCGCATTGGAAGGCAGATTATTAATTACTGGGCTACCAGGGAAATTACCTGCTTTTTTTCTTTTTTTTTTTGAACAAGCATAGACTTTAAAAAAAATTTTGGCCTCTTTTATTGGTTATTTTTTTATTTATTTTCATCCATCTTTATTTTTTGGCATGTGTGGGCCTCCCATCGCAGTGGCCTCTCTCTGTTGCAGAGCGCTGACGTGTAATTGGACACACCAGTCCAGTCGCTCAGCCGCACGTGGGATCTTCCTGGGCCAGGGACCAAACTGGTGCCCCTTGCACTGCAAGGCGGACTCTCTACCCACTGGACCACCAGGGAAGCTCCGTTGTTTTTTTTTTAATTAGTTTTGTTCTCTATAAAATACACTGAAGGCTTCCCTGGTGGTCCTTTGGGTAAAGAGTCCACCTTGCAGTGCAAGTGGCACCAGTTCGATTCCTGGCCTGGGAAGATCCCAAGTGCCAAGGAATGGCTGGGCTGGTGTGTCCAATTATGAGCTGGCACTCTGGAGTGCCTGCATCCAGAGCCAGCGCTTTGCAGTGAGAGAGGCCACTGTGATGGGAGGCCCACACAGGCCAACACATGTAGTGAAGCGATGGAAAAACAGACATGGACAGTAGACCTATGGACATTGTGGGGAATGAACAGTGCGTGGGAGGCATAAAGGAAGTAGCTTGAAAACCTGTACTATCATATGTGAAGAAAATAGCTATTGTCATTGCGCTCTGAGAAAAGGGGATCCTGCAGGGGTGCTGTACAACGGTCTGGAGGGATGGGATGGGGGGATATACATATGACTAATCTGGGATCATACATATCTGTAAACAACAAAACTCTGTAAAAGTTAAAAGTAAAATAAAAATTAAAAAAAAGAATAAAGATGGATGAAAAATTAACAATGACTTGGAAGCAAAAAAAAAGCACTGAAATATATTAAGAGTGAAAAAGTTGAGGCCCTCTCATCTCTTTCATTTTCCCACTGCCCTCCCTGCTCTGCTCCCCAGGGCTAACCACAGAGGGGAGCATGGTGTTGATACTTCCAGGCATAACCATTCTTCAGTTCAATACTTCTAATAGGTTTATCATTTCTATTTCTGTGATCACTTTTTCATTTCCCAGAATGCCATATTGTTTCTTGATTGATCTTGTGTTATATTAGCCTGTTCTTTTTGTTAACAGATATTTGAATCTTTTTGAAGACAATTATTCAGTTGTTTAAAGCAGTTATTTCTGTTTTCTGCATTAACTGTTTTCTTGTAGGCTAGCTCTTCAGTTCACTTCCTGATCTACCTCTTTTGTCCTGATGTTTTCTACAGGTGCTGGCAACTCTTGGCTGACATTTATTTGTAAACAAGGATCTAGACTGATCTATTCTGTAGCTGTAAGTCTCCTCAACATCTGTGAAAGCCACAATCGTGTGGGCAGGCAATGTGACCGTTGATTTTAGGTGCCCTGAATGTGGCCTGTGGGTAGACATTTGAAGCTGGGACTTTACTTGTAGAGCACAGGACAAGCTCACCTGAGGTTGGGTGGGGACCTCCGGGTTTTTTTTTTTTTATCAGCTGGCAGTCACCCAAGGGCAATAACGCACTTTGTTTATCCTGCATCATGTCATCCCTGAGACAGATTTCTCCTTTAATTACAGAGTTCTTCTTTCTGGCTTAGCCCCAGGACAAAGCCAACTGTCAGTTTCTCTGAGGACTGTTGCTGTTCAGTTGAGTTGTGTCTGACTCTTGGTGACCCCATGGACTGCAGCACACCAGGCTTCCCTGTCCTCCACTGTCCCTCGGAGATTGCTCAAACTCATGCCCATTGAGTCGGTGATACTGTCTAACCATCTCATCCTCTGTCACTCCTTCTCCTTCCGCCCTCAGTCTTTGCCAGCATCAGGGTCTTTTCCAACAAGTTACCTCTTCGCATCAGGTGGCCAAAGTATTGGAGCTTCAGCTTCAGTATAAGTCCTTCTAGTGAACATTCAGAGTTGATTTCCTTTAGGATTGACTGGTTTGATCTCCTAGCAGAGGACTGTAAGCCAACACAAAGATCAAGTCTCCCAGGGCTTTCAGCCCCTGCTGCCTGTACTTTGGGATTTTCTGGGGTTCAGTTAAGAAAATAGCTTTTCTGGAGATGATGTGCTGGTGTGCTGGCACCTTAGAGTTCGTAGATAGCTGTCAGTCTGTCTCTTCAGCTTCTTACTTTCCAGCACCCTCTCAGTATTTTTGCTGCTCAGCCGTTTCTTGTTTTCTTACAGACTCTTTTGGAGTTACTCAGTTTTCATCTATATGAATTATGAATATATGTGTGTCTATATGAGTCATGAATTATGAATACCTGTGTTATATCTGTCTCCCCTTTCTTGTTCTAGTGGGGCTTACTAGAGGGGGAGGCAAAAGTACGTGTTCTAGCCACCATCCTGAACAAAAAGCCTTCTCTCACTGACTTTTTTATGGAGAAAAGTAGGGCAGAAATAAGCACAGATTATTCTCTTGAGGGTTTGTTGCAGCCTCAGGGTCAGGCTCATTCCCTCATATCATCTCACTAAATCTTCGCAAGAACTGTGCTAGGCACATGCATCCCCATGGTGTAGGTGAGAAGACTGAGGGCCACACAAGTCACGTCACGAAGGACAGCAGAGGTACTGGCTGGCAGAGCTGGAGTTCAGACTGGGCCCTCCCTGCTCTTCTCTCCTGCAGCCTCCGTGCTGCCAGCTGGAAGCTCCTGCCCTCTGCAAGGATGCAGGAGTGGACCAGCTCACCCCTCGCTTTAACTGTTGTGGCATAGTCTGTTCTGGGGGTCAGGGATTCCCAGCTGGGCCTCCAGCCTTGGTTTTCAACTTCAGACATCATTTAGTAGTTGAAAGCCTTCACATTAGAGCTAATTAAAATGTGCTTATCTTGAAATTGGGCCTAATTTGTAGGAATGATTTAGAAACTTGTTGGAAAGGGATAGTCTAACCCAGGGTCAATCTCATGCATAAATTTTGTTGTTCTACTGTGCTGTGTTTTGACTTGAACTATACTTGAAAATTGGCACTAGTGGTAGAGAAACCGCCTTCCAATGCAGGAGACATAAGAGATGTGGGTTCTATCCCTGAGTTTGGAGGATCCCCTGGAGGCATTCTAGGGATCAAGTCTCCCAGGGCTTTCAGCCCCTGCTGCCTGTACTTTGGGATTTTCTGGGGTTCAGTTAAGAAAATAGCTTTTCTGGAGATGATGTGCTGGTGTGCTGGCACCTTAGAGTTCGTAGATAGCTGTCAGTCTGTCTCTTCAGCTTCTTACTTTCCAGCACCCTCTCAGTATTTTTGCTGCTCAGCCGTTTCTTGTTTTCTTACAGACTCTTTTGGAGTTACTCAGTTTTCATCTATATGAATTATGAATATATGTGTGTCTATATGAGTCATGAATTATGAATACCTGTGTTATATCTGTCTCCCCTTTCTTGTTCTAGTGGGGCTTACTAGAGGGGGAGGCAAAAGTACGTGTTCTAGCCACCATCCTGAACAAAAAGCCTTCTCTCACTGACTTTTTTATGGAGAAAAGTAGGGCAGAAATAAGCACAGATTATTCTCTTGAGGGTTTGTTGCAGCCTCAGGGTCAGGCTCATTCCCTCATATCATCTCACTAAATCTTCGCAAGAACTGTGCTAGGCACATGCATCCCCATGGTGTAGGTGAGAAGACTGAGGGCCACACAAGTCACGTCACGAAGGACAGCAGAGGTACTGGCTGGCAGAGCTGGAGTTCAGACTGGGCCCTCCCTGCTCTTCTCTCCTGCAGCCTCCGTGCTGCCAGCTGGAAGCTCCTGCCCTCTGCAAGGATGCAGGAGTGGACCAGCTCACCCCTCGCTTTAACTGTTGTGGCATAGTCTGTTCTGGGGGTCAGGGATTCCCAGCTGGGCCTCCAGCCTTGGTTTTCAACTTCAGACATCATTTAGTAGTTGAAAGCCTTCACATTAGAGCTAATTAAAATGTGCTTATCTTGAAATTGGGCCTAATTTGTAGGAATGATTTAGAAACTTGTTGGAAAGGGATAGTCTAACCCAGGGTCAATCTCATGCATAAATTTTGTTGTTCTACTGTGCTGTGTTTTGACTTGAACTATACTTGAAAATTGGCACTAGTGGTAGAGAAACCGCCTTCCAATGCAGGAGACATAAGAGATGTGGGTTCTATCCCTGAGTTTGGAGGATCCCCTGGAGGAGGGCGTGGTAACCTTCTCCAGTATTGTTCTCTGGAGAATCCCAAGGACAGAGGAGCCTGGTGGGCTACAGTCCATAGAGTTGCAGAGTTGGACACAACTGAAGTATGCCCACACACGTATACATGATAATGTGGAAGATGGACCCTGGGCCTTTCATTGCTCATTTGTTCTGCAAAGATTTAATGAATCCCGTTGGGTGCTACCTACATTGTTTAAGGATGTCCTTTTACCTACCCCTCCCAGAAAAAAAAACTGGGATGGCTCCTGTGTTTGCTGTCCTTCAAGAGCCCAGATGACCTGAACAGCACCCCCTCTACCACATGCAGAGTTGTCTAGTAACACAGTTAACTTCCTGCCTTCTTCAGGTTTCCAGATGAAACCAAGACAAAATGCTCTTGCAGGATTTGGTGTACGCTTTGTCTACATCCACCATCCTATTTTCCTCTCAGAGGTGTTGCTTTTCAGCAGCTCTTTTGAAGGGACGAGTGAAGCTCTCAGTATGTGTTGAAATGTATCCTATGTTTTTGTACATTTTCTGATTGCTTGTATAAGACACACACTCATACTCTGGCCAAGAGATATGCTTTGGAGTCATATTGTGTGTCTGTGTGCTTAGTCGCTCAGTTGTGTCCAACTCTTTGCGACCCCATGGACTATAGCCAGAATCAGATTCTGGCTTTGAAACTTATTAAGGGGTAATTCACTTATTCACTCATTCATTCAGCCAAGCAAAGAACACTCACGGCCTGCCATTTTAGGGCTTGGAGGTAGATGCCAGGTGTGAACAGGTGATGGTGAAGACCTGGTCCTTGCTCTTGAGAAGCCACAGTCTAATCTATTAGAGAGACAGGCAGAAGAGACAATTCCAGAGGGTGTAGTGCTACCAGGCCAGGTGGAGGGTGGGGTGCGGTGGAGGGGAGTCAGGAAAGTCTTCTCAGAGGAGGGGACACCTAGCCCGTGCTCAAAGGTAAATTGGCCAGGTGAAGAAGACAGGGAAGAGCATTCCAGGCAGAAGGAATAGCATGTGCAAAGGCTAGGAAGAGGGCATTTGGAAAGCTGCTTGTTACCTCTGGCCTTGATTTCCTTATCTGCAACATGGAATCGACTGTACTATCCATTGATTAAATTAAATGAGATAATAATGGGTGTTTAAGCATCTGAGATAATTTTAATTCCCTTTCCAAATCTGTTTATGGATGCCTAAGAGCTAAAGTTGATTTTAAATGAGACAAAGAGGAAAAAACCCCAAGCCTGAAGGGCCCAACCTCCTACCTGTGCAATGCATTTCCTCCATTGGCTCTTCTGTTAGTCGTTTTGCTTGTCATGTGGATGGAGCACTACATGTTTGCACGCTGTCTTAGATTATGTCTTATCATATCAGCGAAGCACAGAATTGTGTCTTCCTAATGGCTCCACATTAGCAACAAGCCACGGCCCTGCTGCAGCATCTTTGGCAGAGTATTCTCTCGCCAGCAGCCTTGCCTCTTTCTGACGGTCTGTCAACATGTCCCGTCATTTGCTGCTTTATCTTGCTCTTCTGAAAGGTGGCCCCTTCCCACATACCAGCTGGGAATGCTTAGCATCTGGGGACAGTCACTATCCAGTGACCATGAATCACACATCATGATGTGCTGAGCAGCCATCTCGACTGGGATTGGGCTCTGTTTGATGTGTAAATGAGAGCTTATCATTTCTCTGGGAAGAACTGCTCATGGATCTCCGTGGTAGCGTAGGAACTCTCCCCAACTGAAGTCAGACCTCTGCTTAAAATTGTCCAGTGCTTTCCCCGGGGTGTGCGTGCTCAGGCTCTTCAGCTGTGTTTGACTCTTTGTGACCCCGTGGACTGCAGTCCTCTAGGCTCCTCCGTCCATGGGGATTCTCTAGGCAAGAATACTGGAGTGGGTTGCCATGCCGTCCTACAGGGCATCTTCCTGACTCGAATCAAACTCACGTCTCTTTGTCTCCTGCATTGCAGGCAGATTCTTGTAGCTCAGCTGCTCATCCTGCATTGTAAAGAATCTGCCTGCAATGCAGGAGATCCTGGCAGAAGGAATAGCATGTGCAAAGGCTAGGAAGAGGGCATTTGGAAAGCTGCTTGTTACCTCTGGCCTTGATTTCCTTATCTGCAACATGGAATCGACTGTACTATCCATTGATTAAATTAAATGAGATAATAATGGGTGTTTAAGCATCTGAGATAATTTTAATTCCCTTTCCAAATCTGTTTATGGATGCCTAAGAGCTAAAGTTGATTTTAAATGAGACAAAGAGGAAAAAACCCCAAGCCTGAAGGGCCCAACCTCCTACCTGTGCAATGCATTTCCTCCATTGGCTCTTCTGTTAGTCGTTTTGCTTGTCATGTGGATGGAGCACTACATGTTTGCACGCTGTCTTAGATTATGTCTTATCATATCAGCGAAGCACAGAATTGTGTCTTCCTAATGGCTCCACATTAGCAACAAGCCACGGCCCTGCTGCAGCATCTTTGGCAGAGTATTCTCTCGCCAGCAGCCTTGCCTCTTTCTGACGGTCTGTCAACATGTCCCGTCATTTGCTGCTTTATCTTGCTCTTCTGAAAGGTGGCCCCTTCCCACATACCAGCTGGGAATGCTTAGCATCTGGGGACAGTCACTATCCAGTGACCATGAATCACACATCATGATGTGCTGAGCAGCCATCTCGACTGGGATTGGGCTCTGTTTGATGTGTAAATGAGAGCTTATCATTTCTCTGGGAAGAACTGCTCATGGATCTCCGTGGTAGCGTAGGAACTCTCCCCAACTGAAGTCAGACCTCTGCTTAAAATTGTCCAGTGCTTTCCCTGGGGTGTGCGTGCTCAGGCTCTTCAGCTGTGTTTGACTCTTTGTGACCCCGTGGACTGCAGTCCTCTAGGCTCCTCCGTCCATGGGGATTCTCTAGGCAAGAATACTGGAGTGGGTTGCCATGCCGTCCTACAGGGCATCTTCCTGACTCGAATCAAACTCACGTCTCTTTGTCTCCTGCATTGCAGGCAGATTCTTGTAGCTCAGCTGCTCATCCTGCATTGTAAAGAATCTGCCTGCAATGCAGGAGATCCTGGTTTGATTCCTGGGTTGGGAAGATCCCCTGGAGAAGGGATAGGCTATCCACTCCAGGATTCTTGGGCTTCCCTGGTGGCTCTGATGGTAAAGAATATGTCTACAATGTGGGAGACCTGGGTTCACTCCTTAGGTTGGGAAGATCCTCTGGAGAAGGGAAAGGCTACCCACTCCAGTATTCTTGCCTGGAGAATTCCATGGCTTATCCATGGGTCACAAAGAGTCAGGTGCGACTGAGCAACTTCACTTTCCCTTTCTTTAGACCTCACTTTCCCTTTCTTTACCACGGAAGCCCTCCCCTGGTGTGTATATATCATCAGATGCCTTTTTTCAGTCCAGAAATCCTTGTGGGATCTAGGCCCTCCTGCTTTTCCAGCCTCTACTCCCAGCTGCTCTGTCCAAGTCTCTGAGCTTTGTGCTGAGGATACGACAGGGAGCAAAGTCAGCCTCCATTGGCTGCACTCTGGCTGGGGCCTTCTAGCTTTTTTCCCCAGACACCCCAACCACATACTCATCTTTTACTTGAGGGGCTTTGCATATGCTGTTCCCGTTGTCTGGAATGTCCTTGTCTTCATTCTGCACAAGCCTGGCTCCTGCTCATCCTTCAGGTTTCAGCTTCATCCTCACCTTTCCCACGACTCTGACCCCCTAATCTATTCAGTTACCCTGTCATTCTCTGTCTCAGCCTCCAGCGTATCCTCTTGCTTGATAGAGCTATGGGATGACTTGAGTGTCTGTTCTACCTTGAGGACAGTGAGTTTTCCAGCCATTGGAGTCACGCTTGTTTCTTTCATCACCGAATTCCCAGCACTTAAAGGTAGTGTCTGCTATGTGGTGATGCTCGATGAAAAGTTGTTGAAAGAATGAATGAATCCATGTGGTGGCTGCATTTTCCAGAGATGGTCCCCACAACACATCCCAGGCTATGTTTCCAAGAATAAATCGCTCATCCTCGGCCTCCCTTGTGTATTTGTGCATTGTTGTCAAGGGGATTAAACACATAAATATGAGACACACAGTGTCTGGGGCTTGAAAATGTTAATAAATGTGAGTTCACATTGTAAAGACATGCCAAGCCCAAGGAAAATGATTGAAATGGAGGTGGAGAGAGTTGGTGATTGAAGCCCTTAGAATTTTTCATCAATGCTTGACTTGCTGGGGGGAGGGCTGGTGGATATCAGCCCCCTGTTTTGTCCATGTCCGGTCTCCCTGTGAGTGGTGACCTTGCCATTTTCAGGAGGGAGGCATCTTTCCTTGTTGCTTGGGTTGGGGAGTCTGGAGCACAGTCAGCCTGGCCTTCAGAGATAAGGAAATCTCTCTCTAGTCCGTGGGAACGCTTCTGTTGGGCAAACAGGACTTTATTTTTTACTTTGTAAGGTAAGATTTTAATTACTTGTGAAAAACTAAATTCACCCTGTAAAATAAACCACGAAGAGCAAAATCACAGTTTAACTGAAGTGTACACATCCATAGTAAATGATCAATATTGTAGAGAAAGGTTCCAATGTTGACACACTACCCCTTATCAGGATGTTGCTAAAGGTCTTCCTTTAGTGGTGGTGCCAGACTGTAAGCCAGATCACCGCGTGGTTGGGGACTTCTCTGGTGGGCCAGTGGCGACTCCAGTTTGCAATGCAGTGAACGAGAGTTTGATCCCTGGTCAGAGAAACTAAGCGAGCCTGCCGCCGCTAGAGGGTCCATGCGTCAAAATGAAAGATCCTGCCTGATGGAACCAAGACCTGAGGCGGCCAGATAAATAAAAATAAATAAATATAAAAGATAAACTTTTTAAAAAAATCACGGTGTGGTCAAGCAGGATCGCTCGTTTCTTCTTATTAAACTGTACATTGTGAAGACTGTGTTCCCTGCAAGAACGTTTAGGAACTTAGGGAGAAAGAAACCACACAGACGCAAGAACCTGTGTTGTTTGGGCACTCTGCTTCCTTACGATTTAATGCTGCAAATTTCTCCCCTCACCCGGTCTGCCAGAAACCCCTTA
Source organism: Tragulus kanchil (assembly GCA_022376925.1). NCBI lineage: Eukaryota > Metazoa > Chordata > Mammalia > Artiodactyla > Tragulidae > Tragulus > Tragulus kanchil. The sequence goes on from JAIOJX010000031.1 coordinate 22,579,440, forward strand.
CCGATCTTTGTCTTTCCCCTTCAGGCGGGTAGTTTACCTATTCATTCTGTGCATTGTTTTTGTCCCACGAGGTTATCGGCTTCACCAAAGCTGGCTCTCTGCTGGCGGCTCGTGGATGCGGCCGTGAGCGCGCCTCTCACTGGGGCGCCCCTGGTTTGGGCATTCCCCGCTCACCTCCTGTGTACACGTCTGTGAAGTGTCTGCTTGAGTGGCACCTGCGCTGCGTGGCCCCCTCCAGCACCTGGCACACCACAGCCTCCCGGAGAACTGGAGTCGTTTCTGCTCCAGGAGATGGGGCCTTGAGGGCCGTGGCCAGGCATTTGGGCTTTGTCTCCAGGGTAGTATGAGTTGAGGCGTGTTGCACTTATCTTCGGGGCTGTCTTATGGGGAAAGCAGTGGATGGGGGCAAGAATGGATGCAAGAAGACAGGGGAGGGGACTAGTGTGGTTTAGAAGAGGACTGATGAGGGCTTGGGGCTGCCTGTTCCAATATGGTGGCCTGCTAGTCACCCGTGGCTGTTGACATTTAAAGTAAAATCAAATCAAATGCAGTTCCTTAGTTATGCCAGCCATAATTCACGTTCTCTAGAGTCCCCATGGGCAGTGCAAATATAGAGCACTCCTGTCATTGCACAAAGTTCTGTTGGACCACTCTGGCTTGGATGTACTGCTGGAGAAAGGTGGAAGGTACGGGAGATGTTAGAAGATAGAATGTATGTAATGTGGGGATGGATTGGCTGTGGCGTGTGCTAGAGACAGAGTGTCAAGGCTCAGACCTAGGCTGTTGGCCACGGCCAAGAAAGAACTCCTAGCTCTGAAGAATGAGTGTTTTTATGGCTCTGGATTCAGGATGTGGTGCCAAAAGGATCATCCATGTCCACCAACAGCACAAGAAAGCGCCCATCTTAAGGCACCCTTCTGGCACGGATGATTGTCTTTTGAAGAATCTTCAGTTGTGTATATGCCTCTTGCCAAATCTGTCTTCTCTTGGGGTCTAACATGTGGACCATGAGGTCTTTGTGATCAGGGAATTATATGTATATTAATGCAGATTTCAATCAAAAGAGTTATGTTTGCCATTGTGGTACGGTCTGATGCTGTTTAAATGCCTTCAGTAATATCTTCAATCAGATGGCAAATAGAAAACAGGAAAGTCAGTAATAAAAAATGAATTAGGGCGATTAGCAAAAGGTGAACCACTTCCCTCCTCAGGCCACAGGCAGAGATGACGAGTTTTGCAGGGTTGCTGCTGTCCAAACACCCGGCAGGATTATTGCAGTCTCTGGGGCCAGCCCACGGGTCTGCTCAGCACGTAGGACTTGCTTATTGCCTTTCATTTTGCAAAGGTCATAGGCATCCCCTTGCAGGGGCTCTGCGGGGCTCAGTCCCTGGGGTGGGCTGGCATGGGGCCTCTGAAGAGGAGTTTCTGACTCAGGGGCAGTCAGGAACGTTCTTCTTCCAAGGTGGTGACATCAGTGGTCTTGTTGCCCCTCCCTCCACCCTCCAAGGCCCTGGGGAATCTGGCCTTTGAAACATTTTCTCCAAAAGTGCCCTTGAAGAAATTTTCCTAGCTGTCTGGTGTTGGGTTATGATCCCTTCAAGACAGCAGTAGAGGACTTATCTGGTAGTCCAATGGTTAAGAGTCCACCTGCCAGAGCTGGGTACATAGGTTCGATCCCTGGTCTGGGAAGACTCCACATGCCACAGGGCAGTTAGTGCCACAACTACTGAAGCCCATGTGCCTAGAGCCCATGCTCTGCAAAAAGAGAAGCTGCCACAATGAGAAGCCCAAGCACCACAACTAGAGAAAAGCCCTTACAGCAATGAAGACCCAGGACAGCCAAAAATAAATACATAAACTTTAAAAAAAAGAAACCAGTAGAGGCAAACACTCTGACTGACCAGTGCAGGCACTGGGATTGGTTTCTGGGGCATGAAGGAAAAGCAGATTTTTTTTTTTTTTTAATTTTATTTATTTATCTTTTGGAGGGTGGAGTGGGGAGGGAGGGGGATGGGCGGGCCACTTCTATTGGTCTTTCATTTCTCTATTTTCATCCGTCTTTGTTCTTTGGCTCCTGTGGGCCTCCCATCGCGGTGGCCTCTGTCGTCGCAGAGCGCCGGCTCTGGGCGCATGCGCTCCAGAGGTCCCGCTCGGTAATTGGACACATCAGTCCAGCCGCTCCGCGGCACATGGGATCTTCCCAGGCCAGGGCTCGAACGGGCGCCCCCTGCACTGCAAGGCGGTGTCTTTACCCAGTGGACCACCAGGGGAAGCCCGGAAAAGCAGAATTTTGGTAACTGCGTAAGGTGTGTAAGACTGGCGCTCAAATCAGAAGGAGCTTCTACCTCGGTCATGTTGAAACTCACGTCCAACCAGAGCATGGAGCGTGGAGACGGCACAGCTGGTGGCTGAAATGGGTCATGTCTACACTGGCTGACTCACTTCCATAGGCAATGGCCAAGGCCGGATAACACACAAGTTTTACGATTGCCACAGCAGACGGGCAGGTTTGATTGGATGTTGTCTGTATTGGTTGGATGATCCCTATAATGGGATAATAATCTCTCTTAAGCCAGAGCTTCTCAAATTTTAACTTGTGTGGGAATCACATTGATTCTTGAGAAATGCAGATTCTGATTTAGTAGATCTGGGTGGGGTGAGAGATTGTGCATGTCTCACAAGGTCTGGGTGATGCTGAGCTGCGGCCTGTCAGTGAACCACAGTTAGAGAACCAAGGACTTTGTGTTAGGCTGTGCTCCCTAGCAGCAGAGCCTGAGACAAAGATTCTTGTGAAAGAGATTCAATGGGGAGTGCTTTCATGAGAAGGGGACTGGGGAAGCAGGGCAGGGAGGAGGTGAGCAAGGAGGTGGTCTCCCGGGGAACCTGCTTCATCCTGATTCTGCAAGGGATCCAGGTAGCACAAATGATGTTATAGAACTGGTCCTTCCTTGAGGTGGGAAGTGGCCTTTTGTAAGTCCAGGAAAGGTGGTCATGGTCATGGGCTTCCTTGGGAGGAGGTCATGCATCCTAGGATTGTTTCCTATCAGCCAAGAGCAGTTCTCCAGAGGAGAAAACCCTGTATTGCTGCCGGGGCATGAGTGCTCAGCCTGAAAAGGAAGATCTGAGGGCAACCTCATCACTGGATCCACTGGACAGAGACCTTCAGGAGTGTGGATGGGGGCGTGGCTCTTGACTCTTGTTTGAATTTGCTGTGTGACCTTGCATAAGCCACTTCTGCTCTTTTGTGCTGTAATTTCACAAGGTTTTAGTTGTGATTGGTCCTTGGTTCCCTATACTTAGGTTGTGATGGGGCCTGGGGTAGGGTTGGGTGGATGATGGGTGGAAGTCTGCAAAGAATGGGGCAGCTGTTAACTCAGAGCTGAAGGTTGGGGTGGGGGGGAAGTGAAGGGGTAGGGGAGAGAGAGAAAGAAAGAGAAAGGTGGGGGGAGAAAGAGGGCAGAAGGGAGAGGAAGGGAGGAAGAGAGGGGGAGATGAGGAAAGGAGAGAGAGACTCCCTGAGACCTGCAGTGTTCAGGGAGGGCTTCCTGGGGGAGGGGGCATTTAAGCAGGACTTCCAGGAAAGGTAGGATGGGGACATACAGAGAAGGGGAGAACAGAAGAGATATTGATTGAGCGTCCATCATAGGATGAGTATTTCTTTTCTGTTCTATATTTAATTTTCACAGCAACCCTTGAAGTAGCAGGTGAGCCAAGGCTGCAGAGGTGAGCTGAGTGGGCTGTGGTCCCACTGAGATTGGAACCCAAGCCTGTTTGTAGGAATCCCTACTCCCTTCCTCCAGGACCACACCAAGCAGGGAGGGGGTCCACCCAGTTGGAGGGGAAGGTGACTTGGGGATTGCTGCAGATCTGTGGGGATGGGTACAGGCCCGTGTAGAAGAGGCCGCAGAGCTGGGGCTTAGGAAGGGCCTGGAGTGCCAGCCCCGGGGGTTTGGACCCTGCAGTGGGGGCTGTGGAAGGCGGTGGGGCAGATGTGATGCTTGCATGAGGAGTCATCCAGGGCGGTGCCCCTCTGCTCCGTGGCTCTTCTGTCCCCACATGCCAGTCCTCGCTGGATCCAGCTTCACAGAGTGTGCTGGGGCGGGGGCGGGGGGCTGAGCCCATCCAGCAGCCTTCCTGTAGATCACCCGTTGCCTCGGCTCTGTGATGAGCCCACCTCCATCCTTCCTGAGTGGCCTGCCTCAGGCTTCATGCTGGTGCCTTGGCAGTGGACGGAGGAAGAACCTGTAAAAATAGGGGGGGATCCACTGGACAGAGACCTTCAGGAGTTTTTTTAATTTGCTGTGTGACCTTGCATAAGCCACTTCTGCTCTTTTGTGCTGTAATTTCACAAGGTTTTAGTTGTGATTGGTCCTTGGTTCCCTATACTTAGGTTGTGATGGGGCCTGGGGTAGGGTTGGGTGGATGATGGGTGGAAGTCTGCAAAGAATGGGGCAGCTGTTAACTCAGAGCTGAAGGTTGGGGTGGGGGGGAAGTGAAGGGGTAGGGGAGAGAGAGAAAGAAAGAGAAAGGTGGGGGGAGAAAGAGGGCAGAAGGGAGAGGAAGGGAGGAAGAGAGGGGGAGATGAGGAAAGGAGAGAGAGACTCCCTGAGACCTGCAGTGTTCAGGGAGGGCTTCCTGGGGGAGGGGGCATTTAAGCAGGACTTCCAGGAAAGGTAGGATGGGGACATACAGAGAAGGGGAGAACAGAAGAGATATTGATTGAGCGTCCATCATAGGATGAGTATTTCTTTTCTGTTCTATATTTAATTTTCACAGCAACCCTTGAAGTAGCAGGTGAGCCAAGGCTGCAGAGGTGAGCTGAGTGGGCTGTGGTCCCACTGAGATTGGAACCCAAGCCTGTTTGTAGGAATCCCTACTCCCTTCCTCCAGGACCACACCAAGCAGGGAGGGGGTCCACCCAGTTGGAGGGGAAGGTGACTTGGGGATTGCTGCAGATCTGTGGGGATGGGTACAGGCCCGTGTAGAAGAGGCCGCAGAGCTGGGGCTTAGGAAGGGCCTGGAGTGCCAGCCCCGGGGGTTTGGACCCTGCAGTGGGGGCTGTGGAAGGCGGTGGGGCAGATGTGATGCTTGCATGAGGAGTCATCCAGGGCGGTGCCCCTCTGCTCCGTGGCTCTTCTGTCCCCACATGCCAGTCCTCGCTGGATCCAGCTTCACAGAGTGTGCTGGGGCGGGGGCGGGGGGCTGAGCCCATCCAGCAGCCTTCCTGTAGATCACCCGTTGCCTCGGCTCTGTGATGAGCCCACCTCCATCCTTCCTGAGTGGCCTGCCTCAGGCTTCATGCTGGTGCCTTGGCAGTGGACGGAGGAAGGACCGTAGATAGTCACCCCAGAAGAAGACAGGTATGGGCTTGGGGTGTGTCCGCCTCAGGGAAGGGGCTGCATTCTGAATAATCTCCACCCTCCTTCACACTGTTTTCCACGGCCTGAGGCTTTCCCCTCGTTAGAGCGGTGAGCATGCAGCTCTTTCCCTCTCATCCTTCAAGTAAACCTTTCTCACTCTCTCTCTCTCGATGATATGTAAGCTACTCATCACAGCGGGTCACCTGGCACAAGATGCTGACCTCAAACATGGGAGCTGTTACTCACGCTGGGTGACAAGGCTAAGATGGCCATACGAGGTGCCGGTGGAGTGGAGGCGGGGACCAAGGAGAAGCTACTGTTTACAGAATCCTATGGGCCAGGCACGGTGCTCCGTGGCTTATGTATACTGCCTTGGTTAACACTCCCCATAACCCTGCACACGATGTGTTGTTACTGTGTCGCAGACACCTGACACCTGTCAGGTGACATGTATCCGGTGACAGCTGAAGCTCAGAGAGGTTGAGAAACTTCTCTGAGGTCACTCAGCCTGTCGGGAGCAGAGTGGATCTGGAATCGGAGTCTGTCTGCTCTGGAGTCGTGATCTTTATTCAGGAGCATCTGTCCTCCACGGGGTCTTTAGCTTCCTCTGGGGAGCTCTTTCACACGGGCTCCCTGTTTAGACTCAGACCACCCTTCCTGGGGGAATTTGGAATAGGATGTGTCCTTCTCACCAGAGAGATGGGCAGACTTCAGCATGGAGGCAGCGTTCCCCTTGTCCGGGCTCAAGGCAAAGTCACTGACCAGCAGGGCGGAAACCCAGGAACTTGACCTTCACCCCCACAGCTGCTTTCCATCTCCCAAGAAGCGTCTTATGTTCTCAGCTTGATGTTGTGCTGGTCAACCTGCACTTCTTGGCTATGAGTGTTTCCACAGCTGATGTTCTTAGCTCCTGTATCAGCTAGCACTTGCTGTGTAACAAGTCACCCAAAATTAGTGCTTTAAAGCAACCACCCTTTAATTTGCCCACCGTCTGTGGGTTGGCTGGAGGGCGTTCTGAGCTCAGCCGGCCTCTGCAGGGCTCTGTCTTCATCTGTGCTCCGTTGGCCTGTCAGTGGCCTTAGCCATGTATGTGTCTGGCGTGTGTCATTGGGTAAGCTCTTCCCAGAGCCTCTCGTCCAGCAGGGGGTGCTCACCTGCTTCTCCCGGGTTCCCAGTGTTGCAAGTGAGCCTGTCCTAGTGCACAAGTGCTTTTCGGGCATTTGCATGCCGCACATTTTTCCGCCATCTCATTGGTCAAATAAAGCCATGGTTAAGCCTGGTTTCAGGGCATCTGCAAACAAACCCTGGTTCCTGGTGGGAGGAGCTATCCCCTCACAGCGTAGAGGGCACTTGTGTAGAAACCTGAGGCCTGGTGGCCGTCCTTTTAATCCACCCCAGCTGCCCTCGCTCTTTTGAGACCATAAACATGAGTCCAGCCCCTGCTGTGTGCCAGGCTGTGTGGCAGGCACCCGAGCCCAAGACTGTGCTTAATGTGGCTTCTGCTATAGCTAATAGATAATCACATAACAAAACCCAGAATGTGACTGTGACAAGTGTGATTGGAAGGACCGCACGGATGCCAAGGGGCCAGTGCCAAGGAGGGCCAGGGAGGACTTCCGTGACCCTTAAACTGAGACCTATAGGAACACTAGGAGTTGCTAAGTGGTGGGGACAAAGGGGAAGCATTACAGATAGAATGGCATGTGCAAAGGTGGGGGGGGCTGGCACATTTGGGCACCCAGTGAAGTGCCTGCTCCCTTTAAGTGTCAGCATGCCTGGGCTGAGAAGGGGACTTCTGGTTCACAACAGTACCCTGAGTAGCCCCTGTGTGACGGTCTCAGCAAGGAGGCAGGGACAGACCTTTCCATGGGTGGCCTGCACGCAGGGGCAGCTGGGCTCCGTGGTCTCCAGGAGGAGGGAGAGATTGATGCTCACGGGGACACCCAAGAAATCCCGATGGGAGAGGAGGGATCTCAATGCTAGAAAGCACAAAGAGACAGCATGGGAGGGTCAGAGGCATACAATTGGGGATGTGTTGGGGCTGGGTGAAGTGAGAGGCCTAGATTTAGTTCTTTCGGCCAGTCACCTTTGAACCATGAACCGAGAGTGGTATGGTCAGGTCTTGGGTGGGGACCCGAGTGTCAGGTCTGCCTGGGGAACTCCCCACTCACTCCTCTGAGCTGCTTTTGGTGGCTCTGAGCATTTGACAGGTTTTCTCAAGGCGTATGAGGAAGTGCAGTTTGGCGACAAAGCCTGAGTTCTCTGAGAGTCAGAGTAATGATCATAAATGAGCCAGCACATAGGTAGAAAAATGGGACAAGTTAGATACATCCAAGCTTGAACCCCTGCCTCTCGCTGACTCTGGATAAGTCACCACCCAGCCCCAAGCCTTGGTTTTCTCATCTGAAAATGGGGCCTGGTTCCATCCACCCTGGGCGTGTGGCGAGGGACCGTGGGGCTGAGTGACCATGGGGCCGAGTGACCATCAGTGCCTTTGCCTCTGTGCCTGCGGGCTCCTGGCTGTGTGCGGCCGAGGGCAGTGCACGGGGCCACGGTGATTACACAGAGTGTAGCGAACACTTGTCTCTACCAGGCCTGGATGTCAGGGAAGCTGTCTTTCCCAGAATAAACAGAAACCATGGCAACCAGGATGCATCACGTGGGCCAGCAGCCCGTCTCACTGCCGATGGCCAGGAGAAGGGCCTGTCCCTGATGCTCCGCAGAGGTGGGGTGACCCATAGGGACGTCTTTGACCCCCCTCCTTTCTGAGGTAGGATTGAGACGTTTGGGAAAAATCAGTCTTGGTTTGGGGTTTCTTTTCAACCTCAAATTTTAGTATTTAATTTTATCGTTCAGTCTGGTTCCAGAAAGCATGTCTTAAGTGAGATGAGTTGGAGCAAACCTCCCCAGCCTCCCCACCCTTCTGGCATGTGCTGATGGCAGATCTACCTGAGGGGGGAGGGTACGGGCCTCTGGTTCACAACAGTACCCTGAGTAGCCCCTGTGTGACGGTCTCAGCAAGGAGGCAGGGACAGACCTTTCCATGGGTGGCCTGCAGGGCAGCTGGGCTCCGTGGTCTCCAGGAGGAGGAGAGATTGATGCTCACGGGGACACCCAAGAAATCCCGATGGGAGAGGAGGGATCTCAATGCTAGAAAGCACAAAGAGACAGCATGGGAGGGTCAGAGGCATACAATTGGGGATGTGTTGGGGCTGGGTGAAGTGAGAGGCCTAGATTTAGTTCTTTCGGCCAGTCACCTTTGAACCATGAACCGAGAGTGGTATGGTCAGGTCTTGGGTGGGGACCCGAGTGTCAGGTCTGCCTGGGGAACTCCCCACTCACTCCTCTGAGCTGCTTTTGGTGGCTCTGAGCATTTGACAGGTTTTCTCAAGGCGTATGAGGAAGTGCAGTTTGGCGACAAAGCCTGAGTTCTCTGAGAGTCAGAGTAATGATCATAAATGAGCCAGCACATAGGTAGAAAAATGGGACAAGTTAGATACATCCAAGCTTGAACCCCTGCCTCTCGCTGACTCTGGATAAGTCACCACCCAGCCCCAAGCCTTGGTTTTCTCATCTGAAAATGGGGCCTGGTTCCATCCACCCTGGGCGTGTGGCGAGGGACCGTGGGGCTGAGTGACCATGGGGCCGAGTGACCATCAGTGCCTTTGCCTCTGTGCCTGCGGGCTCCTGGCTGTGTGCGGCCGAGGGCAGTGCACGGGGCCACGGTGATTACACAGAGTGTAGCGAACACTTGTCTCTACCAGGCCTGGATGTCAGGGAAGCTGTCTTTCCCAGAATAAACAGAAACCATGGCAACCAGGATGCATCACGTGGGCCAGCAGCCCGTCTCACTGCCGATGGCCAGGAGAAGGGCCTGTCCCTGATGCTCCGCAGAGGTGGGGTGACCCATAGGGACGTCTTTGACCCCCCTCCTTTCTGAGGTAGGATTGAGACGTTTGGGAAAAATCAGTCTTGGTTTGGGGTTTCTTTTCAACCTCAAATTTTAGTATTTAATTTTATCGTTCAGTCTGGTTCCAGAAAGCATGTCTTAAGTGAGATGAGTTGGAGCAAACCTCCCCAGCCTCCCCACCCTTCTGGCATGTGCTGATGGCAGATCTACCTGAGGGGGGAGGGTACGGGCCTGGTGGGCTCTGCCGGTCTCCCCAGGCATGCAGCAAGGTGGTGGTTTTAACAACCCGCTCTACGAAGAGCCTCACTCTCACCTAGTAAGCAAGCTAGTAAGAGGCAGAGCTGGGATATGAACTAGGATCTTTCTGCTCCTCATTCCCAGGGACTTCCCTGGTGGTCAGGATTGCCATCCAGCCATCTCATCTTCTGTCACCCTCTTCTTCTCTTGCCCTTGATCTTTGCAGCATCACAGTCTTTTCCAGTGAGTTGGCTCTTTGCATCAGGTGGCCAAATTATTGGAGCTTCAGCTTCAGCACCTGTCCTTCCAATGAATATTCAGGGTTGATTTCCTTTAGGATTGACTGGGTTGATTTTTCCCTTGCTGTCCAAGGAACTCTGAGGAATCTTCCCTAGCACCACAGTTCGAAAGCATCAATTCTTCAGTGCTCAGCCTTCTTTACCGTCCAACTCTCACATCCATACATGACTACTAGAAAAAACCCTAGCTTTGATTATAGGATCCTTTGTCAGCAAAGTGATGTCCCTGCTTTTACATACACTGTCCTATACTTACTGAAATTGGCTTGCACATCTGGTTCTGGGCTTCCTGGTGGACATGTGAAAAGGGAAATAGATTTACTCTGTGGGAGAAGAGGCTTGGCAGCTCGTCAGTTTTAACTGGCATTTTCAACCAAAATAAACCCCTCTTACCAGCTTTATTGAAGTTCTCAGGGTTCAGTTTTCCCAGGGAGAGAATGAGACCCCTCTCCCTTGCCTGTCTGGCTGCTTGTGGGCACATGAACCTGTGCATGCTGGGCATGCAGTGGGCACCTAGAGTGGTTCGCAGCCCTCAAGCCCCATCGTAGCCACTGACCCTTTAAAAAAAAAATTAATTTTGAAATCCGATCCCCGGGTTCCATAGGGACGTCTTTGACCCCTCCTTTCTGAGGTAGGATTGAGACGTTTGGGAAAAATCAGTCTTGGTTTGGGGTTTCTTTTCAACCTCAAATTTTAGTATTTAATTTTATCGTTCAGTCTGGTTCCAGAAAGCATGTCTTAAGTGAGATGAGTTGGAGCAAACCTCCCCAGCCTCCCCACCCTTCTGGCATGTGCTGATGGCAGATCTACCTGAGGGGAGGGTCACGGGCCTGGTGGGCTCTGCCGGTCTCCCCAGGCATGCAGCAAGGTGGTGGTTTTAACAACCCGCTCTACGAAGAGCCTCACTCTCACCTAGTAAGCAAGCTAGTAAGAGGCAGAGCTGGGATATGAACTAGGATCTTTCTGCTCCTCATTCCCAGGGACTTCCCTGGTGGTCAGGATTGCCATCCAGCCATCTCATCTTCTGTCACCCTCTTCTTCTCTTGCCCTTGATCTTTGCAGCATCACAGTCTTTTCCAGTGAGTTGGCTCTTTGCATCAGGTGGCCAAATTATTGGAGCTTCAGCTTCAGCACCTGTCCTTCCAATGAATATTCAGGGTTGATTTCCTTTAGGATTGACTGGGTTGATTTTTCCCTTGCTGTCCAAGGAACTCTGAGGAATCTTCCCTAGCACCACAGTTCGAAAGCATCAATTCTTCAGTGCTCAGCCTTCTTTACCGTCCAACTCTCACATCCATACATGACTACTAGAAAAACCATAGCTTTGATTATAGGATCCTTTGTCAGCAAAGTGATGTCCCTGCTTTTACATACACTGTCCTATACTTACTGAAATTGGCTTGCACATCTGGTTCTGGGCTTCCTGGTGGACATGTGAAAAGGGAAATAGATTTACTCTGTGGGAGAAGAGGCTTGGCAGCTCGTCAGTTTTAACTGGCATTTTCAACCAAAATAAACCCCTCTTACCAGCTTTATTGAAGTTCTCAGGGTTCAGTTTTCCCAGGGAGAGAATGAGACCCCTCTCCCTTGCCTGTCTGGCTGCTTGTGGGCACATGAACCTGTGCATGCTGGGCATGCAGTGGGCACCTAGAGTGGTTCGCAGCCCTCAAGCCCCATCGTAGCCACTGCCCCTCAGTTTCTGGGCAAACATGGAAAAGTCAGCACAGGGTCAGCCCAAGCATACCTGGCCATACCCAGAGCACAGTTCTGCCCTTAGAACCCGGTCAAGTGGAGGGTTCTGTGTTTGGGGCCTGGAAGCTGTTTAATCACAGGACACAGCACTAATGGGCCTTGCCTGTGGTCCAGTGGCTACGACTACTCAGTCCCGGTGCAGGAGGTTCTGATCCGTGATTTAGATCCCACAGGCTGTAACCAAGAGTTCTCATGCCACAACTAAAAGATCTTGCCTGCCACAACGAAGATCGACGATCTTCGTTGCAGTATGCTGCAGCTAAGACCTGGCACAGCCAAATAAATAAATGATAATAAAAAAGAATAGTAAATACCAAGGCCAATGGGCACGTTTATAAAATGAGGCTGGCACACGGCATGGTGCAGAAGTCCTGCAGGGGAGTAAGTGCGGTGGAGCTGGAGGACCAGCGAAGCCCCAACTGGTGAGACCGTCTGTGCAGTCAGACCTGAGTTCGAGTGCTGGGAGGGCTGCGGGGACGGAGCGTGGAAGTGGGAGGCAGTTGCAGAGGATGGGGGAGGCAGGGTGTGGAGCGTCCCAAAGCGTGCAGTGTGGCCCCACGGCGATCAGCATTTCCAGCGAGGAGGCACATGGGATTAAGCAACCATAAATCCCAGTGGGTGTGAGGATCCAGACACGGCACTTTAGAGGCGCAAAGTGGCTTCAGTCACTTCCCTGGGGCGAGATTTGTTTCATCTCAAACAGCTCCATAGCTTCTCAAAGGGTAGCATAAAACACCTTGCTTTTTACATCTGAAAGTTGCTTGCACATCTGGTTCTGGGCTTCCTGGTGGACATGTGAAAAGGGAAATAGATTTACTCTGTGGGAGAAGAGGCTTGGCAGCTCGTCAGTTTTAACTGGCATTTTCAACCAAAATAAACCCTCTTACCAGCTTTATTGAAGTTCTCAGGGTTCAGTTTTCCCAGGGAGAGAATGAGACCCCTCTCCCTTGCCTGTCTGGCTGCTTGTGGGCACATGAACCTGTGCATGCTGGGCATGCAGTGGGCACCTAGAGTGGTTCGCAGCCCTCAAGCCCCATCGTAGCCACTGCCCCTCAGTTTCTGGGCAAACATGGAAAAGTCAGCACAGGGTCAGCCCAAGCATACCTGGCCATACCCAGAGCACAGTTCTGCCCTTAGAACCCGGTCAAGTGGAGGGTTCTGTGTTTGGGGCCTGGAAGCTGTTTAATCACAGGACACAGCACTAATGGGCCTTGCCTGTGGTCCAGTGGCTACGACTACTCAGTCCCGGTGCAGGAGGTTCTGATCCGTGATTTAGATCCCACAGGCTGTAACCAAGAGTTCTCATGCCACAACTAAAAGATCTTGCCTGCCACAACGAAGATCGACGATCTTCGTTGCAGTATGCTGCAGCTAAGACCTGGCACAGCCAAATAAATAAATGATAATAAAAAAGAATAGTAAATACCAAGGCCAATGGGCACGTTTATAAAATGAGGCTGGCACACGGCATGGTGCAGAAGTCCTGCAGGGGAGTAAGTGCGGTGGAGCTGGAGGACCAGCGAAGCCCCAACTGGTGAGACCGTCTGTGCAGTCAGACCTGAGTTCGAGTGCTGGGAGGGCTGCGGGGACGGAGCGTGGAAGTGGGAGGCAGTTGCAGAGGATGGGGGAGGCAGGGTGTGGAGCGTCCCAAAGCGTGCAGTGTGGCCCCACGGCGATCAGCATTTCCAGCGAGGAGGCACATGGGATTAAGCAACCATAAATCCCAGTGGGTGTGAGGATCCAGACACGGCACTTTAGAGGCGCAAAGTGGCTTCAGTCACTTCCCTGGGGCGAGATTTGTTTCATCTCAAAGCAGCTCCATAGCTTCTCAGCACTTCCAGGTGCTGACGGCGGCATCACAATATTGTGAAATTCAGCAGCAAAGCCGACTTCATTACCAGCTTACCTGGCAAGGGAGCAGCCGCCTTAGTTAGCACCGATGGTTGGGTATGACAGGGCTAAAATTGAACTTGGCAATTACTGCTCATGAGCGCTTCTCGGTGCTGTGAAAGGAAGGTTCCATGGAAATCAACCCTGGTAATCACAGGGTTTAAAATTAGTCAGTTACTATTAAGGTTGCTCTGTCAGCATATGCTTTGGGGTGATGCAGGGGAAGGGGGCATGGAGAGGGAGTTACGGCTGTCTTGAATTGCCTAGTGTTCACCTGCGCCCCATTTGTTTTTCTCCATTAGTTCTAGGACAGAGGTTTGAGAGACCCCGTGTTACTGTCAGGGTGCAGGGTGGCCATTTGAATAACGGGTCTGTTTAGGGTCCTTTCCTCTTTGTTTGCATGAGCTCACACCTCTTTCTCAGCTTTCCAGTTTTCTCTATACTGTGAAGGGGGTTTCCTAACAGCTTCTTGTATCTCCTTGGGATGCTGCACATGCAGATTTTGTGGGCTGCCAGTCCCAGAAGAAAAAACGATGTGTTCTTGTTGAAGGTTTCTTTCTGAGCCCTTCGTGGATTGATTTTTACAAAGCCTCGACTAGAAAATTTCAACCCCCGTAGAACAATGATTCCATGTCGCAGATCAGGACAGTGCGACCTTAAGAGTCTGGTGTGTGTGTTTGTCTGGGAGAGTCAGATGGAAAGAAAAAGCTTGTACAGGTTCAGTTCTCAGTGGACGTGGGATGTGAGCCCAGACGCTCGGGAATGGGAAGATGGAAGCTCAAGGCCGTTGATTGCTTTGGACCTCAGTTTCCTCATTCATAAAATGGGAGCCTGGGCCGGGCAGGTGTGTGAGGCTTCCCTGAGATAATGTAGACACAGTAGGACCTCATCACAGGTGCCCGTTGTTATTAATAGCGATGTTGTAACCGTCCACCTATTTTTTGCCAGACACCAGACCAGACTCTTTCCATAGGAGACCTCTGCTTTGTTCAGACACCCTGCAAGGGATTCTCAAGTAAATACAGGCTCAGAGAAGGTTTAACTTTGTCCAGGTCCTCTCAGTGACTAAGGGGCTGGGGCAGCATTCAGACTCAGGCCTCTGACCCAGAGAGCCCGGCTTTTGTCCCCGCCCCCACTCTGGGAACAGTTGATCATCAGGGAAGCAAGGCAGCCTGGATGAGCTGCCTGGAGGGCCAGGAAAAGAGAAGCGTTAGAACAGAACTCCCTTTTCTCAAAAGGGCTGCAGCCCTGCCACAGGAAGCTGAGTCATCCCTCTTTGTTTTGAACTGTAACCATTGGGCTGCCTCCGAATCTGAAAACTCAAACTAAAGAAATGCTGAGTTCCCTCACGGTGCAGTGGCCCCTCCCTGGCACTGCTGTGGCGGGGAGCTGAGCAGAAGGTCTGTGGAGCCGGGACCCCTGCACTCCTGCTCTGCTTGGCCAAGTGCTCAGTGCAAAGCGAAGAGCCCTCCTGGGATCCAGGTGCTGGGGCTCACCCAGCTGAACCGCAGGTACCCACTCCTGCCCCGTGCGGCACTGTCCGCCCCGAGGGGCTGGCACTCTCCGAGTGAGTCACGGTGGAACCCTGCTATGGAACTGCATGCTGGGGACAGTGTGGTCACGACCCCAGCATTCCTCCTTCCAGTACATGCAGAGTCTTTGGTCCTCAGACTCAGTCTTCCTTCCCACCAGCACGTGGTAGAGTTCAGTAAGTGTTCAAGAGTTCAGTAAGTGTTCGATGGAGAATGTGGGGACTTCCTGCATTTCTTCCGTGTCAGCCCCCTCTTAACTGCTTCCTCCCTTCTCCGTGCACCCAAACTTGGCTCCTCCTTCAAATCCCAGCCTGAATGACACCTGTTCTGTGACCCCCTCACTCAGCCCAAGACCCTGGGCCCTTAACTGTGAACACTGTCTTCCTTCCGCCATAACCTTTCACTACACACATGAACCGGGATGTCTTTTTTAAGTTTAAAAAGATACTTATTAAGGTTTGCTTTGACTGCATCTGGCCTTAGTTGAAGCATGAGAGATCCTCGATCCTTGTTGCGGCATGCAGGATCTTTCTTTTTCAGTTGTGGCATGTGGGATCTAGTTCCCTGACCAGGGATTGAACCTGGGCCCTTGTCTTGGGTGTGCAGAGTCTTAGCCGCTGGACCACCTGGGAAGTCCCTGGGATGTCTTTCTGATGACACAGACAGTGCCTGGCTCCCACTGCCCTGGTGCCTGGAACCCTGCCCCTTAAGGAGTGGGACAGAGGCAGAGGGAACAAATAAATGCTCGATGAATGAATGAATAAATAATTGAAGGATTTTTGTACCTTCACACTCTCTGTGTGCACCTTTTACTTACCAGTGTCTCTGGTTCCCAGTGAGCAAGTTTAATACTCAAAAAACAGCAGGGGCTTCTTTCCAAAGCAGTAAAGGCTGGTCATTTCATTTCTTGCCTGGGATTCCACTGTCCAAAGAGCTGTGATTTAACCGGTTCCCTCGCAACAGATTTCATTGTTGTTTCCATGTTCTCATAAATAATGTTGCCATGAGGAAATAAACATCCTTGTTCATACAGATTTGGACCAAGGAAAGTCCTTTCCCATCTTAAGCCTGTATGAGTATGCATGGATAGTTTCTTCCAGCACTTCCCAGCTTTGCATGTGTGCATTTCTATATCATTAGTATGTCTGAGATTTTCATGTACCTTTCCATCACATTGCAAAAGCGGCATCTCCCTTTCCTTCAGATAAACATCATGTGCTTAGATCTTTTTTTTTTTTTTTTTTTACTATGCAGCATGGCATGTAGCATCTTAGTTCCCTGATTGGGGATTGAACCCATGCCCCCTGTATGGGAAGCACAGAGTCAGCCTCTGGACTGCCAGGGAAGTCCCCCATGTGCTTGGATCTTGTGTTTGAATCTACAGATGGTGTGTATTTTCTGTTTGTTGAGTACCTACTGTGTGTCAGAGCCTATGGTAGAAACTGGGACCCAGAGGTAAATAAGATGGATGGTCCCAAATGATCAAGGACCTCACAGCCTAGGGAGGAAGATGAACAGTAAACACAGAAATGGAAACCTTAAAAGATACTTATTAAGGTTTGCTTTGACTGCATCTGGCCTTAGTTGAAGCATGAGAGATCCTCGATCCTTGTTGCGGCATGCAGGATCTTTCTTTTTCAGTTGTGGCATGTGGGATCTAGTTCCCTGACCAGGGATTGAACCTGGGCCCTTGTCTTGGGTGTGCAGAGTCTTAGCCGCTGGACCACCTGGGAAGTCCCTGGGATGTCTTTCTGATGACACAGACAGTGCCTGGCTCCCACTGCCCTGGTGCCTGGAACCCTGCCCCTTAAGGAGTGGGACAGAGGCAGAGGGAACAAATAAATGCTCGATGAATGAATGAATAAATAATTGAAGGATTTTTGTACCTTCACACTCTCTGTGTGCACCTTTTACTTACCAGTGTCTCTGGTTCCCAGTGAGCAAGTTTAATACTCAAAAAACAGCAGGGGCTTCTTTCCAAAGCAGTAAAGGCTGGTCATTTCATTTCTTGCCTGGGATTCCACTGTCCAAAGAGCTGTGATTTAACCGGTTCCCTCGCAACAGATTTCATTGTTGTTTCCATGTTCTCATAAATAATGTTGCCATGAGGAAATAAACATCCTTGTTCATACAGATTTGGACCAAGGAAAGTCCTTTCCCATCTTAAGCCTGTATGAGTATGCATGGATAGTTTCTTCCAGCACTTCCCAGCTTTGCATGTGTGCATTTCTATATCATTAGTATGTCTGAGATTTTCATGTACCTTTCCATCACATTGCAAAAGCGGCATCTCCCTTTCCTTCAGATAAACATCATGTGCTTAGATCTTTTTTTTTTTTTTTTTTACTATGCAGCATGGCATGTAGCATCTTAGTTCCCTGATTGGGGATTGAACCCATGCCCCCTGTATGGGAAGCACAGAGTCAGCCTCTGGACTGCCAGGGAAGTCCCCCATGTGCTTGGATCTTGTGTTTGAATCTACAGATGGTGTGTATTTTCTGTTTGTTGAGTACCTACTGTGTGTCAGAGCCTATGGTAGAAACTGGGACCCAGAGGTAAATAAGATGGATGGTCCCAAATGATCAAGGACCTCACAGCCTAGGGAGGAAGATGAACAGTAAACACAGAAATGAAGCCCCTGAAAACAAGCAACGAGAAACCATCGGTTAGAGGAGTGTGCCACGAAGACAGTATTTTGTTGATGGAGAAGCTCTGAGCAGGATGTGAGGGATGAGAAGCCAGTTTTATGAAAATCTGGACAAAGGTGTTTCAGGCAGAGGAAACATTGCAAAAGGTACAGAGATGGAAGCAAGATTTCTTTCTCTTCGGAGCCTTTTCTTTCTTTTTTTAGACTTATTTTTATTTATTTATTTTGGCCCTTCTCTGTGGCATGTGGGATTTTGGTTCCCCAACCAAGGATCGAACCTGTGCCCCGTGTAGTGGAAGCATGGAGTCTTAACCACTGGACCACCAGGGAATTCCCTCTGAGCCTTTTCTGACCCCCGTCAATCCATCCTCCTCCTGGTATGCTGGGCAGCGGCCCCTATATCATGTGGCAGTTGCTGTTCCCCAGGCCCTTCACTCTGTCAGGTAGTTTATTATTGTTATAAGCAGGGTGATCCCCCAGGATTCTTCGCACTTAGTCCTGGCTGCCCTCAGCTCTGTGGTGCTTTCTCAGCAGCCTCTCATGGTTCTGTCATGTCCACAAGACTAAAAGATTAAGGTAGCACCCCACAGTACCACAGTGCATGGTGCTTACTAGGTACTGTCATCCCCATTTAACAGATGAAGCAACTGAGGCTCAGGGACATTAACTGTTCCAGCAGGCAGAGCAAGGGTCCAAACCCAGTTCTATCATATTCCAAAGAACCCTCTTCTTCCCGGAGCCCTAATTTAACTGCATTTGTGTGAAAGTCAGCACTGTCCCAGGCTTGATTCAGCCTTGTGGTAGGTGACCTTGGCCCTTGGCCTGCTGGCTTCAGAGGAATGGGGAAGGAATCAGGGAGGCTCTTACGCTTTTGTTTTCACCTACAAATGTAGTACATGCTTGTGGGGAAAAATGAAACAAGAAAGGAAAAAGCAGCAGCTGAAAACACCTCCATCTCCTCCCCAGGGTAAGCACTAATAACAGTTTGGCATCTTTTACAGTGTATATCCAAACAGACACACAGTTATGGGTTTTATAAAAACAACGAGAAAAATTGCCAATCAAGGACCTCACAGCCTGGGAGGAGTGAACAGTAAACACAGAAATGAAGCCCTGAAAACAAGCAACGAGAAACATGTATTTTTGTTGATGGAGAAGCTCTGAGCAGGATGTGAGGGATGAGAAGCCAGTTTTATGAAAATCTGGACAAAGGTGTTTCAGGCAGAGGAAACATTGCAAAAGGTACAGAGATGGAAGCAAGATTTCTTTCTCTTCGGAGCCTTTTCTTTCTTTTTTTAGACTTATTTTTATTTATTTATTTTGGCCCTTCTCTGTGGCATGTGGGATTTTGGTTCCCCAACCAAGGATCGAACCTGTGCCCCGTGTAGTGGAAGCATGGAGTCTTAACCACTGGACCACCAGGGAATTCCCTCTGAGCCTTTTCTGACCCCCGTCAATCCATCCTCCTCCTGGTATGCTGGGCAGCGGCCCCTATATCATGTGGCAGTTGCTGTTCCCCAGGCCCTTCACTCTGTCAGGTAGTTTATTATTGTTATAAGCAGGGTGATCCCCCAGGATTCTTCGCACTTAGTCCTGGCTGCCCTCAGCTCTGTGGTGCTTTCTCAGCAGCCTCTCATGGTTCTGTCATGTCCACAAGACTAAAAGATTAAGGTAGCACCCCACAGTACCACAGTGCATGGTGCTTACTAGGTACTGTCATCCCCATTTAACAGATGAAGCAACTGAGGCTCAGGGACATTAACTGTTCCAGCAGGCAGAGCAAGGGTCCAAACCCAGTTCTATCATATTCCAAAGAACCCTCTTCTTCCCGGAGCCCTAATTTAACTGCATTTGTGTGAAAGTCAGCACTGTCCCAGGCTTGATTCAGCCTTGTGGTAGGTGACCTTGGCCCTTGGCCTGCTGGCTTCAGAGGAATGGGGAAGGAATCAGGGAGGCTCTTACGCTTTTGTTTTCACCTACAAATGTAGTACATGCTTGTGGGGGAAAAAAATGAAACAAGAAAGGAAAAAGCAGCAGCTGAAAACACCTCCATCTCCTCCCCAGGGTAAGCACTAATAACAGTTTGGCATCTTTTACAGTGTATATCCAAACAGACACACAGTTATGGGTTTTATAAAAATGGGATCATGTCCTTGACTTTCTCCTAGCCGGTTCTAAGTCTGCACCTACAGATCTTCCTCCTTCCGTCATATTCCATAGGACAGATGCACTTCAGTCGATTCAGCCTGACCCCGTTTTAGACTTTTTGCCTGCCTCTAATTCTTCGCTGTAACAAGCAACATCAGTGGGCTTGCAGAGGGCACGCAGGTACAGGTATTTCTGTAGAATGGATACTTAGAAGTCTAATTGCCACATGACACGGCATGCACGTTTCTCACGTTGACAGGTGCTGCCAAATGGCTTTCTGAGAGCCCTCCCAGTCCGGCCCTGGCTTCCCAGGCGGTGGGCACGAGTGGGGAAGGCTCTTAAGCAGCAAATGATCCTGAGCCAGGCCGCCTCCCTTCCCGCGCCCTGAGACCTGGCGTGGAGACCGCCGCCAGGACCGCCGAACGCACAGGCCCAAATTGGGATAGAGGATGGATTTTGATAAAAGAGCTTAAATAACAGGTTTTTCCATTTCACCTTATAGGAATGGGATGGGAGGGGGCGGGGGTGCCGGGCCTCCAGCCAATAGAGGACCAAGAGTTGTCAGAAGGGCTTATAAAGCTTGCTATTTCTGGCATTTTTTTCCTCTTTCTCTGCTGATTATGCAGCAGAATCGCACAGAGGCTGTCGCGGGTGCGCTCTCTCGCTGCCTGGGCTTCTGTGGAATGAGACGCGGGCTCCCTTCTCCTCACAAGGCGCTGGTGCATTGCAGGTGTGTTTCCGGAGAAGGTAAGCAGTGGGCGCCCGTCGGGGTGCAAGTGGTCAGGCTGGTGCTGCTGGGGTGAAGACACCTGATGTCTGGGTTGGGGCAGGCAGGGACGGACAGGTGTCTACCACGTCGTAGAAGGAAGAGGCTTTGGGAGGTTCAGGAGGCCCGCAGTTGGCAGCTCCTTCTTAAAAAGGGAATTCTGGAAGTGGCTGGTACCAGCCCCTGGAGAGCAGGTGATGGTGCCTAGATGCTCAGACAGCATTTGGTCCTTCATTCATCCATCCGTTTAGCACATCCTGCAATGGGCCTGGCCAGGTGTGATGGGGCAGTGGGGCGGGGAGGTGGGGGCAGCTCGGTCTGGCTTACTCAGATTGAATAAGGGTAGAGATGGCCTGTGACATGGGAGGAGCCCTCACCGTACCTGGGGTGAGGGGTGGGAAGCGCCTTTCAAGGGGGAGGGATGAGGAGTAGCTGGGGATTTCACCAGGAACAAAGTTTGAGCTGCCTCTTCCATTGGGTTTTGGAGTTTGTGGAATCCATTTAAAAAATCCCTCCCCCATTGTAGTGAGCGCCACTTTTCCTTTTCTCCTTTCGTGATATTGAAAAGATAACCCGTTGAAAGGACAGCAAAAAATAGGAAAGGAGATAGTGACAGATTGGAGGGTAAACACATTCATACAGAACAGGTAACAGGGAATTTGAATGCAGAAACTCAACGTATATTCTGGCTGTTCCTGGGGAGATGGTCTTTGTGATGGGAGCTGGCTAAGTTGGAGGTGGGGCTTGTTACAGTTGACAGGGCTGCACCCCGCTGAGCCAGGGGAGCAGGAGGCCTGACCTCCTCTGGCGATAGGATCCATCACAGTCACTGTCACCAGCTGTGAACACGTGCGTCCCAGGAGCCACACTCTCAGGCCTGCCTTCCCTGGCTTGGAATATCCCGGGTTAACTGAGAGACCAAGAAGGGGGTGATCTCCTTGTGCACACGGGGTCTCAAAGCAGGCAGTCACAGGCTCCTGGCCTGCTAGGAAGGCTTCGGAGCCAGCCAGCCATCTAGGAAGTGTTTGTTGAGGGCCCACTGTGTCCCAGGGGCTGGATTAGGTACTAGTTGCTAATCTCAGCCTTGCCTCAAATAAAGTCTGTGGCACTGGGCAAGCTTCTTGAGCCTTGCAAGCCTCAGTCTCCTCATCCATAAGATGGGAACAGCGATGCCTACTTTTCTGCGTTGAGATGTTTGTGTGTGTGTGGATGTGTGTGTGCCTGGGTATGACCCAGGGAGCCCCACCCTGTGCTTGTAGCTGGAAGCTTTGTGTTCTGGCTCTCTTTCTAGGGACGTAGAGTGCAGGGCCACTGTCTGTTTTTGCAGCCCTGGCTGATATGAATTTCTCTACGTCTCTGATCACACCCGTGAGCTCTTGACAGGGAGAGGAGTAAATTGCAGAGGTTTACTAGCTACCTTGACACAGAACTGACTCTTATTTTTAACATTTCCTGAAGGCTGACTGAATGCCAGTCACTGGCGTTGTGTAATACAACTGGGATCTCAAGACAATAGCCAGTTAGTGAAGCAGTGTTTGCTGAGAACCCTGGGTCAGGAAGGAAGACCTTGGGGTTGGGGAAGGAATGGCCTTGGAGGAGAGAGTGTGACTGAAGTATCACTACCCCCACACACTCCCTGACGCAGGAGAACAGAAGCTGAACCCAGGTGTAAGACTTGGCTTTGAGTCCTGTCTCTGCTCACTGCTTGCTGTGTGATATTCGTCGTGTTACCTTACCTCTCTGAGCCAGTGTTCTCTCCTACAAAGTGATGGATTGTTAAGATTAAACAAGCACTTCGTTGGTGCTCAGTAAATAAAAAAACATTCATCTCTCTTGAGGAAAGGATCCTGCAGAGCCTTTGACAGGGTGTGACACACAGCAGGCACCCACCAAATATTTATGGAAAGAGTGAAGGTGCCCAAGGATTGGGAAACCAGAGTTGCTTTTATGTATCCTGCTGAGTAATTGCTTCACGATCTGGGGCAAGTTCTACACCTTTTTTGGCCTTTGTTTCCTTCAGAAAAATAGTTTAGACTGGTCCCAAAACTCCTGCTGTTTTATTCCATGTTGGAAATCAGCGTTGTGTGGGGACCCTCCAGAAGAGGATGAACTGCATATTTGAAATTAATTTCCTTTCTCATGATTACTGGCACCCAAACGCTGCCTTGCACAGCCACAAACCAGTAACTAGTGAAATTGGAAGCAGGGGCAGGGATGTGGGTTTCCCGAGGAGCTGGCCCTGGGACTCTGCCTGCGATTGCTCGGGGCACTGAGGGCTGTCCAGGATCCTTTGTCCAGCCAGGGGCCCTGGCAGGTGTTCACACATGTAGACAGTGATAAACAAAGCCCTGAGCCATCCTAGATGGGGAGTGGATTCCACAGCTTCTCCCAGACCCTGTGACGCTGTTTTCCAGGGAGGGTGTGAGAGTCCCCCACTGTTGGGGTTTGTCATGATGGACATTGGAATGCACATAGGCCAGCCTGGCTGGGCAGGCTTTGCTCTCGTGATTTCTGACTCAGACCTCAGGCATCACTCTCACCTTCTGTGGGTCTTACGATTGAGATGTGGGAACCGCTACCCCTAAGGATGGGGAAACAGTACAGAGAGACAGGCTTGATCTGCACATTCTCACCTTCAGAAGGTTCATTTGAAAGAGACAGTGGCTCTCAACAATCCTTACCTTGATTCCTGGGCGCCCACCCAAGACAAGCCCTGCAGCATCACACCCATCCTGGTAAACATCACGACCGTCTACTCTTTGGCTTAAGTCATCTCTGACCCCTCTCTGCCCTGATCCCTGCCGATGGCACGGCTGGGGTGCAGCCACGTCTCCCAGCTTCTCTATGACCTGTGCTTGGGTAGCATCAGAGCCTCTATCCAGGCTTCCCTTCCTCCGCCTTCCCTCTCGGAGTCTGTTCTGTTCCGTTCACAGTTCACGGTCTCTGTGAGCAGCTAGCTTCTTTGCTTGAAGCCTCAGTCACTCGGAGCCTCTGGATCTGTTCTGCAATCTTTCCGATGCCTGCTTGCGGGGCTGGGGCCCCTGTTGGATCTCAGGTTTTGCAGTCAGAACTGTTCCTGCCTCTGCCTTCCCAGGCAGAATCCCTGCCCTCCTGCTTCGTAAAGCCCCTCCCCCTAAACAAGCAATCGCGCTTCTTGATTTTGAGCACCCAGACCCTTTTGTCCAGAATATGCTTCCTCTTCCCATCGAACTCCTGCCTATTCCCTTTTGATTATTATGTTTTTAAATTAATTAGTTAATTTCTGGCTGTGCTGGGTCTTCGCTGCTATGCACAGGCTTTCTCTGGTTGTGGTGAGTGGGGCTCCTCTTCACTGCAGTGCGTGGGCTTCTCCTTGTGGTGGCGTCTCTTGTTGCCGAGCACGGGCTGAAGGCGTGCAGGCTTCAGTACCTGTGGCACACAGACTTAGGGGCTCCGCAGCAATTGGGGTCTTCCCAGACCAAGGATCAGATGTGCTTCCCCTGTAGTGGCAGGAGGATTCTTAGCCACTGAACCACCAGGGGAGTCCCTCTTGCCTATTCTTGCAGACAGAATTGTGACATCACTGCTTCCTAGAAGCCTTCCCTGATTGCCACTTCATCCCACCCCCAAATCTGAGCCTAGGGCATCTTTTCTGTGCCCACTCTATCACAGTGCTTTCCATCACTGCTATAATGCTTGGAGGAGACTGAAGCCGTGTATGATACGCCTTTATTCTCCTGCCTTCTAAAAGGCTGGGTAACACAGACTGTCTGCTTGGTAAGCATTGCTTTAGATAGTAAATGCAAAGAATCCCTTGCAAATGAACAGCCTTCAGACCTAGACAGACTGGATCAGAATTCTCAGCCTATGGTTTGATTTGGCTGTGTGACCTCAGACAAACCACCTAACCTCTCTGAGCTTACAGGCTCAAGCGATCAACAGGGTGATACCTATAACAAATTCCTACTTCTTTCCCACTTGCTGGACAGTAAATGTCCCCAGGATACTTGGAACATTTAAACGACTCCTCCCCGTTGCTCTGAGCAGAGCAACCCCGCACAGGGGCGGGGCCCGGCAGACCCCAGTCCTGTGCACAGAGGAGCCCTGCATTGCTAACTGGATCTGTTCTGCAATCTTTCCGATGCCTGCTTGCGGGGCTGGGGCCCCTGTTGGATCTCAGGTTTTGCAGTCAGAACTGTTCCTGCCTCTGCCTTCCCAGGCAGAATCCTCCCTTCGTAAAGCCCCTCCCCCTAAACAAGCAATCGCGCTTCTTGATTTTGAGCACCCAGACCCTTTTGTCCAGAATATGCTTCCTCTTCCCATCGAACTCCTGCCTATTCCCTTGTTGATTATTATGTTTTTAAATTAATTAGTTAATTTCTGGCTGTGCTGGGTCTTCGCTGCTATGCACAGGCTTTCTCTGGTTGTGGTGAGTGGGGCTCCTCTTCACTGCAGTGCGTGGGCTTCTCCTTGTGGTGGCGTCTCTTGTTGCCGAGCACGGGCTGAAGGCGTGCAGGCTTCAGTACCTGTGGCACACAGACTTAGGGGCTCCGCAGCAATTGGGGTCTTCCCAGACCAAGGATCAGATGTGCTTCCCCTGTAGTGGCAGGAGGATTCTTAGCCACTGAACCACCAGGGGAGTCCCTCTTGCCTATTCTTGCAGACAGAATTGTGACATCACTGCTTCCTAGAAGCCTTCCCTGATTGCCACTTCATCCCACCCCCAAATCTGAGCCTAGGGCATCTTTTCTGTGCCCACTCTATCACAGTGCTTTCCATCACTGCTATAATGCTTGGAGGAGACTGAAGCCGTGTATGATACGCCTTTATTCTCCTGCCTTCTAAAAGGCTGGGTAACACAGACTGTCTGCTTGGTAAGCATTGCTTTAGATAGTAAATGCAAAGAATCCCTTGCAAATGAACAGCCTTCAGACCTAGACAGACTGGATCAGAATTCTCAGCCTATGGTTTGATTTGGCTGTGTGACCTCAGACAAACCACCTAACCTCTCTGAGCTTACAGGCTCAAGCGATCAACAGGGTGATACCTATAACAAATTCCTACTTCTTTCCCACTTGCTGGACAGTAAATGTCCCCAGGATACTTGGAACATTTAAACGACTCCTCCCCGTTGCTCTGAGCAGAGCAACCCCGCACAGGGGCGGGGCCCGGCAGACCCCAGTCCTGTGCACAGAGGAGCCCTGCATTGAACCTCAAAACGGAGCAAAAATAGCAGCCGTCAGGGCAACCTGAGAGGCAGAAGCCGCAGGAAGAAGCCGCAGGCTGAGCGGATGTCAGCTGTGTCGGGGCGCCTCTGAGGCTCCTCGGATGTGCCGAGCTGTGTGCACAGCCCTCAGGCCTGCCCTCGCCGCGCCTCTGACCACAGCATCAGATAAGGCCGGTGGAAAAAGTGCTGCCTTCCTCTCTCGGGCGAGGGTAATCTCAGTGCCATCTGGGGCACACTCTCTCCCTGGTACCTCTCTGGCTTCTCCGCTCCCCCTCGCTAGTTCTGCCCACAGTAGCGGTCTCCACCGGTGCACTCCCAGCGCAGGGCCTTTGCTTGTGCTATTTATTCCCCACGTACCTGCCCAGCTCGCTCGCTCACCTTCTCCCAAGTGACCTCTTTGCTTGAAGGTCACGTTCTTAGGGAGGGCCGCCTTGACCACCCTGTTCATACTCTCATCACTCTTGCTTCACCTCACCTTCCCCACCCTTTCTTCTTTCCATATAGGTCTTAGAGCCATCCAGCAAACTAAGTACATGACTTACTACGTTTATCGTTTTTTCTTTTTAAATTTTTTTCTTATGTTTATTTATTTACTTGACTGTGCCGTGTCTGGGCTTGGTGGCACTCGTGGGTAAAGAACCTGCCTGTGAATGCAGGAAACATAAAACACGTGGGTTTGATTCCTGGGTTGGGACGATCCCCTGGAGGAGGACATGACAACCCACTCCAGTGTTCTTGCCTCGGGAATCCCATGGATGGAGGAGCCTGGCGGGCTATGGTCATTGCTTTAGATAGTAAATGCAAAGAATCCCTTGCAAATGAACAGCCTTCAGACCTAGACAGACTGGATCAGAATTCTCAGCCTATGGTTTGATTTGGCTGTGTGACCTCAGACAAACCACCTAACCTCTCTGAGCTTACAGGCTCAAGCGATCAACAGGGTGATACCTATAACAAATTCCTACTTCTTTCCCACTTGCTGGACAGTAAATGTCCCCAGGATACTTGGAACATTTAAACGACTCCTCCCCGTTGCTCTGAGCAGAGCAACCCCGCACAGGGGCGGGGCCCGGCAGACCCCAGTCCTGTGCACAGAGGAGCCCTGCATTGAACCTCAAAACGGAGCAAAAATAGCAGCCGTCAGGGCAACCTGAGAGGCAGAAGCCGCAGGAAGAAGCCGCAGGCTGAGCGGATGTCAGCTGTGTCGGGGCGCCTCTGAGGCTCCTCGGATGTGCCGAGCTGTGTGCACAGCCCTCAGGCCTGCCCTCGCCGCGCCTCTGACCACAGCATCAGATAAGGCCGGTGGAAAAAGTGCTGCCTTCCTCTCTCGGGCGAGGGTAATCTCAGTGCCATCTGGGGCACACTCTCTCCCTGGTACCTCTCTGGCTTCTCCGCTCCCCCTCGCTAGTTCTGCCCACAGTAGCGGTCTCCACCGGTGCACTCCCAGCGCAGGGCCTTTGCTTGTGCTATTTATTCCCCACGTACCTGCCCAGCTCGCTCGCTCACCTTCTCCCAAGTGACCTCTTTGCTTGAAGGTCACGTTCTTAGGGAGGGCCGCCTTGACCACCCTGTTCATACTCTCATCACTCTTGCTTCACCTCACCTTCCCCACCCTTTCTTCTTTCCATATAGGTCTTAGAGCCATCCAGCAAACTAAGTACATGACTTACTACGTTTATCGTTTTTTCTTTTTAAATTTTTTTCTTATGTTTATTTATTTACTTGACTGTGCCGTGTCTGGGCTTGGTGGCACTCGTGGGTAAAGAACCTGCCTGTGAATGCAGGAAACATAAAACACGTGGGTTTGATTCCTGGGTTGGGACGATCCCCTGGAGGAGGACATGACAACCCACTCCAGTGTTCTTGCCTCGGGAATCCCATGGATGGAGGAGCCTGGCGGGCTATGGTCCGTAGGGTCGCAAAGAGTAGGACACGGCTGAAACTACCGAGCATGCACGCATGCTGGGTCTGAGCATGTGGGATCTAGTTCCCTGACCAGGAATTGAACCCAGGCCCCCTGCATTGGGAGTGCAGAGTCTTAGCCACGGGACCACCGGGGGAGTCCCTATCGTTTGTTTTCTGTTTCCAATATAAAAGGGGAGCTCCTGAGATCTGTGGTCACTGTTGTATCTTAGGGTGAGGAAGAGTGTCTGCCCGCTAGCGTGTACTCAGTATATATTCCTTCAGGAAATGGACTGGTGAGAGAGGGGTTAAGACCCAGCCCAGCAATCAGGAGAGGGTCAGTCCAGGTATTTGGGATTCTGGTTCCGCATATATGCACACATGCCCGCAGCCGCTTTTTGAGCCTCTCAGTGTTTGGGACAGGGCTGGCCTCAGGCAGGTGCTCATCAATGGTTGTAGGAAGGAGAGAGAGATGGAGTAATGCCAGTGGCAAGGAGACCTTGTGCTCCAGGTGAAGGGCCTTGACATATTCTGCAAGTGGTTGTCAGAACAGTAGAGGTTCAGAGGAGGAGGGTGAGGGAGGGCACCAGAAATCAAGACCCAGATCAAGCAGGACCTCAGCACCAAGGGAAAGAGGTGGCTCCTCATCCCAAGGGTGGCAGGAAGCCTTTGAAGGATTCTAAGTAGGGGACTGATGTAGGGATGATTTAGAACTGGGTTTTCCTGGCTTGGGATTAGGTGGGACACCCAGTCTTCATTCTTCTGTTTTCTTAGAGTCAGCTGTCTGCCAGATACCCCTTGCTTATGCTGGTCACAAGGTTTCTCGTGAACCCATTGTATAGATGAGCAAACAGAGACTCAACAGAATGGACTCTCGTGGAATCGATCTTCCATATGGCAGCCTGAGTCATCTTTTAAAACAGAGACCAGAGTGTGTTATTCCTGTACAAAAACTCCATCAGCTTCCCACTTGAAATAAAGTCCACATCCTCACCGTGGCCCAGAGCCCCACCTGCTTTGACCCCTGCCGACCACTCTGATCTCGTCCTCACTCCTGCCCCTCTGCTTACTTGGCTCCAGCCACATGATGCCTCCCTGAAGGCTGACCGTTATGCTGGCTGACCCCAGGGGCTTTGCACCTGCTGCTCCCATCCCTACTCATTATGTGGCAGGGTCGTTCTCCTTTACGGCTAGAGACTGATCACATCTAGAGAGAGGTCTTTTCAACTGTCGTATGTGTCTCTCTACCTTCTGTCTGGCATGTAGCACAGTTGTAGCCACGTGTGTGTGTGTTTGTCACCTGTCTCCTCCAGAGGATTCTGTGGCCTTTGGAGGCCAGGATCATGTCTGGGTTGGATGCAAGGAACTCTGATCATATAAAGATGGTCGACACTCCTTGGCCTGCCTGAGGAAGTACCCAATTCCTGTTGCACCTGGCCTTTAAAAAATATTTATTTAGTTAGTTTATTTTTGGCTATGTTGGGTCTTGGTTGCCAAGACAGAGCTTAGTTGTCCTGAGGTATGTGGGATCTTAGTTCCTCGACCAGGGGTTGAACCCGAGTCCCCCATTCTTAACCACTGGGCCACCAAGGAAGTCCCTGTTGCACCTGGTCTTTATTTTTTTTTATTCTTTTGCTGTGCTGGGTGTTTGTTGCTTTGCTCGGACTTTCTCTAGTTGCAGTGAGCAGGGGCTACTCTCTGTTGTGGTGCACGGGCTTCTCAGTGCAGTGGCTTCTCTTGTTGCAGAACGTGGGCTTTAGGCACTTGGGCTTCAGCAGCTGCAGCATGGGGGCTCAGTAGTTGTGACACGTGGGCTTAGTTGCTCCATGGCATGTGGAATCTTCCTGAGCCAGGGATTGAACCCATGTCCCCTGCATTGGCAAATGGATTCTTATCCATTGCACCTCTAGGAGAGTCTGCATCTAGTCTTGACCATGTCCCAATGCCATACCCATTCTCTGTAATGCTAAATGCTCTGCCTGGCATTTCAGCAGCCTGGGAGATCCATGTGTGCCTGTGGAAAGATGGCAGATCTGAGTTCAAATCCCAACTTAGTTACTTAGTAACTGTGAGACCTTGGCCAGTTTCCTTTACCCTCCCCAGTTTCCTCTTTATAAGATGCACACTGTGGGATGGTTCCAGCCACATGATGCCTCCTGAAGGCTGACCGTTATGCTGGCTGACCCCAGGGGCTTTGCACCTGCTGCTCCCATCCCTACTCATTATGTGGCAGGGTCGTTCTCCTTTACGGCTAGAGACTGATCACATCTAGAGAGAGGTCTTTTCAACTGTCGTATGTGTCTCTCTACCTTCTGTCTGGCATGTAGCACAGTTGTAGCCACGTGTGTGTGTGTTTGTCACCTGTCTCCTCCAGAGGATTCTGTGGCCTTTGGAGGCCAGGATCATGTCTGGGTTGGATGCAAGGAACTCTGATCATATAAAGATGGTCGACACTCCTTGGCCTGCCTGAGGAAGTACCCAATTCCTGTTGCACCTGGCCTTTAAAAAATATTTATTTAGTTAGTTTATTTTTGGCTATGTTGGGTCTTGGTTGCCAAGACAGAGCTTAGTTGTCCTGAGGTATGTGGGATCTTAGTTCCTCGACCAGGGGTTGAACCCGAGTCCCCCATTCTTAACCACTGGGCCACCAAGGAAGTCCCTGTTGCACCTGGTCTTTATTTTTTTTTATTCTTTTGCTGTGCTGGGTGTTTGTTGCTTTGCTCGGACTTTCTCTAGTTGCAGTGAGCAGGGGCTACTCTCTGTTGTGGTGCACGGGCTTCTCAGTGCAGTGGCTTCTCTTGTTGCAGAACGTGGGCTTTAGGCACTTGGGCTTCAGCAGCTGCAGCATGGGGGCTCAGTAGTTGTGACACGTGGGCTTAGTTGCTCCATGGCATGTGGAATCTTCCTGAGCCAGGGATTGAACCCATGTCCCCTGCATTGGCAAATGGATTCTTATCCATTGCACCTCTAGGAGAGTCTGCATCTAGTCTTGACCATGTCCCAATGCCATACCCATTCTCTGTAATGCTAAATGCTCTGCCTGGCATTTCAGCAGCCTGGGAGATCCATGTGTGCCTGTGGAAAGATGGCAGATCTGAGTTCAAATCCCAACTTAGTTACTTAGTAACTGTGAGACCTTGGCCAGTTTCCTTTACCTCTCTGACCCTCAGTTTCCTCTTTATAAGATGCGCACACTGTGGGATGGTGTTCCAACAAGGACCTAGCACATGTGTGCCCAGTGTGGATTCAATTCTAAGCGCCCTTATCTGAAACACAAAAGGCTCTGCAACCAGCAGTTACTTTGTAAATATACTGCAAACTCATTTGGCCCCCAAGTCTGATCTAACCTGACAGACATAATTTTTACCTCGCCCTCTAGTGTGGACATTCCTGGGATTCACTGCAGAAATTTTTTTAAAAATTTTTTGGCCTCTTTTATTTGTTTTTTATTTATTTATTTTCATCCATCTTTACTCTTTGGCCTGTGTGGGCCTTCCATCGTAGTGGCCTCTCTCGCCGCAGATCACCGGCTCTGGGCGCATGCCCTCCAGAGCGCTGACTCATAATTGGACACACTGGCCCAGCTGCTCCACAGCATGTGGGATCTTCCCAGGCCAGGGATCAAACCGGTGCCCCTTGCGTTGCAAGGCAGACTCTACCCATTGGACCACCAGGGAAGCCCCACTGCAGAGATCTTAATTGTCTTACCCAAACCCCATAGAGGCCAGTACCTAATTTGTGGGATCATCACTTCCTCACTTTCCTGAAATCCAAAGTTCTGAATTCTGAAACTGAGTCCTGGCTAAGGGCTGTAGACTTGGGTGTGTGAGTTGCTGCTGAAGATCCTCCTGGTGTCTCAGAGGCCCCAAGGGGGCCTTTGACAGCCACCATAAAGCTAGAAACCTCTTGCTTCCTCTTGGTTTCTTGGCAGCCAGTGTCTTTTTAGTTAAGTGGGGTTTTGTTGGCTGCGGGGCAAAGGTTAAGGCTTGGGCAGAGTAAGCTCTGGAGCGCAAGCATTTCGGGTTTGAATTTAAAAGGGAAATTTTTTTTTCTTATGAATCATCAGAAAAAGAAATCAAAAGGAAGTGTGTGACCAAGGAGAGGAAATTAGGGTTTGCAAGCTGTGTGAGTCACCCCATTTCTGACTCCTGTGTGATCCTTTGCTCTTGGCAGTTTTCATTCATCTCTGAGACTCTTAGTTCTGAAGTTTGGAAAATACGCTGGAGACTGTTGTGGTTTTATTCTGACTTCAACCCTGCTTCGCTTTCTTAGCCATCAATATAGATTTGTATTTTTGAATCATTGCCACACTCTTTTACTGATTATTTCTTTAGCAAGTATTTCTTCCCTGCTCAGAATCCTGCTTCTAGGCCTCACCCCTGGATCATCACAGAAACTTCTGCCTGGCTTCCTAGACAACTCCAATCTCACCTCCCCCATCCATTTTCCACCTAAAACCATCGGCCAGTTTCTAAAACGCAGCTCATTCTATGAAACATGCCACTGGTAATTTGATAGGGATTGCGCTGAACCTGTAGATTGCTTTGTGTAGGACAGTCATTCTCCCAATATTAATTCTTCCAGTCCCAGAGCATGGTGTCCCTCTCCATCTATTTGCGCCATCTTTGGTTATTTTCATCCATATCTTAGTTTTCTGTGTACAGGTCTTTTGACTCCTTAGACAGGTTTATACTTTTTGTTGTAGTGGTAGATGGAATTGTTCCCTTACTTTCTCTTTCTGGTCTTTTGTTGTCTGCATATAAGAATGCAAGAGACTTCTGTGTATTAATTTTGTATCCTGCAACTTGACTAAATTCACTGATTAGCTCTAGTAGTTTTCTGGTGGCATCTTTAGGATTTTCTGTGCATAGTACCATGTCATCTGCAAACAGTGACAGTCTTCTTGTCCAATTTGGATTCCTTTTATTTCTTTTTCTTCTCTGATGGCTGTGGCTAGAACTTCCATAACTACAGGGAACTCAATGCAGTGCTCTATGGCGTCCTAAATGGGAGGGAAATCCAAAAAAGAAGGGCTATATGGATATGTACGATTGATTCATTGTGCCAGGCCGTAGAAGCTAACATGGCTACCCTGGCAACTCAGTGGTAACGAATCCACCTGCGATGCAGGGATGTAATTTCAGTCCTTAGGTCAGGAAGGTCCGCTGGAGAAGGAAATGGCAACCCACTCCAGTACTCTTGTCTCAGAAATCCCACAGACAGAAGGAGCCTGGCCGGGTACAGTCCACAGGGTTGCAAAAGAGAAGGGCATGACTTAGCAACTAAACAGCAAGCTAACACAATGTTGTAAAGCAACTATACTGCAATAAGAATTAAATAGTAACAAAATGAAAAACTAGAATGCAGCTCACCATCCGGGCTCAGGTCTCTACCCGCTGCCCCTACACCATGTAGCCCTGAGAAGCCCCATTGTGATGAGGTCTCGTTTGCCGTAGCAGCTCAGCTCTCACTGCCTCCCCTAAATGAGCGGGTCCTCCTTTCCAGGCCTCTGACCTTGGCAAATGCTCTTGCCACCACCCTCTCCCGCCTGGTGGCTTCTTCCTCATTCTGCTCAGCCAACAGGTAGGTGGGCTTAGAAGTCACCTCCTCTGAGACATCTCTAGGCTCCCATGAAGTCTGGCTCCCGGTGCACTTAATCCCCCATTTATAATCCTTGCTCCTTCCTCTCCACTACACCAGATGCTCAGGAGGACAAAGACTGGCTTGTCCATCACTGGTACCGCCCCTAGCATGGAGAACAGAAGCTGCTTCGAGCAAAACTTGGTGAACTTGAGACACGTGGGCAGTGTGGTGAAGGGAGTGAATCTTGAGGCTGCAGGCAGGGGTCTCGGGTACTCATCTACCTGCCATGTGCCTGCTATGTTCCTTTCCAGTAGGCTGGAGACTGCTTTCCATGGCAGCAACGTAGGAAGTATCCCAGTTTCATTATAGCAGGTGTGTTTCAGGTACATTTCTCTCATGTGCACTGAATCAAGCGTACATTTTCCCCCATGTATTTGTCTCCTGGTAGACTGCCTTCTGTGTGACGTTCCTGTGTGCGGCCAGTGTCTTTTTGTCTGTTGGATCTTGCTGTCTCTTTAACTTGACGGAGCCGTTTCTGCATCGTATATATTAACTGTCTCATAGTTGGGGCTGATATTTTCTTAGTCTGATGTCCTTTTCATTTTGGTTTGATTATGCTTCCTTCTACAGAAGATATTAATGCCTATATATTTGAATCTGTCAATCTCTCTCTCTCCGTGATTGCTTCAAGGATGGAGGAATCCCACAGACAGAAGGAGCCTGGCCGGGTACAGTCCACAGGGTTGCAAAAGAGAAGGGCATGACTTAGCAACTAAACAGCAAGCTAACACAATGTTGTAAAGCAACTATACTGCAATAAGAATTAAATAGTAACAAAATGAAAAACTAGAATGCAGCTCACCATCCGGGCTCAGGTCTCTACCCGCTGCCCCTACACCATGTAGCCCTGAGAAGCCCCATTGTGATGAGGTCTCGTTTGCCGTAGCAGCTCAGCTCTCACTGCCTCCCCTAAATGAGCGGGTCCTCCTTTCCAGGCCTCTGACCTTGGCAAATGCTCTTGCCACCACCCTCTCCCGCCTGGTGGCTTCTTCCTCATTCTGCTCAGCCAACAGGTAGGTGGGCTTAGAAGTCACCTCCTCTGAGACATCTCTAGGCTCCCATGAAGTCTGGCTCCCGGTGCACTTAATCCCCCATTTATAATCCTTGCTCCTTCCTCTCCACTACACCAGATGCTCAGGAGGACAAAGACTGGCTTGTCCATCACTGGTACCGCCCCTAGCATGGAGAACAGAAGCTGCTTCGAGCAAAACTTGGTGAACTTGAGACACGTGGGCAGTGTGGTGAAGGGAGTGAATCTTGAGGCTGCAGGCAGGGGTCTCGGGTACTCATCTACCTGCCATGTGCCTGCTATGTTCCTTTCCAGTAGGCTGGAGACTGCTTTCCATGGCAGCAACGTAGGAAGTATCCCAGTTTCATTATAGCAGGTGTGTTTCAGGTACATTTCTCTCATGTGCACTGAATCAAGCGTACATTTTCCCCCATGTATTTGTCTCCTGGTAGACTGCCTTCTGTGTGACGTTCCTGTGTGCGGCCAGTGTCTTTTTGTCTGTTGGATCTTGCTGTCTCTTTAACTTGACGGAGCCGTTTCTGCATCGTATATATTAACTGTCTCATAGTTGGGGCTGATATTTTCTTAGTCTGATGTCCTTTTCATTTTGGTTTGATTATGCTTCCTTCTACAGAAGATATTAATGCCTATATATTTGAATCTGTCAATCTCTCTCTCTCCGTGATTGCTTCAAGGATGGAGGAAGTTTTCCTGCCGCCAGAGATCTGATAAGCATTCTGTTCTGTTTTCTGATATTTCCCTGTAACATGACTTAACTCTTGAATCTGTTTTGAGGACACATTGGTGGGTGCTTTGAGGTGGGTATCTAGTCTGGTGTTCTATGTAGGAACAGGATAACCTCTCATTCTGATTAAGAGTTGATTGGTCTTTGTCTCTTTGTTTCCAAAAAGAGAGACAGAATAGAGTAGTTGTGGGTAGGAGCTAGCAGCATGAAGATTCTGATTGTGTCACTTTGTAGCCATGTAATCTGGAGCACACTGCTCGCTTTCAGCTTTTCTCCTCTTTTAAAGGAGTGGCCGCCTCTCCCTCACAGGCTCATGCTCCCTGCAAGGACAGTCTGAAATATCCTAGCACTTCATGTGATGCCTGGCATAGAGCACGTGCCCATTCCATACAGAGTTGGGTCTAATTCTGCGCCTTCTCTTCTGTTTCATTGTTGTGAGGTTCTCCTTTGACATCCCTGACCCACTACTTTAATTGTTTAACTGTTACTTCACATTATGTTTTATCTCTGGCCAAACTAGATGGCACTCCCCCCACCCTACCCCCTGCCCTCCCTTATGCTGAGTCTTCCCATGCACTCTGCACTATATAACCCTCCTCACAGGTGCATACACACATGGACACACACACACACCTTCCCGGCTCCCGCAGGTCTCTCTGATCCCTGTGGCTCCTCTTCCTGGCTGGTGTGTGACATCTCTCGCTGGCCTATCTCCACCTGTCTCTCCTTCATCACCCCAGCTGTCGTCAGTGCTGGTGTCTGTACTGCCCTTGGACCCCAAGCTTCCCTAGGGATCATCTCTGTGTCCCTGGTACCCTCAGAGCCGGGCAGTGGCTAGGTACATCACAGATTCTCCAATTAGGGCTTGGGGAATTCGTGGATATTGATACTCCTTTGGATTTTGAGAGTAACAAGGATGACTTTGTCACTTTCCGAGGCATAAGCTCGGGGTCCCTGGTAATGGGGTGGTTGTAACCAGGATGACTTGTGCCTATATATTTGAATCTGTCAATCTCTCTCTCTCGTGATTGCTTCAAGGATGGAGGAAGTTTTCCTGCCGCCAGAGATCTGATAAGCATTCTGTTCTGTTTTCTGATATTTCCCTGTAACATGACTTAACTCTTGAATCTGTTTTGAGGACACATTGGTGGGTGCTTTGAGGTGGGTATCTAGTCTGGTGTTCTATGTAGGAACAGGATAACCTCTCATTCTGATTAAGAGTTGATTGGTCTTTGTCTCTTTGTTTCCAAAAAGAGAGACAGAATAGAGTAGTTGTGGGTAGGAGCTAGCAGCATGAAGATTCTGATTGTGTCACTTTGTAGCCATGTAATCTGGAGCACACTGCTCGCTTTCAGCTTTTCTCCTCTTTTAAAGGAGTGGCCGCCTCTCCTCACAGCCTCATGCCCCCTGCAAGGACAGTCTGAAATATCCTAGCACTTCATGTGATGCCTGGCATAGAGCACGTGCCCATTCCATACAGAGTTGGGTCTAATTCTGCGCCTTCTCTTCTGTTTCATTGTTGTGAGGTTCTCCTTTGACATCCCTGACCCACTACTTTAATTGTTTAACTGTTACTTCACATTATGTTTTATCTCTGGCCAAACTAGATGGCACTCCCCCCACCCTACCCCCTGCCCTCCCTTATGCTGAGTCTTCCCATGCACTCTGCACTATATAACCCTCCTCACAGGTGCATACACACATGGACACACACACACACCTTCCCGGCTCCCGCAGGTCTCTCTGATCCCTGTGGCTCCTCTTCCTGGCTGGTGTGTGACATCTCTCGCTGGCCTATCTCCACCTGTCTCTCCTTCATCACCCCAGCTGTCGTCAGTGCTGGTGTCTGTACTGCCCTTGGACCCCAAGCTTCCCTAGGGATCATCTCTGTGTCCCTGGTACCCTCAGAGCCGGGCAGTGGCTAGGTACATCACAGATTCTCCAATTAGGGCTTGGGGAATTCGTGGATATTGATACTCCTTTGGATTTTGAGAGTAACAAGGATGACTTTGTCACTTTCCGAGGGCATAAGCTCGGGGTCCCTGGTAATGGGGTGGTTGTAACCATTGGCATGCCATTGCCAGTCACTAGGGGCCACCTACCAGCCTCCGTTTCCCCAGTGGGATAATGAGAGGGTCTGATAGTCTGTCAGCCTGGATTTGTCTTCAACTAGGTGGTCTGATAGTGAAGGTGAATTTGAAGAACTCACTGACCTGTGCTTTGCCTTGCAGTGGGACCTCAGGAGAAAAGCCCTGTTAAGAGAGTGGTTCTAACTGCCCTCCTGGCTTCTGTGTTTCAGGGTCCTCAGGAAGAGCCCAGACCTGGGGCATAGGAGGTCCGTAGTCAGGAACAGGAGGCAGGGGCGAAGGGGAGATTTAACCCCTCTTGGGCACCTCGGTGTGCCCACATGCTCCCAGGCGGCACGCAGAGCCCTGCCAGTCCCATTCCCGTTTTACAGGGGAGGTATCTGAGAATCAGAAGACTGAGCTCCGTGTCCTGACCACATAGCAACTAAATGCAGGGCCTGGACTTCCAAAACTGCTCTGCTGCAGTGTCCTCCTGGCTCCCAAGTCCAAGGGCTGATTTTTTTTTTTTTAATTTTGGCCTCTTTTATTGGTTATTTATTTATTTATTTCCATCCATCTTTGTTATTTAGCCTGTGTGGGCCTCCCATCGCAGTGGCCTCTCTTGCTGCAGAGCACCGGCTCTGGGCGCATGCGCTCCAGAGTGCTGGCTTGGTTGTTGGGCACACTGGCCCAGCCGCTCCGCAGCACGTGGGATCTTCCCAGGCCAGGGATCAAACCAGCACCTCTTGCATTTCAGGGCAGACTCTTTACCCACTGGACCACCAGGGAAGCCCAGGGCTGATTTTAATACACTAAAAACCACAACTACGGTGTTTATAAATATCATTTCCTGGGTTATCTGGTACTGACAGAAGGAAGTGAACTTGGTACTTTGTCTGTTGTTAGGTTTTGGGGTTAAAGGCATCAGTGCCAAGTTCAGGTGACCTAGAAAACCTTTCTAGGTCAAATTACAATTTCAAAAGATTTTTTTCTCTTCTTGTTTTTTTTTAACCCCTACCCCCACCCCTCACCCCCCATCGAATGCTGTCGTTGACACATTTCCCTTCCAACAATACCAGCCCTTTGTGGCATGATTGAGGGCTTGTTTTGTAGCACTGGGGAGAAAATTTCTTCCAAATCATCTGCTTCTCATTGTCTCAGTCACACACTCCCCCCACAGCAGTCCCCCTCCTCCCCAACCCTGGCATATGCTCATGTGGCTTTTAGTTAATTGTCTTTGGCAAGAATCAGTTTTGGGACTTGTTCCCAACCACTCAGATGATAGATAATTGTCAAGCACAAATACTGGCTGCTCTGGGCAGCCTGAGGCTCTAGACTGCTGACCGCAGCCCAGCCCCTGGGCAGCAGGCTGGAGGCGGTAGCTCTGTGCCCCTGTGACTGGCAGCCAAGGCCATGGGGGTCGCACAGCCCAGTCGTGAGTGCGTGGACATCCTGGCTTTGACTCCTAACTCCACCACTTACTAGCTGCATGGCTTTGGGCAAGCTGCTTAACCTCACTTGATCTCAGTTTCCTCATCTGTAAAATGGGAGCCTTAGAAGTGGTGACTTAGTTGGGGGGCTGGGAGGGAGGTATTCGAGGAAGGGGATGTACGTGTTTGTTGTGCAACAGAAACTAACACAGCGTTGTAAAGCAGTTAGGCTCCAATTTGAAAAGGGGGCTAGCTCCCCTTGTAGGGTTGTTGTAAGGAATATATGAGCTAAAAACTCCTAAAAGGCATGGTTACCCACTCCAATATTCTTGCCTGGAAAATTCCATGGACAGAGGAGCCTGCCGGGCTACAGTCCATAGGGTTGCAAAGAGTCGGATACGACTGCGTGACTGACACTTTGACTGACATATGAAGCAGGCTGTAAATATTGCACAGATTAGTTGCAATGAATAGATGATTGTAGCTGTAAGTGGATGCTGTTGTAAGTCACCCAGGTCCCTCCCCGACTGAGATGCTTATCCCACCAGCTGTGAGGAGTGTTGGCTACTGCTCCTCACACCCCAGGCTCTCTCTGGGTATTGCCTTTGGTGAGAGGAGGAACTTTGTCCAGGGTTATCAAACACCCTTCTCTGCCGCAGCCTGGTTGGCTAACCCGCCCCCCTCACGACTCCGAATGCTGTCGTTGACACATTTCCCTTCCAACAATACCAGCCCTTTGTGGCATGATTGAGGGCTTGTTTTGTAGCACTGGGGAGAAAATTTCTTCCAAATCATCTGCTTCTCATTGTCTCAGTCACACACTCCCCCCACAGCAGTCCCCCTCCTCCCCAACCCTGGCATATGCTCATGTGGCTTTTAGTTAATTGTCTTTGGCAAGAATCAGTTTTGGGACTTGTTCCCAACCACTCAGATGATAGATAATTGTCAAGCACAAATACTGGCTGCTCTGGGCAGCCTGAGGCTCTAGACTGCTGACCGCAGCCCAGCCCCTGGGCAGCAGGCTGGAGGCGGTAGCTCTGTGCCCCTGTGACTGGCAGCCAAGGCCATGGGGTCGCACAGCCCAGTCGTGAGTGCGTGGACATCCTGGCTTTGACTCCTAACTCCACCACTTACTAGCTGCATGGCTTTGGGCAAGCTGCTTAACCTCACTTGATCTCAGTTTCCTCATCTGTAAAATGGGAGCCTTAGAAGTGGTGACTTAGTTGGGGGGCTGGGAGGGAGGTATTCGAGGAAGGGGATGTACGTGTTTGTTGTGCAACAGAAACTAACACAGCGTTGTAAAGCAGTTAGGCTCCAATTTGAAAAGGGGGCTAGCTCCCCTTGTAGGGTTGTTGTAAGGAATATATGAGCTAAAACTCCTAAAAGGCATGGTTACCCACTCCAATATTCTTGCCTGGAAAATTCCATGGACAGAGGAGCCTGCCGGGCTACAGTCCATAGGGTTGCAAAGAGTCGGATACGACTGCGTGACTGACACTTTGACTGACATATGAAGCAGGCTGTAAATATTGCACAGATTAGTTGCAATGAATAGATGATTGTAGCTGTAAGTGGATGCTGTTGTAAGTCACCCAGGTCCCTCCCCGACTGAGATGCTTATCCCACCAGCTGTGAGGAGTGTTGGCTACTGCTCCTCACACCCCAGGCTCTCTCTGGGTATTGCCTTTGGTGAGAGGAGGAACTTTGTCCAGGGTTATCAAACACCCTTCTCTGCCGCAGCCTGGACCCAATGGCTGGTCTGCTGGGGAAGGCAGTGGCTCCTGCCTCATCTCTGCAGCGCCGTCCCAGCTCCAGAGTCTCCTTGGGACAGACGGAAGCCTCTCTTGTGACAGCATCACAGTTCCGCTTGCCCTCTGCCCACCTGCTTCCCTCGCTGTCCTGTGTGTGTACGAAGTTGCTCAGTTGTGTCCGACTCGGTGCGACCCCATGGACTGCAACCCACGAGGCGCCTCTGTCCTTGGGGCTTCTCCAGGCGAGAATACGGGCGTGGGTTGCCATGCGCTCTTCCAGGTGCTCGCCTGTGGTGCTCCCCAGTAAACATCCAACTGGCGGATTTCACTGAGTCTGTTTCTAGGAAACTTGCTCCAGAACCACTGGTACCCATCAGATGTGAGTGGAGCTTGATCTCCACTTTAAAATATGCATTTACTTACCTTGCTTATTTTTCCAGAAGCTCTTTGAGGAGTAGCCTCAGAGTTCTCCATGGTCTCTGGTCCCCGTCTCTGGGTGGGCGTCCTTTGCCCACTGCAGACTTGGCTTGGCGAGCTCCCTCGGCTCTGAGGGTTCTGGCTGAATGTTTGAACGGGGGTGGCTTCAGGACCACTCGAGGGGTCCAGAGAGCATGGCCCATTCAGCTCCTCCATGTCTCAACGGGGAAACTGAGGCTCAGAGAAAGGAAGGCCTTGTTCAAGGTCATGCAGAGATTAGGTGCCTCTCCTCCCCACCCTTGGAAAGGAGGGTGTTATGCAGAAATAGTGGGGCAGGCTGGTTTTAGGAGCCAAACATACGGCAGTTGGTTACAGCATCATTGTGTTAGTCGGTCAGTCATGTCTGACTCTTTGCAGCCCCATGGACCGGAGCCTGCTGGGCTTTTCTGTCCAAGGAATTCTCTCATCAAGAATACTGGAGTGGGGCTTCCCTGGTGGTCCAGTGGGTAAGGACACCACCTTGCAGTGCAGGGGGCGCCAGTTCAAGCCCTGGCCTGGGAGGATCCCATGTGCCGCAGCCTGGACCCAATGGCTGGTCTGCTGGGAAGGCAGTGGCTCCTGCCTCATCTCTGCAGCGCCGTCCCAGCTCCAGAGTCTCCTTGGGACAGACGGAAGCCTCTCTTGTGACAGCATCACAGTTCCGCTTGCCCTCTGCCCACCTGCTTCCCTCGCTGTCCTGTGTGTGTACGAAGTTGCTCAGTTGTGTCCGACTCGGTGCGACCCCATGGACTGCAACCCACGAGGCGCCTCTGTCCTTGGGGCTTCTCCAGGCGAGAATACGGGCGTGGGTTGCCATGCGCTCTTCCAGGTGCTCGCCTGTGGTGCTCCCCAGTAAACATCCAACTGGCGGATTTCACTGAGTCTGTTTCTAGGAAACTTGCTCCAGAACCACTGGTACCCATCAGATGTGAGTGGAGCTTGATCTCCACTTTAAAATATGCATTTACTTACCTTGCTTATTTTTCCAGAAGCTCTTTGAGGAGTAGCCTCAGAGTTCTCCATGGTCTCTGGTCCCCGTCTCTGGGTGGGCGTCCTTTGCCCACTGCAGACTTGGCTTGGCGAGCTCCCTCGGCTCTGAGGGTTCTGGCTGAATGTTTGAACGGGGGTGGCTTCAGGACCACTCGAGGGGTCCAGAGAGCATGGCCCATTCAGCTCCTCCATGTCTCAACGGGGAAACTGAGGCTCAGAGAAAGGAAGGCCTTGTTCAAGGTCATGCAGAGATTAGGTGCCTCTCCTCCCCACCCTTGGAAAGGAGGGTGTTATGCAGAAATAGTGGGGCAGGCTGGTTTTAGGAGCCAAACATACGGCAGTTGGTTACAGCATCATTGTGTTAGTCGGTCAGTCATGTCTGACTCTTTGCAGCCCCATGGACCGGAGCCTGCTGGGCTTTTCTGTCCAAGGAATTCTCTCATCAAGAATACTGGAGTGGGGCTTCCCTGGTGGTCCAGTGGGTAAGGACACCACCTTGCAGTGCAGGGGGCGCCAGTTCAAGCCCTGGCCTGGGAGGATCCCATGTGCCGCGGAGCGGCTGGACTGATGTGTCCAATTACCGAGCCGGAGCTCTGGAACGCATGCACCCAGAGCCGGTGCTCTGCGACAACAGAGGCCGCCGTG
Source organism: Tragulus kanchil (assembly GCA_022376925.1). Taxonomy (NCBI): domain Eukaryota; kingdom Metazoa; phylum Chordata; class Mammalia; order Artiodactyla; family Tragulidae; genus Tragulus; species Tragulus kanchil. The sequence continues at coordinate 22,621,824 of JAIOJX010000031.1, forward strand.
ATGGGAGGCCCACACAGACCAAAGAGCAAAGATGGATGAAAACAGAGTAATGAAAGACCAATAGAAGTGGCCTGCCTGCTCCCCACCCTCCCCACCCCACTCCCACCAAAATAAATAAATAAATAAATCTTTAAAAAAAAAAAAAAAAGAATATTGGAGTGAGTTGCCATTCCCTTCTTCAGGGGATCTTCCAGACCCAAGGATTGAACCTGGGTCTCTTGCATTGCAGGCAGATTCTCTACCATCTGAGCCATGAGGGAAACCTGGTTACAGTGTCTGAGTCCCATAAATGCTTTCATAGCTTCCCCCAGGCAGAGGGCAGCCAGCCTGATGCAGGACTGCGTATCAGTAGTGGCTTCTTGCAAGGGACGGTGTGGGAGTTAACGGGAGCCAACAGCAAGGAACAGACTGAGAAGGGAGTTGCGGGTGGAGCGTACAGAACCCCGGAGTCCAAGTCTCGTGGGGGAGCGTGGTCCATGTAGGGGTGTCCAGACATCTCCAGAAAGAACAGGGTAAGAGTGTGAGAGAGGGATGGGAGGTCAACCTGGATGGTCAGGTTGGCAGGGCTCAGGGCCTTGAGTGCTTTAAATGCTACGGTTAAAAATTTGGATTTTTCTCTCTAGCAGGGAAGAGAGACCTTGAAGGAGAGTGACCTGGACAGAACCAGCCAGGGATCTTATCAATCATGGTCCCCATTGGCCTCTCACTGTCTGATCAAGGCTGTGCTTTGTCCATCATTGTGGAGTAGATGACTGGACAGATGAGGGAATGGAAGGTTCTGGTGAAAGCTCCTGATGAGGGAGGGCTTATCCTTCAGAGCTGGGAGTGTGGGTCCCCCTTCCACACTCCAGAGAACCCCACTGGCTTCTGCTTAGATGAGGCTCTGGCTCTCTGGAGGTGCAGGTGGGACCAGCTGAGAACATACACGTTGGCATCTTCTGCAGTGGATGCCTGGCGGGAGGCCATCAGCGTCACGAGCCAGGTCTGGTGAGGTCCCGGCCCTGCTCTTGGACCACCCCATCGGGCCCCACCCTGACCCACTTCGTGGGCCCCAGCTCCCTCCAGCCGCAGGCAGCCTCGGCAGCCCCTTTGGAACCATTCCCCCTCACAGCGGCCAAATGAAAATGTTTGTTGAAAACAACATGTGCATAATTAAAGCTTAATGAGTGCTTGTCTGTTTGGAATGTGCAATTAGATTTATAATCGGGGATGGGAACGAGCTCCAAATGGCTTTAAATGGAGCTGAGAGAGAGGATAATTTTTGCCATAAATCTGCAGTAACGCGGACAGTGTAAGTTACCACCAGGGGTAGAATCACAGGCCTGCCAGGCGGCCAGGCTGGGCCCACTCTGCGGCCAGGTTGTCTTGGCAGCTGCTGAAGGGCTCAGTAGTGGTCTTTGAGGTGGATCTGCTCTGGGTTGGAGCTGCAGTTTCATGGTGTCTTCCCATCACTGAGCTCTGTGGTCTGAGCTGACAAATGGGGTTGGTGCCAAGTCCAGCTGCCCTGGTTACCCTAGGGGTCTTGAAGCCTGCAGCATTGCCGTGCACCTCTGGTCTGGGACATGGCTCCACATTTTGTCCTCTGCTGTAGCCCAGAACTTAGAACTCACTGTAGATGGTGACTGCAACCATGAAATTAAAAGGCACTTGCTTCTTGGAAGGAAAGCTATGACAAACCTAGACAGCGGTTTTCTAGGCCGAGGTGATGCCTTGAGTGCTTTAAATGCTACGGTTAAAAATTTGGATTTTCTCTAGCAGGGAAGAGAGACCTTGAAGGAGAGTGACCTGGACAGAACCAGCCAGGGATCTTATCAATCATGGTCCCCATTGGCCTCTCACTGTCTGATCAAGGCTGTGCTTTGTCCATCATTGTGGAGTAGATGACTGGACAGATGAGGGAATGGAAGGTTCTGGTGAAAGCTCCTGATGAGGGAGGGCTTATCCTTCAGAGCTGGGAGTGTGGGTCCCCCTTCCACACTCCAGAGAACCCCACTGGCTTCTGCTTAGATGAGGCTCTGGCTCTCTGGAGGTGCAGGTGGGACCAGCTGAGAACATACACGTTGGCATCTTCTGCAGTGGATGCCTGGCGGGAGGCCATCAGCGTCACGAGCCAGGTCTGGTGAGGTCCCGGCCCTGCTCTTGGACCACCCCATCGGGCCCCACCCTGACCCACTTCGTGGGCCCCAGCTCCCTCCAGCCGCAGGCAGCCTCGGCAGCCCCTTTGGAACCATTCCCCCTCACAGCGGCCAAATGAAAATGTTTGTTGAAAACAACATGTGCATAATTAAAGCTTAATGAGTGCTTGTCTGTTTGGAATGTGCAATTAGATTTATAATCGGGGATGGGAACGAGCTCCAAATGGCTTTAAATGGAGCTGAGAGAGAGGATAATTTTTGCCATAAATCTGCAGTAACGCGGACAGTGTAAGTTACCACCAGGGGTAGAATCACAGGCCTGCCAGGCGGCCAGGCTGGGCCCACTCTGCGGCCAGGTTGTCTTGGCAGCTGCTGAAGGGCTCAGTAGTGGTCTTTGAGGTGGATCTGCTCTGGGTTGGAGCTGCAGTTTCATGGTGTCTTCCCATCACTGAGCTCTGTGGTCTGAGCTGACAAATGGGGTTGGTGCCAAGTCCAGCTGCCCTGGTTACCCTAGGGGTCTTGAAGCCTGCAGCATTCCCTGCACCTCTGGTCTGGGACATGGCTCCACATTTTGTCCTCTGCTGTAGCCCAGAACTTAGAACTCACTGTAGATGGTGACTGCAACCATGAAATTAAAAGGCACTTGCTTCTTGGAAGGAAAGCTATGACAAACCTAGACAGCGTATTAAAAGCAAAGTTATCACTTGCTGCCGAGGGCTGTCTCGTCACACTGTGTTTTTTCCAGTAGTCATGTACGGATGTGAGAGTTGGACCATAAAGAAGGCTGAGCGCTGAAGAATTGATGCTTTCAAATTGTGGTGCTGGAGAAGACTCTTGAGAGTCCCTGGGACAGCAAGGAGATCGAAAGAAAATCAACCCTAAAAGAAATCAACCCTGAATATTCATTGGAAGGACAGATGCTGAAGCTGAAGCTCCAATACTTTGGCCACCTGTTACGAAGAGCAGACTCATTGGAAAAGACCCTGATGCTGGGAAAGATTGAGGGCAGGAGGAGAAGGGAGCAACAGGATGAGATGGTTAGATAGCATCACCAAGTCAATGGACAAGAATTTGAGCAAACTTTAGGAGACAGTGGAGGATGAGGAGCCTGGCATGCTGCAGTTCATGTGGTCAAAAAGAGTTCAATACAGCTTATCAACTGAACAACATGTATTGAGTGAATGAATCCCTCTGTACCAGCCTCATGCCTTAAACAGCTCTCTCCCTCTATGGGCTTCAGTTTACCCATTTCTGTCATGGAGACTTTGATTCAGCTATTGCTGTCTCCAGGGTTCTGGGTCTTGACAGCATCTTGACCAGCACTGTCCATTAGGAATATAATGTATACCACTTATGTAGTTTCAAGTTCTTTAGTAGTCACATTAAAAAAGGAAAAAGAGACAGTTGAAATTAATTTTAGTAAGCTATTTTAGTTAACCCTATATACCCCAAATGTCACCATTTCAGAATGTAATCAATATTATATATGTGTGATAATATAGATATAAATAGGAATTTTATTTTTTGGAAGGCCAGGTTGTCTTAGTCTGGGTTTTGGGGGAGCTTTTTAGGGTCTTGACAAATGGGGTTGGTGCCAAGTCCAGCTGCCCTGGTTACCCTAGGGGTCTTGAAGCCTGCAGCATTGCTGCACCTCTGGTCTGGGACATGGCTCCACAGTTTGTCCTCTGCTGTAGCCCAGAACTTAGAACTCACTGTAGATGGTGACTGCAACCATGAAATTAAAAGGCACTTGCTTCTTGGAAGGAAAGCTATGACAAACCTAGACAGCGTATTAAAAGCAAAGTTATCACTTGCTGCCGAGGGCTGTCTCGTCACACTGTGTTTTTTCCAGTAGTCATGTACGGATGTGAGAGTTGGACCATAAAGAAGGCTGAGCGCTGAAGAATTGATGCTTTCAAATTGTGGTGCTGGAGAAGACTCTTGAGAGTCCCTGGGACAGCAAGGAGATCGAAAGAAAATCAACCCTAAAAGAAATCAACCCTGAATATTCATTGGAAGGACAGATGCTGAAGCTGAAGCTCCAATACTTTGGCCACCTGTTACGAAGAGCAGACTCATTGGAAAAGACCCTGATGCTGGGAAAGATTGAGGGCAGGAGGAGAAGGGAGCAACAGGATGAGATGGTTAGATAGCATCACCAAGTCAATGGACAAGAATTTGAGCAAACTTTAGGAGACAGTGGAGGATGAGGAGCCTGGCATGCTGCAGTTCATGTGGTCAAAAAGAGTTCAATACAGCTTATCAACTGAACAACATGTATTGAGTGAATGAATCCCTCTGTACCAGCCTCATGCCTTAAACAGCTCTCTCCCTCTATGGGCTTCAGTTTACCCATTTCTGTCATGGAGACTTTGATTCAGCTATTGCTGTCTCCAGGGTTCTGGGTCTTGACAGCATCTTGACCAGCACTGTCCATTAGGAATATAATGTATACCACTTATGTAGTTTCAAGTTCTTTAGTAGTCACATTAAAAAAGGAAAAAGAGACAGTTGAAATTAATTTTAGTAAGCTATTTTAGTTAACCCTATATACCCCAAATGTCACCATTTCAGAATGTAATCAATATTATATATATGTGTGTGTGCGTATATATATAAATAGATAGATATAAATAAGGAATTTTATAGTCTTTTTTGTTTTTGTTGTTCTAAGTCTTTGAGACTTACTGTGTGTTTTACACGTAAACACCTCTCCGTTTGGACCATTCACATTCCAAGCACTCAGTGACCACTGCACTGCTATAGCCCAGGTCTAGAAAGAGTGAGGTTAGAGCCAGCTGGAATGACGGTAAAATGGGGCAGTAACTGTCAACTCCCAGAGGAGCCAGGTGCCTGGAAGCACTCCGCCACCAAATCTGTATGGATCACTTCTTTTCTCACTGCCTCCTGATTTTTTTTATTGATAAAACAGATGGCACCATCCTAGGTTACTCTTGTCAGTGGTGGGGAGGTGGGTCCTGCCATGACCACAACACTGAGCTTAATCCAGGGACTGCCAGCCCCCCAGCAGGCCATGCCCAGGGGACTGTCTCTCCTTCCTGGCAGACAGGGGCCCTGGCCCAGAGTCATGAGATTGCCAGCTCTGGTTCATTTACCTTGGCAGCAATGGGGGTAGGAAACCAGCATAGGCTTTGGGGGAACAGCTCCCTGGACAACAGACCCCGCTTGAGCCCATCTTGCCTGTGTGGCTTTGGGAGGATCCCCTAACCTCTCTGGGCCTTAGTCAGAGTGTTGGTTTTCTTGGTGGGCGGAATTAGAATGTGCAAAACACTGATAAGGAGAAAAACTTTTTTCTGGAGAGAAATTGATACTTGATATTTAGAAACAAAACACGAAAGACATTCTCATGGGAAAAATGAACCCCACTGGACTCTGTAATAAAGATTTTAATTTGCAAATTTTATTTCAAATTACATATGGCAGGTGGACACATAACAGGTCTTTCCCATGCTTAGGACCTCAAAGGTTTGCATGAAGCCCCACTTGTTTTCTTTTTTTTTTTTTAATTTTTTAAAATTTTATTTATTTATCTTTTGGGGGGTGGGGTGGGGAGGGAGGGGGATGGGCAGGCCACTTCCATTGGTCTTTCATTTCTCTATTTTCATCCGTCTTTGTTCTTTGGCTCCTGTGGGCCTCCCATCGCGGTGGCCTCTGTTGTCGCAGAGCACCGGCTCTGGGCACACGTGCGCCAGAGCTCCGGCTCGGTATTTGGACACATTGGTCCAGCCGCTCCGCAGCATATGGGATCTTCCCAGGCCAGGGCTCAAACGGGCGCCCCTTGCACTGCAAGGTGGTGTCCTTACCCACTGGACCACCAGGGGAAGCCCCCCACTTGTTTTCTTCAACTACAGAAGAGAAGCAATTTTATCAACCTCCTAGGGTTGTTGTAAGGATTAAACAATATGAGCAATATTATATTACTTTATAAGTTATATATGTGTGTGTGTGTGTGTAACAGCTAACAATTTTGAGTGTTTTCTCTGTACCAGGCAGTGTTCTAAGCATAGAAAGTAATTTACTTAATCCAAATGAGAGTCATACTCATTTTCCAGATGAGGAAACAGAGACATAATAACTTAGTTAAAAAGTCGCACCGCCTGGAAAGCCAGCAGATGTGGACCCAGGCAGCTTGGCGTCGGAGCCCGTGCTTGTAACCACGGTGCCACCGTCCTTCTTCAAGAGATGCTGGTCCTGGAGTTCAGCATACGGGGCCTGGTGAGTTGAGCCCAGGCCCTCTCCCTGTCCAGCTGCGTCCGCGCCCCGCCTCTCTGCCCCTCCCCCACCCCTCCCTGCTTGATGCCTATCTCTCTGTGAGACTTCCACATAAAACCGCACTCTCGGCAGAACCCAGCGTGCAGCTGCCACAGTTGCTGCCTCTCTGCGTTTGAACTGTGTCTTATCTGCGCAGAGCGAGTGTTCTCACGGCCCAGCATGGGGGCCGGATGGAGCTGTGTAGGCTGCTTTGATTGTTTCCTCTTTAAATCTCCAAGAGGTGCATCTCTCGGTGTCTGCAATTGGCCAGGCTGAGGACTGTGCATCTCTGGCCTTTGATGTGTGTCTCTGTGCAGAGGGTCGGGACAGCAGCTCCTACAGAACAACTGTTGCTTTGGAACCTGGAATCGAGGGTAGATTCAGAACTGATTGGAGAGCTATGGGCGGGCTCCCCAGCCACTCTGAGCCTTGCTTTGCTCACGTCTACAATGAGGCTGGTCTTGCAGCGTTGGGAATTCTGGGGTTTTCCAGTGAAATGACCAGGCATGGCTCTGGGATGAGGTCTGGAATGGAGGAGGTGCCCACTGGCCTGGACTCCCAGCAGCCTCAGATCTCATGTTCCCTGCTCTTTGCCTGGCCAGCTTCCCCTATGAGTTCTCCATCATTGGGCTTCCAGGTTCCCCTTTTCAGAAGGCTTCTCTTGAATGGCCCCTCTCCCCTTCTTCCATTCTTCTATGGTAATTTTAGCCTACCCTTGTCACGTTTGTCAAAGATGAGCCCGTCATCCAGTGTCAGAAACAAGATGCTGAATTCATCATTAAACTTGGCAAAGTTAGTCTGTCCAAATCAAGCAAGAGTTGAGTTTTATAGGGATGGGAGAGTTTCAGAAGCAGGGGTTTCTTGAGACAGGCTGACCCCAGCCACGAACATGTAGCTAGGGGAGTGAGACTGTTATTGATCACTTGGCTTTCAGAGGCTGGGTGGGTGCAAAACTGTCACAGATCAATTAGGATGAGCTTCAAGAAAAGTTTGTGGTTATTAGTTGTTCCTGTTGTGGGACAGTGTGGCCAAAGTATGCCTGTCCTCCTTTCTCTGGGTTGGAGAATAGGAACGTATTGTTCCCTGAAGCTTCTCCAAAGGACTGGGAGTCCGTAGGGGTTGTGTCATTCCATTGCAGTATGCCTGGTGTCCGTACAATGTCAGGCACCTAATAGACAGTCGCTAGCTACCAGTGAACAATGACTGTTGCCACTTCTGTGACCTCAGAATCTCTTTGCTTTGACCTTTTTTCAGGGCCCTGTGACAAGCTTTGATGATCATAAACCACCCCCCACCCCTGTGTTAGGAGCATGTTGCTCAGTACATTGGAGGTGCTTGGCATCTGATACAAAGGCATTGACTGATTATATTTTGCTGCAACACATTTGAATGAGGTCGTAGACCTAGGACCACAGTGGGAATGCATGAGTGGAAGACATGAGAGGGATGAGGTCAGAGTGAAGGGATTCACCTTGAACAGAAGGGAAACACTTCACCTATTTAGACAAAAGGAAAGGAGATCAGGATGGGTGTGATGCTAATGAAGTAGAAAAGGAGAGAGAGTTGAGGGCATATCTGATGGCCTCTGTGACCCAGGAGACATGGTTCTCTGCAAGACTGAGGGACATTGGGGCTGCCGAGGGGATCATACTCTAGCGTATAATAATAAAAGATAACATTGATTAAATGCTTATCAAAAGCCATCATCATTATGAAATATATGTTACAAATATTAACTCTATCTTATATCTGATAACAGATATAAAATACCTTATAAGGCAGTACTAATTAACTGCTATCATTACCATTTTACAGGTGAGGAAATTAAGACAAAGAGAAGTTAAATTCAAGGTCACACACCGCTATTAATAATAAGTGTTGGACCAATACTCCTAGTCGAGAATCAATGCTGATGACCCGTATGGCACAGTGTACATGGAAGATGAATTAAGTCTAAAGCTTTCTTGACATGGGGCTTTTAAGATTGAGCCCAAGGATATGGGTTTATAGAAGCAAACAGCACTGGTTAAAGTTAGAGTGTGTAGCTAGAAAAAAAAAAAAGACCTAGGGAGAATTGGATTTCAGTGGGTAGAGAAAGGGAGGAGGAGCTCCAGGCTGGTGTTGGGGTGGCGTGTGCAAACATAAGGGTGTTGGAGGCTCCTGCAGCCTTGAAGGGTGTTGTGAAGCTGTCGGAGCTCAGGGAGGGTTCCGGATGCCAGAGCTGATGGTGTGGAGTCCCTGCAGGGTTTTGATCTGAGCAGTGGAATGATTGCAAAAGATCGCTAGAGAGAGCCTGGGTGGAAGATGGACTGACAGGGAGGACGCTGAGCAGGAGGCTTCTGCTGGTAATTGGATCAGGAGGATGTAGGATGGAAGGGTCCAGGGTCCTCCCAGGGGTACTCCGTAGAAGGTGACATCTCTCATGATGGCAGACCACCAGCGAGAGCACAGGCTCGCACATGTGTCACGAGTTCAGTGTCAGATGTGTTGAATTTGAGGTGCACAGGGCCCACATGGGGAAACGGTCAGGGGAAACCGTGTTGAAATCTGGAGGTAACTTGACTGAAGATGAGTATTTGAGAGTCAACGACAACGTTGCAACCCTCAGAAGCCATGGCATCGCCCAGAAAAGTTTGTGAGTAGAGGAGGAAATACCAGACTTATCTATCCCACCCACCCACTCAATCAGTCCAGCAACCCAGGCGTCTCACACACCCATTCCAGCCCTCTGCTCATTTCCTAGCTAGCGTATAATAATAAAAGATAACATTGATTAAATGCTTATCAAAAGCCATCATCATTATGAAATATATGTTACAAATATTAACTCTATCTTATATCTGATAACAGATATAAAATACCTTATAAGGCAGTACTAATTAACTGCTATCATTACCATTTTACAGGTGAGGAAATTAAGACAAAGAGAAGTTAAATTCAAGGTCACACACCGCTATTAATAATAAGTGTTGGACCAATACTCCTAGTCGAGAATCAATGCTGATGACCCGTATGGCACAGTGTACATGGAAGATGAATTAAGTCTAAAGCTTTCTTGACATGGGGCTTTTAAGATTGAGCCCAAGGATATGGGTTTATAGAAGCAAACAGCACTGGTTAAAGTTAGAGTGTGTAGCTAGAAAAAAAAGAAAAAAAGACCTAGGGAGAATTGGATTTCAGTGGGTAGAGAAAGGGAGGAGGAGCTCCAGGCTGGTGTTGGGGTGGCGTGTGCAAACATAAGGGTGTTGGAGGCTCCTGCAGCCTTGAAGGGTGTTGTGAAGCTGTCGGAGCTCAGGGAGGGTTCCGGATGCCAGAGCTGATGGTGTGGAGTCCCTGCAGGGTTTTGATCTGAGCAGTGGAATGATTGCAAAAGATCGCTAGAGAGAGCCTGGGTGGAAGATGGACTGACAGGGAGGACGCTGAGCAGGAGGCTTCTGCTGGTAATTGGATCAGGAGGATGTAGGATGGAAGGGTCCAGGGTCCTCCCAGGGGTACTCCGTAGAAGGTGACATCTCTCATGATGGCAGACCACCAGCGAGAGCACAGGCTCGCACATGTGTCACGAGTTCAGTGTCAGATGTGTTGAATTTGAGGTGCACAGGGCCCACATGGGGAAACGGTCAGGGGAAACCGTGTTGAAATCTGGAGGTAACTTGACTGAAGATGAGTATTTGAGAGTCAACGACAACGTTGCAACCCTCAGAAGCCATGGCATCGCCCAGAAAAGTTTGTGAGTAGAGGAGGAAATACCAGACTTATCTATCCCACCCACCCACTCAATCAGTCCAGCAACCCAGGCGTCTCACACACCCATTCCAGCCCTCTGCTCATGTGTCTCACCCACCTGGCCAAGCCTCTGCCCATTGCCTGCCTCTTCAGACTCACTCAGCCTTCCCATCTCTTTCATCCAGCTGCTCATCCATCTATCTCGCCCACTCCTCTGCTTACCCATCCCACCTTCTGATTCCATCTGTCCGACCACTGAGTCACCTCTTGTCCTCCTGTCGGCCTGTCTGTTCCATTCATTTCCTGAACTGCTCCTCTCCCCGCCTACCCACCCACCTTCCCTTCATCCGTTCATCCCACCCCTACACTCATCCTCCATCTGTCCATTCGTCCTACTCGTCTCAGCTGTTTGCTTCTCTATTTACCACCAGCCCCTGGTGACGCTTGAGCCCTCAAAGTGTGACAAAGTCTAAACTCAGCCGTAGTGGAAGGTAAAATACATATGGTATTTCAAAGATAATACCAAAAAAAAAAAAAAAAAGACTGTAAACCATCTCATTTACAATTCTTGGTATTAGTCGTGTGCTGATCATGTGTTGAAATCATAATGTTGTGAATATATTGGGTTAAAGAAAATGTCTTTAAAATTAATTTCACCTTTTATACTTGCTTTTTAAATTGTGGCTGCTAGAAAATTTTATACTTACATATGTGCCTTGCTGTACATTGCTGTGGAACTGTGCTGATTTGTACCATCCATCCTCCACCTATCCGTCCATCCATCCGTCCCATCTTTCAGTCCCTCCCTTCCTTCCATCCACCTACCCAGTTACCACATTTGTCCATTCCTGAGACATTTAATTTACACATACCATGAATCTGTGGCTCTGTGGGTCGTAAGAATAAAGAAACTGAGGCTTCGGGCAGCTCGAGTTGCCCGAGGTGGCGCCCGTGGAGCTGGCATCCTGTGACTCGCTGAAATCAGGGTGTCTCACCTTTCACCTTGCCTGCCTATTTGCCGTGTTTACTCAAAGATAGAAAGGGGATCTATCCTTTTCTTGGGGTACATGTGGGGTTGATGTTGGACTAGAGCCCCAGGTGCCCCTCTTGCCAAGGGGACCACACATTTTGAGGAAAGATAGACCCTTCAGAAGCCTCTCCTTGGTGGCCGTCATGAAAGGGTTATCCTCACACATTTGCTGTTTGCAAAAAAATGTGGATTCTTTCAGATTCCCAAACTCATTTCCATGACAAAACTCTTGGGAAGAGAAGATGAAGGGCTGGCTTTTGCAGAACAATCTTCCAGCTGTAATGACGACTGAGGATGGTGATGGGAAAAGGAATTATAATTAGAATATGAAATGGGGAAAATTAATCTATTCCAGTCAGTGGTAAGAGATGTTCTCCTGGCATTTCATGGAAATTCTTAGGCCCTTTTCCCCACCCCACCCCCCCCCCCCCCCCATTTTTTTTTTCATGTTTTAAAGCATCCAGAAGGTTGTGTGATGTGAAAAAAGATTTTTGACTGAGGGCTTGAGAAACTGAAATAGGCACAGAATTCAAGCTCTTGGGTGTCTGTGTGTCTCTACGTGCTCATGTCTTATGTTTGTGTGCACAGTTCTGTGAGTTACATGTCTGTATTCAGTTGCAGGTGGTTGATGTGTTTATTCCCATCTGGGCTCCCCTCCTTTCCCTGTGCTCAGGCTCTGGGTGCTGTGTAGCGGTCACATACGCAGGGTGCACTCCTGTCTGGGCTTCGGACACCTTTGTCTGGGATGGCTGGTGTCAGCCACGCCTGTGGTACGTGTGTAACTGAGTGCTGTCTTGGACACTGTTGTGTGTGGTGGGCCCCTGCCAGTTTGCGGTGTGTATGTTGTCACCATGCTTGGACACACGGTGGACTTGGTGCACCTTTGTGTTCGTGAACTCGCTCAGCGTCTATGTTGGGCGCTGGGTGTCCATGTAGGCAGCTTTTCTGTGCACATGGAGGAGGAGGCAGCTCTGCAGCGTCCAGGCTTTGTGACTTCTCCCTTTGGCCCTAGGGGCCAAGCCAGGGAAGCCCAGGAGATTTCAGGGTCCCCTTCCCTCCTTTCCTTTCCATGACAAGGGCTCAGAGTTGGTGGGATGCTGGACAGAGGCAAGCAGAGAACAGGTCTCCCCGCCAAAACCACCACGTCGGGGCCTGTCTTCACAGCTGCTCAGTAGCTGGGTCCCAAATCTTGTGCTCCAAGGTATCATAGAGAGCCCCCAGGGGGCATCCAGCCCTGCCTGGGGAACTTCTGCCAAATTCTCAGATTTGCTTGAAAAGGGAAGCAAGCTTTACTCTGGCATGTGGCTGTTCTTTCTTGTTTGAATAAGCAAATGAGTAAAGCTCACTTGCAGGGGCTCTGATGACCTCACGCAGACCCACTACACAATCTCTTTCCGTTCCCTGGCACACACGCCTCAAAATCCAGGATCTCTGTTGCTTGCAGGTGCCATCACCCACTACTCACTGTAGGCAGTTCCCCCCTCCATGAACCACAAACACAAACTCATCAAACGTCTACTAGTATGCCAGGCCCTGGCAAATGATTGGTTTTGTCTGGGTAGGGGCTGTAGCCAGGCTGGGATCCCCGCTGCCATGGAGCTTACAGCCTTGTGGGAGAGACCAAGCAAACAGAGCACTGCTGTGCAGCGTCTCCCTAACTCTTGATCTTGGGCAACTATTTATCCTTTCAGCCTGTCTCCTTGGTTTGAAACACTGGTGGCTGTTTTAGTTGCTAAGTTGTGTCTGACTCTTTGCAACCTGGGGACTGTAGCCCACCAGCTTTTTCTTTCCATGGGATTTCCTAGGCAAGATACTGGAGTGGATTGCCATTTCCTTCTCCAGGGGGTCTTCCTGACCCAGGGATTGAACCCAAGTCTCCTGCATTGGCAGGTGGATTCTTCACTGCTGAGCCATCAGGGAAGTCGGAAATGTTGGTCGCTATGGAGGTTAAGTGAGTTCTTTTATGGAAAAGCATTTTGCTGGGCTTCCCCTGGTGGTCCAGTGGGTAAGGACACCGCCTTGCAGTGCAAAGGGCGCCGGTTCGATCCCTGGCCTGGGAAGATCCCACGTGCCGCAGAGCGGCTGGACTAATGTGTCCAATTACCGAGCCGGAGCTCTAGCGTGCGTGCGCCCAGAGCTGGCGCTCTGCAGCGACAGACGCCACCGCAATGAGAGGCCCACAGGAGCCAAAGAACAAAGACAGATGAAAATAGAGAAATGAAAGACCAATAGAAGTGGCCTGCCCGCTCCCCTCCCTCCCCAACCTGAACCCCGCCCAAAATAAATAAATAAATAAATCTTTTAAAAAAAAAAAAAAGAAAGAAAAGCATTTTGCTTAGTGCCAAGTACATTCATTCATTCACCAAATGAACAAAAATTCACCTAATATTTGTTCATTGCCTGCTGTGCATGTTGGGGTAGAGAGCAGACCAGGGTGGCTCTGTTCTAACCAGAGTTAATAAATGGGACATTACACAGAGTTTGGGGGACATCTTTCCCTCGTCTCCTTTCATACATGTCCTTTCTTTACCATACTGTTTGATGACTATTGGTTTATAAAATGTTTCACATACCTTGTTAAATTTAATCCTCTGACCTCCCTGGTGGTCTAGTGGTTAAGCATACACCTGCCAAAGCAGGGAACATGGGCTCAGTCCCTGGTCCAGAAAGGTTCCACAGGCTGTGGGGCAGTTAAGCCTGTGCACTGCAACTGCTGAGCCTGTACTCGGGAACCCACGTGCCACAACTTCGGAAACCAACCCGACTAGAGCGCATGCTCTGCTGCAGGAGAAGCCACTGCAATGAGAAGCCTGCATACTGCAGCTAGAGAGTAGCCCCTGCCCAATGCAACTAGAGAAAGCCCAGCAACAAAGACCCAGCCTAGCCAAAAATAAAGTTTCTGAAAGATAGTTCATTGTTATTTAATTATTTTTAAAATTTTGTTCCCCTCCACTTCCCGTCGTTCGTTCTTTAGAACATGCTTATCAGTTATGTGTGCTGTTTAGAAAGGCCTTATTTTTATCAAAGAGTAAATATGTAGGGCCATAGTGACATATCAGATAGAGCCCAGGAGCTTTCATTGAGAGCTCTCTCCCTTGCCCAAGTCATAGTCTCATTCCCAGTGCCAGTCTGTGACAGACGGTGGGAAGACCTCCAGAGCACAGTTCCGGCCTCCATGCTGCTCCGCTCCGGGCAGAAGTCAGCTGTGGAGACAGTCTAGATTGTTACAGGAGCAGCCAAACGAGGTGACAGCCATGATGGCCGGCCTCTTGGAGGAGAAGGTTTCTGAGCAGTCTTGAAGCCTGAGCTCCGGGTTCTGTGTGGTGGATAAAGTCCTGCACTGGGGGTCCAGCCCAGACTCTAGGCATGGCCCAGCCTTTTCTTTGGCTAATCCAGTAGTCACTGAAGGACTCTTTTCTTGTGTTGGGAAGGCACCTGGGTATAAATCCTAATGCCACTGACCCTATCTGACCACTGATGGACAGATACAGTTAATAAAAGACAATGTGCGTGATGTCCTGGCTACTTCATATCCATTCATTCAACAAGCATTTATTGAGAATCTGCTCCGTGCCAGGTGCTAGTCTAGGTATCTGGGAGGCATCAGTGCTCTGAGAGACTAAGACCCCTGACCTCGAAGGCCCTCCATTTTTATAGGGAAATCCAACTGTAAGCCATGAACGTGGTAAATAAGTAAATGACACAGAAAAGCCAGAAGGTGAAGAGGCAATGGAATGGTGAACAAGGGCGAGCATGCACAGGAGCCAGGGCTGTTGGGCTTTGGGGCCCACAGAGGTCAGAAGCTGGTCTCTGAGCTATTTGTTATGAAAACCTCTGAGCGAAGAGGGTCTGGATGAACTGATGATTGTGAGGATGTGGGCTTTTCCAACCTCCATACAGGCTGCTTGGCAATGTCCATCCAAATTACGCATTCAGGGGCTTCCCTGGTGGTCCAGTGGTTAAAGAGTCCGCCTTGCACTGCAAGGAGCGCCGGTTCAATCCCTGGCCTGGGAAGATCCCACGTGCCACGGAACAGCTGGACCAGTGTGTCCAATTACAAGCCAGCACTCTGGAGCGCATGCACCCAGTGCTCTGCTGCAGGAGAGGCCACTGCAATGAGAGGCCCACACAAGCCGAAGAACAAACATGAATGAAAATAAATAAATGAAATACCATTAAAAAAAATAGTGACCAAAAATTAAAAAAAAAAAACTAAAAACAAAAACCAATGACAACGAATTGCAGATACACTCATGGTTGGATACAATGATTATACAGACCAGTCCTGCAGGTGAACTCATGCCTGTACAAAACGACAGATGCACAGAAATATTCATGAGAGCCACATGGGGATAGCAAAAGCCTGGAAACAACTCTATGACCCATGTGCTCAACTAGTTAGATATATATGTTACAGCTATGCTATGGCATCCGAGGTACTAGAAAACGAAATTATGATCTGTTATAAAACACTTTCCAGGATGGGTTTCTAGGAGAAATAATAAGGTGCAAAATAGTGTGTCTAGAGCGCTATCATTTATATAGAAGAAGTGACTCTAATGTATATACAGGGGCTGCCTCTGGAAGGATGTATAGGAGGCCAGTAGATGCAGTGGTTGTCTCTGGAGACGGGTAGTGAATGCCTGGGAGGTGGAGGAGGTGACTTTTCATTCTGCTGCTCTTTGTACTTTGGGAATTTTACACCATGTGAATATAACCTAATAAAAAATTTTTTCAATTACAATAAAATGGCCAGCTGCTGTTGGGCCCCACTCAGATCCCTTTTACTGTCCAGCACAACCTTCTCCCAGCTGCCATGAACACTGGCTAAAAATGGCTCACAGCTGGCACATTTCTCTGGAGAACTGTCCTTGGCCAAATAGGGGCCACTCCTCTCAGGTTATGATTCCTTTCTGTCCCTTAATAGCAGCCACAGCCAATGACTGACATCCACGGGCTACAAAAGCCCCGCCCCTTGCTTCATGCTGGATGACTCTGTGGGATCAGGCTATAGGGAGTCTCCTGCTGGGACCCCATCCTTGCTTAGCTCCTTCCCCTGTCCTGTCATCTTGATCCCTCCCTCCCTTACAGGTTATTTCTAAAGTGCACTTTTCAAAGATCACATGCGTTTGAATCCTCGTCTCAGGGTCTGCTTCTGAAGAATCTAATCCGAGACACGTATCTCAGGGGAAGGGACCTGGAGCGGAGCCAGGTGCTTTGCACATTTTGATGCAGCATTCCCTGGAGAGAGGACTACTGTCGTTCTATCTTTTGGACAGACAAGGCACCTCAGGAATTCAGACTCCAGTTCAAGATCACACATCTTGAGAAAGGGGAGCCAGTGGCCCCAGAGCCCCGCTTCTTCCACTCTGCTTGCTCCCTCTTGCAGACAGATGTTCTGGAATCCAGCTTCTCAGAACACAGGGCTGTAGTTCTCACCTGGTTTCCACCACAGTCCTCAGTGCCTGTGGTCTGGTGTGGCCTGAGGGGCAAGAGCGGGGGGACAGAGCCACGTGGGATGGCAATACCTGGAGGATGGGCTGGGGGAAGGCTGTCCTGATCCCAGGGCTCGGCTGGCCTCTCTCTAGTATGTGGAATTCCAGCGCTAGCTGTGAGCCTCATGTCCTTTTGGCCAGGAGAAATATTGGCTTACTTTTAGAGATAGGGAGCTCAGTATCTGGAAGGCAGCCTGACACATCTATGAACAAGGTGTAAAGGACAGAAAGGTTTCCTCTCTCCTTCCTGAGTGTGATGAACCCAAGCCCTGTGGAGGCCGTGGAATAAGGACTCTTCCTTCTGCCCTGGAGGGAGCCCTGCTGAAGCCGGGACTGGGCATGCTGGGTTCAGTCTTTGGTTCTTCAGGTTCCAGTCTTTTCCCCTCAGTACCTACAGTCCCCTGGCTGCCTCAGGCTCCTCCTGGGCCTTTCCCAAGAACATTTTCATCAGAGCTGCTTCTCTCTTTCTCTGTTCCAGTTTGATGGTGAGAGTGCCTACGTGGGGATGAGTGACGGAAACCCCGAGCTCCTATCAACCAGCCAGGTGGGTGCCCTGCCCTCCCCATCTAGCCTTGGGCGGCTAGAGCCGAGCTGCCCCCGAGGCGGGGCGGGGGTGGCTGGGGTGCAGAGCTGGAGGCATAGCCCACTGCTGTCCTCTCTCAGAACGATCAAAAATATCTATTGATTGCAACATCTAATGGGTAGGGACTTCGCTGGTGGTCCAGTGGCTAAGGCTCTATGCTTCACGACCCCACCTGCCTTGCAGTGCAAGCAAAAAAATTTTTTTTAATTAAAAAAAAAAATCTAATTGTTAAGAGGGCTATCTAGATCATAGATGTCATTGTTTTTCTCCTGATGACTTTGCCATATTAGTGTTAGACTACAATTGTTTAACGGGGGAAAAAAACCTTTTTAAGATTTTTTTTAAATGAAGTCTATAAACTTCCGATTTTTAAAAAATATTCTTTTGATCTCTTGTCTATTTAATTATTTTTGGCTATTCTGGGTTTTCCACAGGCTTTTCTCTAGCCGCCACGTGGAGACAATGGGCCAGCTTCTAGCAATGTAGTTCTCACCTGGTTTCCACCACAGTCCTCAGTGCCTGTGGTCTGGTGTGGCCTGAGGGGCAAGGCGGGGGACAGAGCCACGTGGGATGGCAATACCTGGAGGATGGGCTGGGGGAAGGCTGTCCTGATCCCAGGGCTCGGCTGGCCTCTCTCTAGTATGTGGAATTCCAGCGCTAGCTGTGAGCCTCATGTCCTTTTGGCCAGGAGAAATATTGGCTTACTTTTAGAGATAGGGAGCTCAGTATCTGGAAGGCAGCCTGACACATCTATGAACAAGGTGTAAAGGACAGAAAGGTTTCCTCTCTCCTTCCTGAGTGTGATGAACCCAAGCCCTGTGGAGGCCGTGGAATAAGGACTCTTCCTTCTGCCCTGGAGGGAGCCCTGCTGAAGCCGGGACTGGGCATGCTGGGTTCAGTCTTTGGTTCTTCAGGTTCCAGTCTTTTCCCCTCAGTACCTACAGTCCCCTGGCTGCCTCAGGCTCCTCCTGGGCCTTTCCCAAGAACATTTTCATCAGAGCTGCTTCTCTCTTTCTCTGTTCCAGTTTGATGGTGAGAGTGCCTACGTGGGGATGAGTGACGGAAACCCCGAGCTCCTATCAACCAGCCAGGTGGGTGCCCTGCCCTCCCCATCTAGCCTTGGGCGGCTAGAGCCGAGCTGCCCCCGAGGCGGGGCGGGGGTGGCTGGGGTGCAGAGCTGGAGGCATAGCCCACTGCTGTCCTCTCTCAGAACGATCAAAAATATCTATTGATTGCAACATCTAATGGGTAGGGACTTCGCTGGTGGTCCAGTGGCTAAGGCTCTATGCTTCACGACCCCACCTGCCTTGCAGTGCAAGCAAAAAAATTTTTTTTAATTAAAAAAAAAAATCTAATTGTTAAGAGGGCTATCTAGATCATAGATGTCATTGTTTTTCTCCTGATGACTTTGCCATATTAGTGTTAGACTACAATTGTTTAACGGGGGAAAAAAACCTTTTTAAGATTTTTTTTAAATGAAGTCTATAAACTTCCGATTTTTAAAAAATATTCTTTTGATCTATTGTCTATTTATTTATTTTTGGCTATTCTGGGTTTTCACTGCTGCCACAGGCTTTTCTCTAGTTGCAGGGAGTGGGTCTCCTCTCTGGTTGAGGTGAGCAGGCTTCTTGTTGCGGTGACTTCTCTTGTGGAACTCGGTCTCTAGGGCACATGGGCTCTATAGTGGCAGCTCTGAGGTTCTAGAGCACAGGCTCAATAGTTGTGGCTCATGGGACGGGCTTCGTTGCTCCTCAGCACGTGGGATCTTCCCAGATCAGGGATCAAACCTGTGTCTCCTGCATTGGCAGACAGATTATTCACCACTGAGCTGCCAGGGAAGCCCCTGCAGGATGATTCTTTACAATGCAGGATGAGCAGCAAGAATCCCCCTGCAATGCAGGAGACAAGAGAGGCGCGAGTTTGATCCTAGGCAGGAAGATGCCCTGAAGAGGGCATGGCAACCCACTCCAGTATTCTTGCCTGGAGAATCTCCATGGACTGAGGAGGCTGGCGGGCTGCAGTCCATGGGATCGCAGAAAGTCAGACGTGACTGAGCGACTAAGCACATGTTTCTGATATTATTACATCAGCCTCACCTCAGATCATCAGGTTGGGGACCTCTGTCGTAAGGTGTTTTGTGAATAAATGAGGTGTGTGATGTGGATTCTGTTGGCACCTCCCCCACGGATTCCCTTCACCAGCCGGACATCCATAGCCAGGTGCTGTGACTGTTGGCTGTTACCTGTTCACAGCTGCCCCTTCCCTAGAGAATTCTCTGCCAAACAGGGACCTTGAACCAGGAAGGGGAATGGGAGATGGTCTGGAAGGCCATGGCCCTTGTCCCAAGAGGGGATCAGCTGGACCACTCATGGTAGAGTTCCAGCCAACTCCAGCTGAGACCACATCCTTACTCAGCTCCATCCTCTGCCCTGTTCTGCTTCCCTCCCTCGCCTTCGCTTGGGTCAGCTTCTGAGTAAGTCACTCTCGCGGGAATCCCCGTCTCAGCTGTGCTTCAAGAGAACCTAACCTAAGATAGTATGTAAAGTACCAATGTTCAGAAAAACTAGCTGTGTCTTCTTTTTATTGTTTTTATTACTGTAAACAACGCTTTCGTTACAGGAGATGAACCTCTAGTCATTTCTTGTGCTCATTGACCGCTCTGTGTCCGTGGGTAGTGTTTCCTCAGGTGGGAATCCCCTGGCCACTGTCACCCAACAAATGCCTGTTTGTTTTTTCAGGGCCACTGCAAATGTCACCTCCTCAGTACAGCCTTCCTAGTTGTGGGTAGAGTTTTCCAGTCTTGTGCCTGTAAATACCACTTTTTAAAAAAATTGAACTATAGTTGATTTACAGTGTTGTGCTAGTTTCCAGTGTACAGCAAAGCGATTCAGCTCTATACTTACATAGATATATATGTGAGTGTTTTTCATGTATTTTTTCATGTTCTTTCCATTATGGTTTATTACTGGATATTGAGTATAGTTCCCTGTGCTATGCACTAGATCCTTGTTGAGCTTTAACATTTGAGAGCAAAGTAGAGAAGACAACTGTGAGACAGGCTGAGAATCAGAGGCTGGAGAAGGAGGAGGAGACCATGGAGTCTTAGAAGCCAAGGGCAGGTATCCAAGAAGGAGAGAGGAGATCTCAGGAAAGATGATGTTGGACCCAGCCACTTCCCTATCAAAGAATAAACTTTACATAAATCAAAAATTGAAGTGAAAAAGAAATTTAAATGTACTCAAGGAAACCATAAAAGCACTAGAAAAAAGTCTTTATGATATATATTACAATTTTGGGGGTGGAAAAAGCATTTCCATGACTCAAAGTCTTAAAAGATGTTAAAAAGTTGGGCTTCCCCTGGTGGTCCAATGGGTAAGGACACTGCCTTGCAGTGCAAGGGGCGCCAGTTCAAGCCCTGGCCTGGGAAGATCCCACGTGCTGCGCAGCGGCCGGACCAATGTGTCCAATTACCGAGCCGGAACTCTGGAGCGCATGCGCCCAGAGCCGGTGCTCTGCGACAACCGAGGCTGCCGCGATGGGAGGCCCACAGGAGCTAAAGAACAAAGACGGATGAAAATAGAGAAATGAAAGACCAATAGAAGTGACCCGCCTGCTCCCATCCCTCCCCAACCCAACCCCTGCCCAAAATAAATAAATAAATAAATCTTTAAAAAAAAAAAAAAAGATGTTAAAAAGTTGACCATCAATTAAAATGAAAAACAACTTTGGCATGGTCAAAAAACCATAAATCATATGGACATTGGAGTGAGGGAGGGGAATATGCTGTGGGTCTAAGTGGTCTCATACAGGGGCTCTGTGGTGACCTGGAGGGGTGGGATGGGGAGGGAGATGGGAGGGAGGTTTGGGGGCGAGGGGACGTATGTAGACCTGTGACAGATTGGGGTCGATGTGTGGCAGTAAACAACAAAACTCACTAAAAGCAAAATAAAATAAACCAGAAGTCAAATAAAAAAGGCAAATGAAAAATTCGGCAAGAATGTTTTCAGCTTATGATGTAGTGAAAGGAATGATTTCCTTCCTATATGAAGAGTTCTAGAAATCAGTTCAACACTGTGGTGGAAAAGTGGGCAGGAGATGTGAACAAGAGTTTACAGAGAAATAAATATAATTGGATCTTAGACATATAAAAAATGCCAAAAATAGTTCATGAGAGAAACAGAACTAACATTTTCACCTATTAGGTTGGCGAAAATCTGAAGATATAATAACAATGTCTGCTGGAACTCCTGCAGGGGGAGAGGCACTTCCCATGAAAAGGAGAGTGAAAGGAGAGTAAATTGATGTAGGCCTTATGGAAGGCAAATTGGCAACACTATTAAAATTACAACTCCCAAAGAAACAAAAGAATTGTACACAGAAAATTACAAGACATTCATGAGAGACATTAAAGAAGACTTAAACAGATGGAGAGATATTCCATGTTCCTGGGTCGGAAGAATCAATATTGTGAAAATGACCATACTACCAAATGTCATCTATAGATTCAGTGCAATACCTATCCAACTACCATTGACATTTTTCACAGAACTAGACCAAAGAATAACACAGTTCATATGGAAGCACAAAAGACCTCGAATAGCCAAAGCAATCCTGAGAAAGAAAAACGGAGCTGGAGGAATCAGCCTCCCTAACTTCAGACTATACTACAAAGCAACAGTCATCAAAATAGTATAGTACTGGCACGAAAACAGAATTATAGATCAGTGGAATAAGATCGAGAATCCAGAGATCAACCCACGCACCTATGGGTACCTTATTTTTGACAAAGGAGGCAAAACTATAAAATGGGACAAAGACAGCCTCTTCAACAAGTGGTGCTGGGAAAATTGGACAGCTACATGCAAAAAAATGAAGTTGGAACATTCCCTGACACCATACACTAAGATCAACTCAAAATGGATTAAAGACCTAAATATAAGACCAGAAACCATCAAACTCTTAGAGGAGAATATAGGCAAAACCCTCAAGGACATCAATCAAAGCAAGATCTTCTCTGACCCACCTACTAGAATAGCGGAACTGAAAAGAGAAATGAACACGTGGGACCTCATGAAACTTAAAAGCTTTTGTACAGCAAAAGAAATTACAAAAAAGCTCAACAGACACCCCACAGAGTGGGAGAAAATCATAGCAAATGAAATAACAGACAAAGAATTAATCTCCAAAATCTACAAGCAACTCAGACAACTCAGCACTGGAAAAATGAACAACCCAATCAAAAAATGGGAAAAAGATCTAAAGAGACGCCTCTCCAAAGAGGACATACAGATGGCCCAAAAGCACATGAAACGATGCTCAACCTTGCTTATTATTAGAGAAATGCAAATTAAAACCACAATGAGATACCACCTCACACCCGTCAGAATGGCCATCATCAACAAATCGACAGACAATAAATGCTGGAGAGGGTGCGGAGAAAAGGGAACCCTCTTGCATTGCTGGTGGGAATGTAAATTGATACAGCCTCTATGGAAGACAGTCTGGAGATTCCTTAAAAAACTAAAAATAGAAGCACCTTATGACCCAGCAATCCCACTACTAGGCCTATATCCTGATGAAATCAAAACTGAAAGATGCCCCTGCACCCCAATGTTCATTGCAGCTCTCTATACAGTAGCTAGAATATGGAAGCAACCTAGATGTCCATCGACGAATGAATGGATACAGAAGCTCTAGTACATATACACAATGGAATACTACACAGCTGTAAAGAGAAATGCAGAAGAATCAGCCCTAATGAGGTGGCTGGATCTAGAACGTATCATAAAAAGTGAAGTCAGTCAGAAAGAGAAGGACAAATACAGTATATTAACACATATATATGGAATCTAGCAGGATGGTGATGATGGCACACGCAGTGAAGTGATGGAAAGACAGACATGGACAGTGGATATATGGACATTGTGGGGAAGGAACAGAAGTTGGGAGGTGTAAAGGAAGTAGCATGAAGGCCTGTACTATCATAAGTGAAGAAAATAGCTCTAGTCATTGCTCTGTGAGAAAAGGGCATCCTTCAGGGGTGTTGTGTGATGATTGGGAGGGGTGGGAAGGGGGGGATATACATATGACTAATCTGGGAACATACATATCTGTAAACAACAAAACTCTGTAAAGGTTAAAAGCAAAATAAAGGTTTAAAAAAAAGAAAGAAATGCAGAAGACTCAGTCCTAATGAGGTGGCTAGCTCTAGAACCTATCATAAAAAGTGAAGTAAGTCAGAAAGAGAAGGACAAATACAGTATATTAACACATATATATGGAATCTAGCAGGATGGTGATGATGGCACACGCAGTGAAGTGATGGAAAGACAGACATGGACAGTGGATATATGGACATTGTGGGGAAGGAACAGAAGTTGGGAGGTGTAAAGGAAGTAGCATGAAGGCCTGTACTATCATAAGTGAAGAAAATAGCTCTAGTCATTGCTCTGTGAGAAAAGGGCATCCTTCAGGGGTGTTGTGTGATGATTGGGAGGGGTGGGAAGGGGGGGATATACATATGACTAATCTGGGAACATACATATCTGTAAACAACAAAACTCTGTAAAGGTTAAAAGCAAAATAAAGGTTTAAAAAAAAGAAAGAAATGCAGAAGACTCAGTCCTAATGAGGTGGCTAGCTCTAGAACCTATCATAAAAAGTGAAGTAAGTCAAAAAGGGAAAGACAAGTACAGTATACTAACTCATATATATGGGATCTAGTAAGATGGTCATGATAACACACACAATGAACTCATGGAAAAACAGACAGAGAATAGACATAAGGACATTGTGGAGAACAAACAGTGGGAGGGAGGCATAGAGAAAGTAACATCGAAACCTATACTGGCAAGTGTGGAAAAGATAGCTATTGTCATTGTGCTAAGGGAATAGGAGTGCCTACAATCACTTGGGGCAATGGTCTGGAGGGGTGGAGGGGGGGAACTGGGTCGGGGGGCACCAGGGATGTGCATATGAATGATCTGGGAACATACATGTTGGTGAACAACAAAACTCTGTAAAATCTTTAAAATAAAGAATTTTTTTTAAAAAATTACAACTGCGATAACCTTTAACCTAGCAATTCCCTTTTTGGAAATACATCCTACAGATATGTCTGCATACATGAGAAATGATACATTCAAGATTATCCATTTTGGTACTTTTATAATAGCAAAAAATTGGAAAAAAATCAAATGTGTGGTAATAAGGGACTAGTTGCAGCAATTTTGTCCATCTATCAAATGGAATCCTGTGTGGTTGTAGAGACAGAATGAGGAAACAGAAGTGATCGAGCTTTCTAGACACATTACTTACTGAAAAAAGCAATGGACAATAAATACAGTCTGTTCCCCATTTAGGCCAAAAGGATAGTAAAAATGTATGTTTCTCTGTGTTTGTGTAACTCTGGAAGGATATATGAAAGCGAATGTGTTAGTCGCTCTGTCATGCTTGACTCTGTGATTATGGCTTGCCAGGCTCCTCTGTCCATGGAATCCTTCAGGCAAGAGTGGGTAGCCATTCCCTTCTCCAGGGGATCTTCCTGACCCAGGAATTGAACCTGGGTCTTCTGCATTGCAAAAAGATTCTTTACAGTCTGAGCCATCAAGGAAGGATATATGGAAACCAATAAAAGTGACTTTGTGCACTCTGTGTGTGTGTGTGTGTGTGTGTGTGTGTGTGTTACGGTTATTGAAGAAGTAGACAAGGATAGCAAAGAGACTTTCCACTGTACCTTTTTATATTTTGGGGGTTTTCAACCATGAGGACTTATTATCACCTCAAAAAATTAAATAAAATTTAAATAAGAAGAAGCAGAAGGTCCAGGCTTCTGAGAGTTTGGCTGGGGAAAGAGCTGAGATTCGTCTGATGGTTGACAGAGAATAGACATAAGGACATTGTGGAGAACAAACAGTGGGAGGGAGGCATAGAAAGTAACATCGAAACCTATACTGGCAAGTGTGGAAAAGATAGCTATTGTCATTGTGCTAAGGGAATAGGAGTGCCTACAATCACTTGGGGCAATGGTCTGGAGGGGTGGAGGGGGGGAACTGGGTCGGGGGGCACCAGGGATGTGCATATGAATGATCTGGGAACATACATGTTGGTGAACAACAAAACTCTGTAAAATCTTTAAAATAAAGAATTTTTTTTAAAAAATTACAACTGCGATAACCTTTAACCTAGCAATTCCCTTTTTGGAAATACATCCTACAGATATGTCTGCATACATGAGAAATGATACATTCAAGATTATCCATTTTGGTACTTTTATAATAGCAAAAAATTGGAAAAAAATCAAATGTGTGGTAATAAGGGACTAGTTGCAGCAATTTTGTCCATCTATCAAATGGAATCCTGTGTGGTTGTAGAGACAGAATGAGGAAACAGAAGTGATCGAGCTTTCTAGACACATTACTTACTGAAAAAAGCAATGGACAATAAATACAGTCTGTTCCCCATTTAGGCCAAAAGGATAGTAAAAATGTATGTTTCTCTGTGTTTGTGTAACTCTGGAAGGATATATGAAAGCGAATGTGTTAGTCGCTCTGTCATGCTTGACTCTGTGATTATGGCTTGCCAGGCTCCTCTGTCCATGGAATCCTTCAGGCAAGAGTGGGTAGCCATTCCCTTCTCCAGGGGATCTTCCTGACCCAGGAATTGAACCTGGGTCTTCTGCATTGCAAAAAGATTCTTTACAGTCTGAGCCATCAAGGAAGGATATATGGAAACCAATAAAAGTGACTTTGTGCACTCTGTGTGTGTGTGTGTGTGTGTGTGTGTGTGTGTTACGGTTATTGAAGAAGTAGACAAGGATAGCAAAGAGACTTTCCACTGTACCTTTTTATATTTTGGGGGTTTTCAACCATGAGGACTTATTATCACCTCAAAAAATTAAATAAAATTTAAATAAGAAGAAGCAGAAGGTCCAGGCTTCTGAGAGTTTGGCTGGGGAAAGAGCTGAGATTCGTCTGATGGTTTTAGCAAAGAAAAAGTCACCCTGGACCACAGAAGGAGCAGCTCTGATGTGTAGGGGATGTCCTACCACTCCCAGAATGGATGAAGTAGGGAGTGTGGGGTGAGGACATCAATGGTAGGTCTAGACAATGTGTGAGAAGTCTAGCGAGAAGACAAGAGCAAGGGCCATAGCTCAAATGAGATGAGAACTCCTTAGAAGGGACTGGTTTTTAAGACGAGAAAGTCTTCAGAATTAATCTTCTGGAGCGAAGGCGTCCCGAAGAAAGGGTAATACTGAGTGCTCAGGACAGGAAAGAGTTAATTGATAGCTTAAGTTTTTGGAGAGGGTCGGAGGGTTGGGTCCTTCCCAGAGGTGGAAGCTCTGGCCTTAGCCAAATAAGGAGGGGAAAGAGGAGCAAAGGCGTGTTGCTTTGTAGGTGAGATGGCTGGGAGCAGAGGGTGTCTGGACCAGTAAGCACCTGTTGAGAGGCTGTGGGTGAATCACCTGTTGAGAGTCAGGGCACTGGAGATCAGAGAGGGTGAGGAAGGTCTGTGATATTTGTGGTGGATTGTGGAAGGCTGAGTTCTTGGTGCAGGTGCTGTAGGGACAGATATTAATAGAATGAAGCCAGGACAAGGATTTTCCAAGCAGGTGTACCAGGACACTCAAGCCTCGTTGCCCAGAAGTGAGATTGAAGTGAAGGACTAGGGAATCCAAGTTGGGTAAGGAGAGAAGAGAGGGGCTGCAGGCTCAGAGAGTCCCTGAGGGAGGGGCTGGACAGTCCCTGTGATTTCTTCCAGGCTCCTCTGTCCATGGAATCCTTCAGGCAAGAGTGGGTAGCCATTCCCTTCTCCAGGGGATCTTCCTGACCCAGGAATTGAACCTGGGTCTTCTGCATTGCAAAAAGATTCTTTACAGTCTGAGCCATCAAGGAAGGATATATGGAAACCAATAAAAGTGACTTTGTGCACTCTGTGTGTGTGTGTGTGTGTGTGTGTGTGTGTGTTACGGTTATTGAAGAAGTAGACAAGGATAGCAAAGAGACTTTCCACTGTACCTTTTTATATTTTGGGGGTTTTCAACCATGAGGACTTATTATCACCTCAAAAAATTAAATAAAATTTAAATAAGAAGAAGCAGAAGGTCCAGGCTTCTGAGAGTTTGGCTGGGGAAAGAGCTGAGATTCGTCTGATGGTTTTAGCAAAGAAAAAGTCACCCTGGACCACAGAAGGAGCAGCTCTGATGTGTAGGGGATGTCCTACCACTCCCAGAATGGATGAAGTAGGGAGTGTGGGGTGAGGACATCAATGGTAGGTCTAGACAATGTGTGAGAAGTCTAGCGAGAAGACAAGAGCAAGGGCCATAGCTCAAATGAGATGAGAACTCCTTAGAAGGGACTGGTTTTTAAGACGAGAAAGTCTTCAGAATTAATCTTCTGGAGCGAAGGCGTCCCGAAGAAAGGGTAATACTGAGTGCTCAGGACAGGAAAGAGTTAATTGATAGCTTAAGTTTTTGGAGAGGGTCGGAGGGTTGGGTCCTTCCCAGAGGTGGAAGCTCTGGCCTTAGCCAAATAAGGAGGGGAAAGAGGAGCAAAGGCGTGTTGCTTTGTAGGTGAGATGGCTGGGAGCAGAGGGTGTCTGGACCAGTAAGCACCTGTTGAGAGGCTGTGGGTGAATCACCTGTTGAGAGTCAGGGCACTGGAGATCAGAGAGGGTGAGGAAGGTCTGTGATATTTGTGGTGGATTGTGGAAGGCTGAGTTCTTGGTGCAGGTGCTGTAGGGACAGATATTAATAGAATGAAGCCAGGACAAGGATTTTCCAAGCAGGTGTACCAGGACACTCAAGCCTCGTTGCCCAGAAGTGAGATTGAAGTGAAGGACTAGGGAATCCAAGTTGGGTAAGGAGAGAAGAGAGGGGCTCCAGGCTCAGAGAGTCCCTGAGGGAGGGGCTGGACAGTAAGGACACCTTAGTCACAGAGTGGGATGTGAGTGGTGATTCAAAGGTGAGTAGCTGTGTGTGGTGATGGAGGCTTGGGTGTGTGGGGTGAGCGGGAGGTGTTGGCAGAGTGGAGCAGACATTCCTGGGGGTGAGGAGCTGAGAGCCCAGCATCATCAGCCTGATTGCTGAGCTGGAGGGACTTGGTATGATGCTGGGATAGATGGATGGGAAGCCGGAGTTGAAGGCTGGGAGCATGTCAGGGAAAGGGGACATGCGGAGATGCATGAGTCACTGGATGCTGACGGAGCTGAGCGGTATGGGGTGGGATTTGTAGGGGAGGTAGACAGTGGTCTTCCTGGGGGCTTGGACAAAGAGAAGGATGTCATCCCCATCCCCAGGAACACCTGGTCTGTTTTTCTTACCGCTTGGATCATGCATAGACCTAGGCTAGTTCAATGGTCTAACCAGGAGGCCAGAAGGTAGGCGGTTGCTGGTTAGGGTCAGATCTGCAGTCCCAGGGCACCGTCCCTGTGGCCTTGAAGGTGGCCTTCCAGCAAGGGGCAATAAGGTGCCCAGAATGCAGAAAGAGCCAGGAGCTCTGGGTTCCAGGTTCAGCCCTTCACCTTGTATTAGTATCTCTCTGAGATTCTGTTCCCTCGTGTGGATAATGAAGGAAAATGGTCTGTTGGCTTTTTTTCCAGCCCTGTATAATGCTGCTGCTGCTGCTGCTGCTGCTAATGAACATTTATCAGCCACTTCCTTGGGCTCAGGCATTTGGGCTCAGTGTTCTCCCAGGCTGGTGTCATGTCATCTCTCAGGTAGATATGGTTGCTCTCCTGTTTTACAAAGGAACTGCAGCCATTGAGAGTCTTTTTGAAACAAACAAAAAATACTTCCAGCAAATGCACCGGGAGACAAAAGACCTCTTCCTGCTGTTGAAATCTAAGATTCTAGGCTTAGTAACTCCGGCCTCTGAGTCTGTCTACATTGTAAAGGGCAAAGATGACATGGCTTTTATTGCTTTAATTAAAACCTGGGTGAAGAGCTCCCAATTCATATGAAAATGAAATTGTGTTCTGCCTGCTGTCGTGCAGAGAAGGGAACAGCAGCGATTACTGCTAAGATTACAAACAATCAAAGAGAAAAGGCCTTTTGCAAGCATTTCCTATTAAAGCCACAAACATCACACTTTAAAAATAATTATGGTTGTGTTATCGGAACATGATTCATGAATTCTGAATAAATATGAGGGGCCTTAAAGGAAACTGTTTCAAGACCAGAGATGGTGTTCAGATCTGATGAAATTTAATATCACTTCGCAGCTGGAGAAGAAAATGCAAGAAAGGAAAAAAAAAAAAAAAACATGCTGTGTATATGGAGAGACTTGAGTATATGTCAGGCTGAACTAATGAACATTCCCTCCTGTGTCCTACGCACGTGCTTGGAAAAATGGACCACCCTCTCTTGTTTTCATTCAGAGAAAACTGCTGAGGAGGAGTCGGTTCGTACACCTCAACAATCTTAATTATGTATTTCAATAGCTAAAATACATATATTTGTTTTAAAGCTCTAGCCTCCTGTCTGTGAAAAGTTGAAACAGCTGAGGGCACAGGCGTGGGAGGCGTTAGGGGATGGATTTCTGGGGCAGAATTTTGGGCTTTCCTGGTGGCTCAGATGGTAAAAAACCTGCATGTAATGCAGGAGACCAGGATTCGATCCCTGGGTCAGGAAGACCTCCCGGAGAAGGGAATGGCTACCCACCCCAGTATTTCTTGCCTGGAGAATTTCATGGGTGAAGGAGCCTGGTGAGCTATAGTCGGTGGAGTAGCAAAGCGTTGAACACAACTGAGAAGCTAACGCTTGTGGGGCAGGGGGCTGGGGAGGACCTTGGTCTGCACTTACTACGCTTTCCCCGAAATGCTAATGTTTTTCCGTACAATGCAGTGAATGTTTACAGCATGTAGGTTTGTTTCCTTCCAACTATTATGAGAGAAGTTGAATCCCAGGAAACATTCACTCTCTCTGAAAGGGGTGGAAACAATGAAGATAGTGCAGGAAGTTTGTGGGTTGGGGAAGGGACCAGTGTTGTGTTGGAAATGTAATTTCAAGGGTTTTCTTGAAAACAGCACCCTTTGTCCACTGCCATCCTTCTGGAGCTCAGCGTATTCTGTAGGGCCTGAGTCTTAGCTGGGGAGGGTGGAGAGTCCCTGATCTCACACACTTGTTCACTGTTACAGTGCAAGCTCCCCGAGTGATTGGCAAGTGGAAATAGGCCAAATGGGAGAGCTTTTCAGACGGAGGGGAGCCAAGGCGGGGGAGCTTGGCTTCTGGAGGGTCAGGAGCCTGATTGTGGCCCTCTCAGCCTCTCTCACTGTGTGCTCTCCGGTGGATCATGTGTACTCTCTGAGCCCTGGTTTTTGCATCCATGAAAGGGGGTTGAATCAGTGTCTCTGAGGGTTGTGTCTTTTGATGGGTCGGCCTTTTCCATCCCCTGCCTGAACCCTAGAAAAGGACTGGATGCTGTAATTTTTTTTTTTTTTTTTGGAAGAGGGGGGGGGGGGGGGGCGGGCAGGCCACTTCTGTTGGTATTTCATTTATCTATTTTCATCCATCTTTGCTGTTTGGCCCATGTGGACCTCCCATTGCAGTGGCCTCTATTGTCACAGAGCACTGGCTCCGGGCGCACGCGCTCCAGAGCTCTGGCTCAGTGATTGGACACATGGGTCCAGCTGCTCCGCGGCACATGGCATCTTCCCAAGTCAGGATCGAACCAGCACCCCTTGCACTGCAAGGCGGTGTCCTTACCCACTGGACCACCAGGGAAGCCCTTAGGGGATGGATTTGGGGAGATTTTGGGCTTTCCTGGTGGCTCAGATGGTAAAAAACCTGCATGTAATGCAGGAGACCAGGATTCGATCCCTGGGTCAGGAAGACCTCCCGGAGAAGGAATGGCTACCCACCCCAGTATTTCTTGCCTGGAGAATTTCATGGGTGAAGGAGCCTGGTGAGCTATAGTCGGTGGAGTAGCAAAGCGTTGAACACAACTGAGAAGCTAACGCTTGTGGGGCAGGGGGCTGGGGAGGACCTTGGTCTGCACTTACTACGCTTTCCCCGAAATGCTAATGTTTTTCCGTACAATGCAGTGAATGTTTACAGCATGTAGGTTTGTTTCCTTCCAACTATTATGAGAGAAGTTGAATCCCAGGAAACATTCACTCTCTCTGAAAGGGGTGGAAACAATGAAGATAGTGCAGGAAGTTTGTGGGTTGGGGAAGGGACCAGTGTTGTGTTGGAAATGTAATTTCAAGGGTTTTCTTGAAAACAGCACCCTTTGTCCACTGCCATCCTTCTGGAGCTCAGCGTATTCTGTAGGGCCTGAGTCTTAGCTGGGGAGGGTGGAGAGTCCCTGATCTCACACACTTGTTCACTGTTACAGTGCAAGCTCCCCGAGTGATTGGCAAGTGGAAATAGGCCAAATGGGAGAGCTTTTCAGACGGAGGGGAGCCAAGGCGGGGGAGCTTGGCTTCTGGAGGGTCAGGAGCCTGATTGTGGCCCTCTCAGCCTCTCTCACTGTGTGCTCTCCGGTGGATCATGTGTACTCTCTGAGCCCTGGTTTTTGCATCCATGAAAGGGGGTTGAATCAGTGTCTCTGAGGGTTGTGTCTTTTGATGGGTCGGCCTTTTCCATCCCCTGCCTGAACCCTAGAAAAGGACTGGATGCTGTAATTTTTTTTTTTTTTTTTGGAAGAGGGGGAGGGAGAGGGGCGGGCAGGCCACTTCTGTTGGTATTTCATTTATCTATTTTCATCCATCTTTGCTGTTTGGCCCATGTGGACCTCCCATTGCAGTGGCCTCTATTGTCACAGAGCACTGGCTCCGGGCGCACGCGCTCCAGAGCTCTGGCTCAGTGATTGGACACATGGGTCCAGCTGCTCCGCGGCACATGGCATCTTCCCAAGTCAGGATCGAACCAGCACCCCTTGCACTGCAAGGCGGTGTCCTTACCCACTGGACCACCAGGGAAGCCCTTTTTTTTAAATTTATTTATTTTTTTGGCAGGGTGGGGAGGGTGGGGGGTGAGCGGGTCACTTCCACTGGTCTTTCATTTGTCTAGTTTCATCCATCTTTGTTCTTTGGCCCCTGTGGGCCTCCCATCACGGTGGCCTCTGTTGTCGCAGAGCACCGGCTCTGGGTGCATGCGCTCCAGAGCTCTGGCTCAGTAATTGGACACAGCGGTCCAGCCGCTCCGCGGCACGTGGGATCCTCCCAGGCCAGGGATCAAAACCAGTGCCCCTTGCACTGCAAGGCGGTGTCCTTACCCACTGGACCCAGAGAAGCCCTTTTTTTTTTTTAATGTTGAGTTTCAAGCTAGCTTTTTCACTCTTCTCTTTCACCTGCCTGCATCAAGAGACCCTTTAGTTCCTCTTCTCCATTAGCATATCTGAGGTTGTTGATATTTCTAGCAATCTTGATTCCAGCTTGGAATTCATCCTGCCTGGCATTTCACATGGTGTATTCTACATAGCAGTTAAATAAGCAGGGTGACAATATTCAGCCTTGTCATATGCCTTTCCCATGTCCATTTCCCAGTTCATTGTTCTGTGTCTGGTTCTAGCTGTTGCTTCTTGACCTGCATACAGATTTCTGGAACAGGCAATAAGCTTTAAAACATCAAGAATATTGTGTGTTAGGTGGTAAAAGTTCTAAGGAGAGGAAAACCACCTCTAGGACAAGGGTCAGCAAACCATGGCCCATGGGTCAAATCTGTCCAACCAGTTGTCATTTGTAAATAAAGCTTTATTGGAACACAGCTATGTTCACTAGTTTCAATATCATCTATGGCAACTTTCATGGTCCAGCAGCAGAGGTGAAGAGTTGTGACAGAGGCTCTATGACCCGCGGAGCTTAAAGGATTTATCATCTGCACCTTCGCAGAAAAAAATTGCAGACTTTCCCTCTAAGGAAAAGGTCTGCAAAGGAAGAGTGTCAAAGTGGAAAGTGTCAAAGTGGCAGTTGGGTATGTGATTGTAAGAAAATATGTTATTAAAATAGACCTCTGCCACTTATTAGAAAAGGAGCCTGCTTATCTGTAAAATGGGGTAATGGCTGGTGCTCAGGTCACGCCCTCTCACTCAAAAGCTGTGACCCCAAATTATTCCCAGCCTTATTACTTCAGTTCTCCTGGGATTGTTTTGCCCGGAAGAAGAAGGAAACCCCTCCGCTAATTGCTCATTTTTCCAGAAGTGTCCCCTACAAGTGGATCTGTCTGAAAAGCTGCCTGAACCTTCAAGTGACACAGATCATTTCCTGAGCAGAAAACATGCAGGGATTATCACGTTTGTTCGTAGATACAGTATTAATAAACAAAACTCATGTCGAGTGTGACGAGTTGTCATTGTCACATTATGATGCCCCTCTCTGCTCCAACCCAAGCTTTCCAGGGTCAGGATCACCAGTGGGAGAGCTTTTTACGACCTCCCCTGTCCCCGTGGCCATGGCTCAGAAGTCCTGCCTGTAAATAAAGGCTTAAAAAGCTATGGCATCCTCCTCCCCTCCCCGCCACCAGTAGAATCCACATTTAATTTCAACAACATGGCTTTTTCACTCCGTTTCACTTATATATGACATGGGCTTTTATTTATTTATATTTGAGAAGCATTTTTAGCCCTGGAAAATGATAGCCCAACAAGAAGGCAACTCGTACTGATTTTCCGAAGGGTGGCAATACTCTAGATCTGATGGACTGTGAGACATGAATCAGAAAGAGTCTATTAAACATCTCTGGGACAGGTGACACAGGAGTATTATCCAAGATGATTAATTTGACTCAGTCATTATGGACACAGACAAGCCTGACAGAATTGCATTTCATTCCCCACTGAATTTATAAAATCACTGTACACATGATAAGAACTTATGGCACTGGGTGCACTGATCTCGTTGATGGGGCTTTATGTTTGGGTGAGGTGCTGTTTTCCTTATTTTGAAAACAGAGTCAGGAAACGCTGAATTGAATGACAGTCTCCTAGCTGAGATGTTCTTACAGGGTGTGGGTTTGATTTGTTAGGGTGGTAGATGCCCATATAATTTATTGTCCAAACAAGGACAATTTGAAGGTGAAAGAGACCTCTGCCACTTATTAGAAAAGGAGCCTGCTTATCTGTAAAATGGGGTAATGGCTGGTGCTCAGGTCACGCCCTCTCACTCAAAAGCTGTGACCCCAAATTATTCCCAGCCTTATTACTTCAGTTCTCCTGGGATTGTTTTGCCCGGAAGAAGAAGGAAACC
Source organism: Tragulus kanchil (assembly GCA_022376925.1). Lineage (NCBI taxonomy): Eukaryota > Metazoa > Chordata > Mammalia > Artiodactyla > Tragulidae > Tragulus > Tragulus kanchil. The sequence goes on from JAIOJX010000031.1 coordinate 22,656,249, forward strand.
CCTCCGCTAATTGCTCATTTTTCCAGAAGTGTCCCTACAAGTGGATCTGTCTGAAAAGCTGCCTGAACCTTCAAGTGACACAGATCATTTCCTGAGCAGAAAACATGCAGGGATTATCACGTTTGTTCGTAGATACAGTATTAATAAACAAAACTCATGTCGAGTGTGACGAGTTGTCATTGTCACATTATGATGCCCCTCTCTGCTCCAACCCAAGCTTTCCAGGGTCAGGATCACCAGTGGGAGAGCTTTTTACGACCTCCCCTGTCCCCGTGGCCATGGCTCAGAAGTCCTGCCTGTAAATAAAGGCTTAAAAAGCTATGGCATCCTCCTCCCCTCCCCGCCACCAGTAGAATCCACATTTAATTTCAACAACATGGCTTTTTCACTCCGTTTCACTTATATATGACATGGGCTTTTATTTATTTATATTTGAGAAGCATTTTTAGCCCTGGAAAATGATAGCCCAACAAGAAGGCAACTCGTACTGATTTTCCGAAGGGTGGCAATACTCTAGATCTGATGGACTGTGAGACATGAATCAGAAAGAGTCTATTAAACATCTCTGGGACAGGTGACACAGGAGTATTATCCAAGATGATTAATTTGACTCAGTCATTATGGACACAGACAAGCCTGACAGAATTGCATTTCATTCCCCACTGAATTTATAAAATCACTGTACACATGATAAGAACTTATGGCACTGGGTGCACTGATCTCGTTGATGGGGCTTTATGTTTGGGTGAGGTGCTGTTTTCCTTATTTTGAAAACAGAGTCAGGAAACGCTGAATTGAATGACAGTCTCCTAGCTGAGATGTTCTTACAGGGTGTGGGTTTGATTTGTTAGGGTGGTAGATGCCCATATAATTTATTGTCCAAACAAGGACAATTTGAAGGTGAAAGAGGGCACTATTGAAAATTGCCCTAGGACAAGAGGCACAAAGCAAGACTGTCCTGGGCTAATCAGGATTGATGTATGTGTTGGGAGGGGTGTGAATAATAGGAGAGCATGTGCTGGCCCAGATGGTCCGGGTTTCTTGTCCTTGTTACCATAAATATTGCCTATGTGACTTTGGATAAGTCATTTTTCCATGTTGAACATCAGTTTCCAAAATAGGAAAGATATTTAACACTTGTACTGTTTACACCCTGAGGGTTTTGGGTTGTTTTTTTTTTTTTTTTTTTTGGCTTCCTTGAGTATGGGGGAGGGGGATTGTGTTGACTTCTGTTCCTGTGTTTTCTTATCTGTTTCCTTGTATATTTCTCTCAGCCATGAGGTGGAGTTTGTTCATAGATAAAGACACTCAGGAGTAGGTAGTTGAGATAAATTGCCAAAGGTCTCTCAGCAAATAAGTGGCAGGACTGGAATTCCCCCAGGTCAGTCTAAGTCCAAAGCCAGCACTCTGTAGATTAAAAAAAAAAAAGTCCTCACTGATTGTATATTCCAAGAATCTTCAAGCTTTTATGGGAAAAGTGTTCCAAGTATGTGGAAGCATTTGGAACCCGAAAGTCCTGTGTCAACATAAGGTGGTGTTGCTGTCACTCTGGGTTTTTCAACGGACTGGGGGGTCCGCTTGTGCCTTCTGTCCTGGGCCCTGGGCATAGATTTTCCGAAGGGTGGCAATACTCTAGATCTGATGGACTGTGAGACATGAATCAGAAAGAGTCTATTAAACATCTCTGGGACAGGTGACACAGGAGTATTATCCAAGATGATTAATTTGACTCAGTCATTATGGACACAGACAAGCCTGACAGAATTGCATTTCATTCCCCACTGAATTTATAAAATCACTGTACACATGATAAGAACTTATGGCACTGGGTGCACTGATCTCGTTGATGGGGCTTTATGTTTGGGTGAGGTGCTGTTTTCCTTATTTTGAAAACAGAGTCAGGAAACGCTGAATTGAATGACAGTCTCCTAGCTGAGATGTTCTTACAGGGTGTGGGTTTGATTTGTTAGGGTGGTAGATGCCCATATAATTTATTGTCCAAACAAGGACAATTTGAAGGTGAAAGAGGGCACTATTGAAAATTGCCCTAGGACAAGAGGCACAAAGCAAGACTGTCCTGGGCTAATCAGGATTGATGTATGTGTTGGGAGGGGTGTGAATAATAGGAGAGCATGTGCTGGCCCAGATGGTCCGGGTTTCTTGTCCTTGTTACCATAAATATTGCCTATGTGACTTTGGATAAGTCATTTTTCCATGTTGAACATCAGTTTCCAAAATAGGAAAGATATTTAACACTTGTACTGTTTACACCCTGAGGGTTTTGGGTTGTTTTTTTTTTTTTTTTTTTGGCTTCCTTGAGTATGGGGGAGGGGGATTGTGTTGACTTCTGTTCCTGTGTTTTCTTATCTGTTTCCTTGTATATTTCTCTCAGCCATGAGGTGGAGTTTGTTCATAGATAAAGACACTCAGGAGTAGGTAGTTGAGATAAATTGCCAAAGGTCTCTCAGCAAATAAGTGGCAGGACTGGAATTCCCCCAGGTCAGTCTAAGTCCAAAGCCAGCACTCTGTAGATTAAAAAAAAAAAAGTCCTCACTGATTGTATATTCCAAGAATCTTCAAGCTTTTATGGGAAAAGTGTTCCAAGTATGTGGAAGCATTTGGAACCCGAAAGTCCTGTGTCAACATAAGGTGGTGTTGCTGTCACTCTGGGTTTTTCAACGGACTGGACTCCACGGGGCACAAGAAAGCAGAGATCCGCCCTTGTGCCTTCTGTCCTGCCTCATGATCTTGGAAGCTTGCAGTGGGCATAGGGTGGTCTGTGGCCTCTCCATTCACTCCTATTTCCTGTGATGTTGCTGAAGCCTCCAGAGTCAGGACAGGGTGAGGCAGGATTAAAGAGTAAGATCAGAACATCACACTTGTTAGTCCTGTCGACGTCCTCCCCTACGGCCTCCTGCTGTAGCAGGCTCTCACACACTGGCTCTTCCACTCTTCCAATGGTATACCTGTTGATCCACCTCCCTACTGCGAGGACCCCCGCCTGCCCTGTCAGGCTACTCTCTTGGGTGGGACCTCTTTAGATGCCTTCAGCCAATCTCTGTCTTTCGCTTTCACCTGCCCCCAGCAACTCATGCATCCTTTAACTTGCCACACACCATGGACATGCAGATCGCTCTCTGACTCTCTTCTTCTTGAAATCTCTCCTGGAGGCTCCTGCTCTCCTTCATCCTCTAGGACCTCCCAGCCACAGAGCCTGTCAGCTCTGAAGACACAAGTTGGATCCTCCTGAGAACTCTTTCTCACCAGACTTCATCAGGGAGTAAGGAGCCGCTCCCCCTTTGTGTTGCAATCTTAAGTACCAACTGCCAACTGGGATCTTTCTCACCTGACTTGAAAGTGGGGGTTCAGGATAGGAGAAAAGCCAAATCACCCTCAACTTCTCTAGATTTCTCCTCAGTGAATTTTCTGCCTTATAACAGCGTTGGAGTGGTGATAGATGACAACCTTCTAGTAAGCACTAATTGGATAAACCAATTAAGCGGTGAAAGATATACTTCTCTGAGGTACAATAATTGCTAATTTATACATATATAACAATGTAGCTCTGAAATACATGAAGCTAAAAGTGGACATACAGGAAGAAATTGATAAAATCACCATTATGGTGGAAGTTTTTGACCTACTTGTCTCAGAAACCAATAGATCAGCAGAAAAACAAAACTGATAGTTATTTAGAAGATTTAAACAACAGAATTAGGCTGAAAATAATAAACACTTATGAAAATCAGCTTATACTCTATTACAAAGGAATTCTCAGCAACTTTCAAAGAATCAATGTGCTTTTCATTCCATTTTGGGGCATCCTTTATTTGTTTTTCTCGTGAGATGTTTACTATTTTGTTAGCCTTTTCAAAAAAATCATGTCCGGCCACTGGATTTGCTCTGCCATGGCCCACACTCTGTCTGTGGAGTGTACTTTATCTGAATCTGAATAAATCCTTTTCTTACCTAAAAAAAAAAAAAAATCATGTCCTCCTTAGAATTTATGTAGAATTTTTTTCCTATAGTATTGTTCTAGTCTCTCTTCTAGGACTTTTGGCTGTTTTGGTTTTGTTTCTAGCTTCTTGAGTGCTGAATTCATCTATTTTGTCTTTCTTGCCTTCTGATAAATTCATTTAGATGAAAAGTTATAAATTTTTCATTGTCCACCTCTCACAGATTTTGTCAGGTGGTATTTTCATTGTCTGTAATTTCAGTTGTGAGAAGATTGTTCTTAAAATATCTTAAGTATTTAGGAAGGTCTGCCTCCCTCCGTGTTTTTCTACTCTTTCTTTCTCTCCCTTCTTTCTTTGCTGTTAAAAACTAAGTTAGTGCATTGTCATCTCTACCTTTTGAAAAGTTTGTGATTATCTGAGTAGTTAGTACGTGGTCATGTTTTTTAAGTGTTCAATGCACATTTGAAAAGAATATATGTTTTTTAAATTTGAGACAAATCAAAAGAGGAAATTGCGTTATTCAGATCTTCTGTCCTTATTCATTTCTATCTGATTGAGTCAGTTTTTGAAGAGATGTGTTACTGTCTCTTTATGTTTATGGTTTGGTTAAATCCTCTTTGTACTTGTAACAGTTTGTCAACGTTTTATATTCCTGTGGTTTATCTGTCTACATAAAAGTTTATGTCTGTCATTTCTTCTTAGTGGATTGTGTCATTTATCAGCTTAAGTATTCCTCTTGGTCTCTTTAATGCTTTTTGCTCCGATTGTACTTAACTTGTTATTAATTTTCCCATTTCCTCTTTTTATTTGCCTGATATATCTGTTTAGTTTTAACCTTCTCTATAATTTTATTTTAGGTATGTCTATTTAAATGTCATGCGCTAGATTCATTTATTTTAATCAAAACATTAATTTTTAATCTTTTAAATAAAGGAATTGAAATCATTTGCATTTATTGTGATTACTAGCTTTTAGTCTTAATATTGTCATTTTATGAAGGTTCTCATATTTCATAATTCATCTCTGTATTCTTTTTTCTTTTCATATTTTTGTTAGACTGATCAGGTTCTATTTTCTTTTCCATTTGTTGTTGTTCTTGTTTCTCTAATGGTGTGGAATTTCTGCCTATTTTAAAAATGATAATAAATGACTTATAAATGAATTCAGCAAAGTTTCAAGATGTAAGATCAATATTCAAAAAGCAGCTGTGTTTCCATGTACCAGCAAAGAGCAATTTAAAAAACTAAAAAAACAATTTCATATGTCACAGCATCCAAAAGAATGAAAAGACTTAGGAATAAATTTAACCAGGATGGTGAAAGACTAATATGCTATAACCTTCGAAACACTGCTGAAAGAAATTAAAGAAGACCTTAATAAATGGGGAAGGTGTCCTATGTTTGTGTATCGGAAGTCTTAATTTTGGTAAAATTGCAATACTACCCAAGCAATCTGCATATGCAATTCAATCCCTGTCAAATTTCCACTGACATTTTAGAAGAAATAGAAAAGCTAATCCTCAAATACATAAGAAATTGAAGTGGGTCCCAAGTCGCCACAGCAGTTTTGCAAAAGAAGAGCAAAGTTGGACAGTACCTCCCAGTTTCTACAAGAACTCCACAGTCAGAACAGTGTGGTTGTAGTATACAGGTAGACATATGGACCAATGGAATAGAAATAAAGGTTCAGAAATAATCCCCTACGTCTGTGGTCAGTTGGTTTTCAACAAGGGTGCCAAGGCCAGTCAGCAGAGTTGACTCAGAGAACAGTCTCATCACCAAATAGTGCTGGGGCAGCTGGACAAAATGAAGCTGGACTTGACCTCATGCTGTATACAAATGTTATTTCGAAAGGGATCCACGACCTAAGTCTCAAGACTAAAGTTACAAAATTCTTACAGGAAAACATAGGGTAATTCTTCATGACCTTGGATTTGGCTATGGATTCTTAGGTAAGATGCCAAAAGCATGAGCAATAAAAGAAGAAAACAAAAATGAATTTATTTTAATCAAAACATTAATTTTTAATCTTTTAAATAAAGGAATTGAAATCATTTGCATTTATTGTGATTACTAGCTTTTAGTCTTAATATTGTCATTTTATGAAGGTTCTCATATTTCATAATTCATCTCTGTATTCTTTTTTCTTTTCATATTTTTGTTAGACTGATCAGGTTCTATTTTCTTTTCCATTTGTTGTTGTTCTTGTTTCTCTAATGGTGTGGAATTTCTGCCTATTTTAAAAATGATAATAAATGACTTATAAATGAATTCAGCAAAGTTTCAAGATGTAAGATCAATATTCAAAAAGCAGCTGTGTTTCCATGTACCAGCAAAGAGCAATTTAAAAAACTAAAAAAACAATTTCATATGTCACAGCATCCAAAAGAATGAAAAGACTTAGGAATAAATTTAACCAGGATGGTGAAAGACTAATATGCTATAACCTTCGAAACACTGCTGAAAGAAATTAAAGAAGACCTTAATAAATGGGGAAGGTGTCCTATGTTTGTGTATCGGAAGTCTTAATTTTGGTAAAATTGCAATACTACCCAAGCAATCTGCATATGCAATTCAATCCCTGTCAAATTTCCACTGACATTTTAGAAGAAATAGAAAAGCTAATCCTCAAATACATAAGAAATTGAAGTGGGTCCCAAGTCGCCACAGCAGTTTTGCAAAAGAAGAGCAAAGTTGGACAGTACCTCCCAGTTTCTACAAGAACTCCACAGTCAGAACAGTGTGGTTGTAGTATACAGGTAGACATATGGACCAATGGAATAGAAATAAAGGTTCAGAAATAATCCCCTACGTCTGTGGTCAGTTGGTTTTCAACAAGGGTGCCAAGGCCAGTCAGCAGAGTTGACTCAGAGAACAGTCTCATCACCAAATAGTGCTGGGGCAGCTGGACAAAATGAAGCTGGACTTGACCTCATGCTGTATACAAATGTTATTTCGAAAGGGATCCACGACCTAAGTCTCAAGACTAAAGTTACAAAATTCTTACAGGAAAACATAGGGTAATTCTTCATGACCTTGGATTTGGCTATGGATTCTTAGGTAAGATGCCAAAAGCATGAGCAATAAAAGAAGAAAACAAATGAACTGGACTCTATGAAAATTTAAAAATTTCTTTGTTTCAGAGAACATTATCAAGAAAGTAAAGAAATTGCCTACAGAATGGGAGAAAAAATACTTGCAAATCATATAATTTTTAAACTCTGTGCTTAACTTTAAAAAAATCTATTTACCTTTTTTTCTTTTTTTCTTTTTATTGGGGTATATTTGTTTTACAATGTTGCATTAGCTTCAGGTGTACAGCAAAGTTGTTACACATTTTTACAGAGTTTTCTTGTTTTCAGGTATACATAATCCCCAAACAGTCAAAGGTATATCCCTGACCCCTCTCCCCTGAGCCCTCCCTCCGTTTTCCCCCTTCTGATCCCCCCAGGTTGATGCTTAGTCCCCATGTAGGTTCCCTTAGTCTTACAGCTTAATCACAGTGGTAATCTCTATTACATATGATAATGTAGGTTTCCTTGTTGCTCTTTCCATACTTTCCGTCCGATCTTCCCTCCCCTCAATGACGATAGGTCTGTTCTCTAAGTCTGTTTCTCCATCACTGCTCTGTGTGTGCATTTATTGGTACCATCTTACTAGATTCCATATATATGCGTTAGTATACTGTATTTGTCCTTTTCTTTTTGACTTACTTCACTTTGTGTAAAGATTTCTAGATTTATCCACCTCATTAGGATGATTCTTCTGCATTTCTTTTTACGGCTGAGAAGTATTCCACTGCATATATGTACCATAGTTTCTTTATCCATTCATTTGTCAATGGACATCTAGGTTGCTTCCATGTTCTAGCTATTGTATAGAGTGCTGCAATGAATATTGGGGTACAGGTGTATCTTTCAGTTTTCATTTCATCATGATATATGCCTAATAATGGGATTGCTGGGTCATATAGTGCTTCTATTTTTAGTTTAAAAAAATCTCTTTACTTGTAGATAGGGGATAATTGCATTACAACATTGTGTTAGTTTCTGCCATACATCAGCATGAATCAATCATACATATAACCTATGTCCTCTTCCTCTTGAACTTCCCTCCCACCTCCAACTCCATGCAAATCATGTATCTTATAAGGGTCTAGGATGTAGAATATATAAAGTATTCTTACAGTACTACAACAAAAAGGCAACCTGATTTAAAAGTGAGCAAGAGACTTCAAGACATTTGTCCAAAGAAGATATACAAATAGCCAAAAAACACATGGAAAGATACTCTACATCACTAGTCATGGATTGACAGGTTCTCTTTTGGACATGTTAAGTTTGAGATGTCTATTAAAATTCAAACAGGGCTTCCCTGGTGATCCAGTGGGTAAGGACACCGTCTTGCAATGCAAGGGGCGCTGGTTCGATCCCTGGCCTGGGAAGATCCCCTGTGCCGCTGAGCGACTGGACCGATGTGTCCAATTACCGAGCCGGAGCTCTGGAGCGCATGCGCCCAGAGCCGGCGCTCTGCGACAACAGAGGCCACCGCGATGGGAGGCCCACACGGGCCAAGGAACAAAGATGGATGAAAACAGACAAATGAAAGACCAATAGAAGTGGCCCGCCCACCACCCTCCCTCCCCAACTCGAAAAAAAAAAAAAAGTTTATAAAAAATAAATAAAATTCAAACAAACATGTGAAATGACAGTGGGTTCCATGAATCTGTTGTTCAGAAGAGAGATCTGAGCTGGACATATTAGCTGAGGAGCAGCAGCATATAGATGGTGTTTAAATCCCAGAGACTGGATGGAACCCTCAAGGACTGAGTGTGTTTAGAGAAGAAGTCTGGGAACTGAGCTCTGTGACATCATTAATAGCTTGCGAGAAAGAATGGAAACCAGCAAAGGACACGGAGAAGAAATGCCCTGTGATTTAGGAAGATCAACATCTGTGGTGTCCTAGAAGCGTTTGAAGAAATTATTCCCTGGAGAAAGGGGCTGGCCAAGTGTGTCAAATGCTGCTGACCAGGTCAAGGTGGACCAGAGGACACTGAGAACTGAACAGTGGACTTAGTAACATGGAAGTTACTGGGAAAAAAAAAGTGAAAAGTGTTAGTTGCTCAGTCGTGTCCAATTTTTTGCAGCCCTGTCGGATTCTCCAGGGAAGAATATTGGAGTGGGTTGCTATTTGCTTCTCCAGGGGATCTTCTCAGCCCAGGGATCGAACCTGGATCTTCTGTACTGCAGGCAGATTCTTTACCATCTGAGCTGTAGGCCTTCACAAACCATTTTGGTGGATGGTGGGATGAAACTGTGGAATGAGGTTGAGAGAGGATGAGTTGATGGGAAGAGAGCTCTTTCCAGAAGCTTCCCTGTAAGGTTTTGCTAATATTTTTAGCTTCTAGAGCTCTTACATGTGGCATCTCTTTCTATATTCTCATCAGAACACTGGTGCTAGAGAGCAAATTAGGGATCACTGAGGGGCCTATCTCTTACTTAGAAGTGAGGAACATGAGTCTTGAAGAGGTCTCTGACCTGGTGCAGGAAAATGATGGATTCAGAGTCACAAGACCTGGGCTTGAATTCCAACCAAGAATTACTTGTGACACTTTCATTTGCTGAATTTCATCTACAGAATGGAGAGAACAGTCACTTCTTTGCAGAACTCATATGGATTAAATGGAGAGTGAGTGTGGAAATGCCGGGTCCAGAGACCAACACAGTATGAATTCCTAGCAGGCCGGGCTGGTATTCAGGTGTCATGCGCTTAGGATTTAATTGTATTCAGAGGAGGCATGCATGTGTTTGCATGTGTAGTTATTTTTAAGTGCACTAATTGCCTCTTTAAATGAAGTGTCATAATTGTGTGATTCCAATATTTTGATACAACATATGCTTATTTTTCCAAAAGGCTTCTGGTCCTTTGGGTTGGTTCCTGTGTGTTAAGGTTTTGGTTTTTGGACTCATGCATTTGGCATTCACTGGCCATGTGTTATGTGACAGCACGTGTTGCAGATGGGGAGGGTAAAGAGGAAGTTGGCCGTCCACAGACGTGAACAGTGGGTGACAGAGGGACTTCTGGTCTTATGGAAGGGACAGATTTGGAAACACCCAGATGAAGTCGTTCCAAAGCCTGGCGTATCCCCCCATTTCATGTGCTCACTCTTCACATTCTAACAGAGCATCTCCTGTGTGCCAGGCACTGGTGACATAACAGCCTTAATCCTTGCCTTTGGAGGGCCTGGGGGCTGGAGGGAGGGGACATAAAGTGGAAGGAAGGAAAGAGTCACAGGTCATTGCAGGCATTTAGGATGCTTGGAGAGCACATGTGGGCTGTGGAGGGGGACTGAGAGAAGGGGAAGCTTGCTGTCGGGTGGGTGGGGTACAGCTTCCTGGGACTCTGCTTTCCAGGAAGAGACGATAGCTCCAATACTTTGGCCACCAGAGGCAAAGAGCCAGCTCATTGGAAAAGACCCTGATACTGGGAAAAACTGAAGGCCAGGATGGTTGCATGGCATCACTGACTTAATGGACATGAGTTTGAGCAGACTCCGGGAGATGGGGGGAAGCATGGCATGCTGCAGTCCGGGAAAGACATGAGTCTTGAAGAGGTCTCTGACCTGGTGCAGGAAAATGATGGATTCAGAGTCACAAGACCTGGGCTTGAATTCCAACCAAGAATTACTTGTGACACTTTCATTTGCTGAATTTCATCTACAGAATGGAGAGAACAGTCACTTCTTTGCAGAACTCATATGGATTAAATGGAGAGTGAGTGTGGAAATGCCGGGTCCAGAGACCAACACAGTATGAATTCCTAGCAGGCCGGGCTGGTATTCAGGTGTCATGCGCTTAGGATTTAATTGTATTCAGAGGAGGCATGCATGTGTTTGCATGTGTAGTTATTTTTAAGTGCACTAATTGCCTCTTTAAATGAAGTGTCATAATTGTGTGATTCCAATATTTTGATACAACATATGCTTATTTTTCCAAAAGGCTTCTGGTCCTTTGGGTTGGTTCCTGTGTGTTAAGGTTTTGGTTTTTGGACTCATGCATTTGGCATTCACTGGCCATGTGTTATGTGACAGCACGTGTTGCAGATGGGGAGGGTAAAGAGGAAGTTGGCCGTCCACAGACGTGAACAGTGGGTGACAGAGGGACTTCTGGTCTTATGGAAGGGACAGATTTGGAAACACCCAGATGAAGTCGTTCCAAAGCCTGGCGTATCCCCCCATTTCATGTGCTCACTCTTCACATTCTAACAGAGCATCTCCTGTGTGCCAGGCACTGGTGACATAACAGCCTTAATCCTTGCCTTTGGAGGGCCTGGGGGCTGGAGGGAGGGGACATAAAGTGGAAGGAAGGAAAGAGTCACAGGTCATTGCAGGCATTTAGGATGCTTGGAGAGCACATGTGGGCTGTGGAGGGGGACTGAGAGAAGGGGAAGCTTGCTGTCGGGTGGGTGGGGTACAGCTTCCTGGGACTCTGCTTTCCAGGAAGAGACGATAGCTCCAATACTTTGGCCACCAGAGGCAAAGAGCCAGCTCATTGGAAAAGACCCTGATACTGGGAAAAACTGAAGGCCAGGATGGTTGCATGGCATCACTGACTTAATGGACATGAGTTTGAGCAGACTCCGGGAGATGGCGGAGGACGGGGAAGCATGGCATGCTGCAGTCCATGAGGTTGCAAAGAATCAGACACGACTGAGCGGCTGAACGATAGCTACGGTTATCATGGTTGGACCAAAGCCTGTTCCTTAGTGCTTAAGCCCTCAGTTTGGCCATGAGTTGGCATGCGCTTTAATGACTGTTAGGACCCTTAGTTCCAGGATCCATGTCACAGACTAGAAAATGTTGCCTTCCTTTGCAGACAGTAGAAGGGGTGAGTCCTTTTCCTAAGTGTGTGCCTTGGGGCAAGTAAGTGTGTGCCCTGTGCCTTAGTTTCTGTATCTGTAAAATGAGCGTATAATAACAGAACCTCCTTCATAAAGCAGTTGTAAGAATTTAATACGTTAGTGCCTGTAAAATCCTCACAACTAGCACATTATATGCTCAGAAAATGTTAGGTATTTTTAGTATACCCGGATCGAAAAAATGCTCAAGGAAGTTGTTTTCAGTAGAGCTGAGGCCGACCAGGGCTTATGTGTCAAGCTTGATCAGAAGAAACTAGGTCTTCCTTGGGTCCTGTCTTTCTGTTACTCCCGGGCGTCAGTTGTGGGACTCCCGTCAAGTTCGATTGATAATCCCACGCATAGTGATTGAATAGCTAACATATATATATGTATATAGTTAGCCATGAAACTTGAGAGATGGATGAGCCAATCCCAGCCCTCTTTGTGCAAGCATGAAAACTGAGCCCAGGGCAGAGACAATGACAGCCTAAGATCCTGCCGTAAGAGAGATGTAACTTCGGGTGTTTGCGTATAGAACAAATAGGCAACTTCGTGTGGTAGGAAGGAGCCAGATCTTGGGATTGGAAGACTGGGTGTGCGTGGAGTCAGAATATTTCAGCTTCACTCCCAGCTCTTCTACTAACCCTATATGGGCCACTTTCCTCTGGGACCTGAGTTCCTTCTGTAAAATGGGCGGGTGTAGACAGAGGGATTCACCGTGGGCTGCAGTGGCCAGATCTGATGGAGAAACTCAGAAAATCAGGTGAACAGGCGTTGACCCCATTCTCCAGGAGGGCATGTTTCTGTATACAGACTGTCCAGGAGGAGGAAGCATCCCTTGGGGGTGGGTCAGGAGTCTGACTGCGCCATCTTGACTGTGTGCCTTGCTGAGGGCTCACCCTCTCTCTGCCTCACCAAGGGGTTTTCCTTGCTGCTATTACTGGTGCTGTCAAGCCTGTTCTGCAGTTATTTAATGACCCTTAACAACATGTTCTATTGATGTTTTAGACCTTCAACAGCCAGAACGAGAGCAACGAAGACTATGAGATCCCCCCAATAACACCTCCCAACCTCCCCGAGCCATCCCTGCTGCACCTGGGGGACCACGAAGCCAGCTACCACTCCCTGTGCCACGGCCTCACGCCCAACGGACTGCTCCCTGCTTACTCCTACCAGGCCATGGACCTCCCAGCCATCATGGTGTCCAACATGCTGGCCCAGGACAGCCACCTGCTATCAGGCCAGCTGCCCACGGTGAGTCCCTGTTACCGGTCGTGGTTCCTGCAGGAAAGGGAGTTGAGGGGGAAGCAGAATGCCAGTGCCTTGATGAGGACCCTCTGCTCATGTGCAGGGTCTGGATTCTGCAGCATAGGGGAGGTGGGCATGGAGGGCGTTTCGTGTCCTCACACTACTTATTTCTGAAGCTCTGTTTATATAATATGTTGGTATCGTTTGTCTTATTATTTCTATAATCATATGGTCTCCTCTTTTAAAGGCTTTATTGAGGAGGAATTCCCTGTGGTCCGGTGGATAGGGCTCCATGCTTCCACTGCAGGGGGCCAGGGTTCAGTTCCTGGTTGGGGAAGCAAGATCCCACAAGCTACGTGACATGGTCCAAAAAAAAGGCTTTATTGAAATTGAAATATAACTCACCTACCATACAATTCACCTATTTAAAGACTTGTTCCGGTGGAGTCAGAAGGAGCCAGATCTTGGGATTGGAAGACTGGGTGTGCGTGGAGGCAGAATATTTCAGCTTCACTCCCAGCTCTTCTACTAACCCTATATGGGCCACTTTCCTCTGGGACCTGAGTTCCTTCTGTAAAATGGGCGGGTGTAGACAGAGGGATTCACCGTGGGCTGCAGTGGCCAGATCTGATGGAGAAACTCAGAAAATCAGGTGAACAGGCGTTGACCCCATTCTCCAGGAGGGCATGTTTCTGTATACAGACTGTCCAGGAGGAGGAAGCATCCCTTGGGGGTGGGTCAGGAGTCTGACTGCGCCATCTTGACTGTGTGCCTTGCTGAGGGCTCACCCTCTCTCTGCCTCACCAAGGGGTTTTCCTTGCTGCTATTACTGGTGCTGTCAAGCCTGTTCTGCAGTTATTTAATGACCCTTAACAACATGTTCTATTGATGTTTTAGACCTTCAACAGCCAGAACGAGAGCAACGAAGACTATGAGATCCCCCCAATAACACCTCCCAACCTCCCCGAGCCATCCCTGCTGCACCTGGGGGACCACGAAGCCAGCTACCACTCCCTGTGCCACGGCCTCACGCCCAACGGACTGCTCCCTGCTTACTCCTACCAGGCCATGGACCTCCCAGCCATCATGGTGTCCAACATGCTGGCCCAGGACAGCCACCTGCTATCAGGCCAGCTGCCCACGGTGAGTCCCTGTTACCGGTCGTGGTTCCTGCAGGAAAGGGAGTTGAGGGGGAAGCAGAATGCCAGTGCCTTGATGAGGACCCTCTGCTCATGTGCAGGGTCTGGATTCTGCAGCATAGGGGAGGTGGGCATGGAGGGCGTTTCGTGTCCTCACACTACTTATTTCTGAAGCTCTGTTTATATAATATGTTGGTATCGTTTGTCTTATTATTTCTATAATCATATGGTCTCCTCTTTTAAAGGCTTTATTGAGGAGGAATTCCCTGTGGTCCGGTGGATAGGGCTCCATGCTTCCACTGCAGGGGGCCAGGGTTCAGTTCCTGGTTGGGGAAGCAAGATCCCACAAGCTACGTGACATGGTCCAAAAAAAAGGCTTTATTGAAATTGAAATATAACTCACCTACCATACAATTCACCTATTTAAAGTATACGGTTCAGTAGCTTTTAGAATATTCACAGAGCTGTGTGACCATCGACACCATCTATTTTAGAAGCTTTTCATCACCTGCAAAGGAAGCCTTATACCCTTTACTCATCATTCCCACCCCACCCCTATCCCTAGCCCTCGGCAACCACTAATCGACTTTCTGTCTCTATGTAGTTGCCTGTTCTGCACATTTCATAGAAGAGGAATCGTATTATTTTTAAAATATTGTACCTTGCTTACAGTGGCAGGGAAGAGAGTGATTGCTGAGTTAAGAGTTTTGGGGATAGGAGGACATTTGGAAGGCAGACCAGAGCAGAAAAGGACCTTCCAGGCTGGGGAAAACATGTACAAAAGCAAGAAGCGGGAAGGACATGCTGTGCTCCGGCGTGGCATGTAGGTCATTATTTTTATTGGGCTGGAGAGAAAGGCCATGGCGTCACACAGGAAGAATGGAGCTGAAAGAGCTAGCAGGGCCTGGATCATAAAGATCCTGAATCTCATGCTGAGGAAATGTGTGATTTTTCGGCATGAATGGCTGGTTTGAACAATCAAGACCTATAGACCATCGGTAGAGAGTTTTTTGTATAAGGTGGAATGTCTCCTTAAGGGAACTCTGTACTTCTGAATGATGGGGACAGGTGTTTATTTTGGCTTTTTCCCTTTACAGTTACTATTATATCGCTAGTCACAACTCTTAGCTTCATTTATGGTAACAAGAATCAACTTCAAATAAGCTGATGAAAAAAAAAAAAAAAGACTGAATTATCTAGGGGTCGACAGAGGGTTTCAGGCACGGCTGGATCCAGGAGCTCCAGCAGGGTCATTAGTATCATCCACCCCCTAGGCGCGAGGGCTACTAGCAGCCAGCATGTTCTTCGATGACTCTGGCAGGTGGCCATTTGGGTCCTCCGGGGGAGGACCATGACAGCATGGATGGACCAACCCCTGTGTCCAAGAGAAAGCGACCCTTGATTTTGTCACAAACACACCTGTGAGAGGGCAGGAGGGGCCACGGAACTGATTTTCTGTAAGATTCACATGATGTTGGATGGATCGTGTTTGTCTGTACAGAGGCGGCTCAGAGGTCACAGCCCAGGCTGTGGCCCAGTTCTATCTGATGCCTGTGACCTTCAGTTATATATTTTATCAGCTAACAGTCTTGACTCTGTTGTATGTATTTATTTATTATTTACTCTTACTACCACCAAATATCCTTGCTTAAAAAAAAAATCCTGGCGTACCCTATGTGTTTTCACTTTTGTTTTTGTGAACCTAGGTGAGACGTGAAAGGGAAGAACAGAGAGAGGGAGGGTGGGAGGAAGCCAACTCAGGGCCCACATTTTATACTGTTCAGGGTCTGACTTAAGTGCTCAATGGAGATTGATGCTCCATTTCTTGAGAAACGAGCCCATCAATAATGCAGAGCTTCCACTTCCCCTTCTCTCTCTGAGACCTGCGGATTCCACAGCTGTGTGGTTTTAATTCTACTTTACAATGCTTTAAATTCCACTTTAATTCCACTTACAATGCTTTTACATTAGCTGCTTGCCCAGCTAATTTCCTAGCAAAAACTTCACGACTCCAGACCATCCCGGTTCGGGATTTGTGGTAACATAGGCCAGGACAGGGCCAGCAGGTGTCTCTGGCGTGTGCTCTGGGGAGGCCTGTGGATGCAGGGGTGCGTCTGGCTGTGGCTCTGGGCGCAGCGTCACTGACTGTCAGTGGAGACAGTGGGGGGTAGTGGTAAGTACATGGACTCTGGCACCCCATAAACCAGTGTTAATCCCAGTCCCACGTCCTGAACTTCAGTTCTCTTTTCTTGCAGTGACGGGTGTCTGAGATAATGTGTGTAAAGTCTCAGAAAATTCTGGCAGAGAGTAAACAATCAGGAATATTTTCTCCTGTTATTATTAGTCAAAAATGAATTCCCACTGTAACCAATGGCAGTGCTTTCCTAAAAGTCTCACTTACCTAAAGGAACAGGCTGTAAATACTCACAGGTACCTTGGTAGGGCCATCTGGTTATACAGAGCTCTGATAATTACAAAGGAGATTATCTGTTTATCAGAGCTGACCCCTGATCCCTTCGCCTAGGAAATTTTTGGCATGACAGCATGGATGGACCAACCCCTGTGTCCAAGAGAAAGCGACCCTTGATTTTGTCACAAACACACCTGTGAGAGGGCAGGAGGGGCCACGGAACTGATTTTCTGTAAGATTCACATGATGTTGGATGGATCGTGTTTGTCTGTACAGAGGCGGCTCAGAGGTCACAGCCCAGGCTGTGGCCCAGTTCTATCTGATGCCTGTGACCTTCAGTTATATATTTTATCAGCTAACAGTCTTGACTCTGTTGTATGTATTTATTTATTATTTACTCTTACTACCACCAAATATCCTTGCTTAAAAAAAAAATCCTGGCGTACCCTATGTGTTTTCACTTTTGTTTTTGTGAACCTAGGTGAGACGTGAAAGGGAAGAACAGAGAGAGGGAGGGTGGGAGGAAGCCAACTCAGGGCCCACATTTTATACTGTTCAGGGTCTGACTTAAGTGCTCAATGGAGATTGATGCTCCATTTCTTGAGAAACGAGCCCATCAATAATGCAGAGCTTCCACTTCCCCTTCTCTCTCTGAGACCTGCGGATTCCACAGCTGTGTGGTTTTAATTCTACTTTACAATGCTTTAAATTCCACTTTAATTCCACTTACAATGCTTTTACATTAGCTGCTTGCCCAGCTAATTTCCTAGCAAAAACTTCACGACTCCAGACCATCCCGGTTCGGGATTTGTGGTAACATAGGCCAGGACAGGGCCAGCAGGTGTCTCTGGCGTGTGCTCTGGGGAGGCCTGTGGATGCAGGGGTGCGTCTGGCTGTGGCTCTGGGCCGCAGCGTCACTGACTGTCAGTGGAGACAGTGGGGGGTAGTGGTAAGTACATGGACTCTGGCACCCCATAAACCAGTGTTAATCCCAGTCCCACGTCCTGAACTTCAGTTCTCTTTTCTTGCAGTGACGGGTGTCTGAGATAATGTGTGTAAAGTCTCAGAAAATTCTGGCAGAGAGTAAACAATCAGGGAATATTTTCTCCTGTTATTATTAGTCAAAAATGAATTCCCACTGTAACCAATGGCAGTGCTTTCCTAAAAGTCTCACTTACCTAAAGGAACAGGCTGTAAATACTCACAGGTACCTTGGTAGGGCCATCTGGTTATACAGAGCTCTGATAATTACAAAGGAGATTATCTGTTTATCAGAGCTGACCCCCTGATCCCTTCGCCTAGGAAATGCCTTTGTTGGGCTCAGTCCAGATAGGCACTTTGCGGCCATTTTCCAGATTTCTTTAAAAACTAGTACATGTTTAAGATGCTTCACAAATTCAGATCACTTTAATTCTTCCATTAGTGAGAGTTTTCAAGGGTTCACTGGGTTTTCTATTTCCTTGTTATGAAATGAAAGATAAGCCAAACTATTTTGCTCACGGGAAGGCTTTTGAACCAAGTGGGAAACCAAATAAGAACATCCATTGGGGCTGTGTGCTAAGGAGAGACAAAGCACCCTTGAAGACAGTTATTATTTTTTTTAATTAATTAATTAATTTATTTATTTATTTATTATTGTACTGAGTCTCTACTGCTGCATGGGCTTTTCTCTAGTTGAAGTGAATCATGTAGGGGGGCTGCTCTCTAGTTGTGGTGCACGGGCTTCTTACTGCAGTGGCTTCTCTTGTTGCAGAGCACAGGCTCTCAGGATCAGGCTCAGTAGCTGCAGCACTTGTGTTTAGTTGCCTCGCAGCATGGGGGATCTTCCCGGACTAGGGACTGAACTCTTGTCTCCTGCATTGGCACCAATGATAAAAGAATCCATCTGCCAATGCAGGAGATGCAAGAGACACAGGTTTGATCCCTGGGTTGGGAAGATCCCCTGGAGTAGGAAATGCCAACTCACTCCAGTATTCTTGCCTGAAAATTTCCACATACAGAGGAGCTGCGTGGGCTACAGTCCTTGGGATCACGAAGAGTCGGAAATGACTGGGCACACACGCAGTCACACGCACATACCTGCATTGACAGGTGGATTCTTTACCACTGAACCACCAGGGAAGCTCAACAATTGCTTTAAACTTGTCTGAGCTGAAGCTTGAAGGGTGTGTGTGTGACGTGCATGCTCCGTGGGTGATACTGGAATTTGTGTCAGCATCCCCAAGATGTTAAGCCCCACGCAGGGATCTTTACAAACGTTTTCTCACATAACACTCCCAAATTCCGGGTGAGGCTGACTGCAGTGAGGAAATGGAGACTCAGAGCATGTGGGTGATTATGTTAGTTTCCTGTGCCTGCTTTAACAATGGTCACAAACTCTGTGGCTTAAAAACAGCAGAAACTTATGCTCTTGCAGCTCTAGAAGATGGAGGTCCAAAGTTTGTGTCCCTGGACCAAGATCAAGTAAACAATCAGGGAATATTCACTTTTGTTATTATTAGTCATGAAAATGAATTCCCACTGTAACCAATGACAGTGTTTTCCTCTAAGTCTCACTTACCTAAAGGAACAGGTTGCAAATACTGTCAGGTGCCTTGGTCAGGAGGGGTGACTTCCTTTGGGTTCTCTGGGAAAGAATCCATCTCATGCTTCACCAGCTTACTGTGATCGCCGGCTGTCCTTGGCTTGTGGCTGCATCATTCCGATCCCTGTCTATCATCACATCACTGTCTACTGTTACTGAAATCTCTCTATGTCTTTCTTAGAAGGATGTTTAGGCCATTTAGGGATGATGGCCTAAGTACCTCATCTCCCCATCCCAAGAGGCTTAAATGAATCACATCTGCAAAGACTCTTTTTCCCAAATACAGTATGATTTACAGGTTCCAGGGATTAGAATCTGTTACCTTCAAAGGACCATTTTGGACTTAATCCAGTGATCAGTCTTGATTAAGAGTCAGCTGGGTACCAGGCATTGTTCCGAAGTCCACATCTACAAGATGCCCTCTTGGGACTCCTGGTCCAGGTGGCAAGGCAGGTGAAGAACCCATTTCTGGACATGCAGGAAATACTCTGATAGAACCAGTGCATATTGTTCTGTGCACCTAGAAGAGGCACCTGGCCAACTAAGAGTTCACATGCTGCAACTAAAGATCCCATGTGCTGCACTTCAGATACGATGCTGCCAAATTAATGAATCCATTAAAATAAAGAAGAGACTCCTGGCTCAGATGTGGGATTATGCCTCCTAGAGGACAGGATGACCTAATGCTAGTGTTAATCGTTTATGGACTTTATCAGTGAATGAGTAGAGCATAGTTACTAAGTCCCCAGACCATAATTCACTCCCAGCTCTGCCCCCTCCCATGCGCCTCTCAGTTATTAGCAGCTGCCCAGCAGGTGGAGCAGCTTGGCTGTAGGGCCACCAGGGGCCTAAAGGATGGCCCGGTGACCAGGTGCTTTCCGCAGAGGCTGGGATGTGCAAGGATGCGGTCACTGGAGCCGCCGATGAGGCCGAGGCACTTGACGGCCCTCTCAGTAATGCCAGGCCGTCTGGGCTCTGAGGCCCGAGGCCGCCAGTTCCTTCCGGTCCCCTGCCCAGCCCGCCTGGTCTCCCAGCTTGTGTGGGAGTTGGTTCTTCTTCTTGCAAGGTATGCTGCTTCCAGAAGGCCTGTACAGCATTGGCATCGGGCTCCTTTTACAAAATTAAATATGCTTAAGGCTTCTCCTTCGACTTCAGCATCTTAACTGATTAAACATTCATTTCCGAGACAAAAAGAGTCAATTTAGTATGAAAGATATATTTTGCCAGTTTAATTTAAAGCGCCGCACCTCCATCTGACCCCTATTTTCATAACTCAATAATTTTATCCTGTGTTGATTGTCTCATTTTGAGAGAGATATTGTATGTATAAATCAGTTTCTAAAATACCCAAAGAAACTAGAAGAGTGGAATTTATTAAGCAGCCTCTGTTAAGTCTGAAATAATTTATTTTGGAGTCGTCCTTGGGCAGCGTTTGAGCACACGGTCCTGGCTTACCCAGGAGAGAAATTGTCCCGGGCAGGGACAAAGCTTGATGCTCCCGGATCAGTTCTCGGGGCACCTGCTCCTTTTGGAAGACCAGAGAAACTCCTGGGAGAGCCTTGGGCAGGTGGAGATGGCCCTGATGGGAAATGAGTTCTGGAAAAGTCAGCTATGGGTTCTGGTGATTTGGGAAATGGGGGGTCTCCCTAAGATGTGCCCCATGGATCACTGAAACTTTGTGGTCCACTCGTGGGCTTCATTTAGCACAAGGGTGGCACACAGCTGTTATTCAGACATTTTCCTCCGGCACCGAGTCTTGTTTACTGCTTTCTCTCGGAATGTGAGGAAGTCACTTCTCTCCCAGTCTCAGTTTTCCCATCTATAGAATGAGGATTGGAATTCTAGCTCTGGTGAGCTTGCAGATGGGGAAATGGAGGTGATTGCTTTGTCAGCTGTGACACACTGGATAGGTAAATTGGTTTGGGAGTTTGGATAGACTCCTGCTACTGGGACCACCACACATGCCACTGGCCTGGGAAATCAAGGCTCATCAGCTTGGATCCACGTCTGGAGTATTGGACTGGTAGTTTTGCCCTGTTTGTATTCTAGATCCCTGTCCCAAAGGGTCTTGCCTAGACTGGACCTTCTCCCTGCACAGAGGGCTGGGGCCCTCGGATAGGCTGTTGAGGGAGAAGTCTGAGCAGCTTCTTAGTTCTACTTCACGCCCTTACCTTAGAGGTAGTTCCCACGAGAAGACAGCCTGCAGCCCTGCCTTAAGGTCCGAAGCCTGAGGCCAGGGTTCAGAGCTTAAGGACAGGATCTGTGTGTTGACCAGGGGAGAGGAGGGCCTTAATACTCACCTCCCCATCACCTTCCCCCTTCTCTTCCTGTTCTCACTCTCCCCCTCCAATGTCCTTTTTCTCTCCTCCTCCCTTGCCTGACTTATTCCTTCGCCACCCGGAAGACTTGATCTCCCTCTATATGGTTAGTTATCACAAGTTGAAGTGCAGGAAATCCTCTCTGGAGTCTGAGAACAGGGGACTAAAGGCCCCCAAGCTTCGGTCCACTGGACTTCTGACCCATAGGACGAGTAGAGACCTGTCACCCAGTCCAGGATCTTTACTTTATTGCATAATTTGTTTTCTGTTTTATTTTGCAATTGTATCAGTTAGTTTTTGCTGTGTAACTACCCCAACACTTAGTGACTGAAAGCAAACAATGAACTTTTGCTATTTCCTGATCTTCTGTGGAACAGCCAGGTAGGTTCTCTCTTGCTTTCTTTCTTTCTTTTTTTTTTTTTTGCCTCTAAGTCATCATTGATTTATTTTCATCCATCTTTTTCATTCTTTGGCCTGTGTGGGCCTCCCATTGCAATGGCCCCTTTCATTGCAGAGCACTGGCTCTGGGCGCATGTGCTCCAGAGCTCTGGCTCGTAATTGGAAACACTGGCCTAGCCGCTCTGTGGCACGTGAGATCTTCCCGGGCCAGGGATGAAACCAGTGCCCTTGGCACTGCAAGGCAGACTCTTTACCCACTGGACCACCATGGAATCCCCAGGTAGTTCTTTTGTTCTGGACTGGCTTGACTGTTTTCTGGGGTCAGCTTGCAGCTTGACTGGAGCTGTGTGGCCTTGGATGGTCTTGTTCACCTCTTGGCAGTTGACTGGGGTCTGTGCAAGTGATGTGGCCACAAGTCTCTCTTCACATGGTGACCTAGGCTTGTTCACACGGTGATGGCAATAGGGTTCCCAAGAGCATCGAGAAAAACAGACTCCAATGTGCAATCACTTTTCAAACCTCTACTTGCATCATATTTGTTAACGGTGGCCAAAGCAAATCGTATGGCCAAGCCCAGAAATAGACCCCAAAGAGAGAAATGGCAGTCACATTGCAGAAGAGTGTGGGTGCAGGAAGGGAAGGAAGTTGTGTCACACGTGTGTGTATGTGTATGTGTGTATGTTAGCTGTTCAGTCATGTCTAATTCTTTGTGACCCCATGAACTGTAACCCACAGGCTCCTCTGTCCATGGGAATTCTGCAGGCAAGAATATTGGAGTGGGTTGCCATAATGTTACTTGTCTTACGAGAACTGATGGATTCAATGATTGGATGTAGGCAACTACCCAGTGCCTGGTACACACTGGGTAGTCAATAAATATGAACCACTGTATTTGTTCGCTTTAATGATGAGGTTTGGGTATCTATGTTTGTCCAGCCTGACCCGCTTGGGGTCAGCTTTGCTGGAGGCATCATCAGGCTGACTTGCCAACACTCACTGGTCTAGGAGGCGGGTGTTGGGGAAGGCAGAGTAGAGACTGGGGTGGCTGTGGGTGGGGAGTGGGCCCCAGCTGGGGGTGGACTGGGGATGGGCATGGTCATTAAACCACAACCTTTGTAAGGCTCAGAGCTTGAGGGCAACAGAAAAGCGACAGTTCTCCTGCTTCCCAAAAAGTGAGAGCCCCGAACTCAGCTTTTCTTGGCTACGTGACCAGGAGAAGGATCCATCTTCTGGTAAAAGTAGGGCGTCCATCACTGACTCAATGGTCATGACTTTGAGCAAACTCTAGGAAATGGTGAAGGACAGAGAGGCCTGCAGGCTGCAGTCCATGGGGTCACAAAAGAGTCAGACACAACTGAGTGACTGAGCACCACCAACAGGGAATCCATAAGGGCTTCTACAGTCGGAGATTTTCCTGGCTGCCAGAGTTTTGGCTGATTTCTCTCTGGGGGTGAGAGTAGGGGTACTTATCTCCCAAATGGGCCTCTGAGAATCCTCCATGGGGTGGCAGTGGTGGACCAGAGGTCCAGAGGTTTCTTTATACTTCACAGAGTCTGGATGAAACTCCGTCCCCCTGTTTTTTAGAGGCAGTAAGTGAAAGAAATATGTCTTTTTACATTTTATAAAACTCAGAAAAATGGCTTTAAACAGCTTTTGCTCTCCTACTATAATTATTTATTTTCAAACACTCCTGCAGGGGACTGCTCCGTTTTCTTATCCTGCACTCCTTTTTCTCATAAATGAACCATCACTTCAATAAATCATTATGAAAACAGAGACTAACACCGGCTCTGAAAGGTTGAAAGATTTATGTAACACATTTATGTTTCCCATTTTCTCATTCTGGTACTCGGCTGCAAAAGCTAAGCTAATAAAAGCTGCTATTAATATTTCTTGTTGCCTAGCAACCCCAGAGCGGGAGTAATAGCTTCAGCTAGAAAAATAGATGACCGATAAGGAAAAATTCAATTCTTTTATTATCTCAGGGGGAAATGGCCTTTTACTGGAACATTATGATGTACGAGTGTGAAGTTGAACACAAAAGATTTTTTTGTGTGTTTGTTTTTCTATTTTTAATGAACATTATTTTACCTCCACTGACTCTTTCAGGGCACTTCTGTTTTCTTTCACACTCTGCGCCCGCCCCCACCCCACCCCCATCCCTCATGCTTAATTTAGTAGCTATAGTAGTTAAGAACCTGTCGGTGTATTTTAGTTTAAAAATGGGTTTTGCAAAGGTTTATAACGCAGTCATAAAAATTCAGCCCCTGTTAAAACTCAGGCCAGTGATAAGCCAACACACACGCTGGTTCTCTGCGAACAGACTAACGTTCTATTGAGAGATAAGACTTGTGGTTTTCTCTAAGAGAAAGGTCAGGAAAGAACAAAATGTATTCTTTTCCGTGTCCCAGTTTTCTTTGGAACCTGGGGAAGCTGTTTCTTTTGAGAAGGGTTTGCTCTGATGTTTGAGGTATGTTCAGCAGGGAAAGGATAGGGCTATTTATTGAGCACCTGCTGTGTGTAGAGGTGGTGCCACTGCCTTTTCCCAACAACCCTCTAAAGTAAGTACTATTATTATCCCCATTTTTCAGATGCAGAAACTGAGGCTTAGAGAGGCCAAGGAATCGGCCCAAGGTAGCAAGATGCCATGATGTTTCACTCCTTGGTACTTGAGCATGATGATTCTCAACTTGGCCTAACTGATGTTTTTCAGTCTCTAAGTCATTTCCAACTCTTTGTGACCCCGTGGACTGCAGCATGCCCAGATCCTCTGTCCTCCACTGTCTCCTAAAGTTTGCTCAAATTCATGTCCACTGGGCCAGTGATGCTACTAACTGACACTGGGGGCAGGATTATTTCCCATTGTGGAGGACTCTCTGTGCATTGTAGGATGTCCAGCAGCATCCCTGGCCTCCATTCACTATTCCTGGCCTCTAGGAACACGCCTTCCCCTGGTCAAAATAAAAGAATCTAAACTACCTTCTGTCATTGCCAAATATCCCCGGGAAACAGAATCACCCCTGATGGAGAGCCTCTGGATGCTAGTCCCTCTGCTTGGGCTCCTCTTTCCTCTTATCAGCCTGGTGGACTCCTCTTCCCGTGGTTAAGACCCAATTCGGAAGTCAGTTTCTCTCAGAGGCTCTCTGGATCCTTTGAGCTGGATGTAAGAAAGGCAGGTGGGGGCATTGTCGCCACCACAAAAGTTAGAGACATGCCCCCAAACCCAGCAATTAAGAGAAGTCTTTTTTGGTCATGCAATATTTTTAAAAAACAAAATCACCACCCAAAATATGATGAACTGTATATCAAAAATCTCAATAAAGGCGGTAGTGTGTTAGTCACTCAGTCACATCTGACTCTTTGCAACCCATGGACTATAGTCTGCCAGACTTCTCTCTCAGTGGAATTTCCAAGGCAAGAATACTGGAGTGGGTTGCCATTCCCTTCTCCAGGGATCTTCTTAACCCAGGATCATACCCAGGTATGATGATTGTAACGGTTCTATTGAGAGATAAGACTTGTGGTTTTCTGGGGCAGGGACAATGTTTTCCGTGTCCCAGTTTTCTTTGGAACCTGGGAAGCTGTTTCTTTTGAGAAGGGTTTGCTCTGATGTTTGAGGTATGTTCAGCAGGGAAAGGATAGGGCTATTTATTGAGCACCTGCTGTGTGTAGAGGTGGTGCCACTGCCTTTTCCCAACAACCCTCTAAAGTAAGTACTATTATTATCCCCATTTTTCAGATGCAGAAACTGAGGCTTAGAGAGGCCAAGGAATCGGCCCAAGGTAGCAAGATGCCATGATGTTTCACTCCTTGGTACTTGAGCATGATGATTCTCAACTTGGCCTAACTGATGTTTTTCAGTCTCTAAGTCATTTCCAACTCTTTGTGACCCCGTGGACTGCAGCATGCCCAGATCCTCTGTCCTCCACTGTCTCCTAAAGTTTGCTCAAATTCATGTCCACTGGGCCAGTGATGCTACTAACTGACACTGGGGGCAGGATTATTTCCCATTGTGGAGGACTCTCTGTGCATTGTAGGATGTCCAGCAGCATCCCTGGCCTCCATTCACTATTCCTGGCCTCTAGGAACACGCCTTCCCCTGGTCAAAATAAAAGAATCTAAACTACCTTCTGTCATTGCCAAATATCCCCGGGAAACAGAATCACCCCTGATGGAGAGCCTCTGGATGCTAGTCCCTCTGCTTGGGCTCCTCTTTCCTCTTATCAGCCTGGTGGACTCCTCTTCCCGTGGTTAAGACCCAATTCGGAAGTCAGTTTCTCTCAGAGGCTCTCTGGATCCTTTGAGCTGGATGTAAGAAAGGCAGGTGGGGGCATTGTCGCCACCACAAAAGTTAGAGACATGCCCCCAAACCCAGCAATTAAGAGAAGTCTTTTTTGGTCATGCAATATTTTTAAAAAACAAAATCACCACCCAAAATATGATGAACTGTATATCAAAAATCTCAATAAAGGCGGTAGTGTGTTAGTCACTCAGTCACATCTGACTCTTTGCAACCCATGGACTATAGTCTGCCAGACTTCTCTCTCAGTGGAATTTCCAAGGCAAGAATACTGGAGTGGGTTGCCATTCCCTTCTCCAGGGGATCTTCTTAACCCAGGGATCATACCCAGGTCTCCCACCTTGCAGTTGGATTTTTTACTCTCTGAGCCACCAGAGTACTGACTAAATTCCTCGAAATATGTGGTTGTCCATTTAGATGCCCGTCTGTACCCCCAGCCCGGCACAACCTCTTCTCCTTTTCCAAAGAAAAGCACTAGCGTCTAACAAAGGGCCTGACTTTCAGATGACATTCTGTCTCTGTTTACTGACAGTATAAACGGGAGAAGAGAGATTAGTCACACAGTGACAAGAAGAGTAAAGATGGAGCTTGGACCCAGGTCTCTGCTCCAAGCCCAGGGCTCTCTGCACCGTTCTGGCTGCGTGTGTCATGAACCGAGGCCTACAGGGTGGAATGTAAGTCACAGGGAATTCAAAGATGCCCTGGGGTGCTCTCAGACTGCGGGGGGAGCAGAAAGAACAGTCATGATTCCAGCTTGGTGTCCTGCACACGGGTCTCCCTGTGACTGACAGTTTCCATCCTGTGCCAGGTGAGAGCCAGCAGCTCACAAGCTTCTCCTAGAACAGAACTGTGGTGGGGTGTCTCCTGGAGCTCCACGCGTGCTCCCCATGGTCATGGATTCCTTATCTTGGCCTTGGAGGGCAAGGAATACTCTCATTTGACCGCCATTTCCTCTAGGTGGGGGCTTCGCTGCCGGCAGTGTGGGAGACCCAGGTTTGATCCCTGGGTCAGGAAGATCCCCTAGGGGAGGGCATGGCAGCCCACGCCAGTATTCTTGCCTGGAGAACTCTGTGGACAGAGAAGCCTGGTGGGCTGCAGGTTATGGGTTACAAAGAGTCAGACACGACTGAACAACTAACACTTTCACTTTCCTCTAGGCGAGCTTTTTCTAAATGTGCGGATGAATTATCTATAATCTGCTAGCATTTATTAAACATTTATTATGTGCTCAGCATCCACTTAAGCCCTTTTTATTTATCTCATTTAATCCTTCACCCTGAGAAGGAGGTACTGTTATTATTGCCATTTTACAGATGAGAAAACAGAGGCACAGAGAGAAACATGGCTTTGCAACCCAGGGAAAAGCCACCGGGAAAGGCAAGAATACTGGAGTGGGTTGCCATTCCCTTCTCCAGGGGATCTTCTTAACCCAGGGATCATACCCAGGTCTCCCACCTTGCAGTTGGATTTTTTACTCTCTGAGCCACCAGAGTACTGACTAAATTCCTCGAAATATGTGGTTGTCCATTTAGATGCCCGTCTGTACCCCCAGCCCGGCACAACCTCTTCTCCTTTTCCAAAGAAAAGCACTAGCGTCTAACAAAGGGCCTGACTTTCAGATGACATTCTGTCTCTGTTTACTGACAGTATAAACGGGAGAAGAGAGATTAGTCACACAGTGACAAGAAGAGTAAAGATGGAGCTTGGACCCAGGTCTCTGCTCCAAGCCCAGGGCTCTCTGCACCGTTCTGGCTGCGTGTGTCATGAACCGAGGCCTACAGGGTGGAATGTAAGTCACAGGGAATTCAAAGATGCCCTGGGGTGCTCTCAGACTGCGGGGGGAGCAGAAAGAACAGTCATGATTCCAGCTTGGTGTCCTGCACACGGGTCTCCCTGTGACTGACAGTTTCCATCCTGTGCCAGGTGAGAGCCAGCAGCTCACAAGCTTCTCCTAGAACAGAACTGTGGTGGGGTGTCTCCTGGAGCTCCACGCGTGCTCCCCATGGTCATGGATTCCTTATCTTGGCCTTGGAGGGCAAGGAATACTCTCATTTGACCGCCATTTCCTCTAGGTGGGGGCTTCGCTGCCGGCAGTGTGGGAGACCCAGGTTTGATCCCTGGGTCAGGAAGATCCCCTAGGGGAGGGCATGGCAGCCCACGCCAGTATTCTTGCCTGGAGAACTCTGTGGACAGAGAAGCCTGGTGGGCTGCAGGTTATGGGTTACAAAGAGTCAGACACGACTGAACAACTAACACTTTCACTTTCCTCTAGGCGAGCTTTTTCTAAATGTGCGGATGAATTATCTATAATCTGCTAGCATTTATTAAACATTTATTATGTGCTCAGCATCCACTTAAGCCCTTTTTATTTATCTCATTTAATCCTTCACCCTGAGAAGGAGGTACTGTTATTATTGCCATTTTACAGATGAGAAAACAGAGGCACAGAGAGAAAAAAAAATCACTGGGCTGCACAACTACTAAGTGGTGGTGCCCAGATTTGAAACCTGTCACCCAGCTTGTGTACTCAGTATCCAACCTGTACAGCCTTCATGAATGAATGAATGAGGAAAGGGGGTGAGTGAGGCAGGATTGAGACTCACTTTATCTGACTCTGAGTCAAGCCATTCATGTTCACAAGTAACCACAGTATGAAACGGGAAGGGCTGGCTTGGAACGAGAAGCAAGGGAGTACTGACAAGCTCAGAGGAGAGTGGTAGCAGAGAGGACTTCCTGGAGGTGGCATCTTAGGGGCTGAGCCTTGGGAACCAGAGAGCAACAGCAGATGCCTAAGAGGAGGAAATTGCACACCTGCCTGGACTTCCTTGTTGAGACCCAATGGCCACCTATTCTGCTGGGATTCACTAGACACTGGTGGCGTCTTATTAATACAATCACCTGGGCGCCCCCTGGTGTCCACCCCCTGCCACGCTCCCAGTCAGAGCTGTGACCTTCTGGCCAAGAGGGGTGCAAGGGCCACCAGGCGTTTAACTTCCCTTCTGGGCCAGATGCCCAGCTTGGCCGAGTCCCTCTCTCTCTCTGAGACATGTTCCTGAGTCACGAGGGAGAATTCACGGAAAATTTCAGCAGCATCCGTCAGCTGCTGCTTCGCTATTATCCAGCATAATGGCTCTTTCCTCCAAGTGCATATTCAGTACCACGTTTGGGAAAATGAGCTTTTAATGTACCATCGGCATTGCTGAGAAACCATCTCCGGCTCCGCAGAATGTCTGGAGCACATCAGACTTGAGATCTATTGGAGTCATTTTCCCCCAGCTCTGCTGGATAATGAAAAGTCAGTCCCTTGCCCTCTTCCTCTCGTTTTGCGGCTTTGTCCATTTAGAACTCGGAGTCTTTATAAAACGTGGCGAGACAAATAAAACTCATCAAAATATTAAGGCTCCAGAAGAGAGCATTAATGTATTCCCGTTGAAGCCAAGGCGGCCTGGGGGAGGTTTCAGCACACTGGCCAAGCGGGGCTGTGTCCCCGACGGAGATGGTGACAGCCCAGGGTTCAAGCAGTCGCACTGAACAGGGAGTCTGGAGTCCTGGAGTTCCTCCCCTGCCCTGGTGGGTGACCTTGGGCATTACTCCCTCTCCCTGAGCCTCAGGTGAGATGGAGCTGATGCTATTTAGCCCCCAGAGTGACTGTGAGAACCAGCGGTACTGATGAATACTCCTGATGCTTAGCTTAGTGTGTGGGAGGCAATGGGTGTCTGATACGGGTTTGTTGAATGAATGACTGAGTGGGTGAATAAATGAATGAAAACTAAATGGTGCCGGTGTAAACCCTTCACAAACCGTAGAAAGCTGCCTACGTTATTACTTGTAAGTAAGCCAGATGGGACCCTATAGTCTCTTCCATCTCATGGCCCACCTTATCTCGTCTAACCCTTCCATCAGACTTTGGAGAGAGATGGAGTTAACCTCACTTAACAGGTGCGTCCTTGAGACTCAGAGGACAAGGGGCTTGTCCAAAGACACACAGCCAGGAAGTGGTGGAGGCCGAACCGGAACCTGGTTCCCTTAACCCCATGTTATTTGTGTCCTCAGCATTGTACAGAAGCATCCTTTCCCTGGCCCCTGGGCCTAAGCCCCTGAACTTGGGGATGGGGCTTCCCAGTCCTGTCTCTCCAGCCGGTGTGGGGTGGTCAGAGTTCCCACCTGACACTGATTCAGGTTGGCGGGTCCGAAACATTGGCTATTTTTCCAAGCTCTTGGTAGTAAGAAAAAAGTAGTTATTGTCATTGGGTTGTATTGGTTGGATGGAGTTTTGGACTCTGAGATACTGGAGCCCTGAGATATCTCTTCCAAATAAGCCATTGCTAGTTTTTCTTATCACCCTGGAATTGGTTTAAAAAAAAAAACCGAAGCAGGAAACCTGGGTTCCTGTCCCATTTCTCCACCACTGATGGCTGATAAAGGGCAATTCCTTTTCTCCCAACCACACTTTCTTCATATGTTGGATGGACCAACCCCTGATTATGTAATGAGAACTGTGGAAAGGATCAAGAGAGATAGCATCTCCAAAGCGTTTCATGAATTGGTCCCTGCAAAGGGGTGTTGTCACTGAGGCCACTCAGAGTCACAGGTCCGCTGGTTGGCATGAGATGGGGTGGGGGTCGGGAGGAGCTCCAGGGTCAGCCGTGTGATCAGCTGGGTGAGCTCAGCCACCCACTCACCCGCTGTGTGCTGCAGTTTTCTCAGGGGATTGTTACGAGGAGTAGGTGAGATATTCCAGACAGTGTCCAGATCAGTGCTAGAGGGAGGTCTCCTTGGTCCTACAGGGTGCTCTTCAGTATGAATTAGACTGCTGTGTGTGGTGTGGTCAGGCGTTGGTTACAGGCCAGGATGGGTGGAGCTTGCGCATAACTTCCTAGGCAAGATGGCTCCCTTTGGCCAAGAGCAGCTCTTAGAGAAGGAGGCAGCTGAGAACCTTTAGCAGTCAACACTCCCAAGAAATGATCTCAATGGGGCTCTGGCAGTATCTACATCAAAAATGGGATCATGGGGCTTCCCTGGTGGTCCAGTGGGTAAGGACACCGCCTTGCAGTGCAAGGGGTGCCGGTTCGATCCCTGGCCTGGGAAGATCCCACGTGCCGCGGAGCGGCTGGACCCATGTGTCCAACTACCGAGCCAGAGTTCTGGAGCGCATGTACCCAGAGCCGGTGCTCTGCGACGGGAGGCCCACACAGGCCAAAGAACAAAGATGGATGAAAATAAATAAATGAAAGACCAATAGAAGTGCCCCCCCCAAAAAAAAAATGGGATCATGGCTCAGCAGGTAAAGAATCTGCCTGCAGTTCAGGAGATACAAAAGACATGGGTTCGATCCCTGGGTCAGGAGGATCCCCTGGAGGAGGAAAAGGCAAGCCACTCCAGTACTGTGGCCTGAAAAGCCCCGTGGACAGAGGAGCCTCGTGGACTACAGTCCACCAAGGGTCACGAAGAGTCAGACATGACTGAGTGCCTAAAGCAACAAGGCCAGCAAGGTCAGCATCACTTGGGAAGCTGTTAAGAGATGCAGATTCTCAAGCCCCACCCGAACCCCTCAAGCTTTGTTTAACCAGTGCTCCAAGAGACTCTGATTCTGTCCAAAACCACTGGATGGCCGTCAGTTCCAGCCAAGTCCTAATTTCCATTGTTTTAAGACCTTTGAAACGGTCACTTGTATTTCTGCCTGCCTTGAGAATTTCATCACGCCTGTGACAATTGCAAACCCCAGAGAATGCAAAGGATCCACAGGCCTGTGTGGTTCCTGACTCCTTCCAACTCCTCATCCTCCTTTTGGTGAGACCTTGAAGCAGACACCCTGGCGTGAGGACCATCTTCTCCCTGAGATCAGAAGATTCCAGGCCTTGTCGCCTAAGATTGTGAGGCTTCATGGGTAATTGTGCACCAAGGGCCTATGCAGAATTAGAAAGAAAATGCCATAGAGGGAAAAGAGAACCCTGGACAGGGCTGAAGTCACCAGGACCTCCATTTCACCAGAAGGCAAGATCTGGAGACAGCACGGTGCTTGAGGATGGGTGATCAGGGCAGCCTGTTCTTAGAAATCCTGAGAGAACAGAGTATGAGGAGTTACTCAAGCAAGCGTGGGCAGCAGCTGAACCTGGTGAATTGGGTTTTGGGTTAAGGCACAGGGTGACAGCAAAGCATTGGTCCCTAGCTGGAGATCCTGGGCCCAGAGGGTCAGCCTGAGATGGTCACTCCCCCCAATCCCACAGGAGTCCTTGCTTGGGAACCCCAAACCTTGGGCCCCCATGCCTTTGCACGGGAGATCCCTGCTCTCTGCCCCCTTTCATCTGCCTCATGTTCCTGACACATTCTTAACCGAGCCCCTGCTAGAACAAACAGATTAACTCCAGCCAGCAAAGTGGCTGAGCCCTTCTCTCCATGTCCCCCGACTGCAGCCTTGGCCACAGTAATGTGTCTTCTCATAACCCTGTGCCCAGCTCAGAGCTGAAGCCTGCCACTCCCGCAGGTGTCCACAGCACAAGTGACCAACGGCCTGCTCATGATACTAGAAACACAACTGTCCTCTGGGCTAGGGGCTTAGCCCCACTTCTGCCCCTCACCCTGGACACTCACATCATGTCTTTGTTCCCACTGACCACTACCCATTTCCCTGCTGAAAGGCGGGTGGTGCTTTGCAACAAATAATATCTCTGACTTTGGACTTCCAGAGACCTGGATTTAAATCTGAGCTCCTGAGACTTCTCTAGCCATCCAGTGATTAAGACTTTACACTTCCACTTCAGGAAAAGTTCAATCCCTGATCTGGAAATTAAGATCCCAAGTCCCGCCCGCCCCGCCCCCGCCCCAAATCAAGCTCCTCCAGTTGCTTGCCATGTTGAGCAAGTTATTCACGCACTCTGATCGTTCGTTTTCTTAGGCATAAAATGGATATGTTAATAACCCTTACCTTTATGGGATTGTTTTGAAAATTAAATGTTATAATGCTTATAAAATGCTCAGCATGGTAGCCATAAGTATGCTATTATTTGTCTCTAAGCACTTTGTGTGTGAGCTGCCTGTTTGGAGGACTCTGTATCCTTCCAAGCTTCCCCCAAGATATCCACCTGCCCAGGTACTGGTGGACAAAGCTGCTTCCCAGGGGTGTTCTGGGGGGTGTCTCCATCACAGACAGTTGACCTGTGTCTGTGCTCCCAGGTCCCCTCTTGGCCACAATGACACTGTGATGACCTCTGTCTCTCTTCCCTGCCCGCATGGCACACGGGTCAGGACAGCAAAGCATTGGTCCCTAGCTGGAGATCCTGGGCCCAGAGGGTCAGCCTGAGATGGTCACTCCCCCCAATCCCACAGGAGTCCTTGCTTGGGAACCCCAAACCTTGGGCCCCCATGCCTTTGCACGGGAGATCCCTGCTCTCTGCCCCCTTTCATCTGCCTCATGTTCCTGACACATTCTTAACCGAGCCCCTGCTAGAACAAACAGATTAACTCCAGCCAGCAAAGTGGCTGAGCCCTTCTCTCCATGTCCCCCGACTGCAGCCTTGGCCACAGTAATGTGTCTTCTCATAACCCTGTGCCCAGCTCAGAGCTGAAGCCTGCCACTCCCGCAGGTGTCCACAGCACAAGTGACCAACGGCCTGCTCATGATACTAGAAACACAACTGTCCTCTGGGCTAGGGGCTTAGCCCCCACTTCTGCCCCTCACCCTGGACACTCACATCATGTCTTTGTTCCCACTGACCACTACCCATTTCCCTGCTGAAAGGCGGGTGGTGCTTTGCAACAAATAATATCTCTGACTTTGGACTTCCAGAGACCTGGATTTAAATCTGAGCTCCTGAGACTTCTCTAGCCATCCAGTGATTAAGACTTTACACTTCCACTTCAGGAAAAGTTCAATCCCTGATCTGGAAATTAAGATCCCAAGTCCCGCCCGCCCCGCCCCCGCCCCAAATCAAGCTCCTCCAGTTGCTTGCCATGTTGAGCAAGTTATTCACGCACTCTGATCGTTCGTTTTCTTAGGCATAAAATGGATATGTTAATAACCCTTACCTTTATGGGATTGTTTTGAAAATTAAATGTTATAATGCTTATAAAATGCTCAGCATGGTAGCCATAAGTATGCTATTATTTGTCTCTAAGCACTTTGTGTGTGAGCTGCCTGTTTGGAGGACTCTGTATCCTTCCAAGCTTCCCCCAAGATATCCACCTGCCCAGGTACTGGTGGACAAAGCTGCTTCCCAGGGGTGTTCTGGGGGGTGTCTCCATCACAGACAGTTGACCTGTGTCTGTGCTCCCAGGTCCCCTCTTGGCCACAATGACACTGTGATGACCTCTGTCTCTCTTCCCTGCCCGCATGGCACACGTGTTTGGTGTCAGGATCCTCTTGGTTCACTCTCATACCAAAATCTCCTCAATTTCAGCATATGCCTCCAGACCTACAGATCCAGACGTACCTCTGAGCTCAGCTTGAAGAAGGTTCCTCTATTAATAGGACCTGCCTTTCTCAGAGGTTTGTTTAGGGCTCCTTTGGTTTGAACTGAGCTCCATGCGTCCACCCCACTCCCTGAGCAAGGCAGTGGTCTACTTCTCAGTGCCGCCCAGTCAGACAAGTACAGTTTTCTCCCAGGAGGGGTTCTGGGGCACTCAAGTGCACCAAGCAGCAGCGCTGGACAGGATGGGGCATCGAAGAGATTTGTTGAGGAGAGAGAAAAAGAGGGTGGGAGACGGAGGGTGGCATGGATTCCAGATGGTGATGCAGGTCTGATATCCATAGAAGGAAGAAAAGAAGGAAAGAAAGGCAGAAAGAAGGAAGAGGGGAAGGAACGGAGGGAGGGAGGGACAGAGATTGGGCAGGAAGAGTCCTGGACAGCAGCTCAGTTCCAAGAAGGGTTTGGCCAGGCCACCCCTTGGGAGAAGCTGCAGGTCTAACCAGAAGGCCTTGCCTCATTACCCATCCTGTGTTCTGTCACTGGCTTGGGGTGGCCTGTGCCAGTGCTGGCCTTGGTGAGGGCACATCCATGAAGCCAGAAGAGCATTTCTGGGGCCACCAGAGTCCACGCTTTGTGCTACATAGATCTACTTCTCCATGCAGGCGAGGGAGCGGGATCTCCCTGGTTCCGTGGACCCCTGTTCCTAAAGGAAATGTAGTGAAATTAATTTCAGCCTTCCATGCTGCCTTTAGGGCTTCCCTGGTGGCTCCGTGGTAAAGAATACACTTGAGATGCAGGAGACATGGGTTTGATCCCTGGGTCAGGAAGATATCCTGGAGAAGGAATTGGCAACTCAGTCCATATTCTTGCCTTCATGACCGTGAGAAGCCTGAAGGGGTTGCAAAGTGGGACACAACTGAGTGACGAAATCATGGCTGTGATCCCAGGTCCCCTCTTGGCCACAATGACACTGTGATGACCTCTGTCTCTCTTCCCTGCCCGCATGGCACACGTGTTTGGTGTCAGGATCCTCTTGGTTCACTCTCATACCAAAATCTCCTCAATTTCAGCATATGCCTCCAGACCTACAGATCCAGACGTACCTCTGAGCTCAGCTTGAAGAAGGTTCCTCTATTAATAGGACCTGCCTTTCTCAGAGGTTTGTTTAGGGCTCCTTTGGTTTGAACTGAGCTCCATGCGTCCACCCCACTCCCTGAGCAAGGCAGTGGTCTACTTCTCAGTGCCGCCCAGTCAGACAAGTACAGTTTTCTCCCAGGAGGGGTTCTGGGGCACTCAAGTGCACCAAGCAGCAGCGCTGGACAGGATGGGGCATCGAAGAGATTTGTTGAGGAGAGAGAAAAAGAGGGTGGGAGACGGAGGGTGGCATGGATTCCAGATGGTGATGCAGGTCTGATATCCATAGAAGGAAGAAAAGAAGGAAAGAAAGGCAGAAAGAAGGAAGAGGGGAAGGAACGGAGGGAGGGAGGGACAGAGATTGGGCAGGAAGAGTCCTGGACAGCAGCTCAGTTCCAAGAAGGGTTTGGCCAGGCCACCCCTTGGGAGAAGCTGCAGGTCTAACCAGAAGGCCTTGCCTCATTACCCATCCTGTGTTCTGTCACTGGCTTGGGGTGGCCTGTGCCAGTGCTGGCCTTGGTGAGGGCACATCCATGAAGCCAGAAGAGCATTTCTGGGGCCACCAGAGTCCACGCTTTGTGCTACATAGATCTACTTCTCCATGCAGGCGAGGGAGCGGCATCTCCCTGGTTCCGTGGACCCCTGTTCCTAAAGGAAATGTAGTGAAATTAATTTCAGCCTTCCATGCTGCCTTTAGGGCTTCCCTGGTGGCTCCGTGGTAAAGAATACACTTGAGATGCAGGAGACATGGGTTTGATCCCTGGGTCAGGAAGATATCCTGGAGAAGGAATTGGCAACTCAGTCCATATTCTTGCCTTCATGACCGTGAGAAGCCTGAAGGGGTTGCAAAGTGGGACACAACTGAGTGACGAAATCATGGCTGCGATCAGTACTCATCCTCCCGTGCCATCCTCTCCCTCAGCTATCACCCCCACTGATCCGGTGACTTAAGATGTGTTGCCTGCTCCCAGGAGGTCTGTGTCCACGGCACTCACACACCTCTCAGGTTCAGGTTGCTCCATATACAGTCACGATGGGGAAGGGAATGGCGGGAGGGGCTCGCCTGGGATATGCCTGTATTCCTCCCTGCCCCCACCGGGCAGCTCTCTCACCTCCTGCCCGTCGGGGCCATTCCTCCTGCCATGAGGGCGAGTTCTCTTCTCTCGTCCACATCCCCAGACTTAAGTCCAAAGGGTCCTGGCAGCAGCCAGACGTGTTGTATCCTCTGGCAAGAACACACACTCTATGGGACCAGGCTCTGTGCTCAGAGCCTAGAATTGCTGGGCCAGGGTGATCCCCTAGGGGCCATTGGGAGTGAGGAGGAGGAGGGCCACTCCAGCTTCTGCCTCTTGGTTCCTGGACCCATCTATTCTGCACAGAATCACGTGAAGGTCTCCAGTTTAATGCAGAGACCATGTCCTGAAGGTAAGCTCCGCGTTCTTTCAGAGCATTATCTCCAAGCCAGCGCTTCATCTGCCTCTATAGAAACGCACAATCCCTGCGTTCTAGAGGCCAGATGCTGGGTGGTAAGTGATGTGAGCCATAGAGCCCATGGAGACATTTCATGCCCGTGTCTTTATGAAGTGGACCCCCTGATGGGATCCTGTGCCATGCTTGAGAGCATTGCTGTGGACCGGGCTTTCTGTCGGTCCCCAGAGAGTGGTATGACTGAGCCAGACTCTTCCTCCTCGTCACAACCACGTGGGGGAGTTGAGACAGGGGCATTGGTACACCTGTGTTTTGTGGCATGATGCATGGTCTGCTATCTCCCGTTCAACTTACTCATGCTCCCTGGTCATGCTTGAGTTTGGTCCTGGATATACTTTTTTATGTTGAAATTTCCTTATATCCACAGGTTAAAATGGGGAGATTTTATATCATTATACTCATGTGAGTTGTTCCATGCAGAAACAATATGTATCTCCATTTACTTAAGTAATTTTTGCTCTATGGTTTTATATATATATATATATATATATATATATATATATATATATCCATATGTATGGATTCAACATATTTCATACAGATTTCATTATTTAGAATTTTATATTTTTGCATTGCTATTATGGTTAGAACTTTTTGATTATGTTTCCTGTTTTTGTTTGTTGGTAAATAAGAAATTCATGTATGTGTTATGTTTACTTTGATATGGCTTTGGTCATTTGGTAGGTTTTGAGAGTTTCCAGAAATGCTATCACATCTACAGAGATGTTTTTCCAATTGTTGTAACTCATCTCCTTTTGTTTCATTGGACTGGGTCAAACTTTCACTTAATAGGGATGATATCAGTGACCAGGGATCTTTAAATTCACCCTTGGCGGGACTTCTCTGGTGGTCCAGTGGCTAAGACTGCATGTTGCCAGTGCAGGGGTTTCAGGTTCGATCACTGGTCAAGGAGTTAGATCCAATATTCCCGCAGCTAAGACCAGTGCAGCCAAGAAAATGAAAGAATTCATCTTGGTGTAAAGTCAGTGTTCTTTAGCATACTTTAAAAGGTGTTTCTAGGGGCTTCCCTGGTGGCCCAGTGGGTGGGGAGTCCGCCTTGCAGTGTGGGGGGGCACTGCTTCAGTCCCTGGCCAGGAGTGGGGGAATCCTGCGTGCCATGGAGCGGCTGGACCGGTGTGTCCGATTGCGAGCCAGTGCTCTGGGGCACGTGAGCCTGGAGCCGGTGCTCTGCAGTGAGGGAGGCCACGGCGGTGCGAGGCCCACACAGGCCAAAGAGTGGAGATGGATGAAGGTGAATAAATGGAGAACCAATAAAGGAGGCCAAAATTTAAAAAAAAAAAAAAAGAAAAAGAGACGTTTCTAGTCTTTCCGCTTACTCATAATTTTTGTTGTTTTATCACATTCCTCTAAGGTGTGCATTGAGATAATTATATGCATTTTTCTTTCTTAGTATATTGAGATAATTTTATTAATAGGTCCCCGGAACCTATTATATTCTGATTGAGTGTGGTATGCATGTATACATACATATTTAAACACATGTACATACACACATTTATTTTTAACTTGAGGCTGAATTTAATGTTGTACTATTTTACTTAAGATGTTTCTTTCACATTTTTTATAGTGAAATGGGTCTGTAGTTTTCTTTTGATAAGATAGCTTTCTCATATTTCTGTACTAAATACAAACCAGACTACATATAATCACTATACAGGTTATGCCATCTTCATAAAATGAATAGTTATCACACTGAGATCTATACAGTCACTACCATTTTATTGTACTTAGTATAATGCTATATTTGTATAAGCATTGTGCCTGTAATTGTACCCCATTCATATTCCTAAAGTTGT
Organism: Tragulus kanchil; assembly: GCA_022376925.1. NCBI lineage: Eukaryota > Metazoa > Chordata > Mammalia > Artiodactyla > Tragulidae > Tragulus > Tragulus kanchil. The sequence goes on from JAIOJX010000031.1 coordinate 22,695,342, forward strand.
GTTTTATAGTTTTTTATGCTCATCTTTCATTGTGTTATTGGTTTATCAACTTTGCTTTATTCATTTTATTCAAAGAACCAGCCATCAGAGTTATCTTTCAATTTTTTCACTTTTCTTTTTTCTTATTCATTTCCCCTTTTATGTTTATTAATACCTTCCCTTGTTTCCTGTGTATGATTAGGTTTTCCCTTTTAAATTCTTTAGTTGATTTACTTTTATTTTTTATTGTTTCATAATAAAATGTTTATGGCTGTACTTTTTTCCTGAGTATGGCTTTGACTGTACCCTATAAATTTTGAGATGAAGTGTTCTTAAATCTTTTACTTCCTTCTGTCAAAAACATAGCTTTATCAATTTTTCTAAAAATGGCAGATGGTCGTAGTAAAACATTAAACACAACAAAAACAATGAAGAAATAAAAGATTGCTAAAACACCACCATTGGGAGTTCACTGGTGGTCCAGTTGTTAGAATTCTGCATTTTTCACTGCTGAGAGCCAGGGTTTGATTCCTGGTTGGGGAGCTAGGATGCTGTGTGTGCGAAGTCGCTTCACTAGCGTCGGACTCTGTGCGACCCTAAGGGCTGTAGCCCGCCATCCTCCTCTGAGCATGGGACTCTCCAGGCAAAAACACTGGAGCAGGTTGCCATTTTCCTTCTCCAGGGGATCTTCCCCAACCCAGGAGTTGAACCCATATCTCTTGTGTCTCCTCCATCGATAAGAGAGTTCTTTACCACTAGCACACCTGTGCGGTGCAGCCAAAAAAATCCAAACCCCTGCACCATCCACAAATCAGCACGATCAGCGTAACCGCTTGCTAAGTATGTTTTTAGTCATATCTTTGTGATTTATACACAGAATTTACCTAAAAGGGACCATGATGCAGCACCATCTCCTGTCCTTTCTTTCTAGTCTCTTCTGCTGGCACCGTCCTGCGACCTGCTGATTTTCTGTAACAATAGGCTATGGGTATATTTCCACAACCATAATTATAGGTTGTGCCCTTATTTTTAGTGACTGCCTAAAATTCGACTGTATGGAAATGCCATTGTGAATGTAAACAGTATTCTATTGATAGACGTTTAGGCTGTTTCTGGCTTTATTATAAAACTCTCTTGGGATGGGTTCCTTAGGAGCTGTGAAAATGACTTCTGGAGGGTGTGGCCTCAGGTGAGGGAAGAGAGGAGAACTCAGCCCTGGGCAAGCCTTCTGGAGTCTCAGTCTTCTCATAAACTGGGAATCACCCTACTGCCTGCCTTGGGGGAGGAGGCGAAGATGAAGAAGGAGCCATTTATGGAAGGTGGGAGGGGTGCGCAGTAGCGAGAGGAGACCCACATTCCGCTGACCTGGCCGTGGAGGGGGCTGATTCTCAGCCTGGATTCTAAAGCAGCCTGTTATCCTGAAAGGTTGTACCTGCTTTGGCAACATTTGTCTCTTACCCTTCGGAGGCTGGGGAGCAGCAAAGGCCTGGCCTCCTCCTATGTCCTTAAAATTGACTCAGAGCCGGATGTCCTTAGACCCGCTGTGCCAGTTAATTTGTGTTGGATTAAGCAGTGAGCCCCATCCCAGAGCTGTCTGTGCCTTGGGTCTACTGTGCAAACGCAGGGCTAGTTCTTGCCCTCTCTGGGCCTCCTATCTCTAGACCCTTCCGGCCTGATCATCCGTAACTCTTCTGAAAAAGGTTATCAGAAATCATGCCGACTGCCTCCCACCCGCTCCCTCCCGCCAGCGTTTCAATCTCCCCTTAACCAGGGGCTTCAGCACGCAGCGCTTTGCTCCAGAGTTCATAAAAACATGTAAACACGGGCGAGGATACAAAATATTGAGCGGCAAGGCAGTAAAACACGCCAATGTTTGTTGTGTTAATTGAATATTCATGAGCTGACTGTTTAAATTACAGTTCACAACTGTTGCAGAGCCTGATGAATAATTTAAACGAGGGTGGCCAAAGAGATTTCAACACCACATTAGCACACCACTCAGGATCCACAACAGAGAATTTATAATTAGCTTGGAATATCCTATAATAAATTCTTTGGAAAGATGGTTTTAATTAGCACATGTGCTAATTCAGAATGTAGAATGTCCCCCATTCAGGGGGAAGGGGGCTGAGTAACCCTTCCCTTTCCTCGTCTCCTCCCACCTGGGGTGCCCGCCACCTGCCAGCACTCTCTGAGCCTTGCTGAGCCCGCTTCCGCAATTCCTCTTACTTCCCCTGCTCTGCTCCGGGCTTCAGGCCCACTGCCACATCCCAGCTCAGCGTCCTCTGGCAGAGCCTGGGCTGGCACAGAAGCCTCTGAACTTGTCTCCTGCCTCTGTCTTTCCCCCTCTGGTTCATTCATGAGCTTGTTCCCCCCCACCAGGACAGCTAGTGTAGCTTTCTGAAATGCAAATCTGCTTTCATTCAGAGCCCCTCAATTGAGGAAGCCCAGAGAAAGGAGGTGGGCAGGCAGGGTCACTTGCGTCCCCAGGGACACACCAGGACTAGCTGACCTCAGCCAGTCTCTGGACGCTTGAGAATGGGAGAGGCACCACTGGCAGAAGGAACAGCATAAGCAAAGGCAAAAGGGCAGGAGGCTGTGTTGTGGGGATGACCAGTGGGGACCAGGGTGGGGAGAGGCTTGGAGGAAGCGGGGACCTAGCTCTGCCTCAATGCTTGGGAGGGAGGATGTGGAAAGCGGGTCCCACTGGGGGCTCAGTCTCCATGGGGCAGGCCCAGAGCTTTGCCATTGTGGAGTCCAGAGCTCCCAGGCCTCCTGACTCACTCCTTCTACATTTACGAGACTTTGACTCAAGGAGAGCAGCCTCCCACCCGCTCCCTCCCGCCAGCGTTTCAATCTCCCTTAACCAGGGGCTTCAGCACGCTTTGCTCCAGAGTTCATAAAAACATGTAAACACGGGGGAGGATACAAAATATTGAGCGGCAAGGCAGTAAAACACGCCAATGTTTGTTGTGTTAATTGAATATTCATGAGCTGACTGTTTAAATTACAGTTCACAACTGTTGCAGAGCCTGATGAATAATTTAAACGAGGGTGGCCAAAGAGATTTCAACACCACATTAGCACACCACTCAGGATCCACAACAGAGAATTTATAATTAGCTTGGAATATCCTATAATAAATTCTTTGGAAAGATGGTTTTAATTAGCACATGTGCTAATTCAGAATGTAGAATGTCCCCCATTCAGGGGGAAGGGGGCTGAGTAACCCTTCCCTTTCCTCGTCTCCTCCCACCTGGGGTGCCCGCCACCTGCCAGCACTCTCTGAGCCTTGCTGAGCCCGCTTCCGCAATTCCTCTTACTTCCCCTGCTCTGCTCCGGGCTTCAGGCCCACTGCCACATCCCAGCTCAGCGTCCTCTGGCAGAGCCTGGGCTGGCACAGAAGCCTCTGAACTTGTCTCCTGCCTCTGTCTTTCCCCCTCTGGTTCATTCATGAGCTTGTTCCCCCCCACCAGGACAGCTAGTGTAGCTTTCTGAAATGCAAATCTGCTTTCATTCAGAGCCCCTCAATTGAGGAAGCCCAGAGAAAGGAGGTGGGCAGGCAGGGTCACTTGCGTCCCCAGGGACACACCAGGACTAGCTGACCTCAGCCAGTCTCTGGACGCTTGAGAATGGGAGAGGCACCACTGGCAGAAGGAACAGCATAAGCAAAGGCAAAAGGGCAGGAGGCTGTGTTGTGGGGATGACCAGTGGGGACCAGGGTGGGGAGAGGCTTGGAGGAAGCGGGGACCTAGCTCTGCCTCAATGCTTGGGAGGGAGGATGTGGAAAGCGGGTCCCACTGGGGGCTCAGTCTCCATGGGGCAGGCCCAGAGCTTTGCCATTGTGGAGTCCAGAGCTCCCAGGCCTCCCTGACTCACTCCTTCTACATTTACGGAGTACTTTCTGGGTGCCAGGCCTGGGGCTGGCCACCGGGGAAATGACTCCAAGGAGAGCAGCCATGGCCCCTGCCTTCATGGATGGAGCCACAATCAGAACCATGTCCACCCACTGGTGAATGTATGATTATAAGCGTGACAAGGCAAATGAAAAAACAAATAGCGAGACGCAGGAGAGGCAATCACCTGGGAACCCTGGTTTGGGTAGGAAAGCCCAGGAGGCCTCCTTGGAGGTGCTGACATTTGAGCAGAGTCCTAAAAAATCGAGTCAGGGTTTGGGAGGCAAACTGGCTTACTGGCAGAGGGAGCTGGGGCTGCAGGATGTCAGAGCTGCCCTACCCCTAGAGGGAGGTGCTGAGGATAGGATTCTGGTGGAGTTCCTGCCAGTGGTCTGGGATAGGGGTGGGACTGAGCCGGTAATAGGGGTGAGGGCTGGACTAGGAATAAAGAAAGGGTGCCTGTTCACAGGGAGCTCATTGCTAGAAGGAAATAACACCCTCTTCTGGGCTTAAATCTTGCCTCTGGTGCTTAAAGCGGTAAGACCGTGAATAGAATGTAGGGAATTTCTCAACTTCATTTCATCAGGGTTCATTTCTGTGCTTTTTCATTCATTCTGTAAGCTTTTATTGAGCATCTGCTGTGTACCAGGCACCCTCTCAAGCCCTGAGCAGACGACAGTCCCTGATTCATGGAGCTTACACTCCAGTGGAGTAGACTGACAGACAAGGAGACAAGGGAGCAAAATGCATCCTCCCAGCCACTCAGATGCCGAAGCAGAGGCTGACTGCCAGCAGATGCCTCTTCCCGGCATGTGGCTCAGCCCCAGAGCTGTGAGCTGGGGCTCCAGGCCACCTTCCCATAGGAGCTGAAGATCAAGTTCAGAAAGATGGAAGACTCACAGCTTGGACAGGTCATTTTGGTTATCAGCCTCTCGTGACCAAGAGTGCTGGCTCCTTCCTAAGCTGTCCCTTGTCCATCACGTCTGCCTAATGTGCCTCCTGACAGGGGATGTGGGAAAGGCGGGTCCCACTGGGGGCTCAGTCTCCATGGGGCAGGCCCAGAGCTTTGCCATTGTGGAGTCCAGAGCTCCCAGGCCTCCCTGACTCACTCCTTCTACATTTACGGAGTACTTTCTGGGTGCCAGGCCTGGGGCTGGCCACCGGGGAAATGACTCCAAGGAGAGCAGCCATGGCCCCTGCCTTCATGGATGGAGCCACAATCAGAACCATGTCCACCCACTGGTGAATGTATGATTATAAGCGTGACAAGGCAAATGAAAAAACAAATAGCGAGACGCAGGAGAGGCAATCACCTGGGAACCCTGGTTTGGGTAGGAAAGCCCAGGAGGCCTCCTTGGAGGTGCTGACATTTGAGCAGAGTCCTAAAAAATCGAGTCAGGGTTTGGGAGGCAAACTGGCTTACTGGCAGAGGGAGCTGGGGCTGCAGGATGTCAGAGCTGCCCTACCCCTAGAGGGAGGTGCTGAGGATAGGATTCTGGTGGAGTTCCTGCCAGTGGTCTGGGATAGGGGTGGGACTGAGCCGGTAATAGGGGTGAGGGCTGGACTAGGAATAAAGAAAGGGTGCCTGTTCACAGGGAGCTCATTGCTAGAAGGAAATAACACCCTCTTCTGGGCTTAAATCTTGCCTCTGGTGCTTAAAGCGGTAAGACCGTGAATAGAATGTAGGGAATTTCTCAACTTCATTTCATCAGGGTTCATTTCTGTGCTTTTTCATTCATTCTGTAAGCTTTTATTGAGCATCTGCTGTGTACCAGGCACCCTCTCAAGCCCTGAGCAGACGACAGTCCCTGATTCATGGAGCTTACACTCCAGTGGAGTAGACTGACAGACAAGGAGACAAGGGAGCAAAATGCATCCTCCCAGCCACTCAGATGCCGAAGCAGAGGCTGACTGCCAGCAGATGCCTCTTCCCGGCATGTGGCTCAGCCCCAGAGCTGTGAGCTGGGGCTCCAGGCCACCTTCCCATAGGAGCTGAAGATCAAGTTCAGAAAGATGGAAGACTCACAGCTTGGACAGGTCATTTTGGTTATCAGCCTCTCGTGACCAAGAGTGCTGGCTCCTTCCTAAGCTGTCCCTTGTCCATCACGTCTGCCTAATGTGCCTCCTGACCTCACCTCTGACCTCTTATCCTGAGCACAGGAAATCTGCCAGGCCGTCTGCTGCTTACAGCTACCCGGGCTCCCCCTGCCGGCTGGGCGAAGCCCTCATCACCTCGGATGGGTCCTTGCGGGCTTCCCTGGCTCCGTTCCTGCCTTGACTCCAGTAGTCCCTAGTCCTAGCAGACCCCGGGGGTTCAGGGGCGACCACCGTGCTGACTCCAGACCCCAGGCTTTGCCGCCTCCAGGCTTGTTACAATCACAGCAGTTTTCTGGTGGTCAGTCACCCCCTCCCAGCCCTTCACAGAGACACACAGGAGTCCAGCAGTAGTCAAACCAGGCAGATGCACTGCGAGCGATCACAGAACTGTTCCCTTGGGCACTCCAACCCGGGGCCCACCTGGCCCCCGCTGCAGCCTCCACCCTTGCTGCTGAGAAGAGCTCAGGCTGTGGGCTCAGGCAGACCTGGGGTGGGACCCGGTGCTGGTGTTCTTGGTGTTCTTGATGGGTTGACAGATGCCCACTTGCACTGGGGAGGGGCATCTTCTTTAGTCAGATTTACTTTCTTTTACTCAGTGGACAGATTTCAAAGGCTAATCACCTCTGGAGACACTCTCACAGGCACACCCAGAAATAACATTTTACCAGTATCTGGGCATTTTTTAGCCCAGTCAATTTGACACATAAAATTAATTTTCTCAGGGAATTCCCTGGTAGTCCAGTGGTTAAGAATACACCTGCCAGTGCAAAAGACATGGGTTCCATCCCTACTCCAGGAAAGTCCCTCATGCCTCGGGACAAGTAAACCCGAGCACCACAACTAGAAAGTAGCCCTCACTTTCCACAATTTGAGAAAGGCAACGAACCAGGGCAGCCCCCCAAATAGATGAATAAATAAAGTGAATTATCCCCGACTCTGAACCTGGGTAAGAGGGGTGGATTTGGGAGACGAGGAGGAGGTGGCCTTGCCTGACCTGGAGGCTGAGTAGACCGAGACGGTCAAGAGAAAAGGAGACTGAGCAGATAATTTCACTCAACAGACATTCTGCGCTGTCACATGCTCTTCTGGGTACGGTACGGTGGTGAACGAAACACAGGTCTTTGCTGATGTGGAAATGACATCCTGGCAGGGTGAGTAAGATGAGAAAGACAATGAGGAAGTCAGATAGTGTGTTTAGTGTGGTCAGTGCTTTGGAAGGAAGAAAAAGCACAGTGGCCCCAGGAGTCTTGGGAAGGCAGGAGCGGTGGGGATGGGTGTGAGATGGGACGGTCAGGGAAGGCCTCATCGGTTGGAGGAGGTTTCAACAAAGACCGGCAGGGAGTGAGGGAGATGCTCCTGCAGGTGGGGAAGAACAGCTGATTCACAGGGCGTTCCACCCTTGGCATTCTTGGCCTGGGGGGCTGGGTAATTCTCCATGGTGGGGAACTGTCCTGTGCCTAGTAGGATGCTTAGCAGCATTCCTGGGCTACTCAATGGACATCTGACCAGTGGACATGAGTTTGAGCAAACTCTGGGAGATAGTGAAGGACAGAGGAGCCTGCTGTGCTGCAGTCAGTCCACAGAGTCGCTTAGTAACTGAACAACTACTGACCTACGAGATGCCAGTAGCATCTCCTAGTCGTAACTGAAAGTGTCTCCAGATGTTGGCAGGCGTCCACCAGGGGGCATCACACCGAGCTGGTGGAGGGCCCTGAGCTCGGACCTGCGAGGGAGGGCAGGAGGTGTGGGTGCTGGAGAGGAGGGAGGGGGAGACGGCAGCGGGCGAGAAGACCAGAGAGGGACAGGTGGTGGTGGTGGTGGTGGTGGTGGTGCCTTGTTCCAGAAGCGTGAAGCGTAAGTGAACGTGTTCATCACTCAGTCATGTCTGACCCTCTGGGACCCCGTGGAGCCCACCAGGCTCCTCTGTCCAAAGAATTTCCCAGGCAAGAATGCTGAAGTAGGTAGCCATTCCCTTCTCCAGGGCATCTTCCCGACCCAGAGGTCCAACCCGGGTCTCCTGCGTGGCAGGCAGATTCTTTACCATCTGAGACAACAGGGAAACTGCAAGAATTCTGAAGTGGGTTGTCATCCCCTTCTTTCTCCAGGTCCAGAAACATATAACTTCGTAAAGACTTGGGCCTTTGCTCAGAGAGTAACTGGGGGCTAGTGCAGGTTCCAAGCAGCGGAGTAAGAGCCTGAGGACCACCTTCCCCAGGAGAAATCCCAGCCCAGCAGAAATCTCACACCCCAAGCAGGACAGCCCCAGACCCAGTGTCTCAGCATCCTGTATTTGCAAACCTTTCTTCAAAGACAAAACCAGCCCCAAAGAGAACAAATCGCTTTTCATTTACATCCTTCCCTGCTGGTGCCTTCATATTCATAACAGGATGATCACTGTAACCAGGAATGGGGCTGTTGCTTTCAAGGATAAATTAGTCTGACGCTTAACTCAATAATTAAAACTGTGATGGTGCTCGGCCTGCAGGGATAATGTACTATTATTATGGTCGTTTGTTTCAATTAAATGCTTACTGATTTTACAATAGCAGCTGGGCACCTGGGCACTGTAGCTATTACTCTGAACAAGACATCTCAGATTTCTGGAGAAATTTGTCAGCGGGCGACGGATCTCCCACCAAGCATGAAAGTTTATTAGAAATACTTACTGATGAGGCTTCGGGGCCAGAGGCAGGCGCTGGAGAAAACCTTCTGTTGGTTTTCTATCGCTTTTGTGCTGGAGTTTTATACTTTATTTTTGACTGCGCTGGGTCTTCGTTGCTGCTCATGGGTTTTCTCTAGTTGCGGTGAGTGCGGGCTACGCTCCAGACGCAGTGCTCGGGCTTCTCGTTGCAGTGGCTTATCTTGTTGGGGCTTGCAGGCTCCAGAGGGTGGAGTCCGTAGTCGTGGGGCACGGACTAGTTGCTCTGCGGGCATGTGGGATCTTAGTTCCACCACCCACTGGACCAGCAGGGAAGTCTCTGTGCTGGAGGGTTTTTTCTTAAAATAATTTTTCTGGGGCTTCCCTGGCAGTCCAGTGGTTAGGACTGCAGGGGACACATGTTTGATCCCTGGCTGGGGAACAAAGATCCTGCAGGCTGTGTGATAAGGCCAAAAAAAGAGAAGAGTTTCCTGATATTTGACTCTTAAAGGAGACTTTACCATCTGAGACAACAGGGAAACTGCAAGAATTCTGAAGTGGGTTGTCATCCCCTTCTTTCTCCAGGTCCAGAAACATATAACTTCGTAAAGACTTGGGCCTTTGCTCAGAGAGTAACTGGGGGCTAGTGCAGGTTCCAAGCAGCGGAGTAAGAGCCTGAGGACCACCTTCCCCAGGAGAAATCCCAGCCCAGCAGAAATCTCACACCCCAAGCAGGACAGCCCCAGACCCAGTGTCTCAGCATCCTGTATTTGCAAACCTTTCTTCAAAGACAAAACCAGCCCCAAAGAGAACAAATCGCTTTTCATTTACATCCTTCCCTGCTGGTGCCTTCATATTCATAACAGGATGATCACTGTAACCAGGAATGGGGCTGTTGCTTTCAAGGATAAATTAGTCTGACGCTTAACTCAATAATTAAAACTGTGATGGTGCTCGGCCTGCAGGGATAATGTACTATTATTATGGTCGTTTGTTTCAATTAAATGCTTACTGATTTTACAATAGCAGCTGGGCACCTGGGCACTGTAGCTATTACTCTGAACAAGACATCTCAGATTTCTGGAGAAATTTGTCAGCGGGCGACGGATCTCCCACCAAGCATGAAAGTTTATTAGAAATACTTACTGATGAGGCTTCGAGGCCAGAGGCAGGCGCTGGAGAAAACCTTCTGTTGGTTTTCTATCGCTTTTGTGCTGGAGTTTTATACTTTATTTTTGACTGCGCTGGGTCTTCGTTGCTGCTCATGGGTTTTCTCTAGTTGCGGTGAGTGCGGGCTACGCTCCAGACGCAGTGCTCGGGCTTCTCGTTGCAGTGGCTTATCTTGTTGGGGCTTGCAGGCTCCAGAGGGTGGAGTCCGTAGTCGTGGGGCACGGACTAGTTGCTCTGCGGGCATGTGGGATCTTAGTTCCACCACCCACTGGACCAGCAGGGAAGTCTCTGTGCTGGAGGGTTTTTTCTTAAAATAATTTTTCTGGGGCTTCCCTGGCAGTCCAGTGGTTAGGACTGCAGGGGACACATGTTTGATCCCTGGCTGGGGAACAAAGATCCTGCAGGCTGTGTGATAAGGCCAAAAAAAGAGAAGAGTTTCCTGATATTTGACTCTTAAAGGAGACTTCAGAGGGTGCTGCATCTAGTTGGAGTTTACACCCTCCTCATGAAAGTCCACGAGGGTGTGAAGGAAAGGAAATCCTTCGTACACAACACCTACTAGGTGCCAGGTTCTCCAGAAGGCTCTTTTTTCATTGACTCCTTACGGCTGCCCTGTGAGAGCAGGTTCCTTACCCTCCCCCTGTATTAGAGCTCTCAAGATCTCTGGGCACACGGCGGGGCAAGGAAACCCCTGCACCACAACTACTGAGCCCATGCTTTAGAGCCCTCGAGCTGCAACTGCTGAAGCCCAAGTGCCCTCAGATCTGTGCTCTGCAATGAGAGAAGCCACCTCCGTGAAGCCTGCACACCACAGCTAGAGAGTAACCCTGCCCCCCTCATCTAGAGAGAAGCCCACGCACACCAGTGATGAGCTGGTCAGGCCAAATATAAATAAATAAAATTTAAAAACCTTTAAAAAAAAAAGATGAGTGGATATAGTAAAATGATCTCAGTCTTGGAAGACGGCAAGAATTCTGACTTTCCCACGACCTAGCTGTGTGACCTTGCTGGGTTTCAGCATCTCTACTATAAAATGGAGGCGATAAAGAGTGTTTATGTCCAGGATTGGTTCATGACTCTCCCACCGCAGTGCCTGGGACAGAGCCCTCACTGACTATGACAGTTAAGTGCTGGTATCATTATGACTCTTGTTACCATCCTCTATTGATATCTGTTGGAAAGAGGCGCTCTGAGACTACAGAAGGGATTGACATGCTGGTCAGTGGCTTGTTCATTTTCCTGTGGAAATTGATTGTGCTCAGAAATTAAGGAGAAGTTTCTGGACCCTCTGGAGCTGAGGCAGAGGCTGCAATGAGAGAATGAAGCAGAACCACTGTCGCTCCCAGGAAAAAAGTTCCAAGTCCCTGGGCAGAGCGTGTGTTGAATGACACCCAGTCCTGCCTCAGAGGAAACAGGGCGGCTGTGTTTTCTGTGAATCAGCAGAAGGCAGGAAGGTGTGATTTCTTCTTCCCCTGCTGTGCAGCGGGCTGGGGGTGGGTGTCGAAAGGGAGGGTACCCCCCCATGTCTGGGGCGCTCTCCATAGACAGTACAAATGAAGCTTCGCGGAAAAGCACCTTTGTGTCCTACAGCCCTGAGACTCTTAAGCCAGGTGAACCTAATATGTTCACGGCGCCGGCGCCTTGCCATTTCCTGTGTTTCGGCCTCCTGGAGAGGCTGCAGATGTGGCTCCTGGACGTGACCATATGTTTCCACGAGATGAGCAGGAGGCTTGGTTCATTTAGTTACCAGACATCTAAGTGCCAGCTGTGGACTGGGCCACCTGCGTGGTGCTGGGGAAGCAGGTTATATATCTCTGCACATAAACAGATGCTCCGTAGGCTCACCAGGGTGAGCCCTGGGGAAGACCCAAGTAAAGGGCATGGCCAAAGGAGGGAGAAGGGGAGGAGGTCAAGGAAGGCTTCTCTGAGGAGGGGATGTTTTAGGTTAGCCTTGAAGACTATGATACAGAGGAAAGGACCAGTGAGCCATGGGGAAAACAGTCTCCATTCTAGGGAGAAGCCCACGTATCCCAGAAAGCTCTGGGAAGGATCTGCAGAGGTCGGGGGGAAAGAGATGGTACAGAGGGTGTGGTCATGCTGCAAGGGAAGGACTGTGCCAGCAGGTCGTGAGGGAGCTACTGAAAGCTTCTGAGCGGGGAAGAAAAAATTGCACTCCTGAGGGGTCACTCTGGTGACTAGCAGAGTGCCTGGGCTTTAGGAAGTCAGCTGGGGGCCGAGAGGAGGGCTGGTGTCTTAATTTGGGACCCCCATTTGAGATCTCCCTTAAAGCAGACTCCGACACAAAGGTTTGGGTGCACATAGTTTGGGGGGGAGCCCCAGAGGTTCTGGAAAGGAAGCAGGGAAAAAGGACAGGAAAGGAAGAAAGCCAGGAAAGGGCAGGGCGATGAGCTGTGACCACCTGGATCAACCAGAATCCTGTTGCAGACTCTCCAAGAAGTGTATGGGATGCAACTCAGAATTGTCCTCTTGAGGGGGAGAAGCTGAGGTTTTATCCAGAGACTGTTGTCCCTCAGGGGCTGAGGGTTACTTCTGGGCTCAGCATGTCCAGCCTCTTTGAATCAGCAGAAGGCAGGAAGGTGTGATTTCTTCTTCCCTGCTGTGAGCGGCTGGGGTTCGAAAGGAGGTACCCCCATGTCTGGGGCGCTCTCCATAGACAGTACAAATGAAGCTTCGCGGAAAAGCACCTTTGTGTCCTACAGCCCTGAGACTCTTAAGCCAGGTGAACCTAATATGTTCACGGCGCCGGCGCCTTGCCATTTCCTGTGTTTCGGCCTCCTGGAGAGGCTGCAGATGTGGCTCCTGGACGTGACCATATGTTTCCACGAGATGAGCAGGAGGCTTGGTTCATTTAGTTACCAGACATCTAAGTGCCAGCTGTGGACTGGGCCACCTGCGTGGTGCTGGGGAAGCAGGTTATATATCTCTGCACATAAACAGATGCTCCGTAGGCTCACCAGGGTGAGCCCTGGGGAAGACCCAAGTAAAGGGCATGGCCAAAGGAGGGAGAAGGGGAGGAGGTCAAGGAAGGCTTCTCTGAGGAGGGGATGTTTTAGGTTAGCCTTGAAGACTATGATACAGAGGAAAGGACCAGTGAGCCATGGGGAAAACAGTCTCCATTCTAGGGAGAAGCCCACGTATCCCAGAAAGCTCTGGGAAGGATCTGCAGAGGTCGGGGGGAAAGAGATGGTACAGAGGGTGTGGTCATGCTGCAAGGGAAGGACTGTGCCAGCAGGTCGTGAGGGAGCTACTGAAAGCTTCTGAGCGGGGAAGAAAAAATTGCACTCCTGAGGGGTCACTCTGGTGACTAGCAGAGTGCCTGGGCTTTAGGAAGTCAGCTGGGGGCCGAGAGGAGGGCTGGTGTCTTAATTTGGGACCCCCATTTGAGATCTCCCTTAAAGCAGACTCCGACACAAAGGTTTGGGTGCACATAGTTTGGGGGTGATCCCCAGAGGTTCTGGAAAGGAAGCAGGGAAAAAGGACAGGAAAGGAAGAAAGCCAGGAAAGGGCAGGGCGATGAGCTGTGACCACCTGGATCAACCAGAATCCTGTTGCAGACTCTCCAAGAAGTGTATGGGATGCAACTCAGAATTGTCCTCTTGAGGGGGAGAAGCTGAGGTTTTATCCAGAGACTGTTGTCCCTCAGGGGCTGAGGGTTACTTCTGGGCTCAGCATGTCCAGCCTCTTTGGACAAAGAACACTCTCAGACGGGGAGATGCAGGAAGCCATCAGCAGATGCAGTAACCCTTGGGCTGGGTCAGTGGGACCTCCAAATAGTCCAGGGGCCAACGGGCAGGCCCCTTACAACATCTGCTGTAGCCAATTAGGACGAAAGGCAATGAATGGTTGCCCAACCTGTTGGGTAGACCAGGGTGGGTTCTGATTGGGGAAGGGGTCCTGTGAACTGATAGAGAATTCTAGAATGTGTGTGTGAGGTGGGGATTAACATTGTCTGACCATGTCTCTTATGTCTTCTGCACCAGCACTGGTGTCACCTGAGAAGCCCTAGCCCAGTCAAGGCGAAAAAACACATTCTTATAGAAAGATGACCTCAAGGTCAACTGACCAACACCTAGGATGCCATGGAAAGGGCATTCATTTGCCCATTTCAAAGTCTTTAAAATTTCCTGCAGTGTGTGTTCTCTTGCATGTGGGAAAGTTCTTTATAGTCCATATTTTGGTGTAGAATTGCTAGATTCTAGGATATATACCATCAGATTACTCCCTCAAATGTGTAACTTACTAGTTTATACTCCCACCAGCAGTATAAACCGAAACTCAGATGTTCGGAAAACAGATGAAGAGGTGTTTGACTTCTCTAGTCAACAGGACAGTGCAAATTAGAACAATTTTGGGAGCATTTCAGACTTAGAAAATTAGCAAACATTCAAAGTCTGCCATTGTAAAGTGCTGGCCATATATTGAATTTCCCGAGTCAGGAATAAAAGAGGCAGCCTGGAAGAAGAAAAAAAGAAACACAAGACAAGCCCTAAACACAGAGCCCCAAAGCCAATTTGCCTGTGAAGAAATACTGTCAGACCCTTGTTTAAAATTCATGGAAAGAAAATGTGTACATGTCAGAATAGAAAAGGGGTACTTAGAGAATAGATTTAAAAACGTACTCTTTTTTAAAGTGTTTAAAATTTTTTTCAGCTTTACTGAGATACTATTGAGATTTAACACATTTAAGTTTAAGATACACAGTGTGATGATTTGATGCATGATATACTGTGAAATAATTACCACAATAAATGTGCGTGTTGATAACTTTTAAGATCTCAGACGGGGAGATGCAGGAAGCCATCAGCAGATGCAGTAACCCTTGGGCTGGGTCAGTGGGACCTCCAAATAGTCCAGGGGCCAACGGGCAGGCCCCTTACAACATCTGCTGTAGCCAATTAGGACGAAAGGCAATGAATGGTTGCCCAACCTGTTGGGTAGACCAGGGTGGGTTCTGATTGGGGAAGGGGTCCTGTGAACTGATAGAGAATTCTAGAATGTGTGTGTGAGGTGGGGATTAACATTGTCTGACCATGTCTCTTATGTCTTCTGCACCAGCACTGGTGTCACCTGAGAAGCCCTAGCCCAGTCAAGGCGAAAAAACACATTCTTATAGAAAGATGACCTCAAGGTCAACTGACCAACACCTAGGATGCCATGGAAAGGGCATTCATTTGCCCATTTCAAAGTCTTTAAAATTTCCTGCAGTGTGTGTTCTCTTGCATGTGGGAAAGTTCTTTATAGTCCATATTTTGGTGTAGAATTGCTAGATTCTAGGATATATACCATCAGATTACTCCCTCAAATGTGTAACTTACTAGTTTATACTCCCACCAGCAGTATAAACCGAAACTCAGATGTTCGGAAAACAGATGAAGAGGTGTTTGACTTCTCTAGTCAACAGGACAGTGCAAATTAGAACAATTTTGGGAGCATTTCAGACTTAGAAAATTAGCAAACATTCAAAGTCTGCCATTGTAAAGTGCTGGCCATATATTGAATTTCCGAGTCAGGAATAAAAGAGGCAGCCTGGAAGAAGAAAAAAAGAAACACAAGACAAGCCCTAAACACAGAGCCCCAAAGCCAATTTGCCTGTGAAGAAATACTGTCAGACCCTTGTTTAAAATTCATGGAAAGAAAATGTGTACATGTCAGAATAGAAAAGGGGTACTTAGAGAATAGATTTAAAAACGTACTCTTTTTTAAAGTGTTTAAAATTTTTTTCAGCTTTACTGAGATACTATTGAGATTTAACACATTTAAGTTTAAGATACACAGTGTGATGATTTGATGCATGATATACTGTGAAATAATTACCACAATAAATGTGCGTGTTGATAACTTTTAAGATCTAGCCTTTTAACAGCTTTTAATTATATAATAGTGTTATTAATTATAATCACCATGCTGTACATTAGGTCCCCAGAATTTATTCATCATAAAGCCAGAAGATTGTAACCTTTGAAAACCTTCACCTACTCCCAACCTCCTGGCAACAACCATTCTAGTGTGTGTGTGTGTGCATGCGTGCTTAGTCTCTTAGTCTTGTTCGACTCTTTGCGACCCTGTGGACTTAGACCACCAGGCTGCTCTGTCCATGGAATTTTCCAGGCAAGAATACTGGAGTGGGTTGCCATTTCCTACTCCAGGTCATCTTTCCCACCCAGGGATTGAACCAACATCTCTTCTGTCTACCTGCATTGGCAGGCAGATTCTTTCCCAACTCTGCCACCTACACGTGAGAGAGAACACAAAGAACTTGTCTTTCTCTGTCTCCCTCATCTCACTTAGCATAATGCCCTCGTGAACTGTCCACACTGCTACAGAGGGCAGGTTTCCTCCTTTTCTCTGACTGGATAACATTATAAAATGTACCACATTTTCCTTATCTATTCATCTGTTTATGGACACATGTCTTATTTCCATGTCGTGGCTATTGTGAACATTGCTGCAATAAACACAGGAGTGCAGATGCTTCTTCGAAGTAGATGATTTCATTTCTTTTGGATATATACCCAGGAGAGAAGTTGCTGGATCATATGGTAGCCCGAGATTTAAATTTTTCAGAAGCCTACGTAGTGTTTTCCATAGTGGCTGCACCCATTTTTATTTTATTCCCACTGACAGTGTACAAAGGTTTCTTTTTCTCACGCTCTTGCCAACATTTGTTATCTCTTGTCTTTTGGTAATAACCATTCTAAAGATACGAGGGGATATCTTATTGTGGTTTTTGAAAAGTTTTTATTGTATTGATGTATAATTGATTTACAGTGTTGTGTTAATTTCTGCTCTCCAGCAAAGTGATTCAGTTATACATGTATATTCTTTTTCATATTTTTATCCATTATGGTTTATCACAGGATAGTGAATATCCTTGTGCTATACACTGGGACCTTGTTTATGCATCCTATGTATAATAACTTGCATCTGCTTATCCCAAATTCCTACTCCTTCCATCTCAACCTTCACTATGCTTTTGACTTGCAATCACAGTGATGGTGCACCCTTTCATCTACCTGTGGACCACCTGTGTATCTTCAAAGTGTCCATTCAAGCCTTTGTCCATTTTCAACCAGATTATTTGTAGAACCTTCTTCTTTTTGAAATAGTCCACTTTATTTCTCAGGTCACTTTATGATTAATCTATTTAACCATGTACTGAGAACTCAGAAGGAAAAACTACCTATATGGCTTTTACTAAATTTGCACTTAGTGTGAAGCAGAACTAAAGCAAAGCAGTGGAAAAATCAGGAAAGTGATCAGTTCCACAGGTAAAGGAGGAGTTAAGATAGAAACAGTCATCGTGGCCAAGATGCTTTTTGTAATTAACAAGGAGAGAGACTTTCCTAGTAGCCCAGTGCTTAAGAATCCACCTTCCAATGCAGGGGATGTCGGTTCGATCCCTGGTTGGGGAACTGAGATCCCACATGCGGTTGGGCGACTACACGGTTGCGCCACAACTAAAGAAAGTCCACATGACAAAATGAAAGCTCAGCTCAGCCAAAAATAAAATAAATAAATTGATTGATTAATTAATGAACAAGGATATGCCATAATGAAAATATATTAATTGCATTCTGGGACATGTTTGGGAATGAAGAACTTCACATCAAGATAAATAAAGAAAACCCATTTAAACTCTGTAGCAAAACTGAGGTGAACACAGTAGTAATAGGAGGCTTAACCTTGTTTTTCTCAAGATTTCACAGCTGAAGTAGTCAAAGCAGTTTATTGACTAGACATAAAGAGTAAACATTATTCCAGAGGCACGTGAAAGTGTTACAAAAATAGATTGTATCATAAGCCATAATGAAAACTTCAGAACCAAAAAGATATCATCCCGGGGGTCATGCTCCCTGGTCACAGTCACAAAAGGCTACATTAATAAAGGCTCTTTCCCAAACGACTGTAGGGTAAAAAGAGAAATCAAATCTTCAGTTGTAGAACATTTTTAAAACATTTATATGACAACACTTAGAGTCCTCCTCAGAGGGGTAAAAATCATGGTTACAGAACCAGAATTCTCACCCTCGGCACTGTTGACATTCTGAGGTACATGATCGCTGCTGGGACATCTTGTGCTTCTTGGGATGTTCAGCAGTGTCCCCGCCCCTCTGCCACTAGATACTAGTAGCCACACCCCACACCCAGTGAAAAACCAGAAATGTCTCCTGCATGGCAAACATGTCCCTGTTTGAACTTGTACCCTAGATACTTACACTGTTAAAAAAAAAAATACGAAAATGAGTACATTGTTTAACTGGAAAACCTAGAGGAAAAGCAGCATGATACCGGAAGTCAGTATGAATAATGGAAGATGCTCAGTCGTGTCTGATTCTCTGAGACCCATGGACAAGCCATGGAATCCTCCACGCAAGAATACTGAAGCCGCTAGCCTTTTCCTTCACCAGGGATCTTCCCAGCATGGGGGTATACCCTAAACCTCCCACATCACAGGCCGATTCTTTACCATCTAAGCCACCAGGGAAGCTCAAGAATAGTAGAGTGGATAGCCTATCCCTTCTCCAGGGGATCATCCCGACCCAGGAATTGAACCAGGGTCTCCTGCATTGCAAGTGGATTCTTTACCAGCTGAGCTACAAGGGAAGCCCACAAGATGAACAGAGAGAAAAGCGAAATTTAATAAACAGAAAAGTTGTCAAATTGATTTGTTTAAATATAAGAACTGGTTCTTTGGAAGTTAAAATTACCTTTCAAGAAGGAATATTTTAAGAAAACAATAAATGTTTACAATATTACAATTGAGGATAGGAATTTAAAACCATAGAGTGGGTTAAAAAATATAGTAATATTATCCCAATTATGTACTATGAGTGTTAAAATCTGGATGAAGTGTACACTTTTCTAAATGTACCTGTGTGTGTGTTTACAAAACCAAATGAATTCAAGAGAATATGGAAACTAAGATAGACTTCCATGGCAAATATTGTCAAAAAGCCCTGTGCCTCAGATGGTTTTATGTCTGAACTATTTCAGTTCTCTAAGGAAAAACAGTCGTTTCTTTGTTATTTATACTCTTCCAGGACATAAAGAAAAAGGAAACAACTCATTTTTTCCCCTAAAGCTGACCATCACACAAAAAACAGTATTTGACAAAGATAACTCTAAAAGGTGGAAACTATGAGATACATAAATATGAAAGTTCTTCAGAAATGAAGAAATGCCAAATTCAAACAAATACAGGCAAGGGTAGATAGCAGTGTTCACTCCAGACTCCACTGAATTCAAGGCAAAAATGAGATAGTTTACAGTAATACTGCAGTTTAATCTGTAACAAAAATATAATTAGCAGGGTTTTGTTTTTTTTTTTCAAGAAAAACCAACATCAAATTCCCAAAACAAAACCTTCAATCATTAAAGAAAGATTTTGATGGAAACAGAAATGTTACTGACAGCTTTGACAAAACCAAAGGAATCGAAATAATCACCACTGATAGGACAGAGAAATGTTACCCTATTATGTTCATCTACAAACACAGCTCTCCTGTGCCCTTAAATACTGTGAAATAATACAAACTTTAAACATACTTAAGAGGATGGGAAGAACTGGGAGGTCGGGATTGACATGTGTGCACGACGTGTATAAAACAGATCATGAGAACCTACTCTGTCGCACAGGGAGCTCTCCTCCGTGTTCTGTGGTGACCTGCATGGGAAGGAAATCCAAAACAGACTGGATATTGTATAGGTGTAGCTGGTTGACTTTGCTGCACTGCAGAAACTAACACAACATTGTAAAGCAACTATGGTGGTGGGGCTTCCGTCACAAAGTCATGTCTGACTCTTTCCAACCCCATGGACTGTGGCCTGCCTGGCTCTTCTCTCCATGGGCCCTCCCGGCAAGAATACTGGAGTGGTTGCCATTACCTACTCCAAGGGGTCTTCCCCATCCATGGGTCAAGTCTGCATCTCCTGCTTGGCAGGCAGATTCTTTACCACGGAGCCCCCTGGGAAGCCCGTACGTGGAATAAGCCAGACACAAAAGGACAGATATTGTATGATTCCACTTCAATGAAGTACCTAGACTGGTCGAATTCATAGAGACAGAAAGCAGAATGGTGACTGCCAGGGACAGGATCAGCAGGAATGGGCAGGAATATGTAAGGGGTGCAGAGTTTTGGTTTTGCCAGATGAAGAGGGTTCAGTGGATAGATGGTGGTGACGGCTGCACAGCGGTGTGAATGCACTTAATGCCTCGGAACTGTAGACGCAAAAATAGTTAGAATGTAAGTTTTATGTTATGCACGTTTTACTACAATAAAAAAGAATGTTTGAGTCCTAAAGGAAACTCAGATAAATTCTCGAAAGTGCAAAGAAACAGATCATATTGCTTGATCACTTCTCTTACTAGAAATTGCTAGCTAAAGGGAAAGAAACAACAAAAAATTTTAGTCTCAGACATTTCACAACTCTTCTTAAACATGGATTGAATGAGAGAGGAAATTAAAACTAAAAATTAAAAATAAATACATTAAACAATAATGAAAATCCCATAGATGAAGTCTAAGAAAAGCTAAGGTTGTGTTCAGAGGACAATTCATTAAAAATGTTACCCTGTACTGTGAAATAATACAAACTTTAAACATACTTAAGAGGATGGGAAGAACTGGGAGGTCGGGATTGACATGTGTGCACGACGTGTATAAAACAGATCATGAGAACCTACTCTGTCGCACAGGGAGCTCTCCTCCGTGTTCTGTGGTGACCTGCATGGGAAGGAAATCCAAAACAGACTGGATATTGTATAGGTGTAGCTGGTTGACTTTGCTGCACTGCAGAAACTAACACAACATTGTAAAGCAACTATGGTGGTGGGGCTTCCGTCACAAAGTCATGTCTGACTCTTTCCAACCCCATGGACTGTGGCCTGCCTGGCTCTTCTCTCCATGGGCCCTCCCGGCAAGAATACTGGAGTGGTTGCCATTACCTACTCCAAGGGGTCTTCCCCATCCATGGGTCAAGTCTGCATCTCCTGCTTGGCAGGCAGATTCTTTACCACGGAGCCCCCTGGGAAGCCCGTACGTGGAATAAGCCAGACACAAAAGGACAGATATTGTATGATTCCACTTCAATGAAGTACCTAGACTGGTCGAATTCATAGAGACAGAAAGCAGAATGGTGACTGCCAGGGACAGGATCAGCAGGAATGGGCAGGAATATGTAAGGGGTGCAGAGTTTTGGTTTTGCCAGATGAAGAGGGTTCAGTGGATAGATGGTGGTGACGGCTGCACAGCGGTGTGAATGCACTTAATGCCTCGGAACTGTAGACGCAAAAATAGTTAGAATGTAAGTTTTATGTTATGCACGTTTTACTACAATAAAAAAGAATGTTTGAGTCCTAAAGGAAACTCAGATAAATTCTCGAAAGTGCAAAGAAACAGATCATATTGCTTGATCACTTCTCTTACTAGAAATTGCTAGCTAAAGGGAAAGAAACAACAAAAAATTTTAGTCTCAGACATTTCACAACTCTTCTTAAACATGGATTGAATGAGAGAGGAAATTAAAACTAAAAATTAAAAATAAATACATTAAACAATAATGAAAATCCCATAGATGAAGTCTAAGAAAAGCTAAGGTTGTGTTCAGAGGACAATTCATAGTGTAAAAGATGTTTGTGAACACTGAGAAGGAAAATAATGAATTGAAAATGTGACGGATCATTGAGAGGGAAGCAACACTAACAAATCTGCAAAAAATCAGAGGAACAGAGATTAATAAATGTAAAATAACTAGATAACGATACTATAAAGAGGTGAATAAAGACAAAATAAAAGAATTAGAAAGCAGAGGAGTAGACCTGATAAACATATTTCAGATTTGATTCTTTTAAGGAGGAAGAAAAAAAATCCCATGAAATAAAATAGAAAATAAACTGCTCTAGAAAAGAATAAGTGAAAGGAAGACACAGATACTAGATATTAGAAATTAGAATTTAACCGCAAATTAGAGAAAATAAAAATAATTATAAGAATATGCAAACTGGTATGCTTCACTGAGCAGTATGTGTGTGATATAAATACATTAAAACTTTTTAGGTGAGCAGTACACACCATTCTAAATATGTTTAGTATGAGAAATGCTTATATGTAAGAATCAGTAGCCATCCTTATATTTCAGAAATAGCCAGTTAGAAAATATCCTGGGGAATATCTAGTAAGAAAACTACTCACCCATGGTGGGGAAAACGTGCAAGCTTTCTTAAGGGATTTATTTATTCTATGTATTTAACAAAACCTTACACAATTTAGGGCTTACTATATGCCAGGCACATTTAATCGTTAACAATCCTAGAAGATAGGTTTAATCATTATTCACATTTTTCAGATGAAACCAGTAAGGCACAGAGAGGTTAAATAATTTTGCCAAAGTCACCGGGCACATAAGCGGCCGAACCAGGATTCAAAATGCAGTTGGCTTCCCATATCTGTGCTCTTTGCTGTCATGCCTCGTAAGGAATAAATGCAAAGATATACCGTGTTCCAGGAGGGAAGACCAGTATCATAGGATGATCGGTGCAGAGCTGGACTGTGTTCTCTTGCAAGGGCTGAGATGCTGACCGGCTGTCCAGGGTGACTAGCGACAGAATGGCGCCCCCTAGAGGTGCAGTGAATCACGCAGTAGTCAGAACAGAGTGGACGTTCACCCACAGGGGATCTGTGCGGAAGGCACAGCTCAGAGTGGACGCCCTCCTCTGAGTCTGATAAGGCAGATGTGCTGGTCCTCCTAACTCAGCATGCGACCTCCTCCTCTCTCAGATCCAGGAGATGGTCCACTCGGAGGTTGCTGCCTATGACTCGGGCCGACCCGGGCCCCTGCTGGGCCGCCCAGCGATGCTGGCCAGCCACATGAGCGCCCTCAGCCAGTCCCAGCTCATTTCTCAGATGGGCATCCGGAGCGGCATCGCCCACAGCTCCCCATCACCCCCAGGGAGCAAGTCAGCGACCCCGTCTCCCTCCAGTTCAACTCAGGAGGAGGAGTCAGAAGCGCATTTCAAGGTAGGTTGGCATGGAGATGCAAAGGTTTAAGATGCCTTAGAATACCTTCCCATCACCCAGGGGAAGGCCCTGGATGGAAATGGGCATCACCTACCCCTAGAAAAGACCTTAAGAGTATGACTACCCTTTTCTGGAAAACAAGGAAAATCGGGAAAAACATGATGAAGTCTTATTCCTCAGTGGCCAGTGGGTCATTTCAGTGGTATTGACAGGATTGGCAGGCTCCTCAGGGCCACATCTTGTGGCCACTTTGACTCTTCAAGAGATCCAAAGTGCTGGATGATCCAGCAGAGGGCGCCTCTGGGCATCACTGTGGAGGGAGCCCTGAGAATGACCCCTCTTGGGGGACATGGCCCCTCACTGTATCTCTGGAACCAGGGGTTGTCCCGCTTCATCAGGAACACCCCAGGGAAGGCGAGCTCCCCACCTGTCCAGCTCCTGTCCTTTCTTTGCACTGACTCTAAAAGTCTCCCTCCCTGTCAAAGAGCATCTTGTTTTACTGGAGCAGAAAACAGAGATCCAGAAAGACCAAGGTTGGATGGGCTGGCCCAGAATATCCCAGTGAGCTGCTGGTAGAATCAAGACTTGCTCCCACAATGCCTGCCTCCCTTTCTTTTTCATAAGAGCCTCTCACCTCTTTCCACGTGGTGGCCTTACAGCCCCCTGAGGGCAGTAACCGTGGCACCCGTGCCATCCAGCAGAGACCCTGCCTCCACTGGGGTGGGTAGCTCTGGATCCTGGTCCAGCTTCATCCCCAGAAACACTTGGTCTATAGTGTAGTCTAGGGAGCAGGTGCTTTTAATTTAATTTTTATTTAACAAACCCTTCTAAAACACTTCCATGGGTCAGACACTGTTCGAAGGACATGACCGGCATTGACCAATGCAGTCTTCTTCACAGCCCTGTGTGGTAGGTGCTTTTATTAACTCTGATTGGCAGATGGGGAAACCGAGGCACAGAACGGTTAAGTAACGCATCTAGTGTCACAGAACCAGGGTTTGAACGCAGGCAGTTGAGGTCTGGCCCCAGCGTCTGCGCCACCTGCAGTGCCCCATCTGCTCGGCAGACAGAATGAGGCTTGGAGAGATCGGTGACCGCAGAGAAACACTCAGGAACAGGACTGATGTGGCCATCGACGGCCCCTCACTGCTCCTTGGCCATGCAGACCTGAGGCTTGTCCATGGGCCCACAGTTTCCTTATCAATTTATGAGATCACCTTCATTTTCTTGGAGCATCAGAGCCACTGTCTTTGCACCAGGATCCAGGGCCTTTGACCCAAATCCCTGTCCCTGGGTGGCCTGGAAGTCCTCGTCTGGGGGGGCATTCTCACCCCCTCCCCATCCTGGAAGCCGGGTGCTCACAGTATTGGGGTCCTAGAGTCTGACTGAGTCCGAGGCCAGGGATCCAGGGAGAGGTCATCCTGGTGACAGGTACTTTAACCTCACTCCCGTCCAGCAACTTCAAGGGGGTCCAGGAGACCAAGCCACCTGCCCCAAGTTGCACAGCTGACATGTGGTGGAAGAGACCACTCTTACTCAATCAAACATAATCATTGGGGATTATTTGTGATCACTGTTAAAAAAAAAAGTGCATATCCAAAACTTGGAAATAGTACGAAAACAGGTACCTGCACATTCTTTCAATGGCATATCACAGCCTCGTCTAACAGGCTCAAGAATCATCTGATTCTCTGCGAGACTATACCTTTGTTTTGATTACACCATCATTATTGACTAGGGGCTTTTATATTCCGTAAAGGGAGATGTTAACTTGAGGGGGAAAATGACAAAGATGTACAGATTTTTGTCTGATTACAAGGCAAATTAGTTTTTCCCTGTAGAGACACAAATGACTTCTGTCCAGCAGAAAGGACTGAAAGCCCAGAGGTGATGGTTTTATTGCTCTATAGGCCCATTCAGTCCAGTGAGTTCACTCACTCAGTCGTGTCTGGCCCTTTAAGCGGTGGAACTAGTTTCTTTCGCTTGTTTTTTTTTTTTTTTTTTTGAATGAATTTTACCATCATTCTGATTCTCATTGATGAGTCAAAGTGAAAAACCCAGGGATTGTACCCAGGGCGTGCGTGGGCATGAGCTTGTGTGTGATTTGTGGGGGTGTGTTCAAGCCTGGGGTAGGGGGTTGGCTAGGGCACTGTCAGCGTGTGAGCAGGAGTGGGCAAGCCAGGAAAAGCTGAGCAAAGTCCAGCTAAGCCTCAGGCTGGGTCGGGCCTCCTTTAGCAGGAGATCCGGGACATCTCTGGTTTTCTGACTCCTCTCACCCGGGCAGATGTCAGGAGAAAAGAGACCCTCAGCCGACCCTGGCAAAAAGGCCAAGAACCCAAAGAAGAAGAAGAAGAAAGACCCCAATGAGCCGCAGAAACCTGTGTCAGCCTACGCACTCTTCTTCAGAGACACTCAGGCCGCCATCAAGGGACAGAACCCCAGCGCGACCTTCGGGGATGTGTCCAAAATCGTGGCCTCCATGTGGGACAGCTTGGGAGAGGAGCAGAAGCAGGTGAGCCCCCATCCCTTTCTGGACCATCCCCCGAGACTGCGGTCAGACTTGGAAGGTCTGAACCAGGCCCAGCCTCTGGAACTAGAGACTCCTGCAGAGGGCTCTACTGGGCTCAGTTTGCCAATCTGTAAACTGGAGAGGTAGGGCTGATCCAGTGTGGCTGATCCAGTTTGGCTGTTGTGTAGCTACATTCCCTAGTGACTTGGTTAAGTGGGGAGGGAACTGGACCTCAGCTTCCTCATCTGTTAAATGAGAACAAGCATCTCCATCCATCCTGTGCTTCCAAATCTGAGGCTGGGGTCCACGTCAGAGCTTTCCTACCCACTGGCTGTAGGCCTATGGCCTTCCCTCAAGGGCCTGCAGTGGGGATAGAAACAGACCTAGCTCAGAGGTCAGTGCCTGTAACCAGCCATCGGAGCTCAGCCAGATCACCTGGCCTCTCCCCGATATCGCCCACATCTTGGATCTTTCAGGCCTACAAGAGGAAGACTGAAGCAGCAAAGAAGGAGTATCTTAAGGCTCTGGCAGCCTACAGGGCCAGCCTCGTCTCCAAGGTAATACCTGGAATCCCTAAGCCCGGCCCTTGAGGGATGGAGCAAGAGCCTAGGTCCATGGGAATGGCCAGCACCATAGGTCTTGGAAGGGATGGGTAAGACCACTGTGGTCCCTTCTCCAGGCTTCTCAGGTGGTGCTAGTGATAGAGAACCCGCCTGCCAATGCAGGAAGCAGAAGAGACAGGGGTCTGATCCCTGGGTCTGGAAGATCCCCTGGAGGAGGGCAGGCAACCCACTCCAGTATTCTTGCCTGGAGCATCCCCTTGGGCAGAGGAGCCCGGAGGGCTTCCGTCCATGGGGTCGCATAGAGTCAGACGCTACTGAAGCGACTTAGCACACATGCGGGCGGTCCCTTCTCCAGGGCGCCTCCTGTGTGCCCCGCTCATGCTGGGCACTTTACATGCACCTCATTTCATAGGCCTCTTCCAACAAGAACCTGATCCACAGAGGAGTTAAACAACCTGCCTGGAAGTATCCAGTTTATTAGATGGCTGTACTAGGATTCACACCCAGTGTTCCCCGTCTTCAGATTTGGCCTTTACTCCTGTCCTGCACTCAGCCTCCTCTGTGGACACCAGCACCACAGGAGGCGCAGCCTGGTGGGGGTGGGCGGGCCAAGCTGGGGAGGGAGGTGGTCTGGCAGCTGCTCCAGGGAACATACCTTCTGAGTGAGGCCATAAAGGGTCAAGCAAAGAGGGTGTCCCAAACCAAGAGAACAGTCCATGCAAAGGCACAGAGGCTGGGGAAAGCCTAAGCAGAGGGGAACCCAGCTGGAGGACACGCGTCCCTTGGGCCAGGCTGAGAAGCATGGGTGCGCCCGTGGGAAGGGGAACCCCCAGGCGTAAAGCAGGGGGTGGTTGGATGGTCAGAACCAAGGGTGGTGGGTCCTGATTGATCTCTAGTGAGTCCCCAGCTCTCCTCCGAGGGACCCGAGAGCCAGCCAGTAGCCATGCCATTGGTTTATAAAACCACGTGGTCTCATTGTCCAAGTTCCTGCTTGTCCACCTTCTCCAGAGTGATTGGTGTCTGTCTCCTTCCAGAGCTCCCCTGACCAGGGTGAGACCAAGAGCGCTCCGGCCAACCCGCCAGCCAAGATGCTCCCCACCAAGCAGTCCGTGTACGCCATGCCGGGCCTGGCCTCCTTCCTGACCCCGTCCGATCTGCAGGCCTTCCGCAGCGGGGCCTCGCCCGCCAGCCTCGCCCGGACGCTGGGCTCCAAGTCGCTGCTGCCGGGCCTCAGCGCATCCCCGCCCCCGCCCCCCTCCTTTCCTCTCAGCAGCCCCCTGCACCAGCAGCTTCCACTGCCCCCCCACGCCCAGGGGACCCTCCTCAGCCCACCTGTCAGCATGTCCCCGGCCCCCCAGCCTCCTGTCCTGCCCACTCCCATGGCACTCCAGGTGCAGCTGGCCGTGAGCCCCTCACCTCCAGGGCCACAGGTAAGCGGGTACCCCTGGGGAGAGCCCTTTGCAAAAAGGGGAGGCAACTTGGGATTCCAAATACTGGCCCTGCCACGCATAGACTGTGAAACCTCAGCCTTGGCACTGAGCCTTTCTAAGCCTCAGTTCCCACATCTGTGAAATGGGGCGAGTACACCTTTCCTGAGATGCACAGGCTGAGAGGACAGTTGGCACATTGCCAGGCAGGTTCTTCAGCTTCTAGGGGTATCCCAAGCCCTCCTCCCCAAGCTTCTGCCCATTTCTGTTCTCTGGACAGAGAGGCTGAGGCCACAGAGTCCTAGCTCCTGCTCTCCCCAAAGCCTTTGAAGCCTGACCCTCCCCCCTAACTGCTCCACAGATACTCCACAGACACTTGCTTGACCCTGGGAGGTCACACAGCCCAGTAAGTCCATTTTATAGAGTGGGAAACTGAGGTCCTGAAACGGAAAGTCCTTCACCACCTCCCCACCCATGCAGCTAAGACAAAGATTGGATTTTCCAGAATGTGCTCTGCCAGAGGAGAGAAAGAAGTGTTCAGGCAGAGAGACAAAGCAGAAATGATTACTAAGCCGGGGAGGAGTCCTCACGAAAGCCTCAGACGTCCACAGCCCCCTCCCCTCCTTGACGGCCAAGGGGCCCCCTTTGCTGCCTCTTTGCTCATTGCTTCCTCCTCCTCCCCTTCGGCAGGACTTCCCTCACATCTCCGAGTTCCCCAGCGGTTCTGGCTCCCGCTCCCCTGGCCCGTCCAACCCCGCGAGCAGCGGAGACTGGGACAGCAGCTACCCCAGCACCGAGTGTGGCATCAGCACCTGCAGGTCGGCTCCCACCCCCACCCCTGCCCCACCCGCGGCTGATGCCGCCCCTGTCCTGCTGCTGAGTCCCCTGAGGCTCGGGCGACGGGTGGGGAAAGGCAAGGAGGACACTGCAGATCCCTGTCACCCTGCGGGAGGGCCTCGCGGGCACCGGCCGTCAGGAGAGGACGCAGAACAAAGCCAGGCCTCAGAGGGACTCAGCCCGCTGGGTCCAGGCCTTAGAGGAAACTGGGGCCTGTCTTCACCCCTGCTATTTTTCCTTCCATCCTGTTAGTCTTTTGCCTTTTTTTTTTTTTATTGGTAGTTTTCCCTGGTGGCTCAGATGGTAAAGAATCTGCCTGCTAATGCAAGAGACTTGAGTTCGATCCCTGGGTCAGGGAGATCCCCTGGAGAAGGGAATGGCAACCCACTCCAACATTCTTTCCTGGAGGATTCCATGGACAGATTTATTTATTTTTGGCTGCACTGGGTCGTCATTGCAGCACGCTGGCTCTAGAGCACCGGTTCAGTAGTTGTGGCCCAGGAGCTTATTGCCTCACAACATGTGGGATCTTCCGGGAGCAGGGATTGAACCCTTGTCTCCTGCACTGGCAGGCGGATTCTTCACTGGACCACCAGGGAAGTCGCCCCCTTGTTGGTTCCCCCTCTACCCCCGCGAGTGCTTCCACGTGACATTCACAGCTAGAGTGCCCTCTTTGGTCGGCTTCCCCAGAAGCAGAGCCTGAGGCATGAATTTGGGAGCCTGTGCTGATGCACATTTGTTCCTGGAGAGCCTGCTGGTGGTGTAGGGACCCGGAAGCGGCCAGGGCAAGGAGGAGCCTGGCGTGGAGGGCGTGGTCTCAACCGGTGATTGGCTTTGACCGGGTCTTGCCAGAGCTCCGGGCCCCAATCACAGCACAGACTTGGTCCCACCTTTTAAAAAATAATTCTTATTACTTTTGGCCACATGGCATGGCATTCAGGATCTTCGTTCCCAAACCAGAGATCGAACCCGAGCTCCTGTAGTGGAAGCGCAGAGATTTGGTCCCATTTTAAAGTTCGAGCTTTATATGCCCCGGGTGCTGAGGACCGGGATACCCTCTGCCAGGATTCCAAGAGGGGCGTTTGGTTCCGCCGGGTGGATAGTTAGGACAGGACCGGTTCAGACCCTCGCTTGTCATCAGAGGGGCAGATGAATCCAGGGAGGGGGTGAGGGTCCAGGTGTCCCGATGCACCCGGGACTCTGTGTGCACCCCCCTGAGGGTCAAGGGGCGCCTGGAGTCGGACGGCCGGGCGGTCACATCGGCTCTGACAGGCCCTCCTTTCTCCCTCAGCCTGCTTCCCAGGGATAAATCGCTCTACCTCACCTAAGCCCGCCTCCCTGTCCTCCCTGAGGCTTGCTGGAAGGGCACTGCTCAGAGCCTGAAGGGCTGACAGCAGAAAAGAGGCCTTGGCAGGAAGCAGGGTGCAGGAGCCGAAGCAGTGACGCGTCCGCCCGGGGCTGAGGCTCTTCCGCACCTCCCAGCAGACTCTGCCGAGCCCGCCCAGAGAACCTGCAGGAGCCTCCCGCCTCTTGACCGCTTGCTCCAGGGTTCCCGTGGACCCTGCTCCTCGCCCTGCCACCGTACCCTCTGTCCGGACGTCTGGCCCAACCCGCGGTCGCCCGAGCTGCCCCTGGACAGGTGGCTCTGCAGCAGAACCCCGGTCCCCCACCCCATGCACGGGGCGGGGGCCGGCTCCGCGCCAGACGTTACAGTGTGAACAAGACATTATGACACGTGTGAACTGTTGGCTCCGTGTAAGTACTAGTTAACTAAGTGTTTTAGAAGCTGTGCTGAAGACACCTGTAAGATTATTTTGTTGGGGTGGGGTGGGGAGTAGATTCCTTTAAGGTAAAAAGCATTTTATATGACCCTTAGCCCATTTTTTTTAAGTTTTATCTTAAGGGAGACTGCACAAAAGAGGCTGCCAAACCATTTCACCGTCTGTACAGCCGGAACGGGATGATTTATAGCCACACTCAGAGACATGGCGCTTTTTCTTTTTTAAAAAATCATACATTCATCTATTTAAAACAGCCAAAATGACTTCCGTCTATTTTGGAGGAACAATCGAGAATAAAACCGCAGTTTATCCTGAAGTGTGTGTGCTTTGGGTTTGGGTTTGGGTTTGGGTTTGGGTTCTTGGTGTTCACGGCTGTCTTCTGCCCCTGCAGATGTCTGTCTCGGTGCCCAGTGCTTCTCTCACGTTTCTTTATAATAAAACGTATGAAAAGTTGGAAACCAGCCTGTCTCTCCTTACGCTCGCTAAGCCAGGAGCAGCGGTCCTTGATGGTAGCTTCACCACGACAGAAACCCTGGTGTCGGTCAGATGGAGGGCAAAGTCCCACATTCCCTTTCCCTGCCCCCGAGGGTCTCCGTGGGCGACAGAGCCTCTGTCCGTCGTCCAAAACCATTCCCTTGTGACTCGGCTGGCACCAGGGCGACCAGGGCTCCCAGCAGAAAAGAGGCCTTGGCAGGAAGCAGGGTGCAGGAGCCGAAGCAGTGACGCGTCCGCCCGGGGCTGAGGCTCTTCCGCACCTCCCAGCAGACTCTGCCGAGCCCGCCCAGAGAACCTGCAGGAGCCTCCCGCCTCTTGACCGCTTGCTCCAGGGTTCCCGTGGACCCTGCTCCTCGCCCTGCCACCGTACCCTCTGTCCGGACGTCTGGCCCAACCCGCGGTCGCCCGAGCTGCCCCTGGACAGGTGGCTCTGCAGCAAAACCCCCGGTCCCCCACCCCATGCACGGGGCGGGGGCCGGCTCCGCGCCAGACGTTACAGTGTGAACAAGACATTATGACACGTGTGAACTGTTGGCTCCGTGTAAGTACTAGTTAACTAAGTGTTTTAGAAGCTGTGCTGAAGACACCTGTAAGATTATTTTGTTGGGGTGGGGTGGGGAGTAGATTCCTTTAAGGTAAAAAGCATTTTATATGACCCTTAGCCCTTTTTTTTAAGTTTTATCTTAAGGGAGACTGCACAAAAGAGGCTGCCAAACCATTTCACCGTCTGTACAGCCGGAACGGGATGATTTATAGCCACACTCAGAGACATGGCGCTTTTTCTTTTTTAAAAAATCATACATTCATCTATTTAAAACAGCCAAAATGACTTCCGTCTATTTTGGAGGAACAATCGAGAATAAAACCGCAGTTTATCCTGAAGTGTGTGTGCTTTGGGTTTGGGTTTGGGTTTGGGTTTGGGTTCTTGGTGTTCACGGCTGTCTTCTGCCCCTGCAGATGTCTGTCTCGGTGCCCAGTGCTTCTCTCACGTTTCTTTATAATAAAACGTATGAAAAGTTGGAAACCAGCCTGTCTCTCCTTACGCTCGCTAAGCCAGGAGCAGCGGTCCTTGATGGTAGCTTCACCACGACAGAAACCCTGGTGTCGGTCAGATGGAGGGCAAAGTCCCACATTCCCTTTCCCTGCCCCCGAGGGTCTCCGTGGGCGACAGAGCCTCTGTCCGTCGTACCATTTGGAGAAGGGGACCACGATGGTGCCAGCACGTGGGCCCCTGTGACGACTCCGGGTCTCTGGCACCGAGGGCTGGCCACCCAGGGAGCTCCCATTGGCAGGGGACCACAGTGCGCCCCTCCCGACCACCCCCTTACCTCCGACGGAGCTTCTGTCCTCTGGAAGTTTCCACTCTGGTGGAGGTGTGAGGGGGTTCATGGCAGTGGGACCCACCCCCAGGGCGTCCAGAGGGACCCCAACTATAGCCAGAATCCTACAGGGGAACCTCTTAACTAGCTTTCCTGATAGATGTTAGGAGGTGATACTGCACAATAAAGTTACAATTATTTGACTATTTTAACTATTACCTGGAAAAATCACCTTTGCCTGCTGTGGAGGAGCTTTGGGGAGACTGCAACTCTTGGGCCTCATGACACAGCTATTTGGAGGTGGGGGGCAGGTGTTGGCACCCCGAACCAGGCCTGTGACCAGGACAGTGGATGCTCCGGGGTCTGGTGCCTCATTGTCCAGTCACGTGACCTTCTCATCGCCCAGGTAACAATTCCGGGGACAAGGCACAACTTGAACAGTTTCCTCACTGGAGGGCATGTTGTAATCAACTTTGAAAAAGGAAAAAAAAAAAAAAAGGAAAATCAGCCAAATGAACAAAACCGACATGCTGTCGTGTCAGTAACATCGTTGCAATGTGAAGCATAAATATTTCATGTGGTTACAATTTCCTGTGTGGAGCTTGTCAGTAACACACAGATGACTTAGAGATTTTAATATTCAACTCTCATTTACATTAATACGTTGGAGAAAACAGCATCATTGGATCACTGAGATCCACGTAGATGGTCCCAAATAACAAGAGTGCGAGGTTATTGGATTCTTGTTCCGGAGGTGGACACTCCCATCTGCTCACCAACACCCATCGCCGCACCAGGGTCTCAAGGTTCCTTTGGTCACGTGCTGACGCTGGCCTCCCCCTCACCTCCAAGGATGCTCGGAAGCAGCCAGATGGAGTTTGAAAACCCTGCCTACAGATACCAGTGGCTGGTCAAGTGAGTGTGCCTTGGGGCCCCAGAAAGGGGAAGCAGAGCCCACGGACAGTGGAAGGTACAAGAAGGTCAGTTTCAGGGCTAGGAAGTCCATGATGCCATCTATAGGGAATGCTGGTGGTGCCCATCCAGACCCCTTTATGGGCCATCACCCATCCTCGTGGACTTGGTGTACTGCAGTCCATGGGGTTTCAAAGAGTCGCATATGACTGACTCAGCTGACCCGTCCTCTGGCTTGGAGTGTTGGCTGCTCGCCGTTCACGGCTCTGTCCTAGTCATTGCCCTGGAGAAGGAGGGGATACTCCATGCCCACAGCTAATGACCAAATAATGGAGCAGCCACCTGCGTGGTGCCACACCTGCTGCAGAGCTCCCGGGTGACCATGATGCAGAGCTCTCCGTGTGTCCTTAGCTCTTCTCCCCACAACCCTGCTTACCTCACTCCCCCACTCCGAGCACTCACCTGGTAAATGTGACCCACAAACCCCATCTCAGGTTCTGTTTCTCAGGCAATGGACCTACGATCCTAGCTGAGCAGAGCGGGGCCACATCAATAACATTTCATATGCTTTCACTGGCTCTGGCCCTGACTTGAAATGCAAGACTTTCAGCAACCCAAGCCTTATGCAACGGGATCTAGGTTCTCCTGTGTTCACAAAGAAACCCTCTCAGGACTTCCTGGGTGGTCCTGTGGCTGAAACTCCACACTCCCAATGCAGGCGCCCGGACTTGATCCCTGGTGGGGGAACTAGTTCCCACATGCCGCAACAAAAGCTCCTACATGCCGCCATGAAGAACACAGATCCCGTGTGGGGCAACGAAGACCCAGTGCAGCCAAAAAAGAAATCAGCTCTCTCCCCCAGAAGCAGTGTCTGCTGCCTCTTCCTGTCCTGTCCAGAGATGATGCTGACACCGCCCATGGAACCTCCAGAAGCCCGATGCCTCACCTGCCATAAAACACAGGCTTCTTCTGCAGATTCCCCAACCGCCCTGTTCCCCAAAGCAGCCATCCTGGCTCAGAATAGACCAGTCCTTTGGTCACGTGCTGCGCTGGCCTCCCCTCACCTCCAAGGATGCTCGGAAGCAGCCAGATGGAGTTTGAAAACCCTGCCTACAGATACCAGTGGCTGGTCAAGTGAGTGTGCCTTGGGGCCCCAGAAAGGGGAAGCAGAGCCCACGGACAGTGGAAGGTACAAGAAGGTCAGTTTCAGGGCTAGGAAGTCCATGATGCCATCTATAGGGAATGCTGGTGGTGCCCATCCAGACCCCTTTATGGGCCATCACCCATCCTCGTGGACTTGGTGTACTGCAGTCCATGGGGTTTCAAAGAGTCGCATATGACTGACTCAGCTGACCCGTCCTCTGGCTTGGAGTGTTGGCTGCTCGCCGTTCACGGCTCTGTCCTAGTCATTGCCCTGGAGAAGGAGGGGATACTCCATGCCCACAGCTAATGACCAAATAATGGAGCAGCCACCTGCGTGGTGCCACACCTGCTGCAGAGCTCCCGGGTGACCATGATGCAGAGCTCTCCGTGTGTCCTTAGCTCTTCTCCCCACAACCCTGCTTACCTCACTCCCCCACTCCGAGCACTCACCTGGTAAATGTGACCCACAAACCCCATCTCAGGTTCTGTTTCTCAGGCAATGGACCTACGATCCTAGCTGAGCAGAGCGGGGCCACATCAATAACATTTCATATGCTTTCACTGGCTCTGGCCCTGACTTGAAATGCAAGACTTTCAGCAACCCAAGCCTTATGCAACGGGATCTAGGTTCTCCTGTGTTCACAAAGAAACCCTCTCAGGACTTCCTGGGTGGTCCTGTGGCTGAAACTCCACACTCCCAATGCAGGCGCCCGGACTTGATCCCTGGTGGGGGAACTAGTTCCCACATGCCGCAACAAAAGCTCCTACATGCCGCCATGAAGAACACAGATCCCGTGTGGGGCAACGAAGACCCAGTGCAGCCAAAAAAGAAATCAGCTCTCTCCCCCAGAAGCAGTGTCTGCTGCCTCTTCCTGTCCTGTCCAGAGATGATGCTGACACCGCCCATGGAACCTCCAGAAGCCCGATGCCTCACCTGCCATAAAAACACAGGCTTCTTCTGCAGATTCCCCAACCGCCCCTGTTCCCCCAAAGCAGCCATCCTGGCTCAGAATAGACCAGCTACTGCTGCAGCCACGGCGCCCCCTATCTGCCAACAGCAGTCTATGGCCTGGACCCACCAATCACATGTTAGTGGCTGGTCCCTTAGTGCAAGGTCCCTGATGTTGTGAGGACCCTCAGCTCCTGCCTGCAGCCCGCTGCCCCCCGCCTCTTCCCACTGTCTATGGAGCTGACCCACAAAGCAAAACTGCTTGCCCTTCCTGGTGCTGAATGCCTGATTCAGCTGCCTGAGCATTTCAGCTCCCTTACAAACACCCCGGAATCCTAGCAAGGGCCATAGCAGCAGCAAAGGCCAAGCCTCCCATCCCGGAAGGAAGGCATGGTTGCTCCTAAGATTGCCCAACATTAACCCGTCAGTCGAGGGCTCCGTCTGAATTTCCACATTAGATCAGAAGTGGGCACCATGGCACCGATGGATTTTCTGATTAATTTTCAGAGTCCAGGATGTTACAATTGTTTGTTCATTCAGCAGGAATACAAACACCTGAGCAGTTACTCTCTGCCAGGCCCTCAGCTGAGCACCTGGGAGCCAGCTGGAATGGGACACAGATTCTGCCAGTCTAAGAGCTTAAAGCAAGTTGGGGAGGCCGAGAATGAAAACAATACTATTTAAGTAATCATCAACTTATACATTTATATCATAAATCGTAAACAAACATTTAAAGCTCTTATGTGGCCAGTGCAAAAAGAGGGAGCCAGAAGAAAGCAGAAGAGAGGGCCCAGTCCAGCCGGGGTCTGCCAAGGCTTCCTGGAGGCCCTCCCAGCTCCAGCCGCCCCCTCCACAGGAAGCAGATGTGGATGGAGCCAGGATGCTGGCACCAAGAGGAGACATCCCTGCACCCATCCTTCAGCAGCCCCAGGTATGAGCTTGTGGGGACAGTGATGTTTGGCCTCATCTGCAAATCAATTTTACCTTAGAGGCAGCCCTGGTCGCAGCACTGAGCCATTGGAGCTGTTTCCTCCAGCCAACATATTGTATGCAAATAACTAATGAATAAGAAGGGTGCTCTGGGATGTTGATAAATGCTCTGGGATGTTGATAAATGCTCTGAGGACAACCTAAGAGAGGGGTGGGTGGAGGGAGCTTGTGGCCACTTCAGACAGAGGAGGGAGAGCCAAGCAGAGCCCTGAGGAGGCAGAGGAAACAGCAGTGACCATGTCGGAGAGGACAGAGTTCCCGAGAGAAGAGAAGTCTCCTGGAGAGGTCCTGGGGCAGGAAGACGCTGGCATGTTCTGGAATAGCAAGGAAACCAGTGTGGCTGGGGGACCGTCAGAGGGGAGTGTGGGCCAAGCTGGGTCTGAGGATGCTGCTGGCTGCCTAAAGGGACTCCTTGGCCACAATGAAGAGTTTGGACTCTGTGGTCAGGGCAGTAGGAAATCACGCAGGTGGAGGAGGAATAGGATCCAAATTACCTTTTCATAAGGTCCCTCTGGCTGTTAAGGGCGGGCTATGTGGTCACCAGAGGAGGGAGAGTGGTGGCACCAGACAATGTAGTGACCGTGGAGGCGAGGGATTCGGACAGCTCAGGTGCACTGTGTCACTGGAAACCATGGGGACTCGGGTGCGGTGGCTCAAGGACAGTCCCCAGCCAAGAGAAGCAGCACAGGGTGAGGTGTTCATAGCCCTATTCGTAGGGATCTCAGTCCCAGCCTCCATCCCACCATGCATTCACCAGGTCCCGCCATGTACTGTGGAGTTCATACTGACTCTGAGGGACGTGGAGGGAATCAGAACCAGATGGGCAGGAAAGGGCCTGCTCAACTGCAGCCTTGAAGCCGTTCGAGAAACCACCATGAAGACCTTCTAGTCGAGGGAGAAGTGGACGTGGAGGCCAGCCGTGATTTGGCTGTTTGTTGCCCTTGGATATGAACTTAACTGTATTCCCTCAAAATCCTACATTGAGGACATCCTGGGTGGTCCAGTGATTGAGGACCTGGTGGCTCAGATGGTAACAATTCTGCTGGCAATGCAGGCGACATGGGGTTGATCCCTGGGTCTGATCACTGGGTTGGTAAGATGTTCTGGAGAAGGGAAGGCAATCCACTCCATATTCTTGCTTGGAGAATTCCATGGACAGAGGAGCCTGGAAGGCTACAGTCTATGGGGTTGCAAAGAGTCAGACACAACTGAGCAACTTACACTTTCACTTACCAGCAGAGGGTGCATGGGTTCGGTCCCTGGTCTGGGAAGATCTCATACGCCTCGGGGCAACTGGGTCCCCGCGCTACAGCTACTCCGTCCGTGCACTCTAGAGCCTGCACACCAAAGCTACAGAGCAGTCCTCACTCTCCACAACCAGAGAAATGAAGACCCAGCACCACCAAAAATAATTAATTTAAAAAAATCAAGAAGTCTAACCCCCAGTGTGATGGTACTTGGAGGTGACTGGGTTTAGATGAGCTCATGTGGGTGGGGGTGCCCATGCTGGGGTTAGTGCTCTTGCAAGAAGAGACACGGACACAAACTTGAGCAAGCTCCGGGAGACAGAGAAGGATGGGGAAGCCTGGCCTGTTGCAGTCCATGGGGTCGCAAAGAGTCCCACACGACTTAGCAACTGAACAACAACAAGAGACACCAAAGACGAGTAATTAATTCCTCTCTCCTCTCCCTCTCCTTCCTCACCTCCCCTCCCTCTCTCTCTGCCACGAGAGATCACAGTGAGCAGGCAGCTGTCCGCACCCCCATGTGATGAAAGAGTTCTCACCAGACCCTGGTGGCACCTTGATCTTGGACATCCAGCCTCCAGAACTGTGAGAAAATCGATTTCTGTGGCTGAAGCCCCCGCCCCCACCGCGGTCTGCGGGGCTCCCCATGGCAGCCCGAGCTGACCCCTACGCCCTGAGAATGAGGGAGGGCGCTGGAGGGGCAGGAAAACCGGCGCAGGACCCCAGGGCGCCTGGACCGTGCGGAACCCAGCAGGGCTCCGCGGCGTGAAATCACGCCTGTGGGACGCCCACAGTCATTTCATGCTGTCTTCTCACAGCAATTATCAGGGACACGGGAGGAAGAAGGTTAATATTCAAGGGCCTCGACTTCACCTTTTAAAGCACTTATTCATGTGTGGAGCTTAACAGCCCAGACTACTACGCGGCGTGTCACGACAGGGCTCTGCGCATCTTCCTGCCCCGACTCCTACCACCTCCCTCCCACCCTCAGCGCTTCCCTCTGCGACTTCACAAAGAAATACGGGTAGACTGCTCTGTTGTGGTTTATTTATTTTAAAATATCATTTCTTCACTATTTCCCTGCCGTCTAAAGAACACTTAATAATGAGACAGGCAGGGACCTGGGATCCCGTGAGGCAGCACCTCAGTGTTTCTATCTGGACACGCCTCTCCTGGAACAACAAAATGCAAAGAAACTATATGAGACTATAAATAACTGCGCGCATGCACAGGTGAGGCAAATGCTGGGCGCAAAAGATAGAGACCACGAAAACCCAATTGCCCCTTTTGAAGACCCTGGAGCACAAGCAGGGTAAGGTGCATGCCCTCTGCACACCACCACCTAAGGGGCGGGTAAAACACCTCAACCACACCCTCCCCTCCCTCCACATAAGGAACTAGCTTGCCGCGCCTCCGGGAGCCGGCAAAGGAGCCTCTGAAGCCATCAGGAGCCCCAGGAAAGCCTTGCTTGCATTTGTCTGGCCTCTGATCAATTTCTGTTGTTTAAGGAGGTCAAGAACCCTGGTCAGTAACAACAACACTTTTTTGAGGACCCACTCTGGGCCAGGCATTTTCCATGTAAAGTCCGTTTTATTTCTCACCCAACCTCGTAAAATACTTGCAATTATTCACCCCAGTTCACAAATGAGAAAGCAGAGGCCGAGAGAGATGGGAAACTAATTGACCCAGATCAAGTCGGTGGCGCAGTCAGGGTTTGGACTCCCCCTGTCTGGGGCCTCCACGCTCACACACGTGTCCTGTGTGGACACTGGGGGCTGTGGACAGTGGACATTTGGGGCTGGATACTTCTTTGCTGGATAGGAGTCGGGGAGGGGGATGAGCGCGATTCTGAGCACCACAGGATGTTAGGCAGCATGGCTGGCTGGGGCCCACCCGATGCTAGTATCCTTCCTCTGCCCGACATGCGACAAACCAAAATATACCCTGACGCTGCCGAAGAGCCCTCGGAGGCCAAACCACCCCCGGTTGAGAGCCACCACTGTGTCAGAAGCTTGGGCTGGACTCCCAGTTTCTGCAGACTGACGCTGCCTGAGGTGGGGGGACAGACGTGGCCTCTTGAGGGCTCCTCTCTGGCCGCTGCTCTCCTACAGGGTGAGGGGTCCGTGGAGCCCAGGAGGCACACCTGCCTAGAGCCTCCGCCTTTCTGCACATCATGTTGTTTTCCATGGCCAGCCTAGGCTTGTGGCCAGTTCTCCAGGCTATTGGAGAGCATGCTTCTGCCCCTGAGAGGTGGCCCAGGGTGCTGCCGAGGCAGGAGGGAGGTGGACAGGGCTGGAGATTTGAACTAGGCGGTCTGGACACAAACGCCAGGCCTCTCCACCGCAGGCTACTTGTTGGAGCTGGTGAAAACAATCTGGTGGATATGGGGGCCTTCATTAGTTTCTCATTTAACCTGTACACCTCAGTGCTGGCCCCCGGCGGCTCTTGTAGCTGGTGCGGATGGGATTGTAGGTCATACATTCCAGGCACATCACTTTGAAGAATTTATTTACCTCTTTTTGTAGAAAAAGAGAGGATTTAGGGATTATCCATCTCCATTTTTGCTCTCCCCTCCTCTGTCCAGAGGTCCTCTTCTTACAAGAACACCAGTCAGATTGGCTGAGGGTCCACCCTAATGGCCTCATCTGAACTTAATTGCCTCTTTAAAGGCCCTATATCTAAATACAATCACGTTCTGGAAGATAGGGCTTCAATACATGGATTTTAGGGGAGATACAGTTCACTCCTTAACAGATGGGATGGTTGATATTAATTAAAAAACCCACAGTGCTGATTAAGCTCAACCACTGGGTCAGGGGCCAAGCAAATGGAAATCCAAAGACACACACGAATCGGGCAAGATTCTGTGTGGGTCCTCCAGCTCCCCACCTGTCATCTGTCCCAGTGATAGGGACAGAGTAGAATAGGTAGGTGGTTGTAGAGCCTTAGTAGGGGATGGTAGGTAGAAGGGAGACACCTGAGAAAGGTTGGGCCAGTGAGTTGATGATAACTCAGGAGAGCTGCTCCTTGTTCAGTAAAGCAGGTTTGATTGGGTATAAACAGCTGATGAAGGAGGAGCTGGCGAAGAAACAGCCAATGATGTATGTCCTGCATCTGAGTCTACTTGAGGGGGGCGGTCTTCTACCACCCTATATATATGGCTGCCCACTCAATTGGAGGGAGAGCAGAGCAGAGCTTTCCTGCTTGCTTGCTTGCACCTCTTACAAGTACCCTATCCTAATCCTCTTCTTGCCTATCACTCTGCCTCTCGCTGAATTCCTTCTGCATTGAGGCACGAAGAACCTGAGCCTCCGTGGGTCCAGATGTTGGGTGAGTACTGGATTCAGTCCCGGTTGCATGGGTTCGAGTCCCAGACAGGGTTTTGGCCAGGATTGAGTCCTAACTACGTGGATTCAAGTCCCAAGCAGGGTTTTGGCTGGGGTTAAGCCTTAGCCACATGGGCTCACGTCCCAAACCAGGTTTTGGCTAGGTTCAAGCCCCAGTCACGTGAGTTCAAGTCCCAAACAGGGTTTCGGCTGGAATTCAAGCTCCAGCCACGTGGGTTCAAGTCCCAAGCAGGGTTCGATCAGGTCTGGGCCCTGGGTTTAAGTCTCACATTGAAATAAAACCCTTTCACCAGGAAGCCCACACACGTGATGTGGTACCATGCACCTGCAGTTACTCACAGAACATTTCCTGACACAACAGGGGGCAGCACTGAGGGACAGGGATGCCCCCCACATCTCTGGAATGACACTGAGCCACGACCATTTGCTGTCTCTCCAGACTGCCTTCCTAAAACTCCAAATGTTCACCCATTTTTTCTTTTTTGAGACCATCGAATGTCATTAGTATACATGGAGTCAACTCTGCCATGGGCATAAGTGGAATTGCAAATTCAAATGATGTCAGAATTGAGCAGACCAGATGAACAGAGGGTAGACACCAGGGCAGGGTGAGGACTGCGGCTGAGAGGAGACTGAGGTGTGTGCTCAGTCCCTCAGTGCTGTCTGACTCGTTGCCACCCCATGGGCTGCAACCCGCCAGGCTCCTCTGTCCATGGGATTCCCCAGGTAAGAATACTGGAGTGGGTTGCCATTTCCTCCTCCACGGGAGCGTCCCCACCCAGGGA
Organism: Tragulus kanchil; assembly: GCA_022376925.1. Taxonomy (NCBI): domain Eukaryota; kingdom Metazoa; phylum Chordata; class Mammalia; order Artiodactyla; family Tragulidae; genus Tragulus; species Tragulus kanchil. Next base: position 22,736,463 of record JAIOJX010000031.1, read on the forward strand.
CCAAATCCGGGTCTCCTTACATCTCTTGCACTGCAGGCAGATTCTTTACCACTGAGCCACGGGGGATGCCCACCCGTGGAGACTGATGCCCTGCCCCACAGCAGTTAAATCTAAGATGTCTTAAAGCACCAGGCTGTCCCAAACCAAAGTCTGCCAGCCAAATGCACCCTCCAAGTATTTAGTTTGTGCTTCCGTTGAGGGCATGATGAAGCGTATGGGTTTTGGAGATGGACAGACAGACCTGGGTTTAAATCTTACTTTCCAATCTGCAGAACACTGGCATTTGAAATCACAGAGCTGTTGAGAGGAATATATGAAATAATGCATGTAAAGTGCTTGTGCAGGGACTGGCATGCACAAGTGCTTTGTTTGTAGTAACTTTTATTATTATAGTGAATCACAGAATGGCAAGGGTAATGACTTTGTTGTTGTTGTTGTATAAAAGCAGCCTTCTCTCCAGCACGTTTATGAGAGCACTCATGTGTGGAGGGCGCCCCTGGTGGTCATCATTGAGAACTGCAGGGCAGTGTAGCTGGCCTAATAGTGCGATTAGGAACCACGTTGGGCTTTAGGGCCAAATAGACAAGGAATTTGAATCCAGTTCTGCCAGAGACAAGTAGGTGACACGGTTCATTCACCTCCACCCTTAAACTCCACCCCCTTTCCCAACAGTTACGATTACGTGGAGTGGCTCTGACATTTTAAAAAATATTTATTTGTTTAACTGCTCCTGGTTTTAGTTGTGGCATGGGAACTCAGTTGCAGCCTATGGAGTTCAGTTCCCCGACCAGGGATAGAACCAGATCCCCTGTATTCAGATCCCTGGGTTTTGTATACAGGGAGTCAACTCTGCCATGCGCATAAGTGGAATTGCAAATTCAAATGATGTCAGAATTGAGCAGACCAGATGAACAGAGGGTAGACACCAGGGCAGGGTGAGGACTGCGGCTGAGAGGAGACTGAGGTGTGTGCTCAGTCCCTCAGTGCTGTCTGACTCGTTGCCACCCCATGGGCTGCAACCCGCCAGGCTCCTCTGTCCATGGGATTCCCCAGGTAAGAATACTGGAGTGGGTTGCCATTTCCTCCTCCACGGGAGCGTCCCCACCCAGGGACCAAATCCGGGTCTCCTTACATCTCTTGCACTGCAGGCAGATTCTTTACCACTGAGCCACGGGGGATGCCCACCCGTGGAGACTGATGCCCTGCCCCACAGCAGTTAAATCTAAGATGTCTTAAAGCACCAGGCTGTCCCAAACCAAAGTCTGCCAGCCAAATGCACCCTCCAAGTATTTAGTTTGTGCTTCCGTTGAGGGCATGATGAAGCGTATGGGTTTTGGAGATGGACAGACAGACCTGGGTTTAAATCTTACTTTCCAATCTGCAGAACACTGGCATTTGAAATCACAGAGCTGTTGAGAGGAATATATGAAATAATGCATGTAAAGTGCTTGTGCAGGGACTGGCATGCACAAGTGCTTTGTTTGTAGTAACTTTTATTATTATAGTGAATCACAGAATGGCAAGGGTAATGACTTTGTTGTTGTTGTTGTATAAAAGCAGCCTTCTCTCCAGCACGTTTATGAGAGCACTCATGTGTGGAGGGCGCCCCTGGTGGTCATCATTGAGAACTGCAGGGCAGTGTAGCTGGCCTAATAGTGCGATTAGGAACCACGTTGGGCTTTAGGGCCAAATAGACAAGGAATTTGAATCCAGTTCTGCCAGAGACAAGTAGGTGACACGGTTCATTCACCTCCACCCTTAAACTCCACCCCCTTTCCCAACAGTTACGATTACGTGGAGTGGCTCTGACATTTTAAAAAATATTTATTTGTTTAACTGCTCCTGGTTTTAGTTGTGGCATGGGAACTCAGTTGCAGCCTATGGAGTTCAGTTCCCCGACCAGGGATAGAACCAGATCCCCTGTATTCAGATCCCCTGTATTGGGAATGTGGCGTCTTAACCGCTAAACCGCCAGGGAAGTCCTTGACTCTGACAATTTAATGAGACAATGTATCACTTGGCATGCAAGTGGGTGATTATTTATTTCTCTTCTTTTGAGTGGAGGTGAAGGGCTGTTACGTTGGCTTGGAGAACCTGGCGCACGCGTGTGTGTGTGTGTGTGTGTGTGTGTGTATGTATATGTATATCTCCATATGCCTGTGGATATCTGAAACTTTTTTATTTATTTATTTTTGGGCAGGAGTCGGGTTGGGGAGGGAGGGGAGCGGGTGGGCCACTTCTATTGGTCTTTCATTTCTCTATTTTCATCCGTCTTTGTTCTTTGGCTCCTGCGGGCCTCCCATCGCGGTGGCGTCTGTTGTCTCAGAGCGCCAGCTCTGGGCGCATGCGCTCCAGAGCTCCGGCTCGGTGATTGGACACATCAGTCCAGCTGCTCCGCGGCACGTGGGATCCTCCCAGGCCAGGGCTCGAACCGGCGCCCCCTGCACTGCAAGGCGGTGTCCTTACCCACTGGACCACCAGGGGAAGCCCTGAAACTTTTTTAGAGTAAAACATTCTTTTGGATTATGGATTGCTCTCTCCAGACTTCTCTTTTCAAGGGAACGCTCCCCTGGAAGGATAACTTAGTGTCAAATGCCCAGGTGAAGACAAATGGACCAGAGGGGCTGGGAGACCGTTGGTGTGGCCATTAGCTCCAGCCAGACCCTGCCCCCACCCCATCGCCTGCTCCACACACACCCTCCACCCCACTCACTGCTCTGCCTGGAGAGAAGACATCCTTCTTTCTTAGAGTTCAGGAAGTAAGGAGGGAGGTGGAAAGTGGATGCCCTTCGGCCCAACCCAGGGGAAAGCAATTGGAGACTTGTGCCCTGTGGACTGATGCTTCAAGAAGAGACTGGCAGGACAATTGAGAGAGGAGGCTGGGCCCTGCCCAGACGGAAGGTGACATATCACACAGCTCTCACTCTTGATGTCAGGGGACTTCCCAGGCTACACACACACAGAAAGGCTTCTTGGAGGCCAAAAGGGGAGGGATGCTTACTGATGCCAAGCTCCCACAGGCTTCTCCAGTAGAATCCATCTTGGCTGAGAGAGGTGTGTGCATGCATGGGAGGATCCTGAGATATATACCAGTATGAACCAGGCAAATCAAAAGGACCAGCCAAAGGAACACTGGAAGAAATGCCCCGTATAAGTGACTGAAACTGCCATGAGGGTGCAACTCGGCAACTCTGAGTCTGCCCATGTGTCTATCCACATGAACTATACTCTTTTTTTTTCTTCTGATAAATACTTCACTTGTTTCGCTACTTTCCATCTTTGTGGGAATTTTTTTTCTGCAAAGTCAAAGAGGCAGGGCCTTGTCACTGATCACTGGTCTAAGGGCGAGGATTTGGTGCCTTCACGGCTGTGACCTGACCTCAGTCAATCTCTGGCTGGGAACTGAAGTCCGGCTACAAGCTGCTGGAGGCCAAGGCCTCCAGGGATCAGGTGAAAGATCAAGTGAGAGACTCCGCCTTCTAGGAACCCCCACAGGCCTCCCCATTCCCTCCCCTCCCCCAGATGTAGGACCCAAGGCAAGGCCCGGACTACAGGTCTCCCTGCTCCTAACTCTTCTGAAACACTTTCTCCCTTGTCAGCCTTGCCCCTCTTCCCACATCCGGCTCACACCTCATTCCAAGGTCCTGGGCTTTTTTTCTAGCACAAGGAATCCCCTTCCATCTCCATATTTGGTATTTTGCAGGAAGCAAGGCCTCCACTTCTCTTTTCAAGGGAACGCTCCCCTGGAAGGATAACTTAGTGTCAAATGCCCAGGTGAAGACAAATGGACCAGAGGGGCTGGGAGACCGTTGGTGTGGCCATTAGCTCCAGCCAGACCCTGCCCCCACCCCATCGCCTGCTCCACACACACCCTCCACCCCACTCACTGCTCTGCCTGGAGAGAAGACATCCTTCTTTCTTAGAGTTCAGGAAGTAAGGAGGGAGGTGGAAAGTGGATGCCCTTCGGCCCAACCCAGGGGAAAGCAATTGGAGACTTGTGCCCTGTGGACTGATGCTTCAAGAAGAGACTGGCAGGACAATTGAGAGAGGAGGCTGGGCCCTGCCCAGACGGAAGGTGACATATCACACAGCTCTCACTCTTGATGTCAGGGGACTTCCCAGGCTACACACACACAGAAAGGCTTCTTGGAGGCCAAAAGGGGAGGGATGCTTACTGATGCCAAGCTCCCCACAGGCTTCTCCAGTAGAATCCATCTTGGCTGAGAGAGGTGTGTGCATGCATGGGAGGATCCTGAGATATATACCCAGTATGAACCAGGCAAATCAAAAGGACCAGCCAAAGGAACACTGGAAGAAATGCCCCGTATAAGTGACTGAAACTGCCATGAGGGTGCAACTCGGCAACTCTGAGTCTGCCCATGTGTCTATCCACATGAACTATACTCTTTTTTTTTCTTCTGATAAATACTTCACTTGTTTCGCTACTTTCCATCTTTGTGGGAATTTTTTTTCTGCAAAGTCAAAGAGGCAGGGCCTTGTCACTGATCACTGGTCTAAGGGCGAGGATTTGGTGCCTTCACGGCTGTGACCTGACCTCAGTCAATCTCTGGCTGGGAACTGAAGTCCGGCTACAAGCTGCTGGAGGCCAAGGCCTCCAGGGATCAGGTGAAAGATCAAGTGAGAGACTCCGCCTTCTAGGAACCCCCACAGGCCTCCCCATTCCCTCCCCTCCCCCAGATGTAGGACCCAAGGCAAGGCCCGGACTACAGGTCTCCCTGCTCCTAACTCTTCTGAAACACTTTCTCCCTTGTCAGCCTTGCCCCTCTTCCCACATCCGGCTCACACCTCATTCCAAGGTCCTGGGCTTTTTTTCTAGCACAAGGAATCCCCTTCCATCTCCATATTTGGTATTTTGCAGGAAGCAAGGCCTCCACTTGCTCCCTGAGCCTCCTTTCACACTACCAAGTGGAGAAACAACAGGGTAACAGCTCACGCTGATGAGTTGACCTGGAAGGAAGTAATCGGCTCGCTTTCAGAGAAGGGGCCGTATGGCCGAGAAGCACTCATGAGGCAGACGTTCTGCCTCCACAGACAGAGTCAGACATTTGGACAAAGAGAAAACTGAAGAGCTATTTGAATTCTAACATACATGCAAGTTTTATGTTTTTACAATTTGGGTGTTGTTTTTGACCATAGACATTTTTCAGGCTCGAGGCCTCCAAAAGTCATCATCTGGACTTCATTTCTCCCAGCACAGCCAGATCCTTTGTGAGTTCATCGGAAATTATAAAAAAAAATGCCATCTTGCCACAAATCCCCAATCTGAATCCCACAGTTCCTAGGCCCCCTCTCTTTTTCTGCCCTGGAAGAATCCTGCCAAGACCACAAGGAGTGGTAGTGATTATAGGCTCTGGCAACGTCCACGAGGTGGTTTTAAATTCCTCTATGGCAGAAGACACCTTAAAAGGACCTGGCAGATGAGGACAATAGATGAGATCGGCCTGTGGCCAAGGCTGGAAAAGGTACCAGCCAGGCTGTATTGCACTTCAGCCACCAGGGGGCGCCCGACTCCGACGAGCCTTACCTGAATCGGCCGTTCCAACGGCAGCTCGGAATAAGCCTTTTCCCGCAAACTATTCAAAGTGATTTGAAGGCTGCCATCTGCCTGTCCTCACCCCACACCCCACACCCCAGACTCCCACTTGACACTCGTGAACAGCCTGTCTAGAGATACCCGTCAACTGCGCTGGCTATTCACCGGCTCCCCGCCCTCCCCCCGACCCTCTGCACCCCTTCTCTTGGTGCATTTTACCCAAATTTCTGCAGACTAGAAATCCCTCCCTCCTCCTTCCCCCTCCCATCCCGCCTGTGGTCCCTCCAAGCCCATCATTCTTCTTGGGGATCCCTGGATTTTTCCAGGGTTTCCCCAACCTCTTTACCACTCATAATCTACCTCACTTGATTCTCACGACTGGAATGCCTGTGAAGAAGGCAGCAGAGCAGGGATGATGGTCTCCTTGGCAAAAGAGGAAACTTGAAGCCCAGAAAGAGGGGGGTGCCTGGCACACAGCAAGTCCGTGGTGACGCTGGGCAGAAAGCCAGGACTCCTGATCACCACAGCACTCTGGGACCTGCCTGCACTCAAGCTGCTGACTCTACACGAACCTTAAGACTTAGCCACAAAAACAAGTCAAGATAACTGCTCTCCTGCCCCTGACTTGCTGTGTGACCTTGGGCAAGTCTCCTCTCCTCTCTGAGCCTCTGGAGGGTATGAAGATGGGTCCCTCCTCTGACTGAGACAGTGCCGATGCGTTTAAAGGGTGACATCCTGGCCAAAGTACATCTGGACTTCATTTCTCCCAGCACAGCCAGATCCTTTGTGAGTTCATCGAAATTATAAAAAAAAATGCCATCTTGCCACAAATCCCCAATCTGAATCCCACAGTTCCTAGGCCCCCTCTCTTTTTCTGCCCTGGAAGAATCCTGCCAAGACCACAAGGAGTGGTAGTGATTATAGGCTCTGGCAACGTCCACGAGGTGGTTTTAAATTCCTCTATGGCAGAAGACACCTTAAAAGGACCTGGCAGATGAGGACAATAGATGAGATCGGCCTGTGGCCAAGGCTGGAAAAGGTACCAGCCAGGCTGTATTGCACTTCAGCCACCAGGGGGCGCCCGACTCCGACGAGCCTTACCTGAATCGGCCGTTCCAACGGCAGCTCGGAATAAGCCTTTTCCCGCAAACTATTCAAAGTGATTTGAAGGCTGCCATCTGCCTGTCCTCACCCCACACCCCACACCCCAGACTCCCACTTGACACTCGTGAACAGCCTGTCTAGAGATACCCGTCAACTGCGCTGGCTATTCACCGGCTCCCCGCCCTCCCCCCGACCCTCTGCACCCCTTCTCTTGGTGCATTTTACCCAAATTTCTGCAGACTAGAAATCCCTCCCTCCTCCTTCCCCCTCCCATCCCGCCTGTGGTCCCTCCAAGCCCATCATTCTTCTTGGGGATCCCTGGATTTTTCCAGGGTTTCCCCAACCTCTTTACCACTCATAATCTACCTCACTTGATTCTCACGACTGGAATGCCTGTGAAGAAGGCAGCAGAGCAGGGATGATGGTCTCCTTGGCAAAAGAGGAAACTTGAAGCCCAGAAAGAGGGGGGTGCCTGGCACACAGCAAGTCCGTGGTGACGCTGGGCAGAAAGCCAGGACTCCTGATCACCACAGCACTCTGGGACCTGCCTGCACTCAAGCTGCTGACTCTACACGAACCTTAAGACTTAGCCACAAAAACAAGTCAAGATAACTGCTCTCCTGCCCCTGACTTGCTGTGTGACCTTGGGCAAGTCTCCTCTCCTCTCTGAGCCTCTGGAGGGTATGAAGATGGGTCCCTCCTCTGACTGAGACATGCTGTGACTTTTCTGATGGAGGCCTGAATCACCTCCACCCCCTTGAGGTTTCTGGGGTCTCAGTGAAAAGGCAAGAGGCTTGTGAGAGGTCTGATGACAGCACTTCGGTGCAAAAGCAGTGATAATCCCCAAATGGAAGGTTAGCGTTTCTCACCGGCTTTATGGAAGCTTCCACATTTAAAGTTATCCTCCCTACAACCCCAGGAGGTAGTCTGATTATTTTCTCTGTTTTATAGATGAGAAATTGAGGCCTCGAGAAGTGAAATGAGTATCCTAAGCAGGACGAGAGCCCAGGGAGGCCAATCTCAAAAAGCAGGCTCCTTCAGGACTTCCCAGGTGGTCCAGTGGTTAAGACTCGGCCCGTCCAGTGCAGGGGCCATAGGGTCCATCCCCGACTGGGTAACTAAGAACCCGCATGGTGTGTGGTCAAAGATTAAAAAAAAGGGGTGGGGGGGCTCTTTCTTCTGCTATATTCTGCTCAGGGAATCTTTTAGAAGTTTGCTTTACAAACCCGAGGTCTGCCCTAGAAGGTCTGTGGCCTTTGGGGAGCCTCTTTCAGGACTGAAGCACTTCAACGACTCCTCAGGAGGTGTTTCCAGGTAGCTCAGGGGTAAAGAATCCACCTGCCAATACAGGAGCCACAGGAGAGGCAGGTTCGATCCCTGGGTTGGGAAGATCCTCCAGAGGAGGAAATGGCAAACCCACTCCAGTATTCTTTTTTTTTTTTTAACTTTGATTTGTTTATTTTTGGCTGTGCTGGGTCTTTGTTGATGTGTGTTTGGCTGCTCTGCGGTATATGGGATCTTCCTGGTTCAGGGATCGAACCTGTGTCTCCTGCATTGGCAGACAGGTTCTTATCCACTGAGCCACAAGGGAAGCCCCCCACTCCAGTATTCTTGCAGGGATAATCCATGGACAGAGAAGCCCGGTGGGCTCCAGTCCACGGGGTCGCACGTAGTCAGACATGGCCAAGCAGGCACACACAGGAAGTACTACAGGAACTGTGAGAGAGAGAGCGCGCGCCTGACCCAGCACGGCCCGGGCCCCTGGCTTCTCTCCTCCTCCCTCAGCCAGTGCCTCGTCCCGAGCCCAAAGCAGACACCGCAGTCCAGCCAGAGCCTGTGAGCAGATGCAAGTTTATTATTGCACAGATGGCAGCTTCCTGAACCCTCAGCCCAAACACCAACCCCCAAAGAAGACTCCAGAAGCTCCGGCAGCCAGAGGCTTATCCCCAGCCCCGAGTCAGGCCAAAGACCCTGGACAGTGACCTCAGAGCCGAGGCCTGGAGCCTGTCGGCCCCGAGCAGCGCTCCTAGCCCACCCCCACCCCCTTCTTTCCCGAGTTGTCCAGAAAAGCCCACACACAGAGGCCGAGCCCTGGAGGACAGGAGAGCCCACAGGCTCCTCTCTGCAGAAATGCAGTCCATACCCTTGAGGCCCCCGGGGTGTTTGAAACAGTCAGTGTGAAGCCGGAGGGGAGGTTCCCAAATATGGAGGAAGGGAAAGTCAACCCCATCAGAAACAAACTTCAGGATGAAGCGCTGCCCTGGGGTGGGGGTGGGGAGTCGGACCACCCCACCCCAGCCTCCAGAGAGCAGGGAAAATAATGTGGAAGAGCCGCTGCTCCGTCCAGCTCTGCTTCGATGCCCTAGCCCCATCCTCGGCCTGGCTCTGCGGGCCTGGAAGGCTTGCCCTCCATCCGCCCCGAGCCGAGGCCCCTGCCCTCAGCCTCCACCCACCCGCAGCCCACACCGGGCTCGGACACCAGCGTGATACAAACCATCTGAAACGGGCTACATGCAAACACTGTCTCCGGCCAGTCAAGCCAGGGAGCTTATCACAGCCGGCGCCCAGCGGGAGCCCCAGGCTTGTTCCCCTCTCCCCGGGACATGCTGGCTGACAAGCAGTCTGTCTTCAACATCAGCCTGAGAGTCTGCCCCAGCGAAATCTGCCCAGGCATCCATGCTCAGGCTCCCCCAAGCCTGCGATGGCCCTACGAGCAGAAGTGGACAAACCAGTTCCCGGGGCATCCCTGGAGCTTCACCTCAGCAGCTCCTTGGCTCCTGCAGGGCAGCCTCTTCTCCTCAGCACGCTGGAAGCCCCACATGCAACGCCAGTCCCAGGCTCAGGTGCACTCAGAAACAGGGCTGTCCTGACTGCCCTTCCCCCTTCTCCCCACCCCCCATCCTCTGGCCACCTGGTCGGTGGCTTCCCAGCCAGAGGCTCCAAATCCTCAGGTCTCCCCATCTTCTGTTGGTCCAGAGGGAAGCTAACTGGACCAGTGAGAAGAAACAGAAGCACTGCATCCTGGGATATTCAAAAAGAACATGTCCATTTCCCCTATTGCCATCCCAGACACCTGTAAGCAAGGGACAGAGTGTGGGGACAGAGTCCGGACTGAGACAAGAAGGACGGGTGGGCTGAGAGTGTCACCTCCACGGCCCACCACAAGGATCTTGTCACTCCCTTGGCTTGCCTGGGAGGCCTCAGGAGTTACAATAAATCGGGGGAGGGGAGGAAGATGTGGGACTGGAATTGAACATCCTGGTTTGGCGACTTCTCCCAAGACACAGAAAAGCCTGAGGAGGGCTGACCCAGGTAGGGGTGGAGGCAGGGAGTGGCCGGGGACAGGGGCTGGAGCAGATCAGGGAGCTCAAGAGCAGGGCTCCCGGATCAGGGCTTTCCCTGCCGCTGGGCAGAGAGCTTCTGGAGGGGGCGCAGCACTGTCTCCTCCTCCGGGCAGCGCCTGAGTGGGGGCCCAGGTGCCACGGGACGCCTCCTTGAGCGTTTGTGGTATGGATGTGAGCTGGGCCCCCAGCATCCAGGTCCAGTCCTCCTCAGCCGCCCTGCCTGGCACTGCAAAAGATGGGTCCATGTGTCCTCAGCAGGAACTCCTGGCTCTGCCAAGAAAAGAAAAGAGGTCCAGGTGAGCAGGGGGGGGCAGCAGTGGGGAGGAAAGGGGAGGAAGGCAGGGTGGGGGGTCGGGGGTGGGGCCAGGCGGAGCCAGGCTCCAGGCAGAGGTCGTGACTCAGGCCTGATCCTCTGGGGCAAGAGCTCCAGCACCTCAGCCATCCCCGCCTCGCCAGGCCCCCCAGCGGCTTAGGCCCTGGCCTCTGGGTCAGTGTCCAGAGGCCGCCCTTGGCCCTTGCAAGGCCCTGCTAGATGCTGCCTCTGCCTGTTCTCTTTTGCCCGGTACATTCTTCCCTTCTTTCCTCCCCTCTCCCACTACCACGTAGCTCGCCCCTCTCCGTCTTTCACGTCAAGAAGTGTGCAGTTCCCCACCACAATCATTCCCAGATCCCCTATGAAACATGGACCCTGCTGGGGCCCCCAGGGCAGCACCTCCCTGGCAGATACTGTCATGGGCTAGTCACCCTTCTTCTCCTCTGGACGGAGGAGGAACCTCCAGCCCACACGAAGCCAGGATCAGGGGAGGGGATCTTCAGGGGGAGCAGGACCAGAGGCAGAAACTCTCGCCAAGCACAGGACTGACAGTGTAAAGGCTGGTCCTAGCAGAAGGATTTTATTTGTCTTGGGCATTCTTTGGGCTCCCCAGGTGGTAAAGATCCTGCCTACCAACACAGGCTCAGTCCCTGGGTTGGGAAGATCCCCTGGAGGAGGCAACCCACTCCAGTCTTCCTGCCTGGAGAATCCCGTGGACAGAGGAGCCTGGTGGGCTTTGGTCCAACAGGGGCACAAAGAGTCGGACAGGACTGAAGCACCTTAGCACCCTCGCATGTGGATACTTCACCATGAGATGAGCAAGGGCCACTTTCCTTCACCCGAGCCCAGCCCACTTTCTTTTCACTGGACCTTACCCAGCCGCCGAGCTCCAGCACGGGGAGAAAACCAACTGATGGAACCAACTGATTGACTGAGGGCAGGGGATGGAGGGCAGGAGCGAGAGAGAACTGGAGGACAGAGAAAGAGGTCCCGCCATCCCAGGAGACCTCAGTCTAGACTTTCAGGAGTCTATTGGGAGGGAGTCAGGAACTATTTTGCTTTATGTTTAAACTGCAAGACTTTTACATAATGAGCCATAAGTTAAAGGTTTACTCTCATGTTCGCCTCATTTCTTAGGGCAGGAATGCCTCCCTATTCTCAGCAGAGCAGGTGCTCAGTAAGTGATGGTTAAATAGGCTTCCAGGTGACTCAGCGATAAAGAACCCGCCTGCCAATGCAGGAGGTGTGGATTCGATCCCTGGGCTGGGAAGGCGCATTGGAGAAGGAAATGGCAACCCACTCCAGTATTCTTGCCTGGAAAATCCCCTGGACAGGGGAGCCTGACAGGCTACAATCCATGGAGTTACAAAAGTTGGGTACAGCTTAGAGACTAAACAATAACAACAGATGAACGATGGGTTAGTGAATGAACGAATGAACCTCCCAGTCCTCGCCTGACAGAGACCTGCAGCTCTGCCTGTTTTGAGACAATGAGGGTGTGTGTGTGTGTACTGGGGAGAGATGATCTCTCAAATCCCTGGTTCTGCTGAGGGATGGGCCTCAACTGACCACAGGACAGTGGCCCAGCAGACACCAGGCCCCTACTCTCCTCTCCTAGGACTCCTGGCCCCTGCTCCCGGCCGCACCTGGTGGACGAGGTCAGGTCAGGAGATGAACGAAGAGGATGGCCAGGCCGATGTTCAGCAGGATCACCATGCAGATGAGGACGGTGTTGGGGACCTGAGGACAGTGGACAGAGCCTGCCTGAGTCCCCAGGAGAGCACCCCTCCCCCCCCACATCCTTCTCACTGCTGTGTCCAGCACCTGGACAGACCACCAGACTGGGCTGTCCAACAGGGGCACAAAGAGTCGGACAGGACTGAAGCACCTTAGCACCCTCGCATGTGGATACTTCACCATGAGATGAGCAAGGGCCACTTTCCTTCACCCGAGCCCAGCCCACTTTCTTTTCACTGGACCTTACCCAGCCGCCGAGCTCCAGCACGGGAGAAACCAACTGATGGAACCAACTGATTGACTGAGGGCGGGGATGGAGGGCAGGGCGAGAGAGAACTGGAGGACAGAGAAAGAGGTCCCGCCATCCCAGGAGACCTCAGTCTAGACTTTCAGGAGTCTATTGGGAGGGAGTCAGGAACTATTTTGCTTTATGTTTAAACTGCAAGACTTTTACATAATGAGCCATAAGTTAAAGGTTTACTCTCATGTTCGCCTCATTTCTTAGGGCAGGAATGCCTCCCTATTCTCAGCAGAGCAGGTGCTCAGTAAGTGATGGTTAAATAGGCTTCCAGGTGACTCAGCGATAAAGAACCCGCCTGCCAATGCAGGAGGTGTGGATTCGATCCCTGGGCTGGGAAGGCGCATTGGAGAAGGAAATGGCAACCCACTCCAGTATTCTTGCCTGGAAAATCCCCTGGACAGGGGAGCCTGACAGGCTACAATCCATGGAGTTACAAAAGTTGGGTACAGCTTAGAGACTAAACAATAACAACAGATGAACGATGGGTTAGTGAATGAACGAATGAACCTCCCAGTCCTCGCCTGACAGAGACCTGCAGCTCTGCCTGTTTTGAGACAATGAGGGTGTGTGTGTGTGTACTGGGGAGAGATGATCTCTCAAATCCCTGGTTCTGCTGAGGGATGGGCCTCAACTGACCACAGGACAGTGGCCCAGCAGACACCAGGCCCCTACTCTCCTCTCCTAGGACTCCTGGCCCCTGCTCCCGGCCGCACCTGGTGGACGAGGTCAGGTCAGGAGATGAACGAAGAGGATGGCCAGGCCGATGTTCAGCAGGATCACCATGCAGATGAGGACGGTGTTGGGGACCTGAGGACAGTGGACAGAGCCTGCCTGAGTCCCCAGGAGAGCACCCCTCCCCCCCCACATCCTTCTCACTGCTGTGTCCAGCACCTGGACAGACCACCAGAGCTGGAAGGATTCTTGGAAATCGTTAACCAAACTGCTCAGGGTCCAGGGAGGGTTGAGAACCCATCCCGGAGCACACAGGGGGCCCAGAACCCAAGAACATGGCCATGCCTGCTGCTCATTCCTCTGAGGTTGCATCTCTCAGTTCCTCAGAACCCAGCTTCTGTCTTAGGCACTGCAGATCCCAGCTCCCAGCTCCCTTAACAAGGCCAGAGGACCAGGACTCAACCCCCGCTTCATCCCCGAAAAGCTTCCCTGCTATACCATGTGGCAGAGACCGCTGGTGCCCAGCCTAGATCCCCGGATGGACAGGGGCGCCCCAATCCCAGTGGCTCAGGACTCCCAGCTGCGTCTCCAAAGAATCACCCAGGCCATGGGCACAGAGGCCAGCCCCGTTGCCCCAAGGTGGGGGGGTTCCGTGGATCAGGCTGCACTTAAAGCAAGACCACGTCACTGCAGGGTTTCCCCTCTGCCCTGCCCTGGACCATCACTCTCGCCCCCGTCATCTACCCCGAGTCCCATCTCCAGCTCCCCCAGCTCTAGGGAGTGCGACTTCTCACCTCCTCCACTTCCACCTCTGCCTCTGCCGCCGCCGCTGCCCCCTTCCGGGCTTTCTTCTTGGCCCCGGCCTTGGTCAGCCCCCGGGCCTCGGTCTTGCGGGCCTTGACCTTGGGCTCGGCCTTGGGCACGATGGGCTTGGGTTCCAGCTTGGCGGGGCTCTCGGGCGCCGGCGCGGGGCTGCGGGGCGGGGTCGCCGTCCCGGGGACGGCGGCGGCCGGGGACGGGGGCGCAGAGTCGGCCTCGGGGACGGCGGGCTCGGGCTCGTCCTCGAAGGGCGGCGGCGCGGGCGGCGCGGTGCGCACGGCGTAGCTGTGGTAGCCCTGGTACAGCGCCGCCTCCGGCTCCTGCGAGCGCGCGGGCGGCGCCTGCAGCGCCTCGATGGCCATGCGCTCGCTGGCGGGCCGCGCGGGGCTGCGGCGGCCCGCGCCCTCGGACGGCGTGACCGGCCGGCTGCCCTCGCCGCCGCCGCCGCCGGGCTCGCCGTTCCAGGCGCCCAGGCTCAGCAGGCCGTCTTTGGACGCCGCGGCAGGCCGGGGCCGCTTGGGCTGCGGGGGAGTCCCGGCAGGGGACGGGGGGCCACCCTCGGGCGCAGGGGTCTCCCGCTCGTGCAGCTCCGGGCTCTCGCGGGCCCGCTCCGGGAGGCCCGCGGCGCCGGGGCCCCGGTCGGGGGAATCCAGCAGGCTCTCCGAGTTCTCCAGGATCTCCTGCAGCAGCCGGCGCTTCTGATACTCCGGACCTGCCGGGGACCACACGGGGAGGCGGGATTCGAACCCCGGTCCCAGCACCGGTGGCCCTGGGCAAGCCGCTGCACCTTGCTGAGTCTCATTTACGGACCCAGCCAGCACTGACCTAACAGCCACCAAGCACCAAGCACTGTTTTAAGCCATTTCCTAAGACTAACTCATTTAATCCTTTTAATAACCCTATGAGGTGGATGCTATTATTTAGCCTCCATTGTTCAGATAAAGAAAAGGAGGCTCTGAGAAGGAACATCTCCTGCCCAATGTCACCCAGCTGACCAAGGGCAGAGCCAGAACTGGCCCCCTGGCTAATCTGGCTCCAGAGTATATGCTCTTTATGGCCACACGGGCCTCTTCCCATTCTCTTATCTGAAAAAACGGTCCTAATCATACCCATTTCATAAATACTAACTGAAGGATTAATCGGGCGAAACAGTGCCTGTAAAATGCTGAGCCCAGGACCTGGCACGTGGAGACAGCTGCTGCTGGGACCACCCAAGGCCAGGCAGCCAGCCAGTGTCGCTCTTCCTGGGGCCAGCAGGGGGCGCACTGTGATGAGAAGCGACTCATCTTTCCAGACACGGATGAACACTCTGAAGTCTTCCATTTAGCCTTCCATAGGTCTCCTTGTGGCCGTCAGAATGTTCAGAAAATACAGATCTAATCGTGCCACTCACATTAAAACCCCTCAACGTGGAGGGCACCAGTCCCCCATCCTGATGGGCTCCCACCACTCTATGCAAGAGCAAAGTCTGTATCAGAGTACGAAGGTCCTCCTTACTCGGCCACCTCATTTCCCAGAGAGAAGAGACAAGCTGACAGAGCGGAAGAGGGGAGGTGGGGGCAGGCTCTGGGACTGCCCGGATCTCAGCATGAGCCCCCTTGTGTCATTCCCTCCCATGCTTGCACCACTCACTCTCCACTGACTGTGGAACTCATAGGAAAGCATCTCAGCTCTATAGCAAGCAAAAAAAAAAAAGTGTTCACTCCCCCACCCCCAGGACCACCCCACCCCACCCTGCCCAGTCCCCTCCCTGACTGGCCCTACCTGGCTGGTAGAAGTCTGGAGCCAGCTCCCTGGCCAAAGTGCGGGCAATGTTGGACTCTTGATTGGCAGCCAGGGCAGCCTGTTCTGCTGCCTCAGCTTTGGCCTTGGCGTGGCTTGTCCTAAGGAGACAACATGGTGGAGACTCAGGACCCCTCCAGAGAACCAACCCTCTGCTCCTCCGCCTCAACACACAGAGAGACCCCGTGGACAGAACTTTCATTCACTTGGGCTGTCAATGAATATTTATTGAGCCCTGTGGTCCAGACTGCTGTGCATTCCCCAGACCATTTCCTCTTCTTTCTGGGCACACAGGTGGACTACATTTCCCAGCCTCCCCTGAGGTTAGGTGTGGTCAGGTGACTACCTAAAGCATTGTGGGAAGACAGGATGATGCCATTTCAAAGCTTGGGCCACAAAAACCTCTGTAATCCTGTGTCCTCTCTTTTTACCCCTTTTGCTGGTAAAATGCTAAATCCCCAGAACAGGGGACTAAACCTCATTTGTGTCATGGATCTTTTTAGTATCTGGTGACACCTCTGGACCCTTTCTCAGAATACTGGGTTTGCACTGAGCCAAGCGACTCACGTGGAGACAGCTGCTGCTGGGACCACCCAAGGCCAGGCAGCCAGCCAGTGTCGCTCTTCCTGGGGCCAGCAGGGGGCGCACTGTGATGAGAAGCGACTCATCTTTCCAGACACGGATGAACACTCTGAAGTCTTCCATTTAGCCTTCCATAGGTCTCCTTGTGGCCGTCAGAATGTTCAGAAAATACAGATCTAATCGTGCCACTCACATTAAAACCCCTCAACGTGGAGGGCACCAGTCCCCCATCCTGATGGGCTCCCACCACTCTATGCAAGAGCAAAGTCTGTATCAGAGTACGAAGGTCCTCCTTACTCGGCCACCTCATTTCCCAGAGAGAAGAGACAAGCTGACAGAGCGGAAGAGGGGAGGTGGGGCAGGCTCTGGGACTGCCCGGATCTCAGCATGAGCCCCCTTGTGTCATTCCCTCCCATGCTTGCACCACTCACTCTCCACTGACTGTGGAACTCATAGGAAAGCATCTCAGCTCTATAGCAAGCAAAAAAAAAAAAGTGTTCACTCCCCCACCCCCAGGACCACCCCCACCCCACCCTGCCCAGTCCCCTCCCTGACTGGCCCTACCTGGCTGGTAGAAGTCTGGAGCCAGCTCCCTGGCCAAAGTGCGGGCAATGTTGGACTCTTGATTGGCAGCCAGGGCAGCCTGTTCTGCTGCCTCAGCTTTGGCCTTGGCGTGGCTTGTCCTAAGGAGACAACATGGTGGAGACTCAGGACCCCTCCAGAGAACCAACCCTCTGCTCCTCCGCCTCAACACACAGAGAGACCCCGTGGACAGAACTTTCATTCACTTGGGCTGTCAATGAATATTTATTGAGCCCTGTGGTCCAGACTGCTGTGCATTCCCCAGACCATTTCCTCTTCTTTCTGGGCACACAGGTGGACTACATTTCCCAGCCTCCCCTGAGGTTAGGTGTGGTCAGGTGACTACCTAAAGCATTGTGGGAAGACAGGATGATGCCATTTCAAAGCTTGGGCCACAAAAACCTCTGTAATCCTGTGTCCTCTCTTTTTACCCCTTTTGCTGGTAAAATGCTAAATCCCCAGAACAGGGGACTAAACCTCATTTGTGTCATGGATCTTTTTAGTATCTGGTGACACCTCTGGACCCTTTCTCAGAATACTGGTTTAAAATGCACAAATTACACAGGATTACAAAGGGATGCAATTATGCTGACACACTGTTACCAGACTATTTAAAGAAACAAATTTGTAATATAATAATGTATATTCTTCTTTATCAACATAGTAAACAAAATATTGAGCAGGTCTATTAATCGCTATAATTTCAAAGTACAGATTACCACAAGGTATATTTTAAGGATACATATAACAACAGTAATCTGGCATGAAAATACATGTGATCTCTATTAGTGACAAAGTCAGGGATACTGCCAATACTACTGTGATTTATTGCTGATTTCTATAATTGAAGAAAATGCTAAATTTCAGTAGGAGGGTACTGACGGTGAAGGTGTGGCTTTCCCTGCCCAGATCTCTTCACTGGGCAAGTGCAGCCACCCTTAGCTGATGAATTGACTGCTCGTGGCTCCCTGCTGTTCCAGAGAATTGCAACCAATAGAAGCCACCTTATTCCAGAGGTCCACACCCCTGCCCAATCCAGGCAGGCTATAACCAATGACTGATGACACCAACCAGCCCATTCTTGCCTCAGTAAGAACCAACTCTGAGGCACAATTCAGGCTCCGGGGCTCCCGTGGGGTCAGGCTGAAGCAGGACTCCAGGTAAAAACACATCCCTGCTGGGCTGCTTCCATGCCCTTTATCTCTCAGGTAAAAACCAAACATCGCTGGTCTTGACCCTAGGAACCCTCTGCTCCTCCGCCTCAACACACAGAGAGACCCCGTGGACAGAACTTTCATTCACTTGGGCTGTCAATGAATATTTATTGAGCCCTGTGGTCCAGACTGCTGTGCATTCCCCAGACCATTTCCTCTTCTTTCTGGGCACACAGGTGGACTACATTTCCCAGCCTCCCCTGAGGTTAGGTGTGGTCAGGTGACTACCTAAAGCATTGTGGGAAGACAGGATGATGCCATTTCAAAGCTTGGGCCACAAAAACCTCTGTAATCCTGTGTCCTCTCTTTTTACCCCTTTTGCTGGTAAAATGCTAAATCCCCAGAACAGGGGACTAAACCTCATTTGTGTCATGGATCTTTTTAGTATCTGGTGACACCTCTGGACCCTTTCTCAGAATACTGGTTTAAAATGCACAAATTACACAGGATTACAAAGGGATGCAATTATGCTGACACACTGTTACCAGACTATTTAAAGAAACAAATTTGTAATATAATAATGTATATTCTTCTTTATCAACATAGTAAACAAAATATTGAGCAGGTCTATTAATCGCTATAATTTCAAAGTACAGATTACCACAAGGTATATTTTAAGGATACATATAACAACAGTAATCTGGCATGAAAATACATGTGATCTCTATTAGTGACAAAGTCAGGGATACTGCCAATACTACTGTGATTTATTGCTGATTTCTATAATTGAAGAAAATGCTAAATTTCAGTAGGAGGGTACTGACGGTGAAGGTGTGGCTTTCCCTGCCCAGATCTCTTCACTGGGCAAGTGCAGCCACCCTTAGCTGATGAATTGACTGCTCGTGGCTCCCTGCTGTTCCAGAGAATTGCAACCAATAGAAGCCACCTTATTCCAGAGGTCCACACCCCTGCCCAATCCAGGCAGGCTATAACCAATGACTGATGACACCAACCAGCCCATTCTTGCCTCAGTAAGAACCAACTCTGAGGCACAATTCAGGCTCCGGGGCTCCCGTGGGGTCAGGCTGAAGCAGGACTCCAGGTAAAAACACATCCCTGCTGGGCTGCTTCCATGCCCTATCCTGAGTCTCTCACTCCCCTTCCTTCCTGGAAGCACTTAATCCATTAATTGCCTGTGCAAGAAGCCTCCTCTCAAGCTCAGCTTCTAGGGAATCTAACCTAAGGCAGCATCCGGGTTGACGGCCTCCCTGACTTCTATCCACAGAACCCGCTATGGTCCTCAGGCTAAGAAACACAGTGGTAGGCACTTGGGTCCACAAAGGATTATTGATAGAGCAGAGTCCCCCTCCCCCTAGTCCCATATTAAATGTGGAACATTCAAGCATTAAATTTAAACATTAAATTCAGCAAGCCTTAAGTATCTTCTGAATGAAGCACCTGAAATGTGAGGGATGGTTATTTCAGCTGTTAATCTATCCTAACTAGGAAAAGCACCTGCTAAAATATCAACAGCCCCATTTACCAATGGGCTTCATGTGAAAGGAGTTAAGATCATCTCATGTAGTCATCGTGATGCCTGAGGAAGCTGGTGCTCTTATTATTTTTCCTATTTTACAGAAAAGGAAACTAAGGTACAGGAAGGGTAGGCAACTTGTCCAAGGTCACAAAGGCATTAAGTGCAGGAACTGGGGGATTTTTGAAGCCAGGCAAGATGCATCTAGAGCCTGGGCTGCTCTGAAGCACGTGCCCCGCCTGGCCAGGAGCCGAGATTCCTAGGGACAAGACAAGTGCCTCTCAAGTGAGGGAGATGGGCTGGACACAAACAACCAAAATGATTGTGAGAAGTACCATACAGGAATAGGGTACAGAACGCGATCAAAATATGCAACAGGAAGACTTGATACAGATCAGCAGTGGAGGTGGGGGCTCGGGCAAGAATTCCTTGAGGATGTGCCATTTAAGTTGAGACCTGAAACAGACACATCAACTGGCCCATCAAACGTGAGGCAGGGACAGCGAGCCAGGCAGACGGAAGAGCATGGGCAAAGGTCCTGAAAGGGGCGAGAGCTCCGTGCCTTTGGGAACCGAAAGGTCAAATCAGTGTCCCTGTGGGCGAGAGTCAACCCCTCAGGGAGCTGGTGTGTGTGTGTCTCCAGCATGGAACTGAGGCCCATCTAGAGATGAAGTTTACTAAGCTCCCTCTATGTGCCAAGCTTTTCGCCTACATTATGCCTTTCAATCCTCAAAATTGCCTGGAAGGTAGACTATCCGCTTCACAGGTGGAAAACTGAGTCTCTGACTGATATCTTGCTCAAGGATGCAAAGGAATAGCTGACATTCACAAAGCATTTACCACATGCCAAAAGCTTTATAGAAATGAACTCATTTAATCTCCCCAATAATTATATGTGGACGATGTTATCACCATCATTTTTCCATCCCTTAATAAACCAAATTTGTGGAACATTCAAGCATTAAATTTAAACATTAAATTCAGCAAGCCTTAAGTATCTTCTGAATGAAGCACCTGAAATGTGAGGGATGGTTATTTCAGCTGTTAATCTATCCTAACTAGGAAAAGCACCTGCTAAAATATCAACAGCCCCATTTACCAATGGGCTTCATGTGAAAGGAGTTAAGATCATCTCATGTAGTCATCGTGATGCCTGAGGAAGCTGGTGCTCTTATTATTTTTCCTATTTTACAGAAAAGGAAACTAAGGTACAGGAAGGGTAGGCAACTTGTCCAAGGTCACAAAGGCATTAAGTGCAGGAACTGGGGGATTTTTGAAGCCAGGCAAGATGCATCTAGAGCCTGGGCTGCTCTGAAGCACGTGCCCCGCCTGGCCAGGAGCCGAGATTCCTAGGGACAAGACAAGTGCCTCTCAAGTGAGGGAGATGGGCTGGACACAAACAACCAAAATGATTGTGAGAAGTACCATACAGGAATAGGGTACAGAACGCGATCAAAATATGCAACAGGAAGACTTGATACAGATCAGCAGTGGAGGTGGGGGCTCGGGCAAGAATTCCTTGAGGATGTGCCATTTAAGTTGAGACCTGAAACAGACACATCAACTGGCCCATCAAACGTGAGGCAGGGACAGCGAGCCAGGCAGACGGAAGAGCATGGGCAAAGGTCCTGAAAGGGGCGAGAGCTCCGTGCCTTTGGGAACCGAAAGGTCAAATCAGTGTCCCTGTGGGCGAGAGTCAACCCCTCAGGGAGCTGGTGTGTGTGTGTCTCCAGCATGGAACTGAGGCCCATCTAGAGATGAAGTTTACTAAGCTCCCTCTATGTGCCAAGCTTTTCGCCTACATTATGCCTTTCAATCCTCAAAATTGCCTGGAAGGTAGACTATCCGCTTCACAGGTGGAAAACTGAGTCTCTGACTGATATCTTGCTCAAGGATGCAAAGGAATAGCTGACATTCACAAAGCATTTACCACATGCCAAAAGCTTTATAGAAATGAACTCATTTAATCTCCCCAATAATTATATGTGGACGATGTTATCACCATCATCCCTCCTTACAGAGGAGAAATCCAAGTCACAAGAAGGCTTAAGGAGCCTACCCAAACTTATCCAAACCAGCAAGTGGCCACAAGGTTTCAAACTAGCCTTTGGGTTTCCTGGGTCTAGAGTATGTGCCCTTTATCACAGGCTGTGTCTCCACGCAATAATGAGGAGTGGAGGGACTTCCCTGGAGGTCCAGTGGTTAAGAATGCACCTTCCAGTGCGGAGGACATGGGTTCTATTCCTGGTTGAGGAACTAAGGCTCCCCATGCCACTAGGTAACTACTGAGCCCGCGCTCTAGCACCTGTGCTCCGCAGCAAAAGAAGCCCATGCACACAACCAGAGATGCAGTGCGGCCAAACTATTAATAATCATACCAATGAGTTGTTGTTGTTTAGTCGTTAAGTTATGTCCGACTCTGACGCCCTATGGATTGTAGCCTGCTGGGCTTCTCTCTGAACCGTCTGATTTCTAAGCCCTTGCCCTCTCCACTGCCACAACAATGTTTGCTGAAGAAAAGAATGTTCTACTGAATGAAAGAACACACGAATGCATGCCCACATACATGCACATGTGGACGGGGAACGGGGCAGCCAAGGAAGTAGGTAAGAGCAGTTTTGGAGTCAGCAGCCCCGGATTCTGCAAGACTGGGGCTCGGGTGCAAATGAGGTCCTCCCCTCAGGCTCAAAATGTCAGGGGCTGCCAAAAACCTCAGTAACCCAGATACATAGCACTTGAAAGCAATACGTTTCAAAGAGAAAATGAGTGCAAATGTAATCCTTGATGAGCAAGCGATCAACAAAATCTCAGTGAAGTCCAGATCCAGATTCTGCCCTTGTGTGACTCACCTCACTCTACTCCCCGCGTGCCTACCCCGCTGGGACGCTAGGTCCTCAGTTTCTACACCTGTAGCATCATAATTCTCCCCTCTTGGAGTTGCTGGGAAAATGGCTGAGAAGCACCATATAAGAGTGTTTGGCCTAGGATGGGGCTGAGTGATGACGGTGGTGGTGGTGATGAGGAGGAGGAGGAGGGTGTTGGCGGCAGTAGAGAGGGAAGGGGAGAAAAAGAGGGAGAGGGAGGAGGATTTTGTGACTTCAGCAAGTCAAGTGTGGAACCAACAAGGGCCTATTGAATAGCCCAGGAACCCATACTCAATATTATGTAATAACCTATCAGGGAAAAGAATCTGAAAAGGAGTATATACACACACACATATGTCTAACTGAATCATTGTGCCGTGCATCTGAAACTTACATGATACTGCACATCAGCAATACTTCAATTAGAACCAAAAAAAAAAAAATGTGTAGTGCATGCACAGCCCCAGACTCATATTTGCCTGTACATGGGTATGTGTGATTCAAAGATCTAAATTTTCAGAGACACTTCCCTGGAAACCTGAAACCTCAGGTTGGGGGAGGAAGGAAAGTGCTGGGCAAACTTTCAAACTGAAAAAATGTCCTTTTTTGGTCATGTGAGCTGGATGAGGCTCGTTTCCCGGTGTCCTGAGAAGCTGTGTTGCAGCTTCTCAGGCCAGAATGGCAGTCTTCAAACCGAGCCCTAGAAGGTTCTGGGGAAAGAACTATGGACCCTCCAGCGCAACTCCAGAACAGGGGTTGGAGGGGAGTGGCCACAGAGCCATCACAACAAAGGCTGCTGGGTTTGAAGGAAGCACCCAGGTTCTTCAGTCTGACCAACTGAATACCTTCTCTGGCCCCACCCCAGTGCCCCTGATCTCAGCAATGGCTCCCCAGCTCTGGAGCCCTCAAGCCAGGAATCCTGATATCTGCACACCCTCCTTCCTCATCTTTCAATATTCACAAACAGCAACCACCAATTCCTGTCTCTCCGGCTTGCCGGGCTTGCCCTGTAGCTCCGGAGTCTGCTGGTTCTCTTCTTTCCACCGTTCCTCCTGCCCGGCTCCCCACTCCCCTGCCCTGTAGCTCCGGAGTCTGCTGGTTCTCTTCTTTCTACCGTTCCTCCTGCCGGGCTCCCCGCTCCCCCGTAGCCTCCCTGCTTCCAGGCTCACTCCCTACATGCAGCTTGCTTAGCCCGTACACTCCTTGGCCTCCTCTCTTGCTGACCATCTTTGCAAGGCTTCCTACCACGCTGAAAGTAAAGGCCACATTACTTAGTACAATCATCAAGGCTCTCCGGATTCTCAGCCAGAAACAACCCTGACGGGGTGTCTCTGGCAGCTTACCAGGCAAAGGGCAGGTTGAACGGCTGCCGTCCAGAGGCTATCTTCTGGTCCAGGGGCACGCACGGTGTGGTCCGTGCGGCCCCCAGCCCCACATCATCTAGGCACTTGTTGCAAATGCAGATTTGGGGGCTCCGCCCCGGACCTACTATATCAGGATTTCTCGGGAAGAGCCCAGGAATCTGTGTTTTAGGTCTTCCAGCTGCTTCCACTGCTCATTAAAATTTGAGAAGCATGTGCTAGACGAACTGAGAGAAAAATCCAGCTCTCTCTTGGGCAGTGCCCAGCCTGCTCGACCGCCCGGGAGCCTTAAGCGACTCCCTTCAAGCACTAGGATTCGAATCCAGGGTCTGCTGGGGACATGCAGGCGCCATTTCTTTCTCTGTGACCCCTTAAGGAGGGGACCCAGGGGAGGGTCTCCCAGGGCGGCTCTGCCCCTTCAGGAGGGAAGGGAACGAGCAGTAACTGGGACAGGGGGTGGGGTAGGGATCAGTCACCCTTCTTGATTTCATCAGATTTTCTTTCGTCAGCAGGTTAAAAATAAGACTGGCGGTGATTCCGGGACGGGGCAGGGCCGTAACCCAGGGAGAGCGCTCCCGAGCGTGCCCACCCCACTCCTGCCTCCCTTCCCCACCCTGGACCCCTCACCACCCCGGTATAGCTGGCCTTGTTGCCCAGGCATCTCCATCAGGCACCAATAGCTTCACTGGCCTAAAGTGGGACACCCACAAGAGGGACCCCCTGACTTCTCTGCTCTGGCTATCCCCCTATCTGGAATGTTCCTCTGCCTCCTTCTACCTCCCAACCCTAACGGGCCAGCTCACGATCTACTGCAATATCCAGATTCATTCATTCAGCACAACTTTATGGAATGCCAGCTACATGTTAGGACTTTTCTGGGTGCTGTGGCTAGAACAGCAAGCCAAGGATCTAAAAATCCCTGTTGAGGGACTTCCCTGGTAGCCCAGGAGCTAAAATTCAATGCTCCCAATGCAGGGGGCCAAGGTTTGATCCCGGTCAGGGAACTAAGATCCCACATGCCACAACTAAAAGTTCACATGCCACAACTACAGATCCTTGTGCCACAACTAAGACCCGGAACAGCCAAAGTAAATACATAAATATTTAAAAAAAAAAAACTCTTGGGCTTCCCTGGTGGTCCAGTGGATAAGGACACCACCTTGCAGTGCAAGGGGCGCCAGTTCGATCCCTGGCCTGGGAAGATCCCACGTGCCGCGGAGCAGCTGGACCGATGTGTCCAATTACTGAGCCGGAGCTCTGGAGCGCATGCGCCCAGAGCCGGCGCTCTGCGACAACAGAGGCCACCGCGATGGGAGGCCCACAAGAGCCGAAGAACAAAGGTGAAAATAGACAAAGGAAAGACCAATAGAAGTGGCCCGCCCGTCCCCCCCCTCCCCACTCCACACCCCCCTCAAAATAAAATAAATAAATGTTAAAAAACAAAAAAAACCCTTGTAGAGCTCACATTCTATTGCAGGGGTCAGAAAATTAGGGCAACAGGCCACGTCCAGCCTACTGCCTGTTTCTGTACCTGCCATAAGCTAATAAGGCTTTATAAATTTTTAAAGTTGTAGAAAAAAAAAAAACAGTAATTTTATGACACGTGAAAATTATACAGAGTTTAAATGTGTGTCCATATAAATAAAGTTTTATTGGAACAGAGTCACGCATATTTATTTACTATTGTTTAGAGTTAAGTAGTTGCCATGACCATTTTACAGATGAGAAACTGAAGCCCAAAGAAGTTACATCATTTTCCCATTATTTTTATAATGAACATTCATTCAGACATGGCCCCTGCTCTGCAAGGATGTAGCATATGGTAGAAGAGATAGGACAAGGTGAGAAGTTCTGAGAACAAATAGGAACAGAAGGTTAAAGAGCAGGAGAAAGCCCATGTGGTAGGTTACACGTTCATAATTTATAGATTGTTATTTTTATATCATACATTACAACTATATAAAAGATGCAGTACAGGGACTGTTCAGTAGTCCAGTGGCTAAGACTTCGCGCTTCCTATGCAGAAAGCCTGGGGTTCAATCCCCAGTCAGGGAACTTAATCTTACATGCCCCAAGGAAGACTGGTGCAGACAAATAAGTAAATAAATTTTTTAAAGAGGTGGTAGAAAATAATATGGCTTCAGCAGCAAAATAATCTGAAAAA
Source organism: Tragulus kanchil (assembly GCA_022376925.1). Classification (NCBI taxonomy): domain Eukaryota; kingdom Metazoa; phylum Chordata; class Mammalia; order Artiodactyla; family Tragulidae; genus Tragulus; species Tragulus kanchil. The sequence goes on from JAIOJX010000031.1 coordinate 22,762,330, forward strand.
ATAAACAGACTTTTGGAAAACCTGCTATTAATATTTTGGTATTTGAGGTGGCTATGACTATAGTTTTTTGACAGTGGGTGACTTACATAAATTCTCTCTACCTCTTTTTTTTCCATCTGTAAAATGGGAACATGAGCAGCCCCTGCCTCACAGAGTTGTTGAGATTTTAGAGTGAATTACCATACATAACGTATTTAGATTAGGACCTGGCACAGAGAAGGCTCTAGGCAAGTGTTTGAAATTTTTAAAAAGTGGATTTGTTTTCACTGAAGTTGGAGGGAGGGGAAAGGATTTTGAGTCTAGAGGGCTGTGCCACCCCCGAGAGTCTAGGTAGACCCTCTCCACCTTGGAAGCCTGGCCTGAAATCGCCAGGCTACGGAGGTGACCTCTTCATGTTTTACAAAGACCTTTCTCCCCTTCTTGAGTAAGAGCCACAAGCCCAGCTGGGACGTCTTCACCATGAGTGAGTGGTTATGTGACATCCCTTCCCAGTCCCAGCCTCTAAGTGGGAGGCAGAGTGACGACTTGCTGTTTTCTGAGTGCTGACTCTGTGCCAGACACGTGCCCTGTGAGGTCAGCTGAACAATGGCCCCAGAGATATCCAGAGCCTAAATCCCTGGAACTGGGGTGCGCTACCTTTTACGGCGAAAGGGACTCTGCGAAGGTGATTAAATCCAGGATCCCAAGATGCAGGAATTACCCTGGATTTTAAAAGCTCTAGTTGTAACCATACATGTCCTTATAAGAGGAAGGCAGAAGAAGATGTGACCACAGGCGAGGAGAAGATGATGTCATGTGGACGCAGAGACTACAGTGGCGCCCTCTGAAGATGCAGGGTGGGGGGCCATGAGCCAAGAACGGGGGCAGCCACTAACAAGCTGAAAAGTCAAGAAATTAGATTCTCCTTTCAGAACCTCCAGAAGGAATCAACCCTGCCGTTACATTGACGTTAGCCCACTGAGACTGATCTCAGACTTCTGACTTCCAAAACTGTAAAACACTTAATCTATACTGTCTTAAACCCCCAGGTTGGTGGTAATTTGTTACAGAAGCAACAGGAAACTGCAGCAAGCTGTGTGATCGCATGTCATCCTCAAGACAACTCACCTTGCAGAAGAAAAGAAGGCTCAGGAATTATTTGCCCATGGCTCATAGCCAGGTGGAGCTAATGGCAAAGAGCCTGTCTGCCAATGCAAGAGACATGGTGGGTGGGGAAGATGCCCTGGAGGAGGGCATGGCAACCCACTCCAGTATTCCGACCCGAGAATCCCATGGACAGAGGAGCCTGAAGGACTATAGTCCATAGGGCTGAATAGAGCCAGAGATGACTGCAGCGACCTAGCACCACCAGGCGCACATAGCTAGCGAGACCCAGAGCCGGCTGGATCATGAGTCCAGGTCTGTGTGGCAGCAGAGCCTGTGCTGACCACACACCTGCTCCACACTGCAGGAGAGCCAGAAGAGCAGCTGGGACAGGCCACAACCACACCTCTTCCCCCGGGGGCCTGGGCATCCCTAGCATGCATCGGGGCTGCCTGAGAGCCCAGGGCTGGTGGATACCAGCAGGGATACCGTCTCGTTCGCTGGGGGAAGGCTAGTCCATCGGAACCGGGGATTGCCTGGCTGACTGTATGACTGTGCTGAGGTCTGGCTGTACTACAGCAGCCAGTGAAGTGACAAAGAGGGGACATGAGGCCGTGTTCCCTATCCCCGATGTAGGACTGGGCCCCACCTGTAGTCCAATCTGAGCCCGGCTCTCAGCAACGAGGTCTCTTCTGCCTGGGTTGGCTGCATAGGGAAACTTCCTTTTTAAAAAGTCTGTGCCAGCGATGGGAGGCCCACATGGGCCAAAGAACAAAGATATATGAAAACGGATAAATAAAAAGACCAATAGAAGTGGCCTGCCCGCCCTCCTTCCTCCCCCCTCAAAAAAAAAACTGTGCCAGGGATGGTGGTCTAGTAGCTAAGACTCCACACTCCCAATGCAGGGGGTTCACGGCAATCCCTGGTCAGGGAACTAGATCCCACATACAGCAACTGAGAGTTTCCATGTAGCAACAAATCGAAAATCCCGCTGGCCATGTCTAAGACCCAGTGTAGCCAATTAAATGAATAATATTTTTAAAAATCAAAAGTCTATAACAAATTTTAAAATCATATTCTATGAATTTTGAAAACAGTAATATTATAGCAACAGCACTGTGAACCCACCGTGCAAAAACAATGACTATGTTAGCTTTTGAGCCTTCTTTTCTAGTCTTTCCACATGTACATCTACATTTTTTTTTCTTTTTTTTGCCACTTCTATTGGTCTTTCATCATCCATCTTTGTTCTTCGATCTGTGTGGGCCTCCCATCGCAGTAGACTCTCTCTGCAGAGCACCGGCTCCAGGCACATGCGCTCCGGAGCGCTGACTTGGTAATTGGACACATTGGTCCAGCTGCTCCGCGGGACGCAGGATCCTCCCAGGTCAGGGATTGAACTGGCGCCCCTTGCACTGCAAGGCGGTGTTCTTCCCCACTGGACCACCAGGGAAGCCCTGTACATCTATTTTTTAACAGAGCTTTGAACACAACAGTCCATTGTGAGACTCAAAGTTTAAGAGCATGGAATATGAAGTCATGACCAGACCCAGGCCTGAATCCCTGGGCTGGTGGATACCAGCAGGGATACCGTCTCTGCTGGGGAAGGCTAGTCCATCGGAACCGGGGATTGCCTGGCTGACTGTATGACTGTGCTGAGGTCTGGCTGTACTACAGCAGCCAGTGAAGTGACAAAGAGGGGACATGAGGCCGTGTTCCCTATCCCCGATGTAGGACTGGGCCCCACCTGTAGTCCAATCTGAGCCCGGCTCTCAGCAACGAGGTCTCTTCTGCCTGGGTTGGCTGCATAGGGAAACTTCCTTTTTAAAAAGTCTGTGCCAGCGATGGGAGGCCCACATGGGCCAAAGAACAAAGATATATGAAAACGGATAAATAAAAAGACCAATAGAAGTGGCCTGCCCGCCCTCCTTCCTCCCCCCTCAAAAAAAAAACTGTGCCAGGGATGGTGGTCTAGTAGCTAAGACTCCACACTCCCAATGCAGGGGGTTCACGGCAATCCCTGGTCAGGGAACTAGATCCCACATACAGCAACTGAGAGTTTCCATGTAGCAACAAATCGAAAATCCCGCTGGCCATGTCTAAGACCCAGTGTAGCCAATTAAATGAATAATATTTTTAAAAATCAAAAGTCTATAACAAATTTTAAAATCATATTCTATGAATTTTGAAAACAGTAATATTATAGCAACAGCACTGTGAACCCACCGTGCAAAAACAATGACTATGTTAGCTTTTGAGCCTTCTTTTCTAGTCTTTCCACATGTACATCTACATTTTTTTTTCTTTTTTTTGCCACTTCTATTGGTCTTTCATCATCCATCTTTGTTCTTCGATCTGTGTGGGCCTCCCATCGCAGTAGACTCTCTCTGCAGAGCACCGGCTCCAGGCACATGCGCTCCGGAGCGCTGACTTGGTAATTGGACACATTGGTCCAGCTGCTCCGCGGGACGCAGGATCCTCCCAGGTCAGGGATTGAACTGGCGCCCCTTGCACTGCAAGGCGGTGTTCTTCCCCACTGGACCACCAGGGAAGCCCTGTACATCTATTTTTTAACAGAGCTTTGAACACAACAGTCCATTGTGAGACTCAAAGTTTAAGAGCATGGAATATGAAGTCATGACCAGACCCAGGCCTGAATCCCTGACTCATATATTAGCTGTGTGGCCTGGGCAAGTCGCTTAACCTCTCTGAGCATTCATTTCTTTTCCTGAAAAGTGAGTGTGGCAGGAAGGTTTTTCAGATGGCTCCTGGTATTCACGCTCATGGGATCCACCATCCCCTGGACCCTGGAATATGGGCTGAACTCAGTAAGTACTATATATAGTGCATACTACAGCAGTGTTAGCTTTCACTATTATACATTTTTCATGTTTCCACATATTCAAGTTTGTCATTTCAGACCACTCGACCTTTTTTCTTTTGAAATTTAACATCTACATATTTTTAAAATATTTATGTATGTATGTATTGGGCTGCACCGGGTCTTAGTCACAGCATGCAGGATCCTCGATCTTCACTGAAGCATGCAGGATCTTTAGTTGCAGCATGTGGGATCTAGTTCCCTGACCAGGGATTGAACCCGGGCCCTCTGCATTGGCAGCATGGAGCCTTAGCCACTGGACCACCAGGGAAGTCCCATCATCTATGTATTCCTGTACTAATGATTCCTCTTCTGGGAATCCAACCAAATGAGATACTCAAATTGTGCAAAATGACACCCATACAAGGGCATTTACTGCAATCCTCTTTGTAGTAGCAAAATGTTGGAAATGAAGCCAAAGCAAGAAGGAGGAAACTGGTTGACTAAACTATGGTATAATCAATCCTTGATGAGCACCTACTATGTGCCAGCACTGAGCTCAGACATTTACCTGTGTTATTTCATTTAATCCTCATAATGTTCTCTAAGGTAGACATCATTATCAACTCCCATTTTACAGGTTAGAAAATTAAGGATGGGAGGGTTAGGTAACCTGTCCAACTCACACAATCAATAAAGGAGGAAAGCCACGAATTCCAGAGTGGTTAACTCCAAAATGAGACAAAGGAAACATTTGTTAGAGTTGGAGTCAGACGACCTGGCTTCAAACCTCAGCTTCTCCACGTCTAAGTTGTGTGGCCTTTGCCAGACTGGAACCTCTCCAGTCTGTTTCGCCATTGGTAGCTCAGGTTAATCACTTTGCTCCCAGGGGTCCGTATAGTCAGAGCTGTGGTTTTTCCAAGCAGTCATGTATGCATGTGAAAGTTAGACCATAAAGAAGGCTAAATGCCAAAGAATTGATGCTTTCAAACTGTGGTGCTGGAGAAGACTCTTGAGAGTCTCTTGGATTACAAGGAAATCAACCCTGAATGCTCACGGGAAGGACTGATGCTGAAGCTAAAGCATCAATACTTTGGCCACCTGATGCAAAGAGCCAACTTATGGAAAAAAAAACCCTGATGCTGGGAAAGACTGAAGGCAAAAGGAGAAGGGGACAACAGAGAATGAGATGGTCAGACGGCATCACTGACTCAGTGGATAAGAATCTGAGCAAACTCTGGGAGACAGTCAGGGGCAGGGGAGCCTGGCGTGCTGCACACAGTGGGTGGGGTCACAAAGAGTCAGACACGACTTAACTCAACAACAACTCGGGTTCATAATTGCACTTAGCTGCCACTCAAGTTATTGTAAGGATCGCGTGAACGGTGGCATGTGACGTGTATATTCATTTGATCGTGATAAATATTTACTAAGCACCTACTGTGTGTCACGTCCTGGGCTAGATCCAGGGGTGCAACAGTGAACAGAAGAAGCTCACCTCCTCAAACTTACAGATGAGCCTAGCATGTGCGTGGTGGAACCCCACAAATGGTGGCTACTATTTTTGTTATAACTTAGAGTGTGATTCTTCTTCCCAAGGGCTGGTCATCCCACCTGGGTCCACTGGTGACCTGGTTCTGGGGGCACTCTGCTTCCTGCCCCCAACCCCAGCCCGCCACCTCCCCTCACCCCCAACCTGGTGAGCCAGCCGGCATTGGCATCCCACCAAGCTCCAGTCAGCAGACCTCTCCTGCCTAAATATGGACAAGGCGCCCAGGAGAGCTTTCTGTGAGCTAGAGGAATGTGACAGCTGAGCCCGCCCGCCGGCACCCTCCCCCACCTCCGGCCCCTCCCCAGGTGGGGCATTCCAGTTGTTCCCAGAGCAGCCCCCAATGTCCCCCACCCCGGACACCCCCTCACCCTCCCCAGGCTGCTCTGAAAACTGCTAAGGAGCCTTCCGAAGGAATTCCAGGCAGCTCCAGCTGCTCCTGGGGGCTGGCATCCCAGCTGCCATGTGGGGAGGAAGATACCGCAGGGAGGGACCAACGGTTGGGTTTCCAGCCCAGCCCTGGAAAATCATGTCCCTTGGTTCGAAAAGCATTTCCAGAGATTTTCTTTGGCCTCAGGCACTGTGTCAGGTGTGAGAGCCCCAGAGAGAGTCCAGCTGCACTGCTGTCTTCCCATCCCCAAACTCTGTCACAGCAGTCACGCCTGAGACAAGTCCAAGGCTCCTGGTGGGGTGGGGGTGGGGAGACATTGAGGCCAGAGCATGGGGCCAGGGGAACCTCTCAGAGAAGTTCTGCTGAGGCCGTGGTTGAGGGAGGGCCCTCTGGTACCAGATGACCGGGGTTCCCATCCTAGCCCTGCTTCTTCCTAGCGGTGTGATCCTGAGCAAGTTACTGTATTGCTCTGTGCCTCCATTTCCCCATCTGTGAAATGGGAGAATAATAGCCGTGACCTCACAGAGCTGGGAGGACTAGACACACTGGCATTTGCAAGGTGCTTAGAGCAATAAAGAGGGGCTGTGTCCTCTGGATTTGTTTAGGGTGAGTGCAGAGCTTATCCTTCAAACCATGGCACCTGAGGGTGAAAACAAGGGCTGTCTAAAACTATTCTCTGCATGATCCAGAGCGATCTCGATCTTGGGCACACGAGGCTGCATGGTCATCTCAGCCTTGACCACAACTAAGATGCCAACTGTCCCCCACAGCGTCTGTCAGCTTCGCATGCCAGCCCTGCAAGAGGTGAACAGCAGACCTAGCTCACAGCAGGTGCACGCAAGGGCTGCTGAAGTTTTGTTTCTTTCTACAGATCTGACCTTCAGATTTCCCAGGAAGAATAAATAACCCTTACGATGAATACGTGTAAAACTGAGGTCTGAGCTAGAGTCGAAGGGAAAAATGAAGCCTTTCAATCCACTAGTTAAGACATACTTATTGAGCTCTTCATATGGGTCCATACCTGGATGCTGGGGTGAAGAGAGAGAGGAACAAGGGACCAAGGGAAGGAAAATAAAGAAATAAAGGATTCCAATCCTAGTGACCAGTCATGATTGGTTGGATAATAAGGAAGAATTTGGAGACAGGATTCAAGATAGAAAAGACAGCACAGGGAAGCAGTCAGGTCAGGGGCATCCTCCCCAGGAATATGACCATGGGAACAGAGCAAAGGCACAGACGTGGGCAGGAAGGAGACCTGAGGCTGGGATCTCCAGCCCTTATGCACTGGGCAACCCCTGGCAGCCCACACGAACTACTTTGCCTCACTTTCCATAACAATGCATACGTGTGTGCTAAGTTGTTTCAGTTGTGTCTGACTCTTTGAAACCCCACGGATTCCGCCAGGCTCCTCTGTCCATGGGATTCTCCAGGCAAGAATACTGGAGTGGGCTGCCATGCCCTCCTCCAGGGAATCTTCCCGACCCAAGGATGGAACCCACATCTTTTTTTAAAAAAAAAAAAAGATTTATTTATTTATTTTGGGCGGGGGTCGGGTTGGGGAGGGAGGGGAGTGGGCAGGCCACTTCCACTGGTCCTTCATTTCTCTATTTTCATCTGTCTTTGTTCCTTGGCTCCTGTGGGCCTCCCATCGCGGTGGCGTCTGTTGCTGCAGAGCGCCGGCTCTGGGCGCACGCGCGCCAGAGCTCCGGCTCGGTAATTGGACACATCGGACGTGCGGCTCCGCGGCACGTGGGATCTTCCCAGGCCAGGGCTCGAACGGGAGCCCCTTGCACTGCAAGGCGGTGTCCTTACCCACTGGACCACCAGGGGAAGCCCGGAACCCACATCTCTTATGTCTCCTGCATTGGCAGGAGGCTTCTTTACCACAAGCGCCACCTGGGAAGCAGCAATAAAATGGAGCAAATGATACCTTTGCCCTTCAGGGCTGCCAGGAGACCAAATAAGATGATGTGAAATTCCGTTCAGTTCATGGCACACAGAATGTATGCTTTACAAGTAAGGGATATTTGCCTGTTTTATTCACTGATGAATCCCCAGCACCAAAAACAGGACCTGGCCCACAGTAGGTGGTTAAGAAAAATGTGCTGAATGAATAAACAACAGCCATTATGAATATTATTATGAAAATTATTATGCAGTAATAGATCTGGCTGAACTGGAGCAGAGAAAAATAAAGGAGCTTTTCTACAGAAGAGGAAACAGGCCAAGACAGGTGAAGGGATTTGCCTGAGGTCACACTGCCAGCAAGTCACAGAGCAGGATCTGCCTCCCTGCCCAGGGTTTCCAACTCCAACTCCTGCATCCTCCCTGCCTGCCTATGTTTTTCCTTCTTTTTTCCTTGCCTTGTCCTCTATTGGCATTTCCTAGGTGCCTCGTAAGTGCAGGCATCTGAAAACATAACAGGGATATAAAGAACCTTAAAACCACAATTCTGGCCATAAGGAGCATATAATCCAGTAGAGAAAATCTGAGGCTTCCTTCATAGCTCAGTCGATGAAGAATCTGCCTGTAATGCAGGAGACTCAGGTTTGATCCCTGGGTCTGGAAGATACCCAGGAGAAGAAAATGGAGCCTGGTGGGCTACAGTCCATGGCTTTGAAAGAGTCTGACACAACTTTGGAACTAAACCACCACCAGAGAAAATCTATAAGAAAATAATCTAATTTGGAAAGTTCAGGTGTTTTTTGTTTTTTTTTTTTTTTGGCGTAGACCATTTTTTAAAGTCTTTATTGAATTTATTAACACCTGTTTCTTGTTCTGGCTTTTTGGCTGCCAGGCATGTGGAATTTACCTCCCTGACCAGGAATCGAACCTGTGTTCCCTGTGTTGGAAGGGGAAGTCTTAACCACTGAAACACCAGGGAGGTCCCAACTTCAGACTTTTTCAAATAGGGAGCCCAGAAGAGGAAGAGACATGGTGAGCTTGGCTGCCAATGAGGCCTCTGAGCCTCAGCCTGAAGCAGGGCAGAGCTAGAGAAATCAAGCCTGGTACTAAGCTGTGCTGGAGGTGGCCCAGACCAGCTCCTGACAGAACCCTGGTCGCTGGAGCTCAGCCACAGTGGCAGGATTTACACCATGGAAATTGGCAAACTCCAGGAAGCATGGTTTCTGCCCCTCACCAGCCCCTCCACAGTAGGTGGTTAAGAAATGTGCTGAATGAATAAACAACAGCCATTATGAATATTATTATGAAAATTATTATGCAGTAATAGATCTGGCTGAACTGGAGCAGAGAAAAATAAAGGAGCTTTTCTACAGAAGAGGAAACAGGCCAAGACAGGTGAAGGGATTTGCCTGAGGTCACACTGCCAGCAAGTCACAGAGCAGGATCTGCCTCCCTGCCCAGGGTTTCCAACTCCAACTCCTGCATCCTCCCTGCCTGCCTATGTTTTTCCTTCTTTTTTCCTTGCCTTGTCCTCTATTGGCATTTCCTAGGTGCCTCGTAAGTGCAGGCATCTGAAAACATAACAGGGATATAAAGAACCTTAAAACCACAATTCTGGCCATAAGGAGCATATAATCCAGTAGAGAAAATCTGAGGCTTCCTTCATAGCTCAGTCGATGAAGAATCTGCCTGTAATGCAGGAGACTCAGGTTTGATCCCTGGGTCTGGAAGATACCCAGGAGAAGAAAATGGAGCCTGGTGGGCTACAGTCCATGGCTTTGAAAGAGTCTGACACAACTTTGGAACTAAACCACCACCAGAGAAAATCTATAAGAAAATAATCTAATTTGGAAAGTTCAGGTGTTTTTTGTTTTTTTTTTTTTTTGGCGTAGACCATTTTTTAAAGTCTTTATTGAATTTATTAACACCTGTTTCTTGTTCTGGCTTTTTGGCTGCCAGGCATGTGGAATTTACCTCCCTGACCAGGAATCGAACCTGTGTTCCCTGTGTTGGAAGGGAAGTCTTAACCACTGAAACACCAGGGAGGTCCCAACTTCAGACTTTTTCAAATAGGGAGCCCAGAAGAGGAAGAGACATGGTGAGCTTGGCTGCCAATGAGGCCTCTGAGCCTCAGCCTGAAGCAGGGCAGAGCTAGAGAAATCAAGCCTGGTACTAAGCTGTGCTGGAGGTGGCCCAGACCAGCTCCTGACAGAACCCTGGTCGCTGGAGCTCAGCCACAGTGGCAGGATTTACACCATGGAAATTGGCAAACTCCAGGAAGCATGGTTCTCCATCTCTGTCCCCCATTCACCAGCCCCTCCAAGAGCTATTGTATCAGCACATTACTTCTCGGAACAGATGTGAACTAGGAAAAAGTTAACTATCTCAGGAGACACATATCCCTATGCTTTATCTCCTATCTGGACAATTTCCCTCCTCCACTCCTTTGAAAATCGCCTTACTAGCTCTTTCAACAAAAAGCACTTGAAGGTTGCCTTCTCTGAGGACAAAGTCTCCCCTCCCTGTTTATCAGAGGACAATTCTCTGAGAGGGTCTCAGGAGGCATCTGCATATAAAACCTACAATGTGCTCTGTGAATGAGTCGGGGGAGCTGAAGGGGATCCCTCTAGGCTGTGTACAGGCATCTTTGCTTCTCTCTGAATGCAGTCCTGGGAAAATGAGAAAATCGTATTTCAAATTCTGAGTTTTATTTTCATGTCTGTGTGAGCTGGTCAGATGGAGAAGAAAGAAGTGAGGAAAGGGTGAAGGGAGACGTCTAAAGATCTAAAGGTGGCTTCCCTGGTGGCTCAGACGGTAAAGAATCTGCCTTCGATGCGGGAGATGTGGGTTTGATTCCTGGGTTAGAAAGATCCCCTGGAGAAGGGAACAGCTACCCACTCCAATATTCCTGCTTGTCCAGAATTCCATGGATTGCCCATGGAGTCGCAAAGACTCGGACACAACTGAGTTACTTGACTGACTTACTAAAGGGAGAAGAAAGAAGTGAGGAAAGTGCTTTGCAGAGGGAACTACAGGACTCAAGGCAAATCAAGGTGTTAAACACACACACACACACAGAGTTTTCAAGAAACTGTGAAAAGTAGCCTGACAATGTCAAGAGTGACAGCAGTTCACCAAACTGCTCTCCTCTGCTTCCTGAGTACAAGCCTGGGTTGTTTCCCAGCCTCCCTTGCAGGCAGGTGTGACCATGGACAAGATTCTGACCAACAGAATGTGAGAAGACATGACGTGCCCTACTTCCTGGCCAATAAGAACGTTCCACTGACAGAACCCTGGTCGCTGGAGCTCAGCCACAGTGGCAGGATTTACACCATGGAAATTGGCAAACTCCAGGAAGCATGGTTCTCCATCTCTGTCCCCCATTCACCAGCCCCTCCAAGAGCTATTGTATCAGCACATTACTTCTCGGAACAGATGTGAACTAGGAAAAAGTTAACTATCTCAGGAGACACATATCCCTATGCTTTATCTCCTATCTGGACAATTTCCCTCCTCCACTCCTTTGAAAATCGCCTTACTAGCTCTTTCAACAAAAAGCACTTGAAGGTTGCCTTCTCTGAGGACAAAGTCTCCCCTCCCTGTTTATCAGAGGACAATTCTCTGAGAGGGTCTCAGGAGGCATCTGCATATAAAACCTACAATGTGCTCTGTGAATGAGTCGGGGGAGCTGAAGGGGATCCCTCTAGGTTGTGTACAGGCATCTTTGCTTCTCTCTGAATGCAGTCCTGGGAAAATGAGAAAATCGTATTTCAAATTCTGAGTTTTATTTTCATGTCTGTGTGAGCTGGTCAGATGGAGAAGAAAGAAGTGAGGAAAGGGTGAAGGGAGACGTCTAAAGATCTAAAGGTGGCTTCCCTGGTGGCTCAGACGGTAAAGAATCTGCCTTCGATGCGGGAGATGTGGGTTTGATTCCTGGGTTAGAAAGATCCCCTGGAGAAGGGAACAGCTACCCACTCCAATATTCCTGCTTGTCCAGAATTCCATGGATTGCCCATGGAGTCGCAAAGACTCGGACACAACTGAGTTACTTGACTGACTTACTAAAGGGAGAAGAAAGAAGTGAGGAAAGTGCTTTGCAGAGGGAACTACAGGACTCAAGGCAAATCAAGGTGTTAAAACACACACACACACACAGAGTTTTCAAGAAACTGTGAAAAGTAGCCTGACAATGTCAAGAGTGACAGCAGTTCACCAAACTGCTCTCCTCTGCTTCCTGAGTACAAGCCTGGGTTGTTTCCCAGCCTCCCTTGCAGGCAGGTGTGACCATGGACAAGATTCTGACCAACAGAATGTGAGAAGACATGACGTGCCCTACTTCCTGGCCAATAAGAACGTTCCACTGTGTCTTTTAGTGCATTTTCCTTTTCACGGACCTGATGTAGAAACGCATAAAAAGCCTGGAAGCCATATGTCAAGGACTACAGAGCCTTGAGATGGGAGGAGGCTGGGTCTTTGAATCATTGCTTGGAGCACACATGCCCACAGATAAAGAGGACCCATTTTGGATTTTACATGAGTGAAAAATAAACGTGTGCTGGATCTGTTCTGTGTCTGTTGGTTTCCTCCAAACAAACGATGGGATAGAAGAGCCTAAGGAAGGATGGGGAGTGTACGCCTCTGCTCCTCCTCGCCAGCCTGGGTAGCTTCTGTCCCAAGGCTCCACCAGCAAGCCTCAGCCAGGAGGTAAACGTTTGCCGCTGGAGGCCAGAGTGAGGGCCTCCTCTTCTTGGATGAGATTCGAGAAGGCACTGTTAGGCTGGTGGCCTATCTTTTGTAAGAGCTTCTTGGGCCCATGAATGAGTCAGTCACTGTGGAGCATTTAATGCATGGCTACTGTGTACAATGCCTGAGCTTGGGTTCCTCCCATCCACAACTCCAGAGTCTAGTTCCCTTTCTGAAGACTGGCTTTCCCTCCCTCTTAGACTCTGGAAGGAAGGAGAGGAGAAATGTGTCTTTCAGACCAATGTCTCAAAAGCTGACTACTGACAGGACCCAAAATGGTAGGTGGTACCAGGACATTTTTACCTATTTTATGGTAAGGATCTAAAGACCCTTTATAAAAATAAGTTTAGGACGTCCCTGGTGGCAGAGTGGACAGGAATCCACCTGCCAATGAAGGGAACATGGTTTGACCTCTGATCCAGGAAGATTCCACACACCACAAAGCAACTGAGCCCATGCTCTAGAGCCCGCAAGCCACAACTATTGAGTCCCTGTGATGCAGCTACTGAAGGCCATTCGCCTAGAGCCTGTGCTCCACCAGAAGAGAAGCCGCCGAAATGAGAAGCCCACACAGGACAATGAAGACAAGTGTCCACCGCCAAATGAGAAGCCCGAACCAAAAAAAAAAGTGTATATGTCAAAATTTTAAAAAAGGTGTGACCATGGACAAGATTCTGACCAACAGAATGTGAGAAGACATGACGTGCCCTACTTCCTGGCCAATAAGAACGTTCCACTGTGTCTTTTAGTGCATTTTCCTTTTCACGGACCTGATGTAGAAACGCATAAAAAGCCTGGAAGCCATATGTCAAGGACTACAGAGCCTTGAGATGGGAGGAGGCTGGGTCTTTGAATCATTGCTTGGAGCACACATGCCCACAGATAAAGAGGACCCATTTTGGATTTTACATGAGTGAAAAATAAACGTGTGCTGGATCTGTTCTGTGTCTGTTGGTTTCCTCCAAACAAACGATGGGATAGAAGAGCCTAAGGAAGGATGGGGAGTGTACGCCTCTGCTCCTCCTCGCCAGCCTGGGTAGCTTCTGTCCCAAGGCTCCACCAGCAAGCCTCAGCCAGGAGGTAAACGTTTGCCGCTGGAGGCCAGAGTGAGGGCCTCCTCTTCTTGGATGAGATTCGAGAAGGCACTGTTAGGCTGGTGGCCTATCTTTTGTAAGAGCTTCTTGGGCCCATGAATGAGTCAGTCACTGTGGAGCATTTAATGCATGGCTACTGTGTACAATGCCTGAGCTTGGGTTCCTCCCATCCACAACTCCAGAGTCTAGTTCCCTTTCTGAAGACTGGCTTTCCCTCCCTCTTAGACTCTGGAAGGAAGGAGAGGAGAAATGTGTCTTTCAGACCAATGTCTCAAAAGCTGACTACTGACAGGACCCAAAATGGTAGGTGGTACCAGGACATTTTTTTACCTATTTTATGGTAAGGATCTAAAGACCCTTTATAAAAATAAGTTTAGGACGTCCCTGGTGGCAGAGTGGACAGGAATCCACCTGCCAATGAAGGGAACATGGTTTGACCTCTGATCCAGGAAGATTCCACACACCACAAAGCAACTGAGCCCATGCTCTAGAGCCCGCAAGCCACAACTATTGAGTCCCTGTGATGCAGCTACTGAAGGCCATTCGCCTAGAGCCTGTGCTCCACCAGAAGAGAAGCCGCCGAAATGAGAAGCCCACACAGGACAATGAAGACAAGTGTCCACTCGCCACAACTAGAGAAAAGCCGTGTGCAGCTATGAAGACCCAGTGTAACCAAAGATAGATAAATAAATAAAGCAGTGTATATATGTCAAAATTTTAAAAAATAAATTTAGGCTTAGGAAAGTTAGGGTTTTTTTTTTAATAGTAATGAAATAACAACCTGAAGGACACACGACCGCGGTACAGCTCGGGGAAGTACATCAGTGAATTCAGTGAACTGCATTTGGGAATTCGGGCCTTCCCTCGTTCCGGGCCCTCCATCTGCTGTTCCATGCTGACCTCACTAGGCTCCCTTGGCCTCAGTCCAAGCTGAAGTCATCTCCAAAAGAAGCCATGGTAATGAAAGGGTTTTACCTCGATTTGAGATTTAAACCCAGGGCCCAGATCTGATCGAGTCCTGCTTGGGACTTGAACCTATGTGGCTGGAGCTCGAATTCCAGCCAAAACCCTGTTTGGGACTGGAACACACAATCCCTGGCTTAGGACTTGAACCCAGCCAGAACCCTGTTCAGGACTTGAACCCACGCTGCTGGGACTCGAACCCAGCCAAAACCCTGTTTGGGACTCGAACTCACATGACTGGGGCCTGAACCTAGCCAAAATCAGTTTGAGACTCGAACCCTTGTGGCTAAGGCTCAGCCCCAGCCAAAACCCTGCTTGGGGTAGTCAGGACTCGATCCCGGCCAAAACCCTGTCTGGGACTCGAACCCATGAGGCTGGGACTTAATCCAAGGTCTGGACCCACTGAGGCTCAGGTTCTTCGTGCCTCAACATAGAAAGAATTCAGCGAGAAGCAGAATGACAGACAAGAAAAGGATTTACTGCAGTAAGGTACCTGAAAGCGGTGCAAACAGGCAGGCGGGGAAGTTCTGGTCTGCTGCTCCGCCCCCTGACTGAAAGGGCAGCAATATATAGGATGGTGGAAGACCGCCCCCCTCAAGTAGACACAGGTGCAAGACATACATCGTTAATTCCTTCCTCACCAGCTCCTCCTTTATCAGCTGTCCTGCTTTACTGAACGAAGAGCAGCTCTCCTGAGTTATCATCAACTTACTGGCCTCCCAACCTTTCCCAGGTTTCACCCCTCTACCTATCGTCCCCCACTAGGACTCTACCTGCTCCACTCTATCCCTATCAGTAACAATGGGCATGTGGCTGGGGCGTGGGAAAGGCCAGGCCAAAACTGCAAATCTGGGTGGCTGTTTTTCCCCCAAACGAGGCAAGGACAGTTCGGTGCCCTAGGACATGGAGACCAGCGGAGAGCGGGGACTTGCCCAGAGTCATTCAGCAGGCCACGGCAGAGCCTGTCTCAGCCAGTGTGGACGGGACGATAAAACGGGACCACCACGACAAAGGCATTGACCAGTTGGGAAAATTTATTCTAGAGATATACTGACCCACAGATGAAATGATGAACATACAGCTTTATCTCACAGAGCAAAATTCTGGAAACCGCCGAAACCATCGCATGTAACAACAGGGACTTGATTAAATCAGTGAGATTCGGCTACGTAATGAGATACTATGTGGTAGTTAAAATGCATAAAGTTCTTTGTTTGGAAAGATCAGGAAAGCTCTCTAATAAACAGTTCAGAGAGAAAAACACAAGGTTCAGGGCTTCCCTGGTGGCTCAGTGGTAAAGTGGGAAATTCAGTGCAGGAGACGCGGGTCTGATCCCTGATCCAGGAAGATTCCCCAGGCCGTGAAGCATGGGCCTGTGCCCCACAAGGTACTGAGCCTGTGCTCTTGAGCCCAGGGAACTGCAACGACGGAGCCCGTGTGCTGCAACGGCTGAAGCCGCACACCCTGGAGCCCGCCATCCACAACGGGAGAAGCCGCCTCCATGAGAATCCCGCACCCTGCAACTAGAGAACAGCCCAAGCAGCAGCCAAGACCAAGCACAGCCAAAAATAGATAAGTGAATGAATAAATAAAATTACATAAAAAAAGAAAAAAGCAAGGTTCAGATGAGCATGCTGCCTTTTGTGGCAGAGAGAAAAACAGAAACCTATGCATGTCTCATATTAGATGGAACCACGTGTGACTGCCATTCTGTAGGTCAAATTAAGTTCACCCTTAAGCAAGTAAGTCTGAAAGGAAAAGAGAAAACTGAAAATAAGAACTGACCATGGGGTGTGGAGGGAGCAACCAGAGGAGGACAGGGGAAGAAGACGGACTTTACATTTTTGTCTTAACTGTGGGATCTTGAACCACATGAATGTACAACTCATCTAAAAACATAAAAGAAGAAATAATTAGGATCTGGGGCCAACTTTTCTGCCACCGGGTGCTTATCTCTCTATCCACGCCAGCTGGGGTGCTCAGAGAAGAACTATGTACACCTGGCATCGGTGGGGGTGCGGGCTGCCCCAGCGGAGCCTCTGACAAATTCCCACCTAAAGGACTTGCTCTGGGACATTTCTGAGCCCATCTGGTGGGTCAGCGCTCAGGGCCCCCACTGTTGGCCAGGCTTCTGGCAAGGCTGCCACCAATCTCGTGGGGTCACGGGGTTGTCAGCAGGCTGCCATGACCTTGGGGTGACACCCCCTGCCCAGACAGGGTTGCACCGAGCGCTAGGGCAGTCACGCAGTAGCCCTTACGAGGAATGAGCCTAGAAATGGATCCTCACCGAAGACCCTTCCCTCTCCGCCCTCTCCACACCCCTTCTGGGACGGGTTTCTTTGAATGAGATACTATGTGGTAGTTAAAATGCATAAAGTTCTTTGTTTGGAAAGATCAGGAAAGCTCTCTAATAAACAGTTCAGAGAGAAAAACACAAGGTTCAGGGCTTCCCTGGTGGCTCAGTGGTAAAGTGGGAAATTCAGTGCAGGAGACGCGGGTCTGATCCCTGATCCAGGAAGATTCCCCAGGCCGTGAAGCATGGGCCTGTGCCCCACAAGGTACTGAGCCTGTGCTCTTGAGCCCAGGGAACTGCAACGACGGAGCCCGTGTGCTGCAACGGCTGAAGCCGCACACCCTGGAGCCCGCCATCCACAACGGGAGAAGCCGCCTCCATGAGAATCCCGCACCCTGCAACTAGAGAACAGCCCAAGCAGCAGCCAAGACCAAGCACAGCCAAAAATAGATAAGTGAATGAATAAATAAAATTACATAAAAAAAGAAAAAAGCAAGGTTCAGATGAGCATGCTGCCTTTTGTGGCAGAGAGAAAAACAGAAACCTATGCATGTCTCATATTAGATGGAACCACGTGTGACTGCCATTCTGTAGGTCAAATTAAGTTCACCCTTAAGCAAGTAAGTCTGAAAGGAAAAGAGAAAACTGAAAATAAGAACTGACCATGGGGTGTGGAGGGAGCAACCAGAGGAGGACAGGGGAAGAAGACGGACTTTACATTTTTGTCTTAACTGTGGGATCTTGAACCACATGAATGTACAACTCATCTAAAAACATAAAAGAAGAAATAATTAGGATCTGGGGCCAACTTTTCTGCCACCGGGTGCTTATCTCTCTATCCACGCCAGCTGGGGTGCTCAGAGAAGAACTATGTACACCTGGCATCGGTGGGGGTGCGGGCTGCCCCAGCGGAGCCTCTGACAAATTCCCACCTAAAGGACTTGCTCTGGGACATTTCTGAGCCCATCTGGTGGGTCAGCGCTCAGGGCCCCCACTGTTGGCCAGGCTTCTGGCAAGGCTGCCACCAATCTCGTGGGGTCACGGGGTTGTCAGCAGGCTGCCATGACCTTGGGGTGACACCCCCTGCCCAGACAGGGTTGCACCGAGCGCTAGGGCAGTCACGCAGTAGCCCTTACGAGGAATGAGCCTAGAAATGGATCCTCACCGAAGACCCTTCCCCTCTCCGCGGCCCCTCTCCACACCCCTTCTGGAGAGGGGACGAGAACAACAGTCCCTGGTCTGGCTCTCTGGTTCCTCATTCAACAGTACCCGAAGAAATCACTGAAGAGGATGCACCGTTATAATCATAAAAATGACAACTGCCGCTACTGAGTGACGGCCGTGTGCTAGGCTCTGCGGCTAGTGTGTGTGTGTGTGTGTGTTTAGTTGCTTCATCCATATATGGCTCTTTGCAACCCCATGGACTATAGCACGCCTGGCTTCCCTGTCCTTCACTGCCTCCCCGAGTTTGCTCAAACTTACGTCCAGGGATTCAGCAATGCCCCCCAGTCATCTCATCCTCTGTTCCCCTCTTCCTTCTCAATCTTTCCCAGCTTCAGGGTCTCTTCCAGTGAGTCTGCTCTTCCCATCAGGTTGCCCAAGTATCAGAGTGTCAGCTTCAGTATCAGTTCTTCCAACGACTATTCAGAAGTGATTTCCTTTAGGACTGACTGGTTCGGTTGCCTTGGAGTCCAAAGGACTGTCAAAAGTCTCCTCTAACACCACAGTTTGAAAACATCAGTTCTTCAGCACTCAGACTTCCTTAAGGTCCAACTCTCATATCCATACAAGACTACTGGAAAAACCATGGCTTTGACCATACAGACCTTTGTCAGCAAAGTGATGTCTCTGCTTTTCAATACACATACAATGAATGCGATTGAAAGCTTAACTGAGTCAAGTGGAAGGTGCCTCCCCTTACAAAATGTTGGAGACTGAATATCAGTCAGCCAACGACGCTTCCTGAGCCTCTCTGAGTGCTGGGTGCTGTGCCGTTTGCTGGGACCTGGCAGTGAACTCGGTCGACAAGGGTCCTGATCCTCTGGGAGTGGACAAAGGAGCGGGGAACACAGAAGGCGTAAGGACAATGGTGGAGGTCAGAGCACGCAGGAAACATAGAACATAGAACATACAACAGGGAATCCAGACTAGGAAAGAACTCAGAGGCTGCCACCAATCTCGTGGGGTCACGGGGTTGTCAGCAGGCTGCCATGACCTTGGGTGACACCCCTGCCCAGACAGGGTTGCACCGAGCGCTAGGGCAGTCGAGTAGCCCTTACGAGGAATGAGCCTAGAAATGGATCCTCACCGAAGACCCTTCCCCTCTCCGCGGCCCCTCTCCACACCCCTTCTGGAGAGGGGACGAGAACAACAGTCCCTGGTCTGGCTCTCTGGTTCCTCATTCAACAGTACCCGAAGAAATCACTGAAGAGGATGCACCGTTATAATCATAAAAATGACAACTGCCGCTACTGAGTGACGGCCGTGTGCTAGGCTCTGCGGCTAGTGTGTGTGTGTGTGTGTGTGTTTAGTTGCTTCATCCATATATGGCTCTTTGCAACCCCATGGACTATAGCACGCCTGGCTTCCCTGTCCTTCACTGCCTCCCCGAGTTTGCTCAAACTTACGTCCAGGGATTCAGCAATGCCCCCCAGTCATCTCATCCTCTGTTCCCCTCTTCCTTCTCAATCTTTCCCAGCTTCAGGGTCTCTTCCAGTGAGTCTGCTCTTCCCATCAGGTTGCCCAAGTATCAGAGTGTCAGCTTCAGTATCAGTTCTTCCAACGACTATTCAGAAGTGATTTCCTTTAGGACTGACTGGTTCGGTTGCCTTGGAGTCCAAAGGACTGTCAAAAGTCTCCTCTAACACCACAGTTTGAAAACATCAGTTCTTCAGCACTCAGACTTCCTTAAGGTCCAACTCTCATATCCATACAAGACTACTGGAAAAACCATGGCTTTGACCATACAGACCTTTGTCAGCAAAGTGATGTCTCTGCTTTTCAATACACATACAATGAATGCGATTGAAAGCTTAACTGAGTCAAGTGGAAGGTGCCTCCCCTTACAAAATGTTGGAGACTGAATATCAGTCAGCCAACGACGCTTCCTGAGCCTCTCTGAGTGCTGGGTGCTGTGCCGTTTGCTGGGACCTGGCAGTGAACTCGGTCGACAAGGGTCCTGATCCTCTGGGAGTGGACAAAGGAGCGGGGAACACAGAAGGCGTAAGGACAATGGTGGAGGTCAGAGCACGCAGGAAACATAGAACATAGAACATACAACAGGGAATCCAGACTAGGAAAGAACTCAGAGCTCCCCAGGGAAGAGAGAGTTGAGCAAGGTCTGCTACATGAGAAGGGGTTAGCCAGACCAAGACGAAGGGGAGAGCCTTGCAGGCACATGAAACAGCATGTGCAAAGGACCGAGGGCAGGAAAGAGAATGAGGTCAGCCGCGGGGAGAGTGGAGTGAGATGGAGCTGCTGGGGTGAGTTGGAGCCAGACAGGAAGGATCCTGGGGGCCAAAGCAAGGAATCTGAAATTTCTCCTAAGAGCAGACCCCCGTCATGCCCCTGTCACATCCCCTCAGTTCACCCCAGTTCACCCTTAGCTTAGGTACAGGAGGATGCCCCTGGCACTGCCAGGGTCCCCCCAAGCTTTCTGCCCAGAGCCTGCCCTTAGTGCTGCAGGAGCGAGGCCCCTTCAACCCACCCCAAATGCAAGCACACTCAGAAGCACAGGGGATTGATGCACCCAAAGAAATCTTCAGTGAACCGAGACTGGAGACCACGGATGAGGCTTTGCCCACCTACCTACCCCATCCTCCGGGTATACGATCTCGGGAGAGTTCTGTACTGAGGTCCCAGCCCAGCCCAGTCCCCGTGGCTGCCACGATGCCTCCATGACACACGTCCATACCAGCATTTCCTTCTTCCCCGTCTCACTCTACCCACCCACTCCCTCTCACCTCCTCCTTCCTGCCGTCACTTCCCAAATCAACTTCCTGCACCTAAACCCTTGTCTCAGGCTCTGTTTTCCACGGAAATCAGACTGAAGACCCCCTAAAGGTTTTGCTTATTAGAGTGCCACGGTCAGGCTTACATTTTATTTTTTAAATTTATTTATGTATTCACTTTTTGGCTATGCCACGCAGCATGTGGGATCTTAGTTCTCTGACTAGGGATCAAACCTGAACCCCCTGCAGTGGCAGCTTGGAGTGTTAACCACTGAACCACCAGGGAAGTCCCCAGGGTTATATTTTTAAAAATCTCACTCCAGCCTCTGTATGGAGCGTTTAGGGCAGGAAGAGGAGGGCCGAGCTGAAGAGGGGCCCTTACAGTGGGGCAGTGAGAGGAGCTGGAGGCTCTAGGCAGGAGAGAAAAGGCTGGAGACATTCAGGGGCCCTTGGCTGCCCCTCAGGCCCAGAGACCCGGCAGCGAGGCTGGGTGATGTGTACGCTTGGCCCTGGCCTGCCTGTCTCGGAGAACCAGCCTCCCAATTCCAATCCTGCAAACCGGCCTGGCTCTGGAGACCTGTTGCAAAGGCGGTATTTTTAGAGAGCTGGCTATTTACTTGAAGGATTTGAAGACTGGGCTTTATTTTTAACTCCTCTCCCAATGGCAGGGACTCACTGGTGTGGGCTTAGGAAGTCAAGTGGAAGTTGGACAGGGCCTTGGAAACCCAGGGGAATAAAACAGCCTGCACTTGGGGAAGGATGAAGCTTGGAGGAAATGCCAGCTTGCCTCTACGAGTTCCACTTGCCTGACTCGCTGACACAGCTGGCCAGGACCTCGCCTCACTGAGCACCAAAACTGCACAAAACCCTCTACACATATCATCTCATTCAGTCCTCATCGCAACCTGGGAGGCCAGACTGTTACTGACCCCATTCTACAGACAAGGAAAGTGAGGATCAGGACGGACCAAGGAACGAGGTTGGCAAGAAACAGACTGCAGGACTGTCTCTGATGGTCCTGTGGTTAAGACTCTGCTTTGCAATGCAGGGGTTCAATTCTTGGTCAGGGAGCTAAGATCCCACATGGCGCGGGGTAATTAAGCCCTTGTGCCACGATGAAGACCCCACACAGCGGAAAAAGAGAAAGAAACAGAGCAGGATTCAAACCTAAATTTCTCCACCAGCTCATGCTTTCAACTGCTCTGCCATACAAAAAAAAAATGGCTGACAGAAGCACGGAATATCAGAACAGCAGGAGAGTAACCTGAAATGCTAGCATGCAAAGACTTCCTCTTCCAACAGAGGTTAGGAGGATAGAGTCCGGATCAGAAAATTTGAACCTTTGTTGTTTTATCTGGGAACTTTGGGCTGGTTTCCGTGAAATGGGTTAATATAATGAGTAGCACTTCCATCATGAGGATTAAATGAGATGATGTGTATCAAAGGGAATCAGCACAGAGCCTGGCAGCCAGTAGTGAGAACTGGGCCGCCTATTCCCAGCCCTATCCTAAGGGCTTGACCCTCTCCTGTGCCCAAGACTGGTCCTCTCACGATTCCCATCATAGAGATAAAGAAGTGGAGGGATAGAGGGACTTCCCTGGTGGTCCTGTGGCTAACACTCCACACTCCCAATTCACGAGCCCGGGGTTCCATCCCTGGTCAGAGAACTAGATCCCGTGTACCACACCTAAAGATCTTGCATGCAGAAACTAAGATCCGCTGTGGCCAAACAAATAAGGTAAATAACCATAATTATAAAAATTAGAAAAAGAAAAAAAACACAGAAATGGGGAGGCAGAAAGTTTAGGGGGAAGTCCCTTGCCCATAAGACTGGCTGCCCAGACCTGGAACCTGTGCAGCCTGGTCTCGAGTCTAAGCCCTCAGGGACTTACCCTATGGCCACCGTTACTCTCATCATTACTGTTATTCCAACTCTGCGTCCAGGCCCTTCTGGTGACACCCCCTGAGTCTCTGGCACTGCTGGGGTCCAGCTTAGGTGCTGTGGTCAGGGCCAAGCACTGGCTGTGCAGGGCTGGACCTTCTACTGGGACATGGGGAAACCCTGGCAATGGATAAGGGCATTTTTCTCCCCACAGTGAAGGCTGTTGGCCTGTCTGTCCTCTGACTGCTATTTAGACTGAAACATCCAGCTGGAAAGGTCCAGGAGCCAGACTGAACATACGGTGTACAGGGCCGGGGTTGGGGAGATACAGTGCTCCTCTCCACCTCCCAGAGCCCTGTCCTCTTCCTGGCTGATCTATTCAACATGACCTAGAAGTTCATGACTGAGGTTTCACAAAAGCCTCCACACTCTGTCCTCTGGCCGCGCTCCTCTCTTCTGGTTGCTGTCCCTTTCGGGGCCGCAGTTTAGCCATCTGTGGAATGAGCACACTGGGCTCCTCTCACCAGCTTTTCCTGAGGGCTGATGGCGGTGAGGCTGAGTGTTTTCTCTGCATCTCCACTCTCCAGGCTCCAAAAGCCTGGCTCCCCTCGACACACTGCCCCACAGTCTGAACATCTCCCTGCGACCCGGGACCCAGGTAAGATCTTCTCTCTCCCTTGACCACTTGGCTCAGGGGCCAGCCTTAGAGTTACAGCTGCCTTGTGTATATCATGAGAATCCAGCTCTGACAAGTCAGGAAATTCCATTCATCCCGGGCTTCGGTCTCTGAGAGCAAGGGGATTTTGTCCATCTGGCATTTCTCAGAGGAGGGGTAGGATGGGGGGTAGGAATCCAGGGCTGGGGGCCTTTTCCAACATGTTGAGGCCACCCCCTGGGCGTCTAATCCACCCTGATGGAATCCCATATCCAGAATCTCTGGAGGACAGTCAGAAACAGAACAAGGGACAACTGTCGCTTCTGTGGACCTGGGCCATTGACAGTGATCACTGGGTTCATGGAACACCTGACTGTCTTCAAACAATTTGGGAAAGATGTGAAAGACATCAGATGTGCTGATTGAAGACGGCATGAGGAAAATCCCCTCTTACACATTTTGAGGGTGGGTTATATATTTGGTCCAGCCCTTTTTGGAGATTAACTGGAATTCTGATCATAATTAAAATGCACATTCTTTTTGACTCAGCAATTCCACTTCTAGGAATTTAACCCATAAAAGTACATTTGTGAAAGCGAAGACGACAGGCAGAGATACAGGGCGCCCAGCAGGCTAATGGCTTGGCATGCCTTACAGATTTTATTTCCTCTTGGATATCTGAGAATGGGGCATTTTCTCCCCACAGTGAAGGCTGTTGGCCTGTCTGTCCTCTGACTGCTATTTAGACTGAAACATCCAGCTGGAAAGGTCCAGGAGCCAGACTGAACATACGGTGTACAGGGCCGGGGTTGGGGAGATACAGTGCTCCTCTCCACCTCCCAGAGCCCTGTCCTCTTCCTGGCTGATCGATTCAACATGTCCGAGAAGTGCATGACTGAGGTTTCACAAAGCCTCCACACTCTGTCCTCTGGCCGCGCTCCTCTCTTCTGGTTGCTGTCCCTTTCGGGGCCGCAGTTTAGCCATCTGTGGAATGAGCACACTGGGCTCCTCTCACCAGCTTTTCCTGAGGGCTGATGGCGGTGAGGCTGAGTGTTTTCTGCATCTCCACTCTCCAGGCTCCAAAAGCCTGGCTCCCCTCGACACACTGCCCCACAGTCTGAACATCTCCCTGCGACCCGGGACCCAGGTAAGATCTTCTCTCTCCCTTGACCACTTGGCTCAGGGGCCAGCCTTAGAGTTACAGCTGCCTTGTGTATATCATGAGAATCCAGCTCTGACAAGTCAGGAAATTCCATTCATCCCGGGCTTCGGTCTCTGAGAGCAAGGGGATTTTGTCCATCTGGCATTTCTCAGAGGAGGGGTAGGATGGGGGGTAGGAATCCAGGGCTGGGGGCCTTTTCCAACATGTTGAGGCCACCCCCTGGGCGTCTAATCCACCCTGATGGAATCCCATATCCAGAATCTCTGGAGGACAGTCAGAAACAGAACAAGGGACAACTGTCGCTTCTGTGGACCTGGGCCATTGACAGTGATCACTGGGTTCATGGAACACCTGACTGTCTTCAAACAATTTGGGAAAGATGTGAAAGACATCAGATGTGCTGATTGAAGACGGCATGAGGAAAATCCCCTCTTACACATTTTGAGGGTGGGTTATATATTTGGTCCAGCCCTTTTTGGAGATTAACTGGAATTCTGATCATAATTAAAATGCACATTCTTTTTGACTCAGCAATTCCACTTCTAGGAATTTAACCCATAAAAGTACATTTGTGAAAGCGAAGACGACAGGCAGAGATACAGGGGCGCCCCAGCAGGCTAATGGCTTGGCATGCCTTACAATGATTCCTCTTGGATATGTTTTGAACATATATGGGCTGCGGAGCTGTGGACCTCCGACGGGGGTGATCTGGAGTTTTGCTTGTTTGTTGTTAATCCACTCAGGCATACCATAGACCCTTTCATGGGAGTGACCACTGAATTTACATGTTGACCCTGAATGTCAAGAGTCAGTCCCTCGCAAAGACCTGGGCTAATGGCATTATATTTCCAACGCATTCTAATGATGCCCGAGCATCCCTGACAGGATAAGGTACCAGGCCGAGCCATCCCTTTAACCAGCTCCATGAGCCCCGTGGGACCAAGGATATTCATCACAGCCTCACTTATAACCATGAAAACATGAAAAGCTTTCAATCTCCATCAAGAGAGATCTGATTAAATAAACCATGTTACATGCAAATTGTGGAATATTATCCAGTTGTTAAAAAAGCTGAAGGCAGTACGTGCATAAGATGAAAAGATCTCTAAAGATATTAAGGTTAAAAGCAAGCTGAAGAACATTATGTAGGTAGTCCCAGTTGTGAAAAATAAAAACAAAAAGCACCAACCAGAATGGGTAAATGGAAGGAGGCTGTTAAGTAAGTATGCTGTTCTGAACAAAGTAAAAACAAAAAAAATAGAAAAAGAAAGAGGAAAGAGAGAAATTTACCATATCTGAAGTGGCAGAAACTGGGTAAAAATTACAGTTCTAGGGCTTTCCTGGTGGTCCAGTGGGCAAAGAGCCCACCATGCAGTGCAAGGGGCACTGGTTCGATCCCTGGCCCGGGAAGATCCCACGTACCACGGAGCGGCTGGATGGGTGTGTCCAACTACGAAACAGCGCTCTGCAGCACATGTGCCCAGAGTCAGTACTCTGCAACGAGAGAGGCCACTATGATGGGAGGCCCACAGAGGCCAAAGAAAAAAGACGGATGAAAAATAAATAAATAAATAAACAATAAGAGAGGCCAAAATTAAAAAAAAAAAAAAAAGTTAACAAAGGTACAAACATAAATTAAAAAAAAAATTACAGTTCTATCACTTACTAGCTATGTGACTTGGAGCATGTTCTAACAATCTCTATGTGCCACAGTCAGAATTAGACGAGCAGATTTAGCTAAGCATTTAGAACAGTGCCTGCTGCATAGTAAGTTCCAAACCCCTTAACCTGGCGTTCAAAGCCGTCCTCACCTGGCTCCTGGCTGCCTTCCCAGCCTCATCTCTAATCTCTTTCCTCACCCACGGTAACCCTGCCAATGACTCATGGCTCCCCAAATAAACCACACACATTCCTACCTCCGTAGTTTTACCTGGAATGACCTTTCTCTTCCTCTTCTCTACCTGGCAAACGCCTACGTGGACTTACCCACAACCTGCAGGGAATCACCCAGATCACCTCTGGGGCAGGTAGGTACTCTTTGCTCTTGGTCCCTCTAACCCAGCACTGATTGGGCCAAATTCCAGCCTGTCTTGGCCACTCGACTGTGAGTCCCTAGAGGCTACTGGCTATGCTGATCCACTTGGGTGTCCAGTGCCCCAGTACAAGCTTGGCCCAGAGTAAGTGCTAGTCAACATTTCTGAAAGAAAATCAGCCAAAAGTTAGATCACGGTTAAGGCCATTCTAGAACCAGGTCTCTTGGCTCTGGAGTCTCAACTCCCAGCTCTGCCATTATTCAGAGGAATGACCTTATTTGAGATGCTCAATCTGTGCTTCAGTTTCTTCATCTGTAAAATGGGAATAATAGTACCTCCCTCACAGGGTTGTTTTGAGGATTGAGTTAATGTATATAAGGTGCTTAGAAGCCTCTGGCTCCTAGAAATAAAAACTACATGGATCCTTATTAAATAAAAATGAAATAAACAGGTGCAAACATGGGCAATTACCTGGACCTGCCTTAGACCTAGTCCAAGGCCAGTCCCTCTTCCCAGGATGGTCTACACACCCCAGAGGCACTGGCAGATGTGAAGTCACAGCTTGAAACAGCACCAGGACTTCCCTGGTGGTCCAGTGGTTAAGAGTCAGCCCTGCCAATGCAGGGGACATGGGTTCGATCCTCGTCCAGGAAGATCCTGTATGCCACCAGACAACTAAGTCCATTAGCTTCAACTACTGAGCCCACGCCCTAGAGCCCACACTCCACAACAAGAGAAGTCACCATAATAACCCTGCTCACTGTAACTACAGAAAGCCTGTGAGCACCATTGATGACCCAGTACAGCCAAAATAAACAAATAAAACTCTGCTTTTTTAAAAAAAGGAAAGAAATAGCACCAGATCCAATCTTTCTGTTGGTCGGAGACCAACCTCGGCCAGGTGCCCACAGGTCTCTCACATCCATCAGCCAATGTTTCTTTTGAGAAAAATGGGAGCAGACTTCAGGCTTAGTACCTTTGGCCTTAACAGTCTGACCTCAGACTTGAAGAACCTCCTGTTTTCAGAACCTCCCGTGATATGGGTCTCTGATTTTCAACAGTGTTCCAAAGTCTGCTTTTCAGTAAGTGTATGTATTTTGAAGTAAGACAGAGATTAAACTGGAAAGCAGAGGTGGTACGTGGATGTAGCAAAAGTTGGGATTGTGGCATGCAGAAGATGGAAGTCAGGAAACTTGTCAGGACTGCAGAGAAGACAGTGGCTATGCTATCACTTGGGTGTCCTCCCTCACCCAGGGTCTGTCTTTGAAAGGCAAAATTAGATCACGGTTAAGGCCATTCTAGAACCAGGTCTCTTGGCTCTGGAGTCTCAACTCCCAGCTCTGCCATTATTCAGAGGAATGACCTTATTTGAGATGCTCAATCTGTGCTTCAGTTTCTTCATCTGTAAAATGGGAATAATAGTACCTCCCTCACAGGGTTGTTTTGAGGATTGAGTTAATGTATATAAGGTGCTTAGAAGCCTCTGGCTCCTAGAAATAAAAAC
The DNA here is from genome assembly GCA_022376925.1 of Tragulus kanchil. Taxonomy (NCBI): domain Eukaryota; kingdom Metazoa; phylum Chordata; class Mammalia; order Artiodactyla; family Tragulidae; genus Tragulus; species Tragulus kanchil. The sequence goes on from JAIOJX010000031.1 coordinate 22,790,358, forward strand.
TACATGGATCCTTATTAAATAAAAATGAAATAAACAGGTGCAAACATGGGCAATTACCTGGACCTGCCTTAGACCTAGTCCAAGGCCAGTCCCTCTTCCCAGGATGGTCTACACACCCCAGAGGCACTGGCAGATGTGAAGTCACAGCTTGAAACAGCACCAGGACTTCCCTGGTGGTCCAGTGGTTAAGAGTCAGCCCTGCCAATGCAGGGGACATGGGTTCGATCCCTCGTCCAGGAAGATCCTGTATGCCACCAGACAACTAAGTCCATTAGCTTCAACTACTGAGCCCACGCCCTAGAGCCCACACTCCACAACAAGAGAAGTCACCATAATAACCCTGCTCACTGTAACTACAGAAAGCCTGTGAGCACCATTGATGACCCAGTACAGCCAAAATAAACAAATAAAACTCTGCTTTTTTAAAAAAAGGAAAGAAATAGCACCAGATCCAATCTTTCTGTTGGTCGGAGACCAACCTCGGCCAGGTGCCCACAGGTCTCTCACATCCATCAGCCAATGTTTCTTTTGAGAAAAATGGGAGCAGACTTCAGGCTTAGTACCTTTGGCCTTAACAGTCTGACCTCAGACTTGAAGAACCTCCTGTTTTCAGAACCTCCCGTGATATGGGTCTCTGATTTTCAACAGTGTTCCAAAGTCTGCTTTTCAGTAAGTGTATGTATTTTGAAGTAAGACAGAGATTAAACTGGAAAGCAGAGGTGGTACGTGGATGTAGCAAAAGTTGGGATTGTGGCATGCAGAAGATGGAAGTCAGGAAACTTGTCAGGACTGCGAGAGAAGACAGCCTTCCCTCCAGCTGATATGAATAACCCTCTCAAGGGAGACTCTGATCGGTACAGAATGACTTGTTAGAACATGATTCATTGTTAACAGCGTTGCCTTGCATGCCCTCAAAGGAAAAGTCCTTTATATGGACTATCTCCTTCACTCTCTGCAACACCCCTTTGAAAAAAATTAATATGATTCCTACTGGCTGAAAGGGAAAGTGAGGCACAGAGAGGTGAGGTAACTTGCTTAACATCACACAGTTTGTAAGAAGCTGAATGCAGATTCAAACCTGTCATAGCCAAACTCTTGGCTCTAAGCTTGCCAAGCTCTTAGCTTCTGCTCGCCTAAGAAATTCACCTCCCAGCAACTCACAACGCCAACTCTAACCCTGCATTCAACTTGGGAGTTTCCAGGATCTGTCTGGAAGTGGTGGAGAATGGGGCTGGAGATGTGGAGAAACAGGGGACAGATCTGTTCAGAGGGCCCTGTACTCAGGGCCACATTGATGCTACTGCGATCCAAAAATCTGAGACATTGCAAATGTTACATCCTAGGGAGGCTGCAACTCCTGCAGGCCAGCCCTTCCTCTGCTGCGGTAGCACAATGACAACGATAACAACGAGAATCCTAGACAATGACAACAGCAGCTAATAACTCTTGAGTGCTTCCTGCTTCTGGCCCTGTCCCGAGTGCTGCGTATACAGTATCTGGTTTAACCTTTGTGAAAATGTTTCGAGGTAAATATTGTCTCCTTTTAGACATGAGAGAATTGAAGCCTAGCGGCAAGACAAGAAGTGGCCAGCACACAGCAGAGGAAAGCCCCTCAGAACCTCACCCTGTGCTCCTTGAGAAAAATGGGAGCAGACTTCAGGCTTAGTACCTTTGGCCTTAACAGTCTGACCTCAGACTTGAAGAACCTCCTGTTTTCAGAACCTCCCGTGATATGGGTCTCTGATTTTCAACAGTGTTCCAAAGTCTGCTTTTCAGTAAGTGTATGTATTTTGAAGTAAGACAGAGATTAAACTGGAAAGCAGAGGTGGTACGTGGATGTAGCAAAAGTTGGGATTGTGGCATGCAGAAGATGGAAGTCAGGAAACTTGTCAGGACTGCGAGAGAAGACAGCCTTCCCTCCAGCTGATATGAATAACCCTCTCAAGGGAGACTCTGATCGGTACAGAATGACTTGTTAGAACATGATTCATTGTTAACAGCGTTGCCTTGCATGCCCTCAAAGGAAAAGTCCTTTATATGGACTATCTCCTTCACTCTCTGCAACACCCCTTTGAAAAAAATTAATATGATTCCTACTGGCTGAAAGGGAAAGTGAGGCACAGAGAGGTGAGGTAACTTGCTTAACATCACACAGTTTGTAAGAAGCTGAATGCAGATTCAAACCTGTCATAGCCAAACTCTTGGCTCTAAGCTTGCCAAGCTCTTAGCTTCTGCTCGCCTAAGAAATTCACCTCCCAGCAACTCACAACGCCAACTCTAACCCTGCATTCAACTTGGGAGTTTCCAGGATCTGTCTGGAAGTGGTGGAGAATGGGGCTGGAGATGTGGAGAAACAGGGGACAGATCTGTTCAGAGGGCCCTGTACTCAGGGCCACATTGATGCTACTGCGATCCAAAAATCTGAGACATTGCAAATGTTACATCCTAGGGAGGCTGCAACTCCTGCAGGCCAGCCCTTCCTCTGCTGCGGTAGCACAATGACAACGATAACAACGAGAATCCTAGACAATGACAACAGCAGCTAATAACTCTTGAGTGCTTCCTGCTTCTGGCCCTGTCCCGAGTGCTGCGTATACAGTATCTGGTTTAACCTTTGTGAAAATGTTTCGAGGTAAATATTGTCTCCTTTTAGACATGAGAGAATTGAAGCCTAGCGGCAAGACAAGAAGTGGCCAGCACACAGCAGAGGGAAAGCCCCCCTCAGAACCTCACCCTGTGCTCCTTCCAGAAGGGAGTCATTTATCAGGGTGTTGGCATGACAACCAGAAATGTTTAGACGCCTCCCCAGATGTCCTAGCTTCCCTCCACAGCCAGCATCCATGACCTTAAAAGGCGTTACAAAAAGTATGAGCAGCCACAGCATCAGAAAACCACAAGGCTAGTTGCCCCTTGAACACTCAGTGGCTCTGAATATCTCTTTATCACTTCTGTACCCTCAGTTTCCCCATCTGGTCAGTGAAAGAGTTGGACAATCTCCTTAGGGCCTTGAACTGGCCTAAAGCAACACTGCCCGAGAAAAACACAATGTGAGACACGTATGCAATTTTTCTTTACTTTTCTAGTAGCCACAGTCAAAAACGTTAAAAGAAACAAGTGAAATCAATTACAATAACACACTTTCTCTAACCTGTTATATCTAAAATATAATCATTTCAGGTCCAGTGGTTAACACATCGCCTTCCAGTACAGGGGTGCAGGTTCAGTCCCTGGTTGGGGAGCTAAGATCCCACACGCCTCATGGCCAAAAAATAAAAGAACATAAACAACAGAAGTAATATTGTAACAAATTCAATAAAGATCTCAAAAATCATCCACATCCTATACATATATATATATATATATATATATATATATATATATATATACACACAGACATATATATATATATATATAATCATTTCAACCTGTAATTGACATAAAAATTTATTACTAGGTTCCTTTATATTCTTTTCTCACTGAGTCTTTGAAAGCCAGTGTCTGCCTCACACTTGAGTGCATCTCAGTTCACATCAGCCACATTTTAAGAATGTGACAGATACATACGGCTGATGGCCACCATATTGGGCAGTGCAGATCTAGAATCATTTTCAATCCAGAGCCCATTTTGGGGGGTGAGACTTCTCAGCTTTCTCCCTTCTGCCTGGGAAAGTGGTCCTAATCCTAGCCTGTGGACTGACATGTTCCTTGTAAACTCAGAGCAGAGAATCTGAGGTCACAATGGAGAAAAACCCCAGTGCTGTCTGGGCCAGGGAGGCTGGTGGGAAGGCTTTCTGGTCTCTGTAGCCTGATTACTCACCAAAGTCCCCGGGAGAGAAACAACCCTGTTTTTTCTCCTAACCCAAAGATTCCCTTAATTGGAAATTCAATCTGAGCTTAAAACCGAATCAGGCAGCTGTGCCCCCACCCCACCCCCAACTCCATGCACCAGTCCCGTGAGCATCCGGGATAAGGAATCCAAGCCTCCCTGCCCAAGGCACTGTGTGGAGGAAGCTGGCACCACCTTCTCACTCCTGAGACTCAGTGCCTGTCCATGGGTCTGGCAGCCTTCTTGGAGGGAGCTCAGTGTCTTCATGCTCAAGGGCACAGCCTGAGCAGAAAGGACAGGGAAAGTAGGCAAAGCAAAGGGGCAGAGAAGGGCTAGCTTGGGGAAATCCCTCCTTCTCTGCAAGCTTCCATGTCCTCACCTTTAAAAGTGAATATGTTAGAGGCTTCCCTTGTAGCTCAGTGGTGGAGAGTTTGCCTGCCAATGCAGGAGACACCGGTTCAATCCCTGATCCAGGAAGATCCCACACACTGCGGAGCAACTAAGCCTGTGAGCCAGAGCTATGGAGCCTATGCTTTAGAGCCTCAGAGATGCAACTATTGAGCCCATGTGTCGCAACTACTGAAGCCCGTGTGCCCTAGAGCCCGAGTTCCACAAGAGAAGTCACTGCAGCAGGAAGCCTGCTCACCTCAACTGGAGAGTAGCTCCCACTCCCTGCAACTAGAGGAGAGCCTGTAGCAGCAACAAAAACCCACAATAGCCATAAATTTAAAAAAAAAAAAAAAGCGAACATGTTAAATGATGGCAAAGACTGCTTTGACTGTCGGCTACCCTGTGCCAGGCATTTTTCAGGCATTTACTCATCTACTGCCCGAAACAAACCCAGGAAGAAAGAAGATCCAGGGTTCAGAGTGGCGAGGCAACGTGGACAAAGTCACACAGAAATTCAGTACAAGAGCCGGAATTCCAGCTCGTGGGCTTCCAAATCAAGGGCTCTTACCTCATATAAGCTTTTCTGAGCTCCAGGCTGGCCCAGGACAGCTTGGCTTATGTCTGTCGTAACTATATAAGCTGGGCATAGTCACTTTAACAAAAGAAAAAACAAAAACCTTCCATGTGGGAAAACAGAGCAGAGAATCTGAGGTCACAATGGAGAAACCCCAGTGCTCCAGGGAGGCTGGTGGGAAGGCTTTCTGGTCTCTGTAGCCTGATTACTCACCAAAGTCCCCGGGAGAGAAACAACCCTGTTTTTTCTCCTAACCCAAAGATTCCCTTAATTGGAAATTCAATCTGAGCTTAAAACCGAATCAGGCAGCTGTGCCCCCACCCCACCCCCAACTCCATGCACCAGTCCCGTGAGCATCCGGGATAAGGAATCCAAGCCTCCCTGCCCAAGGCACTGTGTGGAGGAAGCTGGCACCACCTTCTCACTCCTGAGACTCAGTGCCTGTCCATGGGTCTGGCAGCCTTCTTGGAGGGAGCTCAGTGTCTTCATGCTCAAGGGCACAGCCTGAGCAGAAAGGACAGGGAAAGTAGGCAAAGCAAAGGGGCAGAGAAGGGCTAGCTTGGGGAAATCCCTCCTTCTCTGCAAGCTTCCATGTCCTCACCTTTAAAAGTGAATATGTTAGAGGCTTCCCTTGTAGCTCAGTGGTGGAGAGTTTGCCTGCCAATGCAGGAGACACCGGTTCAATCCCTGATCCAGGAAGATCCCACACACTGGGGAGCAACTAAGCCTGTGAGCCAGAGCTATGGAGCCTATGCTTTAGAGCCTCAGAGATGCAACTATTGAGCCCATGTGTCGCAACTACTGAAGCCCGTGTGCCCTAGAGCCCGAGTTCCACAAGAGAAGTCACTGCAGCAGGAAGCCTGCTCACCTCAACTGGAGAGTAGCTCCCACTCCCTGCAACTAGAGGAGAGCCTGTAGCAGCAACAAAAACCCACAATAGCCATAAATTTAAAAAAAAAAAAAAAGCGAACATGTTAAATGATGGCAAAGACTGCTTTGACTGTCGGCTACCCTGTGCCAGGCATTTTTCAGGCATTTACTCATCTACTGCCCGAAACAAACCCAGGAAGAAAGAAGATCCAGGGTTCAGAGTGGCGAGGCAACGTGGACAAAGTCACACAGAAATTCAGTACAAGAGCCGGAATTCCAGCTCGTGGGCTTCCAAATCAAGGGCTCTTACCTCATATAAGCTTTTCTGAGCTCCAGGCTGGCCCAGGACAGCTTGGCTTATGTCTGTCGTAACTATATAAGCTGGGCATAGTCACTTTAAATGTTCCTTTGGGGAGAAGAGACAAACCTTCCATACAGAAAAATTCTAAATAATGTATGCGGATACCTTCCCATCCAAAACGTAGAGCTTAACACCAGACCCTTCCTGAGTGTGGGCTGAACTGGACGACTGGGATCCAAAGATGAAATTAGGGGAAGAAGAAAATGGTAATTTTACAGCAGACACCTGATAGACACCATTTTACAGTCTGGAGTTCAGTAAACTGTAAGGGAAAGACAGCACCGCAGATAGGAAAACAGAAGTTCAGATGGGCAAACTGAGCTGCCCAGGTCTGAGCTAAAAGACAATAGAGCCAAGATTTGGCCCTCTCTTGCTTAACCCGGAGAGACCACAGTGGGAAAGCCTCCAGTCCGGGCCATTTCGAGCCACCAGCAGGATAGCTCTGGGCATGGAGACAGGTTGGTAGGTACTTCTTCCCACTGTCCTTCCACACCCTCTGCTGCCCCACAGCTCACCAACACCTGCCAAAAGGGAACAATAGCAGTACCTACTTCCTTATGATCTTGCAAAGATTAAGTGAGTTACTATACATCCCTGGTGGCTCAAACAGTAAAGAATCTACCTGCAATACCGGAGACTTGGGTTCGATCCCTGGGTTGGGAAGGTCCCCTGGAGAAGGGAATGGCTACCCACTCTAGTATTCTTGCCTGGAGAACTCCATGGACAGGGGAATCTGTCGGGCTACAGTCCATGGGGTTGCAAAGAGTCAGACACAACTGAGCAATGAACACACATACATAAAGACCTCCGAATGATATACATATGACTTGTCGGGGATTATACATATCTGTAAACAACAAGACTATGTAAAAACAAAAAGCAAAATAAAAATAATAAGGTTAAAAAAAAAAAAACTTGGAATGGAGAAAAAAAAAAAAAACCTGGCTGACAGGAGGCCCACTGTAAGTGTTAGGGTCCAAACAAACCACATAAGCAGCATACAGCTGCACTTGTGAGATGTTCTAAGAAGGCATCCAGGGCTTCCCTGGTGGCCCAGTGGGTAAAGAGTCCGCCTTGCAATGCAGGGGACACCGGTTCGATTCTTGGCCGGGGAAGCTCAAAACATGCCGTGGAGTAGCTGGAGGGGTGTGTCCAACTACGAGTCAGCGCTCCGGAGCACATGCGCCCAGAGCCGGTGCTCTGCAAGGAGGCCGCCGACATGGGAGGCCCACACAGGCCAAAGAATAAAGATGGATGAAATAAATAAATAAATGTTAAGAAGACATCCATGCAGCTGAATGAGGTTCCGCCTGTGACAGGGGGTGGGGCCTCATCAGCTCTCTATGGGGGTCAGACTTGACCTGAGCTCTGAAGGAGGAACTGAAGTTAAGGGGCAGCAAGAGGAACGAAGAGTAGTCCAGGCAAAGGAATGAGCAGGAACAAAAGCCTTCTGATAAGGAGAACTAGAGAAGGACGACGAAGGGCCAGTATGACTAGCACAGAGCTGCCCATCCGCGCCCGCCCAGGGGTCCTACCTGGAGGCGGCGATCTCGGCCTTCTGGCGCGCGATGGCGGCCGCGCGCTGGGCGCCCTCCACGCTGTGGTCCACCTTCTGGCGAACCTTGCTGCTCTTGAGCGGCAGCACGCGGCGCTTGGTGCCCTTGACCAGCACGTTGTGGCGGTACTTGCCCTCCTCGCGGCGGCCGTCGGGCAGCGTGGTGCAGCCGTAGCCGTGGCGCAGGTTGTCCAGCCACTCGCCCTCGTAGCGGAGGCCGCTGGAGCGCTCGCTCACGCCGAAGCCCGAGCGCTTATCGTTCTTCCACTCGCCCATGTAGGTCTCGGTGGTGGTGGCGTCGATGTCGGCCTCAAAGGGCGCGGCCTCGTCCGCGCCCTCGGCGCCCTCGCCCAGGCTGGTGGTGGACGCGGCGTCGCTGGCGCCCGAGCTGAGGTCGCTCTTGAGGAAGCTGACCCGGCTGCGCTGGCTGCCCAGGGACGTGCGCGACTCGGCGCGGCGCAGCTTCCCCAGCAGCGCGCCCCGCTGGAACAGGCCGCCGCCCTTGGCCGCCCGGGCCACCGCCTCCGCGTTGGCCAGGAGGCTGAGCGCGAAGCCGCCGCGCGGGATGGCGGGCCCGGCGAGCGCGGGGCCGTCGGCGGCCGGCGAGGCAGGGGAGTCGGGGGCCACGGTGCCGTTGCTGTGCTCGCTGCGCAGGGACGAGAGGGACGTGCGCAGCGGCGAGCGCACCACCACGGCCATCCCGTAGGGCACGCTCTGGCGCACGCCGTAGCCGTGGCGCATGCCGTTGGTGAACTGGCCTTGGTATGTCCCTGGGGGCAAGGAGAGGGTAGTCAGTGGGGTGGCCCTACGGGAGCCCCCGGGGGAGCCAGAGAGCCAGGTCATCTCAGGGAATAGGGAGTGCCCAGAACCAGCGAGCCTCTGAAGACGTGAGGTGGCCCTGTGGGTTCCAGAACACGTGCATGAAAGACGGGGGTTGACACAGTGGTGTGAAAGTGGCAAGATCATGAGCGTACAAGGTGGAGTGAGGTGGTGTGACTCAGGGCGTCGGTGTGGGACGTGATGCCAGCAGCCAAGGTCCCTGGAGTGCGTGGAGTTAAACAAGTGCGCCAGAACACAAGTGGATGGTGTGTGTATTTCTGCTGGTGGGAACCACTAGGTCAAGGGCCAATAGGAGGTGCGGCGCTGGGCGCCCTCCACGCTGTGGTCCACCTTCTGGCGAACCTTGCTGCTCTTGAGCGGCAGCACGCGGCGCTTGGTGCCCTTGACCAGCACGTTGTGGCGGTACTTGCCCTCCTCGCGGCGGCCGTCGGGCAGCGTGGTGCAGCCGTAGCCGTGGCGCAGGTTGTCCAGCCACTCGCCCTCGTAGCGGAGGCCGCTGGAGCGCTCGCTCACGCCGAAGCCCGAGCGCTTATCGTTCTTCCACTCGCCCATGTAGGTCTCGGTGGTGGTGGCGTCGATGTCGGCCTCAAAGGGCGCGGCCTCGTCCGCGCCCTCGGCGCCCTCGCCCAGGCTGGTGGTGGACGCGGCGTCGCTGGCGCCCGAGCTGAGGTCGCTCTTGAGGAAGCTGACCCGGCTGCGCTGGCTGCCCAGGGACGTGCGCGACTCGGCGCGGCGCAGCTTCCCCAGCAGCGCGCCCCGCTGGAACAGGCCGCCGCCCTTGGCCGCCCGGGCCACCGCCTCCGCGTTGGCCAGGAGGCTGAGCGCGAAGCCGCCGCGCGGGATGGCGGGCCCGGCGAGCGCGGGGCCGTCGGCGGCCGGCGAGGCAGGGGAGTCGGGGGCCACGGTGCCGTTGCTGTGCTCGCTGCGCAGGGACGAGAGGGACGTGCGCAGCGGCGAGCGCACCACCACGGCCATCCCGTAGGGCACGCTCTGGCGCACGCCGTAGCCGTGGCGCATGCCGTTGGTGAACTGGCCTTGGTATGTCCCTGGGGGCAAGGAGAGGGTAGTCAGTGGGGTGGCCCTACGGGAGCCCCCGGGGGAGCCAGAGAGCCAGGTCATCTCAGGGAATAGGGAGTGCCCAGAACCAGCGAGCCTCTGAAGACGTGAGGTGGCCCTGTGGGTTCCAGAACACGTGCATGAAAGACGGGGGTTGACACAGTGGTGTGAAAGTGGCAAGATCATGAGCGTACAAGGTGGAGTGAGGTGGTGTGACTCAGGGCGTCGGTGTGGGACGTGATGCCAGCAGCCAAGGTCCCTGGAGTGCGTGGAGTTAAACAAGTGCGCCAGAACACAAGTGGATGGTGTGTGTATTTCTGCTGGTGGGAACACACTAGGGTCTAAAGTGTGCCAAATAGGGTGAGGTTGAAAGAGTCCTTTTAAGTAAAGTGTGAGCAGGTGAGGCTCTGTGAATGTGAAGTTCAATGACTTTGCATACAAATGGAATCACATAAGAGAAATCAAAGTGCCAGAGCGAGAGTGGGTAAGACAGTGAGCTTGGGTCGTAATGTGCATATTGCATTTGTGTGAGTGTGCAAGGTGGAAGCATGAGTGTGCAAGGCAGTGTGTACACAGAGGATGACGCAGATCACACAAACATGTCGTCATGGGATATACATAAGGTTATGAGAGTATCTGTGGTCTTAAGTGTGCAAGGAAAGGCAAAGTTGAGTGAAGGTGCAAGACTATCAGAGGATCAAAGAGTGCAACCCTGTGAGCAGGCAAGGCTCTGTCAGTACGTGAGGTTAAATGCTTGTGCATGGTTATCCTAGTGTGCAAGGCGATGTGAAGGTCTAAGGTCATGAACGACTAAGACGGAGACTTTGCATAGTGGTGTGAATGTTGGAGGCCCCGTGAGTGTGTATTTGTGTGAGGCCATGTAGAGAAGAAGAAGTTGGGGTGTCTTCTGACTGTATGGGTGTGTGTGTCTAATGCGGTGTGTGCACATGAAGGGAGTACCCAGTGGAGGCAACATTGTGGGTGTGTGTGAGTACGCAAGGCCATCTGAGTGTTAAAAGCACAAAGTAACCTGAGACGGAGACACCTGAAACTGGGCAAGGGCGTGAGGTGGTGCGCATGAGTGAAACTGAGACTGTGTAAGATTACATGTATGCAGGACGGTGACGTGGACAGGGAGCTTTTAGCAAGAAGGCCTTGTATGTCCATGAGTGTGACCATGTATGCTCCGGGAGCTAGAGTCTGTGCCTGTGGCTATGACGTGCACAGAGAGGCAAACGAGAGTAGCGGTTAGGAGCACAGACTCCGGAGCCAGGTGCTGGATCCGAATCCTGCCTTTGCTCTTGCTGTGTGACCTTGGGCAAGTGACTTACCCTCTCTGTATATCTCAGCTTTTTCACCCCATTCAACAGATGAACCATTGCCTCTTACCTCAGAGGTGGTTGGAAACTTAAATAAGTTAATACCACTGATGAACAGTGAAGGAAGAGATACGCGTGTGATTTTGTGATTCTGCAATGTTGTGCTAGTGTGTGTGATCACCTAGCTGCATGGCCAAGCTGATCCAAAGCTGACAAACTATCTTCATATTCCACCCCCATCCTAACAGGTTGTGCTCTCCGGGGCTTCATCCAGAGCTTCCTCCCCGTCGTCCCGGGGGATTACATCGTCTGGTGTTTTAATAACTCTCCTGCTGGTTCTCCTGAATATATCCGCAACTTCCTCCCCTCTGCAGTACCACACGTCACCTTGGAGATGGCTGTCCCCAGAGGTTACACAGCATCTCCAACTCATTCCCTTCTCTCTGCCCTCCCCCCACACCTCTTCAACCTTCTTAATCTTTCTCACCACAGCAGCACCACTGCAAGTCATCTCGGCACTTTCCTGGTGGTCCAGCGATTAAGACTCTGTACATGGTTATCCTAGTGTGCAAGGCGATGTGAAGGTCTAAGGTCATGAACGACTAAGACGGAGACTTTGCATAGTGGTGTGAATGTTGGAGGCCCCGTGAGTGTGTATTTGTGTGAGGCCATGTAGAGAAGAAGAAGTTGGGGTGTCTTCTGACTGTATGGGTGTGTGTGTCTAATGCGGTGTGTGCACATGAAGGGAGTACCCAGTGGAGGCAACATTGTGGGTGTGTGTGAGTACGCAAGGCCATCTGAGTGTTAAAAGCACAAAGTAACCTGAGACGGAGACACCTGAAACTGGGCAAGGGCGTGAGGTGGTGCGCATGAGTGAAACTGAGACTGTGTAAGATTACATGTATGCAGGACGGTGACGTGGACAGGGAGCTTTTAGCAAGAAGGCCTTGTATGTCCATGAGTGTGACCATGTATGCTCCCGGGAGCTAGAGTCTGTGCCTGTGGCTATGACGTGCACAGAGAGGCAAACGAGAGTAGCGGTTAGGAGCACAGACTCCGGAGCCAGGTGCTGGATCCGAATCCTGCCTTTGCTCTTGCTGTGTGACCTTGGGCAAGTGACTTACCCTCTCTGTATATCTCAGCTTTTTCACCCCATTCAACAGATGAACCATTGCCTCTTACCTCAGAGGTGGTTGGAAACTTAAATAAGTTAATACCACTGATGAACAGTGAAGGAAGAGATACGCGTGTGATTTTGTGATTCTGCAATGTTGTGCTAGTGTGTGTGATCACCTAGCTGCATGGCCAAGCTGATCCAAAGCTGACAAACTATCTTCATATTCCACCCCCATCCTAACAGGTTGTGCTCTCCGGGGCTTCATCCAGAGCTTCCTCCCCGTCGTCCCGGGGGATTACATCGTCTGGTGTTTTAATAACTCTCCTGCTGGTTCTCCTGAATATATCCGCAACTTCCTCCCCTCTGCAGTACCACACGTCACCTTGGAGATGGCTGTCCCCAGAGGTTACACAGCATCTCCAACTCATTCCCTTCTCTCTGCCCTCCCCCCACACCTCTTCAACCTTCTTAATCTTTCTCACCACAGCAGCACCACTGCAAGTCATCTCTCGGCACTTTCCTGGTGGTCCAGCGATTAAGACTCTGTACTCCCAATGCAGGGGACCTGGGTTCGATCCCTGGTCAGGGAACTAGTTCCCACATGCTCCAACTAAGGCCTAGTGCAACCAAATAAATAAATAAATATAAAATAAATAAAAGCCATCTCTCTGCCTCCGTCTTTGTGCCTCAGTATATAGAACAGCACCTGAGACATCATGTTCACTGAAGTGAGGAGAAAATTCAGGGCCTTTGTTTTAAACACAGGCTGATATGCTGGCCTGGTTAACCAGAAACCAAATGGCTCCTCCACAAATACCCAGGGTGGCTGTTAAGGGATTCCTAAGGTCAACCCAACAGGCATGCTCCCCTTCGGACCTTTGCACTGGCCGGTCCCTCTGCTTGGAACTCTTTTCCTCCTAATATCCTTTAAATGGTTGCTCATTTGAAGGCTTTCCTGACCACCCTATTTAAAATTACAATCTGCCTGAGACTTCCCTGGTGGTCCAGTGGTTCAGAAGGCAGGCCAATGCAGGGGGCTCGGGTTCAATCCCTGGTTGGGGAACTAAGATTCCACAAATCGCAGAGCAACTAAGTCCTCATGCCACAACTAGAGCCTGCGAGCTGCAACGAAGATTTCACGTGCTGCAGCTGAGACCCAATGCAGTCACACAAATAAACACTAGAAATACAATCTGCCTGTGTCCCCACAAGCACCCAGATATTCACTATCTACCTTAGTTTTTATATAGCATTTATCACCTTCTACCATACCATATGACTTATTTCTCTGTCTTGCTTTGCGGCTTTTCTTCCCCTGCTAGAATGGAAGCCTTGTGGGTGCAGTGATCTCTCCTCTTCTGATTTCTGAGGTGTCCCCAACACCTGGGACAGTTCCTGGCACTCAGAGATGCTCCAGAGATGTTTTCTGATTGATAGACTTGAACCTGTCCAGAAACACCATCTCACTGGGTGACCTCAGGTAACTCACTTCCCTCCTTATGCCCTCGATTGCCACATCAGTCAGTGAAGTGTTGGTGATGAGGCTCTCTAAACTTTTACTTCACTTGGAGATGCTGAGCTTCTAGGAATCAGGGTACTGTGATTCTGGACGCAAAGGACAGTGAGGCCCCATGACTCCACACAGCCTGGTCCCTCCCAGTACGAACTGGACCAGCTCAGGGTCCCATGCCCACCCTGCCCAAGCCCATTATGTGTGAAGAGCCCTCATCGAGGATCATGTATAGTACAGAGGGTGCCCATTGACAGGACAGGAAGTTGGTGGTCTGAGAAGTTAAGACACTTGACTAAGGAAGCTAGATTCAAACCCAGGTCTATTTGATGCCCAAAGCTCATGCTCTGAGCCCATGGCTCTCCAACCTGGCTGCACACAATAAGCTAAAGATAAAATACAGGTCCTGGACCTTAGCGCCTGAAATTCTTCTATAATTTGTTGGGAAGGGTATCTGGCGCACCTGGCCCTTCAAGCACGACAGGCAGGAACAGCCGGGGTGAGAGGGACAGAGGTGAAGAGGGCTTGCCTCCCTTCAATGACTGGTCATGAAAAACCAATAGTCAGGGTGTATCAACTATAAAAGGACCAAAGATGAATGGAGAGAAGGACTTTCCTAGTGGTTCAGTGGCTAAGACGCTGTGCTTGCAATGCAGGGGGCCTGGGTTCGATCCCTGCCTAGGGAACTAGATCCCACATGCAGCTGCTAAAAGATTCCACCTGCTATAACGAAGACCTGGCTCAGCCAAATAAAATAAATATTTTTTTTAGGTAAGAAGTGGATTTATACAGATTCAGAGAAAAGCACACTCCACAGACAGAGTGTGGGCCATCGCAGAGAGTGAGGACTGGAGCCTAAAATAAATAAATAAATATTTAAAAGAAAAAAAATGAAATGAGAGGAATCAAGGGAGACGAGAGTGTCAGGCATGTTCTTGAAAAAGAGATGTCAGTCCCTCAGTCGTGTCCGACTCTTTGGGACCCTGTGGACTATAGTCCGCCAGGCTCCTCTGCCCATGGAACTCTCCAGACAAGAATATTGGAGTAGGTTGCCATTCTCTTCTCCACAGGATCTTCCTGACCTAGCGATCGCACCCAGGTCTCCAGCACTGCAGGCAGGTTCTCTCCAGTATGAATCACCCTACAAATGCACATATGCTCTCCTTTTCTCAGCTGGATCGATGTTCAGAGAGGTTGTGTGATTCGCCCAAAGTCATAGAGTGAGGAAGGTGCAGAAATGGGATTTGAACTGAGGTCTGACTCAAGCTGAGGAAGTGGAGAAGTGGGGTTCTGTGGCAAATGTAGAAAACAGAGAAATGAGAGTGTGATACAAAGGATGAAAACGTGAGGAGATGGGTAGATAGAAAACTCTTCTGTCCCATTTCCCAAGCTCATTCACAGGGGACCACACTGTGTGAGAGGCGGAGGACAGAGGGAAATGTAGGGGCAGGAGACAAATTGATTCCAGCCACCATCGAAGCTAGGGAGCCTTGAACAAGCGACTTCTGATTCCCAATTTTCCTCACCTGGAAAGTGGACAAGTAATAGCCACTTTCTGGGATTTGGGGAAATATTAAAAGAGATACAGCAAACAATGGACACAACCCAAATGCCCAGCAGCTGGGAAATGGATAAAGACACTGTACTCAGCGATGGACTAATAGTCAGCAATAAACAGTAGCAGGTTACCGATACCTGCCTCCACATGGATAGATCTCAACAATATGCCAAAGAAATGAAGCTGGAGACAAAAAATATGACTCCATTGACATGAAAGCCTGGGAAGAAACTAGTCTATCATGACAGACAGCAGGTCTCTGGTTTCCAGAAGGATCAGAGGGATCCACTGCACAGGGACTCAGGGAACAAACATTCTGAGTTGACAGAAATATTCTGTATTTTTTGTCTTTTTTTTTTTTAATTTTTTTGGCCTCTTTTATTGGTCTTCCATTGATTTCTTTTGATCCATCTTTATTCTTTGGCCCGTGTGGGCCTCCCATCACAGGGGCCTCGGTTGTCGCAGAGCACCGGCTCTGGGCATATGTGCTCCAGAGCTCCTCCTTGGTAGTTGGACACACGGGTCCAGCCGCTCCACGGCACGTGGGATCTTCCCAGGCCAGGGATCGAACCAGCACCCCTTGCACTGCAAGGCGGTGTCCTTACCCACTGGACCACCAGGGAAGCCCTTTTCTGTATCTTTTAAAGGCTTCTTTTTTATCTTCTGTCCACATTGCACAGCATATGGGATCTTAGTTCCCCACCCAGGGATCAAACCTGTGTCTCTGACACTGGAAGCAGAGTCTTAACCACTGGACCACAAGGAAAGTCCCAGTATTCTGTATCTTGACTGTGCTGGCCACAATGTCTATAGCTGTAGGCATCTGCTCAGACTGTACAATTAAAATTGATTTGATACAGAGATACTTTGTAAATAAACTTTTAGGGGAAAACGGAAACCTCCCAACACAGTGCCTTGCAAATATCCATCAGGAAATCCTGTTCTCTACTTTCCAAATGAATCTAGCATCTCATCATGGCTCACCACACCCTTGCTACGAGGTGATCTTTATCTCCCTAACACACCTATCAGAGGGATTCTCTTCAAATATCATAAACCAAATAGCCATACGCCTCTACTCCTTCTTACTGGGAAAAACTGAAGTCGTTAGTGACCCACAAGGCCCTATCTGATCTCATCTCCATCACTCCTCCATCCTCATCCTAGGATTTAAAAAGTCAAACAATGGACACAACCCAAATGCCCAGCAGCTGGGAAATGGATAAAGACACTGTACTCAGCGATGGACTAATAGTCAGCAATAAACAGTAGCAGGTTACCGATACCTGCCTCCACATGGATAGATCTCAACAATATGCCAAAGAAATGAAGCTGGAGACAAAAAATATGACTCCATTGACATGAAAGCCTGGGAAGAAACTAGTCTATCATGACAGACAGCAGGTCTCTGGTTTCCAGAAGGATCAGAGGGATCCACTGCACAGGGACTCAGGGAACAAACATTCTGAGTTGACAGAAATATTCTGTATTTTTTGTCTTTTTTTTAATTTTTTTGGCCTCTTTTATTGGTCTTCCATTGATTTCTTTTGATCCATCTTTATTCTTTGGCCCGTGTGGGCCTCCCATCACAGGGGCCTCGGTTGTCGCAGAGCACCGGCTCTGGGCATATGTGCTCCAGAGCTCCTCCTTGGTAGTTGGACACACGGGTCCAGCCGCTCCACGGCACGTGGGATCTTCCCAGGCCAGGGATCGAACCAGCACCCCTTGCACTGCAAGGCGGTGTCCTTACCCACTGGACCACCAGGGAAGCCCTTTTCTGTATCTTTTAAAGGCTTCTTTTTTATCTTCTGTCCACATTGCACAGCATATGGGATCTTAGTTCCCCACCCAGGGATCAAACCTGTGTCTCTGACACTGGAAGCAGAGTCTTAACCACTGGACCACAAGGAAAGTCCCAGTATTCTGTATCTTGACTGTGCTGGCCACAATGTCTATAGCTGTAGGCATCTGCTCAGACTGTACAATTAAAATTGATTTGATACAGAGATACTTTGTAAATAAACTTTTAGGGGAAAACGGAAACCTCCCAACACAGTGCCTTGCAAATATCCATCAGGAAATCCTGTTCTCTCTACTTTCCAAATGAATCTAGCATCTCATCATGGCTCACCACACCCCTTGCTACGAGGTGATCTTTATCTCCCTAACACACCTATCAGAGGGATTCTCTTCAAATATCATAAACCAAATAGCCATACGCCTCTACTCCTTCTTACTCGGAGGAAGAAAAGCTGAAGTCGTTAGTGACCCACAAGGCCCTATCTGATCTCATCTCCATCACTCCTCCATCCTCACCTCCTCCCATTCTCTCCTTTCCCTCCCTTCGCTCTAGTCACAAAGTTCCTCCTGCTCAGTAGCAACGATCCTGCCTCAGGGCCTTTGCACTGGCTGTCTGCTTTGCCTAGAATACTCCTCCTCCAGATATCTGCATGGCTCACTCACTCACCATCTTCAGTCCTTTATTCCAATGTCATCTCACTGAAGCCTCTCTCACCACCCTATTTAAAACGATAACTACAGGACTCCCCTGGTGGTCCAGTGCTTAAGAGTCTGCCTTGCAATAAGAGAGATGCGAGTTCGATCTCTGGCCAGGGAACTAAGATCCTACGTGCCACAGAGTAGCAAAGCCCGCACCCCACAGCTAGAGAGTCCTTGTGCTGAAACAAAAGATCCTGTATGACACAACAAAGATCCCTGAGCTGCAGTGAAGACCCAACGTAACTAAATAAATAAACAATTTTTAAAAATTAATTAAAATGATAAGCCCTGCCTAGGTTTCTTTCAGCTCCACTTTTTGCTTTTTTTCCCCTTCATAGTATATCTATGTTTTTCTTTTCTTTGTTTGTTTATTGATCACCTTCCTTGAGTTTCCCAGGTGAACTCAGTGGTAAGGAATCTGCCTGCCAATGCAAGAAATGTGGGTTTGATCCCTGGGTCGGGAAGATGCCCTGGAGGAGGAAATGGCAACCCACTCCAGTCTTGTCTGCAAAATCCCATGGACAGAGGAGCCTGGCAGGCTACAGTTCATGGCGTCCCAAAGAGTCAGACACAACTGAGTACAACACACACACACACACACACACACACACACACACATTTCCCATACTGGAATGTAAGTTCTATAAAGGCAAGATTTGTATCCTTAGTATTTAGAATAATAATAATATTCAATAAATGTTACTGAATGATAATAATCAATAGATATTTGTTGAAGAAATGAGTGAGTGAATAGCATGCATTTTATAACTATTTTCTTTCTGCTCTATCCATCTGAGAAGAGGTCTGCAGAAATGACCAGAGAGATCTTTAATGGTTCCTGTAAGACTCACCCAAGATGACACAGTTACTAAATGAGAGTCACAATTCACACCTGTATCTTGCTGTGCTCCTTCCAAAAGTCTCAGAAGAGAGAAGAAAAAACACGAAACAGAAGTAGACAAGAACAAGACAGAGAAGATGGTAAACCAAACCGGAGGAAAGAACGAAGACAGCTAATCTCTGGATTGGACAAGTTTGTGAAATCAAATCAACCAGTCTACCTTTAGATTAAATTTGACATGAGATGGACTGACGTGTCCCCTTTAAGTCCAGGAAAAAATGAGATTGCAACTGGAGAGTAGTTCTTGGCCTCCAGTTCAGGAGGAAACCGCCAGGCTATATTAGGAAACTTACAAGCAAGTGGCTAGAGGCACAGACACCCAGGGGAGGCTGGGAGTGACCGGAACCTGGGAAGGGGGAAGAGCCAAGTGCTGGGGCCATCCTCGGCCTGACTCTCGCTAGGGAGGCTGGGAGTGACCGGGGAACCTGGGAAGGGTAACTAAATAAATAAACAATTTTTAAAAATTAATTAAAATGATAAGCCCTGCCTAGGTTTCTTTCAGCTCCACTTTTTGCTTTTTTTCCCCTTCATAGTATATCTATGTTTTTCT
This sequence comes from Tragulus kanchil, assembly GCA_022376925.1. Lineage (NCBI taxonomy): Eukaryota > Metazoa > Chordata > Mammalia > Artiodactyla > Tragulidae > Tragulus > Tragulus kanchil. The sequence continues at coordinate 22,809,284 of JAIOJX010000031.1, forward strand.
TTTCTTTGTTTGTTTATTGATCACCTTCCTTGAGTTTCCCAGGTGAACTCAGTGGTAAGGAATCTGCCTGCCAATGCAAGAAATGTGGGTTTGATCCCTGGGTCGGGAAGATGCCCTGGAGGAGGAAATGGCAACCCACTCCAGTCTTGTCTGCAAAATCCCATGGACAGAGGAGCCTGGCAGGCTACAGTTCATGGCGTCCCAAAGAGTCAGACACAACTGAGTACAACACACACACACACACACACACACACACAAAATTTCCCATACTGGAATGTAAGTTCTATAAAGGCAAGATTTGTATCCTTAGTATTTAGAATAATAATAATATTCAATAAATGTTACTGAATGATAATAATCAATAGATATTTGTTGAAGAAATGAGTGAGTGAATAGCATGCATTTTATAACTATTTTCTTTCTGCTCTATCCATCTGAGAAGAGGTCTGCAGAAATGACCAGAGAGATCTTTAATGGTTCCTGTAAGACTCACCCAAGATGACACAGTTACTAAATGAGAGTCACAATTCACACCTGTATCTTGCTGTGCTCCTTCCAAAAGTCTCAGAAGAGAGAAGAAAAAACACGAAACAGAAGTAGACAAGAACAAGACAGAGAAGATGGTAAACCAAACCGGAGGAAAGAACGAAGACAGCTAATCTCTGGATTGGACAAGTTTGTGAAATCAAATCAACCAGTCTACCTTTAGATTAAATTTGACATGAGATGGACTGACGTGTCCCCTTTAAGTCCAGGAAAAAATGAGATTGCAACTGGAGAGTAGTTCTTGGCCTCCAGTTCAGGAGGAAACCGCCAGGCTATATTAGGAAACTTACAAGCAAGTGGCTAGAGGCACAGACACCCAGGGGAGGCTGGGAGTGACCGGAACCTGGGAAGGGGGAAGAGCCAAGTGCTGGGGCCATCCTCGGCCTGACTCTCGCTAAGACAGGACAGTCCTAGTTCTCTGGGACAGGAAGAATGCATCCAAAGAGGGAGAGGGGGACCCACCCATAGCCAGCTGGCTGAGAGGGGCCCTCTGTGTAAGGAAGTGACTCCTAACTCCCTTTGGGACGGTCTCCTCACTTGAACTTGTGGACATGACAGGGCTTGCCTGCACATTAAGAATCAAGATTCTCAGCAGCCTACAAGGCCTGGCCTGGGCTGCCCTGGCCCACCTCTCTGGATTCATCTTGAATAGCCCTCCAGTTGTACATACCTTCCTACCTCAGGGCCTTTGCACACGCTTCCCCTCTTCTTCTTGGTGTGCTCTTCTCCTCTCTCCTACCTTGGCCAACTTCTAGTGACATTTCAGGCTTCAGCTTAAACCTGACTTCATCCAGGATGATTTCTTGAACCCTTTCCCGAGTACTGCACGTGATGTCAGTGTTTCTTCTGGGCATTGTGTGCAGTAGCAGCTAAACAATTATTATGATCATCTATCTATTCACCTGAAGCCTTTCCTACCAGACTATGGCTTCCAAGAAGGAGGGGATCCTAACTGGCTTATTTGCTATGATCTCAGCATCCAGCACAGTACCCAGGCCTGAGGAAGCCACAAGTGAACAGCTGGGAGCATCTTCTCCTGAATGGCACCCTGCTGTTCTTTCAAGGTCAAGAACTGCATCTTTGCTTTTCCCTCATGACTCAGTATGTGGTAAGTGCTCAGTAGGGACTGACAGTGGCTGCCAAAAATATTCACAACTAATCTACGCATTATTGGGGTATTTATGAAAAGCTGGTGAAGGCTGTAACCAGGGTAAATGCACTCCTAACATACATACCAGGCTCTCAGTTTAATAAAACCCAATTAACGCTTCATCCCTGCAATTCCCCTTCAGGTTTAGTATAGAATAGCCTAGGTTGGGCTTCCCTGGTGGCTCAGTGGTAAAGAGTCTGCCTGTCAGTGCAGGAGACATGGGTTCAATTCCTGATCCCAGAAGATCCCACATGCCATGGAGAATGGGCCATCCTGGCCTGACTCTCGCTAAGACAGGACAGTCCTAGTTCTCTGGGACAGGAAGAATGCATCCAAAGAGGGAGAGGGGGACCCACCCATAGCCAGCTGGCTGAGAGGGGCCCTCTGTGTAAGGAAGTGACTCCTAACTCCCTTTGGGACGGTCTCCTCACTTGAACTTGTGGACATGACAGGGCTTGCCTGCACATTAAGAATCAAGATTCTCAGCAGCCTACAAGGCCTGGCCTGGGCTGCCCTGGCCCACCTCTCTGGATTCATCTTGAATAGCCCTCCAGTTGTACATACCTTCCTACCTCAGGGCCTTTGCACACGCTTCCCCTCTTCTTCTTGGTGTGCTCTTCTCCTCTCCTACCTTGGCCAACTTCTAGTGACATTTCAGGCTTCAGCTTAAACCTGACTTCATCCAGGATGATTTCTTGAACCCTTTCCCGAGTACTGCACGTGATGTCAGTGTTTCTTCTGGGCATTGTGTGCAGTAGCAGCTAAACAATTATTATGATCATCTATCTATTCACCTGAAGCCTTTCCTACCAGACTATGGCTTCCAAGAAGGAGGGGATCCTAACTGGCTTATTTGCTATGATCTCAGCATCCAGCACAGTACCCAGGCCTGAGGAAGCCACAAGTGAACAGCTGGGAGCATCTTCTCCTGAATGGCACCCTGCTGTTCTTTCAAGGTCAAGAACTGCATCTTTGCTTTTCCCTCATGACTCAGTATGTGGTAAGTGCTCAGTAGGGACTGACAGTGGCTGCCAAAAATATTCACAACTAATCTACGCATTATTGGGGTATTTATGAAAAGCTGGTGAAGGCTGTAACCAGGGTAAATGCACTCCTAACATACATACCAGGCTCTCAGTTTAATAAAACCCAATTAACGCTTCATCCCTGCAATTCCCCTTCAGGTTTAGTATAGAATAGCCTAGGTTGGGCTTCCCTGGTGGCTCAGTGGTAAAGAGTCTGCCTGTCAGTGCAGGAGACATGGGTTCAATTCCTGATCCCAGAAGATCCCACATGCCATGGAGCCACTAAGCCATGCGCCACAACTACTGAGCTGTGTTCTAGAGCCTGGGAACTGCAGCGACTGAGCCCATGCACCCTAGAGCCTGTGCTTTGCAACAAGAGAAGCCACCACAATGAGAACCCCGAGAACCACAACTAGAGGTGAGCCTCTGCTCTCTGAAACTAGAGAGAAGCCCTGCAGCAACAGCCAAAAATAAATTAATTGAATTATATGTAGAAAGGAAGAAAATGATACCCACTTCTTATGGTTTTTCTCTTATTTCTTTGAATCAACAAGTATTTGCAGTGGACCCTGCATTCACTGGGCTAGGTGCTAAGGATGCAGTACAAACAGGTAGATGTGTTCGCTGCCCTCAAGGGGCTTAGCGTCCAGTGCCAGTGATAGGCTGGATTTATTTAATCATCGCGGAAATAAACGTCAGGCAGCCCCAGCAGTGTGGTCCAGAGAGATGATGATCTAGGTCTTGGCTGGCAGTGGAGTGCAGTGGGTTAGTTAACCAAAGATTAAGTGAACTCTATGTGAGGCAGCTAGCACACAGCAAGTGCTCAATAAAGGCTAGCTTTTTGGCAGGTCAAAGTCTTTGCTCAGAAAAGCTGGCCCAGAAAGGATTAACTGGGAAGATGAAGAGGAGCCAGGAAGGACAGAGAGAACGCAGAGGGAAAGAGTGAGACCAGCTCTGGTTTTCTGCCTAGGTTTGTGGGCTTGTAAGAAAGCGGGCTTGTGTGCTGGCATGCCCAGCTTTTGCTGGCCTGGGGACACGCCTGAGTCAGGGAGGTCTCAGAGCTTCTGTCCTTGGGAGGAAGAACTTTGGGGGTCTCCTCATCAGTGAGACATGCTCCCTACACACAGGATGGAGGAGTTTCTGAAAACCACATCTACAGTATAAGATCCTCTCCCAGAGGCCAGAGGTCATGGCTTCGTTGATGTGGTTACTGGAAAGCACCTCAGGTGATAGTAATGCGTATTCTGTCAAAGTTCTCCACTGGCCTCCCGGGAGCCAACACACTCTGTCCTCTGTTGTAAAACCTGCTAACTGATGCCCTTAGCACCTCGGTGTGCCCAGCTGGCAGCCTGTGCTCCAGCCTCTGTTCCCACACGTGGAGTTGTGTGTTTACTGAAGACTGTTCCTAAACCCATTTACTTCCTTTGTCCTCAGAATTTATTTGTTTGTAATTATCCTCGGCTACCGGGTCTTTGTTGTTGGGCAAGGGCTCTGGTTATGTGAGCAGGGGCGCCTCTCTACTTGTGGTGCACAGGCCTCTAACGGTGGAGGCTTCCCTTGCTGTCGAGCACAGGCTCTAGACAAGTGGGCTTCAGTAGTTGTGATGCATGGACTAAGTTGCCCTGCAGCGTGTGGAATCTTCCCAGAGCAGGGATTAAACCAGTGTCCCCTCATTGCAAAGTAGATTCTTAACCACTGGACCATAGAGAAGCCTTGTCCTCATTATTGAAATCTTGCTATTTATTACTATTTGTTCTCTAAACCAATGGACTATGAGCATACAGGAAAAAAGTAGCCTCTAGAAAAAAAAAAAAAAGCTGAATGTTTTTGGATGTTCATGAGGAAGAGCATTCCTTAAAAATCACTCTCAAATTTGGTATAAATAGAATAACTATAGAAGATTGGAACAAAATTATAAAAGCCTAGATATTTTTTATACTCAGTACTTAGCAGTGGGTATACTCCCAACATTCAACTAACCGGGTTGCATTTGGTATTGATGACATCAGATGACAGGGCATGTACTTCAGCTTTGAGCATCAGTGTGAATACATCTGCTTTGATGGAGAGATAGGCCCATCTCAGGAAGGAAGACACGGGATGGGTAATCAAAACGAAGGCAAGGGAAAAAACTGAGTCAGCGTACGCCAGCACCCTGATGTGTAATTTCCTGTAGGGTATGAATCCAAGGTTTGGATGAGCTGAATTAGAACAAACCTGCACTATTTTTCTTCCTTTTTTTTTTTAAAGATTTATTTATTTATTTATTTATTTTGGTGGGGGTGGGGGTGGGGTGGGGAGGGAGGGGAGCAGGCGGGCCACTTCTATTGGTCTTTCATTTGTCCATTTTCATCCATCTTTGTTCTTTCGCCCGTGTGGGCCTCCCATCGCAGTGGCCTCTGTCGTCGCAGAGCACCGGCTCTGGGCGCATGCGCTCCAGAGCTCCGGCTCGGTAATTGGACACATCAGTCCAGCCGCTCCGCGGCACGTGGGATCTTCCCAGGCCAGGGATTAAACCGATGCCCCCTGCACTGCAAGGAGGGGTCCTTAACCACTGGACCACCAGGGAAGCCCTGCACTTTTTTTCTTTCAGGTAAACGATGTTTGTGACCTGAGCCACTGGGGGCTCTGTCCTCTACCTGGTCTGTAGGAATTTTCCCAACCTGCTAGGCACAGGTCATTCTGTTCAGACGACCAGAAGCCAAACTGGCAGCGTATAGCCTACAGAAGATTTTCCGGCTGTACAACCTAATGATCTATTAAGGCGGGATCTCCAAAAATGTTTCTCAAAACTCATGTTAATATAGTTTGTCATGAAAAAAAACCCCTTCTGAAGTCTAGACAATTTGAAGTTAAATGAAGTGAACTTTCTTGACTTTGGGATTATGCCAGAAGAATTCTTAAATTGCTCCTGGAGACTGTGAGTCTCCAAGAGGTGATGGTATTTAATCAAAAGACCATCTTGCAGAATATCTATCAAGATTAGTGGGCCATGGCACTCACTTTGGGAAGCAACCTTACAGCTCAAAACATCTGTTTGACCTAGTAGAGTCCAGGGAGTAGGTATTGGTTGTCGTTTGAAAAGAAAGTGTTAGTCACTCAGTTTTCCTTTTTGGACTGAGCCTCCACTGGGCTTTGTTGTCATAGGTCTTCAGCTTTGAGCATCAGTGTGAATACATCTGCTTTGATGGAGAGATAGGCCCATCTCAGGAAGGAAGACACGGGATGGGTAATCAAAACGAAGGCAAGGGAAAAAACTGAGTCAGCGTACGCCAGCACCCTGATGTGTAATTTCCTGTAGGGTATGAATCCAAGGTTTGGATGAGCTGAATTAGAACAAACCTGCACTATTTTTCTTCCTTTTTTTTTTAAAAAGTTTTTTTTTTTTTTTTTTTTTTTGGGTGGGGGTGGGGTGGGGGGGGGAGGGGAGCAGGCGGGCCACTTCTATTGGTCTTTCATTTCTCTATTTTCATCCGTCTTTGTTCTTTGGCTCCAGCGCTGGCTCTGGGCGCATGCGCTCCAGAGCTCCGGCTCGGTAATTGGACACATTGGTCCAGCCGCTCCGCGGCACGTGGGATCTTCCCAGGCCAGGATTAAACCGATGCCCCCTGCACTGCAAGGAGGGGCCCTTAACCACTGCACCACCAGGGAAGCCCTGCACTTTTTTTCTTTCAGGTAAACGATGTTTGTGACCTGAGCCACTGGGAGCCCTGTCCTCTACCTGGTCTGTAGGAATTTTCCCAACCTGCTAGGCACAGGTCATTCTGTTCAGACGACCAGAAGCCAAACTGGCAGCGTATAGCCTACAGAAGATTTTCCCGGCTGTACAACCTAATGATCTATTAAGGCGGGATCTCCAAAAATGTTTCTCAAAACTCATGTTAATATAGTTTGTCATGAAAAAAAACCCCTTCTGAAGTCTAGACAATTTGAAGTTAAATGAAGTGAACTTTCTTGACTTTGGGATTATGCCAGAAGAATTCTTAAATTGCTCCTGGAGACTGTGAGTCTCCAAGAGGTGATGGTATTTAATCAAAAGACCATCTTGCAGAATATCTATCAAGATTAGTGGGCCATGGCACTCACTTTGGGAAGCAACCTTACAGCTCAAAACATCTGTTTGACCTAGTAGAGTCCAGGGAGTAGGTATTGGTTGTCGTTTGAAAAGAAAGTGTTAGTCACTCAGTTGTGTTTTACTCTTTGTGACCCCATGGACTGTAGCCCTCCAGGCTCCTCGGTCCATAGGATTCTCCGGGCAGGAATACTGGAGTGGGTAGCCGTGCCCTTCTCCAGGGAGTCTTCCTGATCCAGGGATTGAACCCTGTTCTCCTGTGTTGCACGCAGATTCTTCACCGTCTGAGCACCAGGGAAGCCCCTGTCAGTAATTGTGCTCTTTGCTGATAGAGCCTCCGGTTTTGTCCCAGGGTCCAGAACTCCTCTTACGTGGCTGAGAAAGGTCCCTAATCCAGGGGGAAATTCTGATTCCTCTAGGTCAAGCATTCAAGTCTATTCCACCTGGCCAGTGACTGGATTAGATATGAGCATGTGATGAAATCTGACTTTGAGACTTGAGGGTAGGTCGGCTAGAGGGCTGGGGCAAGGGTTCTTAGCTCTTATCAAGAGATACATGTGGAGTAACATATACTTTTGTTCTCCTGAATGTCATTGCATGTGGATATGGCTCCTGGAGCTGTGGTAGCCATCTTGGGACCATGAGGGTCACTAGCTGAGAGCAACGCTGACCCTATGTGGATGGCGGAGCAAAAAGATACCAGGAGCCTGGGTTCTTGCCCAAATTAACAGTTCTGAGACTTCTCTACCTCTGGAGTCTTGTTTAGCTGAGATTAGAAATATCCTTATTAAACAAGGTCTCGGCTGTCCAATAATGGTAGCTACTAGCTGCAGGTGGTTATTAAGCACTAAAAATTGAAAATACTTCATACAAAAAGGATGTAAAATATATCACAAATAGCTATATATTGATTGCATGTAGAAATGATAATATTTTGGATAATGAGTTAAATAAAAGATGTGACATTATAAAGCAATTTTCCACCAACTTAAAAAAAGATGTGGTTAAAATTTATTTTGCCTTTTTAAATGTGGCTACTAGAACATTTTAAATAAATACATTATATTTATTGACATTTGGAGCCCATGTTATATTTCTATTGGGAAGTGCTAGTTTAGGTCATTTGGATTAGGGTTTTCTGTTACTTACAGACAGAAAAAATAGCCCAAGAGATACAGGTATAATCATTCTAATTTTACAGCTGGGGAAATTGAAGCTAAAAATGTAAATGACTTGCTCGCAATTGTACCAGTGTGGCAGTTGGTGGTGATCACAGCCAAACATCCTGACCAGTGTCTTCTCCTCAGCACCTCTAAGAAGCTAGAATACCCCTTATAAGTTAAAAGGTTCAAAGGCCCTCACCCAAACCTCAGTCCTAAAGAAGCGTGACCATTCAAAACCCCGCAGAGTCTAGGAGACCCAGAGTCCACTCTGAGACAGAGAGGAGACATGTGGGTCAGACCATGAATTCTGCCTCCAAATACAGAACAGATATGGAGAAAACCATTCCCTCTGGCCAACGACACTTGCCTGTTTCTAGGAAACTTGCTGAGGTCAAATGTCAGTGCCCCTAGAGGACTGACCAGAGATGGAGAGGAAGGAATCAGGACAGGCTCCTCTCTGGGGGGCTCCACTGCCCATGGAAGTCCTTTGCTGACCATCCAGTGTCTTCATGAGCTGGTCCCAGCTCACTTGCTCAGTTTTGTCTTCCCAAACCCACTAAAGCCCACTTTCAAAACCAACTGCTTCAGAAACCTACCCAGGCCACCTTCCTTCCTCCAGACTCTCATCACTTCTTACCACCTAGAGCCACTGTCTTGTCTCTATATCTTATCTATTTTGTACAATACCCATCCCAATCCTTCTCCAGGTCCTCTCACATAGTCTTAGAAGTTAGCTCAAGATCTTTGAGCAGGACCATGGAAGCATCATCAACACATGAAGACAGGGTTTAAGATGGACCATGGCAGATAGAGGGGTGAAGACCAGAGAGTCCAAGGATCATGGCATTTGCCCCAGCACCCCAAAATCAGACCAAGTAAACCAGGAATGCACATGGTGGTGAACATACATGCCCACGCCACGGACTCCCACACAGATGCTCTTGAGTACGGGGCACCCATCCCAAGTGGGCCCAAGGTGGGTTGGCTCTACCCACCTTGATAATGACCATGAATTCTGTGTCCCAGAGAGAGCAAATCAAGGCTGAGACATTTTTTCAGGCAGCAGAGAGTACTGGAAATTGCTTGGGCTTCAGAAACAAACCTGACTCTGAGTATCTCTAATAACCATCCTGTGTATCTCCACCTGATCTAGTCTAGGCTGCACCCATTCTCCCTGACTGACTACAATGGCACCTTCCCAGTCTCTGCCTCCTCAGATACCCACTTCCATCCACCCTTCATTGCCACAGAGTCTTCTCTTTTAAGATGCAGGTCGGATCACAGAAACCTGTTGTGTGATGGATCTTAGTGCCTTGATGGAGGCTTGTCCCCTAGGAACCATTCTGAGACTGAGGTTGCATGTGGGTGACCTGGCAGGGTTGGGTGACTCTCAGAACAAATACCTGTAAGGAAGGAAGCGGGCTTCTGAAGAAGCTAAACTGTTGTAGCCAAAGCCTCAGAAGCTCCCATGGGGATCTCTCGAGCTGGTATGGCCTTTCCAAGTTGGGCTTTGTATTCCTGTATCAGCTAGTCAGTAACCTCAGGTGACCCCCAGAGGGAGGCACCTCCTTTTGACAGAAGGCAATGCCCAGCTCTGAGCCATCAGCCGACCACAATCTTGGCAGATGGGGGAATGAGGACCCTGGTTCTGAGGGGTGTCTGAGAGTGCCCCACAGCATCCACTGTAAGAATGAAATGTGAACTCCTCTTGTGACCAGGAAACCCTCACGGCCTGGGCCCTCCAGTCCCATCTACCTCCCTCTCCTTCTCAGTCTCTATGCACTCATCTTTTCTTGAACACGAAATGCTCTGTTCCCACCTCCAAGTCTTTGCACTTAATTTTCCTCTTTTTTTTTCTTAATTGTTTATTGACTTTTGGCTGTGCTGGGTGCTGGGTCTTCATTTGCTGTGCACGGCTTTCTCTAGCTGTGACAGGGAGCATTACTCTGCAGCTGGGGTGGGTGCATGGGCTTCTCACTGCAATGGCTTCTCTTGTTGCAGAGCATAGGCTCTAGGCGCATGGGCTTCAGTAGTTTCAGCATGCAGGCTCTAGAGTATGGGCCCAGTAGTTGGGGCGCTGGGGCTTAGTTGCTCCAGGGCATGTGGAATCATCCCAGACCAGGGACTGAACTCATGTTGCCTATATCGGCAGGCACATTCTTAACCACTGGACCCCCAGGAAAGTCCTCAATATTCCTTTTGCCTGGCAGAGAGTGTGGTTCTTCCTTCACCTAGCCTTCAGATCTTAGCCTCAAGGCTAAGATCACTTCCTTCAGGAAGCCTTCTCTGATTACCTGACCAGACTAGGTTCACCTATGATCAGCTCATAAACCCTCTATTTGCCCTTCAAATTATGAATGTCATGTTGTAATTAAATAACTGTCTGATGCTGATCTCTGAGGGCAGGGACCAAGACTGCCTTGCTCATCACAGCATCTCCAGCTCTCAGGGGGATGACTGGCCCATAGAAGGCATTCAGCAGATACTGTCAAACGAGTGCATGAGGACATGGCCTTGGACACCTTTCTTTTGAGTCTGTCTGGGCAAAGCTGGCTTCTTTTCTGGGTTTCTGTGAGTATAGTGTGAGTTATCTAGCAGAGATCTAAGACTCTCAACACCCATTGGCTCCCTTCACTTCTTAGGAAAGGATTGCAGGGTGACCAGTCTTCCCCGTTTTGCCTGAGATTGAGGGGTTTCCCAAGAAATTTTTATCCTTTCAGTATTAAATCAGGATAGTTCCCAGGCAGACTTGGAGGGTTAGTCACCCTAAACCTAGGTGAGAAGGAGAGAAGACCATTTCATATTAGCACAGTGCTCATGGCATGCTGGTAAAACAACTCCTTAGAAAAAACCAAATGACCCCGATTCATGGGGTCGTTTGGGTGTTGACCCATTTCCATCATTTAAATATCCCCCCATGACCAGTCAAGATAGCAACAGTTGAATAGCCAGCTTGCAACATTCCTGAAAACTTAACAATGGGCTGTCATGCAGCAGTAGGAGCTAGGGACAGCCCTGTAGCTAATACTGACTGTCAAGTTCCTGATAGCTACACATGCACAACGTGGGCATAGACAATCTCAGAGCGGGGATGAGTGAGGTTATTTGAGTTCCAAGAAGACCATAGCTTGAGTGGACCTTGAAGAGCCCTAGTCCAAGGCAACAAGTCATCTATCACATGGGCTACTTCTTCCCCACAGCAAACATTGCCAATCGATCATGATGCTGGCTCCTAACAGGACCATCCAATCTCCCTTCACCATGTCTCTGGGCAGCCACAGTCAAGTAGCTGATGCTACATGAACGAGAAATTGACTTACCTCTAGGTGCAAGTGTGGTTCAACCTCTCATTACACCCAAAAAAGTGTAAGGATCACTTGACCAGACTAGGTTCACCTATGATCAGCTCATAAACCCTCTATTTGCCCTTCAAATTATGAATGTCATGTTGTAATTAAATAACTGTCTGATGCTGATCTCTGAGGGCAGGGACCAAGACTGCCTTGCTCATCACAGCATCTCCAGCTCTCAGGGGGATGACTGGCCCATAGAAGGCATTCAGCAGATACTGTCAAACGAGTGCATGAGGACATGGCCTTGGACACCTTTCTTTTGAGTCTGTCTGGGCAAAGCTGGCTTCTTTTCTGGGTTTCTGTGAGTATAGTGTGAGTTATCTAGCAGAGATCTAAGACTCTCAACACCCATTGGCTCCCTTCACTTCTTAGGAAAGGATTGCAGGGTGACCAGTCTTCCCCGTTTTGCCTGAGATTGAGGGGTTTCCCAAGAAATTTTTATCCTTTCAGTATTAAATCAGGATAGTTCCCAGGCAGACTTGGAGGGTTAGTCACCCTAAACCTAGGTGAGAAGGAGAGAAGACCATTTCATATTAGCACAGTGCTCATGGCATGCTGGTAAAACAACTCCTTAGAAAAAACCAAATGACCCCGATTCATGGGGTCGTTTGGGTGTTGACCCATTTCCATCATTTAAATATCCCCCCATGACCAGTCAAGATAGCAACAGTTGAATAGCCAGCTTGCAACATTCCTGAAAACTTAACAATGGGCTGTCATGCAGCAGTAGGAGCTAGGGACAGCCCTGTAGCTAATACTGACTGTCAAGTTCCTGATAGCTACACATGCACAACGTGGGCATAGACAATCTCAGAGCGGGGATGAGTGAGGTTATTTGAGTTCCAAGAAGACCATAGCTTGAGTGGACCTTGAAGAGCCCTAGTCCAAGGCAACAAGTCATCTATCACATGGGCTACTTCTTCCCCACAGCAAACATTGCCAATCGATCATGATGCTGGCTCCTAACAGGACCATCCAATCTCCCTTCACCATGTCTCTGGGCAGCCACAGTCAAGTAGCTGATGCTACATGAAAGAGAAATTGACTTACCTCTAGGTGTAAGTGTGGTTCAACCTCTCATTACACAGGAGAAGCGTAGGCACAGACAGGTAGAGGAACCTGCCAAGGTCACAGAGCCCAGGCAGTGGCTCGGCTGGGACTAAAGAACAGATCACTTGCCTTGCTTGCCTGTTTACTCTTGCCTTGCCTTGAAGAGCCGCCTACCCTAGAACCGAGTGGAACAAAGGGAGATCATCTGGGACCTGAGCCTAGATCCTAGGGGACTCAGTTTACAGCTCCCAAGACTGAAGTCTTGCAGAGTCGCACAGGCTCACTGTGTAAAATTCAAATAACCTAGGACTATTTGATATAATAAATCTTGTACTGGGACTTCCCTGATGGTCCAGTGGCTGACTCTGCATTCCCAATACAGGAGACCCAGATTTGATCCCAGCTCGGGGAACTAGATCCCAAATGCTACAACTAAGACCTGGCATAGCCAAATAAATAAACATTATTTTTAATTATCAAAAAATAACTTTTGTACTGTCTCCCCAGGAGCAACCACTGTTAACAATGTTGGTCCTTCCAGGACCTTGTCTACTTATTTACAAGCCTATGCATGTCACAAGTGGACTAAAAGATTAACTATTCCTGAGTCTACCACTGTCCCCTTCCATGAGAACATTGCCTTGAACACAGTAGGCACTCAATAAATATTCATCCAGTGGCCCTTGTTTGATTAAAATGCTTTAGATTCCTTTCCATATGAGTATAGGTGAGTCTGTCCCTGTCGTTTATTTTTCTCCCTCTCTCTCTCTCTTTAAAAAAAAAAAAGTTTTATTGAAGTGTAATTTCGCCTCTGTCTTTTGTGGGTTGGGATGTTATACCTCTTGGCACGTGAGGTTGTGTTTCCCGGACCAGGGATCTGACCTGCACTCCATGCAGGGCAAGCACGGTCTTACCCACTAGACCACTGGGCAGCCCCTGCCTCTGTCTTTTTAGTGGGCTGAGTCCTTCCTGGCAGGGTCTCATGGACTGACTGAAGAGTCCCTTTGGGTGACCATACAGACAACGATCCTATTGGCTGTAATCACCCCCCAAGGCCTTGCTCTCTGGCTCACTTGCAAGGTGGCACCAAAGTCCCTTCCCACGGCTCCCAAATGCTTCCTCCCATCAAAGCTCTGCCATCTCCCGTTGTCTAGGATCATCAATAGGGGACCCAAAGTGGAAGGGCTGACAGCTCCCGGGATCAGGGTGCAGCTGCAGTGGGCCTATGACAAGTCTCTGTAGCCTGCAGGGTTCTGCCCACACACCCCCCGCCCCCACATAGTGTCTGCTCTCCCAGCTTGCACAAGAAGCAAGGGATTAATCAAGTGACATTGCCTGGATGCGGACATCCTGGGGCCTTGAGGAAAGCACCTTTGCCAGGCCCTGGGTCAACTCAGTCATGCCAAAGGCCTTAGAAGTCAGAAATCAGTGCGTGAGGGAGGTACCAGGGGATCAAGGGAGAGGGTCTGGGTTCAGACGCCCCTCTGGTCGCTCCGAGGTCCCTGTCAGTGTGCAGTCCTGCCCACAGCCTGATGTCCACCTGCCCTGTCCACGGGCATCACTCACCCTCAGTATCCAGCACTGAGTTCCTGACCTTCCCTCTTGGAATCCTCATCCACTCTTAGCTCAGGGTAATGCCATCCTTTGAGGTGCAGGCCTTGGCACCTTCCTTGACTCATCTTTTTTCTCCACTCCCTTCTCAAATTCACGAGCCCCATCTTCAGAATGGACGCGTAATTCAACCACTTTTCCTCACCTCTGCTGCCCCAGGACACCGGCCCAAACCTCCATGGCGTCCGAAATGTATCGCTGCGGTAAATACACTAACTGATCTCCCTGCTTCTACCCTTCTGCTCCACCTCCTTCCTCAGTCTCCTAACACAAAGGAATCCCTTTAAACAAAGTCAGAGCAGGTCACTTTTTTTTTGGCCGCGAGGCATGCAGAAAATCTTTATGCCTTGACTAGAGCTGTAACCAGTGGCCCCTGACAGTGGAAGTACAGAGTCCTAACCACTAAACCACCAGGAAATTCCCTCATAGTACTTAAAAAAGTTTTCTTTTAACTTTTACATTATATTGGGGTATAGCCAATGAACCATGTTGTGATAGTTTCAGGTGGACAGCAGAGGACCTCCGTCATATCTATACGTGCATCCAGTCATCAAACTCCCTTGGCATTCAGGCTGCCACATATCATTGAGCAGCGTTCTCTGTGCTATACGGCAGGACCTGTTGGTTATCTATTTTAAATTACAGCAGTGTGTCCATGTTGATCCCAAACCACGTCACTTCTTTAGCTTCCATTGTTCTCAGAGTAAAAGCCCTGCATGAACCACTTTCTCTCCATACTCACCCGCAAGAATGTTACATCCTTGTCTGTACATCCCACCAAGGGCCCCTATTACCAGGCTGCCCTGTCATCAGCGATGTGAAATTTGATCATTTTGTTAAGAAGAGATACATGAAGGATTCCAGTTGAATTAAAAATAAAAGGAAGAGGGACTTCCCTGGTGGCTCTGTGGCTGAGATTCCAGGTTCCCAGTGCAGTGGGCCGGAGTTCCATCCCTGGTCAGGGAACTAGATCCCACATGCCGCAACTAAAGGGCTGATGTCCCACAACTAGGACCTGGTGCAGCCACATAAATAAATAACAATTAAAATAAAATAAATATAAGGAAGAAAAACACCATGCATGCCACACAGAGCATTTCCTGTGGGCTGCAAGGCACCCTCAGGCCTTGTGGTGTGGCCCCCATTCTACACAGTTCAAGCAATGGTCACCAGCACATGCTTGAATGCTTCCAGGTGTGAGGTCCTCACTCCTCGCCGAGGGAAGGGGCTTCCGGAGTTGCCACTGGCCCTGGGTCACCCTATGGATTCTGTTAGGCGGGTTTGGGCCACTCGACTCACAGTCAGAGCAGGTCAAACTTTTTGACCCCTGCCCCCGCCCCCCTTCCTCAGTCTCCTAACACAAAGGAATCCCTTTAAACAAAGTCAGAGCAGGTCACTTTTTTTTTGGCCGCGAGGCATGCAGAAAATCTTTATGCCTTGACTAGAGCTGTAACCAGTGGCCCCTGACAGTGGAAGTACAGAGTCCTAACCACTAAACCACCAGGAAATTCCCTCATAGTACTTAAAAAAGTTTTCTTTTAACTTTTACATTATATTGGGGTATAGCCAATGAACCATGTTGTGATAGTTTCAGGTGGACAGCAGAGGACCTCCGTCATATCTATACGTGCATCCAGTCATCAAACTCCCTTGGCATTCAGGCTGCCACATATCATTGAGCAGCGTTCTCTGTGCTATACGGCAGGACCTGTTGGTTATCTATTTTAAATTACAGCAGTGTGTCCATGTTGATCCCAAACCACGTCACTTCTTTAGCTTCCATTGTTCTCAGAGTAAAAGCCCTGCATGAACCACTTTCTCTCCATACTCACCCGCAAGAATGTTACATCCTTGTCTGTACATCCCACCAAGGGCCCCTATTACCAGGCTGCCCTGTCATCAGCGATGTGAAATTTGATCATTTTGTTAAGAAGAGATACATGAAGGATTCCAGTTGAATTAAAAATAAAAGGAAGAGGGACTTCCCTGGTGGCTCTGTGGCTGAGATTCCAGGTTCCCAGTGCAGTGGGCCGGAGTTCCATCCCTGGTCAGGGAACTAGATCCCACATGCCGCAACTAAAGGGCTGATGTCCCACAACTAGGACCTGGTGCAGCCACATAAATAAATAACAATTAAAATAAAATAAATATAAGGAAGAAAAACACCATGCATGCCACACAGAGCATTTCCTGTGGGCTGCAAGGCACCCTCAGGCCTTGTGGTGTGGCCCCCATTCTACACAGTTCAAGCAATGGTCACCAGCACATGCTTGAATGCTTCCAGGTGTGAGGTCCTCACTCCTCGCCGAGGGAAGGGGCTTCCGGAGTTGCCACTGGCCCTGGGTCACCCTATGGATTCTGTTAGGCGGGTTTGGGCCACTCGACTCACAGTTATGCAGGAGTAAGTTGGGGTCGCGGTTGTGACCAGATCTAACACCCACCTACTCTGTGGCTCCAACTTGGGGAGGGATAGGAGAGACAGGGACTGCCCTCGGGTCTACAGCTGGGAGCAAGCCTGTCTCTCTCACCCCGCAGTCTGTCTTCAACCAGGGACCGTCAAAAATGAGACTGGACATTCCTCACAAAGGTGGGACAGCCAAGGCTGGTCCAGGGAACAGCTGCTGGGGACACAGAATTAGCAGGCCCTGGAAACAAGCCAGCTCAATGAATGCCAAGCGCCTGGCCTTGGATACAGGCACGTCTGGGGAGATCTGGCCAGCTAGACACATGCATCCCAGAAAACAAGGCGGCAGAGAGGAAGGACTAATGACATCCACTTCCCTGTCTCACTGAGAGTCTGCTTCGCTCCCCTGGGATCCCAGATAAACGCCAAGAAGCTGCTGAGGCAGCAACCCAGTGGCCTGTCATGCTAACCCCTGGCTGTGAACTGGGACATGAGATTTTCAAGATGAGGTTAAATTATGCTGATTCTACATTCGAAATGGAATCATGCCTGACGTGGGTTCCATCTACACTGGCAGGACCCAAGGCAGGACGAAGCAAATCAACGTCTTGGCTCCTTAACTGTTCCAAAGTCAGAAGCAAGGTTTCATACTGAAATATTTTTCCCCAAACCCAGGCAGCTGTGGTTCAGGCCATCCTGAATTAGTTTGCCCTTCGGTCTGTGAAGGAAACAGAAAAGAGGGTGCATGTTCCAGCGTTTTCTCTGTGCCAGGCATCACGCTAAATCCTTTTTATGGATTATCTCATTTCATTGTTTCAATCCTATTTTGAGGGCGATTTTTTTTTTTTTTAACTCATTTGTGTGAACTTTAAAAAAAAAAAACAAAAAACTTTTATTTTGCTTTTAACTTTTACAGAGTTTTGTTGTTTACAGATATGTATGTTCCCGGATTAGTCATATGGAGGGCGATTTTAACATTCCTAGTGGAGAAAAGGAAATGGAAGGTGAAGAGGCCACAGGATGTGCCCATGTTTGTAGAATGAAGAAGTAGCCCCGCCTAGACTTGGACCTATCTCTGGCCACTTGAAGCCTCAAGTATTTATGTAACGTGTGGCTTTTAGTCCCATCAGACTCTCTTGGGACTTCGACATGTAAGCTTCAATAGTAATGATGAAATTTTAAATTAAAAGGCGTTCTTTTTAAATCTGAAAAACAAAACCTAAAAAATCCCACCAAAACTAAGAAATTAATTTAGCAAGGGGAAAGGACCGCAAGCTGATATACAAGAATAAGTATGTCTATAACCTAGCAGTGAATAGGAAAAATGAAAATTTAAATGCCATTTATAACATCATAAGAAAGTAAAATACTTGTGAATTTTACTAAACAAAAAAATGCAAGCCACTAAAAACACTAAAATATTGTTGAGCAAAA
Organism: Tragulus kanchil; assembly: GCA_022376925.1. Taxonomy (NCBI): domain Eukaryota; kingdom Metazoa; phylum Chordata; class Mammalia; order Artiodactyla; family Tragulidae; genus Tragulus; species Tragulus kanchil. The sequence goes on from JAIOJX010000031.1 coordinate 22,827,092, forward strand.
TTAAAGAAGACCTCAATAAGTAAGGATGGATACCACATCCATGGATTGGAAGGCTCACTGCTGTTCAGATATACGTTCCTTCCATACTGATGTACAGATCAAATGCATTTTTCTGTAAATATTTTACTTGTAAAGTCACACCATAAAAAGAATGTAATGAATGCATGAGGATGAACAATGCATTGAATTGTTAGAAAACTAACTAGGATCCAAGAAAATAGAAAAAGAGAATTTAAAAAGCAAAGAGAGGGACTTCTCTGGTGATCCAGGGGTTAAGAGTCTGCCTGCCAATGCACGGGACACAGGTTTGATTCCTGGTCCAGGAAGATCCCCTCTGCCTTGGAGAAGCTAAGCCCGTGTGCCACAACTACCTAGCCCATGCGTTAGAACCCATTAGCTGCAACTGCTGAAGCCTGCACGCCTAGAGCCCGTGCTCCGCAACAAGAGAAGTCACCACAGGGAGAAGCCCCGGGAAGCCAGAGTACTGCAGCCAAGAGGAGCCCGTGCTCACTCAACTGGAGATAGCCTGTGTGCAGCAACGAAGACCCAGCACAGCCCCAAATAATAAATAAGTAAATAAAAATTTTAAACAAGCAATGAGATTGACTGTTTGCATAGACCCATATGGACGAGTCTCCCAAATTCTCCAGTGAAGAGTTAACCACTGCTTTACAAATTGCCTTTGGTTCTTGTGAAGCTATGCTGAATATGCTTCAACACAATCCATCAGATGCATTTTTAATCAAATTTCCATCAGGCTTTTTTGGTAGAAATGACAAGCTGATTTTATAATGTCTACAGAAATGGACACGATCTAAAATAACCCAAATGGTCTTGAACAAGAAATGTAGGAGGATTTACTCTTATTGAAAAAGTCATTTTATCACCCTGATACCAAAGCCAGGCAAAGACAACACAAAAAAAAGAAAATTATAGCCAATTTCACTGATGAATCTGGATGCCAAAATCCTCAACAAAATCCTAGCAAACAGAATTTAACAACACATCAAAAAGCTCATTCATCACGATCAAGTTGGGTTCATCCCAGGCATGCAAGGATTCTTCAATATCCGCAAATCAATAAATGTGATACACCATATCAACAAATTGAGAGACAAAAATCACATGATCATCTCAATAGATGCAGAAAAAGCCTTTGACAAAGTACAGCATCCATTTATGATAAAAACTCTTCAAAAAATGGGCATAGAAGGAACTTATCTTAACACAGTGAAAGCCATATATGAGAAGCCCACAGCGAACATTATCCTCAATGGTGAAAAACTGAAAGCATTTCCTCTAAGATCAGGAACAAGACAAGGGTGTCCACTTTCACCACTCTTATTCAACATAGTCCTGGAAGTTCTAGCAACAGCAATAAGAGAAGAGAATTTAAAAGCAAAGAGAGGGACTTCTCTGGTGATCCAGGGGTTAAGAGTCTGCCTGCCAATGCACGGGACACAGGTTTGATTCCTGGTCCAGGAAGATCCCCTCTGCCTTGGAGAAGCTAAGCCCGTGTGCCACAACTACCTAGCCCATGCGTTAGAACCCATTAGCTGCAACTGCTGAAGCCTGCACGCCTAGAGCCCGTGCTCCGCAACAAGAGAAGTCACCACAGGGAGAAGCCCCGGGAAGCCAGAGTACTGCAGCCAAGAGGAGCCCGTGCTCACTCAACTGGAGATAGCCTGTGTGCAGCAACGAAGACCCAGCACAGCCCCAAATAATAAATAAGTAAATAAAAATTTTAAACAAGCAATGAGATTGACTGTTTGCATAGACCCATATGGACGAGTCTCCCAAATTCTCCAGTGAAGAGTTAACCACTGCTTTACAAATTGCCTTTGGTTCTTGTGAAGCTATGCTGAATATGCTTCAACACAATCCATCAGATGCATTTTTAATCAAATTTCCATCAGGCTTTTTTGGTAGAAATGACAAGCTGATTTTATAATGTCTACAGAAATGGACACGATCTAAAATAACCCAAATGGTCTTGAACAAGAAATGTAGGAGGATTTACTCTTATTGAAAAAGTCATTTTATCACCCTGATACCAAAGCCAGGCAAAGACAACACAAAAAAAAGAAAATTATAGCCAATTTCACTGATGAATCTGGATGCCAAAATCCTCAACAAAATCCTAGCAAACAGAATTTAACAACACATCAAAAAGCTCATTCATCACGATCAAGTTGGGTTCATCCCAGGCATGCAAGGATTCTTCAATATCCGCAAATCAATAAATGTGATACACCATATCAACAAATTGAGAGACAAAAATCACATGATCATCTCAATAGATGCAGAAAAAGCCTTTGACAAAGTACAGCATCCATTTATGATAAAAACTCTTCAAAAAATGGGCATAGAAGGAACTTATCTTAACACAGTGAAAGCCATATATGAGAAGCCCACAGCGAACATTATCCTCAATGGTGAAAAACTGAAAGCATTTCCTCTAAGATCAGGAACAAGACAAGGGTGTCCACTTTCACCACTCTTATTCAACATAGTCCTGGAAGTTCTAGCAACAGCAATAAGAGAAGAGAAAGAAATCAAAGGAATCCAGATTGGAAAAGAAGAAGTCAAACTCTCTCTATTTGCAGATGACATGGATATTATACATAGAAAATCCCAAAGACACTATTACAAAACTACTAGAGTTAAGCAGCGAATTCAGCAAAGTCGCAGGATGCAAAATCAATATACAGAAATCACTGGCATTCCTATACACAAACAATGAAAAATCAGAAAACGAAATCAACGAGGCAATCCCCTTCACCACTGCAACCAAAAGAATCAAATATCTAGGAATAAACCTACCCAAAGAAACAAAGGAACTGTACACAGAAAATTACAAGACACTCATGAGAGACATTAAAGAAGACTTAAACAGATGGAGAGATATTCCATGTTCCTGGGTCGGAAGAATCAATATTGTGAAAATGACCATACTACCAAATGTCATCTATAGATTCAATATGATCCCTATCAAACTTCCAATGACATTCTTCACAGAACTAGACCAAAGAATAACACAGTTCATATGGAAACACAAAAGACCTCGAATAGCCAAAGCAATCCTGAGGAAGAAGAATGGAGCTGGAGGGATCAGCTTCCCCAACTTCAGACTCCAGTATGGTACTGGCACAAAAACAGAAATATCGACCAATGGAACAAGATCGAGAACCCAGAGATCAACCCACGCACCTATGGGTACCTTATTTTTGACAAAGGAGGCGAACATATAAAATGGGACAAAGACAGCCTCTTCAACAAATGGTGCTGGGAAAATTGGACAGCTACATGCAAAAAAATGAAGCTGGAACATTCCCTGACACCATGCACAAAGATCAACTCAAAATGGATTAAAGACTTAAATGTAAGGCCAGAAACCATCAAACTCTTAGAGGAGAATAAATAGCAGAAAGCCTTGACAAAGTACAGCATCCATTTATGATAAAAACTCTTCAAAAAATGGGCATAGAAGGAACTTATCTTAACACAGTGAAAGCCATATATGAGAAGCCCACAGCGAACATTATCCTCAATGGTGAAAAACTGAAAGCATTTCCTCTAAGATCAGGAACAAGACAAGGGTGTCCACTTTCACCACTCTTATTCAACATAGTCCTGGAAGTTCTAGCAACAGCAATAAGAGAAGAGAAAGAAATCAAAGGAATCCAGATTGGAAAAGAAGAAGTCAAACTCTCTCTATTTGCAGATGACATGGATATTATACATAGAAAATCCCAAAGACACTATTACAAAACTACTAGAGTTAAGCAGCGAATTCAGCAAAGTCGCAGGATGCAAAATCAATATACAGAAATCACTGGCATTCCTATACACAAACAATGAAAAATCAGAAAACGAAATCAACGAGGCAATCCCCTTCACCACTGCAACCAAAAGAATCAAATATCTAGGAATAAACCTACCCAAAGAAACAAAGGAACTGTACACAGAAAATTACAAGACACTCATGAGAGACATTAAAGAAGACTTAAACAGATGGAGAGATATTCCATGTTCCTGGGTCGGAAGAATCAATATTGTGAAAATGACCATACTACCAAATGTCATCTATAGATTCAATATGATCCCTATCAAACTTCCAATGACATTCTTCACAGAACTAGACCAAAGAATAACACAGTTCATATGGAAACACAAAAGACCTCGAATAGCCAAAGCAATCCTGAGGAAGAAGAATGGAGCTGGAGGGATCAGCTTCCCCAACTTCAGACTCCAGTATGGTACTGGCACAAAAACAGAAATATCGACCAATGGAACAAGATCGAGAACCCAGAGATCAACCCACGCACCTATGGGTACCTTATTTTTGACAAAGGAGGCGAACATATAAAATGGGACAAAGACAGCCTCTTCAACAAATGGTGCTGGGAAAATTGGACAGCTACATGCAAAAAAATGAAGCTGGAACATTCCCTGACACCATGCACAAAGATCAACTCAAAATGGATTAAAGACTTAAATGTAAGGCCAGAAACCATCAAACTCTTAGAGGAGAATATAGGCAAAACCTTCAAGGACATCAATCAAAGCAAGATCTTCTCTGACCCACCTACTAGAACAGCAGAACTAAAAAGACAAATGAACATGTGGGACCTAATGAAACTTAAAAGCTTTTGTACAGCGAAAGAAATTACAAAAAAGCTGAACAGACAGCCCACAGAGTGGGAGAAAATCATAGCAAATGAAACAACAAACAAAGAATTAATCTCCAAAATCTACAAGCAACTCAGCACTGGAAAAAGAACAACCCAATCAAAAAATGGGAAAAGGACCTAAACAGACACCTCTCCCAAGAGGACATACAGATGACCCAAAAGCACATGAAACGATGCTCAACTTCACTAATAATTAGAGAAATGCAAATCAAAACTACAATGAGATATCACCTCACACCCGTCAGAATGGCCGTCATCCACAAATCAACAGACAATAAATGCCGGAGAGGCTGCGGAGAAAAGGGAACACTCCTGCATTGCTGGTGGGAGTGTAAATTGATACAGCCTCTATGGAAGACAGTCTGGAGATTTCTTAAAAAACTAAAAATAGAAGCACCATATGACCCAGCAATCCCACTCTTAGGCTTATACCCTGATGAAATCAAATCTGAAAGAAGCACCTGTACCCCAATGTTCATTGCAGCTCTCTATACAATAGCTAGAACATGGAAGGAACCTAGATGCCCATCGACGAATGAATGGATCCAAAAGCTCTGGTACATATATACAATGGAATACTACACAGCTGTAAAGAGAAATGCAGAAGAATCAGCCCTAATGAGGTGGCTGGATCCAGAACGTATCATAAAAAGTGAAGTCAGTCAGAAAGAGAAGGACAAATACAGTATATTAACACATATATATGGAATCTAGTAGGATGGTGATGATGGCACACGTAGTGAAGCGATGGAAAGACAGACATGGACAGTGGATATATGGACATTGTGGGGAAGGAACAGAAGGTGGGAGGCGTAAAGGAAGTAGCATGGAGGCCTGTACTATCATAAGTGAAGAAAATAGCTCTAGTCATTGCTCTGTGAGAAAAGGGGATCCTTCAGGGGTGCTGTGTGATGGTTGGGAGGGGTGGGAAGGGGGGGGATATACATATGACTAATCTGGGAACATACATATCTGTAAACAACAAAACTCTGTAAAAGTTAAAAGCAAAATAAAGGTTTATAAAAAAAAAAAGTCATTTTATCAAAGATTGGGATTGATACATATACACTACTACATATAAAACAGATCAATGACCTACTGCACAGCACTGTGAACTCTGTTCAATCCTCTGTCTTGCCTATATGGGAAAAGAATCTAAAAGAGAGTGGATATATAACAGATTCATTTTGATCACCCCTGAAACTAACATGGTACATCATGGTACATCAACTATACCCCAAGAAAAAATTTTAAAAAAAAATTTTAAAGTTCCAGTAACCAAGACAGCATGATATTGGTACAAAGACAGATGCATAGATCAATAGAAATGATATTCCTTTGCAGAGAAACTATGGAACAGAATATAGAAAGACTTCCCTGGTGGTCCAGTGGGTAGGACTTTGTGCTTCCAATGTGAAGGGCCCAAGTTCAGTCCCTGCTCAGGGAACTAGATCCCACATGCTGCAACTAAGACCCTGAGCAGCTAAATAAATAAATATATTTTAAAAAGAAAGAAATAAATACAAAGGTTTAGATGCTTCAAGGAACACACATCTCAGGCCCAGGTCATGTGACAACAAGTATTACTCAGGGCTCTAGCTTAGCAAATTCATTTAACTCCCATGTTCAGAGCCAACTGGCTAAAATGAACTGAAGTCATCAGCTTTGGGCAAGACAAAGAAATCTGTACCCAGAGCATAGGAGGTTCCGTTTCTGACCCAGTTTTTTTTTATGTAATATAGGTGGCTGGAATTTCGGAATACTACACAGCTGTAAAGAGAAATGCAGAAGAATATTCATAAAAAAAGTGAAGTCAGTCAGAAAGAGAAGGACAAATACAGTATATTAACACATATATATGGAATCTAGTAGGATGGTGATGATGGCACACGTAGTGAAGCGATGGAAAGACAGACATGGACAGTGGATATATGGACATTGTGGGGAAGGAACAGAAGGTGGGAGGCGTAAAGGAAGTAGCATGGAGGCCTGTACTATCATAAGTGAAGAAAATAGCTCTAGTCATTGCTCTGTGAGAAAAGGGGATCCTTCAGGGGTGCTGTGTGATGGTTGGGAGGGGTGGGAAGGGGGGGGATATACATATGACTAATCTGGGAACATACATATCTGTAAACAACAAAACTCTGTAAAAGTTAAAAGCAAAATAAAGGTTTAAAAAAAAAAGTCATTTTATCAAAGATTGGGATTGATACATATACACTACTACATATAAAACAGATCAATGACCTACTGCACAGCACTGTGAACTCTGTTCAATCCTCTGTCTTGCCTATATGGGAAAAGAATCTAAAAGAGAGTGGATATATAACAGATTCATTTTGATCACCCCTGAAACTAACATGGTACATCATGGTACATCAACTATACCCCAAGAAAAAATTTTAAAAAAAAATTTTAAAGTTCCAGTAACCAAGACAGCATGATATTGGTACAAAGACAGATGCATAGATCAATAGAAATGATATTCCTTTGCAGAGAAACTATGGAACAGAATATAGAAAGACTTCCCTGGTGGTCCAGTGGGTAGGACTTTGTGCTTCCAATGTGAAGGGCCCAAGTTCAGTCCCTGCTCAGGGAACTAGATCCCACATGCTGCAACTAAGACCCTGAGCAGCTAAATAAATAAATATATTTTAAAAAGAAAGAAATAAATACAAAGGTTTAGATGCTTCAAGGAACACACATCTCAGGCCCAGGTCATGTGACAACAAGTATTACTCAGGGCTCTAGCTTAGCAAATTCATTTAACTCCCATGTTCAGAGCCAACTGGCTAAAATGAACTGAAGTCATCAGCTTTGGGCAAGACAAAGAAATCTGTACCCAGAGCATAGGAGGTTCCGTTTCTGACCCAGTTGTCATATTTAAATATAAAATTATCATCATTTTAGCATGTAATAATAAAGGCTCTAACCACATGCCTAACTCTGTTCTAAGTATCTCACGTATAATGATACATCACTTAATTCTTTCAAAAAGAGAGAACAATAATTCTATCAACAAGCTCACATAAAAGAGAAAATAGCAAGAACAGCCTACAGGAAGAGAAATATTACTTTATGACGACTTGTTTCAGTTTTACATTTTTTTGTGTATATGTATAGAATTACAGTGGAAACACATATGTTAAAGTGGGTTGCAAGTACAAAAATTTGAAAGCCAATAGTGTAGTAGAAGACAGAATTGAAAAGCCTCAATTATATAATGCATGTGTGAATCTTAGCACAGAGCCTAATAAAGACTACTAAATGGTAGAGATGGTTATTACTGTTGTCACAGAGCCTGCTAAAAGCTAGTGAAGATTTGAGACTTCCCTGGTGGTCTAGTGGTTAAGAATCTGCCTTCCAATGCAGAGACACAGGTTCGATCCCTGGTTGGAGAACTAAGACCCCACATGCCGTGGGGCAACTAAGCCCGAGTACCACAACTAAGACCAAGTACCACAACTCAGACCCGATGCAGCTAAAAAAAAACCTAGTAAAGATTCAACATATGATGGAGACAGTTGTTATTACTGTTAAGGCCAGCTTCGTGGGCATTCAACCCATATGATCACACAAGACTCTGCACTCAGAAGGGCCCTGAACTTGCTTTAAGGCTCTGTTGTCACCATCACGAAATTCTTAATGATTTTCAGGAAGGGGCCCCACATTTTTGTTTTGCGCTGTGTCCCCAAATTGTGTAGCCAGTCCTGATTATTTTGTATAGTTGTTTGTCATTTATTAAAATGCAGATTTATAGTATTAAATATTTAAAATATTTAATTGATTTATTTAAAAATATTTAATTGATTTATAGTATAAAAAATTTAATTGTCATGATGATCCGTTCTTATCAGCTAGAGGACTTTTGATCTCAGTTTCCTCATCTATAAAACAGGGGTAATAACAGTACTTCTCCATAAAGTTATTGTGAAAGTTTAAATAACACAACACCTGCCACGTACCCAGATCCAGCACCTGGCACATGGTTCCTACTTCTAAAATGTTAACTATTATTATTATTAGTTTTATGGGGGGGAATAAAAGTCAGCCTTGGACTTGGTTTTCCTGTTGCACATTTTGGGGAGGAGATTACGGAATTAGATCCATTCCTGGAATTTTTAGCATCATATTGCTTGAGAATCTGACGGCTCTGGGAGGAGACAAAGAGAAATATTTCCCCTTTTTTTTGACGACTTGTTTCAGTTTTACATTTTTTTGTGTATATGTATAGAATTACAGTGGAAACACATATGTTAAAGTGGGTTGCAAGTACAAAAATTTGAAAGCCAATAGTGTAGTAGAAGACAGAATTGAAAAGCCTCAATTATATAATGCATGTGTGAATCTTAGCACAGAGCCTAATAAAGACTACTAAATGGTAGAGATGGTTATTACTGTTGTCACAGAGCCTGCTAAAAGCTAGTGAAGATTTGAGACTTCCCTGGTGGTCTAGTGGTTAAGAATCTGCCTTCCAATGCAGAGACACAGGTTCGATCCCTGGTTGGAGAACTAAGACCCCACATGCCGTGGGGCAACTAAGCCCAGTACCACAACTAAGACCAAGTACCACAACTCAGACCCGATGCAGCTAAAAAACCTAGTAAAGATTCAACATATGATGGAGACAGTTGTTATTACTGTTAAGGCCAGCTTCGTGGGCATTCAACCCATATGATCACACAAGACTCTGCACTCAGAAGGGCCCTGAACTTGCTTTAAGGCTCTGTTGTCACCATCACGAAATTCTTAATGATTTTCAGGAAGGGGCCCCACATTTTTGTTTTGCGCTGTGTCCCCAAATTGTGTAGCCAGTCCTGATTATTTTGTATAGTTGTTTGTCATTTATTAAAATGCAGATTTATAGTATTAAATATTTAAAATATTTAATTGATTTATTTAAAAATATTTAATTGATTTATAGTATAAAAAATTTAATTGTCATGATGATCCGTTCTTATCAGCTAGAGGACTTTTGATCTCAGTTTCCTCATCTATAAAACAGGGGTAATAACAGTACTTCTCCATAAAGTTATTGTGAAAGTTTAAATAACACAACACCTGCCACGTACCCAGATCCAGCACCTGGCACATGGTTCCTACTTCTAAAATGTTAACTATTATTATTATTAGTTTTATGGGGGGGAATAAAAGTCAGCCTTGGACTTGGTTTTTCCTGTTGCACATTTTGGGGAGGAGATTACGGAATTAGATCCATGGTCCTGGAATTTATCTGAGCATCATATTGCTTCGAGAATCTGACGGCTCTGAGGAAACACCTTCCATAAAACACAGAGTCAACGCGCATATGCGTATCTGGCCTGGTTTCAGGCCATTCATGGGCCTCAGAGACCAAGGCTCAGGCCCAGGTCAAGATCCGAGGGAAATAAAGATCTCTAGTGGCCCTGTCCGTGGGCCTCTGGGTGGGAACCGCCAGGCAGCCATGCGGCTGAGCCTTACTACTTAAGGGCTGGGTGTGTGCTGCCTTTGGGCTTTAAGTCAGCAGCTATTTTTAGCTTTGCTATATATGGCCAGGGGAGGAATGTGGGGCTATAGGTGGGGGAGGGGTGTCAGGCGGCTTAGGGGAGAGTTTAGGAGACTGGAGCTCCTTTGCCTAGACCATTTTCCCCTTCCCCAGAGAGATTGCAACTTCCAGCCAAAGTGGCAATCCGAGGGGGAGAGGGAAGATCTGTGGGTTTAGGAATGGCAGGGCATCCATGAAGATGCCAGGTCAAGTCACTTTAGAACAGTGATACTCTATTTTTTGACCGTGATCTGCAACAAAAAATATACTTGAATCATGATACACACATAAACAGACGTTTTGATACATGCAATATATATACACATATCTCCAGCTGAACAAACATTTCACCAAACAATACTTTAATCTCATTCTCTAAGAAACTCTGGTATTTTCTATGCTGTTCTGTGCTTTCATTTTATAAAATGCAGGTCATGACCCACTGAATTGATTTTGCCAGTGGGTCGACGCCTCCGATTTGGAAAGCTACTCTCTGGTTTGGAGCCTGCAGATAGCCATAACCCTGGACTGCGAGGGAAGGCAGGGAGTGGAGGAAAGGGGATCCATTATTCCTTTAATCAATGCTTCTCAAAACTGAGAATAAGACGCAAGTCTCAGCGTGATGTCTGCTGGACGGCAAGCTTTGGACTTCAGTACACTGTTCTCTCCACCCAGAGCACACACACTCCACCGTTACCACCTGGCTCACTTCATACTTTAGAGCCCCACTTGCCGCTTTCTGCAGCAAGCCTTCCTGATTGCCTCCATCTGGTTAGCCGCCCACTTCTTGCTCACTTGGTGCCAGCACATCCTTGCTTGACTCTCAACGCAAATTCCCTGGAAGGCAGGGACCTTTCCCACCCTGTTCATTTTTACACTCTCTCCACCCTCCACCCTCCACCCACCCAGTGCCAGTTTCCTAATACTCACTCCATAAATATTTACTGAATCAATTAATGATAGTTAATAGTAATAACAGCAACTACACTCTCATCCCACAAGATGGCTTAGGAGAGGTTAGTATAAATCCATCTTAGGGATGAGGAAACGACAGTTCCAAGGGACAAGAGAACACGATAGGGACAGAGTCGTGATCCAGGGCTGCCCGGCTCCCAGCCGTCCCTAATCCCAGGATCTTATTTGTCTACATTCCCCAGGAGGGGGCAAAGGGCAGGTCCTTAACAACCCCTGGGAGAACCGATGACAGGTTGATTAAAGAGATTTTCCGAAGCAGTGGCCACATCTAATTTTGGAGGATTGCACTTGGGGAAGAGGATCGCTGAGGTTTCCAGATCCCTCTATAACTTCCAGCCAAAGTGGCAATCCGAGGGGAGAGGAAGATCTGTGGGTTTAGGAATGGCAGGGCATCCATGAAGATGCCAGGTCAAGTCACTTTAGAACAGTGATACTCTATTTTTTGACCGTGATCTGCAACAAAAAATATACTTGAATCATGATACACACATAAACAGACGTTTTGATACATGCAATATATATACACATATCTCCAGCTGAACAAACATTTCACCAAACAATACTTTAATCTCATTCTCTAAGAAACTCTGGTATTTTCTATGCTGTTCTGTGCTTTCATTTTATAAAATGCAGGTCATGACCCACTGAATTGATTTTGCCAGTGGGTCGACGCCTCCGATTTGGAAAGCTACTCTCTGGTTTGGAGCCTGCAGATAGCCATAACCCTGGACTGCGAGGGAAGGCAGGGAGTGGAGGAAAGGGGATCCATTATTCCTTTAATCAATGCTTCTCAAAACTGAGAATAAGACGCAAGTCTCAGCGTGATGTCTGCTGGACGGCAAGCTTTGGACTTCAGTACACTGTTCTCTCCACCCAGAGCACACACACTCCACCGTTACCACCTGGCTCACTTCATACTTTAGAGCCCCACTTGCCGCTTTCTGCAGCAAGCCTTCCTGATTGCCTCCATCTGGTTAGCCGCCCACTTCTTGCTCACTTGGTGCCAGCACATCCTTGCTTGACTCTCAACGCAAATTCCCTGGAAGGCAGGGACCTTTCCCACCCTGTTCATTTTTACACTCTCTCCACCCTCCACCCTCCACCCACCCAGTGCCAGTTTCCTAATACTCACTCCATAAATATTTACTGAATCAATTAATGATAGTTAATAGTAATAACAGCAACTACACTCTCATCCCACAAGATGGCTTAGGAGAGGTTAGTATAAATCCATCTTAGGGATGAGGAAACGACAGTTCCAAGGGACAAGAGAACACGATAGGGACAGAGTCGTGATCCAGGGCTGCCCGGCTCCCAGCCGTCCCTAATCCCAGGATCTTATTTGTCTACATTCCCCAGGAGGGGGCAAAGGGCAGGTCCTTAACAACCCCTGGGAGAACCGATGACAGGTTGATTAAAGAGATTTTCCGAAGCAGTGGCCACATCTAATTTTGGAGGATTGCACTTGGGGAAGAGGATCGCTGAGGTTTCCAGATCCCCTCTATGTGGGACTGTCTCATCGGAGAGGAGAGTCTGGGCTTCTGACAAACCAAAGCGGCAGGCCCTCCAATGACCCGGCCAGGAGGGCTCCTGGACACACCTAGGCTAAAACCCAGGGCCCCGCAAGCCTACGTGCCCTGGCCGGTGCCCACACCTTGAGCGGCAGCCCCCAGCAGCCTGGCCTGTCCCCTCATTCATGCCGCTTCCACCACCCTGGTGTTCTTGTTGTTCCTCGTAAGTGCCGAGCCCAGCCCTGCCTCAGAGCCTTTGCAATCACCATTCCCTCTGCTTGGGGTCTTCTCTACTTCTCTCATCTTCTATATCCTACTACTCAGACCCCCCGCCCCACTCCAAAAGCCTCATCTTCCTTCTCTGCTAGTTTTTCCGTAGCATGAGTAACTTCTGGAAATTGCACCTGTTTGTTTTTCTGTTTATTTCCGTCTTCTTCACTAGGTAGGGAACTTCCTGAGGACTGCGCTTTCCTGCCTCAGACCCTGGGACTCCCTCTGGGAGGGCGCCTGACCCGGCCTTGGTGCTCTATGAAAGAATGAATGGATTTTCCCCGTTTTAGACATACTGGGACATCACCCTGTAGTTTCCCAGAAACACTGCTGTGTCCCTGTGACTCACGTCCAGGCTCCCAACACACACACGCACACACACACACACGCACACACACACACACACACACACACACTAGTTTGTGGAAGGGAAAGAGGGAAGAAGACGGGAAGGAACTTTCTGCACATGCATATTTGTACCACTTTGCTGGGGTCACTGATGCCCAGTGAGCACGCAGGGACTATCTCCACTTGGTAACTGGAGCATCTGAGGTTTGCGCTCTGCTTGTCCCCAGTGACCAGGATAAACATCTGGTGAACTGAACTGCACTGAATTGAAGAAGTTCTGCAAGGTCACCAAATTAGGAAACGTGGAGTCAGATTTTGTACCATTCCAGCCAGCCATTGTGCCATGAAAACTCAGCTAACAACCTGTTAACACCAGCTGTATTCACTGGTGAGCCCTTGCCAAACATCCTCCTGTAGGCAACACAGTCAGGAGACTGCCCTACACCTGAGGCCACTCTCTGTAAGCCTCACAAACACAATCTTCCCATCTAGATGCGGTCCTGAAGTCCCCTCCTTTAAAGCCTCCCCTGATCGCCTCCAATCTAACTTCTCTTTTCTGCCACAGCACTCTGTAAATATTTGTGTGAAATTGTTTGTCAGCAAACATATCTTTGAACCCAGAGACTGTATCTTATTCCTCTCTACAAGTAACCCTTTTTACAATGCCTGGTGAATAGGTGATGCTACAGAAATAGGCACTGAGCAAAAGGATGCTTGGAAGGATGGATAGATGAGTGGAAGCATGGATGGGTGGATGGGTGGGGGGGTGGATGGATGGGTAAATGGATAAGTGGATGGGGGATGGATGGATGAATGAACGCTTCATGATCTTATTGACTGAAAATAATTTTCTTGCAAAGTTGACATTAGACACTACTTCTTCTGGAGTATATTCCACAGCTGTTTGTACACCTAGCACGGAGGGTCTTACTGAATGTGTCTTGAATGTGTGCTTCTATGCAGACCTTGTACCAAGCACGCCTGCCAATTCTCTCAGTAGCTTCATTATTGGCCCCGTTTGTACTGACAATGAAATGGATGCGGAGAGAGGTGGAGTTGCTTGCCCGACGCCACACAGAAAACAATATATCCTGGCCCCTCCGATTCGGTTCCCTACTGCCCCAGCCTCCACCCGTCTTCCTCACCCCATCTGGACCCTCCCCGGGTCCGGGGGCCCCAGCTGGGCTCACCTCCATCTGCATAGGTCTCTGTGCCATAGCCGTCCTGGAGGCCATTGTTCCAAGTGCCCTCATACTTGGCACCGCTGCTGCTGCTCTGCCGGGTTCCGTAGCGTCCTTTGAAGCCGTGTGTCCACTCGCCCTTGTAGAGCCAGCGTCCCTTGGTCTCTATGCCCAGCCCGTGCCGTTTGCCCTGGCTCCAGTATCCCTCGAAGGTGTTTCCACTGGGCCAGGTGTAGACACCTGCCACTTCAAAGCCAAAGTTCCAGGAGCCCGAGTATTCACCCTGGCCCTTGGGGCCCGTGCACAGTCCGTGCCCGTGGGCCTTTCCCCCCTCCCAGCCCCCGCAGTACGCCCCGCCATCGTCAAAGTCAAAGCGGCCCCCGCTCATCTCATCATAGCCTCCGACCACCTCACCGTCCTCCAGCTTCGGGGGAGAAGGCAATGGGTGGGGGTGCCAGCGACTCTCTCCAAGCCTCTCAGGGCTGGGCCCCCCCCCCCCGATTCACCGCGCCCCAGGAGGGGGGATGCAGGATGCCACGCAAGGCTGCAGGAACCCAGGAACCAAGTCAGCACTGGGTCGGCCGGTCAGTGCCATGCCTGGGAGGCCCCCACTCAGTCAGCCAGAGGAAGGCTGCCAGCTGAGAAGCAAGTTGGAAGGAGAGATTCGAAGTCTCCACGAAGTGTCCCGAACCTGGCTTCCATGGAGTCCAAGGAAAAACGGTGTGATCCCTTTAAGAAGTGCAGGGGAAGGGGTGGGGTGGAGGGGTCCCCAGTCCGTCTTCAAAAAGGAGAAATCCCTCTTCAGCGACAGCCCCCAGCCCAGAGGCTGAATTCCTGCAGCCTGCTGGCCCCCTTCTCTTCCACCCTCCAGGGTGTGCGGGGCTGTGATCCCCCGCCCCTGCCCCGCCCCTCCCCGGTCCTACCCTCCTCCTGGGATGGAAAGGTCAGTGTTGCCCTAACAAGGCCATTGGATCTCAGAAGCTGCTCCCAAAATAACCCCCTGGCCGGCCCAGCCTCCTTCAAAGAGGGAGGGGTGTTTCAAACTGGGCTAGTGCTCAGACTCCGGGAAAGACTGCAGCAATGAGGAAGGGAAGCTGAGAGCTAAGTGTGGGCAGCTGGGGAGACTGGGCGGCTTTTCTTCTCTTGGGTAAGAAGAGCTCCCTTCCACCTTCCTGGTCCCTTGAGGGTCTGAGCAGGAAGGGGAGAGGAAGACCCAGTTGTGAAACACTTTAAAATTCCCCAGAGCATAGAAGTCTGCGAACCCCAGCCCCAGCACCACTCACATGCCCCGACAGGACCTGGGGCTATTATAGCTTTGCTGCCAACCCCATAAAGGAATCTGGTGACCTAAAGAGAAAGGAACGGGGCAGAGGTTCACATATGCTTTTGAAAGCAGAGGAGGAAACTCGGGAAGAAAGGTGAAGTTCTGGAAACAGAGTGGGAAAGATAAAGTGAATCTGAGTCTAACACAGCCCCAATTCCCTCCCCGCCCCCTGCACCCTGGGAAAACCCCGGGAAGAACCCAGTGCAAGAAGCATGAGTCGTGGATCCCTCCCTTTCTTCTGAAGAGCGAGGAGCCCATCCTATGCTCTCTACCTCTGAGACATAGCATGACTAGTTGTATTGGAATGAGACTGTCTCAGAAATGCTCAAGGATCATGATCTTTTTTTTTTTTAAATTCCCTTCCCAAGCTCTCTTTTGCTGTGCTGTCCTAAGAGCCTGGGAGGCCAGATTTCAGAAAGCTCTCAGGGCAAGGTCAAGAGCAAAGGGACAGAACAGCTCTCAGGTTCCCACCAAGCTCCAAGAAAAGAGACAAATAAATTTCCATGATGAGAGGTGGTGGCCAAGACCAAAGGATGGAAATTTCAGACTTGCCTAGTGGTCCAGTAGCTAAGAACCTACCTGCCTTCCTATGCAGGGGACACGGGTTTGATCGCTGGTCTCGGAAGATCGGTGCTCCCAGTGCTACAACTAGTAAGCCTTCACGCCTAGAGCCCATGCTTCACAACGAGAGAAGCCACCACAATGAGAAGCCCATGCACCGCAACTAGAGAAAAGCCCTTGCACTGCAAATAAAACCCAGTGCCGCCAAAAATAAGAAATAAATAAAAGATTTAAGATTTATTGAAGAAAAAAAAAAGGAAATCCCAGCTGAGCCTGTGGTTAACAGGACACAAAATAATTCTGTAAAAGATAGGAGCTACTAAGCACAGGAAGCTGTGCGTACATATGTGTGTGTGTATGTGTTTGTGTGTGAGAGAAAGATGGGGGAGCAGGAGGATCGATAGGAATCACCAAAGAAAACAGCCCAGAAGGCACGTGAGAACATTCATCTATTATTATCTGACTTCAAACTTAATCCGTTAGACTCCAAATCCCATGATGGCTCAGGCCACTTCAAGTCACCACAAAGAATGTGTTCTTGTTGAAGAAATGGATAGAAATCCTCTCTCCCTTCACTCCCAGCCAATCCTGGGTCTTACTATTTGATTCCTTCCTGTTCACAGTGCCCTGCTTTAAAGAGCCCTTCTCTGCCCATACTTTACCCCCAGATAGGAAAACCCAGCCTCGAAGCTCTTTGGCAGCTGACATGCAGCAGGAAGCAGCAAAGACTGTATCACCCAGGTTTTTACTCACCCAGCCTCCTGCCCCACAGGTTGACCGACCGCCTGCTGGCACAATGCACTGCTGAAACCACCTCATTGCTGCCCCACAGAATTCTGTGGTCGTCACTTTTGACCAACCGTGCAAAACCACACGTTTCTTTCCAGCTCTGCTCTCCAGGGGAGAGGAAAGAGCAAGTCAAACTGGAAGCCAGAGGACTTGGAGGTCAATACCCTTTGTGGTTAAATGCCGGGTTAAATGTGGTTAAATGTGGCATAATCCTGTTCTAAGGCTGGGCACCTGCTGTGTCCTAGCGAGCTGTTCCACCTACCCAAGGGTGGCCACTGTTCTACAGCACACTTCCCGAGGGTGGTTCCCCCCTAAGGGTGGGTATATGGAAAAATCACCACCCCCTCCCCAACCTACTGGGTCGTCCTGGGAGAAGGCTCTGGCCCTTGCATTCTTTCTTAAAAGCTCCTCAGACAAATTCGACTCTCATTCCTGGTTAAGAACCACTGTACGTTTTCAAATTAAAAAAGTTTCTTAATAATGTACACATCCACGCCCATCAACCGTGTAGAGAGTTGTGGAGTTAAGGTGTGTTCAGATCCCAGTTCTGCCCCTCACAAGCTGTGTGACCTTGGACTAATTGATAATTTTTCTAAGCCACAAATTCTTCATTTGTAAAAGTACTTATCTCAAAAATTCTCAGTATTGAGGATAATCCCAGCTGAGCCTGTGGTTAACAGGACACAAAATAATTCTGTAAAAGATAGGAGCTACTAAGCACAGGAAGCTGTGCGTAATATGTGTGTGTATGTGTTTGTGTGTGAGAGAAAGATGGGGGAGCAGGAGGATCGATAGGAATCACCAAAGAAAACAGCCCAGAAGGCACGTGAGAACATTCATCTATTATTATCTGACTTCAAACTTAATCCGTTAGACTCCAAATCCCATGATGGCTCAGGCCACTTCAAGTCACCACAAAGAATGTGTTCTTGTTGAAGAAATGGATAGAAATCCTCTCTCCCTTCACTCCCAGCCAATCCTGGGTCTTACTATTTGATTCCTTCCTGTTCACAGTGCCCTGCTTTAAAGAGCCCTTCTCTGCCCATACTTTACCCCCAGATAGGAAAACCCAGCCTCGAAGCTCTTTGGCAGCTGACATGCAGCAGGAAGCAGCAAAGACTGTATCACCCAGGTTTTTACTCACCCAGCCTCCTGCCCCACAGGTTGACCGACCGCCTGCTGGCACAATGCACTGCTGAAACCACCTCATTGCTGCCCCACAGAATTCTGTGGTCGTCACTTTTGACCAACCGTGCAAAACCACACGTTTCTTTCCAGCTCTGCTCTCCAGGGGAGAGGAAAGAGCAAGTCAAACTGGAAGCCAGAGGACTTGGAGGTCAATACCCTTTGTGGTTAAATGCCGGGTTAAATGTGGTTAAATGTGGCATAATCCTGTTCTAAGGCTGGGCACCTGCTGTGTCCTAGCGAGCTGTTCCACCTACCCAAGGGTGGCCACTGTTCTACAGCACACTTCCCGAGGGTGGTTCCCCCCTAAGGGTGGGTATATGGAAAAATCACCACCCCCTCCCCAACCTACTGGGTCGTCCTGGGAGAAGGCTCTGGCCCTTGCATTCTTTCTTAAAAGCTCCTCAGACAAATTCGACTCTCATTCCTGGTTAAGAACCACTGTACGTTTTCAAATTAAAAAAGTTTCTTAATAATGTACACATCCACGCCTCCATCAACCGTGTAGAGAGTTGTGGAGTTAAGGTGTGTTCAGATCCCAGTTCTGCCCCTCACAAGCTGTGTGACCTTGGACTAATTGATAATTTTTCTAAGCCACAAATTCTTCATTTGTAAAAGTACTTATCTCAAAAAATTCTCAGTATTGAGGATAATAGTATCTACCTTATATGGCTGGGTGAGGATTAAGTGAGTTAATGCTGTAAAAAGGTCTAGAAGACACTAAATATCTAATCATTGTTTGCTATTATTAGTGTTATCCTCACATGATAAATTTTTCAAAACCTGAATCTCCACTGACAGATGAATGAAGATATGGTACATATACACAGTGAAATACTACTCAGCCATAAAAAGAATGAAATAATGCCATTTGCAGCAACATGGATGGACCTAGAGATTATACTAAGTCAGGAAGACAAATGCCATATATCACTTATGTGTGGAATCTAAAATATGACAAAAAATGAACTTACCTATGAAACAGAAACAGACTTATAGAACAAACAGGCTCATAGACATAGAGAGCAGACTAATGGTTGCCAAGGTAGGTCGCAGGGTGAAAGAGGGAAGAATTGGGAGTTTGGGATTATGCAAACTATTATGTATAGAATGGATAAACAACAAGGTCCTACTGTAGCACAGGAAACTATATTCAATATCCCATGGTAAACTGTAATGGAAAAAAATATGAAAAAGAATGCATATGTATGTATAACTGAATCACTGTGCTGTACAGCAGAAATTGACACAATGCTGTAAATCAACTATACTTGAATAAAATAAAATAAAATTTTAAAATAAAATTCAATAAAAATTTTAAAATAAGTTGCTTTTCACACTATAAAGCTTAATAGTTACAAAGGGAAGAATCACCCCCTAAATATAAAGCACCTTAACACTTAAGCACTCCTTACTCTTCCCAATATGTGTTTACTCAGCATTACCCTGTGGTTTTTCCCTTTTTAAGATGATAAATTATGTTATTGGTAAAGGGACACTTTGATTTCTTTCAAGTTTGAGGACTTCTCTGGTGGGCCAGTGGTTAAGACTCCATGCTTCCAATGCAGGGGAGGAGGGAAAGGGAAGGAGATCAATCCCTGGTCGGGGAACTAAGATCCCACAGACTGAGCAGCACAGCCAAAATTTTTTCTAAATTTGGTACCGGCCTTACCTGACCAGTCATTACTTCTTTGCCTCTCCTTTTAAACCAGTGCGTTTTAGGAAAAGGGAGACCCCTTGTGGCCACACGTGTGTTATAACATCTTAGAAAAACCAAGTTCTAAGTTTGAAATGTGTATACTAAACTTGGAATGAATTGTAATCTGTTTCTGAAGGTCGCTATTCTGTTCTCCCTTTTCTGCATGTTTTTCTCACTTCACGGTTCTGTTCTTTGGTCAGAGGGAGCAGTCACTTGCTTCCTCTATTTCTTTCTCAACTTCTCGAGCATGATTTCTTCCTAGGGAGGATAGAGAGGAGGGGACTGAAAATCCACAATAGAGAGAAGGAATGCACACAGAAATCCACTCAATTTCCTTCTCAGTCATCGAAGACTTAGCTGAAGAAGCCGCACCTCCCCAGACAAGTTACCTGGCTAGGCTGCACTACATGCCTTCCCACATGCTGACTCCTTCCCCAAATTATGAAATACCTGAAGCAAAGATTATCGTCATCCCCCAAAAAAGAAAAGCCTGAATACCTCCTAAGTGCCTGCCTGGAGCTCTGGTTCACTGTGTGTGCTCAGCACCCGTCCATACTAGGGGTCATCTTTTCTTCCCTGCATTATGGTAGCTGACAACTCTTTACTCAAGATGCTTTTTCACTCAACTCCTACGGTTTGTCTCTTGGTTCTACTGCCTCGTTGACTGCTCCCACTTCTGCAGGTCCTCTGCAGGTTCCTCATTTCCCTGAGTGTGTGGAAACGGCCTGGAGTTTGGTCCTTTGATCGAGTACCTACATTTACTTCCTAGATGATCTCCTTCAGTCACAGAGTTTTCAATAACACCCACATCCTGATGGCTCCTAACTTGGGATCTCCCGATCTTCAGTCACGTGGCCCACCACGGACTCAACATCTCTCCATGAGCATCTCAGCCTTGCCAAGATCAAAACCAAACTCCCAAAGTCTCCTCCCAACTCTGTTCCTTCAGACAACTCCCATTGTATTACACCTTGGGAATCATCCTTAATTCCAATCTTTCTCTCATATCTTGTATCTGTCAGCACGTCTTCAGCTCTATCTTCAAAATACTTCCAGAATAGGTCTTCTCTCCTGCACTGTCAAGTGTCCAAGCCACTTGAAACCATTGCCTGCTTTACTACAGTAGCCTCTCACCTACCTCCTTCCCTTTCTCGGTTCCCCTCTTGGTCTATGGAGCAGTCAGTAGACGATCACCTCCTCACAGAAGCGTCTCTGACCACCCCAGATGAAACAGCAACCCCTTGTCCTGCCCTAGCTCTTACTGTCTCCTAATCCTTCTCTATCCATAGCATTTTCTCTACCCAGGACATGATGTTCTATTTCCAGTACCTAGCACAGTGTGCCTGGTATGTTGTCAGCACTTGGTAAAGACTTGTTGAATGAATCAGGATGGCACCTTTCAAAATATCAGAGTAAAAATTCCTTATGCCAGGATCTGTGTCCATTTTCCGGGATGTATTTGACCAACATTGGGCCCATAAGTTGTACTCACGAAAGGTCAACTGTTCCAATCAGGGACGCATATTAAAGCCTGCCCAACTGGGTTTATTTTTTTTTTTAAGTTTTATTTATTTTTGGGGGGGGCAGTGGGTTGGGGAGGGAGGAGGGCGGGCGGGCCACTTCCATCCGTTTTTCATTCATTCAGTTTCATCCATCTTTTTTCTTCGGCCTGTGTGGGCCTCCCATCGCAGTGGCCTCTGTTGTCGCAGAGCACCAGCTCTGGGCGCATGCGCTCCAGAGCTCCGGCTTGGTAATTGGACACATCGGTCCAGCTGCTCCGGGGCATGTGGGATCTTCCCAGGCCAGGGATCAAACCCGCGCCCCTTGACCTGCAAGGCGGTGTCCTTACCCACTGGACCACCAGGGAAGGCCCCAACCGGGTTTGAACAGAGTAATTTTGGACTTCTAAAATGTCTGTTTAAAGGAAGATTTTGATTGACATGTTAATCTTACAACGCATCCCTGCAAATCTGGAGTTCACAAGCTTTTGTCCAAGTGTGGATTTCTTCAACAGGTTACTCAGCCATTAAAACTTGATCCTTTTAATCCTGACCTCCCTCCTAACCACTCTGTATAAAAGGCACGTGTGTATTAATCATTCTGTGGTGACTGTTGTTACAAGTAAATAACTGGATGACTGCTTTGTAATGCAAACTGGAAACTCAGGATTTAAGAGACTTAGAACTATTTTAATTCAAGTAACATGTTCAGCCCAGTTTGTTCCACTTCTTTCTAGTGAAAAAAACTCAAGCAAAACACTAGCTGTGGAGGTTGGGGAGTGGGTGGTGGGAGGGCACGTGGGTGCCTTTATAACCAGAAGCTCTAATGGCCTAGATCAGTAGTTCTCAAGGTGTGATCTGGGAATCCACTCTATCAGGGGATCTGTGCAGCCCTAGGTTATCTTCATAACATTAACACAGCGTTTGTCTTTGCACACTCCTTCTCTCACAAGGGTAGCTGTCCAGAGGTCATGTGACATCACAAGACTGAATGCAGAGGCAAATGTGAGAATCGAGCTGTTTCCTGTTACGACATTAAAGAAATCTGCAAATATGCAAAACAATGCCACTCTTCTAAATAGTTGTTTCAGATAAGTTATTTTCTAATTTAAAATATTACTTATATTAACATATATGATTTGTAGATTATTTTTAAATGACATCATACATTTTATTTTTGGTTGTGCTGGGTCTTTGTTGTTGCATGCGAACTTTCTCTAGTTGCAGGAGCGGGGGCTACTCTCTAGATGTGCGGAGGTTTCTCATTGTGGTGGCTTCTCTTGTTGCAGAGTTCTAAGCTGCAGGCTGTCATTACAGCACACGGGGTTAGTTGTTCCTCGGCATGTTGGATCTTCCCAGACCAGGGATTGAACCCATGTCCCCTGCACTGGCAGGCGGACTCCGAACCACTGGACCAACCACTGGTAAGTCCAGTAATAAATATTTTTAAAATTCCTTTTAATTTCTATTACAGTAAATATTGACAAATACTACCCACAAAAAAACAAGAGTGGTCAATTTTTAAGTGTAAAGAGTCCTGAGACCAAAAGTTTCAAAGTTTTGTAACTGCTGCCTTAGATACCTGAAGCAGTGCACCTTCTGGTAGCTTTAAGTCCAAGTGTGGATTTCTTCAACAGGTTACTCAGCCATTAAAACTTGATCCTTTTAATCCTGACCTCCCTCCTAACCACTCTGTATAAAAGGCACGTGTGTATTAATCATTCTGTGGTGACTGTTGTTACAAGTAAATAACTGGATGACTGCTTTGTAATGCAAACTGGAAACTCAGGATTTAAGAGACTTAGAACTATTTTAATTCAAGTAACATGTTCAGCCCAGTTTGTTCCACTTCTTTCTAGTGAAAAAAACTCAAGCAAAACACTAGCTGTGGAGGTTGGGGAGTGGGTGGTGGGAGGGCACGTGGGTGCCTTTATAACCAGAAGCTCTAATGGCCTAGATCAGTAGTTCTCAAGGTGTGATCTGGGAATCCACTCTATCAGGGGATCTGTGCAGCCCTAGGTTATCTTCATAACATTAACACAGCGTTTGTCTTTGCACACTCCTTCTCTCACAAGGGTAGCTGTCCAGAGGTCATGTGACATCACAAGACTGAATGCAGAGGCAAATGTGAGAATCGAGCTGTTTCCTGTTACGACATTAAAGAAATCTGCAAATATGCAAAACAATGCCACTCTTCTAAATAGTTGTTTCAGATAAGTTATTTTCTAATTTAAAATATTACTTATATTAACATATATGATTTGTAGATTATTTTTAAATGACATCATACATTTTATTTTTGGTTGTGCTGGGTCTTTGTTGTTGCATGCGAACTTTCTCTAGTTGCAGGAGCGGGGGCTACTCTCTAGATGTGCGGAGGTTTCTCATTGTGGTGGCTTCTCTTGTTGCAGAGTTCTAAGCTGCAGGCTGTCATTACAGCACACGGGGTTAGTTGTTCCTCGGCATGTTGGATCTTCCCAGACCAGGGATTGAACCCATGTCCCCTGCACTGGCAGGCGGACTCCGAACCACTGGACCAACCACTGGTAAGTCCAGTAATAAATATTTTTAAAATTCCTTTTAATTTCTATTACAGTAAATATTGACAAATACTACCCACAAAAAAACAAGAGTGGTCAATTTTTAAGTGTAAAGAGTCCTGAGACCAAAAAGTTTCAAAGTTTTGTAACTGCTGCCTTAGATACCTGAAGCAGTGCACCTTCTGGTAGCATTAAGAACACTCTCTCCAGCCCTGCTGTGATGGCAACCATAGGCTTGCTCGACCAGAGGCTTCAGCTATTACTAAATCCATACTCAACTAGTAACCGGCTAGGGTCTCTCACTACTTAAGTTCAGGGCTTTTCCAGTGACCACCCTTCCCACCTCTCACAAGGACAAAACACCTATTTATGAAGCCCAGACTCCACTGTCACAGATCAACCCCACAGCCAGTGGGACGCTTTAGGAAAGAGCAAAGCCTATTTTGGAAAATCAATAAAACTGAAACGAACTTTCTGTTAACGTGTGAACATGGCTGGACAAATATTCACTGAATTTGATGGGCATGCTCAGCATGGTCTGAATTAAGTTACATGGCGTACGTAAAATTCACTTTGGAACCACCTGGAAAACAGAGGGTTCATCCTCCAGAGGAAACTGACGACAAACTTTACCAAACTATGGAGGGAATGGTGGCTAGTTGGCCTTTGATTACAGGACACGGCATGGATAAAATTCTCTTTGGCGTTGTTCAGAATATCTGAAACTGAGGTATGAGATCTACACTGCAAGTAACTGAAATGTGCCAGGTATACCAGAATGCCAGAGATGGAGCAGCTATGCAAGTGTCAGACCTGGTAATCTCCCCCAGCCAGCTGCAGCAGTCACTCCAGCGTCTTCTCACCTAAGAAACCTCATGTGACATGTCTTGAGGTCCAGCGTCTTCTCACTAACTTTCTCTAGTTGCAGGAGCGGGGCTACTTCTAGATGTGCGGAGGTTTCTCATTGTGGTGGCTTCTCTTGTTGCAGAGTTCTAAGCTGCAGGCTGTCATTACAGCACACGGGGTTAGTTGTTCCTCGGCATGTTGGATCTTCCCAGACCAGGGATTGAACCCATGTCCCCTGCACTGGCAGGCGGACTCCGAACCACTGGACCAACCACTGGTAAGTCCAGTAATAAATATTTTTAAAATTCCTTTTAATTTCTATTACAGTAAATATTGACAAATACTACCCACAAAAAAACAAGAGTGGTCAATTTTTAAGTGTAAAGAGTCCTGAGACCAAAAAGTTTCAAAGTTTTGTAACTGCTGCCTTAGATACCTGAAGCAGTGCACCTTCTGGTAGCATTAAGAACACTCTCTCCAGCCCTGCTGTGATGGCAACCATAGGCTTGCTCGACCAGAGGCTTCAGCTATTACTAAATCCATACTCAACTAGTAACCGGCTAGGGTCTCTCACTACTTAAGTTCAGGGCTTTTCCAGTGACCACCCTTCCCACCTCTCACAAGGACAAAACACCTATTTATGAAGCCCAGACTCCACTGTCACAGATCAACCCCACAGCCAGTGGGACGCTTTAGGAAAGAGCAAAGCCTATTTTGGAAAATCAATAAAACTGAAACGAACTTTCTGTTAACGTGTGAACATGGCTGGACAAATATTCACTGAATTTGATGGGCATGCTCAGCATGGTCTGAATTAAGTTACATGGCGTACGTAAAATTCACTTTGGAACCACCTGGAAAACAGAGGGTTCATCCTCCAGAGGAAACTGACGACAAACTTTACCAAACTATGGAGGGAATGGTGGCTAGTTGGCCTTTGATTACAGGACACGGCATGGATAAAATTCTCTTTGGCGTTGTTCAGAATATCTGAAACTGAGGTATGAGATCTACACTGCAAGTAACTGAAATGTGCCAGGTATACCAGAATGCCAGAGATGGAGCAGCTATGCAAGTGTCAGACCTGGTAATCTCCCCCAGCCAGCTGCAGCAGTCACTCCAGCGTCTTCTCACCTAAGAAACCTCATGTGACATGTCTTGAGGTGAAGAGCAGCAGCAGGGAGTGGTTTGGAGATGGTTAATGATTCTCTCAAACAATACAGGGCAGGCCAGCTAGTTTATTTATATTGACTCTAAACCTTAGACCTCCGGCTTAACAATAACATAGGAAACCTTTAAAGACAGAATAAACCTTGTGTTAAATCAAGAGATGGCTTAAACCAGTCATGTTAACGTCTAAAACCACTGGGCTGGCAGCTACAGCATGGCAAATGTTCAGTCCAGTTACAAAACCACATTCATTTTCCTTGGCACCCAAATCTTAAACAGATCTGAAAAATGCACTGTTTTCTCAAAGGCTTTCCTCACAAGCCCACTGCTACCAGTCAAGCAATTACCGTTTCTTCATCCCTCAGGGACATTTCTAAATGGGAGGGATTATTCTTTGATCTGCTCGCCTTGGTGGGTATGTTAAAACTCAGAGAGTTAAGTTTAAAGAATGAAGATTAACTGAGGTGCCAAGAAAAGTTTTTATTGCAAGCACAGTGAGCAGAAGGAGATGTCTTCTCACACAAAGTGGTCGCAGGGTCAGCCGTTAACTACATCTCTCTGACAACCCTTCACTGGTTAAAGTACGGGAAAGAACTTCGTGCTCTCAGGTGTACATCATTTCTGCCATGTGGGACATTTTCTTGGGGATATACAAGTAATATTCCATGTAGCCTGACAGGTCCTCAATGGTCACGTCATCCACGTAGACGCGAGCTTGCTCAGAACAGGAGCGGGGGGAGCCAGACAGAGTTCTTGTGTGAAGCGACTGAGAGTAGTCCTCAAGCGTGGATCTTCGTTCTGGGGCCAAGGGAGGGACGTTCTGTAGGCCTGAAAAGGAATACACCTCCATATCATGCCACCTCTTACACTGGCACTCCTTGCCTATGCATGCACATGGCTGGCCCGGGTTTAGCTTGGAGACAGATTGAAAGTCAGAGAGATCATTGGCCTTGAGACTTGCTTGGGAGACCCGGGGAGTGTCAGAGGAGTCTTCCTCCCTACTCTCCGATGGGAGCCTTGGAACCGAAGTTCCCAAAGGCTCGGGAACTGCCCTTGTGTGGTTAGTATCGAGAGAAGATGAGCATTCTCCGGCACTGAATTCTTTAGGGGTTGAAATGCCCAGCCCACTGCTGCCATCAGGGGAGTCAGTCTGGCTTTTGTGCTTGAGCTGGCTGCTGGAAGAGGAAGCTATTGTACTGCAATGTATGAACTTCGGAGGGTGGAGGACAGGAGACTTGGAACGTCGACGGCGCTGGGTTCTCACAGCTCTCTGAGGATTCTGTAGACCTAAGAGGAAGAAACACACAAGAGGATAGCTGCAGCAATTCAGTTTCCTTTTTGGCACCCAAATCTTAAACAGATCTGAAATGCACTGTTTTCTCAAAGGCTTTCCTCACAAGCCCACTGCTACCAGTCAAGCAATTACCGTTTCTTCATCCCTCAGGGACATTTCTAAATGGGAGGGATTATTCTTTGATCTGCTCGCCTTGGTGGGTATGTTAAAACTCAGAGAGTTAAGTTTAAAGAATGAAGATTAACTGAGGTGCCAAGAAAAGTTTTTATTGCAAGCACAGTGAGCAGAAGGAGATGTCTTCTCACACAAAGTGGTCGCAGGGTCAGCCGTTAACTACATCTCTCTGACAACCCTTCACTGGTTAAAGTACGGGAAAGAACTTCGTGCTCTCAGGTGTACATCATTTCTGCCATGTGGGACATTTTCTTGGGGATATACAAGTAATATTCCATGTAGCCTGACAGGTCCTCAATGGTCACGTCATCCACGTAGACGCGAGCTTGCTCAGAACAGGAGCGGGGGGAGCCAGACAGAGTTCTTGTGTGAAGCGACTGAGAGTAGTCCTCAAGCGTGGATCTTCGCTTCTGGGGCCAAGGGAGGGACGTTCTGTAGGCCTGAAAAGGAATACACCTCCATATCATGCCACCTCTTACACTGGCACTCCTTGCCTATGCATGCACATGGCTGGCCCGGGTTTAGCTTGGAGACAGATTGAAAGTCAGAGAGATCATTGGCCTTGAGACTTGCTTGGGAGACCCGGGGAGTGTCAGAGGAGTCTTCCTCCCTACTCTCCGATGGGAGCCTTGGAACCGAAGTTCCCAAAGGCTCGGGAACTGCCCTTGTGTGGTTAGTATCGAGAGAAGATGAGCATTCTCCGGCACTGAATTCTTTAGGGGTTGAAATGCCCAGCCCACTGCTGCCATCAGGGGAGTCAGTCTGGCTTTTGTGCTTGAGCTGGCTGCTGGAAGAGGAAGCTATTGTACTGCAATGTATGAACTTCGGAGGGTGGAGGACAGGAGACTTGGAACGTCGACGGCGCTGGGTTCTCACAGCTCCTCGTGAGGACTTCCTGGTAGACCTAAGAGGAAGAAACACACAAGAGGATATTGGGATTCAGAGCTCTTCTAAGGAGATCCTTAAAGACGGATGGAAAATTGCCACCTCTCTGGTTAATGAGTTGAAGTAAGTTTATCCCCGAAGACATGTGCCCATCTCTGTTTTCAAGTTGCCTAAGTCTGTGTCTCAAAAACGTCAACATCCCCTTATTACAAAGCTATAGACACAGGAGAGGTAGAGGGTCATTTCAAACTGCATTTCTTAGACCAAGTGTTTAGCAAAGAAGACCTGTCTGCCCTGTCCCAACCCTTGGCTTGGAAGCCGCTGACCAGTGAGCCTGGGGAAGCTCTCTGTACAGACAACTTAGAAAACCTCATGTTGGGCTCCATGCTCTGAACACGGCAGCTTCAGTACCACTGGGGAGCTAATGCTACGAGTAGTCACTCTGCCGTGATTACTCAACAGAACGACATTTAGAATTCATTTTTATCACTGGAAAGAGCTGAAAAACAGACTTAAGACTCTCTCAAGTTTTCAGATATTGGGAATTATCGGGCACATTATGTAATTTTTATAAAAAGTAATTAAGAATTGAGCAAAAAGAAAAAAAACTCAGAATTGCCACCAAATCTGAAAACAGAACCAAACAGAACCTTTAAAATTTTATCACTGAAATTAAACTAAATAGTTGGGCTAAACAGCAGAAAACACAAAGTTAAGAAAATACTGGAAGATAAATCTGAATTATTTACAATAGGGGTCAGCAACGTCTGTACATCAAACCTGCCCTCCACCTGTTTAAACACAGCCCTCGGACACGGCTCCCACCGGCTGGGGTGTCCCCCTCCACTTGCCTTCCTGGGGAGCAGACATGTGTCACACCCCTGTCCGGGGCCCTGCTGTCCACCACCACCAGAGACTGAGAGGTGGCATCTCAGTCTGCGCCAGGCTCTCTGGAGAGAGGAGGGTGTGCTGGGATCTGGGTGCCACTGAGGCAGAGAGTAAAACTGACTCTGGCAATGCCTCCTCCCCACCCATCCCAGCAGGCCTGTCCTTTCACCCTGAGACCGTCTCAGCAATGGAACACGAAGCGTATCACCAGCCAGGAAGGTGCACATCAAGCAAAAAGAGCAGGACAGGAGTTTTCTTGCTTTGTTAAGTACCTGCATAATACCCTTCAATCTCCCCTCCTGGCCTTCAAAGCCTAAAACACTAATTATCTGACCCTTTACCAAAAATGTTTGCCAACCCTTGACCTAGAAGGTAGCACAGAAACAGATGTGGAAAAATGTAAAAGTTAAGAGAGATGCAAGACAAAATGTCTGGAGTTTCTGAAAGAAAGAATAGAGAATGGGAAGAGATAATGGCTGAGCAATTTTCTGCACTGATGCAAGAAGAGAACCTATAAACCAAGAAGCACACATTAAAGCAGGACAACTAACTGGAGAATACCAAGAAACACAGGAACACGTTAAAAGCAGCTAGAGACTAGACAGACTATTGTCAAAGGAAGGATTAGTCTGAAAGCAGGCTTTTCAACAACAACGTGAAAGCCGGAAGACAATGAATAATATCTTCAAGTGCTAGGAGAGAACAGCTGTCAATCGAAACTATGATTTCAGGTATATTAAATCACGTATAACTTTCAAGAAAATGGATGAAATGAAGACATTTTCAGATAACATATATGGAGAACTAACAGAGGCTAACTAACCATAAAGAAGGCTGAGCACTGAAGAACTGCTGCCTTTGAACTGTGGTGTTGGACAAGACTCTTGAGAGAGTCCCTTGAACAGCAAGGAAATCAAACCAATCAACCCTAAAGGAAATCAACCCTGAATATTCATTGGAAGGACTGATGCTGAAGCTGAAGCTCCAATACTTTGGCCACCTGATGTGAGGATCCGACTCATTGGAAAAGACCCTGATGCTGGGAAATATTAAGGACAAAAGGAGAAGGGGGTGGCAGAGGATGAGATGGCATCACAGACTCAATGGACATGACTTTGAGCAAACTCCAGGAGAAGGTGAAGGACAGAGAAGCCTGACATGCTGCAGTCCATGGGGGAAGAAACAGTAATGTGCAGAGAGGCTCTAGGAGAAGTTTTGAAGGCCATGACAGAGGTGAAGTGACTGATCTCCCCCTGGCATCCCAGCAGGCCTGTCCTTTCACCCTGAGACCGTCTCAGCAATGGAACACGAAGCGTATCACCAGCCAGGAAGGTGCACATCAAGCAAAAAGAGCAGGACAGGAGTTTTCTTGCTTTGTTAAGTACCTGCATAATACCCTTCAATCTCCCCTCCTGGCCTTCAAAGCCTAAAACACTAATTATCTGACCCTTTACCAAAAATGTTTGCCAACCCTTGACCTAGAAGGTAGCACAGAAACAGATGTGGAAAAATGTAAAAGTTAAGAGAGATGCAAGACAAAATGTCTGGAGTTTCTGAAAGAAAGAATAGAGAATGGGAAGAGATAATGGCTGAGCAATTTTCTGCACTGATGCAAGAAGAGAACCTATAAACCAAGAAGCACACATTAAAGCAGGACAACTAACTGGAGAATACCAAGAAACACAGGAACACGTTAAAAGCAGCTAGAGACTAGACAGACTATTGTCAAAGGAAGGATTAGTCTGAAAGCAGGCTTTTCAACAACAACGTGAAAGCCGGAAGACAATGAATAATATCTTCAAGTGCTAGGAGAGAACAGCTGTCAATCGAAACTATGATTTCAGGTATATTAAATCACGTATAACTTTCAAGAAAATGGATGAAATGAAGACATTTTCAGATAACATATATGGAGAACTAACAGAGGCTAACTAACCATAAAGAAGGCTGAGCACTGAAGAACTGCTGCCTTTGAACTGTGGTGTTGGACAAGACTCTTGAGAGAGTCCCTAGGACTGCAAGGAGATCAAACCAGTCAACCCTAAAGGAAATCAACCCTGAATATTCACTAGAAGGACTGATGCTGAAGCTGAAGCTCCAATACTTTGGCCACCTGATGTGAAGGCACGACTTGTTGGAAAAGACCCTGATGCTGGGAAAAACAGAAGGCAGAAGGAGAAGGGGATGACAGAGGATGAGATGGCATCACAGACTCAATGGACATGACTTTGAGCAAACTCCAGGAGAAGGTGAAGGACAGAGAAGCCTGACATGCTGCAGTCCATGGGGTTGCAGAAACTCAGACATGACTGAGCAACTCAACTGACTGAACAGAGAGGCTCTATTTGGTAGTAATAGAGCTTCTTTAGGAAGAAAGTGACCCTATATGGAAGATCTAATGCAAGAATGGTGAGAGTAAAGGAACTGTAAATGAGATGAATCTAAACAAACACTCTAATTTAAATAAAATGAAGTAAAGTAAATAAAGCTGAACATAAGTGACATAACTAGAATATTGGGCAACCACATCACACAAGTCAGAGGATCACAGAGCAGGACAACTTTTGTGTCTGAAAGCATATACTCAAAATGTCAAGGCTAACTACTAAAATAACAAAAACAAAGTATATAATTTCTAAACTAGTGAAAGGAAAAGACACTGAGAGAGAAAAATGAACTCATTTCAGTATTTTAAGTGAGGAGGAGAGGGAAAGTGAGAAGAAAAGAGACAAAAAAAAGAGAAAACCATGACAAACAGCATGAAAGAGCACAAACAAGTATGTCAACAATCAATGTAAATGTGAAGACATTCAACTCAGCAGTTTAAAAATAGATTAGCAGACTGAGTAAGATGAAATCAGTCATACGTATTGATATCAGACACACCTAAAATTCTGAAACACAGAATGGTTTCAGAATGGTAAAACAGAAAAAAATGCACTAAGCAAATAATAAAAGACAACTGTATTAATTATATTATTTCCAAATAAAATAGACATTATAGGGGATTACAAAGGTCACTAATACAATAAAAGTCTCAATTCACCAGGAAGAAAACAGGAAGAAAACCAGGAAGAACCCAGGCTATATGAACCTAACAAAACAGCTTCAAAACAATAAAGCAAAAATATAGGACTTATAGGGAGACAAATATACTCCAGTCGGGGAAATTTCAACAAACCCCTCTCAATTATTAATAGGCCAAGCTAACCGCCCCCACCCCCAAACTGAAAAAAAGACCCTATAAATAGGACATTTAAAAGCTTGCTTTAAGGGATATATATAAAACCTAAGAATGACTTGAGAGCCATTCTTCTCCAACACACACAGAACATTCGCAAAAACTGACTACAAACCAGGCTACACAGCAAGTATCAGCAAAGTCACAACAGGAAGAAAGGTTCTTCTTTAACTGGCACATCTTGGATTCTGTATCGTAAGACACTCTTTCCTGAAGTCTCAGGAAAGAATGTCCAGTAAGAAGTGAAGGTGCTGGGATAGAAATCATCTGCGATGAGCAGCTCTTACCCATGCCAACCGTCTTTAGACCCACAGGCGGGTTTAGGTTTGGTGTCCTCGACCACTGCTCGGACTGACGCCCTGACACTCGTGCCTTCTCCAACAGACAGAGCTGCGACGGACCTGAAGACCAGAACAAAGATCCCTGCTTAGAAAATGACACAAGGGGAGCACATGACTCTCACCAACCCAAATGCAACTTGTATTAATTCCTTTACTGCCTCTCTAGTTTGGGATTCTCAAAAGTTGCTCAGCTTTTAGTGTAAAATTCCCTCCAAAACCCAATTTGGAGAATCCCTAAGAACTCACAGTGGCAAAATCATAAGCCAAAGAATGACTCAAGTATCACCAGCAGTGGGATATAAATAGATTGTTTATCTGGGGCAGATCAGGCCTTACGTCCAGGGAGAATGCTAATGACACTGACCACTTATTTTATGTGGGCAACCCACAGCCGTGGAAACTAAGTTTAGGAGGAAAAACTTAGGAGACTCAATCTAAACAAATCCTTTTTCAAGTAGTGTACAACTTACACAAAAATATACCAATTTTTACAACCAATAAACTTGAAAGATTACTGAGTTAAATCTCCACAGTTTAAAATTACACAAGGAGTATGAGTTTCCAGTAAAGAAAATAAAAAAAACTTTAAAAGAGAGAAAACAAACATCTATAATCTCACAACCCAGAGATCATTAACATTTAGCATCAAATTCTTTTGGACCTTTTCAATACACATGTATACACTGGGCTCCTACTGAACATGTTATAGTACTGACACATATCCTTTAGAAAGGGACCGTCTACTAAGTAAAAGATAGATTCACTAAAATACAATTTAAAATAAAGGATGAGAATAACTAAATGTCTAATAATAGAAAATACCATACTATGTAAGTGATTGTTGATAGGTGCACAGTGGGATAGTAGGAATGTATTAAAAATTTTAAATTAAGTGTACAAAAGAGCTTTTAATGACACGCGAGAATGCCTATAACATAATATTAAGAGAAAACAGTATGGATAAATACCTCTACATATATTATTGAACTCAACTGTGTAAAAAGTGAACATGTTATTACAGATGATCTGAGATATTAACAGTGGTAACAGTTGTGATTTTACTTTTTAATCTGTTTTTAAATTTTCTGATTTATACGTAATAAGCATGTATTATGTTATGGTCTGATCGTGCCTTGACACTCCCCAACAGACAGAGCTGCGACGGACCTGAAGACCAGAACAAAGATCCCTGCTTAGAAAATGACACAAGGGAGCACATGACTCTCACCAACCCAAATGCAACTTGTATTAATTCCTTTACTGCCTCTCTAGTTTGGGATTCTCAAAAGTTGCTCAGCTTTTAGTGTAAAATTCCCTCCAAAACCCAATTTGGAGAATCCCTAAGAACTCACAGTGGCAAAATCATAAGCCAAAGAATGACTCAAGTATCACCAGCAGTGGGATATAAATAGATTGTTTATCTGGGGCAGATCAGGCCTTACGTCCAGGGAGAATGCTAATGACACTGACCACTTATTTTATGTGGGCAACCCACAGCCGTGGAAACTAAGTTTAGGAGGAAAAACTTAGGAGACTCAATCTAAACAAATCCTTTTTCAAGTAGTGTACAACTTACACAAAAATATACCAATTTTTACAACCAATAAACTTGAAAGATTACTGAGTTAAATCTCCACAGTTTAAAATTACACAAGGAGTATGAGTTTCCAGTAAAGAAAATAAAAAAAACTTTAAAAGAGAGAAAACAAACATCTATAATCTCACAACCCAGAGATCATTAACATTTAGCATCAAATTCTTTTGGACCTTTTCAATACACATGTATACACTGGGCTCCTACTGAACATGTTATAGTACTGACACATATCCTTTAGAAAGGGACCGTCTACTAAGTAAAAGATAGATTCACTAAAATACAATTTAAAATAAAGGATGAGAATAACTAAATGTCTAATAATAGAAAATACCATACTATGTAAGTGATTGTTGATAGGTGCACAGTGGGATAGTAGGAATGTATTAAAAATTTTAAATTAAGTGTACAAAAGAGCTTTTAATGACACGCGAGAATGCCTATAACATAATATTAAGAGAAAACAGTATGGATAAATACCTCTACATATATTATTGAACTCAACTGTGTAAAAAAAGTGAACATGTTATTACAGATGATCTGAGATATTAACAGTGGTAACAGTTGTGATTTTACTTTTTTAATCTGTTTTTAAATTTTCTGATTTATACGTAATAAGCATGTATTATGTTATGGTCTGATAAAAAGGACTATGTTGTTTTACAATAAATATATAGAGCTTGTCCTGATAAGACAAATACTATTAGGAACCAAAACCTGTTTAACAGGATCATGCTAAATTCTTTGCCAAGGTTTGGTTAGTTTATGAGTCAGTACCTCACATGTTTCATCTGTAAATCAGCAACAACTCGAAACAACCAACTAGAACCGTATGATACACTCACTATACAAGCCTTATTCTGCTTAGTCACAGTAATGACTCACCCCTTGTACTCTTAATTGGTTTTCTCAAATGTTTGCCACCGCTCCTCCTCTTTTTATAATTTTACTCACAGTAAATTGCATGCTACTAATACATAGCATATGACCATAAACTGTACAGATACTTGGAAAGATTTCATGTTTCAAGTAATTTTTAGGGACACAGAACAGCTTAATTTTATGTTCCAAAGAAAACACTGTGTATCAAGAGTTATATACATTTACACAATATGGGATTTATATATACTTGTACATTTATACATTCCGAGTATTCTCCTGATTAAAAAAAAATGTTATCTCTATATCAGAAATCAGACTACAATCTACTATGGAACTATGTGTTTCTCTGCTTTGCTTCTGTTTCCCAAAATAGCTCATAAAGGACTAATCAATTCTAATACCAAGACGACCATATTGGAAAAATCACTAGGAGAAGACACTTGAAGTATCACGGAAGCGAATGTGAGTACCTGTACCAGCTACTGTGCAAATCTATCAGGGTAAATGTTCTCCCTTGGTAGGCCAAAAACACTCCTAGCAATAAGCAGACTGCTGTACCAACAACTAGCATCTATTTAATTTTTCTGTGCACCAGGTACTGAATGCATTTCTTCATGTTGTCTTCAAGGTACCAGAGAAAGGAATGGGCAAGAGCAGAGGTTCCAGAGACAAATAATCTGGGTTCCAATTCTAGCTCTACCCCTCCTTCCCAATGGGATCGTCTATGAGAGACTTCATTCACCCGCAGCTCCTCTTTAGACTCCACAGTGCACTCTGCAGGGTCTCTCTTCTACGCTGGCTGTGAGGACTAGACGATGTGTACACAGTACTTAAGCTAGTGTCCAGGGCACAGTAAATGAATAGTAAATTTCAGCAGTCATTATTACTCCTTGCTGTGGAGTGTTGGGTCTCCATTCATGAAAAGAAATACTGTTACATCTACTAAAATTTGAGATATCATCTGGCCTGGGGCAAAGAATAGAAGGAAAAGAGTCCTGAATAGAATATTTTGCAAAGGGTGAACTATTAACATGCAGACAGCAGCTGGTCTGCAGGTGTTCTAATTAGTTTGGCCAAAGGGTCCAAGACTATTGATCTCAGTGACAGAACCCTAATGAATAGAGGTTTCCATAGTGACAGGTTCAGCAATCAAAGCCCATGAAGTCAACAATGTCTGCAGAGATTCCTATTGAACCAACTCACTTTCAGTGATAAATACTGTGATTCCCTAGAGATGTAGGAGGAACTCTCTGATGGGACACTGCCCAATAATGTTTGATTAAAGAGAGGCAGAGGGCAGGGAAAGGGAATTCTCCAAAAGTTAAGAATAACTCCCAACCTTGGAGTATTCTCCTGATTAAAAAAATGTTATCTCTATATCAGAAATCAGACTACAATCTACTATGGAACTATGTGTTTCTCTGCTTTGCTTCTGTTTCCCAAAATAGCTCATAAAGGACTAATCAATTCTAATACCAAGACGACCATATTGGAAAAATCACTAGGAGAAGACACTTGAAGTATCACGGAAGCGAATGTGAGTACCTGTACCAGCTACTGTGCAAATCTATCAGGGTAAATGTTCTCCCTTGGTAGGCCAAAAACACTCCTAGCAATAAGCAGACTGCTGTACCAACAACTAGCATCTATTTAATTTTTCTGTGCACCAGGTACTGAATGCATTTCTTCATGTTGTCTTCAAGGTACCAGAGAAAGGAATGGGCAAGAGCAGAGGTTCCAGAGACAAATAATCTGGGTTCCAATTCTAGCTCTACCCCTCCTTCCCAATGGGATCGTCTATGAGAGACTTCATTCACCCGCAGCTCCTCTTTAGACTCCACAGTGCACTCTGCAGGGTCTCTCTACGCTGGCTGTGAGGACTAGACGATGTGTACACAGTACTTAAGCTAGTGTCCAGGGCACAGTAAATGAATAGTAAATTTCAGCAGTCATTATTACTCCTTGCTGTGGAGTGTTGGGTCTCCATTCATGAAAAGAAATACTGTTACATCTACTAAAATTTGAGATATCATCTGGCCTGGGGCAAAGAATAGAAGGAAAAGAGTCCTGAATAGAATATTTTGCAAAGGGTGAACTATTAACATGCAGACAGCAGCTGGTCTGCAGGTGTTCTAATTAGTTTGGCCAAAGGGTCCAAGACTATTGATCTCAGTGACAGAACCCTAATGAATAGAGGTTTCCATAGTGACAGGTTCAGCAATCAAAGCCCATGAAGTCAACAATGTCTGCAGAGATTCCTATTGAACCAACTCACTTTCAGTGATAAATACTGTGATTCCCTAGAGATGTAGGAGGAACTCTCTGATGGGACACTGCCCAATAATGTTTGATTAAAGAGAGGCAGAGGGCAGGGAAAGGGAATTCTCCTAAAGTTAAGAATAACTCCCAACCTTGGAGTACAATGAGCAGTTACTTTTCAAAATTTAACAGAAGAGTTTCTTTTATATGTAAAACAATACTGCACAGAATTTGGTAAAATGTCACATATTAATATTTACGCCTTCTACAAATAAAGAGAAATTTTAGAAGAGAAAGAGCTCCTCTGCAGAAATGTCTATTTAAGTCTAGTGAACAACTCCCCAATAATATATTCCATATTTAATTACCCTGATGCATCCACTCTTAGCTTCTTGAAAGCAGTTTGTAGACTCTCCTCCTCTCCATCCTTGGCTTCTGATTTCATTGTGAAAGTTTTTACACTACTATGGATGTTCCCGTTAATACTAAAAAAGAAAATTAAAATTAAATGAGCAAAGTGAAAACAGCTTAAAATCTGTATTCCTGAGACTATCACTGCTTATTAGCAGGATAAAATGCAAATTTCTATTTCTAAAAGGAAGGTTCAATGATCAGGAAACTGCAGGTTTTATTTCTTAAGAGGAGACAAATGAAATGATACAGAAACATGTCTTTATTATGATGGTATTTAAACTGTCCAAACACTTGATGTCACATACTTGATACACTACACAGTGTTGGAAATTAGATCACATCACCTAAAACCTGTGTTTCAGTATACTTTTTAATAGAAGGGGAATCTCTCCAGTTGTAGAAGTCTAGAAACCTACAGAAAAAATAATCTTTGCAACAGAAATAAAAGGGAAAAGCTTAGCCTACAGGACTCTGATCTTTAAAATTACCAAAGCTCATACTGATTTCAGTGACAGAACCCTAATGAATAGAGGTTTCCATAGTGACAGGTTCAGCAATCAAAGCCCATGAAGTCAACAATGTCTGCAGAGATTCCTATTGAACCAACTCACTTTCAGTGATAAATACTGTGATTCCCTAGAGATGTAGGAGGAACTCTCTGATGGGACACTGCCCAATAATGTTTGATTAAAGAGAGGCAGAGGGCAGGGAAAGGGAATTCTCCTAAAGTTAAGAATAACTCCCAACCTTGGAGTACAATGAGCAGTTACTTTTCAAAATTTAACAGAAGAGTTTCTTTTATATGTAAAACAATACTGCACAGAATTTGGTAAAATGTCACATATTAATATTTACGCCTTCTACAAATAAAGAGAAATTTTAGAAGAGAAAGAGCTCCTCTGCAGAAATGTCTATTTAAGTCTAGTGAACAACTCCCCAATAATATATTCCATATTTAATTACCCTGATGCATCCACTCTTAGCTTCTTGAAAGCAGTTTGTAGACTCTCCTCCTCTCCATCCTTGGCTTCTGATTTCATTGTGAAAGTTTTTACACTACTATGGATGTTCCCGTTAATACTAAAAAAGAAAATTAAAATTAAATGAGCAAAGTGAAAACAGCTTAAAATCTGTATTCCTGAGACTATCACTGCTTATTAGCAGGATAAAATGCAAATTTCTATTTCTAAAAGGAAGGTTCAATGATCAGGAAACTGCAGGTTTTATTTCTTAAGAGGAGACAAATGAAATGATACAGAAACATGTCTTTATTATGATGGTATTTAAACTGTCCAAACACTTGATGTCACATACTTGATACACTACACAGTGTTGGAAATTAGATCACATCACCTAAAACCTGTGTTTCAGTATACTTTTTAATAGAAGGGGAATCTCTCCAGTTGTAGAAGTCTAGAAACCTACAGAAAAAATAATCTTTGCAACAGAAATAAAAGGGAAAAGCTTAGCCTACAGGACTCTGATCTTTAAAATGCTACCCCAAAAAGAGTGTACGTATGCATAACTGATTTACTTTGGTACACTTGAACAAAAATTTTTTAAAAACACAAAAAATAGTTACTATTTGTCTCATATAACTCTAAACATTTCAGTTGACTCGTAACATTTCTCTAAAGCAATCTCAACTCAGATAGCAATACTTATATTAATATTCATATGCAAAGATATCAAGCTGTTACTATTGCCAAGGCAGGATTACAAGCATGTTTCAATGATACTGATTACTCCACACTCTGCCTATAAGGTTGATACCTTTGTTTTCTTTAGCTTCTAATACTTTTTTACAAAAACAAATGAACTATACTTACAACTCAAAACCATAAAGTTAGTCAAAAGAAAGAAGTAGGAAGTAAAGGAAAAAACTTTAACTGTTCCATAGATATGCCTTTAAATGATCTCCACTTAACTAGTTTGATTTAGCAAAATTCTCCATTTCTTCCACCCTGGTTTTTATATTTAAAACTAAAAAGTGGGGAGACCAACCAAAGCAACTAGAGAAGTTTATCTCCCAATTTTTTCACTCAGGGTAAAAAACTTCCTAATAGCAAACCCTGAACAAAAAAAATCAGTTTCTACAAACCTATCACAGGAACTCAGAAAGCAAAAAAGTAAAACAAAAAATATATAGCAAAATGGGGAATTTTTGAAACATTTACTTCACCTTTATTTCTAACCTGCTACACCCCCACTCCCACTCCCACCCCCCTTAGGCACTCTCCAAGGGAGTGCCTCTCCCCAGATCCTTGGATCCTCTTTGATTTTGTATCTGCTCATTTCTCAGGGGTGGCTCTGATATTATTGTGAGACCTCTAATATTCTAAAGGTTAGGGTGTCATAATAGAAAGTAACCATGTAGTACCAGAGGCAGAATTAGGAAGCAAAGAATTAAAACTGTCTCATTTATTTATGTGTAAAATGCTACTTTAAGCAGATCTCTCTCGAGGGGAACACTGAAAACAGTCTCAAAGAATTCATCTAGCTGTCACCTCAACTTCTTGAAACAAAAACCTGAA
Organism: Tragulus kanchil; assembly: GCA_022376925.1. Classification (NCBI taxonomy): domain Eukaryota; kingdom Metazoa; phylum Chordata; class Mammalia; order Artiodactyla; family Tragulidae; genus Tragulus; species Tragulus kanchil. The sequence goes on from JAIOJX010000031.1 coordinate 22,867,714, forward strand.
ATACACTCCCCACACATATTTTGCTGGTTTATTTAAGGTGTACATCAATGTGAGGAAACAGTATCAATTCCACATTTCACTGGTTCCTAATTCTTCTGGACTTAAAAGGAGGATCCTCTCCCGGATACATAATGTCCGACATACCTGGGGAGACTGGTGACCAAAGATCACATATTCTATAAAAGGGTGCTATCTGCAGGCTGTACACAAACTCCTCCTGCTGGCAGGACTAAAAGTTTTATTAGTTTTCCTCAATTACTTTATGACCAGTCAAATGCTCAGATTCTTGGCCCTTATGGGGTGGCATCATTTGAGCCAGTCTCCCCATGCCTGCAGACCCCACACAAACACTCTTTTTTCTAACACTCTTAGAAATCAGTACACAACACATCTACATATGGACTGCTGCATTCTATGGGCAGAAATCCATTCTTTACACAAATATTGACAGAATTCCTATTATGTCCTTCGGCGCAATTCTGGATACTTAGGGATAAAAGTGTGAACCTGACATCAGGCCTGTGAACCCCACTCCTCTGAGGACTGGAATCTCATCCCCGTCCTAACACTGCTCTGCACTCAGATACAGAACTTCTAATTATACAGTGCTTAGTGATACTGCAGGTGACCTCCAGATGTTAACACATCTTCGGTAATATTCTGACACACCAAGAGATCCATCATTTAAACACCAAAACAGACCAAAAGAAGGCCTGGCTACGGACTAAAACTTCTAGAATGAAATCCCACCTAAACTATTTTCAGACTTCCAGCATTTTGACTACTCATCTTTTCCTTAGTTAAAGTAACGCAGAGCAAGGGTGAATCTTGGGAATGACCTGTTTGTGATGTAAAAAGGCTTACCGCGTTCCTCCCTCTTCCCAGCTCTCCATTCACTCAAACCAAGACCTGTACAACTAACTCTGGAGATCACACACTTGATTTGTGTACCTTCATTAAATTTGTGGAGGCGTCTTTGCCGTTATCACTGCACTAACTTCTTGAAAACTGAACAATCCCTGCAAAGGTCAAACATTTAAAGTTACTTTCTTTTAAGTCAAATCGCACGGGACTTCGGATTTTCCCTTAACCTTTCAAAAAAAAAAAAAAAGCACACAAAATTCTTCTCCAAGTTTCTCCATCAAAGGAGCAGATTCCTGATTTTTCTCTGACTTTTAACGAAAAGCAAGTCTCACAATATTATTTGTATCTTGCGGTTGTAACCAAGACCCCTTAGAACCTCAAGCCTAGGTCCAAATTTCCCGGACCCTGAAATGAAAACACCTGAGAACGATCAATAAAAGATCCGCGCGTAAAGCGTGTCAGCACACTGTTAAAGATTTAGTAAATTTCCCAGCCCACCAGGAAGCGTGGAGTCCGGGAAATAAAACCCTGTCCAGCAACTCTGGAAGACGTCAACCAGACGAAGTTGCAACAAATCGGCCCCGGAGACAAAACACGTTCACGACTCTCCCTCTACCTCAACGTCTATATCCTCTCCGTGTTAGGGCACAGTGTTAATTCTTTTTACCCAGGAACTGGATCGGTCGTGGTTAAACAAGACGAGGAGAATGGTCAGGACCTGCGGGGTTTGAACTCAAAATAAATTGACAGAATTCCTATTATGTCCTTGCAATTCTGGATACTTAGGGATAAAAGTGTGAACCTGACATCAGGCCTGTGAACCCCACTCCTCTGAGGACTGGAATCTCATCCCGTCCTAACACTGCTCTGCACTCAGATACAGAACTTCTAATTATACAGTGCTTAGTGATACTGCAGGTGACCTCCAGATGTTAACACATCTTCGGTAATATTCTGACACACCAAGAGATCCATCATTTAAACACCAAAACAGACCAAAAGAAGGCCTGGCTACGGACTAAAACTTCTAGAATGAAATCCCACCTAAACTATTTTCAGACTTCCAGCATTTTGACTACTCATCTTTTCCTTAGTTAAAGTAACGCAGAGCAAGGGTGAATCTTGGGAATGACCTGTTTGTGATGTAAAAAGGCTTACCGCGTTCCTCCCTCTTCCCAGCTCTCCATTCACTCAAACCAAGACCTGTACAACTAACTCTGGAGATCACACACTTGATTTGTGTACCTTCATTAAATTTGTGGGAGGCGTCTTTGCCGTTATCACTGCACTAACTTCTTGAAAACTGAACAATCCCTGCAAAGGTCAAACATTTAAAGTTACTTTCTTTTAAGTCAAATCGCACGGGACTTCGGATTTTCCCTTAACCTTTCAAAAAAAAAAAAAAAGCACACAAAATTCTTCTCCAAGTTTCTCCATCAAAGGAGCAGATTCCTGATTTTTCTCTGACTTTTAACGAAAAGCAAGTCTCACAATATTATTTGTATCTTGCGGTTGTAACCAAGACCCCTTAGAACCTCAAGCCTAGGTCCAAATTTCCCGGACCCTGAAATGAAAACACCTGAGAACGATCAATAAAAGATCCGCGCGTAAAGCGTGTCAGCACACTGTTAAAGATTTAGTAAATTTCCCAGCCCACCAGGAAGCGTGGAGTCCGGGAAATAAAACCCTGTCCAGCAACTCTGGAAGACGTCAACCAGACGAAGTTGCAACAAATCGGCCCCGGAGACAAAACACGTTCACGACTCTCCCTCTACCTCAACGTCTATATCCTCTCCGTGTTAGGGCACAGTGTTAATTCTTTTTACCCAGGAACTGGATCGGTCGTGGTTAAACAAGACGAGGAGAATGGTCAGGACCTGCGGGGTTTGGAACGTGGGGCCCTAACCCGCCCGGGCTCTCTCGCTGGACAGTTGCTCCCCGAGGATACTCTCCCCGCCGGCAAGACGGCCCAGGGGTCAGGGATGCAGAAGGAGGCGGGAGCAGAGCCGAAGAGGCAGCCAACGAGACTGGCGCGCGGGAAAGGGCGGGAAGGGGCAAAGGGCGGCCGAGGGAGGCGGAAAGGGGAAGCTAAGGACGGGCTGGAGAGGGTGGAGGCCGCGGAGGCGGGAAGGGGCGAGAGAACAAGAGTCCCGGCAGCGCTAGGCCGCGACGGCAGAGGGGGCGCGGAGAGGCGCAGGGCCGGGCCGGGCAGCCAGCGCCGGCGGGCGACGCGACGCGAGGCGCAGGGCCCACAGGCAGCCGCTGGTGGCCAGGCCCGGCCGGGCAGCCAAGACGCGGCGAGGCGGCGCGTCTGCGTCACGTCTGGGTACGCACCTCCGCGCAGCAGGGGCGCCGCGGTAAGCCAGTCCGGTCAGTTCCGATCGTCTCTCCCCGAACGCCGCGGCTGACTGACCCCGGATCTAAATCCGCGGAGGAGTGACCCGCGCCACCGAGGTCGCAATGCGCCTGCGTCACTCGGACACGCGCCCCGCCCCCTTTTCCTGCTTCTCCCACCCCGGTGTCCCGGCTACGCGGCAGGCAGCGGCTGCGCAGGCGCAGGACGGTGGCCGCGCCTCTCTAAATCTGGAGCTAGCCCCTCGTGGAGCACGTGCGTCTGGTGTCATTTCCTGTTATTCTCTTCACCGGCTCCTCCTTCCGCGAAGGGTAGGCTGGCGCTCGGGTTGAGGGGCGTGCCGGCTTCCTCTTCGCTGTCTGGTGAGTGAGTGGGCGTTATTCATCGCCGAGCCGCCTTCACTCGCCGTGGTCTCCCAGTACTTAGTGCCCTACCTGGAGTTTGCAAGGCTGCAGAATTCCTTGGGATGAGGCAAGGGGCGCGGGGAGGGCGGGGGCAGGGTCTTCACGGCAGTGGACCCGGTCTGAGCGATTGGCGCGACCCTCCTCGACGCTCGAATCTGGGCTTGCCTGAAGCATATCCAGGGCTCCGACAAGAGCCCTCGCCTCCCGGGGATCTTCCAGGACTGCGGAGAAGCAAGCAGGTACCGACGCGATCAGGACCGTGAACGTGACACCGGAATCGGAACTGAAGAGCCTTTGCTTTAGGACCCCTGTTGTTTGCTTTGAAGCCACCGCGTTTCCCTCTCTGGGCCTCAGTGTCTCCATTCCGTTAAGTGAGGACCTCGAACTGTTTCAGCGAATCTCGGTGTTTTGGAGGCATGGACTCCTTTGAGAATCTGGTGAGGACTGTAGACCATGTCGATAGAGAGACGCACATGCATACTAAATTTTGCAAGAAGGTTTGGGTAATTCACCTAAGTAGGTGGCTTTTTTTTTTTATTATTTTTTACGAGTGCAATGTACCTCATCATGGTGGTTTGTTTAAAGCCGCCTTTAAAAAAAAAATTTACGTATTTATCTTTTGGGGGGTGGGATGGGGAGGGAGGGGGATGGGCAGGCCACTTCTATTGGTCTTTAATTTCTCTGTTTTCATCCGTCTTTGTTCTTTGGCTAGTGTGAGCCTCCCATCGCAGTGGCCTCTGTTGTCGCAGAGCACTGGCTCTGTGCGCATGCACTCCAGAGCTCCGGTCGGTAATTGGACACATCAGTCCAGCCGCTCTGCGGCACGTGGGATCTTCCCAGGCCTGGGATCGAACCGGCGCCCCTTGCACGCAAGGCGGTGTCTTTACCCACTGGACTGCCAGGGGAAGCCCTAAGCCGTCTTTAAAACAAAAAAAAAAAGCTTATTTATTGGCTATTCTGGGTTTTCACTGCTGCTGCAGGCTCTTCTCTAGTTGCAGGGAGTGGGGGCTACTCTCTAGTTGAGATGAGCAGGCTTCTTGTGGCAGTGAGTTCTCCTGTTGTGGAACTCGGGCTCTAGGGCACACGGGCTTCAGTAGTTGTGGCTCCAGAGCACAGGTTCCATAGTTGCGGCTCACGGGCTTAGCTGCTCTGTAGTATGTGGGATCTTCCCAGATCAGGAATCGAACCGGTGTCTCCTGCATTGGCAGGCGAACTCTTTACCACTGAACTACCAGGGAAGCCTCGTAGATGGTTTTTAGATATCTTTTCCATTTGTATTTCCATGTTGTTCATGACAGGGTGAGAAGGAGTGGGCTGGACTACAACTGTCACTCCCTCTAGTACAATGACTGGTTCTGCTGAATCTTCTCTTCGCACACTACCCCAGCTCCCATCTGCACCTCTCAGAGCTGTATAGGAAAAGATGGCTTTCCTCGATAGAATGGGCTAGAGTTGGTCCTGGCCCAGCCTTTGTGTGAGGTTGTCACCTGAACCAAAACTGGACCCTCCCACTCCCCAATACCTTAGTTGTTGCTGCCTACCTAGTAGGCTGCTGAAAATAGCTTAGTATATTGAGCCTAACTACAGCCAGATCTTGGAACAGCTCAGTGGGTAAAGTTGTTAAAGCATGCCGTTGGTCCTGGGTAAAACATTCTGAATCCTCCTGGTTCATAGGAGAGGCTAGGCCAGGGGGTGGAAAAACCTGTAAATTGTCAACTTCCCAACCTCAGACCTCATGAGACTGATAATGGCTACCCTCTGCTGGGCAGCAGCTGTGCACGTGTGCCCACATTTAACATCCCCGTGATTTTACGCGTTTTACAGGTGGGGTTCGCTGGGACTCAGGTAACTGGCTTTGTCGCCCCTTGTGCTGTGTCATACAGTGCTCGAAAGTGACAGAATACGGATTTAAATGGTCTCCAAACCCTGGCCATCCACTGCTGCCCATCTCTCAACATCTGTTAGACAAGAGTAGAAACAGGAAAGTATCAAGACTTCCCTGGTGGGCTTCCCTGGTGGTCCAGTGGGTAAGGACACCGCCTTGCAGTGCAAGCGACGCCGGTTCGATCCCTGGCCTGGGAAGATCCCACGTGCCGCGGAGCGGCTAGACCGATGTGTCCAATTGCTGAGCCCAAGCTCTAGAGCGCATGTGCCCAGAGCCAGTGCTCTGCAACAACAGAGGCCACCGTGATGGAAGGCCCACACGGGCCAAAGAACAAAGATGTATGAAAATGGACAAATGAAAGACCAATAGAAGTGGCCCGCCTGCTCCCCTCCCTCCCCATCCCACCCAAATAAATAAATAAATAAATCTTTTAAAAAAAAAACAAACAAACTTCCCTGGTGGTCTAGTGGTTGGGATTCGGCCATCGCACTGCTGTGGCCAGGGTTCAGTGCTTGGTCACGGAATTCAAATCCTTCAAGCTAGAAAATAGCTATAGTCATTGCTCTGTGAGAAAAGGGGATCCTGCAGGGGTGCTGTGCGATGGTCTGGAGCGGTGGGATGGGGGGGATATACATATGACTAATCTGGGAACATACATATCTATAAAAAAAAAAAAAAACCTTTAAGCTGTGCAACTTGGCCAAAATTATTTTTTTTTTTAAAGAAAAGGGAAATACGATTTTTTCTTTCAGTGAATTTCCCAAGTGAATTTCATCCGGAGCAATAGTGTCTTTAAGCTGTCATTTGAAAATACTGCTTCAGGTAAAACCTCGCATCCTTGAGGGCAAGGTCTGTATGTAGATTAGTTGAATTCCCAAAGCTGGAGGTTAATAGGTGCTCCGTACAGTTTTGATGAATTCATTTTACCTTATTTCTACCCATATGACATTAAAATACTAAAAACTAAAATGTTTTTAAAGGCTTCATTTTAGGTAAGCATGTCTCTGTCATAAAGTCAGATGCTTTCTGAAGATGTGGCTCATTACTCGGGCAGTAGCTGGAAGGTGAGAGCCTCTAAGGAGTCAAATCTGTTAACTCACACCACTCTGATGTGGCCTGAAATTCCAAGCCATTAGGTACAACCCTGACTCACTGTGTAGTACCTCATGACTTAGAATGAGAAAGAAGCCACAAAACATGTGACCTGAGGGAACTAAAAGCCTGATCTGCCTTCTACATCAGCAGCATATCTTTCCAGTCATAGAAAAGGCCCTGAACTTAAGTGAAGACTTCATATTCAGGGAATTGACTTGGTATTAATGCACATAGTAATGCCATCTAATTAGAAAGCTATGGTTGCTGTAAAATTCCTTTAACAGTGTATTTCCTTCTTGTTACATCAACCTTATAATGATTGAATGCATGGAATGCATATGTGCGTGCTCACTTGCTCAGTGTGTCCAACACTTTGTGACCCCTTGGGCTCTATCTAGCACAGGCTCCTCTGTCCCGGGGATTATACTGGCAACTGGAGTGGGTTGAAATTTCCTTCTCGGGGGAAGTGATTGAATAGAAGAGACTTAATCCCATCAAATTATACTGTGAAACAGTTTATAAAGACAACTTTTGATTAAAAAATTTTTTTAAATCAAAGCTTTTGGTTTAAAAAAACAAAAGTTGCACATGAACAGGAGGGACGGGAAGAGAGTCAACAACAATTTGCTTTCTAGTTTAAGCAACCGAATGGGTACTATTGTCTATTTTTCTCTCTTTTTTTGGCCACATCACCCAGCACAGCAGGTGGGGTCTTAGTTCTTCGACCAGGGATGGAACCCACGTACCTACATCCCTGTATTGGAAGCACAGTGTCTTAACCACTGGACTGCCTTGCCTGTTTTCTGATGTCACTGTCAAATCCAATTGACAGGGAACAGACGAAGAACTATATTTTAGTGGAAGATCATAATGAAAATTAATGCTTTTATAGCTTTTCTTATGTGTCAGAAAGCTCATTTTCACACTGATCCTATGAGATTATCCTTATCATCTTAATTTTCCAGATGAGGTAATTGACACCAGGAGAACTAAATCGCTTGCCTGAGGTCCCACTGCTGGTAAGTTGTGGATTTGGGATTTGAACTGAGGCATTCAGGCTAGAGCCTGCTCTCACACAGGCTGTGCCTTAAACCTCTAAATGATGAGCTCAGTTTAGACACACTGACCTCGAGACATTGTGAGGGCAGCCACATAGAGGTGTCCAAGAAAGGAAGAAACGCAGGTCTGAAGTTCAAGTGAGAGATTCGGACTGGAAAGAGGTTGTGGAGTCAACATGCAGGTTGCCTGTGGAGCCATAGGAAAAGCAATCCAGAGGGAAATAACAGGAAGAAAGTGATAGACTTCATATTCCCAGGGAATTGAACTTGGTATTAATGCACATAGTAATGCCATCTAATTAGAAAGCTATGGTTGCTGTAAAATTCCTTTAACAGTGTATTTCCTTCTTGTTACATCAACCTTATAATGATTGAATGCATGGAATGCATATGTGCGTGCTCACTTGCTCAGTGTGTCCAACACTTTGTGACCCCTTGGGCTCTATCTAGCACAGGCTCCTCTGTCCCGGGGATTATACTGGCAACTGGAGTGGGTTGAAATTTCCTTCTCGGGGGAAGTGATTGAATAGAAGAGACTTAATCCCATCAAATTATACTGTGAAACAGTTTATAAAGACAACTTTTGATTAAAAAATTTTTTTAAATCAAAGCTTTTGGTTTAAAAAAACAAAAGTTGCACATGAACAGGAGGGACGGGAAGAGAGTCAACAACAATTTGCTTTCTAGTTTAAGCAACCGAATGGGTACTATTGTCTATTTTTCTCTCTTTTTTTGGCCACATCACCCAGCACAGCAGGTGGGGTCTTAGTTCTTCGACCAGGGATGGAACCCACGTACCTACATCCCTGTATTGGAAGCACAGTGTCTTAACCACTGGACTGCCTTGCCTGTTTTCTGATGTCACTGTCAAATCCAATTGACAGGGAACAGACGAAGAACTATATTTTAGTGGAAGATCATAATGAAAATTAATGCTTTTATAGCTTTTCTTATGTGTCAGAAAGCTCATTTTCACACTGATCCTATGAGATTATCCTTATCATCTTAATTTTCCAGATGAGGTAATTGACACCAGGAGAACTAAATCGCTTGCCTGAGGTCCCACTGCTGGTAAGTTGTGGATTTGGGATTTGAACTGAGGCATTCAGGCTAGAGCCTGCTCTCACACAGGCTGTGCCTTAAACCTCTAAATGATGAGCTCAGTTTAGACACACTGACCTCGAGACATTGTGAGGGCAGCCACATAGAGGTGTCCAAGAAAGGAAGAAACGCAGGTCTGAAGTTCAAGTGAGAGATTCGGACTGGAAAGAGGTTGTGGAGTCAACATGCAGGTTGCCTGTGGAGCCATAGGAAAAGCAAGGGTCCTCCTCGGAGAGGTGGGAAATAACAGGAAGAAAGAAAACAAGGGGGGCGGGCAGTGGCAGGTGATTTCCCTGGTGGTCCAGTGACTAAGACTTTGCAACCAAATAAATATTTAAAGAAAAAAAGGAGGGTCTTCCCTGGTGGTCCAGTGGGTAAAGAGTCCACCTTGCAGTGTAAGGGGCACCGGTTAGATCCCTGGCCCAGGAAGATCCCACATGCCGTGGAGTGGCTGGACTGATGTGTCCAACTATGAGCCAGCGCTCTAGAGCGCATGTGCCCAGAGCCAGTGCTCTGCAACTAGAGAGACCACTGCGATGGGAGGCCCACACAGGCCAAAGAACAAAGATGGATGAAAATAAATAAATAAATAAATAAATAAATAAATAATTTTTTAAAAAAGGGCAAAATTTAAACACAAGAGAAGGGGAACCCTGGAGGCAGCAGTAAGCACTTCAGTTGTGGGGGAGGTATCTTTCCTTCTGCACATGAATAAAGTGGCATCAGATATGTAAGTCATCGTGGCTCAGCAGGTAAAAAACCCACCTGCAATGCAGGAGACATAGAGACTTGGGTTTGATCCCTGGGTTAGGAAGATTCCCTGGAAGAGGGCATGGCAACCCATTCCAGTATTCTTGCCTAGAGAATCCCATGGACTGAGGAGCCTGGGGGGCTACAGTCCACAGGGTTGCCAAGAGTCAGACTCGGCTGAAGCAACTGAGCACAACCAATGTTTATTGAGTCTGTCTTCCGAGTTTGGTCAGCTCTGGGGACCCTGACACAGCAGAGTTCTTGGACTGACAACCATAAGGACCTACCCTGGGTGGAGGGGACCCTCCGACTCTCTTCCCTGGGGTTCCACTCAGTGGCCTGTTGACTTCCTGGACATCTTTTTTGCCGCCGCCCCCACCCCCCACCCCCAGCACCTGAAAGGCCTCCAGCTCCTCCATCTACCATCTGTCAGCCTTGTCAGCCCAGGGGCCCGCTCCATCTCCAGGACTCTAGAAGCAGAAGCGACATACTTCTCAACTCCAGGCACCTCCTTATTTTTCAGCCTTTTACCCATGCGTTTCTTGCGTCTCCAACTAGATTCTAAGCTTCCAGAGAACAAGAAGCACATTCTCCACCCCCCAGCTTCCCCCTGTTGTCCCTCAGCCTGCGTGTATGTGGGTTAAATGTCCCTGCGCTGGGTGCTTCCCTGGCCCTCATGCCTCTCCAGTGTGGGTGCGGCTGCATCAGGTGTCCATGGTACCTGGCAGAGTGTGCCAGAGAGTCTACCGAGTGAATGAGAGTCTGCCAGTCAATAACCCATCATCTTGCTCAGTAAATAATTACAGTTGCCCACTGGCTTTTGAGACCCGTAACTGGAGCTGTTGGCTCCTTTGCCAGCTGATATTAGCAGCAGGGCCCTTCATGACAACCCCTTGTTTAAGGAGGAATAGGCAAGAGGTAGGGAAGTAAAGATTAACTGTGCTTTCCTGTCATTCTATTCATAGCCGCCAAAGCTGTTATGGTCTGGTAGCTGATAGCTTCCTTTCTCAAATGTTAGCTGGCAGAATGGGGAGGGAAAGGGGACTTCCGGTTGCCTTGCTAAATGGCCTCATTGGATACCTCAGTTGACTTAAAAAGTGCACACCATGAGAATTGTGAGTTAAGTTTTATTTGGAGCAAAATGAGGACAACAGCCCAGGATACAGCATTTCAGTAGCTCTGAGAAACTGCTCTGAAGAGGCAGGGCGGGGAAGGTCAGTATACATGTGATTTTGATGTAAATGCAATCAAGCACATAATTTTTGCAAAGTTTCTGCTAATCATGAGTAGCCGTCACCATGAAGGATCTTAGTGCTTTTTCTAGATACGAAGAGATACAAGAATTGGGCTCATAAAACCAGTTCCTGAAAGTAGCTATCTGAGGACCTGCTCTGCTGGTTTTTCCCACAGTGTCTCTTTTCTGCTCTCCATCCTGAACTCCTTTCAGGGGGTGTTGAAAATCAGCAACTGCAACAGAACATGATTTAATCCTTGTAAAGTTAAGTACTAACTTGTACTTGACACCTCTGTGCAATGGTTGTTGTTTCACTCCTCCAGCTCCTCCATCTACCATCGTCAGCCGCCCGGGCCCTTCTCACCTGAAGCAGAAGCGATACTTCTCAACTCCAGGCACCTCCTTATTTTTCAGCCTTTACCCATGCGTTTCTTGCGTCTCCAACTAGATTCTAAGCTTCCAGAGAACAAGAAGCACATTCTCCACCCCCCAGCTTCCCCCTGTTGTCCCTCAGCCTGCGTGTATGTGGGTTAAATGTCCCTGCGCTGGGTGCTTCCCTGGCCCTCATGCCTCTCCAGTGTGGGTGCGGCTGCATCAGGTGTCCATGGTACCTGGCAGAGTGTGCCAGAGAGTCTACCGAGTGAATGAGAGTCTGCCAGTCAATAACCCATCATCTTGCTCAGTAAATAATTACAGTTGCCCACTGGCTTTTGAGACCCGTAACTGGAGCTGTTGGCTCCTTTGCCAGCTGATATTAGCAGCAGGGCCCTTCATGACAACCCCTTGTTTAAGGAGGAATAGGCAAGAGGTAGGGAAGTAAAGATTAACTGTGCTTTCCTGTCATTCTATTCATAGCCGCCAAAGCTGTTATGGTCTGGTAGCTGATAGCTTCCTTTCTCAAATGTTAGCTGGCAGAATGGGGAGGGAAAGGGGACTTCCGGTTGCCTTGCTAAATGGCCTCATTGGATACCTCAGTTGACTTAAAAAGTGCACACCATGAGAATTGTGAGTTAAGTTTTATTTGGAGCAAAATGAGGACAACAGCCCAGGATACAGCATTTCAGTAGCTCTGAGAAACTGCTCTGAAGAGGCAGGGCGGGGAAGGTCAGTATACATGTGATTTTGATGTAAATGCAATCAAGCACATAATTTTTGCAAAGTTTCTGCTAATCATGAGTAGCCGTCACCATGAAGGATCTTAGTGCTTTTTCTAGATACGAAGAGATACAAGAATTGGGCTCATAAAACCAGTTCCTGAAAGTAGCTATCTGAGGACCTGCTCTGCTGGTTTTTCCCACAGTGTCTCTTTTCTGCTCTCCATCCTGAACTCCTTTCAGGGGGTGTTGAAAATCAGCAACTGCAACAGAACATGATTTAATCCTTGTAAAGTTAAGTACTAACTTGTACTTGACACCTCTGTGCAATGGTTCCAGGTTTGTCTATATCAACTTGAGTCCCCGGACTCAGTCCTCAGAGCCTGCAGCAGGGATGGAAGGCTTTTCCTGTTAACTGCTGATCACCAGCAGGGAGAGCCCTAGGACTGCAGCTTCCTTAACTGTGGGAAAACGCTTTATAGAGTACAGTGAATTTTCAAAGCTGTTGAAGAGGGAGAGTTGTGAATAACTTGCCTTCTTGCTCAAAGTTCATTCGATTTTGTAATGTAAACTGAGTGATGACATCAGAAAGGTATTCAGGTCAAGAACTTGAATCAAGCAGTGAAGCTACAGAAGAAAAGAATCTGTAAATGGTGAGGACCGAAAGGGATTACTTACCTAGCGGAACTACTGGCATGCTGGTAGTTGTTTCTTGATCTGACGTCGGTTATAGCAGTGTGTTCAGTTTGTGAAAATCCATCAAGCTGTGTGTGACACATAGAATAGATACATGTTTCTGTATATGTATTACATTTCGATAAATGTTTTTAAAAACTTAAAATCTGTTTCTATATATATAACACAAGATATGTATCGGATTAGGGTAACTGTTCTTTTGACCCCTTAATTCTTAGCTTTATCTGAGTCACAAGACCCTTTGAAAAAGACCCCTGGTTAAGAACTTCTGTGGCAGTAAAACAGAGAAAAGGAGCCAAGGACACTGACTGTTCACAGAAGAAATACAAGTGAGAAACGTATGGAAAGATGCTCAGTTTTAATTTTCAAAAGATGAATGCTGGCTAAAAGTGCACGAAGATACCAATCTTCACCTCGCTAGTGGGCAACAAGCCCAGAGTTTGACAGCACATGTGGTGGGGTTGGAGGCAGGCAGTGGGCAGGAACAACAGGCTCTTTCAGATATTGCTGGCGAGATTGCAAAATGACAGCATTAAAGTGCCAAGTCTAGGAACCCACCCAGTAAGTGACATTTGTATATCTGTGCAATGACTTGTGTAAAAGGTTAGCTATTGCACCACTGGTTGTAAGAGCAAAAGCTCAGAAGCAACCCAGGTGTCCATCTGTACAGAACAGGGCACACAAACTGTGGTGTGCTGAGTACTAGGTAGCTGGAAACAGGACGCTCTCTGTGGACTTAAGAAAACACTCCAAGATATTGTCCGTAAAATGAAAGACAGGGAGAAGGAGGAAGGAAAGAAAAGAAGGGGAGAGAGGGAAGGAAGGAAGGAAGAAAAAATGCAAGTTCAGATTATTTATTTGTATTATTTCCGTCTGAGTAAAGAAACAGAAGAGGTAGAGGACAGCCAGAGAAGCAGGCCGAGAATGGGTCACGGGCAGCCAGACTTCGTTCTGTGGACCTTGTGGTCTGGTTTTGAATCCTGTCCCCTGTCTTCCCTACAGGTTACTTTAAACTAGCGAAAGGTATTCAGGTCAAGAACTTGAATCAAGCAGTGAAGCTACAGAAGAAAAGAATCTGTAAATGGTGAGGACCGAAAGGGATTACTTACCTAGCGGAACTACTGGCATGCTGGTAGTTGTTTCTTGATCTGACGTCGGTTATAGCAGTGTGTTCAGTTTGTGAAAATCCATCAAGCTGTGTGTGACACATAGAATAGATACATGTTTCTGTATATGTATTACATTTCGATAAATGTTTTTAAAAACTTAAAATCTGTTTCTATATATATAACACAAGATATGTATCGGATTAGGGTAACTGTTCTTTTGACCCCTTAATTCTTAGCTTTATCTGAGTCACAAGACCCTTTGAAAAAGACCCCTGGTTAAGAACTTCTGTGGCAGTAAAACAGAGAAAAGGAGCCAAGGACACTGACTGTTCACAGAAGAAATACAAGTGAGAAACGTATGGAAAGATGCTCAGTTTTAATTTTCAAAAGATGAATGCTGGCTAAAAGTGCACGAAGATACCAATCTTCACCTCGCTAGTGGGCAACAAGCCCAGAGTTTGACAGCACATGTGGTGGGGTTGGAGGCAGGCAGTGGGCAGGAACAACAGGCTCTTTCAGATATTGCTGGCGAGATTGCAAAATGACAGCATTAAAGTGCCAAGTCTAGGAACCCACCCAGTAAGTGACATTTGTATATCTGTGCAATGACTTGTGTAAAAGGTTAGCTATTGCACCACTGGTTGTAAGAGCAAAAGCTCAGAAGCAACCCAGGTGTCCATCTGTACAGAACAGGGCACACAAACTGTGGTGTGCTGAGTACTAGGTAGCTGGAAACAGGACGCTCTCTGTGGACTTAAGAAAACACTCCAAGATATTGTCCGTAAAATGAAAGACAGGGAGAAGGAGGAAGGAAAGAAAAGAAGGGGAGAGAGGGAAGGAAGGAAGGAAGAAAAAATGCAAGTTCAGATTATTTATTTGTATTATTTCCGTCTGAGTAAAGAAACAGAAGAGGTAGAGGACAGCCAGAGAAGCAGGCCCGAGAATGGGTCACGGGCAGCCAGACTTCGTTCTGTGGACCTTGTGGTCTGGTTTTTGAATCCTGTCCCCTGTCTTCCCTACAGGAAACAAGCGCAGCAGATAAAAGTCCAGCTCTGAAGCTGTTGAGCTAAGCCTCTAGGCTCTCATACTTATTCACCAATTTCACAATGGCTGGGTTCTTTTGTTCTGTTTTGTTTTTTCTAATTTGAATGAAGCTGTGTCTGGATAAGTGTCTTCAGCTTTTTCTGTGGACACATTTAAGCTGCTGTGTCAAGATTTCCTGGCTCAGCCTCGACTCTGGAGAATTCTTTCCTTGCCCAGCCTGCTCTCTAACCTAGTTTGCCCTCTCAAGTGTTGACATTTACCTATAATTCATGAGCATCTTATTCTGCTTGAGGAAAAAGAAAAAGGTTTCACTAAAAAAAAAAAAAAGTGCACCTTTTTCTTGATGTGTCCTCAGATGCCACTGGAGATCTTTTTCTCCGTCCTTTCCTCTTTGCCTGCCTCTGCAGCCATTCTCTTCCCCTCCCTCCTCCTTAGAGGCTCTTCCCTGCAGGACCAGCCCCCAGTGTCATTTCACTTTGGTGCCTGTCTCTCGTACCTTCTTGGGAAACACCATTTTTTTCTGTACATGTAAACACACAATTTGTCTTCTACCATATTAAAAAAAAAGAAGAAGAAGAAAACTTCCAAACCTACAAAGCCCCCCTTCTAGTTGGATTTCCCTTAAACACTGGTCCTTATCTCGTGACATTTGTATATCTGTGCAATGACTTGTGTAAAAGGTTAGCTATTGCACCACTGGTTGTAAGAGCAAAAGCTCAGAAGCAACCCAGGTGTCCATCTGTACAGAACAGGGCACACAAACTGTGGTGTGCTGAGTACTAGGTAGCTGGAAACAGGACGCTCTCTGTGGACTTAAGAAAACACTCCAAGATATTGTCCGTAAAATGAAAGACAGGGAGAAGGAGGAAGGAAAGAAAAGAAGGGGAGAGAGGGAAGGAAGGAAGGAAGAAAAAATGCAAGTT
Source organism: Tragulus kanchil (assembly GCA_022376925.1). Lineage (NCBI taxonomy): Eukaryota > Metazoa > Chordata > Mammalia > Artiodactyla > Tragulidae > Tragulus > Tragulus kanchil. The sequence continues at coordinate 22,883,324 of JAIOJX010000031.1, forward strand.
CAGATTATTTATTTGTATTATTTCCGTCTGAGTAAAGAAACAGAAGAGGTAGAGGACAGCCAGAGAAGCAGGCCCGAGAATGGGTCACGGGCAGCCAGACTTCGTTCTGTGGACCTTGTGGTCTGGTTTTTGAATCCTGTCCCCTGTCTTCCCTACAGGAAACAAGCGCAGCAGATAAAAGTCCAGCTCTGAAGCTGTTGAGCTAAGCCTCTAGGCTCTCATACTTATTCACCAATTTCACAATGGCTGGGTTCTTTTGTTCTGTTTTGTTTTTTCTAATTTGAATGAAGCTGTGTCTGGATAAGTGTCTTCAGCTTTTTCTGTGGACACATTTAAGCTGCTGTGTCAAGATTTCCTGGCTCAGCCTCGACTCTGGAGAATTCTTTCCTTGCCCAGCCTGCTCTCTAACCTAGTTTGCCCTCTCAAGTGTTGACATTTACCTATAATTCATGAGCATCTTATTCTGCTTGAGGAAAAAGAAAAAGGTTTCACTAAAAAAAAAAAAAAGTGCACCTTTTTCTTGATGTGTCCTCAGATGCCACTGGAGATCTTTTTCTCCGTCCTTTCCTCTTTGCCTGCCTCTGCAGCCATTCTCTTCCCCTCCCTCCTCCTTAGAGGCTCTTCCCTGCAGGACCAGCCCCCAGTGTCATTTCACTTTGGTGCCTGTCTCTCGTACCTTCTTGGGAAACACCATTTTTTTCTGTACATGTAAACACACAATTTGTCTTCTACCATATTAAAAAAAAAGAAGAAGAAGAAAACTTCCAAACCTACAAAGCCCCCCTTCTAGTTGGATTTCCCTTAAACACTGGTCCTTATCTCTCCTTTAGAACCACAGTGGCTCTTCTTTGATTCTCATTCTTCAAGCAGACTTATGTCCCCACTGAAGTGCTTCTGGACAAGGGCAGGAGGGGCTTCCTTGCTGCTGAATCTGGCGACCTCTTTCTCATTTCTTACCTTACTTGATTTCCGTGCACCATCCAACCCAGCACGTGGCCTCGTCCGTAACTCACTGGGAAGCCCATGTGTATTATACTTCAATAAAAACAGTAAAAGTAAAAAGAACTCTGAGCTCAACATTCCTAGTTTGTGTGTATGTGTGCTCAGTCACATCCAATTCTTTGGGACCCCATGAGCTGTAGCCCACCAAGCTCCGCTGCCCATGGAATTTTCCAGGCAAGGATACTGGAGGGGCTTGCCATTTCCTACTCCAGGGGATCTTCCTGATTCAGGGATCAAACCTGCCTCTCTTGTCTCCTGCATTGGCAGGCAGATTCTTTACCACTAGTACCACCTGGGAATGTACATAAAAGCGCTTTCTAGGTGGCAGTGGTGGTAAAGAACCTGCCTGCAAAAGCAGGAGATGTGAGTTCTATCCCTGGGTCAGGAAGATCCCCTGGAGGAGGGCATGGCAACCCACTCCAGTATTCCTGCCTGAAGATCCCATAAACAGAGGAGCCTGGCAGGCTACAGTTCACAGGGTCCCACAGAGTCGGATAGGACTGACTCAGCACTCAGGCATACACATAAAATGGTGTGTGTGTTTATCTAAGAATGATTATTTGCTTAGAGTATAATTTTACATATGAAACACCCAAATGAGAAGGTATGAACTGTTTAAAGTCTCCAGTAACACACTGATAAATTGCTTGAAGGAAATATTGCTCATTTACACACTCGGTCCTCCTCCCTACACTCTCTCCAGCCACGAGATGAGCTTGTTTAAGTCTGCCTGTTGTGGCTTCCCTTCTTCTATAAGGTCACTTTCATTTACCACATTTCACTGAGTTGGTAGGAGATGGTTCCCTGCCTGAGGTGCTTCCACATACATTGGGTTTTATAATGTTAATAAATTAACTGAGGTATCCCATAAACCCTGAATAGGGTTGTATGTCTGTGTTAACTTACTTCCTGTTAGGTCCATTTTCCCATGGGTGGAAAGAAAAGCTGTTAGAATTTCAGGTTCAACTTCCCCATCCTCTGCCTTCAGAATACTCAATTGCTCTTTCAAAGCATCTTCTCCCAGCAAACACCCACCCAGGAGCCACCTCTGAAAATCTTTTTAGCCCAGAGGCTTGTCTCACCACAGACCAGGGCTCCAGGACAAAATGTATCCCAGGCTGACCTTAGGGCCCCTGAACACCTGCCATGCACTCATCTGCCCAGAAGCCAGGGGGGAGAAAAAAATCCTCAGTCTCCTCTCTCAGCTGTGAAACCTGAGATCCACTCACTCCCATGCATCGCAGCACAGCCAGCCATTACTGGGCTTCTGCAGAGCCTGGGGTTGCTGGCATGGGCTCTGGTGCCATAGGGACACGCTCATCTTCCCTCTACTGTTGTTGCTGTCCCGTTGCTAAGTAATATCCGACTCTTTGCAGCCCCGAGGACTGCAGCATGCCAGGCTTCCCTGTCTTTCACTGTCTCCCAGAGTTTGCTCAGACTCATGTTCATTGAGTCAGTGATGCCATCCAAACATCTCAATCCTCTGTCATCCCCTTCTGCTCCTGCCCTCAAATCTTACCCAGCATCGGGGGCTTTTCCAATGAGTTGGCTCTTCGCATCAGGCAGCCAAAGTATTGGAGTTTCAGCTCCAGCATCAGTCTTTCCAATGCATATTCAGGGTTGATTACCTTTAGGATTGATTGATTTGATCTTCTTGTTGTCCAAGGGACCCTTAAGTGTCTTCTCTGGCATCATTATTAGAAAGCATCAGTTCTTCAGTGCTCAGCCTTCTTTATGGTTCAGCTCTCACATCTGTACATGATTACTGGGAAAACCACAGCTTTGACTGATTTGATCTCCAGAAGCAGTCCAGGCACTGCCCTCATTGAGCTTTCAAACTAGTAGAGACACAGGAAATTGTTTCATGCACCAGCAGTAGTTTGTATCTAGCCAAACTGCCTTCATGACTGATAGGCACAGTGGAAACCTGAATTATCTCATTCTTCTCACTTCCTGACCCAGCCTCCCTCCTATAAGCACTTAAAGGGGGCCCAACAAAAAAAAAACCAAAACCCTGAATAGGGTTGTATGTCTGTGTTAACTTACTTCCTGTTAGGTCCATTTTCCCATGGGTGGAAAGAAAAGCTGTTAGAATTTCAGGTTCAACTTCCCCATCCTCTGCCTTCAGAATACTCAATTGCTCTTTCAAAGCATCTTCTCCCAGCAAACACCCACCCAGGAGCCACCTCTGAAAATCTTTTTAGCCCAGAGGCTTGTCTCACCACAGACCAGGGCTCCAGGACAAAATGTATCCCAGGCTGACCTTAGGGCCCCTGAACACCTGCCATGCACTCATCTGCCCAGAAGCCAGGGGGGAGAAAAAAATCCTCAGTCTCCTCTCTCAGCTGTGAAACCTGAGATCCACTCACTCCCATGCATCGCAGCACAGCCAGCCATTACTGGGCTTCTGCAGAGCCTGGGGTTGCTGGCATGGGCTCTGGTGCCATAGGGACACGCTCATCTTCCCTCTACTGTTGTTGCTGTCCCGTTGCTAAGTAATATCCGACTCTTTGCAGCCCCGAGGACTGCAGCATGCCAGGCTTCCCTGTCTTTCACTGTCTCCCAGAGTTTGCTCAGACTCATGTTCATTGAGTCAGTGATGCCATCCAAACATCTCAATCCTCTGTCATCCCCTTCTGCTCCTGCCCTCAAATCTTACCCAGCATCGGGGGCTTTTCCAATGAGTTGGCTCTTCGCATCAGGCAGCCAAAGTATTGGAGTTTCAGCTCCAGCATCAGTCTTTCCAATGCATATTCAGGGTTGATTACCTTTAGGATTGATTGATTTGATCTTCTTGTTGTCCAAGGGACCCTTAAGTGTCTTCTCTGGCATCATTATTAGAAAGCATCAGTTCTTCAGTGCTCAGCCTTCTTTATGGTTCAGCTCTCACATCTGTACATGATTACTGGGAAAACCACAGCTTTGACTGATTTGATCTCCAGAAGCAGTCCAGGCACTGCCCTCATTGAGCTTTCAAACTAGTAGAGACACAGGAAATTGTTTCATGCACCAGCAGTAGTTTGTATCTAGCCAAACTGCCTTCATGACTGATAGGCACAGTGGAAACCTGAATTATCTCATTCTTCTCACTTCCTGACCCAGCCTCCCTCCTTTCTGGGCACCTGTCTGTTTCAGCTGCATGCAGAGGGCTCCCTCCGAGCTCACATCCAATCCAGAGGTTGCATCCAGGTGCCCCTGAACGAAGGCCTTTCAACTCCACTTGTTCTCTTCCAGGAACAGGAAGCTCCCTCTGCTCCACTCAGTCCCTTCCTGCTTTCCTTCTGTTGAACGGTAACCTCCATCCCTACGAATTCCTCTGATTGGTTCCAGAACCTCACAAAACAAGTCTGTCTTCTCCTCCCAACTGCAGATCTGAAGAGATTTTCTTCTCTGTTTAAAGAATACTTAATTTGTTTATGTGATTGCACCAGGTCTTAGTTGCAGCATGTGAACTCTAAACTGTGGCACTTGCGATCAAGTTCCCTGACCAGGGGTCGAACCTGGGCTCCCTGCATTGAGAGTGCAGAGTCTTAGCCACTGGACCACCATGGGAGTCTGTAAAGAGATGTTCTTCCAGTGAAGTAACAAATAGCACAATCTGGCCCTCAAGTCAATGCCCTGTGTCTGTGATGTCCCTGCAAGCCCCTGTTGAGTCATCAACCAGTGCACATGCCCAGACTTTCCATCTCAGTATAGGCAAACAGATGGCCACGGCATGGGGGCAGTGAGGCCCAGACCTTTGAGGACAGGCTATGCTGGTGGCACTAGGAAAGGTTCCGCAGCCTCCAGAGGGGGTGAGTGGGGATGGGAGAGAAGTTGGGCCAACCCTGATTGGAGGACTAAACTGCTGTCCTCCCGCAGAAAGCCTGTGAGCCTGAGAGCAGTGGCTCTCCTGCTCGTGTGTGTGCTCATCTCCTGGAGGTCTTGTCAAATTGTGGGGTTTGATCAGCAGGTCTAGAGTAGGGCCGGAGATTCCGCACGTCTTACAGGTGTCCAGTGATGTGCTGATATTTCAGACCGGACTTGACGTAGCAAAGCCCTAAGGCAGTGGACTCACAGCCTCCACTTTAAAAATACGGAAAGTTTGGCTTACCCCATATCTACTGAATCAGAATCTTCTGGTCCATTTATTCAGTAGGTCTCAACATGGACTGCACGTTAGAACCATTTGTGTGTGTTCATCACTCAGTGCCCAAACTGCCTTCATGACTGATAGGCACAGTGGAAATTTTCTCATTCTTCTCACTCCGACCATCTTTCTGGGCACCTGTCTGTTTCAGCTGCATGCAGAGGGCTCCCTCCGAGCTCACATCCAATCCAGAGGTTGCATCCAGGTGCCCCTGAACGAAGGCCTTTCAACTCCACTTGTTCTCTTCCAGGAACAGGAAGCTCCTCTGCTCCACTCAGTCCCTTCCTGCTTTCCTTCTGTTGAACGGTAACCTCCATCCCTACGAATTCCTCTGATTGGTTCCAGAACCTCACAAAACAAGTCTGTCTTCTCCTCCCAACTGCAGATCTGAAGAGATTTTCTTCTCTGTTTAAAGAATACTTAATTTGTTTATGTGATTGCACCAGGTCTTAGTTGCAGCATGTGAACTCTAAACTGTGGCACTTGCGATCAAGTTCCCTGACCAGGGGTCGAACCTGGGCTCCCTGCATTGAGAGTGCAGAGTCTTAGCCACTGGACCACCATGGGAGTCTGTAAAGAGATGTTCTTCCAGTGAAGTAACAAATAGCACAATCTGGCCCTCAAGTCAATGCCCTGTGTCTGTGATGTCCCTGCAAGCCCCTGTTGAGTCATCAACCAGTGCACATGCCCAGACTTTCCATCTCAGTATAGGCAAACAGATGGCCACGGCATGGGGCAGTGAGGCCCAGACCTTTGAGGACAGGCTATGCTGGTGGCACTAGGAAAGGTTCCGCAGCCTCCAGAGGGGGTGAGTGGGGATGGGAGAGAAGTTGGGCCAACCCTGATTGGAGGACTAAACTGCTGTCCTCCCGCAGAAAGCCTGTGAGCCTGAGAGCAGTGGCTCTCCTGCTCGTGTGTGTGCTCATCTCCTGGAGGTCTTGTCAAATTGTGGGGTTTGATCAGCAGGTCTAGAGTAGGGCCGGAGATTCCGCACGTCTTACAGGTGTCCAGTGATGTGCTGATATTTCAGACCGGACTTGACGTAGCAAAGCCCTAAGGCAGTGGACTCACAGCCTCCACTTTAAAAATACGGAAAGTTTGGCTTACCCCATATCTACTGAATCAGAATCTTCTGGTCCATTTATTCAGTAGGTCTCAACATGGACTGCACGTTAGAACCATTTGTGTGTGTTCATCACTCAGTGTGTCTGACTCTTTGTGACCCCATGAACTGTAGCTCACTAGGCTTCTCTGCTGATAGAATTCTCTAGGAAAGAATACTGGAGTGGGTTGCCGTTTCCTTCTTCAAGAATTGTTTGAAGAGTTTTTCAAAATGCTGATTCTAAGACTTCCCTGGAGGTCCAGTGGTTGAGACTTCATGCTTCCATTTCAGAGGGCATTTGTTCATTCTCTGGTTGGGAAACCAAGATTGCATCGGCTGTGTGGCAAAAAAAAAAAAAATGCTGATTCTGAGGACTGAGAATCTCATGATAGCCCTCCCTCCTTCCCTCCCTCATTCCTTCCCTTCCTTCCTCCCTTCCTTCCTCTCTCTTGTGGCTTTAGTTGGTAAAGCTCCCTCAGCCCAGTTAGACTGGGGACACGGGCAGTGTTTCTGAATCCTGGCTGCACATCAGACTCATCTGAGAGCTTCACAACAGGTCCATGTCAGGGCCTCTCCCTACAGACCAATCGAATGAGAATTCCTAAGGGTTGGAACCAAGAGATTAGCATTTCACAAAGTTTCCCAGACAATTCCAGGGTGCATCCTGGGATTCTCAGTGGAAGTAAAGGTTACCACATTTGCCCCCAAATATTCTGTTCAGGGGCTGGGATGAGGCCTAGGAGCCTGTATATTAACAAGTGATACTCGTGAGATGGCAAGTTTGGGAAAAGGTTAAGATAGAAAAATGATCCCTAGGTTGGAGTCAGGAAGACAGTGGTCCTGGCTATGTGACTTCTCACGGGTCAACCGGCCTCTAAGAGATACGTATCTCCATTGATAAACCAGAGGTGATGATAACTGCCTGAGGCAGGGATGGATAAGATCAGTGGACCAGTCCACAGGATAGAGTTGTTGAAAAGTGACTGCCACAGGTCCGGGACCTACATACTCAGCTCTGCGTTACATTTAAGTGGGGTGGCCACAGCATTCTGTCCAGTGGACTATGGACAGAGTAAGGGGTGCTCGCCGGTCTTCTGTTCTTTCTCTTCTCTATCTGCACATGAGCGATCAATGCCTTTGGCTATCAGTGCCTGGGTGATTTTTTTTAAGCTACAAAGGCACTACCTGCCTCTCCCCCCACCTGCTGCTAACTGGACTAATATGAGTGAAAAAACAAACTTACCGCATAAAGTCACTGCGACTTGGCAGTTTGGCTATTACAGTGGCTACCAGTGTTTTTCTGCTTTGGGGCTTCTCAGGTGGCTCAAATGGTAAAGAATCTGCCTGCGGGGCTTCCCTGGTGGTCCAGTGGATAAGGAGTCCGCCTTGCAGTGCAAGGGGCACAGGTTCAATCCCCGGTCCAGAAAGATCCCATGTGCCACGGAGCAGCTGGGCTGGTGTGTCCAATTGTGAGCCATTGCTCTAGAGCGCATGTGCCCAGAGCCGGTGCTCTGCAGCGAGAGAGGCCACTGCAATGGGAGGCCCACACATATCAAAGAATAAAGATGGATGAAAATAAATAAATAAAAAACCAATAAAAGGGGCCAAAATTTAAAAGAAAGAAGAATCTGCCTGCAGTGCAGGAGACCGGGGACTGATCCGTGGGTTGGAAAGGGCTACCCACTCCAATATTCTTGCCTGAGAATTCCATGGTTGGTTCATGAGTTCGCAAAGAGATGAACATGACTGAGCGACTTTCGCATGGGGTGCTATATTAACTAACACACGGCCTCTGCCTCCAGGATTATGGCAAAAATTAAATTATCAAAAGCAGAGGTTGCAAACTAACTACAGGAGAGTGGAGCTGTGGCTCACAAGTATGTTTTGTTATGCATCCCCTGGGTTTTTTTTAATCTATCAGAGAATTTTTAATTGAGCAATTTCACAAAAACACCTGCATTTCTAGGTTCTTGAAAACCCAGGATAACTGGCAACTGCATTTGCAGTCCTGAAGCGGGTAGGAAGCATCTGGCCCCATTGGGTGGGGCTCGTGGTCTAGGAGTCGCCACAGTCTCCACCCCACCCTGTGGGTTCATACCTGGGTGACTTCATAGCTACAGCATTCTTTTCGTCCTTGTAGCTTCCTGAGTCAGCGGCTCCTCGTCCAATTACTGTAGAAGCTAGATGCATTTGCTGTTAGGACTTTTCACAATGAATTCCTTCAGGTGACTTCTATTAATAACTCTTTCCAAGATGTATTGCTAAATGAAAAGTGCAGAGAACAAGCCAGTGTCGGTCTTATTACTTTGCCTCAAAAGGTGTTTTGTGCATAGTGAGTACACGATTAATATTAATGTTTGCTGAGATGAATAATATATATTTCAATGTGACGGCTCTGAGTCAGGCTCTCTGGACACATTCAGCTCAAAGACACAGACAGGGGCCCAGATTTTCCACACTGATCGAATTTTCTAAGATCTTATCTCCTGCATTCACAGGTTTTTGAGTTTTCCAAGACACACCATGTCTTCTGTAAACTTAAACTGTGAACAAGACATTTCAAGGAAGAAATAAAAATTTCATAAAAAAAGAATTTGCTCAACTTCTCTGGTGGTCCAGAAGCTAAGAATCTGCCTGCCTGTAAAACAAACGACATGTGTTTGATCCCTGGTCTGGGAAGATTCCACATGCCTTGGGCAATTAAACCCTTGTGCCACAACTACTGAAACCTGAAGCTCTAGAGCCCATGCTCTGCAACAAGAGACACCACCATAAGAAGAAGCCCTTGCATCACAGCTAGAGGGTAGCCCCCACTGGCTACAACTAGAGAAATCCCGAGCACAGAAACAAAGACCCAGTATAGCCAAAAATAAATTAATTAAAATGTTTAAAAAGACAGATTTTGCTGAACCAGTAAGGTGGATGGGGCAACTAGAACATAGTTCCAAGCTTCCTGACAACCAACACAAAAAGGAAACCCACAGGCCATAGAACTTTTGTTATCCGGTAGAAAAAAAGACCTTGGTTCCACCAGAGACATGCTTATTGATTTGGGGGATGATGGGTTCAGGGGTCCTTGATAGCATGACCTGGGTGGGCATTAGAGGGCAAACTGAGAAGCTAACTTTTCCGTAATGATAAATAAAATACAACAAGGTAAGCAAAGATGCATTAGGGAACTTTATGTAAAGTTCCGTTGATTTTGGGTCTCCCAGGAGGTCCTAGTGGTAAAAAACCTGCCAGTCCATGAAGGAGATGTAAGAGACTTGGGTTAGATCCCTGGGTTGGGAAGACCCCCTGGAGGAGGGCATCACAATCCACTCCAGTAGTCTTGCCCGGAGAATCCCACGGACAGAGGAGCCTGAAGGGCTATGGTCGGTAGGTCGCAAAGAGTCAGACAAGACTGAGGCGACTTGGCAGGCACACACCCGTGGGTGTTTAGGGTAAACACTGTGACAGCAAAGGCATTCCAGGGCTCCTCCAGTCATGCCTCAGTCCCCTGGGGCAAAGATGTGACCTTGGACCAATGACTTGATGCCTCTGAGCCTGCCCCCCCTCACCTGGAAAAATGATTACTGTGCAGCTGAAATGAGATAATGCATGTAGAGTGCTTGGGTTGGTAATGCTTGCTGTGCTGTTTATAATAATGTCACGTTATGACCTTACGGCTAAAAACCAGGAGCTGCTAAGCCCGGGTTTCTATCTCAGCTCCACCATTTGCTAGGTGACTTTGCCCATAGTCACCTAGACTCTCTGTGCCTTGGTTTCCTCCTCTGAGGATTACTGTGATGGTTAAATGAATGGGTGGTTGAAAAGTCGTTAGGACAGTCCCTGGACACACAGGAGTGCTAGGTAAGAGTTTGTTCAATAGACCATACTGTGTTTCCTTTTACCTTTAGAGGTCCTTCTGGAGAAAAGTTAGAAAATAGCAGCTTCAAAGAGAAACGAGCTATTTCCAGACACTAATTTATAAAAGGAATGGAGTCCTACAACAGCAGTTGTCCTATTTGCCTTTTAGAAGATTGAGAGGCAGAATGCATTTATAATAGTGGAATCTTCGGCAGGTGACTGGCCAGATTAGAGCTATTTAGGGGCATGGTCCACCTCCCTAAGGCTCCTCGCGCCCTTCCACTGAGCCTGACCGAGGACTGATGGCTTTTCTGGCACGGGCCAGGGGCGGGCCAAGGCGGGGAGGAGGAAGAGAGCTCCCGGGATCCCCTCGTCCCTCCCCCTCTCGCCCAGTGAGTAATGACATTCACGGGGAAGGGAGGGAGCGAGCGAGCGAGCCAGCGAAGGAGAGGGGCAGGCTCCGCGAGGCCATGTGATGCTGGGCGAGAGAGCCGCCGCCGCCGCCGGAGCCTCCTTCTTTCCTCCCTCTGATTTCGGGCCGTCATGGCGACCCCCAACAACCTGACCCCCACCAACTGCAGCTGGTGGCCCATCTCCGCGCTGGAGAGCGATGCGGCAAAGCCGGTGGAGGCCCCGGACGCACCCGACGCGGCCAGCCACGCCCATTGGCCCAGGGAAAGCCTGGTTCTGTACCACTGGACCCAGTCCTTCAGCTCGCAGAAGGTAGCCGGCGGGAGCTGGGAACCGATGCGCCCCGCGGCCGGGAGTCTTGAGGGAGGGGATGCGGGAGGGTTTAAGGATCTGAGGACCTGGTCAGGGACTGGAGGGTAGAATCTGGGACTTGGGGGCCTGGAGGACGGGGGACTCTGGACCGCCCTCCTGGGAGGTGACTGGCCTTGTCTCGGCCCCCAGGAGCACGGCCCCTAATTCTAGGCACATCCATTCTGCCTCTTTCCCTCCCAGAAAGACCCAGTTTGTTGGAGGGCTGAGAAGAGAGACAAAGGCAAGGGGAAGGGGGCACTGCTGGCAAGGCGGCCTGTTGGAGGGGGCGGCTGCTGTGGGGAGCGGGCGTGCTTCCTGGGTCCAGCCTCCAGCCCCGGTCCCATGGCAGGCCTGCCCTCCGCACGGCTGCCCTGATACCGTAGGCCTTCGGATCAAGGCTCCCCTGTCTCTCTGTCCGGCCGGTGGCTTCTTCTGATTGGGGTTTGAAGGGTCTGACCCTAGACCTCCCCTCATCCCCCGGAATCAAGATGAGAAGGAAAGAGTTAACCCATCTCTTCAAACCTCAGCTTGGCCCATAGGATCTGTGTTCTCTGCTCTTAAAGGTACAGACAACTGCACGGTTCCTTAGACTCAGGGGAGTTGGAAGGCCATTGGGAATTCAGGCTGGTGTTGAGTTAGCGGGGTTCCCACTTCCTGGGGATGAGGTCCTAGCACTGCGCCTCTAAGACCAGGGTGCCTCTAGGGGCGCAATCTCCAACCCCGGCTTGTCTTCTCTATGAGGCATAGATTCAGCACCATGGCCAGCTCCAAGGTCCTGCTGGAGCCTGCAGGTCAGCCCTTGCCTGACCCTGGCTTCTCCCTGGAAGATCCTTTTGTTCCAGTCACTCACTTTCCAGGTGGAAAAATAGATTGTTTATAGATAAATGGTCTTGGAACTAGTCTTTGGTTTGCTTTTTGGTTCAGGCTCAGTTTCATCATCTGGAAAATGGGATCATCATCATCATCATAATAGCTATTTCCTCTAATTGCAGTCCCTTTTTGGAGCTGCTGAGAGGGTTATTGAAAAGGCATTATAACTTACAGTTCTACACTTGTCGTTCAGTCGCTAAGTCGTGTTCCACACTGCCACCGGTCAACTTGAGCATACATTCTGCTTCGAGAGCATGGGGTCTCACCGCAGAGATTTTGATTCAGTAGAGCTGGAGTGGGGCCAAAGACGCTGCATTCTAATGGGCTGTCAGGTGATGCTGATGAAGCTGATTCCCCTTTGAGTCGTTCCAAGTTTAAAGTACAGAAGCGAGATAGTCCCCAGCAGGAGAGCCATCTTCCCCAGTAATTCACTGTGGGGTTGTTGACAGGTCATGTTGCCTCCCCCAAAGCCTCAGTGTTATAATCTGCAAACTGGAGCTAATGGCAGTGCCTTCTTCAGAGGGCTGTTGTGATGGTGAGATGAGATGATGCACAAAACGTGCTGAGCGCAGTGCCTGGCACGAGGTCAAGGCTCTGCTGGTGCTGGGTGCTGTGATATCACTGAAGTGTTAGGTAGAGGTGGGCATGGAGTTAACCAAGGCCATGCTGGGACTTGTCCATAAATTCTATGCATGCGTGCTGAATTCCTACTGCATGCCAGGCTCTACAAAGTTGCTGGGGGGTTGGGAATGAGTCAGACCTAATTCCCGATGCCAGGATCTCCTTCTCCTCAGAACCTCAGGAGCCAGGCCCCAGTGAGCAGCACTGGACAGACAGTAGAGGGCTGGCACCTCCCATCACCATTTCCTGAGGAAGTCCCCTGAACTGTTTATTCAGGATGAGCTCAGGGCTACGGTGCCCCTTAAGTCAGGGACGGGACCACCCACTGCAATCCCATTTGTGACCAAGCCTCTGACCAAGGCAGCCTCACACTCTCCTACCTGTCCAGCCAGGACTTTCTCCTTGCCCAGGTGCCTGTGGTGGGTTCTAGAGGCAATGTAGCCTGGCAGAAAGCATTGGGCTCTGCAGTCAGATGGTCCTGGCTTCTGATTTCATCTTGAGTGCTTCCTGGCTGTGTGACCTTGAACAAGTCACTTCCCCTCTCTGTGTCTCAACATCCTCATCTGGAAAAGGGGACCCTTACATCCAACCCTGCAGGATTTCTGGGAGATTGAGCAGACATGGATGCGTGTTAAGTGTCGGGCACACAGCAGGGGCTTAGCAGGTGCATTGCCTTCTTTCCCATCTGTCGTAAAGAGCCTTGCCTGTTTGTAGAGCAATTTCCAGAGGCCCCGGGCGCCTCCTAGACCTGGGGTCTCACCGCAGAGTTTTGTCAGTAGAGCTGGAGTGGGGCCAAAGACGCTGCATTCTAATGGGCTGTCAGGTGATGCTGATGAAGCTGATTCCCCTTTGAGTCGTTCCAAGTTTAAAGTACAGAAGCGAGATAGTCCCCAGCAGGAGAGCCATCTTCCCCAGTAATTCACTGTGGGGTTGTTGACAGGTCATGTTGCCTCCCCCAAAGCCTCAGTGTTATAATCTGCAAACTGGAGCTAATGGCAGTGCCTTCTTCAGAGGGCTGTTGTGATGGTGAGATGAGATGATGCACAAAACGTGCTGAGCGCAGTGCCTGGCACGAGGTCAAGGCTCTGCTGGTGCTGGGTGCTGTGATATCACTGAAGTGTTAGGTAGAGGTGGGCATGGAGTTAACCAAGGCCATGCTGGGACTTGTCCATAAATTCTATGCATGCGTGCTGAATTCCTACTGCATGCCAGGCTCTACAAAGTTGCTGGGGGGTTGGGAATGAGTCAGACCTAATTCCCGATGCCAGGATCTCCTTCTCCTCAGAACCTCAGGAGCCAGGCCCCAGTGAGCAGCACTGGACAGACAGTAGAGGGCTGGCACCTCCCATCACCATTTCCTGAGGAAGTCCCCTGAACTGTTTATTCAGGATGAGCTCAGGGCTACGGTGCCCCTTAAGTCAGGGACGGGACCACCCACTGCAATCCCATTTGTGACCAAGCCTCTGACCAAGGCAGCCTCACACTCTCCTACCTGTCCAGCCAGGACTTTCTCCTTGCCCAGGTGCCTGTGGTGGGTTCTAGAGGCAATGTAGCCTGGCAGAAAGCATTGGGCTCTGCAGTCAGATGGTCCTGGCTTCTGATTTCATCTTGAGTGCTTCCTGGCTGTGTGACCTTGAACAAGTCACTTCCCCTCTCTGTGTCTCAACATCCTCATCTGGAAAAGGGGACCCTTACATCCAACCCTGCAGGATTTCTGGGAGATTGAGCAGACATGGATGCGTGTTAAGTGTCGGGCACACAGCAGGGGCTTAGCAGGTGCATTGCCTTCTTTCCCATCTGTCGTAAAGAGCCTTGCCTGTTTGTAGAGCAATTTCCAGAGGGCCCTCCAGACATGGCAGGAGCGAACAAATGACCTCTACCTGCCACCGTTTTACTTTTCAGGTTGTTGCCCTGTCCCTGCAGCCCTTGGCATTTACTGCCTCCACCCCCACTTCCAGGAGGTCCACAGTGAGGACTGCACATCCCCCCACTCCTATGCTCCAAAGCTCCTCTGGGGAAAAGCCAGAGTCCTCAGAATGGCCTCAGGCCCTCCTGCAGGATCTAACCTTGCCTGGTCATGGAACCTCATCCGTCGGGGGGAAGCCTATGAACTTTTCTCAGAATAGGGCTTTTAATTAATTGGCATCAAATACATAAGAGCGTTAGAGTCGAAGGAAAGCCCGGCCTTCTGAAGTACAGCTATTGACATATTTTCCAAAATTTATTTACATTTATTACATAATAATGTGTGTTTCTGTATTAACCCATCGTGCCACACGCTCTAGTGGCAGGACTGATAACTACCGTAATGTTGACCTCGTGACAGGTGTAACCACAGAAACTGAAGTGATGACAATATCTGATTCCCGGTGGTGACAATATTGCAGGCACCACTCACACAACCAGGCTGTGTCGCCTACACTCATAATTGAAGAGAACGCGAAGTGTCAGCCTGAGATGACTGAAAATAAACCTGTAATTTTCCCATCTTAGTTCAAGGACTCCCTGACTTTATTCATAGACCCCTGGGTCTGGGAGTCTCCATGAAGAGCTCCTGGGCCTGGCCCCTTTACACCCCTCTCCTTCCGTCTCCCGCATCCATTCTGCTCCAGCCACGTTGGCTACCTCACCATTTTCAGCTTTCCCCCCACCCTGGGGCCTTTGCACTGGCTGTCCCCTCTTCCTCAGATCCTTGTTTGGACTGCTCCCTCCCTTTGTTCTTTGCTCACACCCGTCGCCTTCTCAGAGAGGCCTGTGCTGAGGGATCACCCCAGTTTTTTGGCTGCCCTGGGTATTTCCTATGGTGCGAGGGGCCTCTCTAGTTGTGGCCACCAGCTTCTCTCTTGGTGCAGAGTCCTGGTTCTACAGGGGGCGGGCTCAGCCATTTCCACAAGGCACTCTAGTTGCCACGTATGGGTTTAGCTGGTCCACGGTGTAGGGGATCTTAGTTCCCCAACCAAGGATTGAACCTGCATCCCCTGCATTTGGAAGTCAGATTCTTAACCACTAGACCACCAGAGAAGCCTCTGGATCACCCTATTTAAAATGCCCTGGGGCTTCCCTGGTGGTCCAGTGGGTAAAGACTCCACCTTGCAGTGCAAGGGGCGCCAGTTTGATCCCTGGGCTGGGAAGATCCCACGTGCCGCGGAGTGGCTGGACCAGTGTGTCCAACTACCGAGTCAGAACTCTGGAGCGCATGCGCCCAGAGCCAGTGCTCTGCAGTGAGAGAGGTCACTGGGAGGCCCACACAGACCAAAGATGGATGAAAATAAATAAATGAAAGCCCAATTTTTAAAAAGTGGCAAAAAAATTAAAAAAAAGAAAACTAAACTTAAAAAAAAATGCCCTGGCACCCCCAATTTCTTTTTAGTCTTTTTTCCAGTGAACTCAGTGTCTTTTGACACACCATCTCATTTCACCTGCTTGTCATCTGTCCACCCCACTAGAATGGCAGCTCTCCAAGGGCAGTTTCTTTGTTTTGTTCACTGCTGAGTGCTTAGGACAAGATTCGGCAGAGTGGGCATTCAATACCCAAGTGTTGAAAAGTGTAAGCCTTAAGATGTTACATAAAAGGGCATTTGATTCTGTAAGCCTAAAACCACTGTAAGAAATAAAGCTTATTAATGTTTTTAAAGGTATTTGAGACAAATAAACTAAGAGAGAGATTCCATGCATCTTTTACAAACACACACAGCACCCTAAGTGGCTGGACAGAGATGCTGACCCAGCCCATCACAATTTGCTCCTAAGTGAGGGCCTCCCTGGGTGAGAGGGGGACAGTGGCTGACCGTGACAACAAAGTGGGTGAATTTCAGACACCCACAGGGGAGACAGTGTGCCCAAAGATGGTGGACGTCTGGTTGCACTGAGCGGTGACCCTCAGTCAGACCCAGCCTCCGAGGGGCAGAGATGGCAGACGGCCTTGAAGACGGCGTGCCCTTCCCCCGGGCCCGGCTTCCTCCCACACCCTCCTCCCCTGCAGGACGGCACAGGGCTGTGGCCTGCAGCACAGCTAAAGGAGAAAGTCTCCTTGGCTGCTCGCCGGCCTGACCCTGAAGCATCTCCAAGCAGGACTGTTGTTTCTCTAAAGATAGCCCCTCCCCAGGCAGGAGCCCCACCAGACACCCTCGGTTCAAGGGCAGGGCCCGGGAGTGGCCCTGGGGCAGACTCCTGCCAGGAATGACTGCCAAACGTCTGGGCATGCCAAGGGCAAAGGCCTGGTTTAGCTTCTGTTTCCACCCATTCAGAGCTCCCAGCGTGCCCCAGAGGCTGCGTGGCCGGCCGAGTGGCTGGACCAGTGTGTCCAACTACCGAGTCAGAACTCTGGAGCGCATGCGCCCAGAGCCAGTGCTCTGCAGTGAGAGAGGTCACTGGGAGGCCCACACAGACCAAAGATGGATGAAAATAAATAAATGAAAGCCCAATTTTTAAAAAGTGGCAAAAAAATTAAAAAAAAGAAAACTAAACTTAAAAAAAAATGCCCTGGCACCCCCAATTTCTTTTTAGTCTTTTTTCCAGTGAACTCAGTGTCTTTTGACACACCATCTCATTTCACCTGCTTGTCATCTGTCCACCCCACTAGAATGGCAGCTCTCCAAGGGCAGTTTCTTTGTTTTGTTCACTGCTGAGTGCTTAGGACAAGATTCGGCAGAGTGGGCATTCAATACCCAAGTGTTGAAAAGTGTAAGCCTTAAGATGTTACATAAAAGGGCATTTGATTCTGTAAGCCTAAAACCACTGTAAGAAATAAAGCTTATTAATGTTTTTAAAGGTATTTGAGACAAATAAACTAAGAGAGAGATTCCATGCATCTTTTACAAACACACACAGCACCCTAAGTGGCTGGACAGAGATGCTGACCCAGCCCATCACAATTTGCTCCTAAGTGAGGGCCTCCCTGGGTGAGAGGGGGACAGTGGCTGACCGTGACAACAAAGTGGGTGAATTTCAGACACCCACAGGGGAGACAGTGTGCCCAAAGATGGTGGACGTCTGGTTGCACTGAGCGGTGACCCTCAGTCAGACCCAGCCTCCGAGGGGCAGAGATGGCAGACGGCCTTGAAGACGGCGTGCCCTTCCCCCGGGCCCGGCTTCCTCCCACACCCTCCTCCCCTGCAGGACGGCACAGGGCTGTGGCCTGCAGCACAGCTAAAGGAGAAAGTCTCCTTGGCTGCTCGCCGGCCTGACCCTGAAGCATCTCCAAGCAGGACTGTTGTTTCTCTAAAGATAGCCCCTCCCCAGGCAGGAGCCCCACCAGACACCCTCGGTTCAAGGGCAGGGCCCCGGGAGTGGGCCCTGGGAGCAGACTCCCTGCCAGGAATGACTGCCAAACGTCTGGGCATGCCAAGGGCAAAGGCCTGGTTTAGCTTCTGTTTCCACCCATTCAGAGCTCCCAGCGTGCCCCAGAGGCTGCGTGGCCGGCCGAGCCCTCCAGGGCAGGCAGGAGGGAAGTAGGCTGGTTTGGCTCCCGCAGAGCTCCAGCCTCCCGGCTCTGAGACTCCTCCAGGGCACAGGGCCCCCCAGGAGCTCAAAGATCCACATGCACGCTTTCCCTCATGCCCCCACATACCCAGCACACACGGGCACACCCCCACACTCATAGCCACGCTCACGCACGTGTGCTCACGTAAGACTCGAAGGCTCATGCTGATACGTGAGCTTATCCCACACCCACACTCGTGCACACACATGCACAGACATTTGCTCCCTTACACAGCTGCTCCTCAGACACAGGCACACACACTCAGACACACAGGCCTAATGAACGCCACCTCAGGCGCCCGGCCTGCCACAGCCCGTTCCGTTCCCACCCTCTGCCGAGGAGGGCAGAGCCCGCCCGCAGGACCTGAATGTAGCATCAGCTCACAGCAGGGCTACCAGACACGCTGAGAACACAGGGTCCAGCCCTTCATCTTACGAACAGTTAAAAGGAGGTTCAGAAGGGGCAGCAGTAGCTCTAAGGTCCACACAGCACTGCTGTGGGAGAGGCCGGCTGAGGACCCGAGTCCCCTGTCCCAGTCCCATCCACAGGGCCAGCTTTTGGCTACTGGAGCAAATAAATCCAGATGAGGGCTAGGGGCTCCAGGGCTGAGTACCTCTTCCTCCCCACAGTCCACCACACAGAAGGGGTTGTTCATGCTAGCTGTGAGAGTGGGATGTGAAGTTCTTTAAGACATCACTCAGGAGTGCAGGGCAGTTGTGTGTGTGTGTGTGTGTGTGTGTGTGTGTGTGTGTAATAACAGTGACACTGGACCCCGTGTATTAACCTCCCACGCTGGGACTTTATCTACATCATTCCACCTCAACCTTTTGCCAGCCTTGAAGGAGTAGATTACATCTTCATTTCACAGAAGCAAGAGATCAGAGAGGTCAAGTGGCTTGCCCAAAGTAACACAGCAAATAAGCAGCACTGGCTTCAAGTTCAGGTCTATCTGCCTCCAAACCCCAGCTTAATGCAAGGAGCCAAACACACGTTACCCCTACTGCATGCCAGGCACTGTTCCACAGGGACTGATTTATCCAGTCCTCACAACAACCCTCTGAGGGAATGACTCATGGGACCCCCACTGAACAGGTGAGGACACCGAGGCACACAGATATAGAGCTACTTGTAAAGCCAAGACATCCAGCCATTAAGTGCTACAGCTGGGATTTGAACTGGCACAGGCTGGCACCCAGCTCAAAGTTCTGATCATACACCATGTCATCTCTCCTGGGAGTCTAACTCTTGGCACCTGGAAAGGAGACTGGGGGACACCCAGGCTCGGGCGCTACCACCTAAGTAGGGATGGGGTCATCGATGCTTAACCAGAAGGGACCTTTCCCTCTCTCAGGACGCCTTCTCTTTCTCCTGGAGCTTACCTTTTGCTGGGGAGCCTTGGCCAGCCTTCTTTTGGAGTCTCCGTCCACAGGGAGAGCACAGCTGGACTAGGTGGTCATCAGCCACCTGCCAGCTCAGAACTGCTGGGCTGGATGAGGCACGGGCCTGGACGCAAGGCTCTCCACTGGCATCCACCAGCTCCCAGGCTTGTCTGGGAGCCTCTAGACCCTGGGGAAAGACTCAGGAGGGGGCAAGCCCAGGGCTCCCTGGAAGGAACCCCAGGGCAGAGAACACTAATCAGAGTCAGGAACCTTTGCTTCTAGTTTTAGGTCTACTGCTTAATAGGCTGTGTGGCTTTGGGTAAGTGAGTTGCCCTCTCTGGCCTCTTGTTTCACCAAGAAAAACAGTGAGATAGTCCCTGCTCTGCCCTGCTCTGGAGGCTGTTGTGAACATCCAACAACCAGATAGGAAGGTGTTCGGGGATAATAAAGAGCTAGGCTGATGTCGACAAATTCTTTCCGCCTCACTTTATTTCTCAAGTCATTTGAGTAATTTCGCTATTGATTATGATGATGATAAGAATTTCTGCAAATTTCCTGGCCAGAGTCACGTTTGGTGGCCAGGCTGAGAGTCCAATCCTGATAATGAGAAAGATGAATTAAGCGTTGTGTTGGTACTATTACTAATACTTTAAGTCTGTCAATAAGAAAACTCGACGCCCAGAACGTGTGAGAAATCCACCCAAACTCACACAGCGGAGCCAGAAATCCTATCCCGGGTGTGTCCAGCTGTGACACCCCGCCCCGGAACTGACAGGCAGCACTGCCCCTGGTGGCACGGGCCCCAGGGAGGCACCCACCCCCGTCTTGTACCCCAGGGGCCCAGGAATGGGTTCCAGCAACAGTGTCCCCTCTGGTGTGTGACCTCTGACCCCCCTCTCCGCACGCCCCGCCCCACCCGGGCAGAGTGCCCCCCTCTGTTGGCCCGCCTTCCCCGCTCTGACCCTGGCGCCTGCAGGTGCGGCTGGTGATCGCAGAGAAGGGCCTGGCGTGTGAGGAGCGGGACGTGAGTCTGCCACAGAGCGAGCACAAGGAGCCCTGGTTCATGCGGCTGAACCTGGGCGAGGAGGTGCCGGTGATCATCCACCGCGACAACATCATCAGCGACTACGACCAGATCATCGACTACGTGGAGCGCACGTTCACTGGAGGTACGGCGGCCGGGCAGGCCCAGACAGCGCCCTGGATGCTTGGGAACTATGCCCGCATCCTCCCCAGGCTTGGTTTCCCCGCCGCAAGGAACCAGGGGCTACCAGCAGGGCTCAGATACCCCCAGGATCCTCAGATCCTCGGGGACCCCTGCTTGGAGAGCTGAGGCTGTAGCCTCCTCCCGAGGAACTCTGGACTCACAGACTTGGCCACAGACCCTCCGGAGCCCCTCAGGCCTGAACAGAGCCCAGTCCTCCTTCTAAGTCACCACAGAGAGGACCCAGATCATCCAGTGAGGCCAGGGCTTGCGCATGCCCCAAAAGCCTGTAAGCATACCTAGGGTCAGAGACTCTCTGGGAACCCCACAGACATGAGCTCAGATACCGGAGAACCTTGCAGAGGTGAGCAGGGCGGGACACCCCAGAACCCCACAAAGTCCTCCCCAGCCCCGTCCCTGTCTCCTTCCCTCCCTCTGGCCCTGCTCAAGTTCAGGAGTTCAGTCCCCATAGTAGAGGCTGCACCTGCAGCTGAGAGATCAGGGCCCAGACACGCCATGTTTTAAAAGAATATGAACTAGTTGCCAGTGTTCAGAAACCAAGGAGAGTTCAGTTCCAAACATCCAGGATTCTAGCTTCTTGAACACTCGGCCAACGAGTAGGCCAGCCTAGACCCCACCTGGCAACAAGCCGGGGCAGGTGAGGAGCTGCCCCTCTCAGGACAGCTCAGCAGGGCTCCCTTGAGGAGAGGCAGGGCTCTAGGGTCCCTAGTCAGCCTGGGAGGGACATCATCTCAGGAATCAAAGAAAGGGGGTGGGCCCAAGACCTCTGGGTATTTCCTGGTTCCAGGATGCTGAGGTTGGGGATGGGGTGCCAGAGCTGGCCTCTCTGAATCAGGGGGACAGGAGAACCAAGGCAGGGCCTTCCACCTCACTGGCCAGCCTCCACTGTGCCCCGCAGAGCACGTGGTGGCGCTGATGCCCGAGGCGGGCAGCCCGCAGCACGCGCGGGTGCTGCAGTACCGGGAGCTGCTGGACGCGCTGCCCATGGACGCCTACACGCACGGCTGCATCCTGCACCCCGAACTCACCACCGACTCCATGATCCCCAAGTACGCCACGGCCGAGATCCGCAGTGAGTGCCAGGGTAGGGTGGGGGCTGCGGGACCCTGGGGTCATGCAGTCTTTGTCCACCTCCTCCCCTTAAACTGAATCTTCTCTCCTCCTCCCCTTCCTCCTGTTTCTGTGTCTCTTACTCTCTTCCTTTTATTTCTCCCCTTACTCCTTCTCTCCTCTTCCCCCATGGATATCTCTCTCCAACCTTGTGTCTGTTCAGTTCTCTACCTCTCACTCTGGGTCTCTCTCTGGCTTTGCATCTCAGTCACCCTGTTTTGAACTGAATGTGTCTCCGTTTCTGACAGTCTCTCTTTATTTCCTCCTCTCCTGCCTTCTCCTCTTGTTCTCCCGTCCCATACAGAGGCCATAGGGCTACCTGTCCCCCCAGAGGCTTGTCTGTCCATGAAACCTTGGACACCTCTTGAAAGGCATCCCAGCCCCAGACACGTAGGGTTGGCAGCCCGGGGCACTGAGTGACTTTAGGGCTGGCATCATCAAGGATGAATGCCCAGATATTGCAAGACCCCTGGTGAGGTCTCTGATCTCTGATTCAACCATCATCCATGTACTGTCCTAACTGCCAGCCTGAAGGTGCCCACAGCCTACTTTATTTATCCTTTCATTTTTTATTCCAAACCCATGATGGATTAAATCAGATCACCCATCAACAGGTGTTTACAGACTTTGGTAAAGGATCTATGCAGGACCATGGGGTCCTGTACACAGAGGAAGCATGATGGATCTAAGTAGATAATAGATGCTTGGTAAATGTTCACTTCCTCTCTCTAAAGGGAACGAGGCTCATGTCTCAAAGTGGGGCCAGTTGTGGAACTCGATTTCATCCTTTTAGAGTACCCTTGAATGAGACTGGGGACAGGAGAACCAAGGCAGGGCCTTCCACCTCACTGGCCAGCCTCCACTGTGCCCCGCAGAGCACGTGGTGGCGCTGATGCCCGAGGCGGGCAGCCCGCAGCACGCGCGGGTGCTGCAGTACCGGGAGCTGCTGGACGCGCTGCCCATGGACGCCTACACGCACGGCTGCATCCTGCACCCCGAACTCACCACCGACTCCATGATCCCCAAGTACGCCACGGCCGAGATCCGCAGTGAGTGCCAGGGTAGGGTGGGGGCTGCGGGACCCTGGGGTCATGCAGTCTTTGTCCACCTCCTCCCCTTAAACTGAATCTTCTCTCCTCCTCCCCTTCCTCCTGTTTCTGTGTCTCTTACTCTCTTCCTTTTATTTCTCCCCTTACTCCTTCTCTCCTCTTCCCCCATGGATATCTCTCTCCAACCTTGTGTCTGTTCAGTTCTCTACCTCTCACTCTGGGTCTCTCTCTGGCTTTGCATCTCAGTCACCCTGTTTTGAACTGAATGTGTCTCCGTTTCTGACAGTCTCTCTTTATTTCCTCCTCTCCTGCCTTCTCCTCTTGTTCTCCCGTCCCATACAGAGGCCATAGGGCTACCTGTCCCCCCAGAGGCTTGTCTGTCCATGAAACCTTGGACACCTCTTGAAAGGCATCCCAGCCCCAGACACGTAGGGTTGGCAGCCCGGGGCACTGAGTGACTTTAGGGCTGGCATCATCAAGGATGAATGCCCAGATATTGCAAGACCCCTGGTGAGGTCTCTGATCTCTGATTCAACCATCATCCATGTACTGTCCTAACTGCCAGCCTGAAGGTGCCCACAGCCTACTTTATTTATCCTTTCATTTTTTATTCCAAACCCATGATGGATTAAATCAGATCACCCATCAACAGGTGTTTACAGACTTTGGTAAAGGATCTATGCAGGACCATGGGGTCCTGTACACAGAGGAAGCATGATGGATCTAAGTAGATAATAGATGCTTGGTAAATGTTCACTTCCTCTCTCTAAAGGGAACGAGGCTCATGTCTCAAAGTGGGGCCAGTTGTGGAACTCGATTTCATCCTTTTAGAGTACCCTTGAATGAGACTGGGGATGTATCTATGTTGCCCTGCCTCCAGTGAGTCAACAACATTTATGAGGTCTTCTATGACCGAGGCCCTGGATAGGGGCTTAGGGACAGGAGGGGACTGTCATAGCTTCTACCCTCCCAGGGTCACAGTTTCCTGTAAGCAGAAAGACAAATGACCAGGCAGTTACAGTGCAGGACTAAGTGAATTTGAACATCCTCTCAGAAGAGCAGTCTGCCACTCTATATCAAATATTAAAAGGCCCACACTTTGGAGATTGTCTTACAATGAAGTATGTGCAAAGATATGCTTTGAAGCCTAGGGGCTAATAGCACGAAGCTGGAGATAACCTAGCTGTCTATGATTTGGGGAAATGAATGCATGAACGTGTGTGTGTGCTCGGTCGTGTCCAACTCTTTGTGATCCTATAGACTGTAGCCCGCCAGGCTCCTCTGTCCATGGGGTTTTCCAGGCAAGAATACTGGAGTGGGTTGCCATCGTCTCCTCCAGGGGATCTTCCTGACCCAGGAATTGAACCTGCATCTCCTGTGTCTCCTGCATTGGCAGGCAGATTATTTGCCCACTGAGCCATCGGGGAAATAACCTTGTTGTCCATAATTTGGGGGAATAGGTAAATAAATTCTGATACTTACAAACAATGGAAAGTTGTGCAGCTGTTAAGAAATAATAGGCATATGGAATGCTCTCTAAGACATATTAGTAAGGAGGAAGACAGTGAAGCATCTAATGTGCTGTCATTCACATATGTAAGAGAGGTCCAGTGGATACAGAAGTGCTTGCAAACACAAGGAGTGTTTCTGGAAGGATCCATGAGCAGATTGGGGGAGCAAGACTTAAGGGGCTGCAGATTGAGAGGAGAGAGATTTCCTTTTCTATGAACACTCTTAATATTTGAATTCTTCAGCAGGTATGCACATATAATCTGTTCAGAACTAATTGATTTAAATTGTTCTAATCTCGTACTAGTCAGTGTTATGATAAGAGGAACACAGAGGCTGAGGGCTGGAGAAGATACCCACCCCAGCCTCAAGTCGTGGAAGGCTTCTGGAAGGCAGCAATATCCAAGGATGACCAGGAATTGGAAAGCGAAAGGAAAAGGAGAATCCGTTGGGATTCAGGGGTCAGAGGGGGCATAGTGTGTCTGGGAAATTGAAGGACGTTTAATGAGGGTGAAGTGTATAGCCCAGTGGGGACAGGTGTGACCCAGGTGTGAATCTATGGACTCGGGCTGGCAGAATTGGAATTTTATCTGAAGAGCAGCGGAGAAACAGTGGTGGGAAGCGGCAGGATCAGATCTGCATTTTATAAAGATCGTTGGATGGAGAGAAGGGTGGGAGGGGCAGTTAAGGGGTCCTGGCTGTGTCTAGGGGAGCAATGATACTGGTCTGGCCTAGGTGGAAGGAGTCCCTAAGTGCTCCTGGAAGACGGAGGTACTCCCCCATCCTGTCCTGAATTGTTTGAAGGCACCTTGAGGGCACTTGGGGTGCAGAGAGGATTTCAAGGCTCCAGCCCAACTGAGGGAAAGAGGAGGGACCTCACAGAATGCAGAAGTCATACTGCAGTGACCTTCCCCCATCCCAATTAGTCGAATGTCTTTCCTTGGCCTGGTCTGCCCTCCTGGAGTCTAAAAAGAGCCACATGGGCAGCCCCGGGTGACTGACAAGAGAAGAAGATGCTGTACTTGACCTTCAAACTCATAAAACATCAATGAGACTGAATATAGCCCCACAGCTGAAAGATCTGGGGATGTGTTTGCCAGGATCAGGCCGGGAGATGGGGTGGTGGAACCTCCGAGGGCAGAAGCTGAACAATTGCAGTCACTCACTTATTTTCTCATTCTATTCATTCATTCATTCAGCAGTCACTAAGCTCCTGTTCTGTGCCAGGCCTATACTGGGTTTTAAGGGAACGGAGATGAATCAGATATATCCATTGCTCTCCAGAAACTCAGATTCTGGTGGGGAACACGCACATCCAGAGATAAGTACATTGGCATCAAAATCTCCACGTACTGCAGTACAGGTGACACACTGCATAAGTCCAGGGGCACTTTTCACAAAGACCACAGTGAAGACCACTGTCCCACTAACCTGAGCCGAAGGCAGGATGACATCTCATCCATCCCCATGTCCTGGCTGCAGGGTCTGCTGTTAGACCTGTTGATATCATTACTTCCTAGACTAGTGTTTCAGGCGGACCTATGCCAAGTTGTATGGGGGGAGGGAAAGGAAGATCACCAGGTGTCCGATGAATAGGACCTTTCCTGTTCTCTCCCCCAGGACATTTAGCCAACGCCACCACAGACCTCATGAAATTGGACCATGACGAAGAGCCCCAGCTCTCTGAGCCCTACCTTTCTAAACAGAAGAAGCTCATGGTGAGTCCCCCTAGACCTGCTCATTCCCATCTCCATCTTTTCCAAGGAATAAATAGAAGAACTGGGAGAAGCTGGAAATCCGCTGATGGCGTAAAATAGGAAAACCACTGTCTTGCTTTTCCAGTCCCGTATGCTCTGTCCTTTACAGGCTTTTTGACCTTGAGCAAGTCCCTGTGTCCCTGGAGCCTCCCTTTTTCATGTCTTAGGTTGTATCCCTAAGAGCAGAGCTTTGTACCAAGGTTCTTGGGTGAATGTGGTATGGAGGGGGTGCATTATGGAGACCCCAGTAAGGATCAGGTAGGAATGAAGATGGAGCCAAGGTCACCTGATCTGGAGCATACATGGCACCACGAAGTCACCTTGAACAAAGGGATAGACTTTCATACCCCTTATAGCCAGTCGTTGACCCAAGTATTTCCAAGAAACTCCTCATTGGGAAGCAGTTCTCTGGAGAAGGAGCAGCTATGAGCCACTGGGATCCAGCTTTCACACCCATGAAAGGGTTCCAGTCAGAACAGCTAAGCTCACCAGCCTGTTGTGGGCACCAGATGAGGATGCTTTTGTAATGATGGGGTGCCCTATACACTTGAGGGATTCTTTGGAGACTGGGTTTGCGGAAGGGGTTTGGGGACAAGACTCTTCCATCCCTGGTCATCTTTGCTCCCTTGAAGCCAAGTCAGCTCCTGTAGCTCCTGCATGTCCTGCCCCCAGGCCAAGATCTTGGAACATGATGACGTGAGCTACCTGAAGAAGATCCTAGGGGAGCTGGCGATGGTGCTGGACCAGATCGAGGCGGAGCTGGAGAAGAGGAAGCTGGAGAACGAGGGTGGGTGCCCGTTCTGGGGTAGGTGAGTGCTGGAGCCCATCCAGCCCACCCTGTCCATGTCTCAGCACCTTTTCCCCCAAAGGTCTCAGAGGACTAGCCAGGTGGTTAGGATCATGAGCCATGGGGTCAGAAGACTTAGGGTTACGTCCTAGCTTGGCCACTTGCAAGCTGAATGCCCCTGGGCCAGCTCCTTCACCTCCCTGGACCTCAGCTCCCTGTCTGTAAAGTGGGGATCATAGTAAGACCTACCTCAGAGAAGTGCAGAGATGTTGCATGAGATAATACGGATAGAATGCTTAGATCACCACTTAGCACACGGTAGGTATTTAATAAAGGTTAATGAGGGTGTTGTTGATGGTAGGGTGGTGGTGACCATTAGCTATTACATTATCTCACCTTTCCCCCTCTGAAGGGTATATTATGGCTCCTTTATGCTGTGGCTAGACATCTAGGCTCACGTGAACTCTCTGACCTTGACGCCTATTCTCGAGCACTTTTCTTCTCGGAACCCTGAGCAGGCCAGCTTCATTTCCACCTCCACATCTTTACTCCTGCACCTCTTCCGGGCTGGAGTACCCTCTCCATACCACTCGGCTCCTTTTTTCATTTATCCACCATCTGTGCCATTACCTTCTTCAAATTTTATTCTGGACCTTCCCATTTTGCTCTGTGTTAGGTGGTCTGTTAGTCTGGTGTCCTCAACAATGAAAATTTGTGAAAACCATGCAACATGCACTGTTATACTCACAGCTTCACACACACACACACACACACACACACACAGATGTCTGTGTATGTGGGAAAACTGTGGAGCACGATATTCTAAAATGTTTAGAGTGAGACAGATTCGAGTTAGGGTTCCAGCTTTTCTGCCTGTACTATGTGACTTTGACATGTTCCTTTCCCTACTGGGGCCTCAGTTGAGGCATATGGGATCTAGTTTCTGGACCAGGAATTGAACCCGGGCCCCTTGCATTGGGAGTTCAGAGTCTTAGCCACTGGACCACTGTGCAGGTCCCCGGCTGGTCTCATTTTGAACTCATGACCACTAGCCTTAGATGGCCTTCCTGTTACGCCAGGCCTCCCACCGCCTCCTCTTCAGATGATGACTCACTACCTCTCCTTTCTCCTCACCCCTCCAGCTGCTTCCCCCACATCCTCACTCTCTGCTGACCCCATAGTGACCCTCCTACAAGCCTCAGTGCCTGTGCAGACGCTGTATTTTATTGATTCTAAAAGGCATCCCTGTTGCATCTCATGTCAGTTGGAAGGTTTTCAGTAGTTGGCATCACTTGTTCTCTCTTGGGTGTATGTCTTACATTTGAAACTTGGAAAGCTTAGATTTCTTGAAAGACAGTGCCCCATACTCCCTCTTGTTATCAAGGATGAACTGTTCTTGAACTCGCTAAACCCAGACCCTTCCCTGGTGCGCTGGCATCCACCCACGCTCAGTCAGTCAAGGCTGCTACGGCAGTAATTCTCTCCATTCTCTCCTGTAGCCTCACTTCCCCTCTCGGCTCAATCATTCCCATCAGCAGGTTGGTTTCTTATTTCCAATTCATGCAAACACTCCTGACCCATCTCATGGTTTCGATGTGCCCTTCCCATTAAAGCAGAACTTTGGAAGGGTGACTTTTGCTCAGTGTCTCCATTTACCTTCCTCCCTTTCCGGCTGGAGTACCCTCTCATCCACTTTTCATTTATCCACCATCTGTGCCATTACCTTCTTCAAATTTTATTCTGGACCTTCCCATTTTGCTCTGTGTTAGGTGGTCTGTTAGTCTGGTGTCCTCAACAATGAAAATTTGTGAAAACCATGCAACATGCACTGTTATACTCACAGCTTCACACACACACACACACACACACACACACAGATGTCTGTGTATGTGGGAAAACTGTGGAGCACGATATTCTAAAATGTTTAGAGTGAGACAGATTCGAGTTAGGGTTCCAGCTTTTCTGCCTGTACTATGTGACTTTGACATGTTCCTTTCCCTACTGGGGCCTCAGTTGAGGCATATGGGATCTAGTTTCTGGACCAGGAATTGAACCCGGGCCCCTTGCATTGGGAGTTCAGAGTCTTAGCCACTGGACCACTGTGCAGGTCCCCGGCTGGTCTCATTTTGAACTCATGACCACTAGCCTTAGATGGCCTTCCTGTTACGCCAGGCCTCCCACCGCCTCCTCTTCAGATGATGACTCACTACCTCTCCTTTCTCCTCACCCCTCCAGCTGCTTCCCCCACATCCTCACTCTCTGCTGACCCCATAGTGACCCTCCTACAAGCCTCAGTGCCTGTGCAGACGCTGTATTTTATTGATTCTAAAAGGCATCCCTGTTGCATCTCATGTCAGTTGGAAGGTTTTCAGTAGTTGGCATCACTTGTTCTCTCTTGGGTGTATGTCTTACATTTGAAACTTGGAAAGCTTAGATTTCTTGAAAGACAGTGCCCCATACTCCCTCTTGTTATCAAGGATGAACTGTTCTTGAACTCGCTAAACCCAGACCCTTCCCTGGTGCGCTGGCATCCACCCACGCTCAGTCAGTCAAGGCTGCTACGGCAGTAATTCTCTCCATTCTCTCCTGTAGCCTCACTTCCCCTCTCGGCTCAATCATTCCCATCAGCAGGTTGGTTTCTTATTTCCAATTCATGCAAACACTCCTGACCCATCTCATGGTTTCGATGTGCCCTTCCCATTAAAGCAGAACTTTGGAAGGGTGACTTTTGCTCAGTGTCTCCATTTACCTTCCTCCCTTTCTCTCTTGGACTCCATCCAGCCAGGCTTCCCTTGTCAGAGTCTTCTCCAACTGTTCTTGCGAAGGTCACCAGTTCCCGAATGCAATCTCCAGTTCTCAGCTGCCCCTTTTGTGACCTCCCTGCAGCCTCTGAACCCAGCTGAGCCCTCTCTCCTTGGAGCATGTTCTTACCTTGGCTTCCAGGACTCCACCCTCTCCCAGCCGTCTCCCACCTCACAGGCTGCTCTTTCTCATACTCCCTCGCTGGCTGCTGCTTCTTGTCCAGAATCTAAATCGTGAGGCCCCCAAGCTCAGTCCTTGGTCCTGTTCTCCACTGTCTCCTCTCATGCCCCCAATGATGCCACACACCTGTACCCCTCTATGCAGACACATCAGTCTCTCCTCACAAGTCTCATGAGCGTCTGGAAAGTTCCATATTCAAGAACAAACTTCTGATCTGAGCCTTCATTACACTTTAGCTCCTCCTTTCATGAGAAGATTCCCATGTGGGATCTTTAATTGTGGCAAGTAAACTCTTAGTTGCAGCATGGGGGATCTAGTTTCCTGACAAGGGGTCGAACCCGGGCCCCCTGTCTTGGGAACACAGAGTTTCTTAGCCACTGGACCACCAGGGAAGTCCCATGGCAAATGATACTCTTAATGCGATAGTTTCTTTTTTCATTTGTCACTGATGAAGTCAATATTTAGTGCACCAGGCACTTAAGTGCATAGAATATAGCTGTGAACAAAACAGATTGGATTCCTGCCCTCATGGAGTTTCTGTTCTAGTGAAGGGTGATGGGCAGTAAACAAAATGAGCTTGTACCATATATGGTGGAATAATGGGGATGAGTCATATGGAGGAAACAAAGCAGGGGAGAAGGATAGTGATTGCTGGGACTGAGGTTTTCATGTGAACTAGATGGTCAGTGAAGCCCCCTGGAAAGAGTCAAGACCTGAAGGAGGCAGAGGAGTAAGTTCTGTAGCCCTGAAGGGGAAGTGTTCCAGGCAGAGGGAACAGCAAGTGCAAAGGCCCTGGGGTGGGAACAGGTGTCTCCATTTGAATTCCCTTCCCATTAAAGCAGAACTTTGGAAGGGTGACTTTTGCTCAGTGTCTCCATTTACCTTCCTCCCTTTCTCTCTTGGACTCCATCCAGCCAGGCTTCCCTTGTCAGAGTCTTCTCCAACTGTTCTTGCGAAGGTCACCAGTTCCCGAATGCAATCTCCAGTTCTCAGCTGCCCCTTTTGTGACCTCCCTGCAGCCTCTGAACCCAGCTGAGCCCTCTCTCCTTGGAGCATGTTCTTACCTTGGCTTCCAGGACTCCACCCTCTCCCAGCCGTCTCCCACCTCACAGGCTGCTCTTTCTCATACTCCCTCGCTGGCTGCTGCTTCTTGTCCAGAATCTAAATCGTGAGGCCCCCAAGCTCAGTCCTTGGTCCTGTTCTCCACTGTCTCCTCTCATGCCCCCAATGATGCCACACACCTGTACCCCTCTATGCAGACACATCAGTCTCTCCTCACAAGTCTCATGAGCGTCTGGAAAGTTCCATATTCAAGAACAAACTTCTGATCTGAGCCTTCATTACACTTTAGCTCCTCCTTTCATGAGAAGATTCCCATGTGGGATCTTTAATTGTGGCAAGTAAACTCTTAGTTGCAGCATGGGGGATCTAGTTTCCTGACAAGGGGTCGAACCCGGGCCCCCTGTCTTGGGAACACAGAGTTTCTTAGCCACTGGACCACCAGGGAAGTCCCATGGCAAATGATACTCTTAATGCGATAGTTTCTTTTTTCATTTGTCACTGATGAAGTCAATATTTAGTGCACCAGGCACTTAAGTGCATAGAATATAGCTGTGAACAAAACAGATTGGATTCCTGCCCTCATGGAGTTTCTGTTCTAGTGAAGGGTGATGGGCAGTAAACAAAATGAGCTTGTACCATATATGGTGGAATAATGGGGATGAGTCATATGGAGGAAACAAAGCAGGGGAGAAGGATAGTGATTGCTGGGACTGAGGTTTTCATGTGAACTAGATGGTCAGTGAAGCCCCCTGGAAAGAGTCAAGACCTGAAGGAGGCAGAGGAGTAAGTTCTGTAGCCCTGAAGGGGAAGTGTTCCAGGCAGAGGGAACAGCAAGTGCAAAGGCCCTGGGGTGGGAACAGGCCTGGAATGAGGAACTGCAAGGAGGCCAGTGTGGCAGAAGAAGAGAGTGGCAAGAGGGAGCAGAATCCTGGGTCTGAGAGGTACCTGGGGGCCAGATCACGTTAGACCTCCAGGCCATGGAAAGGGCTTCAGCTTTTTTTTTTTTTTTTTTAAAGTAGTTTTCTTTATTTATTTATGACTGGGATGGCTTTTCATGGCTGCACAGGTTTTCTCTAGTTGCGGTGAGAGGGTGCTTATTGTAGTAGCCTCTCTTGTTGCAGAGCACGGGCTCTAGGGCGTGCAGGCTTCAGTGGTTGTGGCATATGGGCTCCGTCGTGACAGTTTCCCCGCTCTAGAGCGCAGCCCCAGTAGTTGTGGAACACGGGCTTAGTTGCTCTGCAGTATGTGGGATCTTCCTGGATTAGGGATCGGATCTGTGTCCCCAGCACTGGCAGGCAGATTTTTTTACCACTGAGCCACCAGAGAAGCCTGGGGCTTCCGCTCTTACTCTGACCGCAACAGGGAGTCATTAGAGGGCTTTGATGAGAGAGAAGGAGATGATCTGACTTAAGATTTAGCAGGATTCTCTGACTGACTATGCTCGGAATAGACTCCAGCGTGCCAAAGGCAGAAGACAAGGGTTGATAGGACCCAGGACGGTAACAGTGGAGGTAACGTTCAACTTGGGATGGTTTTTGAAAGTAAAGTGTATATGGGTGTGAAACAAACAGGAGAATTCTACATGGCAGAGGCTTTGGGCCTGAATGGCTGGAAGGAGGGAGGTGCCATTACTGACGTGGGGCTGAGTGTGGTGGATTTGGGGTGATGATCAGGAATTCAGTGTTGAACTTGTTGAGCTTGAAATGCCCAGTGCACAGGCAAGTGGAGCTGGAAAATGGGCAGTGGGGTATGTGAGTCCAGAGTTTACATACATACACTTGCCTTTAATAAGTCAGTTAACTTAAAGAAAAGAATAATAGAGGAGGTATATGCCTATAGCAAAAATCGTGGAAGATCTACGGGAGTGGGTGAACTTGGGGAAGCACTGTGGCCAGCAGACAGAAGGCAGAGACGTAAGTAAGGAGAGAGGAGGGAATTATGGGGGAGAAAAGTGGATCCTGCCCTGCCCTGTCTCTTCTGCCTTCCACTCTAGGGAAGAAATGTGAGCTGTGGCTCTGCGGCTGTGCCTTCACCCTCGCAGATGTCCTCCTGGGAGCCACCCTGCACCGCCTCAAATTCCTGGGACTGTCCAAGAAATACTGGGAAGATGGCAGCCGGCCCAACCTGCAGTCCTTCTTTGAGAGGGTCCAGAAACGCTTTGCCTTCCGGAAAGTTCTGGGTGACATCCACACCACTCTGCTGTCAGCAGTCATCCCCAACGCGTTCCGGCTGGTCAAGCGGAAACCCCCGTCTTTCTTTGGCGCATCCTTCCTCATGGGCTCCCTGGGCGGGATGGGCTACTTTGCCTACTGGTACCTCAAGAAAAAATACATCTAAAGCCAGGCCCCGGGCTTGGTGCCTGACCGTCGGTGTCTTTGTGCTGTGTGATTCCCAACGAGCTCTCGGTTACGCACCGTCTCGTCTCACGAACACTTGGACAGCCCCCTCCCACCCCTTGTTTGGAGTAATTCTATCGTCAGTGTGAAAACATTCCATAGTTTAGGAGTAGATATTGCCAATGCTGTGAGTTGAGGCCACGGCTCTACAAAAAGAGAAACGGAGTGAGTGGGAAAGAGAGAGAGAAACAAAAACACAAATGCCTTTTTTTGTTTGGATTCAAGGTTTCAAGATGGAACTGTGGGACTAGCTGGGATCTGAGGTGAGTCCTAGGCCATTTCATTCACCAGGGCCCAGATTCTGGGAGGTGCTGGGGGCTCAGAGGGCCTGATCCCTCACCTCCCCTTCCCTCTTGCCCAGGGAACTCTTTCACAGGACAAAGCCAACATCACGACTCAGCACTTCTCAGCGGTACTTCCGGGTGGGGCTGGAGACGCAGAGACCCCATGGGAGGCCCCTGAAGATCCGCAGGGCCTTCACTCCTCTCCTGGACTTGAACTGAGATGGCACCAGCTCAAGCCAAGGCAGCGACATCCAACCAGAGGCAGCAGCATCTGGACTGATGCCATGAGCATACCCTCCCTAGCCCACTCGATCTGGCCGCCGTGCTTGGTTTGGCGCTCGGCTAGAAGTCCCTGAAGGCAGTGTCCATCCTATCCTCCTCTTCCCACCTGGAGTTGAGTTTTCTCACCATATGAGGTGGACATTCAGTAAAAGCCACGTTGACCTTCTCTTGGAAGTTCAGCCTTGGCTGAGTGTCGGGTCTGGAGGTGAATGGCCCTCAGGTCCCTCCTCCTGCCTCTGTCAAAGCCATCTCCATCAATGCCTGCCTGCCCCGTCCCTCTTGGGGCTTCCCCAGCACTCCGCCATGCCACACAGGGGGATCTCGGCATCCACGCCGCCTGCCCTGGCGGCGCCTCACTTCCCTGTGCCTTTTGCATGTTGGGAAAGGGTCTGGGTGTCACTGCCACTCATGCTTAGAAACCACTGAAAGCCCCCAATAAAGCATCCAGGAGGAGCAGCTGCTTTTATTTCTACGCCTGTGCTCTCATTTCTAGAGGCTGGGGTTAGTAGGGGCAAGGACGCAATGTCCAGATTCTGTGGATCTGACTCTCCCACTTCTCTAATTTTGACCGTTTCACATCCATAAAGAAGGAAGACATAGTGATAGCTTTGGAGGAGCCCAGGTTTTGTCTGATAAGAAAGAAGAGAGAGGATATTAGAGCACAAGTCCAGTATTTTTAGGCCCAGCCGTAGATGAAGGTGACATAACTTCCACCCATCATTCAGGGGTAAGAATTTACTGGACCTTGCCCAGCTGCAAAGGAGGCTGGGAAATGGAGTCCCTGAGTGGACAGCCTATTGCACAGGAAGGAAAGAACGGATCATAGGATTAAGTGGAAGAGAAGAGGCACAGGCCAACTGCTGGGAGAACCCTAGACTCCAAGACACTGTGAGCTCCCACCTGCCTGTTCTACATAGGTGGAAACGGAGTCCTTGGATGGACTCATGTCTGGTTTGGTCAGGAGCCCACCATGAGCCAGCTAGGGCCAAGTGCCCTTCTCTGGTCTCATTCTGTGTTGGAATGTCATGGAAAGCAGCCCAGGTGTGGACAAGAATCAACACACAAATGATTACTCTGAATCCATTCATTGCTGAGCTTTCTACGAGGTGCCATGGAGGCATGCAGAGATGGAGAGGAGGTTGGGCTGTCGGAGTTCAGGCTGGCTGGGAGGACAGACGCCACCATCACACCCAGGACTGTGGTGATGGGCTCCCCCTGTGTTTACACTGTGGGGAAGGTCTCTCCTGCATTCACAGAGAGATGCCCGTTGGGCAGGACAGCAAGGGCTGCGGAAGGTCGTATCTTCTTCAGTTCACGGGCTGCTCACTGCCAAAGTCACAGAAGCTACTGCCCAGGTCATGTCAGCATGTTTCCAAAGACCTGTTTGGTTCTTTTCTAGCAACCTTGGCCCACACTGCCTAAAACCCTTAGCTTTCTCATCTCTAAATGGAACTGATATAAGAGCTGGCACCATTTGAGTCCTAACTAGGTACTAGGAAATTCACATAAATTATTTATAACTATGCAAAGCATATATTATATATATATATGTATATATATAATATATATTTGGCTGTACCAGGTCTTAATTGTGGCATGCAAGGTCCTCAGTCTTCTTGCAGCATGCAGGATCTTTTGTTGTAGCATGGGATCTAGTTCGGGGAGCAGGGCTTGAACCTGAGCTCCCTTCATGGGGAGCACGGAGTCTCAGCCACTGGACCACCAGAGAAGTCCCAAGCATAGTTTTTCACATTTCGCTGATGAGGAAACAGAAGCTCCACCCAGAGAGTTAGCACCCTAGATACAAGTGGTAGATTGGATTATTGGGTTCGCTAATAAGTTTATGGGCTTCCCTGGTGGCTTAGGGGTAAAGAACACCCCTGCCAATGCAGGAGACACAGGTTTGATCCCTGGGTCAGGAAGATCCCCTGGAGAAGGAAATAGCAACCCACCCAGTATGCTTGCCTAGGAAATCCCATGGACAGAGAAGCCTGGCAGGTTACAGTTCTTGGGGTGGCAAAAGAGTCTTAGTGGGCTTCCCTGGTGGTCCAGTGGGTAAGGACACCGCCTTGCAATGCAAGGGGCGCCGGTTCGATCCCTGGCCTGGGAAGATCCCATGTGCTGCGGAGCGGCTGGACCGATGTGTCCAACTACCGAGCCGGAGCTCTGGAGCGCATGCACCCAGAGCCGGTGCTCTGTGACAATAGAGGCCACTGCAATGGGAGGCCCGCACGGGCCAAAGAACAAAGATGGATGAAAATAGAGAAATGGAAGACCAATAGAAGTGGCCCGCCTGCTTTCCTCCCTCCCCAACCCGCTCCCCTGGCCAAAAAAGATAACGCCTCCTGTGGAAGTGCTCTCATTAAAAAAAAAAAAAAAGAGCCTTAATGGCTAAACAGCAGATAGGCTTACACATCCACAACCCTTGCCATGTAATTTTTTTTGTCACGTGATTTTGTAGCACCTCCCACAGTGGGTGGAGCTTACTTCCTGCCCCATCAGAGAACTGTCCCTGTGGCCAGTGGACTGTTAGGGGAAGGATAGGATGAGAACAAAGGCTTTAAATATGTCACATGGGTACCTTAGTATTCATCATGAAAACAACAGGCCCCTGGTATTATACATATTTTTAAATTAATTAATTAATTAATTAATCTTCTGTATTAGACTGCACTGGGTCTTGTGTCCCACCTTTCTCCAGTTGTGGCGGGTGAGGGCTACTCTCTAGTTGTGGTGTGTGGGCTTCTCAATGCAATGACTCCTCTTGTTTCAGAGCACAGGCTGTACGGTGTCTGGGCGCAGTAGCTGTGGTACAGTGGCCCCACGGCATGCGGAATCTTCCTGGACCAAGGATCAGACGGGTGTCCCCTGCCTTGGCAGGCGGATTCTTAACCACCGGATCACCCGGGTAGTCTGGCTCCAGGTATTATAATTGCTGCCCTTTTCTGCTGGGCCTTAGAATGAAAGTAGAACAGCCCACGACAAATGTTAGTTGTTACTAATTTTAGTCAGTGCCTCGTCTAAAATAGTTAGGTGAATGCACTGGGCCTTCGTTGCAACACGAGGGATCTTCGATCTGCACTGTGGCCTGCAGACTCTTTACCTGCAACATGCAAACTCTTAGCTATGGCGTGTGGGATCTCATTCCCTGACCAGGGATTGAGCCAGGCCCCCTGTAATGGGAGCGCAGAGTCTTAGCCACTGGACCCCCAGGGAAGTTCCAGTAATGCATTTTAAAAATTGTATTAAAGACACCAAGCCATTCAGGTGACTGAGAACATGTAGAAGATATCAAAGACCAGTGATGGAGAAAGAATCATCCCTATTTCATAGATGAGTAACAAGCCCAGAGAGGTTAAGTGATTTGCCTAAGATCACACAGCTGAGGCACTGAAAGGCAGGATTTGAAGACAGTGTGCTTGCTCTAGTTCAAGACTTCTACTAGCTCCAGGTAAGAGTCAGTTTAAGCCCCCATCTGTTCAACCCTGCATCCCTCCCCAGCAGCAAGGAAGCCCCTGGTAGATGCTCAGGAGATGCAAATAGAAGGCAAGAAGGCGTGAGAATATGTAAAATAGATAGCTAGTGGGAAATCGCTGTATCACAAAGGGAGCTCAGCCCGGTACTTTGTAACAACCAAGAGGGGTGGGATGGAATTAGGGGTGGGAGGGAGGTTCAGGAGGAAGGGGATCTATGTCTCCGTGGGTGTGTATTCCGTGCTCTGTCGTGTCCGTCTCTTTGCGACCTTATGGACTGCAGCCCAGCGGCTCCTCTGTTCACGGGATTTTCCAGGCAAGAAGATTGGAGTGGGTTGCCATTTCCTACTCCAGGGGGTTCGTCATGGCTGGTTCACATTGTTGTATGGCAGAAACCTATAGAGTATTGTAAGGCAATTATCCTTCAATTAAAACTTTTTCTTAAAGCTACTCTCAGAGACTATCACACTTTTTTGGGGGGGGAGGCGCTTCTATTGATCTTTCATTTATTTATTTTCATCCATCTCTGTTCTTTGGTCTGCATGGCCCTCCCATCGCAGTGGCCCCTCTCACTGCAGAGCACCGGCTCTGGGTGCATGTGCTCCAGAGCTCTGGCTTGGCAGTTGAACACATCAGTCCAGCTGCTCCGCAGCACGTAGGATCTTCCCAGGCCAGGACTTGAACCGGCGCCCCTTGCCCTGCCAGGCGGTGTCCTTACCCACTGGACCCCAGGAAGTTCCAGAATGCATTTTAAAATTGTATTAAAGACACCAAGCCATTCAGGTGACTGAGAACATGTAGAAGATATCAAAGACCAGTGATGGAGAAAGAATCATCCCTATTTCATAGATGAGTAACAAGCCCAGAGAGGTTAAGTGATTTGCCTAAGATCACACAGCTGAGGCACTGAAAGGCAGGATTTGAAGACAGTGTGCTTGCTCTAGTTCAAGACTTCTACTAGCTCCAGGTAAGAGTCAGTTTAAGCCCCCATCTGTTCAACCCTGCATCCCTCCCCAGCAGCAAGGAAGCCCCTGGTAGATGCTCAGGAGATGCAAATAGAAGGCAAGAAGGCGTGAGAATATGTAAAATAGATAGCTAGTGGGAAATCGCTGTATCACAAAGGGAGCTCAGCCCGGTACTTTGTAACAACCAAGAGGGGTGGGATGGAATTAGGGGTGGGAGGGAGGTTCAGGAGGAAGGGGATCTATGTCTCCGTGGGTGTGTATTCCGTGCTCTGTCGTGTCCGTCTCTTTGCGACCTTATGGACTGCAGCCCAGCGGCTCCTCTGTTCACGGGATTTTCCAGGCAAGAAGATTGGAGTGGGTTGCCATTTCCTACTCCAGGGGGTTCGTCATGGCTGGTTCACATTGTTGTATGGCAGAAACCTATAGAGTATTGTAAGGCAATTATCCTTCAATTAAAACTTTTTCTTAAAGCTACTCTCAGAGACTATCACACTTTTTTGGGGGGGGAGGCGCTTCTATTGATCTTTCATTTATTTATTTTCATCCATCTCTGTTCTTTGGTCTGCATGGCCCTCCCATCGCAGTGGCCCCTCTCACTGCAGAGCACCGGCTCTGGGTGCATGTGCTCCAGAGCTCTGGCTTGGCAGTTGAACACATCAGTCCAGCTGCTCCGCAGCACGTAGGATCTTCCCAGGCCAGGGATCGAACCAGCGCCCCTTGCCCTGCCAGGCGGTGTCCTTACCCACTGGACCACCAGGGAAACCCCCAATTAAAACTTTCTTAAAAAAACAAGGCATGAGGAGAGTGGAGCTGGGAAAGGTTGACAAGTACACGCTCAGGTATGGTCTTAAAACCCTTGCTCTAGAAATTAAGATGATAATCAGGGGTGGCTCTCACGCTACCCCGCCTACACACCTCCTAGGCACTCAGATGCCTCAGACACACAGCCTGGGGAGCCACGCCTTGGCAGAGAAGACAGGGGAAGTGAGAGGCTCCCAGGCAGGCCCTCGAATAAGCAGCCTGGAAACCAGAGTCAGGCAGCCCTTTCCTTACCTCCTCGGAGACAGCATTCACACACCTACTTTACCTTGGCCCGAAGGACCCCACACATGCATGGATGCCCTTTCCCTTCAGCTCTCCTGGGAAACACCTCTCTCACTCTCCCCACCCCTTAGTTAACCCTGAAACCAGACTGCAGTCTCAGAGACTCCACTCGTTCTAGAGATCCCGTGACATGGCCTTCCACATTCGACTATGTATTATTAACTATCTCTGAGTCAATCAAAACTGAAACACTGATATGCATGAGGTTTCTTTTTCCTGATTTTAAAGTAGTTATAGTATTGATGGCACATTAGGGGCTTACTGTACACTTGAAAGACATTTATATAGTGGCTCCCATAGATTAATCCTGTTCTAAATAAACCCCTTTATAAGCATCACTGTATTTAGTACTTACAACAACACTACAAGTTAGGTACTGATATTATTCCCATTTTATAGATGAGGCAACTAAGCAATTTGTTCGAGGTCACAGAGCCTGTGTGTATGGCATAAGCAGAATAATCTTCTTCCTTTTCTTTTTCAATATTTTATTTATTTGACTACACTGGGTCTTCGTTGCAGCCTGTGGGCTCCTTTTGGTGTGGCATGTGCACTCCTAGTTGCATGGGACCTAGTTCCCTGACCAGGTATCGAACCTGGGCCTGCTGCATTGGGAATGCATCGTCTAAGCCCCTAGAACACCAGGGAAGTCGCCTCCTTTGCTTTTGGTTGTCTGTTATGTACATCAGTCTGCCAGAGCTGGGACAATGTCGGGGTGGGGTGGGGGAGCACTCTGTTTTTGATATATTGCACCCTGTTTGGATATGCTCATTTCACTTGGCTGTGCCTGGCTAGACTATAAACCCCCTGAGGGCAGAACCGTACGCTGTGCCGAGCACAGTGCCCCTCAACTAGCGGGGCAATGGATGTTGTCCCATCTTACCTTCACAAAGAGGCTCAAAGACTCTGACCTGATCCAGCTGCAAGTTCTAGTATGGCATGAACACAAGTCTTTCTGCTTCCAAATTCCACGCTAAATATAACCCTATTTAATCTTTGTACTGACTGTATTATATCCCTGATATAGTGACTGTAATGTACTTAATCTAATTGGCAACAGATAAATCTTTTTTTTTTTTTTAAAAAAAAGGAAGCTACTTTTATTTTATTTTTTACTATTTATTTATTTGACTTTGCTGGGTCTTAGTGGCAGCCTGTGGGATCTAGTTTCCTAACCAGGGATCAAACATGGACCCCTTGGATGGGGAGCACAGAGTCTTAACCACTGGACTACCAGGGAAGTCCCAACAGATAAACCTTGACAACTTTTCACCATCACAAATTGCTGCAATAAAAATATTTGTGTTTATCTTTGCCCACCTCTGTGAGCATTCCTGTAGTCTAAATCCAGAGATTGTTGTGTCTGCACAAGTGTTTGTGTTTTCAGTCACACTGCACAACTTGTGGGATCTCAGTTTCCCAACCAGAGACGGAACCCAGGCCGAGGCAGGGAAAGCCCGGAGTCCTAACCCCTAGACCACCAGGCCGCTCCCGGGTCTGCACATTTTGAAGTTTGGATACTACAAGGTTATCATCTGATCATGTGGGGCCAATGTACCATCTCCCCCGTCTCCCCAAGGTATGGAAGGAGCTGGT
Organism: Tragulus kanchil; assembly: GCA_022376925.1. Taxonomy (NCBI): domain Eukaryota; kingdom Metazoa; phylum Chordata; class Mammalia; order Artiodactyla; family Tragulidae; genus Tragulus; species Tragulus kanchil. The sequence goes on from JAIOJX010000031.1 coordinate 22,924,101, forward strand.
TTTTTTGCACTGTACAATTTTAAAACTCCCCAGAGACTGTATCAGGGGTTTCTGGGACAATTTCTGAAGATGATTCTACTGCACAGAGTTTCCCTTAACAGAATCTACCTTCTCCTTGATAGATGCTAAAGATCATTTGATTTTGGAGACGTTTATTTAAGTCTTCTGAAGTTCATCCCTCCGGGAGCCAGGTCCAGCTTCCCATGCCCAGGAAGTGCCAATGAAGCCAAGCGATCAGGTCTGAACGTCATTAGGCTGTTGACACAGACCAGAGCCAGGGTGTGGTTAAGTGCACGCAGAGGTCGGCTCCCCCCTCACTCACGGGGAAGCCAGTTACCACCTCGGCTGAGTGGGAGTCTCTTTTCATGTAGTTGCCTTAAATAAACGTCATAACCAGCTTGGGAGAACTGTTCATCAAGCAGAGCAGAGAAACAGAGGAGAAGAGGTGAGGAGGTTAAACCCTCTGTGCCCATCATTTACCAGATAAGGAAACTGACACCTAGAGATGCTGAGTGACTCGGTCAAGGGCGCAGAGAAGAGCCAAAAAAGCAGTGGGGGAAGCCAGTTCAAAGCAGGCATTCGCATTTCTAGCTGAGCGCTTTTTATAATACAGCAGGGTGCATCCAGGGCCTCCACGGACATTCTCTCAGTCTTCCATGCTTCAGTCTGTTGCTCTTGACCATGAGGGGAAAGGTAGGTCTCTTGAGAAGGGACATCTGGATGAGAATCATGGCAGTGCATGGCCGAGCCTCTGTGTGTCCTGTTTCCACATTCTGTTCTCTGCCTAACTGCTTGAGCTCCTCCCCATCCTTCAGGATCCAAAAGAATCACGTTCTGGGGAAACATCCCATGATTCCACAGGGCAGCTGGCTGTCCCCTGCTCTGCGTTCCCAGGCGCTGACCTTGACCAGCCCTTGGAACCCTTGATGGTGGCTGTCAGCACTCCATGGACTTTCTCCACAATGAAAATTCCTCAGACGCACAGATGTAGCAAATTCACCTTTCGACCCAGCACACTCCTTAAGCTCTGAAACGATGGACTTTGGACCACAGGCTTCAGAAGGGAGGGAGTTTATTATCCTGCCCAAGTTCCTGGCTCATGGGATGAAAGTCAAGAAGGGTTTGGTGCAGCTGAGGGAATCTGGAGAATCCCGTGGACAGAGGCGTCTGGCGGGCTATAGTCTATGGGGTCGCAGAGAGTTGGACACAACAGAAGTGACTTAACATGTACGTACAACGGACTCTCAACAGGCAAGTTCTGCTGTATGAGGAGCTTCAAATCCTGGAGCCCCTGAATTTTCAGCAGACACTGTGTGGACGGGTCAACCAGGTCAAGTTGACCAAGGAGCAGGCACCCAAGGTACACAGAGTCCTCACAGGCATCCAGATCTCCAGAGTGACAAGGCGTTTTCACAGATGACCTCATTTGAGTGCACTTTGTAACGGCTCTTTGTGTTACTTTTATGAGGCTTAATCTTCTTCCTACTGCCAAGAACACTGCTCACAAATCTGGCTGATCTAGACCTCAGGGCTCTGAGAGCTGGATGTGGCACAGAGGCAAGGAGTAAATCACGTGAAGAAACAGATGACCACCCATGCTTGGTTTACAGGACACAGGAGAAAATAAATCAGAGTGACAGTAGCCTTGAAATTCCCTACATATGACGAGGCGCTCACTGAGAATCACCCTCCTTTTGGGTCAAGGGGGCTGAGCTCTCCTGGGTCTGGAATTGAGGAATTTGGAAAAGAACACACGAAACACAGGAGAGTGGGATTTCATTATCCCCAGTTTATTTCATTTGCCTGTTTAAAATTGGACAAAAAGTGGCATGAGCCACTCTCCAAATACAATCCTCTGTGTGTCCTGTTTCCACATTCTGTTCTCTGCCTAACTGCTTGAGCTCCTCCCCATCCTTCAGGATCCAAAAGAATCACGTTCTGGGGAAACATCCCATGATTCCACAGGGCAGCTGGCTGTCCCCTGCTCTGCGTTCCCAGGCGCTGACCTTGACCAGCCCTTGGAACCCTTGATGGTGGCTGTCAGCACTCCATGGACTTTCTCCACAATGAAAATTCCTCAGACGCACAGATGTAGCAAATTCACCTTTCGACCCAGCACACTCCTTAAGCTCTGAAACGATGGACTTTGGACCACAGGCTTCAGAAGGGAGGGAGTTTATTATCCTGCCCAAGTTCCTGGCTCATGGGATGAAAGTCAAGAAGGGTTTGGTGCAGCTGAGGGAATCTGGAGAATCCCGTGGACAGAGGCGTCTGGCGGGCTATAGTCTATGGGGTCGCAGAGAGTTGGACACAACAGAAGTGACTTAACATGTACGTACAACGGACTCTCAACAGGCAAGTTCTGCTGTATGAGGAGCTTCAAATCCTGGAGCCCCTGAATTTTCAGCAGACACTGTGTGGACGGGTCAACCAGGTCAAGTTGACCAAGGAGCAGGCACCCAAGGTACACAGAGTCCTCACAGGCATCCAGATCTCCAGAGTGACAAGGCGTTTTCACAGATGACCTCATTTGAGTGCACTTTGTAACGGCTCTTTGTGTTACTTTTATGAGGCTTAATCTTCTTCCTACTGCCAAGAACACTGCTCACAAATCTGGCTGATCTAGACCTCAGGGCTCTGAGAGCTGGATGTGGCACAGAGGCAAGGAGTAAATCACGTGAAGAAACAGATGACCACCCATGCTTGGTTTACAGGACACAGGAGAAAATAAATCAGAGTGACAGTAGCCTTGAAATTCCCTACATATGACGAGGCGCTCCACTGAGAATCACCCTCCTTTTGGGTCAAGGGGGCTGAGCTCTCCTGGGTCTGGAATTGAGGAATTTGGAAAAGAACACACGAAACACAGGAGAGTGGGATTTCATTATCCCCAGTTTATTTCATTTGCCTGTTTATACACACAATCTCGGTGTGTACAAAACAGTGGCATGAGCCACTCTCCAAATACAATCTGGTACTCAGACTATGACAGATGCACGTGGAAAGCGCCAGTGAATGAACCTCAACACCAAGGAGACACAGGCGTGGCCATGTTCTGTGGAAGCCTTTTGTTCAGCACCGGGGGGGACAGACACTTTTCAAATGACAAGACGAGGCTATTTCAACAGGACACCCAGACCTAGAATGGCACTCTGAAGAAGATGCTAGTTTCCCTGCCTTCTCTAGAGGAGCCAGAAAGTCCTAAGAGCACAACCAAAAAAAAGGAGGCGGGGAGGTGATCACAGGTGCAGGGTATTTTACATGAATCGTTTCCCTTCCTCCTGACAGGACCACCTCCATTTTACAGATGAAGAAACTGAGGCTTGCCCACGGTCAGACACGTCTCAGTTGGTGGTGCTGAGACCTAGACCCACCTCCCACCCGTGCCTAAACCCAAACGCTTTCAGTCTGGCCATGCATCTCACACAGAGGCGACATGTTCCCCAGCGACAGGTAAAGACGCTAAGACGGAGCAAAGTGGAGGAAGGCTGGTCACTAGACAAGATTCAGTGATGGACACTCTCCGCAGAGTGAATGGAAGGCTGAGCTTGAATCAGACTTGCAGGAGAGAAATGTCTGGAGACCGAAGTGGGACAAATGAATTTCTGGGGTCACGTTGTGTCTGCTGCCTTTTGAGGCTAAACGTGAAAACTCAGGAGAGCTTTCGATCCCTTCAACAAGCCCCTGTCCCCTACCCCACCCCCTCGGCCACCCCCGGTGTACGGAAGACGCCCCAGAGATGAAAACCTGGGGCCCATCGTATCTTGGCAGCACTCCATGATGACACCTCCAAAATCTCACTGCCGCCTTTGAGTCCAACATGTCACACCTCACATTTTGATCGATATAGGATAACCTGTGCCAGGACGTGATGTGAGCTATGTATTTTAATGCATATCTTTCAAGCAATGTGTTTAATGCTGAAGATTTTCTAGACCGCAAGCTCCTAGCAACCTAGGCTTGAGTTAAGCCAGTTAAGTGTAGTGCTGATCAGTTAATACTATTAGCAGGCTTGACGGGGGGAAAAGGGTATGGAAGAAGCTTCCAGGATGATCATCTAAAATGCAAGGGGCTGGCCTTGAAAGGCTTACAGAGACACCCTGAGAGAGGGAAGGGGTATCTTATCAGAGCAGTAACTGTCGCCGTGGGGTGGAAGGCACAGGGTATCTAACCCTTCCCGGCATTCTCAAGCTGAAGGCCGCACAGGACAAGACCAGACATTGAGAAGTGCTGGAAATGGGAAAGAAAAAAGGTCAAGACTAGAGAACAGACCCTGGTTTGGTTTGGTTGGGGTCCAGGTAGGACCACAGCTGAGCAAACAGGGACATTTTCATAAACAAGTTGGATTCCTGCCCTCAGAAGCAAGGGGAGGAACCTTCCTCCACTCCTGACTTATAATCTTGTCCAAAAGGGTAAAATGCCTTGGACGGCAGAAAGGCAGAGAGAGGACTTATTATCACACAACTCTGAAGCACCGTTCAGTCTACACCGCTCCTGTGAGTGCGCTCAGGAGAGTTTCAGAGCAAATGGGTATTTTGCGAAATGACTCTGACTCAGCTTAAGATTCAACAAGTTCTTAAAATGTCTACTTCTTAGTTGGATTCTTAACAGAGAAACCAGTCCCGTGAGCTTTAATTTAATCACGCAGGCAGAGTGTGCTCTGGAGTTCTAAAAGCCCCTCAAGGCACTCTACCCCTGTGCCAAAGTGCAACACTGGAGTCGTGAGTTATTTTCGGAAGTTTTGTCACAAAGAACAAACATCATGGCTGTTATCAAAAACTATAAAGCATCCACTCAAAATAGAAGAGGAGGAGGTAACCTTATTTCTCCAAACCCCAATATATAATAGGCAACATGGACAGAAAAGTCACCTCCAAAATCTCACTGCCGCCTTTGAGTCCAACATGTCACACCTCACATTTTGATCGATATAGGATAACCTGTGCCAGGACGTGATGTGAGCTATGTATTTTAATGCATATCTTTCAAGCAATGTGTTTAATGCTGAAGATTTTCTAGACCGCAAGCTCCTAGCAACCTAGGCTTGAGTTAAGCCAGTTAAGTGTAGTGCTGATCAGTTAATACTATTAGCAGGCTTGACGGGGGGAAAAGGGTATGGAAGAAGCTTCCAGGATGATCATCTAAAATGCAAGGGGCTGGCCTTGAAAGGCTTACAGAGACACCCTGAGAGAGGGAAGGGGTATCTTATCAGAGCAGTAACTGTCGCCGTGGGGTGGAAGGCACAGGGTATCTAACCCTTCCCGGCATTCTCAAGCTGAAGGCCGCACAGGACAAGACCAGACATTGAGAAGTGCTGGAAATGGGAAAGAAAAAAGGTCAAGACTAGAGAACAGACCCTGGTTTGGTTTGGTTGGGGTCCAGGTAGGACCACAGCTGAGCAAACAGGGACATTTTCATAAACAAGTTGGATTCCTGCCCTCAGAAGCAAGGGGAGGAACCTTCCTCCACTCCTGACTTATAATCTTGTCCAAAAGGGTAAAATGCCTTGGACGGCAGAAAGGCAGAGAGAGGACTTATTATCACACAACTCTGAAGCACCGTTCAGTCTACACCGCTCCTGTGAGTGCGCTCAGGAGAGTTTCAGAGCAAATGGGTATTTTGCGAAATGACTCTGACTCAGCTTAAGATTCAACAAGTTCTTAAAATGTCTACTTCTTAGTTGGATTCTTAACAGAGAAACCAGTCCCGTGAGCTTTAATTTAATCCCGCAGGCAGAGTGTGCTCTGGAGTTCTAAAAGCCCCTCAAGGCACTCTACCCCTGTGCCAAAGTGCAACACTGGAGTCGTGAGTTATTTTCGGAAGTTTTGTCACAAAGAACAAACATCATGGCTGTTATCAAAAACTATAAAGCATCCACTCAAAATAGAAGAGGAGGAGGTAACCTTATTTCTCCAAACCCCAATATATAATAGGCAACATGGACAGAAAAGTATCCACGTTTGTTACATAAAACTCATCCAATACTTCCTTCCAGAGGCACTCCATGTGACTGTTTTGGTAGCTAATCACAAGCCAGTTGCAATATTTGACATTTCTCAGATAAAACAAATACTACCATCAGAGTGTGTCTTTTCGGCAGTTGGTAGTTACATAAAGAACCCTGCTGGAAATAAACCCTTATGCGAAACGGACCAGAGGGAACTACTGTTAATGAACAGCATCAGCAGCCCTTGACACAGAAGGCAACTAAGAATCAGGGAGTGACTGAGGGCGGCCGGGGAGGGTCCTGAGGCCCTGCGCCTCTCAGCAACACCACAGAGGCCTTCCTGATTCTGCCCTCTCCCTGAGCCTGAGCGAGGCCCTCCAGGGACAAACGGGACGTAACAGATTAAGGTCAAGTCTTACCAGGGACACAGAGTGCCTGCCTGGGAATGGTAGTGCTTGGGCCACAGTCATAGGGACTGTCTGGGACTGGCCTTGCCCCCCAGACTCCACCACCATTCCCCCAAAACTGGCCCGTAAGCTTCCTTCCAGAAGCAGGACCAATAATTTAGTCAAATACTTAAGAAGAAAAACAAATGGAAACCCTTTTAGCCCCCTGTCCCACTCTCAACCCTTTCGGTGCTCTTTTATTTCTTGTAAGTGTCTTGCTTCAGATGCAAACTGGAGCTCTGGGGAGGAAGTCCTGGAGAAAAGGATCTCAGATACCAACACCCATAGGTCCCATACCAGCCCAGCAGCCCGAACACGGTGCCAAACACTTTCTGGGACAGGTTGTGGAAGTAGACGGCCGTGCACAGAAACATCCACACCCAGATGAAGGTCAAGAAGCCCAGGGCCACCACCAGGGCGGTGATGGCCGTGTGGAGGCTGTGGTTTCGGTCCGTCTTCACCTCGTGCAGCACGGCCATCTCCTCCACGATCATGAGGGCGCAGAAGGTCAGCAGGAAGGAGTGGCCCGAGATGTCAAAGCCATGCCAGAAGCCTCCCTGCCCGTGGCACTGCTGCTTGCTCTGGTGCTCCTTCCTCTCCCCCTCCAGGGCTGGCGACTGGTAGCAGCTGCCCGTGTAGTGCTCGATGTTGGAGAAGATGGCAGTGCACACATACCAGATGGCCGTACCCACGAGCAGGGTGCTCAGCCGCCGCAGGACCAGGCCGGCCTTGCCTGTCAGGTGGTAGTTGGTGAGGGCGATGAAAGGCAGCAGGAGACAGAAGGTCCAGGCCCAGGCCAGTTTGACAAAATACCTGGCAGAGGAGCAAAGTGGCGGTGAAGAGCGGGGATGCGGCAGAGAGGGACTATGTCCTGACTCAGGACTCTGGACTCTCGAGGGAGAGAGAAAGGCAAAAAGGTGATAAAAGCTATAGGCAACAGCTTCATTTATTCAGTACTTAAGTGTATTAACTATTAAGACCCAATCCTTACACAACTCAATGAGGGAGGTACTGTTATTGTCCCTACTTTACAGATAAGAAAACTGAGGTGCAGGAAAGCATTATGACCCAATTGGAGGCCATCAGTGGTGGAGCCGCGGTTCAAATTCAAGGCCTATTATCTTAAGCACTATGTTACTTGCTCAGCAAAGTCATAACAGAGCTTTCACATACAGCCACTTTCCCATAGAATATGCAGTTACCCTAGGAAGGTGTCATGAGCCCCATATTATAGACAAAGAATAGTTTGGTAACTTGCCCAGGATCACACTCACATGACCAGCAAGCCCCCATTAAACCGAGGTTTGGCCACCCCCAAACCCATGTGTTTTCTACACCAGTGTTTTTCCTTGTGGCAGAAATGATCAGACAGAGCTTGACTTCACGTTAGAAGACTCAGACTCCAACCCTGACTTAATTACCACACTACTCCAGGCCTCCGTTTCCTCAACTGTTAAACAGAACTGAGGGGACCAAGCGATCTTTAAAATCCCTTTCAGAGCCAATAATTCACTCGTTCCCTTTCATTAATCATTGGGTTGCCCAAAAAGTTCGTTCGAGTTCTTCCATAACATTTTGGCCAACCTAATAACAACCACTAAGGTGTGTTGCACAAAACACCAGAATTTGTGGCCACTCTCCAACAACAGGAAATCATGTGCCAGGCTGCCCAGCGCCCAGCTCACCCGGGCCAGATCCAGCAGCAGCTTCCTGTCTTCCTGCCCTGCATGCATCAGAGGTGGATGACCTGGGGACCAGGTGCGGTCGTCACACATGCAAGAGACCTGGGGCCCCCGACCACACTCCTAATCTATCCTCAGCCCAGCCTCCCTGGATGGGTGAGGAAGGCAGGTGGGCCAAAGACTGTGTGGCTCTTTTCTGGGGTCCAAAACTTCCTCAGACACCACCCCTCCATCTCTCGAGATAAACCTTTCCTGGGACTGACAGGCAAAAATCTGGAGACAAGGCTGGTCAGGTATCTGAAGAAGCTGCTGAGGAAAGAAACCAGGGCTTTTTAAGTAGATGAGCAACGTTGGAGTGACTTTTGGGAAACGCTGCAGACACTTTCATACCAAGGAAGAATCAAAGCTCACATCGAGGGAGAAGTTTTATCTTTCAGAGTTTTCCCTTGACTATAGCAATAGTAAATACATGTTTGAAAAAAAAAAGAAGGAAGACGATTGGGTGGGTGGACTTTAGGAGAAAGCTCAAAGAGCCCGGCTGGGATTGCATTCCTGGACCACTGCCATGAACTTTAAGTAGCTGAGAAGATCCAAGCAGATCCAGGGGAAAGGTCACCGATTGGAGGGTTCCACTCGGGGCGATTATCTTGGAGCAGCGTTGTCACAGGTTAGGACAGGCTTTCAAAGGTGGTGGGGGAGGGGGACGGACAGGGGCGTTGGGGAAAGAAGGCAGGTCTACTTGGCCCACCCGGGTGTGATGAGGTCCTGTCACCAGCAGCGGGGATTCAGGACTTAGAGCGGAGGCGCAGGCTCTGACAATGGCAGGCAGGAGGGCGGTGGCATCTCCAGGGCAGGGGCCCACTCCTAATCCCCAGGGAAAGCAAGGGAGAACCACACCGTTAAATTTACACACTCCAACTGAAACAGGGGACCAAGCGATCTTTAAAATCTTTCAGAGCCAATAATTCACTGTTGGGTTGCCAAAAAGTTCGTTCGAGTTCTTCCATAACATTTTGGCCAACCTAATAACAACCACTAAGGTGTGTTGCACAAAACACCAGAATTTGTGGCCACTCTCCAACAACAGGAAATCATGTGCCAGGCTGCCCAGCGCCCAGCTCACCCGGGCCAGATCCAGCAGCAGCTTCCTGTCTTCCTGCCCTGCATGCATCAGAGGTGGATGACCTGGGGACCAGGTGCGGTCGTCACACATGCAAGAGACCTGGGGCCCCCGACCACACTCCTAATCTATCCTCAGCCCAGCCTCCCTGGATGGGTGAGGAAGGCAGGTGGGCCAAAGACTGTGTGGCTCTTTTCTGGGGTCCAAAACTTCCTCAGACACCACCCTCCATCTCTCGAGATAAACCTTTCCTGGGACTGACAGGCAAAATCTGGAGACAAGGCTGGTCAGGTATCTGAAGAAGCTGCTGAGGAAAGAAACCAGGGCTTTTTAAGTAGATGAGCAACGTTGGAGTGACTTTTGGGAAACGCTGCAGACACTTTCATACCAAGGAAGAATCAAAGCTCACATCGAGGGAGAAGTTTTATCTTTCAGAGTTTTCCCTTGACTATAGCAATAGTAAATACATGTTTGAAAAAAAAAAGAAGGAAGACGATTGGGTGGGTGGACTTTAGGAGAAAGCTCAAAGAGCCCGGCTGGGATTGCATTCCTGGACCACTGCCATGAACTTTAAGTAGCTGAGAAGATCCAAGCAGATCCAGGGGAAAGGTCACCGATTGGAGGGTTCCACTCGGGGCGATTATCTTGGAGCAGCGTTGTCACAGGTTAGGACAGGCTTTCAAAGGTGGTGGGGGAGGGGGACGGACAGGGGCGTTGGGGAAAGAAGGCAGGTCTACTTGGCCCACCCGGGTGTGATGAGGTCCTGTCACCAGCAGCGGGGATTCAGGACTTAGAGCGGAGGCGCAGGCTCTGACAATGGCAGGCAGGAGGGCGGTGGCATCTCCCCTAGGGCAGGGGCCCACTCCTAATCCCCAGGGAAAGCAAGGGGAGAACCACACGGGCTGATTCATCGCCCCTTCCCACCTCCCACTGCCACACTCACAGCTACACACACCTGCCCTTCACCCCTGCCCTGTCACGCTCAGACTGTGTGGTCTGGATGTGCAAACGCGACTTGCTAGTGACACTAGCTATTCCAGGGTCTCCCCATCGCGACTCCCGTGTAGACACTTGCTGTCACGATGCGGAGAAGGCCCTCCCCCTCCAATGACTTGTCTATCAGAGCAGCTAACCCCTGGCTTTCGGAGCAAGGCGACAGCGACTGGCTACGGCAGGGACAGGGGAGGACCCGGGGCGCACTCACACGTTGAGGACGTTGCGCTTGTTGCTGAGATAGCTCTCGGGCAGCGGGGAGAGCTCCTTGAGGAGCGAGCCCGCCAGCATAGACGCCGCCAGGGCCCAAGGCAGGTAGCGCCGAACCGCCGCCCGCACTAGCGTCCCCCTGAGGACCCACGCGCAGCGCTCCAGGTGCTCCATGCCCGACCTCGCCGGCCACCGTCCTCCTCCGCTTACCCTCTCGGGCCACCGTCCTGCCCTTCGCCCGGGCTGGCGCCTCCGCCTCCCTTTGGGCGCATGCGCGCAACTCTCCGGCCACGCCCCTCAGGGTGAGGGCCCTCCCGCGCCCGCGCGCTCCCCCTCCTGGCTAGCTGCAGCCTCTGCAGTGCTCTAGGCTCCAAATTGCTTGCATCCCTCTTTTATTTATGTATTTATTTTCAATTTTTATTTTACTTTTTACTTTTACAGAGTTTTGTTGTCTACAGATATGTATGACCCCTCTTTTTTTTATTTTATTTTTTGGCCACTTCTATTGGTCTTTCTTGGGGATGAAAACCGTATAGCCGGGAATATGTTAATTGTGAAGGCAGCATTTAAACAGTATCTGAAACCATCTCTATCTCCTGAAGATTGTCAGGTGCTCAATTATTGCTGCTTTCCACAGCAAGCTGCATGATGGTTAAGAACAGAGAGGTACACCGGACATTGTTACCTAAGTGGTCCCCCTCGGTGAACATCTGGGTGCTTATGCTGATCCCGTATCCCAAGACAAGAGGAAAGGGTAGTGGGTGATAGAAACTCCAGACATCACCCAGAGGAAGTAGCAAAAAGGTACCTCCTGTAAATTTCAGGATTTGTGTTCTTCTAAATAGGAATTGGGTTTGTTCCATTTGAGACACTGCAGCTTCATCCTCAAGATTTTCAAAGACTGGGTTAAACCCACACCTGAAAAACAGTAGATCTCTAGAGAATGCTTTTTTGTGTGTGTGTCGGGGTGGGGTGGGGGTGGGGGCGGGGAGGGAGGGGAGCAGGCGGGCTACTTCTATTGGTCTTTCATTTGTCTATTTTCATCCATCTTTGTTCTTTGGCCCGTGTGGGCCTCCCATCGCGGTGGCCTCTGTTGTCACAGAGCACTGGCTCAGGGCGCATGCACTCCAGAGCTCCGGTTCGGTAGTTGGACACATCGGTCCAGCCGCTCCGCGGCACGTGGGATCTTCCCAGGCCAGGGATCGAACCGGCGCCCCTTGCACTGCAAGGCAGTGTCCTTACCCACTGGACCACCAGGGAAGCCCTAGAGAATGTTTTATCTTTACTTATTTTATTAAGCTTAAACCTACATTAAGAAATACATATTCATGTTGTGAGTTCGGCTATGTGCTGGAGGGAACTCAAAGAACCCTGTGAGAACAGGTTGCTAAGTTCTCAGGATTTCTGGTCGATTGTCAAAGCCATCACTAAAAATCACATTATATACAGGAACAATTCAATGCAGAATGAATAGTCACAACTCACCATTTCATAATTACTTTTCTCTATTGCACTATTATCTAGGCCCCTGGAGTTGCCCATACCTCTCGTGTCATATGTTACTGGGCAAATTTTCCCAACTAAGTATTCGTCGGTGTCACATCTGTAGTTTGACACCAGCCGTGGTGGAAATGTTTACACTAAGAGAAATGGAAAGTACTGTAAATCAGGGCTTTATTTGGTTTCTCGATTGTCTAGACTCAGATGCAACTCCATTTGTCAAAACATGGTTGAATCGAAACTTGAGGTTGGCTGTGGATACAAGAGTTCAGCAAACGTCAGTGAAAGCATTCTGGAAGAATCAATTTGCTATGTAGAATTTACCGTAAAAGCATTTGTATAGTTTATTATTTTAAAATTATGTGTTACATTATTTATAGTAAAAGAAATTTATAATAATGTGTATGTATATACATTCCATGGCCGGAGAAGCTTGGTGAGATATAGTCCATGGGGTCTCAAATATATTTATATATATATGGGCCTTCCCTGATGGTTCAGTGGTGAGGAATCTGCCTGCAATGCAGGCCACCTGGATTCCATCCCTGGGTTGGGAAGATCCCCCTGGTGGAGAGCATGGTAACCCACTCCAGTATTCTTACCTGGAGAATTCCATGGACGGAGGAGCCTGGCAGGCTGCAGTCCATGGGGTCACACAGAGTCAGACATGACTGAAGTGACTAAGTTGCAGCATGTACATACTTATGCATTCTCCCCTAGAGAGAGTTGTTAAACATTTATCAGCAAATCACTGGTTGTGATCCAGTACACACACACACAGAGCATTAGTGAACATACTTGCTAATAACCATGTAGACATAGCTGTAAATACAGCTTTATGACACTTCATGACAGAGTTTACCTCTGCTAAGTGACGCACTCTGATATTTTCTATTTAATTATAAATTCCATTTTTAAAACATGTTCGTCATGACTTACTCAATTTATTTTACAGTTCACTAACGGGTGTAGATCTGCAGTTTGAAAAAAAACTTCACTAGAAGAGTCTAAGGCATTGGAGAACCATGCCTTGTCCTTACCCACCAGGGGGTGACAGAATACTACAAATATCAAAGCTTTGACCTGCCTGAGGTTGAATGGTATCACCCAATTGATTGAGTTTCGTTTCTTCATTTATTTATTCAACAAGTACTTGTTTGAATTGTATGACCTTTGACCTCAAGTAATACAAAATCTAATGAAGGTGACCATCAGTAATTCATTCACCCAACCAACACTTACGAATTATTTGCCATGCACCAGGCATTGGGCTGGGTGTTAAAACCTCTCATGTTTTGAATGTATGAGTGTCCTTAATAATTGTGAGGTTATCTCTGTTCTGTGTGTGCTAAGTCTCCTCAATTATGTCCAACTCTTTGCAACCCTATGGACTGTAGCTTGCCAAGTTCCTCTGTCCATGAGATTCTCCAGGCAAGAATACTGGAGTGGGTTGCCATGCCCTCCTCCAGGGGATCTTCCCAACCGAGCTTGCATTTCCTGTGTCTCCTGCGGATGAATTCTATACCACTGAACCATGGGGAAATCCCATCTCTGTTAACAACAACAACAACAACAAAAAATAGGAACATTTTTCAAGCTTGAGGAAAGACAAAGCTGGGCCATCTTGTCAAACCAGAAAGCAAGGAAACCATCAATTATCAAAGAGGTCACTTCAGGAGAACACAGAAGCCAATTAGAAAGGCTCCCCACAGGCCAAAGATGGGACAAATTGAGCCTAAATAAAAAGTATTAATTGCAGTGGATGGAAACACACACGTATGTTTAATGTATTTGGCTGCACTGTGAGGCATGTGGGATCTTAGTTGCCCAATCAGGGATCAGACCTTGAACTCGTGCCCCCTACTGCGAAAGCAAGAAGTCAGAACCAGCAGACCTCACGGGAAGTCCCAGAAGTTCATAATGTGCTTTAAAAAGTAGTGGCTAGGGCTTCCCCTGGTGGTCCAGTGGGTAAGGACATCACCTTGCAGTGCAAGGGGCGCCGGTTCGATCCCTGGCCTGGGAAGATCCCACGTGCCGCGGAGCGGCCGGACCAATGTGTCCAACTACTGAGCTGGACCAGCTCTGGAGCGCATGCACCCAGAGCCGGCGCTCTGCAACGACAAACGCCACCGCGATGGGAGGCCCACAGGAGCCAAAGAACAAAGACGGATGAAAATAGAGAAATGAAAGACCAATAGAAGTGGCCCGCCCGGCCCCTCTCTCCCCACCCACCCCTCCCCAAAAATAAAAAAAAAAAAAGAATTAAAAAAAAAAAAAAGTAGTGGCTACCAAAATAATAATAATAATGGCTACCTTTGGAGAAATCAACTCATTATTTGACAGCTAATAAATAAAGGAAAATAATCAAGCATTTTTCCTGCCACTTCTGTGGGAACCAAATCACTGAATAACCAAGGAACCATCAGTAATTCATTCACCCAACCAACACTTACGAATTATTTGCCATGCACCAGGCATTGGGCTGGGTGTTAAAACCTCTCATGTTTTGAATGTATGAGTGTCCTTAATAATTGTGAGGTTATCTCTGTTCTGTGTGTGCTAAGTCTCCTCAATTATGTCCAACTCTTTGCAACCCCATGGACTGTAGCCATGTTCCTCTGTCCATGAGATTCTCCAGGCAAGAATACTGGAGTGGGTTGCCATGCCCTCCTCCAGGGGATCTTCCCAACCGAGCTTGCATTTCCTGTGTCTCCTGCGGATGAATTCTATACCACTGAACCATGGGGAAATCCCATCTCTGTTAACAACAACAACAACAACAAAAAATAGGAACATTTTTCAAGCTTGAGGAAAGACAAAGCTGGGCCATCTTGTCAAACCAGAAAGCAAGGAAACCATCAATTATCAAAGAGGTCACTTCAGGAGAACACAGAAGCCAATTAGAAAGGCTCCCCACAGGCCAAAGATGGGACAAATTGAGCCTAAATAAAAAGTATTAATTGCAGTGGATGGAAACACACACGTATGTTTAATGTATTTGGCTGCACTGTGAGGCATGTGGGATCTTAGTTGCCCAATCAGGGATCAGACCTTGAACTCGTGCCCCCTACTGCGAAAGCAAGAAGTCAGAACCAGCAGACCTCACGGGAAGTCCCAGAAGTTCATAATGTGCTTTAAAAAGTAGTGGCTAGGGCTTCCCCTGGTGGTCCAGTGGGTAAGGACATCACCTTGCAGTGCAAGGGGCGCCGGTTCGATCCCTGGCCTGGGAAGATCCCACGTGCCGCGGAGCGGCCGGACCAATGTGTCCAACTACTGAGCTGGACCAGCTCTGGAGCGCATGCACCCAGAGCCGGCGCTCTGCAACGACAAACGCCACCGCGATGGGAGGCCCACAGGAGCCAAAGAACAAAGACGGATGAAAATAGAGAAATGAAAGACCAATAGAAGTGGCCCGCCCGGCCCCCTCTCTCCCCACCCACCCCTCCCCAAAAAATAAAAAATAAAAAAAAAGAATTAAAAAAAAAAAAAAGTAGTGGCTACCAAAATAATAATAATAATGGCTACCTTTGGAGAAATCAACTCATTATTTGACAGCTAATAAATAAAGGAAAATAATCAAGCATTTTTCCTGCCACTTCTGTGGGAACCAAATCACTGAATAACCAAGGAACCAATGAATTTCTTGTTACAGAAATATATCAGTAAGTAAATGAAGGAACAACAGAATTAGACGTGAAAGTTAAAAACGTTAGTTTGCAATATTGGTGAGTCAGATTCATTCTTTTTAAAAAAAGTTCTAAAGTTCACTTTAAAAAAAAAAAAGGTTCATTCTTTTAAAATCAGTTTACAGGTATTTCTAAAAAAGAAAAGTTTAATACGTACTGAAAAGCACTTTCAACTAAAACTCTACAAATCCATCTCATAAGGTTTCAAAATTTTAAATCAGATTATCATCATTGTGACCTTTACTCAGAATTTTATATTTTAGGAGTCTTGGGGTCAGACTTTACAAGCACATGCCTTCATGTTTACTGCAGAAACTGAAAACTAGAACCAAAAATATGTCTTCTACAAAAAAGTAACATTGTCTTGTCGAATGCTAAATGTAATTTCATAAGTAAACTCCACATGTATGCCACTTGCTGCAAGAGTTTAGAGATCATAGAATTTATCTTGGACTCTAAGTTTCTCTTGGACAAATAAACAGTCTTCTCTTTGAATTTTTTGAAAATCACATTTACTTATCTTTTTATTTTGATGATTGTTTGAGTTCTTTGAAAAATGTAAAATCACTAAATTTGTGAATGATTGTGTAGGAATCACCTGAGACTGTGGCTGGATTTTGGCCAAATTGAGCACAAATAATACGTAAACTAAAGATTAAATAAAAGGAAATGTTGAGACTTCCCTGATGGTGTACTGGTTAAGACTCTTCCTGCCTGTGCCGGGGATATGAGTTCAATCCCTGGTCCAGGAAGATTCCACATGCCACGAAGCAACTAAGCTCACGCACCACAACTATTGAGCCCTTGATCTAGAGCCTGTCAGTTGCAGTTCCTGAGTCCACATGCTGCAACTATCGAAGTCGGTGCTCTGGAATAAAAAAAGACACTAAAGTGAAAAACTCATGCACCCCACCTAGAAAGTAGCCCCCACTCCCCACAACTAGAGAAAGCCTTCGTGCAGAAAGCAAGACCCAGCACAATGCCCTCAGCACCCCCCCACAAAAAACGAGGTCCAGTGGCTAAGACTCTGCACTCTCAGTGCTGGGGGTCTAGTTCAATCTCTGGTTAGGGCACCAGATCCCACATGCCATGCCATAACTAAAAGTTCACATGGGCAGTTAAAGATCCTGTGTGCCTCAACTAGACCTGGCACAGCTAAACAAATAAATGTAAGCTTTGATTGCCTTCCTATATAGAATTTTTCTTCTTTATAATCATATTACTTTTTTTTTTTAATTGGGGAGGGTGGGGTGGGGAGGGAGGGGAGCAGGCGGGCTACTTCTATTGGTCTTTCATTTGTCTATTTTCATCCATCTTTGTTCTTTGGCTCCTGCAGGCCTCCCATCGCGGTGGCCTCTGTTGTTGCAGAGCGCCGGCTCTGGGCGCATGCACTCCAGAGCTCCGGCTTGGTAGTTGGACACATCGGTCCAGCTGCTCCGCGGCACGTGGGATCTTCCCAGGCCAGGGATCGAACTGGCGCCCCTTGCATTGCAAGGTGGTGTCCTTACCCACTGGACCACCAGGGAAGCCCCATATTATATTATAATGAGACTGACTCATAAGATTAAATTCTGCTGGGGTAGAAGACACACAAAAAAGTGAATGTTCCCTGTGGAAAAGAGATCTTTATTTTGACAATGATCTTGGTCAGTTTTAAAAGTAAATTGGCCTATATCACTTGATTAAATGCAAAAAGCAGGTTTTATGGATTAGGAGTATTGTCAAAGAGTCTTTTTAAAGGGTACATTATTAACAAGTGTACTTTATGATTTACTTATTTATTTTCTATCTCCTCTCCTTGCATTTCAGCCCTAGAGGGTATAGACATTGCCTATTTTGTTCACTAATGCATTCCAAGAATTAAAACCATATCTGGCATCTTACTAAGCACTCAAAAAAATATTATTTTGTTAAAAAAATGAAAGAATAATTATTAGCAGGCTGATATAAAGGAAATTATTTGAAAATTTAAATTGCGTCCTTATAAACAGAAGAATCACAGAAAATAATGATTATAAATTTTTGTTTTCACTCGTAAGGGGTCCCCAAGATGATCAGTCACTGCTGAGAGGGACTTCTGGTCCATAAAGCTTTGAATGATGTAGTGATGTAGAGGATGCTTGTGACTACGAGGAGAAGACCCTGTAGGATCACAGAAGGGTCAGGGAAGAAATCTTGGAAGAGTTGATTTCTGTCTAAGCTGAGGTTGGAAAGACTGGCCAGAAGGTGGCCAGAGGAACAGTGGGAAACAGTCATTCCAGGAAGAGCAACCAGCAGGTGCTTTTTGGTTGGCTGATGTGTGTGAAATAATTCATTCCTGGTGTGGCGTGGAAGGCAGCGGGCAGCCCAGTAACTCTCCCAGCGGGCAGCCCTCTCTGTCCCAGCTCTTGGCCGCAGAGCAGAAGTGTTCCTCCCCAGCACCAGTGCCTTCCTTCTGAGCTCTCCTCTGCAATGCCTCCTTCTTTCTGAAGCTCTGGCCACCTCTCTTTTTGGCCGGAGGGGACGGCTAGCCACTCCCTAGGGTGAGGCAGCTGAGCCAAGTCAGCAGCTGCCAGAGGCCAGGCTGCCTGACTGCCAGTCAGAGAGGGGGTGGTATCACTGGCTGTGCCCCCAGGACATCCTCTGGGCCCACTGGGGCACAGGGTCAGGAGGGCTGGCGTGGCGGGGCAGGGATCTGGCTTTGCTCATCTCTGGGTCACAGGGAGAGTGGCAGGAGGACCTGCCAGCAGCCCCCACAACCTTCAGCACCTTCTGAGTTTCTTGCTAGCCCCTGGCATCCTGTAGTGAGGACCCTCCTCTCTGAGACAGTCTTGGGGCTGGGGCTTGGAAGGAGGGTTGTTTGGCTTTGGTTATGTGTTGGGTTTTCAGGTTTCTGCCTGAAAGAGCATTAGTAAAAGAAGGGGAGGGGGAGAAAGGCTAGGAAATGACTATGTCAGTACTGCTAGGAAATGACTAGGGAAAAAAAATGGCTAGGAAATGACTATGTCAGTATAGCAGTTAGCTGTGGGGCCGAGGGGGGACATCGGGATCAGCGGGTTTTGGGGATGTGGACAGTGTTCTGGTTCTTTACCTAGGTATAGTCACAGAGATGTTTGCTTTAAAAATAGTCATGAAATTATATTACTTATATTTTATAAGTCTTTTACATTTGTTGTATTTCACAATTTAGGAATGATATTAAAAAAAAAAGAAAGAAAGAAAGAAACACTAGACTGGGCATAAAATGCCTAGATTCTGAGAAGAACACATTTTTTTTTTTTTTTTTTAAGAACACATTTTTTGAAGCTTTTTTTTCTTAGTCTTTCCCTCCAAAGTACTGCACAGAGTCCAGATGTACCTATGTCATAGTCTAATGCCTCTATTCTTTTTTTTTTTTTTTAATCATTTATTTATTTGGTTCCACTCGGTCTTAGTTGTGGCTAATGGGATCTAGTTCCCTGACCAGGGATCCAACCCAGGCCCCCTGGAACACAGAGTCTTAACCCCTGGACCACCAGGGAAGCCCCTAATGCCTCTATTCTTAGAGTTGCTTTAAACATGAATTAAATTGTCTCTTTTACTAGTTTAATCATGTACCTCACTGTTCGTTATTTTTTTTTTTATGGAAGTAATATTGATTTATAACATACTGGGCCTTAACGAGGAGCCGGGCACTGTGCTAAGGGCTATACTGTACTTGACTTTCTTCCTTCCTACAACAGGTAGGTACTGTGGTCACTCTAGTCTACAGATGGAAACACTGAGGCACAGAGAGACTAAGTAACTTAGCCAAGGTCACACAGCTAGCAATCCTGCAGAGATGAGATTCAAACTAGAGTCAGTGTGCTCCAGGGCAAAGACCTTAACCATGGACCCATACTGCCTCTCAGACTGACCTTACTTGCCTTATGTGCCAAAATGATAACCACATAGCCACAATACTCAACAAAGTTTACAGTTGATAGCCTTTAGAGGTCGTGGCAGTCCAGTGGCTAAGACTTTCTGCTTCCAATGCAGAGGGCCCAGGTTTGATCCCTGGTCAGGGAACTGGATCCCACCTGCCCCATCTAAGACCTGGCACAACCAAATAAATCATTTTTTTTTTCTTTTAAAGAATACAGCCAGATAGACATGGGTTCAAGTCTACACTCAAGAGTTTTATTACCTGTATAAATCGTCATTTCTCTCTCACCTGAAAAACAAGAGAGGTATTCTGCCAACATGGTTGCTCAGACAAAAAAGTGACGGTACACAGTAGGCACAATAGATGATCATCTCTAAAATAAAGATGCTCATCGCTTAGGAAATAGACAAGGCCGAGTGTCACCGTCCTGGTCTAAGATGGGAGATGTGGCTGGGTTCTCACTACCACCAAGGAGTGAGGAGTCCCAGAAGGTTCCCTGTCCCTTACTGCCCCGTCCAGTCGAATTCTCCCGGTCTGACTTCTGGATGTGGCCGCCCGCCCCCGCTCCACTCCGCAGGAATGTGGGGCGCTAGCGGTGCGGAGAAGGGGGCGCTGACGCTGAAGCTTTTCCGCTCCAGCTCCGCGGACTGGCGACACAGCAAATTCCGCGGCCACACCTGGCCTTGCAGCTGTCCAGGCTGGACTGGGAGGAGGATTCGCCCGTCCTCCAGCCACCGGCCCCCGAAGGTACGGCCTTGACCCCTGGCGGCCGTGGGCGGGGGTAGCTGGGTCAGAACACGGGAGCACCGAACACTCCTTCTGGGTTAAGCGCGGGACCAGCACCTCTCTCCAGCTATTCCTCTCTACCTGGCCTTTTGGAAGGAGGCTAGTCCTCTCTGACACAGGGGAGAATGAGAGGCTTCCCCCGCTCAGCCCCTGAGAACACCCTGCTCAGAAGGCTTACTGGAAGGGGGAGGATGGAGAAGGACCTCTTCAGGGGAAGGCCTCTGGTTTCAGAGTTCTGGGTCCCTGAGAAATCAGACCCTGGGAGGTTATACTAGGCTGAGGTGCTTCCGTTTCCTTGAAACCCAAGCCAAGGTTTGCGCTTCCTGCCTCCTCCCAGCCCCACCCCCATTCCCAGTGGGGCGCCAGGACTGGGCACAGGGCAAAGCCAACCCATACTGCCTCTCAGACTGACCTTACTTGCCTTATGTGCCAAAATGATAACCACATAGCCACAATACTCAACAAAGTTTACAGTTGATAGCCTTTAGAGGTCGTGGCAGTCCAGTGGCTAAGACTTTCTGCTTCCAATGCAGAGGGCCCAGGTTTGATCCCTGGTCAGGGAACTGGATCCCACCTGCCCCATCTAAGACCTGGCACAACCAAATAAATCATTTTTTTTTTCTTTTAAAGAATACAGCCAGATAGACATGGGTTCAAGTCTACACTCAAGAGTTTTATTACCTGTATAAATCGTCATTTCTCTCTCACCTGAAAAACAAGAGAGGTATTCTGCCAACATGGTTGCTCAGACAAAAAAGTGACGGTACACAGTAGGCACAATAGATGATCATCTCTAAAATAAAGATGCTCATCGCTTAGGAAATAGACAAGGCCGAGTGTCACCGTCCTGGTCTAAGATGGGAGATGTGGCTGGGTTCTCACTACCACCAAGGAGTGAGGAGTCCCAGAAGGTTCCCTGTCCCTTACTGCCCCGTCCAGTCGAATTCTCCCGGTCTGACTTCTGGATGTGGCCGCCCGCCCCCGCTCCACTCCGCAGGAATGTGGGGCGCTAGCGGTGCGGAGAAGGGGGCGCTGACGCTGAAGCTTTTCCGCTCCAGCTCCGCGGACTGGCGACACAGCAAATTCCGCGGCCACACCTGGCCTTGCAGCTGTCCAGGCTGGACTGGGAGGAGGATTCGCCCGTCCTCCAGCCACCGGCCCCCGAAGGTACGGCCTTGACCCCTGGCGGCCGTGGGCGGGGGTAGCTGGGTCAGAACACGGGAGCACCGAACACTCCTTCTGGGTTAAGCGCGGGACCAGCACCTCTCTCCAGCTATTCCTCTCTACCTGGCCTTTTGGAAGGAGGCTAGTCCTCTCTGACACAGGGGAGAATGAGAGGCTTCCCCCGCTCAGCCCCTGAGAACACCCTGCTCAGAAGGCTTACTGGAAGGGGGAGGATGGAGAAGGACCTCTTCAGGGGAAGGCCTCTGGTTTCAGAGTTCTGGGTCCCTGAGAAATCAGACCCTGGGAGGTTATACTAGGCTGAGGTGCTTCCGTTTCCTTGAAACCCAAGCCAAGGTTTGCGCTTCCTGCCTCCCTCCCAGCCCCACCCCCATTCCCAGTGGGGCGCCAGGACTGGGCACAGGGCAAAGCCAAGGTGAATCTGAGGTCCTCGTCAGCTCTGCAGTTGGCATAGCATCCAAGGCCTCCAGACACCACAAATGGTCTCTGCCCACCTCTGCCCCCATCTCTGGGACACCTCGTACACCTCTGTCCCCTATGCCTGCATGTGTGCTAGGTCACTTTGACCATGTCCAACCCTTTGCCACCCCACGGACTGTAGCCCGCCAGGCTCCTCTGTCCACCGGGATTCTCCAGGCAAGAATACTGGAGTGGATTGCCATGCCCTCCTCCAGAGGATCTTCCTGATCTAGGGATGGAGTCCCCATCTCTTAGGTCTCCTGCATTGGCATGTGAGTTCTTTACCACTAGCACCCACGGTAGTCCTACCTCACCTGCCTTTTCTCAGTTTTTTCAAATGAACCAAAGGCCCTTCAGCCTCGGAACCTTTGCCCACACTGTCCCCTCTCCTAGTACAGCTGTCCCCTTTGGCTCATCCCTATGTCCCAGCCTTACCCTCCCCTCATTTTTCTAATTTCTGCCTAATCACCACCTATTACTAAGACTGTCACTAATGGAGTGTCTTGGGAATTCTTGGGCCATGACTGTCCCACATGACATTCAGAAGCTGCTTGCCAATTTCCTCCAAAAACCTTGCTGGAAATTTTCACTGGGACTGTAGCAAATCTAAAGGTTCATCAGGTGAGAACTGACAACACCTATGAGTTTACTAGTAATGACCTGACCTAAGTCACGGGGGATACAGAAACAAATCATGCAGTTCCTTCCCTCAATAAGCCTTTTTTTTTTTTTTTTCCCGCTCCTGGTTTTCCTTAGAAGAGCTTGTTGGTCCCATTTTTCAGATCAGGAAACTGAGGCTCAGAGAAATGACATGACCTGCCCTAGGTTCTACAGTGAGGAAGTGGTGGAGCCAGCACCCCCACCCTGTCTGACTTACAAACCTACCTAAGTCAGTTTGGTCTATGGGTTTGGTTTGTGTGTGTCTCTGTGTGCATACTTGGAAGGTGTGTTTCCATACACTCTGAGTGGAAAACCACCTTTATTTAAAGAGGTGCTGTGGAATTGAGTGGGAGTGCAGGTATGTCTGCTCTGCTGGGCTGTGACTTCTCTCTGTGCTGATGTTGGGGTCTCTGGCTACGTGTGTGAAGCGTTGGAGGTTTTAGGGGGTGCACTGGGGAGGCTATGTATGTGTATTGCATAGGAAGTGTGTTGGGAAGACAAAACTAGGATACTTCTGTTGGTATCTGTGTTTTCCTATGTTGGATTTTAATTTGATACTTATTGAAAGAACCCTTTTAAAATTAAACAAAGGCTTTGAAAACCATCTATAACTCTAAAATTTTATTAAGGTGTTAACCTGAGTGTGTGTGTGCTCAGTGGCTCAGTCCTGTCTGACTCTTTCCGACCCCATGGACTGCAGCCCACTAGGCTCCTCTCTCCATGAAATTTTCCAGGCAAGAATACTGGCGTGGATTGCCATTTCCTCCTCTAAGGGATCCTCTCGACCCAAGGATCAAACCTGCATCTTCTGCATTGACAGGCAGATTCTTCACCACTGCACCACCTGGGAAGCCTAAGGTATAACTTATGGTGTCCAAATCTTAAGTGTCCAACTGGATGAATTTTTAAATACATGCATTGGGCTTCCCGGGTGGCTCAGCGGTAAACAATCTGCCTCCAAGACTGGAGACGCAGGTTTGATCTCTGGGTTGGGAAGATCCTTTGGAGGAGGAAATGGCAACCCACTCCAGTATTCTTTCTGGGAAAATCCCATGGACAGAAGAGCCTGGTGGCTACAGTTTATAGGGTCACCAAAAGTAGGATACAACTGAGCACTGACAGACACACACGTGCGCACACACTCATAATCACCGCTTGGATCAAAATACAAAACAGATACAACACCCTTCAAGCTGCCTCGTGCCCCTCCTCAGTCAGCATCCCTCAAAGTAGCCATTGCTCTGACCTTCAGCACCTTAGTTTTGTCTGCTTTTTAAAATTAGTTAGTTAATAATAATATTATTATTGGCTGCACTGGGTCTTTGCTGCGTGCAGGAGTTTCTTTAGTTTCTCTGAGCTGGGACTGCTCTCTCATTGTGGTGTGTCGGCTTCTCGTTGCCATGGCTTCTCTTGTTGCAGACATCAGCTCTAAAGCGTGCAGGCTTCCATAGCTGTGGCTCGGGGACTCTAGGGCACAGGCTCACAGCTGTGGCACACGGGCTTGGTGGCTCCATGGCACGTGGGGTGTTCCAGGACCAGGGATTGAACCTGGGCCCCCTGCATTGGCAAGTGGATTCTTAACCACTGGATGGCCAAGGGACGTTTCCTGGCTTTGCCTGGTTCTTGAGCATCTTGTCAATGGAATCACACAGTGTTTGCTCGGGGAGGTTAATAGCTAACACTGAACAAACTTGCTTTGTGTGCTGACACCTCGTGTACCTCACTGAATTTATCATAATAGCCAAATAATGTAATGCCTATTTATTGTTCCCATTATACAGAGGAGGAACGTGAGAGAGGGCTCACAAGTTGCCTCGGGTCACCCAGGGTGGAGTCCCCAAGCTGATGCCACAGCTCTGGTCCTTGTCCACATCCTTCCTCGCCCTGGGAAACCTGCCGAAGAGGTGGTGAGGCTTACTGGGTGCAGAGAGAGCCGGAGTCCAACCTGGGAACTCAGAGGTGCTTCTGGGTGTGCTTTACTTATTTTCCGAGGAGTCAGTGCCTCTGAAGCTGTTGTGAGATCTCTCCAACACCCCACTGCTGGATCAGGAACCACCCACCGCTGGCAGCCCAGCCCCCGTGGTGCTGCAGAGACCCCCCAACCACGCGGGCTGGGGCCTGGCTCCCAGAGCTATTTGCTGTGTGACTATGAGGAAGCGACCTCCTTTGTGAACCTCACATCCTCTGCTGTTGAAAGAAGGCTAAAATCCTCAGGCGGGAGAGTAGCAGATGGAAGGGGTCAGTGTAGAAATGACCACTGGTGCTATTTTTTTTTCAAACCTTTTTATTAAAAGGAAAAACCTAAGAACAGAAAATCACATCAAACAAACGGGACCCAATAAGGTGAACCTTGTATAACCACCAGTCAGATGAAAAAATAGGAACCCCTTAAATGTCCCACCTCAATCACAGCTTGACTTTTATAGTTTTTCTTTGTGCCTCTTTTTAGTTTCATCATCCAAGTGCACGTTTCCCAACAGTACAGTTTATTAAAAAAAGAATTGCCTGTATAAAAAAACAGTCAGGACCTAGGGGTCCAGTGGCTAAGACTCCACAATCCCAATGCAGGAGGCCTGGGTTTGATCCCTGGTCAGGGGAAATAGATCCCACGTGCCACGACTAAGAGTTCCAATGCCAAAAGGAAGATGGAAGATCCCAAACGCCACCAATAAGACTTGGCACAGCCAAATAAATAAACAAACCGAAATAAACATTTAAAAAAATGTTTATCTTCTGAGTCTCTACTGACTCTCCTCACCCATCCAATCTCTTTCATTTTCTTACAGTTTATCTTTTAGAAGAACTTAGAGCATTTGACCAAAGAGGTTTGTTTGTTTTTTTTTTTTTTTGGCTATTCTGGGTTTTCACCGCTGCCACAATCTCTTTCCTAGTTGCAGGGAGTGGGGGCTCCTCTCTAGTTGAGGTGAGCAGGCTTCTTGTTGCAGTCACTTCTCTTGCTGTGGAACTCGGGCTCTAGGGCACATGGGTTTCAGCAGTTGTGGTTCACGGGCTTAGTTGCTCTGCAGCATGTGGGATCTTCCCGGATCATGGATCGAACTCGTGTCTCCTGCATTGGCAGGCAAATTCTTTACCACTGAGCTACCAGGGAAGCCCCAACCAAAGAGTTTTAAAGAGTCTGGATCGCCCCTTTCATGTTTTACATGTGTTCCCCTCCCCTCAGCTCCCTCTCTCTGCTTGGATTTGGAGTGATGCAGA
This sequence comes from Tragulus kanchil, assembly GCA_022376925.1. Classification (NCBI taxonomy): domain Eukaryota; kingdom Metazoa; phylum Chordata; class Mammalia; order Artiodactyla; family Tragulidae; genus Tragulus; species Tragulus kanchil. Next base: position 22,949,871 of record JAIOJX010000031.1, read on the forward strand.
TCTGGGTTGAAGTCCTGAGTTAGCCAAGAACCTCGGCTGCCTGGATCCAGGTCAGCAGTGTCAATCACTGATACCCTGCCTCAAATACTACTGCTGTCTAGAAGAATTTCACCTTCACTTGCCCGAGACCAGAGAGAATCCCAGTAGCGGTAAGGATGAAGCAATAACTGAATCCAGTATTAAAAGGAAAAACCTAAGAACAGAAAATCACATCAAACAAACGGGACCCAATAAGGTGAACCTTGTATAACCACCAGTCAGATGAAAAAATAGGAACCCCTTAAATGTCCCACCTCAATCACAGCTTGACTTTTATAGTTTTTCTTTGTGCCTCTTTTTAGTTTCATCATCCAAGTGCACGTTTCCCAACAGTACAGTTTATTAAAAAAAGAATTGCCTGTATAAAAAAACAGTCAGGACCTAGGGGTCCAGTGGCTAAGACTCCACAATCCCAATGCAGGAGGCCTGGGTTTGATCCCTGGTCAGGGAACTAGATCCCACGTGCCACGACTAAGAGTTCCAATGCCAAAAGGAAGATGGAAGATCCCAAACGCCACCAATAAGACTTGGCACAGCCAAATAAATAAACAAACCGAAATAAACATTTAAAAAAATGTTTATCTTCTGAGTCTCTACTGACTCTCCTCACCCATCCAATCTCTTTCATTTTCTTACAGTTTATCTTTTAGAAGAACTTAGAGCATTTGACCAAAGAGGTTTGTTTGTTTTTTTTTTTTTTTTTTTTGGCTATTCTGGGTTTTCACCGCTGCCACAATCTCTTTCCTAGTTGCAGGGAGTGGGGGCTCCTCTCTAGTTGAGGTGAGCAGGCTTCTTGTTGCAGTCACTTCTCTTGCTGTGGAACTCGGGCTCTAGGGCACATGGGTTTCAGCAGTTGTGGTTCACGGGCTTAGTTGCTCTGCAGCATGTGGGATCTTCCCGGATCATGGATCGAACTCGTGTCTCCTGCATTGGCAGGCAAATTCTTTACCACTGAGCTACCAGGGAAGCCCCAACCAAAGAGTTTTAAAGAGTCTGGATCGCCCCTTTCATGTTTTACATGTGTTCCCCTCCCCTCAGCTCCCTCTCTCTGCTTGGATTTGGAGTGATGCAGATCTGGGTTGAAGTCCTGAGTTAGCCAAGAACCTCGGCTGCCTGGATCCAGGTCAGCAGTGTCAATCACTGATACCCTGCCTCAAATACTACTGCTGTCTAGAAGAATTTCACCTTCACTTGCCCGAGACCAGAGAGAATCCCAGTAGCGGTAAGGATGAAGCAATAACTGAATCCAGTATGAGAAAATCCAGGGATGAGTAAAGTTCTTACCCTGAAGTGAACTCCCAGCCCAGGGCATTCATCTGAGCTATCCCTGATCATTTCTCGCCTTCACTCCTAACATTTTTATCCACAGGGAGCCTGCTGTAGTCATGTACAGATGTGAGAGTTGGACTAAAGAAGGCTGAGCACCAAAGAATTGTTGCTTTTGAATTGTGGTGCTGGAGAAGAGCCTTGGACTGTAGAGATCAATCCGAAAGGAAATCAACCCTGAATATTCATTGGAAGGACAGTTGCTGAAGCTCCAGTACATTGGTTACCCGACCGAAAGAGCCAAGATGTTGGAAAAGACCCTGGTCCTATGAAAGATTGAGGGCAAAAGGAGAAGGGGTTGGTTGAGGATAAGATGGTTACGATAGGATCATTGACTCAATGAACAGGAATTTGAGCAAACTCTGGGAGGCAGTGAAGGACAGGGAAGACTGGCGTGCTGCAGTCCATGGAGTAGTAAAGAGAGGAGGAGGGCATGCGTGTGTGCGTGTGTGCACAGTGGATGTGTGTGCATTCTGTAAATGGGTGAGGATGTTCACTGCCAGAACCCCTCTTAGCAAACAAACAAGCTCCAGGCCCTAGGACAAGTCACTGAGTCTCTGTGTCCCCATCTGTCCGTGGGTTGGGTTGCTGCCTCAAAGGCAACTGTGAGGACGCAGTGAGTCATGGATGTAAGGCTCTGGACCATTGCAAGTGGCCAGGATGTGGGAGGAGTCGGTAGTTAATGCTCAAAGACAGCGGGGCATGCACTCCTGGGTGGTTAGTGCCAAAGCTGTTTGTGTCTGCCTCCTCTGCGTTTCAGAGCTCTGCCTGGTATGCCATGGATCCTAGCCCATGGTAGGCCGAACAACCCTTAGTCCAGTTGCTCCAATGGCGCAGAGGAGGACAGAGACTTGGCCCAGGACACCCTGCTTCCTGGGGGAAGAAAATGCGGCTAAGTCAGATCCAGTCCCTCTTGCCCTTCTGGCGTGATGAGAAAACCTTGTAGAGGTCAGGGTCAGTGGCCCCTAGCCTCCACTGCCTCTGTGTGCCCCACCTCCCCCAGCACCCAGCAGTCAGCCTGGGCCGGGGACGCTGCTCCACTGGGAAGCTGTGTGCTTTGGCAGCCAGCACTGTCTGGGTCCCTGAGGCTGAGGCTGGGCGGCTGCCTGGGATGGGAATTCCATGTGTCTGGGGAGGACCTCCCTTCGGTAGCCTGGTCCCAGTCCCCAGCCCTGCTTTGCCACCTGGGCCAGGGCTCAGCTTGGCACCCGGAGATTGGGTTCTGCCTAGGACTTCTCAGAGGTCTCTGGAAGTGGAGGCTGACGATGACAAGTGCTTCAACTCTGTTTTTTTTTTTTTTAAATGGAACGTCTCTCTTGTAAGTCTGTCCCTTTCCATTGCAAAAGCATTTGTTATTTGTGGAGAATACAGGGAATCAGAGAAGAGAAAATGAAATCCTTTGTCAAAGCCAAAGTATAGCAACCCAGGGATCAAAGGGGCTCTGCCATGTTCATGCATGTACCTGTGCCACAGGCATGACACAGAAATCATCATAAGCATGTGCATATGTGTGCTTGTACGTCAGAACATACAAGCACGTACCTATGCATGCAAGTACACACAGGTATAGACATCTGCATGGTCAGACACATATCCATACACTTACATGTGACGCATGAACCCTCATGTGCGTGTGTATGTCTGCGTGTGCTTGCACACCTATAACAAACACAAACTAGCACACATTTAATGCTCCACCAGTGTGAATGCATCTAACCTGGCATCGATGATGGAAGAAAAGTTCCATTATTTCTCTCATTTTCCAAATAAAGCACAAAAATGGTTAAGTAATCTGCTTAAGGACATTAACAGTGAATGTACGAAGGCATTAAAAAAAAAAATCAAAACCTCATAAACAAAATAATAGGGATTTGAACCCAGATCCAGGTTGGATGGCATCACTGAGTCGATGGACATGAGCTTGAGCAAGCTCTGGGAGATGTGAAGGAGAGGGTAGCCTGGTGTGCTGCAGTCCCTGGGGTTGCAAAGAGTCAGCCACGACTGATCAACTGAGCTGGACCGAACCACTGGCTTAATTAAGTAGGCTGAATGGTGCTAAGTTTGCGTGGTCCCACAGCGAATATTCTCATAGGGCTTTTATCTTCGTGCATCTATAGTTGGTTTGGTTACAGAAAGGACATCCTTTTTACACACTAGCAGGGCCCTGGGGTCAGATTTGGAATTGAACCCTGGCTCCACTGCAGACAGGCTGGCTTGACTTTGGAGTGTTCCTTCACCTCTTTAGAGACCGGTTTTTCATCTGTACAATGGGGAGCGACTGTGTCTGCGTCTGAGGGTTTGGCTGAGCTTGGACCTGTCAGGCTGAGCCAGGTCCGTTAGATGGGGCTATGGGAAAACCACCAGCTCTGATGCTGGAGGGCTTTGTGGAGAAAACAGTCAGAAAATACTCTCTGGGTGCAAGATGGCTGTAATATGTAGGGGTCCGGAAGGCAGTGAGAAGCCCCAGGATCTGGGGTCTCCTGAGGAGAGGTGGTATTTTGTCCAGGAATCCCTGCCTTGACTGCCTGCCCATCCTGACCAGCAGCTCAGCCCCAGCCCCGTGCGCTCCAGGTGGAACAGCAGAGGCGGGAGAGGGCGGGAGAGAAGGAGCTGGCGGGCGGAGCCTCCTGGCCCAGCCTGGTCAGGCTGGAAGGGGAGGGGGCCTTGGGGTTGAGACGTCAGATGCCATCAGCTCCTGGGGGACCGTTAAAGTGGCCGTGCTGCCAGGAGGGCTGCAGAGGTCCCCTGCCTCCTCGGCTGCCTCCTGCCGCCCGCCTGGGCTGGCCGTCCTGGGTACGCGCCCCTGGGGAGACTGCTGCCTTGCCTCTCGGACGCCTCTCTCTAGCTCTCTTCTCAGTATTTCTTTCTCCATCTTCTTTTCTTTTTCCCCCTCTTTCTCTCTGTCTCTCTCGTGTTCTTTCTCTTTTTGGCCCCATGATTGCCTCTCCTTCTCTCTTGTATCTTTCTACCTTTCTATTTGTCTCCGAGTTTTCTCTGGATCTCTTTCTGCCACTCACCTTTTTGTCTCCCTCATCGTCTTTTTCTCATTTTTCTTTGTCTGCCTCTTTGATTCTCTTCGTTCTTTCTGTGGCTTGCTCGCAATCCTGAAATTGCAGCAATTCAGGGATGAGAGGGCTCTGTCCGATGCCTCAGGGAGGTGGGCACTGACCCTCTGGTGCTAAGTTTGCGTGGTCCCACAGCGAATATTCTCATAGGGCTTTTATCTTCGTGCATCTATAGTTGGTTTGGTTACAGAAAGGACATCCTTTTTACACACTAGCAGGGCCCTGGGGTCAGATTTGGAATTGAACCCTGGCTCCACTGCAGACAGGCTGGCTTGACTTTGGAGTGTTCCTTCACCTCTTTAGAGACCGGTTTTTCATCTGTACAATGGGGAGCGACTGTGTCTGCGTCTGAGGGTTTGGCTGAGCTTGGACCTGTCAGGCTGAGCCAGGTCCGTTAGATGGGGCTATGGGAAAACCACCAGCTCTGATGCTGGAGGGCTTTGTGGAGAAAACAGTCAGAAAATACTCTCTGGGTGCAAGATGGCTGTAATATGTAGGGGTCCGGAAGGCAGTGAGAAGCCCCAGGATCTGGGGTCTCCTGAGGAGAGGTGGTATTTTGTCCAGGAATCCCTGCCTTGACTGCCTGCCCATCCTGACCAGCAGCTCAGCCCCAGCCCCGTGCGCTCCAGGTGGAACAGCAGAGGCGGGAGAGGGCGGGAGAGAAGGAGCTGGCGGGCGGAGCCTCCTGGCCCAGCCTGGTCAGGCTGGAAGGGGAGGGGGCCTTGGGGTTGAGACGTCAGATGCCATCAGCTCCTGGGGGACCGTTAAGGGGGCCGTGCTGCCAGGAGGGCTGCAGAGGTCCCCTGCCTCCTCGGCTGCCTCCTGCCGCCCGCCTGGGCTGGCCGTCCTGGGTACGCGCCCCTGGGGAGACTGCTGCCTTGCCTCTCGGACGCCTCTCTCTAGCTCTCTTCTCAGTATTTCTTTCTCCATCTTCTTTTCTTTTTCCCCCTCTTTCTCTCTGTCTCTCTCGTGTTCTTTCTCTTTTTGGCCCCATGATTGCCTCTCCTTCTCTCTTGTATCTTTCTACCTTTCTATTTGTCTCCGAGTTTTCTCTGGATCTCTTTCTGCCACTCACCTTTTTGTCTCCCTCATCGTCTTTTTCTCATTTTTCTTTGTCTGCCTCTTTGATTCTCTTCGTTCTTTCTGTGGCTTGCTCGCAATCCTGAAATTGCAGCAATTCAGGGATGAGAGGGCTCTGTCCGATGCCTCAGGGAGGTGGGCACTGACCCTCTGAGGGCATCGACAGAGCCCAGCTTGGAGTAAGATTGGTATCCAGGCTGGGGAGAAGTGGGGACTGATGGGACGGAGCTCCGGATTTGAAGTGGCGGCCTCATCTCACCCCAGGGCCTGGTCTGGGTTCAGCTTGGGTTCAGGTCTAGGCATTTCTTTCTTTTTCTTTCTTTCTTTTTTTTTTTTTTCTTTTTAAAATAACCTTATTTATTTATTTGGCTGCAGCGGATCTTAGTCGCAGTGGACAGGATTTTCAGTTGCAGCATGCAGACTTAGTTGTGGCACATGGGATCTGACCAGGGATTGAACCTGGGCCCCTTGCATTGGGAGCGCAGAGTCTTAGCCACTGGACCAGCGAAGTCCCTGTCTGGGTGTTTCTTCTCATTGTCCGACCCACTCAGTCTTCTGGGGTGGGAAGGACGGAGTGTTGCTCCCAGGGACCAGAGCTGAGGCAGAAGGCCTGTGCCAAGTTCCCAGTGAAGTTAGCGTAGCGTCCTCTGGGGTTGGGATGCTGGAGGCACTCAGGGTTTGGTGCCCTCCTGACCACTCCCTCCAGGCAGCCAGCTCTGACTGCACAAGGCCAGACCTGTGACCCTACCAGCCAGCTATGCCCTGGCTGCCTGGCACCATGGGCTTGGCAGGGCTGCTCTTCTGGGCAGGCCAGACAATGAATGCCATGATGCCCAATGCCACCCTGGCCCTGGTCCAGACCGAAGGCACAGCAGTGAGGCCCCTGAGTGGCCTGGGGGTGCCCCGGTACCGGCGGAAGCGCCACATCTCTGCCAGGGACATGAGTGCCTTATTGGATTATCACAACCACATCCGGGCCAGTGTGCACCCACCTGCGGCCAACATGGAGTATATGGTGAGTGCCCCCTCTGGTAAATGCCAGTCAACTCCGTGTGCCCTGGAAGGGCTGGACCATTCACGAATCTAGCCTTTCCAGCCAGTATCTGGGCATCTGGGCCCTGTGAAAAAGAGCAGGAATTAGTCTGCCCATTTTACAGATGAGGAAACTAGGGCTTTATATAGATCCTTTCTGCAGGCAGGAGAAGAGCACTGAAATTTATGGCGCATACCCTGTGCACCAGGAACTTACATGTACCCTCTTCCTTCAACGCGGGTTTTATCGGTCTTTTCCAAATAAAGAAATTAAGAAGCAGTGGATTAATTTGCAGAAGGTCACCCAGTTGGAAATTGCAGCCCAGGTCTGCCAGCTGCTGAGGCTGTTGTCTTAATTAACACAATGCCTTTTCCAAGAATTCTGGCTTCCCGCTGGGGACCAGCAGCGGGTGGGTGGCTGGAGATTTCCCTGCCATTGTCTCTTTGCCCCAGGGGTTTGATGGACACTCCCAGACTGTCCCGCGGAGGTAGAACTGGGAGAGGTGGGGACTGGTCCCTGGGGCGGGGGTGGAGGAGGGGCACAGGCTGAGGAGTACTAAGTTGCTTCAGTCGTGTCTGACTCTTTGTGTCCCCATGGATTGTAGCCCGCCAGGCTCCTCTGTCCATGGGATTCTCCAGAAAGAGCAGCTGAAAGAAACAGGGTAGGGCGCTGTGTGTGGGCAGTGAGTCTCACTCTGAGGAGGGGCTCTTTATCACAGCCCCTCCCCACATGACCATTGTCCCAAACTAGCCTGGAGAGATCGGCCTCCAACTCACCTATAGATTTCTTTAGGGAAAAGGATTGTCAGTACTCCTCTAAGACAAATGCCTGCTCCCTCAACTGCGGACGAATGCTTGTACTTTTGCAATGTGTTCATTCACATATGTAGCAGTTTTGCTTGGAGCTAGGCACCATCCTAAGCCTCGTGGACACTGCTGAGAACAGGATGGACAAGCTCTGTCCCTCACAGAGCTTCCATTTCAGTAGGGAAGATAGAAAACAAACAAGAGAAAGAAAGACAGAAAACAAAATGTTCTACATTTATGTAGAATACGACATCAGGTACCAATTAAGTGCTGGGAGGGGTGGGGAAGGGACCCGAATGGAAGGCAGCTAGAGGCGGGGGAGCCACTTATTTATTCATTAACTGACTCATCCATTGATTAGCACAGCGGCTGGCACGTAGATGGCCCTCCAGTTTTCAAACAATGACACATTTATAAATCACCAGGCCCTCTGTGCGAGGCCCTCCCTTTAACAGGTGTTTAATTATTTTATGCATTGTGGAACAGAGAGAGCTTTTCACCAGGAGCCACGAGAAGGGATGGTGAGTGTGGGTTCGATGTTTGCCTGCCCCTACCTTGGTTCACCCCTTTGTGACTCAAAGAAAATATTCCTCGGCTTTCTCTAAAAATGGATGAGTCTGACAGCCCCAGGGCAATGTCTGGGCCCTTCTTTGGGGGTCACCATGGCTTCGCTAGCTGGCTCCCCATCCCTTGCTCTAGGAGCCCCTTCTATGGCTCCAAGAATGACTAAGCTCAGTTTTCACATTCTCATCCCCCTTGCCCCCTAGGAGCCTTGTTCTTTTATCTATGAACAAATAATATCTCAGAATCTCAGGAAGTCAGAGTGGAAGGAACTAGGAGTACTAAGTTGCTTCAGTCGTGTCTGACTCTTTGTGTCCCCATGGATTGTAGCCCGCCAGGCTCCTCTGTCCATGGGATTCTCCAGAAAGAGCAGCTGAAAGAAACAGGGTAGGGCGCTGTGTGTGGGCAGTGAGTCTCACTCTGAGGAGGGGCTCTTTATCACAGCCCCTCCCCACATGACCATTGTCCCAAACTAGCCTGGAGAGATCGGCCTCCAACTCACCTATAGATTTCTTTAGGGAAAAGGATTGTCAGTACTCCTCTAAGACAAATGCCTGCTCCCTCAACTGCGGACGAATGCTTGTACTTTTGCAATGTGTTCATTCACATATGTAGCAGTTTTGCTTGGAGCTAGGCACCATCCTAAGCCTCGTGGACACTGCTGAGAACAGGATGGACAAGCTCTGTCCCTCACAGAGCTTCCATTTCAGTAGGGAAGATAGAAAACAAACAAGAGAAAGAAAGACAGAAAACAAAATGTTCTACATTTATGTAGAATACGACATCAGGTACCAATTAAGTGCTGGGAGGGGTGGGGAAGGGACCCGAATGGAAGGCAGCTAGAGGCGGGGGAGCCACTTATTTATTCATTAACTGACTCATCCATTGATTAGCACAGCGGCTGGCACGTAGATGGCCCTCCAGTTTTCAAACAATGACACATTTATAAATCACCAGGCCCTCTGTGCGAGGCCCTCCCTTTAACAGGTGTTTAATTATTTTATGCATTGTGGAACAGAGAGAGCTTTTCACCAGGAGCCACGAGAAGGGATGGTGAGTGTGGGTTCGATGTTTGCCTGCCCCTACCTTGGTTCACCCCTTTGTGACTCAAAGAAAATATTCCTCGGCTTTCTCTAAAAATGGATGAGTCTGACAGCCCCAGGGCAATGTCTGGGCCCTTCTTTGGGGGTCACCATGGCTTCGCTAGCTGGCTCCCCATCCCTTGCTCTAGGAGCCCTTTCTATGGCTCCAAGAAAGACTAGGCTCAGTTTTCACATTCTCACTCCCGCCAACCGTAATGATTGTTTAACATCTCATTTCCTTGCTAGACTGTGAGTCCTTGTTCAATATTTGCTGAATGAACAGATGAAACGAATGAACAAATAATATCTCAGAATCTCAGGAAGTCAGAGTGGAAGGGAACTAGTATTTTTTTTTTTAAGTGATGCTTTTTCAAGATCTAAAACTGGGGGCATTCACAGATTGGAAAATTCAGAAGCTGTAACAGAGGAGGAGGAGGGTATTCTCAATGTACTGATATGGAATCATCACTAAGATAAACCTATCTGGTTAGATGAAAAGAAAAGAGCAAGGCGCCACATAGAAGGTCTGGCATCCTGCCATTTGTCAAACACAATTTCATAGATACTGTTGTTTAGTCACTAAGTCATGTCCAGCTCGTTTGCGACCCCATGGAGTATAGCCCGCCGGGCTCCTCTGTCCATGAGATTTTCCTGATAAGAATACTGGAGTGGGTTGCTATTTCCTTCTCCAGGATGTGTATATATGTATGTGTACATATCATATTTACAATTATTATATTTATGTAATATGTATTATATATATAGTAATACAAATATGTTATATAATTACACAGATATCTTACATGTATATGTATAAACATATATACACTATTTATATCTGCATGTTGGTGCATATATCATGCTCACTGGTGTAGGCTATTTCTGCAACAGGACACAAGAAGCTCACAGCGGTTGTTACCTCCAGGCTCAGGGCTGCTGGAGGGACTTGTGTAGGATGAAGATGAAAGACTCTCCACTTTTCTTCCTACATATTAGATATGTGTACATTTTCATCATTAGAAACACCTTTTGACTTAAAAGATTTTAATGTTAAACACATTTTAAAAATACAATAAATAGGGCTTTCCTGATAGCTCAGTGGTAAAGAGTTTGCCTACCAATGCAGGAGACATGGGTTCGATCCCTGATCTGGGATGATCCCACATGTTGCAGAGCAACTAAGCCCGTGAGCCACAACTATGGAGCCTGTGCTCTAGAGCCTCAGAGTCACAACTATGGAGCCCATGGGCTGCAACTACTGAAGCTCGTGTGCCCTAGAGTCCAAATTCCACACCAACAGAAGTCACTGCCGCAAGAAGCCTGTTCACCTCAACTAGAGAGTAGCCCCCACTTCCTGCAACTAGTGAAGAGCTTGCAACAGCAGTGAAAACCCAGAATAGCCAAAAATAAATAAATAAAATTGAATATATATATATATATATAATAAATTTAAAAATCCATTCTTGTCCCACTATTCTGGGCTCAGTCACTTCTAGGGATTACTGGGAACACCTAGGCCAATACCCTGGGACCCCTGCTCAGAGCAGGGAGCCACAAGCCTGAAGCCCAGTGAAGGAAAAAGGGCATCGGCTACGAGTCAGAGGCTGGGGTGTGGATCTCCGCTCTGGTGTGGACTTGGTATTGACCTTGAAGTCACAGGCCTCTGAGCCTCAGTTTTCTCATCTATCAAGTGGATCTGTCGCAGGGTTCCAAGGAGAATGGTAGCGTCGTGGTTCCGTGGATGTATGCATCTTTAGACCCTACTGAGATGGCGGTGCCCTTCCCCCGGGGAAATTTCACAACTTTTCTTTTTCCCAGGTCTGGGACGAGCGGCTGGCCACATCTGCGGAGGCCTGGGCCTCCCAGTGCATCTGGGCCCACGGGCCCTCACAGCTGATGAGATACGTGGGCCAGAACCTCTCCATCCATTCTGGCCGGTGAGTGAGCCTCTGCCCCTCCTTCACTCCAACACTCCACAAGGTCGCCGAGCCCACCGTGAGTTTCTCCCATCTCCTCCGCCCCTGCAGGTACCGCTCAGTGGTGGATCTTGTGAAGTCCTGGTCAGAGGAGAAGCGGCACTACTCATTTCCGGCCCCAAAGGACTGTAGCCCGCACTGCCCCTGGCACTGCAGTGGCCCCGTCTGCTCCCACTATACCCAGGTACCCCTTTGCAGGGATGAAGGGCTGGCCGGAGAAACACTATGTGTTGGACAGCAACTGGAAATGAAACACAGGAGGCCTCTATGTGCTTCCTTTTACAAAACAAGCCTGTTCCTGGAAAGTTGTGTATGCAGTGAACTGAGCGGAACTGCATCTGATTTTGACTGTCTTAGGTTGGTGGACCACATTGTTCGACCCCAGAATGGAGAGGTCCGGTCTGACGAGTTCAAGAGTACTTTGGAATTCAATAGGTCCAAACATTTTCTAGGATTTTCTATGTTCTAAGGCGCTGTCATCTTATAAAAAGAAATCCAAATAAGATTACCAAAAAATGTACCATGTTTTGAGTGCTAATATTGAGATATTACCACTTATGATACATAAAAATACAATGCAGTACAATGTTGGAAGAAATAGGACCAGAAACCTTCAATAGTAGGACAAAGGCCCTCCTTCAGATCTGCCAATCTCTCTGTGACTCATTTGCATGAAGTGTCAAAAACTGAAGTTTGAGATCCCCCCTGGGAAATGTGAGGCCTAACCCAGATGTCCTTCTTGACATCCATGAGATACTATTACCTCCGACCTTGAAGTCACAGGCCTCTGAGCCTCAGTTTTCTCATCTATCAAGTGGATCTGTCGAGGGTTCCAAGGAGAATGGTAGCGTCGTGGTTCCGTGGATGTATGCATCTTTAGACCCTACTGAGATGGCGGTGCCCTTCCCCCGGGGAAATTTCACAACTTTTCTTTTTCCCAGGTCTGGGACGAGCGGCTGGCCACATCTGCGGAGGCCTGGGCCTCCCAGTGCATCTGGGCCCACGGGCCCTCACAGCTGATGAGATACGTGGGCCAGAACCTCTCCATCCATTCTGGCCGGTGAGTGAGCCTCTGCCCCTCCTTCACTCCAACACTCCACAAGGTCGCCGAGCCCACCGTGAGTTTCTCCCATCTCCTCCGCCCCTGCAGGTACCGCTCAGTGGTGGATCTTGTGAAGTCCTGGTCAGAGGAGAAGCGGCACTACTCATTTCCGGCCCCAAAGGACTGTAGCCCGCACTGCCCCTGGCACTGCAGTGGCCCCGTCTGCTCCCACTATACCCAGGTACCCCTTTGCAGGGATGAAGGGCTGGCCGGAGAAACACTATGTGTTGGACAGCAACTGGAAATGAAACACAGGAGGCCTCTATGTGCTTCCTTTTACAAAACAAGCCTGTTCCTGGAAAGTTGTGTATGCAGTGAACTGAGCGGAACTGCATCTGATTTTGACTGTCTTAGGTTGGTGGACCACATTGTTCGACCCCAGAATGGAGAGGTCCGGTCTGACGAGTTCAAGAGTACTTTGGAATTCAATAGGTCCAAACATTTTCTAGGATTTTCTATGTTCTAAGGCGCTGTCATCTTATAAAAAGAAATCCAAATAAGATTACCAAAAAATGTACCATGTTTTGAGTGCTAATATTGAGATATTACCACTTATGATACATAAAAATACAATGCAGTACAATGTTGGAAGAAATAGGACCAGAAACCTTCAATAGTAGGACAAAGGCCCTCCTTCAGATCTGCCAATCTCTCTGTGACTCATTTGCATGAAGTGTCAAAAACTGAAGTTTGAGATCCCCCCTGGGAAATGTGAGGCCTAACCCAGATGTCCTTCTTGACATCCATGAGATACTATTACCTCCATTTTACCAAAGGAGAAACCAGGCACAGAGTGGTTAAGTGAGTTGCTCAGAGTCACACAGCTTTTGGTATTGAGAATCTGATCCAAGGCTGTTTAACTCCAAAGTTTGTGTTTGAATCTCCAATACAACAGTGATTTTCAAACGTTGTTTACCAGGGAGGAAAAAGAGAAAGACATCTAATTGAAAAGTTTCGAAAACATTAGCATATATCATTCTATACGATAAGATCAAATATTAGGTCATAAATCTTTTGTTCCAATTGTGTCAGGAGGCATGTGTGTGTGTGTGTGTGTGTTGGTACACTGGGTAACAACATAAAAAAGAATATTCCCTACTGTTGATTGTAGTAAGAAAAGAAAAACAGGTTTGGGAAACGTTATAGTACAATATGCCTCCATCTGCTCACCTTGAGACAGGTGCTTCCCCAGAAAAACCTCATCTAGAGCATCCATCCTGAACCAAGTGCAGAGGCCTTTCAGCCTCCTGTCCTGCTCACAGCCTCCCTTGTCTTTGTCTCTTCTCAGATGGTGTGGGCATCTTCCAATCGGCTGGGCTGTGCCATCCACACTTGTGGCAGCATCCGCGTCTGGGGCAGCACCTGGCACCGGGCCGTGTACCTGGTCTGCAACTACGCCATTAAGTGAGTGCTGCTCTGAGGCAGAGGGGACTCTGGGACAAGAGGGTGGAGCCTGAGGTGGAGTGGGCAGGACTGTCGGAAAAAGACACACAGGACACCTTGCCTTCCTCTATTCTGAGTAAGTCGGTTTGGGACTTATAGAGAGTTGATCAGAATCCTTTTTTTTGGGACTTCCAGTGCCTAAGACTCCGTATTCCCAATGCAGGGGGCCGGGGTTCTATCCCTGGTCAGGGAACTCGATCCCACATATTGCCACTAAAGATTCCAAGTCCCCAAACTAAGGTCCAGCACAGCCAAATAAATAAATAGTTAAAAAAAGGAAAAAAGAATCCTTTTTCTTTACCCAAGTTTCAAAATGGATTGGGAGATAGGGCACCAAGGCAGGTGGATAGGCAGTCTCCCTGATGAAGCCAATAGTGTAGAATGTGCTTTAGATTCGCCAGCCAAGAGGGCTTGCAAATAGCTCACTGTTGAATTAGATCTTCACATCTGTTGACAGGCAACTCTGGACAGTCACAGGCATCTCCAAGCTTCCCACAAGAAATAGAGCAACCTAGAATGCATGTTCCCCGCCCGCAGGCAGATCCCATAGGACAGAAAGGAAGGATGCAGTGAGCTGCTTCTCCCAGACTCTCCAAGTAGCTTGGAGGGGAGAAAGGTCAAGAGTGATCTTTGAGGGCAGGAGATTGACTTGATTCATTTTGATATCCTTTTACTACAGTGATTTCCAACCTTTGATTTCTTTAAGTGGAATTTTTTCCCAAGTAGTTAAAATAAACAGACAAAAAAATGTTTATTTATTCCATCAGCTTCTGGTGTCTCTATCACCCACATTCCTTGCCCCTAAACTTCTGGGAGCACCTTATGAAAGCTGTAGACTCACAGCATCTGATGCAAATCCTGATGCCCATGAGAGGCTCTGGAAGAGTTTACTGAAAGAGTGAATGAACCCCAGATGAAACCAGAAATGCATACTTCTTTAAGTTTTTGGGTTAACTTTACGTATTGTCATTCAACATCTCTTTTGGAGGAAAATGATTCCATTTCTGCCTAAAAGGAGTGTTTGTTTGGAGTGTGAGAAAATAAGAGACTAGGACTTGAAAGAGAGATGATACTCTAGGCTGGTGGCGAGATTATTAGGCAGCTCTAAGCAAGAGCCTGGGGGACTGACTGGGGACCCTGAGGTGAACCACGAGGGAGAAAAGAGAACACTGTGGGTGGGATAGAGAAGGCAGCTGTGCAAAGACCAAGTGTGTAAGCTGGATCTGTGTGTCCCAGGAGCAGTCTGGGAGCCCTGACCAAAGCTGTAGAAGCTAGGGGCCAGTAAACTATAGCCCACAGCCAAAATCTGACCTGCTGCCTATTTTTATAAATAAGTGTTAGTCTCTCAGTCGCGTCTGACTCTTTGTGACCCCATGGACTGTAGTCCACCAAGCTCCTCTGTCCATGGAATTCTTTACCCAAGTTTCAAAATGGATTGGGAGATAGGGCACCAAGGCAGGTGGATAGGCAGTCTCCCTGATGAAGCCAATAGTGTAGAATGTGCTTTAGATTCGCCAGCCAAGAGGGCTTGCAAATAGCTCACTGTTGAATTAGATCTTCACATCTGTTGACAGGCAACTCTGGACAGTCACAGGCATCTCCAAGCTTCCCACAAGAAATAGAGCAACCTAGAATGCATGTTCCCCGCCCGCAGGCAGATCCCATAGGACAGAAAGGAAGGATGCAGTGAGCTGCTTCTCCCAGACTCTCCAAGTAGCTTGGAGGAGAAAGGTCAAGAGTGATCTTTGAGGGCAGGAGATTGACTTGATTCATTTTGATATCCTTTTACTACAGTGATTTCCAACCTTTGATTTCTTTAAGTGGAATTTTTTCCCAAGTAGTTAAAATAAACAGACAAAAAAATGTTTATTTATTCCATCAGCTTCTGGTGTCTCTATCACCCACATTCCTTGCCCCTAAACTTCTGGGAGCACCTTATGAAAGCTGTAGACTCACAGCATCTGATGCAAATCCTGATGCCCATGAGAGGCTCTGGAAGAGTTTACTGAAAGAGTGAATGAACCCCAGATGAAACCAGAAATGCATACTTCTTTAAGTTTTTGGGTTAACTTTACGTATTGTCATTCAACATCTCTTTTGGAGGAAAATGATTCCATTTCTGCCTAAAAGGAGTGTTTGTTTGGAGTGTGAGAAAATAAGAGACTAGGACTTGAAAGAGAGATGATACTCTAGGCTGGTGGCGAGATTATTAGGCAGCTCTAAGCAAGAGCCTGGGGGACTGACTGGGGACCCTGAGGTGAACCACGAGGGAGAAAAGAGAACACTGTGGGTGGGATAGAGAAGGCAGCTGTGCAAAGACCAAGTGTGTAAGCTGGATCTGTGTGTCCCAGGAGCAGTCTGGGAGCCCTGACCAAAGCTGTAGAAGCTAGGGGCCAGTAAACTATAGCCCACAGCCAAAATCTGACCTGCTGCCTATTTTTATAAATAAGTGTTAGTCTCTCAGTCGCGTCTGACTCTTTGTGACCCCATGGACTGTAGTCCACCAAGCTCCTCTGTCCATGGAATTCTCCGAGCAAGAATATTGGACTGGGTTTGCCATTTCCTTCTCCAGGGGATCTTCGCGAGCCAGGAGTCAAACCCAGGTCTCCTACATGGTGGACTGTTTCTTTACCATCTGAGCCACCAGGGAAGCTCTGATTTCTTGAAACATGGCCATGACATTTGTTTACATATCACCTAGGGCTGCTTTCACGTGATAAAGACATGTGGCCTCCAAAGTCTAAAATATTTGCTATCTGGTCCTTTATATAAAAAGTTTGCAACCCCTTGCACAGGCAACAAGAAGCCACTAGAAGTTCTTGAGTAGGAGAACGATGGGATGAAGATGTATTTTGTTTGTTTGTTTGTTTGTTTGGCCATGCGGCTTTAGGGATTTTATTTCTCTGACCCGTAATCAAACCCGGCCCCCAGCAGTGAAAGCGCCAAGTCTTAACCACTGAAGTGCCAGGGAATTCCCTGGTTTGTTCTTTCTTTTTAAACAGCTCAACTGAGATATGATTCACATATCATACAACTTACTCATTTGGAGTGTACAACTTAGTGGTTTTTGGTATTACATTATTCATCTTTTTCAGTCATAATAAAATATATACATAACATAAAATTTGCCATTTTAACTGTTTTAACTACTGTATACTCTTCGGTGGCATTCATTACATTCGGAGTATTGTGCCGCCATTACCACATCCAAAATGTTTTTATCACCGCCAAAGAGAAACTCAGTTACCTTTAAGCAGTGGCTCCATATCCCCTCGCTTCCCCAAAGGCTGTGTTCCATTGAGAAGACTCACGCCAGAACAGGTAGGATGGTTTCGGGATAAGGTTGTCAAAGAAAAACAAAGGTACAGCCGAGGCCACAGAGCGGCTTCATTGGCTTGTCCCCCATGGTTGAATTATACTCAGTATTTAATTCTAGTTCTTATTTATATGCCACCTCATAAAGTACAAAGTGGTTTTGCATAATTTTTATGGACACCATTTTACTTACGTATTCTATTCAGAGGGTAAAATCAAGGCTCAAGATATGAAGTGGCTTAGGGATTTCCCTCAGAGGTTAAGAGTTTGGCTTCAATGCAGAGGGTACAGGTTTGATCCCTGGTCAGGACCAAATAAACAGAAACATAAAGCAGCAACAAAATCCAATAAAGCCTTTATAAGCGGTCCACGTTAAAAAACAAAACAAAACAAAAAACCTTAAGAAAAAGAAAAGAGGTGGTGTATTCGGTCCCCAGCTGGCAGGGGCAGAACCAGGACCAGAACTCAGACCTGTTCCTTGGGGAAGCGGGAGGGGTGCTTTTGTGGGGAGGCGGCGGAGACTGTGTGGAAGGAGTAAGAAAATCGCACTGCCTCAGGAGTTGCTCAGTTGCCAAGACGGTTATTTATCTGCTTATCCTTGTGTGGGACGAATATCTTCTCTTGGGTTTACAGATGAAGGACCCGGGGCTTGCAGCTGTGACCTGGTTACAGGGGCAGTCAGGGGCTCTGCCGAAACTGAAAACCTGTGTGAAGATGGCTCATTGGAGCTGTGCCCCTCAACCCACCTCCCTGGAACCTTTTCTCTTCCAGGGGTAACTGGATCGGCGAGGCGCCATACAAGACGGGGAGGCCGTGTTCCGCCTGCCCTCCCATCTACCAAGGCAGCTGCCACAGCAACATGTGCTTCTCCAGGCTCAAAACCAACAGGCTCCTCCTGTGGGTCTGAATTTTCCCTGGGCTCTGGCAGGTCTCCGGCTGGGCCTGACCCTCCAAGAACCCCTTCCCCAAGACCAGGTCAAGAAATTTCTTTTTTAAGGACATGAGTTGGGCTCGCTCCACCAGTTTGAATTCTCTCTCCTGCTTTCATTGCCCAAATGCCCAGAGTGTACCAGGAGAAAATAATTGCCTTGCTTTCTTTCTTCCCTGTTACACTTTTTTCCCTCTGGCCTCCAGGAAAGAGGCCTGCATCCTCAGTTCTCAAAGAGTCAGAGCTGGAAGGAACAGCGACAGCCAGTTTGGGACTCAACTTCCAACCCATGAGTCTGTCCATCCAATAAACTAGCTTCATTCGTTCAAGCAGAGCCAACCAGCTTCTGGCCAGTCTTTGAGGCAGTGGTCTCCTCTGATTTGGGGACATTTCAGCTCCAAACGTTCAAAAAATAACTGTTAATCAGCTTGCGGACACCCCACCCCCACCCATGTATGTTACGGAAGCCACTGCAGAGTCCAGGCACCCCTTTTACACATGAACACACTGAGGCTTAGTGAAGGGGTGTGACTTACGGAGAGCTGCACGGCTTGTCCAGGAAGGCACCCAGTTGTGAAGCTCAGGCTCTGCCAGCTCCTTCCGGCCCCTTTGAACGCTCAGAGCTGAGAGGCTATAACCAAAGCTGGCCTGAGGGAACTCTCTTTTCAGCTCTCTCTTTTTTTTCTTCCCGTGGCTCCCTCTGTCTCTGAGTCTCTCTTTCATCTACCTGTATCTCTCCCCTTTCTTTACTTCTCCCAGGGAATCTTATTCTCATTCCCAGAAACCTTTTCCCTTCTCCCCACCCTACCCCACCCAGTTATCATAACACACAAAAGACCTTTTGTCTTTAGAGATAGTAAAATCTCTCCCTCAAACCTTGCCCTCCAGCTGGGGCCCACTCCCTCCCTGCCTGCCTGGAGAGAGCTCCATTCAGAGAGCTGGGTGGAAAACAGGCCCCCTTTCCCCAGAGTCCCTACATTATTCTGGATGGAAAGAGTTTTCTTCCCTCTCGGACATCCCCACCCAGGCTACGGCCTGTACCTGTGCATGCCAATGCCACCTTCCTCTGCCCTCAATAAAGTCCTTTAAGATTTCGTGCAGTGGCTCTTTCTGGTCCCTGTCGCAGTCCTCAGGACGGTAAAGAGGAGAGAAGGAAGTGGAGTAGAGGAGATGGGGTAAGGGGAAATCAGCTCAAGAAGGCCAGGCAGGAAGCCTTTGGTGGTCCAGTGGTTAAGACTCTGAACTCCCAATGCAGGGAGCCCTGGCTTGATACCTGGTCAGGGAATTAGATCCTGCATGCTGCAATGAAGAGCCTGCAACAAACACCTGCCACAGCCAAATAAAAAGGAACAGAAGACCAGGCAGGAATAGACTTTGGGACTCAACTTCCAACCCATGAGTCTGTCCATCCAATAAACTAGCTTCATTCGTTCAAGCAGAGCCAACCAGCTTCTGGCCAGTCTTTGAGGCAGTGGTCTCCTCTGATTTGGGGACATTTCAGCTCCAAACATACAAAAATAACTGTTAATCAGCTTGGACACCCCACCCCACTCATGTATGTTACGGAAGCCACTGCAGAGTCCAGGCACCCCTTTTACACATGAACACACTGAGGCTTAGTGAAGGGGTGTGACTTACGGAGAGCTGCACGGCTTGTCCAGGAAGGCACCCAGTTGTGAAGCTCAGGCTCTGCCAGCTCCTTCCGGCCCCTTTGAACGCTCAGAGCTGAGAGGCTATAACCAAAGCTGGCCTGAGGGAACTCTCTTTTCAGCTCTCTCTTTTTTTTCTTCCCGTGGCTCCCTCTGTCTCTGAGTCTCTCTTTCATCTACCTGTATCTCTCCCCTTTCTTTACTTCTCCCAGGGAATCTTATTCTCATTCCCAGAAACCTTTTCCCTTCTCCCCACCCTACCCCACCCAGTTATCATAACACACAAAAGACCTTTTGTCTTTAGAGATAGTAAAATCTCTCCCTCAAACCTTGCCCTCCAGCTGGGGCCCACTCCCTCCCTGCCTGCCTGGAGAGAGCTCCATTCAGAGAGCTGGGTGGAAAACAGGCCCCCTTTCCCCAGAGTCCCTACATTATTCTGGATGGAAAGAGTTTTCTTCCCTCTCGGACATCCCCACCCAGGCTACGGCCTGTACCTGTGCATGCCAATGCCACCTTCCTCTGCCCTCAATAAAGTCCTTTAAGATTTCGTGCAGTGGCTCTTTCTGGTCCCTGTCGCAGTCCTCAGGACGGTAAAGAGGAGAGAAGGAAGTGGAGTAGAGGAGATGGGGTAAGGGGAAATCAGCTCAAGAAGGCCAGGCAGGAAGCCTTTGGTGGTCCAGTGGTTAAGACTCTGAACTCCCAATGCAGGGAGCCCTGGCTTGATACCTGGTCAGGGAATTAGATCCTGCATGCTGCAATGAAGAGCCTGCAACAAACACCTGCCACAGCCAAATAAAGAAAGAAGACCAGGGGCTAACAGTCTCTTAGTTCCTGCTTTGTGCCAAGTACATCAGCTAGATCACAGGTGTATGTGTCTGTCTTTTCACTCCACTTTACAACGAAGAAAAATGAGACTTAGCAGAAGTGCCCAAATGCTGGAGATGTGTGAAATAAGAGAAACAGGAGGCTATTCTGAGTTCATTATTCTCAGATTATATTCTTCCTATTTTTTTGGAAGGGGGGAGTATTGAAATGTACTTTCGTGTATTATACAGTGTGATAATGAATGTTAGAGTTCCTTATATTAGGGGTAGGGAAGGACTATCCAACCTATGTCAAATTCCCAAAATGCTCCAGAAAAAAATTTTTTTAGATCTAAAAAAAAAGATTTTTAAAATTTTTAGATTTTTAAAATGTATTTACCTGTACCAGGTCTTAGTTGTGGCCTACGGGATCTTTAGTTGAGGCATGTGGGATCTAGTTTCCTGACCAGGAATCGAACTGGGCTCCCTGCATTGGGACTGCAGAGCCTTAGTCACTGGACCACCAGGGAAGTCCTTGTTCAGGAAAGTGAAGTGGCAGGTGACCGTCTGGATTTCATGGCACATATAATGTTATAGAGCTAGTAAAGATATGAGATTTAAATTCAGCTCCAGCCTGCCTGTGTCTGTGTCTGTGCTGTCCTGAGGGGCCTACTTTGCTTTCCTAGGTCTTGAATTAATAGAATAACCAGAACAAGAACCATTGGTATTTATGAGTTGCTGAGGACACTCAATCTCATTGAATTATTCCGCTATGTATTGGTCCTATTCCCATTTTATAGACATAAAAACTGAGGCCATTGAAGCTGGGTTTCAATATGTTCTACTGCCCAGTGCCTCCTGCCTCTTAGCAAAGAAGGGAGAAATCCAGGGTTTGGACAAAGGTAGAGATGATGCAAGGCTTCCCTGGTGGCTCAGGGGTAAAGAATCCAGCTGCAATACAGGAGACACGGATTCAATCCCTGGGTGGGGAAGATCCCTTGGAGGAGAAAATGGTAACCCACTCCAGTATTCTTGCCTGGGCAATCCCATGGACAGAGAATCCCATGGACTGGGGTCATGAAAGAATTAGACCTGACTTAGTGACTAAACAACAGAGATGAGGAAGCAAAAAGTGCCATTGGGGATTGCAGATGACCTCCCGATCCCCCATTTCTGAAACTGTCTCTGAGAAGACCCCAGGTCAAAGGAGGAATGAACCAGGAGGGCATGCTTGTGTTCGTTAAGCCTTGGTCCCTACAGACGTGGCAAGGAGGGCTCTGGTAGTCCCCTGGCTTGGCCAAGCTGCTGTTCCAACCGAAGCCGGGAACTTTTGCTGCAAGAAATCTGAAGCAGCTTTCAAACCTCTATAATAGTTCCTGCTTTTTGAAGCGCTTCATCCCCCAGTCTCACCTGATTGCTCATTTGCGCATATACTCACCAACCAAGAGGGTTAACAGCACGGACTCTGGAACCAGAATGCCTCAGTAACGCAAAGTGGCTGGGCGCGCTTGGCTAAGGCAAGATCTTAGCGCCTCAGTCTTCTCCTGTGCGTGGGGACTTCAATTGTATCTGCCTCACGTGGTCCTCAAAACATGAAATGAATGGCTACAGGGAAGGCATCTGGAACGGTACCTGGCACTAGTGGAGACAGCTGCTTTAAAAGTTCAGTGAGGGACTTCCCTGGTGGTCCAGTGACTAAGACTCTCCACTCCCAATGGAAGGGACCTGGGTTTGATCCCCAGGCAGGGAACTAGATCCCACATGTCGCAACTAAAGGTCAGAGATCCTGCATGCCACAATTAAGACCTGGCACAGTCAAATAAATAAATACATTTTTTTAAAGTCCAATGTCAAGAGGAAGGAGAGAGGTGATGCAGTCGCTGAGATGGGAAAGTAAACTATGGAGGGAGGTTGGTGTTTTAATAAAAAAAGGTATCATAGCGCATTTACAAATTGATAGGACTCTGCCTCTAGAAATTTGTCCTACAGAGACACTCCCCATATCTGGGGCAGGATATCAGAAGCTTGTGAAGACAATTCCCTATAATGGCAGTCTGGAGACAACCTGAGTGCCCAGCAACAGCAGGCTAGAAAAATCACTCATGAGACATTCACACACAGAATGAGGCAGACACACTGGTATGGAGGTAGCGCTTGAGACTGAAAGGGTGACAGAAGAGTGTGTTTCATGTGGCCCCCTGTATTTACATGCGTTTACATGTGTGTATGGCCAAATCGACTAGGGAGGCCATAACAAAATACCGCAGACTGGGTGGCCCAGCCAAGAGGCAAAATTGTCTCCATCTCTGGAGGCAGAAAGTCTGATGGCAGTAGAGTTGGGTTCTGGCCAAGATTTCCCTTCTTGACTTATAGGCAACTACCTTCTCACTATATCTGGACAGGTGGAGGCAGAGAGAGGAGGACACTCTCATGTCTCTTCTTTGTTTTTAAAAACATTTTTTGGTCATGCTGCACAAGCACGTGGGATCTTCGTTCCCTGACCGGGGATCGAACCCGTGCCCCCTGTATTAAACGCACAGAGTCTTAAGCACTGGACTGCCAGGAAGTCTTCTCATGTCTTTTCTTATAAGGACAGTAATCCCATTGGATCAGGACCCCACTCGTATGACCTAATTTAATTACATCCACAAAGGCTCCGTCTTCACATACGATCACACTGGGGGTTAGATCTTCAACTTATGAATTTGGAGGGATACTTTTCTCTGCATAGCAGTGTCTACGTGTATAATTTCTGGATATTTGTACAATAATTTGTTTAAAAATTCGTCAGAGTGAGAGGTGTGAGAACTAAGATCAGAGAAAGGCTTTTATTTTTCATTATATGCTGTTTATAGAATTTTCATTTTTAACACATGAATGTACTACTGTCTTCATTTATAAAAACGAAAGCCAATGAAAGCAAAAAGAAAGATCATATCACATGGTTAAATTTAAAAAGACTGGAAACACCTGGGATTTCCCTGGTGGTCCAGTGGTTAAGACTCTGAGCTTCCAATGCAGAGGGCATGGGTTCAGCCCCTGGTCAGGGAACTAAGATCCCACATAACATTTGGTGCTGCCAAAAAAAAAAAAAAAAAGACTGACAGCAAGAAACAATGATAAGGCTAGGGAATCAATAGGGCACTATCTTACTCTGCTGGCAGGAATGCAAAATTCTACGACCACTATGAACAATAGTCTTAGAGTTTCTTATAAATTAAAATACATACCATATCAAGCAGCAACTATTCCCCTAGAAATTTAACCAAGAGAAATGAAAACCTCTATAAGAAGGCGTCCATAAATGTATATTGCTGCTTAATTCATAATTGTTTCAAGCCAGAGACAACCCCAAAGCCCATTACCAAGTGACTGGGGGAACAAATTTCAGGATATCCATTCAGTGGTATACTACATAGCAAGAAAAAAGGACCAGGACATAGGTGGAATTGACAAATATCCTGAGCAGAAAAGCCAGACACAAGAGTAAATGCCATTCTGGAAAAGACAAATCCAATGGAGGATGACAGAAAGCAGATTAGCAGTTTCCTGGAGTGAGAGGTGCAGGGGGATTAACTGCAGAGGGAAAAAGGGAGCTTCAGGGGACGATGGAATTGTTCTGTGTCTTGATGAAGGTTATAGTTACATAGGTAGATCCATTTGTCAAAACTCGTAAAACTGTATGCCTAAAAATGGGTACATTTAATTATATATGGATTATAGCTCCATAAAGTTGATTTTTAAAGTCTAAAGAGGGAGAGGTTGGATATATAAGAGAGTTCATGTGGTCATGTGGGACTCCTGAGCAATGGGAAGGGGGAGGGTGTGGACCCACATGGATCTGGAGGAAAAGAAGCGAGCAAAGTGCAAATGCAGGTGAATTTTTGTAGGGAGTTGAGACTGGTCCAGGCCGAAGGCTTGTATTTTCTTTGTGAAGAAGGCAAAGTCTCCACCTGCTGAGAATGGGACAGACACGTTTTGAGGAGAAAAGATCTGAAGTAGAGGTAGAAAATGGAAAAACCGGGAGAAGACAAACAGGGGAGTGGTTCCAAGAGTGTGAAGGAACCCATGGAAGTCTGTGATGATGGATCTTTGATGACCCCCATCTGTCCTTCTATGTGATTTTTTTTTTTTTTTCCTACAGTGATTGGCTGCTGGCAATGTAAGCATGAAGGAAGAAAGATACATGGGCTGGTCAGGTGGGTTTTTGTCAGGTGATTAGAAGGAAAGGAACTGAGATAGAAGCAAGAGATGGACTGTGGGCTTCAAATTGACAAGAGGAAATGTAGACAGGGAGGTGCAACAGGTCAGGAGGAAAACAGAAGGAAGAAAGGACTGGATACACCCAGTGTCCATCAGTAAGAATGAGAGGTCCTGTGTAGGTGACTAAGTGAGCACATGGGAAAAAAGAGACTGTGGATAGAGAAGAACAGATCAATCAACTGTTTTATTTATGTATTCAATATTTTAAAATTTTTATTTATTTATCTGCTTGGCTGTGTCAGGCCAAGGCATGAGGCACAAGGGATATTTTTTTACTTGGCGAATGTGAACTTTTAGTTGCAGTATGTGGGATCTGGTTCCCTGACTAGGAATCAAACCCTGGACCCCTGCAATGGGAGCATGGATTTTAGTCGCCAAGCTACCAGGGAAGTCCCTCAATTAGCTATTTTAGAAGTGAAGCAACACACGAGGTAGGTGTTACTATGCGGAAATGAAATAATGTAACCCAAACGGGTTACACAGCAAGATGATGGTGGAGCTGGAGTTTCCTGATAAGTCCCATGTTCTCCTGCTTCTCATTTGAGCTTCCCCAACATGACAAAGACCTTGAACTCTGGATCTCAAGTCAGGCTGTGAGTCCTGACATTTTAATAAAAGAAATAGGGCTATTCCCGAAAAGCCAGATGGTAGCCTGCTATAGAGGACAGCTGAGATATAAGATGGTTCTGCATTCTGAGGCAGGTCCCTGAATAGTATCTTTAATACTATCTAATTAATGACCATTTCCTCCATTAGTCCACAGTTCCATGGGTGCAGGGGTGATGTCTCTGCTCAT
Source organism: Tragulus kanchil (assembly GCA_022376925.1). Lineage (NCBI taxonomy): Eukaryota > Metazoa > Chordata > Mammalia > Artiodactyla > Tragulidae > Tragulus > Tragulus kanchil. Next base: position 22,975,138 of record JAIOJX010000031.1, read on the forward strand.
TTCTTTATCACTGGAGTCTAGCACAGAGTTGGGTATACAGTAGGCATTCGGATATGTTAGATAAAGAGGAGATCGTGGGTCATTCTAACTCCTCTTTGTACCAACTGGGAGCCTCCAGGCAAGCAACTTCTTTTTGTGCCCTCAGTTTCCTCATCTCAAGTTTTAATTAAATTAAAAATTTCATTGAAATGTGTCGCTGCCTGTATGCAACTCTCAGCATTCAGTAGGAGCTCAATAAATACACTCCCCTAGCTTCCTCTTTTTCTCTTCTACTCCCTCGTGCCTCACGCCACACCCATTGTTTGGAGCCATAAAACCCAACCCAGGTTGGACTCTCACCTCCTCATCCCCTCCTGACCAGTCCTTTTTCTTAAGCCAGGGGTGAGAGGGCTGGTGTCCCCCATATTCTGGCTCCAAGAGCCCCCCAACCCTAGAGCGCAGGACTGGGGCCCTAGTGGACCTCGGATCGGGCCAGGTTGTCGTTGCCATGGCAACAGTGACCGTCCCCAGCCGCAGGTTCCCTAAGTGACTGGTTACTCTTTAACGTATCCACCCACCTTAGGTGATTAGAAGAATCAATAAGATAACCGGGCGGTGGCAGCTGGCTGCACTCACTGCCTTCCTGGTGGACTGGCTCCCGCTCTGCTGTGTGTGGGGCCCCGGCTCCTCCTTGCCCCCGGGTCTCTGGCTGGGCGGACTCGGCCATGGTCAGCGTGAACGCGCCCCTCGGGGCTCCGGTGGAGAGTCCCTACGGTGAGTGGGGCCTGCCGTTGGGGCTTGAGGGTGGGGGAGAGGAAGACTGGATGTGGTGGGGCCATCGTTAACTTTGGGAGACCGTGGGATGGTGTGTATTTCCAAGGGCCTCCAAGACGCCTAAGGGCTTCTCCGGAAAGGCAGGAAGCCCGGGGAGGTGAGTGACTTCTTCACTCAATTCCTTAACTGGGGCCTAGCGGATCCACTATGGGACGTGTTTGGAGGGGCCTTGGGAGCCCCGTGGTAGGGGTTTGGCCCACTTAGCCGGCCCAGAGAGACAGCCTTCCTTGCAATGCATCCCACGGTCTTTCTGAAATTCCACTATAGACAGGGCTGAAGCATCATCCGCACTTTGAAACCTGCAGATAAACTTGCGGGGCCTCGGTCTCCGAGGTGACCCCGGGCCTAGGTGGGATCAAACAAGGGCCGTCAGCTCTGGATAATTCCGTAAGGGGAAGCCGTAGAAAGCGGGACATTGGAAAATGAGAATGATCTTTGCTGTTTAGTGTGTAACTTGGATGCAGAGTAAGGGAAGAGTGCGTGACTGACCGTGGAGGTCTAGGGCTTCGATGTTGGGAAATTAGAGGTAGCTCCCATGTCCGGCCGTAGCGGATGGATAAATAAAGCACGATGCGTCTGGAGGATGGAATATTATCCGGTTGCTGAAGAAAAAACATGCAGATCAGACCTCCAAGTGCGTTATGTGAGAAAACGCAGAACAGATATACGCGTATGTACGTGCACACCTGTTTGTATTTGTGTAGAAAATTAGCGGAAGGACACAAGGAAACTGGTAACAGCTTTGTTAGGAAGGAGGAAGGTTTAAGTAAATGCTTGTTTTTATTTTTTTTTGCACATTTCGGACTTTCAAAAAGTGGGTGAATTTTATAAACTGATTCAATCATGCACATGTGCGAGCTTGGCCTCTGAAATCCTGTAGATCTCGCGCTTGTTCTGTGACTTTAGGTAAATTACTCATCATTTCTGGGCTTTGGTTGCCTTCTCTCTGAAGTGGACAGAGGGTGTCTTGGGGGCTTCTTGCAGGTCTAAAGGAAAGCACATCCTAAGGTCTTAGTAAGTGTTACTTGATATCATCATTAGCTGAGGGCAGATGGCCTCAAGGAATCAGGATCTGGTCTCCTGACTGGTCAAAGGGAATCTTCTTTCTTCCACCCGCAATCAAGCAGGGATATGAGATCCAGTGGAAACAGCAGAGGCTGAGGAAGCAAAAACCGCCTGGGGGACCTGTCCCCCAGGCTGGCCGTGTGACCTTGGGCAAATGACTTCCCGTCTTTAAATCTATTTCCTCATCTGTAAAATGGGGAGAACAGGTCCTATCTCACAGAGGGGTGGTGGCTAGAGGAGATTGCATAGGGAGAGGGCTGGGCATGCCTGAGGGGCTTCGTCCAAAACAATTGTGAGAGTAGGCTGACCCTGCAGCGGGAGGCAGGCTCATCCTCTCCCAAAGGATCAGACGGGGATGGACGGATGGATGGAGGGATGGGTGGTCTATGCCTATTACTGTATTTAATTGTCACAATACTGGTCTGAGACAAATAACACTGTCATCCCCAAGAAAAGAAGAAAAAACTGAAGTGTAGGGTTGTTAAACAGTAATCATCTGACTTCAGACCTGATCTCGCCCATCTGTGCAGACCCTCGTGGCTCAGCTATAGACAGGGCTGGGCAGAGAAAGGAGGGTTCCCATGCCTGGACTTGCAGCATGCATCAACAACAGAACACTGCTGTCCTGGAAAGACTGGGCATTCGCTGGTGTGTCTGAGTGAGCGTGGGTGAGGCATTGGCTAAAAAACCTTGATTTTTAGATAAAATGAATCTAGGTTAGATTCTGGATCTGCCTTTTTTTTTTTTTTTTTCGAAACTATGTAATCTACCTTTTCCTAAGTCTCAGTTATTTCATTTGTAAAATAAATGAGGGCAGTCTGTGGGAGGCTCTGGGAAAGATGCACTTACTGATTTTAAAAACAAAAAAAGTACTTTGAATAAAATTCTTTCTTTTGAGATTCTCGACTGGGGATAATGATAGTCTCCAAAGGTTGCAATCACAAAGGTAAGTTGCTGGTTAAGGAACACAGTTTATACCAGAGCCTTGGGAGAGGCGGTGGTGGGCAAGGCGGTGGTTGGGATCACCTGAGTGAATCTACCAGTGCTTAGAATAGCACCCAAACCAGAATAAGCATGGAGTCAATCCCAAATACTGTCTCACAGTTTTGAACCTTAGTGGGATAGTCTTTTTAATTATTTATCATTTATTTACTTATTTATTCTTTTTTTTTGACTATTTTGGGTCTTCGTTGCTACATGTGGGCTTTCTCCAGTTGCAGCAAGCAGGGGCTACTCTTCGTCGCAGTGTGCAGTTTTTGTCTTGAGGTGGCGGTCTCTTGTGGAGCACAGGTGTCAGTAATTGTGACCTGTGGGCTTTGTTGCTCTGAGGTATGTGGGAATCTTCCTGGACCAAGAATTGAACCCATGTCCCCTGCATCAGCAGGCTCATTCTTAACCACTGGACCCCCTGGGAAGTCCTTTAATGAACTGTGTTTGGTGTGGTGGTACTGAGTGAACTTGTTCCTCCCCTGGTCTTGAATTGCGTCCATGGCACACTGGATTCTGTTCTGCAGGTCCCATCACTGCTCTGATCAAATCACTGTGTGCATTGTGGCATCTGTCTCCCCCTTTAGACTATAAACTCCATGAGACCACCAACATCAGTGCTTTGCTCAGTCTTGCATGTCTCCCATGGTGACTGGCACACAATAAGTGCTCCGTAAGTAATCCTTTGGACTTCCTCAGTGGTAAAGAATCTGCCTTCAGTGCAGGAGCCACAGGAGATGCAGCTTTGATCCCTGGGTCAGGAAGATCCCCTGGAGAAAGGTGTGGCAACCCACTCCAGTAATCTGGCCTGGAGAATGCCATGGACAGAGGAGCCTGACTGGCTGCAGTCCATAGGGTCACAAAGAGTTAGACAAGATTGAAGCGATTTAGCACGCACGCATGCACAAGGAATCATTGGTTGGATGAATGAATTGATAGAGGTTCTAAGAAACAGCCCGAGGACAATGGTCAGCAATGTCAGCCAGGTCCGTGCCCCTCCCTTCCCTCCTTCCTGTCTTCCTCACTGTGTTGGCTTTTGGTTCTTGGTTTGTCCCATTACAGACTCAAGATGGCTGTCATAGCATCAGATATCATGTCAGCACTTAATCTGGAAGGGGTCTGTCTGAAGCTGGAAGGGATTTTTGTTGAAGCGTGATTTTCCTCCAAAACAAAGATTTCCCAAAAAACTCCCAGCAGACTTCCTTAGTTCAAAACAAGTTGAGAAGTGTCTCAGTGCAGTTCACTTCAGTCGCTCAGTTGTGTCCAATTCTCTGCAACCCCATGGACTGTGACACACCAGGCTTCCCTGTCCTTCAGCATTTCGCGGAGTTTGCTCAAACTCATGTCCATTGACTCAGTGATGCCATCCAACCTCTCGTCTTCTCCTTCTGCCTTCTCTTTTTACCAGCACCAGGGGCTTTTCCAGTGAGTCATCATGAGGTGGCCAGAGTATTAGAGCTGCAGCTTCAGCATCCTTCAATGAATAGTCAGGGTTGGTTCCATTTAGAATTGACTGGTTTGATCTCCTTGCGGTCCAAGAGGCTCTCAAGAGACTTCTCCAACACCACAGTTCAAAGGCGTCAATTCTAGTGGAAAGAAATGGGAAAGCCAACATAGGCTTACACCAACGGTGCTCTTTTGGGGGTATGGCACAGTGTTGCTATGAACCAACTGTCTCCCCTTTAGACTATAAACTCCATGAGACCACCAACATCAGTGCTTTGCTCAGTCTTGCATGTCTCCCATGGTGACTGGCACACAATAAGTGCTCCGTAAGTAATCCTTTGGACTTCCTCAGTGGTAAAGAATCTGCCTTCAGTGCAGGAGCCACAGGAGATGCAGCTTTGATCCCTGGGTCAGGAAGATCCCCTGGAGAAAGGTGTGGCAACCCACTCCAGTAATCTGGCCTGGAGAATGCCATGGACAGAGGAGCCTGACTGGCTGCAGTCCATAGGGTCACAAAGAGTTAGACAAGATTGAAGCGATTTAGCACGCACGCATGCACAAGGAATCATTGGTTGGATGAATGAATTGATAGAGGTTCTAAGAAACAGCCCGAGGACAATGGTCAGCAATGTCAGCCAGGTCCGTGCCCCTCCCTTCCCTCCTTCCTGTCTTCCTCACTGTGTTGGCTTTTGGTTCTTGGTTTGTCCCATTACAGACTCAAGATGGCTGTCATAGCATCAGATATCATGTCAGCACTTAATCTGGAAGGGGTCTGTCTGAAGCTGGAAGGGATTTTTGTTGAAGCGTGATTTTCCTCCAAAACAAAGATTTCCCAAAAAACTCCCAGCAGACTTCCTTAGTTCAAAACAAGTTGAGAAGTGTCTCAGTGCAGTTCACTTCAGTCGCTCAGTTGTGTCCAATTCTCTGCAACCCCATGGACTGTGACACACCAGGCTTCCCTGTCCTTCAGCATTTCGCGGAGTTTGCTCAAACTCATGTCCATTGACTCAGTGATGCCATCCAACCCTCTCGTCTTCTCCTTCTGCCTTCTCTTTTTACCAGCACCAGGGGCTTTTCCAGTGAGTCATCATGAGGTGGCCAGAGTATTAGAGCTGCAGCTTCAGCATCCTTCAATGAATAGTCAGGGTTGGTTCCATTTAGAATTGACTGGTTTGATCTCCTTGCGGTCCAAGAGGCTCTCAAGAGACTTCTCCAACACCACAGTTCAAAGGCGTCAATTCTAGTGGAAAGAAATGGGAAAGCCAACATAGGCTTACACCAACGGTGCTCTTTTTGGGGGGTATGGCACAGTGTTGCTATGAACCAAACTGGAGTTCCCTTGTAATGGCTTTCTCAACTTTGACATTACTGATATTTTGGCTTGGATAATTCTCTGTTGGAAAGGACTGGCTTGTGCATTGTAGGATGTTTAGCAGCTTTCCTGGCTTCAAATCACTAGATGCTAGTAGCATACTGCCTGTCTGCTGTGACATCCAAAATTGTCTCCTGCCATTTCCAAATGTGTCCTGGGCACATGTAACACCACCGTGTTACAAGGAAGCAGGAATAGCTGCTGAGTAGGATCTTCCAGAGATGAGTGTGCTGTAACTTCTGTTGCAGTGTTTGTTTTGGGTACCAGCATCTAGCTCAGAGTCAAATTTGGGGCTGCCCTTAGCAACTGTGAAGATAAGATGCTATGTCTATGTGCTAACTTAACTCCTGGCTTCGTGATTTTTCTACCCTTGTGTAGCTTTCAGCAAGCTTCCCTAGATGATTTATTTTGGCCCTTTAGGACTTTGTCATTTTTATAAGCATCTCAAATCTCCTTAAGGGCAAAGAGTGCATTTGTCTGATTCTTCTTGTTATGCCCCAGGTTGCCACAGCAGCTGGCCCATGTAGACTATGATGGACATTTACTTGATGAATAAATGAATGCTCAGGTGGATGAATGGATGGATGAATGAATACATGGATATACATATAGGTAGATAGGTAGCTACTTGGATGGATGGACGGATGGATGGGCATGATATGGAGACACATAACAGGGAATATGAACAGGTGGGTAGATGAATGGAATAATGAATAAATGTGAAAGAAAGTGAGTCATTCAGTCGTGTCTGACTCTTTGCAGCTCATGGTTGAACCATGGAATTCTCCAGGCAGAATACTGAAGTGGGTAGGCTGTTCCTTCTCCAGGGGATCTTCTTAGTTCCCTGACGAGAGATTTAACCCGTGCCCCCTGCAGTGGAAGCACAGAGCCCTAACCACCGGACCATCAGGGAAGTCCCTGGGAAATTTTCTTACGCTGACATCTTGCGGCTCTACTTTAAAGCTGGTGCATCAGAATCTCTTGGAAAGAGTTCCAAGAGCCTTTCATATTTTGTTAAGTTCCTTAAGTGATTTTAGGTGTTAGGTCAACTAGAACTTGGAAACCATTGCCATAGTTTGTCTCCTTTTATAAAAAGAGGCTATGGGTACCCAGAGGGCATCCTGTCTCCATCCAGATGGCTCCTGCATTCATTAATTCATTGTTTACTAGTTCATTTCTTCAACAAATGACCACTGGGGCTGATGGTATGTAAGGCATTCTGCTAAACACTGAGGGAATGTAGGAGAATATTAAGTGTGGCTTCAGATCTTGGGGAGTCTTGTCCAGTCTTGGGTAAACGGACAACCAGCAGCAATCAAAACCACAGTGCCATAGCAGGGGAGAAGAAGGCACAATGGGAGCACAGAGGTGCTTAGGAAGAGGGGAAGAGGTCAGGGACTTTTTGACCCTGGAGGAGGGAACTGAGATCTAAGCTGAAACCTGAAGGTTTGGCAGGAGTCAGCCAGGAGGAGGGAGGAGGACCAGCAGGTGCACAGATCCAGAGCCTGGCTATAAAAGGCATTGACTCTGCTTGACAGTTTGACGGCAATTGATTCTGCCCTTTATTGAAAGCATATTGGGACTTTTTTTTTTTTTGGTTGTTTCATAAATGATTTATCTTGTTGCTAAAAAAATTTGAGAATGTGTGATCAGTCATGTCCAACTACTAGTGACCCCATGGACTGGAGCTACCAGGCTCCTCTGTCCATGGAATTTTCCAGGCAAGAATACTGGAGCGGGTTGCTATTTTCTCCACCAGGAAATCTTCCCAATGGATTACACTCAGGCCTCCTGCATTGGCAGGCATATTTTTTGACCATTGAGCCACTCAGGCTTCTCCCTAAAAAGATGACCTGATGCTTACATACAGGAACTACACCCTGCATTTTTTTTTTTTTTTCCCTGATTCACATGTGTCTAGCATAAACCCCTTTTGTATGATGGGCAAGATGCCAGCTACTTTATAGGTTTTCTTTCTTTTAATCTTTATAACTCATCAAGGTGGGAAGTATTATTCCCATTCCATAAGTGGGAAATCTGAGATTCAGAGTTGTAAAGTAGATTACCCTACATCACCTAACAAGGGATTAAGATTTAGTCTGTCTGACACCAAATTTTCATTGTTTTAGCTATCCTATTACCTCTTTTATCCCTTCTAATATTTATTTATTTGACTGTGCCAGGTCTTAGTTGCAGCACGAGGGATCTTTGGTCTTCTATGTGGCACATGAGATCTTCAGTTGCCGCATGTGGGATCTAGTTTTCTGACCAGGATCGAACCCTGGCCTCCTGCAGGGAGAGACAGATGAATGTCTTAGCCACTGGACCACCAGAGAAATCCATGCATTTGGACTTTTGATGGAAATCTTTAACAAAAGAACTCTATGGTTCAAAAGTGTGTGGAAAACTAGAGGACCAGACCAATGTGTTTCAAATTGCAATCTTGATCCATGAATGGGTCATGCAATTTATCAGGTTGTATTTGTTACGACAATACTACCTGTTGGAACAAACAAACCTAAAATATAAGGGAAGAGGGGTCAGGGACTTTTGACCCTGGAGGAGGGAACTGAGATCTAAGCTGAAACCTGAAGGTTTGGCAGGAGTCAGCCAGGAGGAGGGAGGAGGACCAGCAGGTGCACAGATCCAGAGCCTGGCTATAAAGGCATTGACTCTGCTTGACAGTGTGACGGCAATTGATTCTGCCCTTTATTGAAAGCATATTGGGACTTTTTTTTTTTTTGGTTGTTTCATAAATGATTTATCTTGTTGCTAAAAAAATTTGAGAATGTGTGATCAGTCATGTCCAACTACTAGTGACCCCATGGACTGGAGCTACCAGGCTCCTCTGTCCATGGAATTTTCCAGGCAAGAATACTGGAGCGGGTTGCTATTTTCTCCACCAGGAAATCTTCCCAATGGATTACACTCAGGCCTCCTGCATTGGCAGGCATATTTTTTGACCATTGAGCCACTCAGGCTTCTCCCTAAAAAGATGACCTGATGCTTACATACAGGAACTACACCCTGCATTTTTTTTTTTTTTTCCCTGATTCACATGTGTCTAGCATAAACCCCTTTTGTATGATGGGCAAGATGCCAGCTACTTTATAGGTTTTCTTTCTTTTAATCTTTATAACTCATCAAGGTGGGAAGTATTATTCCCATTCCATAAGTGGGAAATCTGAGATTCAGAGTTGTAAAGTAGATTACCCTACATCACCTAACAAGGGATTAAGATTTAGTCTGTCTGACACCAAATTTTCATTGTTTTAGCTATCCTATTACCTCTTTTATCCCTTCTAATATTTATTTATTTGACTGTGCCAGGTCTTAGTTGCAGCACGAGGGATCTTTGGTCTTCTATGTGGCACATGAGATCTTCAGTTGCCGCATGTGGGATCTAGTTTTCTGACCAGGATCGAACCCTGGCCTCCTGCAGGGAGAGACAGATGAATGTCTTAGCCACTGGACCACCAGAGAAATCCATGCATTTGGACTTTTGATGGAAATCTTTAACAAAAGAACTCTATGGTTCAAAAGTGTGTGGAAAACTAGAGGACCAGACCAATGTGTTTCAAATTGCAATCTTGATCCATGAATGGGTCATGCAATTTATCAGGTTGTATTTGTTACGACAATACTACCTGTTGGAACAAACAAACCTAAAATATAAGTGTGATTGCATTTCTGTGATTCCCAGAGTACAATTCGATAGCCTTTACTATAAATTATGGATCAGCAGAACAAATCTATTTGTAGTTTAGAAAGAAAAATTGAGACAGTTTTTGCAATTTGAAAACAAAACATGCCCTTTAAAATCATACAGAACCTTTTTGTTCTATGATTTTAAAATTTCTAAAGTATTTCTAAGATGAGTTTTATGTATCTAATATTTCATATTTATTTGAATTGGTTATTTCAATATCAAACTGTAAAAAATTTTTTTTTCAAAAAATGAAATTACAGGTCAGAAGTATTCATGCTGTTAAGGACCCCAAATCTGTTCACGCACCTTGGTTGTGCAGAATAAAGTAATTCCAGACCTTTGCTGTTCACATAATTAACTGATTTCTTTCATTTTCATTTCTTTCTCTTTGTCTGAATAAAACTGTACTATTTAAAAAATATGTTTATTGAAGTATATAGTTCACACAGCAAGGAAGATCAATAGTAAATGACAAATAGATTCATGAAACTTAGCAAGGATGACTACTATTTTTAAAATGAAGTAAAATAGAATAGAAAACACCCTGGAGCATCTCATGCAGTCATAAGAAATTTTGTGTGTGTGACGCTTCTGTTCTTTCCTACGTGCTTATGGATATGTGTATGGTCATGATAAAGCCAACCATCGATAGATCATCTACTAGGGCTTTCCGCGTATTAGCACCTTATCTTCACAATAACCCTGTGAGGGAGGGTCTATTATTGTCCTTCGCCTTTTATAGGTGAAGGAATGGAGGCACAGAGAGCTTGAGTCACCCAGCAAAGGTGACAGACGCCTTAAGAGGTGACGTTGAGGTTCTGGCCCAGGTAGGGAGACTCAAGAGTTGCTGTTTTGACTTCTGCCTTTATTGCCACTGTATATAAAGCATGTGATGTAAAATGTGTTATTCCTAAGGGTCATGGTCAAGAGGGTTTAAAAACCACTGGACAGAATGTTCCCAAAGGTTCTTTATAGATTTAAAAATAGCATACTTTTCCTTAAGTGTCCCCACAAGGAACAGGGGCCAATTTGGGGTAGTACATGAACAAACACTGTTAAATCTTATTAATTTTACTGTGTAGTAGAAAAACCTATAACTAGCACACTAAAGCACTAATACAAAATATTCTTTAGAAGATTAATGTACCTCTTCAAAAGAAAGCATTATCAAATCAATAATCACAGATAAATAAAATACAGGTGATGCTGGGCCAGCTCCGGGAGACGGTGAAGGACAGGGAAGCCTGGCGTGCAGTTCACGGGGTTGGTTGCAAAGAGTCGGGCACGACTGAGCGACTGAGTGACTGAACTGAACTGATGGGCAAATATGATAAATTATCATAAAAGGAATGAAAATGTCTTGGGCTTTGGGGTCAAATTGAAGTAATTCCAGACCTTTGCTGTTCACATAATTAACTGATTTCTTTCATTTTCATTTCTTTCTCTTTGTCTGAATAAAACTGTACTATTTAAAAAATATGTTTATTGAAGTATATAGTTCACACAGCAAGGAAGATCAATAGTAAATGACAAATAGATTCATGAAACTTAGCAAGGATGACTACTATTTTTAAAATGAAGTAAAATAGAATAGAAAACACCCTGGAGCATCTCATGCAGTCATAAGAAATTTTGTGTGTGTGACGCTTCTGTTCTTTCCTACGTGCTTATGGATATGTGTATGGTCATGATAAAGCCAACCATCGATAGATCATCTACTAGGGCTTTCCGCGTATTAGCACCTTATCTTCACAATAACCCTGTGAGGGAGGGTCTATTATTGTCCTTCGCCTTTTATAGGTGAAGGAATGGAGGCACAGAGAGCTTGAGTCACCCAGCAAAGGTGACAGACGCCTTAAGAGGTGACGTTGAGGTTCTGGCCCAGGTAGGGAGACTCAAGAGTTGCTGTTTTGACTTCTGCCTTTATTGCCACTGTATATAAAGCATGTGATGTAAAATGTGTTATTCCTAAGGGTCATGGTCAAGGGGGTTTTAAAAAACCACTGGACAGAATGTTCCCAAAGGTTCTTTATAGATTTAAAAATAGCATACTTTTCCTTAAGTGTCCCCACAAGGAACAGGGGCCAATTTGGGGTAGTACATGAACAAACACTGTTAAATCTTATTAATTTTACTGTGTAGTAGAAAAACCTATAACTAGCACACTAAAGCACTAATACAAAATATTCTTTAGAAGATTAATGTACCTCTTCAAAAGAAAGCATTATCAAATCAATAATCACAGATAAATAAAATACAGGTGATGCTGGGCCAGCTCCGGGAGACGGTGAAGGACAGGGAAGCCTGGCGTGCAGTTCACGGGGTTGGTTGCAAAGAGTCGGGCACGACTGAGCGACTGAGTGACTGAACTGAACTGATGGGCAAATATGATAAATTATCATAAAAGGAATGAAAATGTCTTGGGCTTTGGGGTCAAATATTGAAGTTGGCATCAAAAGGCTCAGATCTGGGTCCTGGTCTATTCATTCTCTAGGTCTATGTTATTTCAGCTCTTTCTTTTAATTTGCATTTTACAATGGAGTATAGTTGCTTTGCCATATTGTGTTAGGTTCAGGTGTAGAGCAAAGGGATTCAGTTTGATGTATACATATATCTATTCTTTTTCACATTGTTTTCGATTATAGGTCATTACAGAATATTGAGTAGTGTTCCCTGTTCTGCATAGTAGGTCTTTGTTGATTATTTTATGCCTTCTGTAGTACTTAAACAATGGGTCAGGCAGTTCTGAACTCTTTATAAAACTTACTTCCTTTAATCCTTACCACTGCCTATTGAGAAGGTACTGTCATCATGCCCATTTCTCAGAAGAGGTAACAAAGGCTTACAGGGATAAATAGCCTACCCACCCTAGACTCCCAGAGTCAGAGCTAGGATTCAAACCCAGGTATTACATTAGTAAGGACAAAACTAGCTAGTAAAATAAACAAACCGAAAATGTCAGCTAGAAGGGTTCATCTGCTTCATACAGGCATCCTGGTTCCTTCCTTGTTTGGAAGATGGGTTTTATTTTACCCACTGCCCTGTGACAGGTGGAATTTCCTTCAACATTCTCTGGGTCATCAGGCTCCAGGTCCTCCTCTGAAAATAGGATTCGATAATGCTGTTTCTGCTCACTTCTCAGGGCAGCTCTGCAGGTCAAGGGGATGCGTCTAACGGTCTTCTGCAAATTGCAACCAATTTCAGTGGATTTAAGTGTTAGGAATACTATGAAGGTGGTCCATGCCTACTTTTCAATGTTATTATATAAAGACTAATTGAGATATTGTGTGGAAAGGCCTTTGCTCATGTACAGACTCCATCAGCTGGGAACAGGAGTAGTAATGGCAGTGCACTTGGGCAAATGAAACAGTGAATGTTGACTTACCTCCAACCTGGAGAATAGTTTATAGCATCTTTCCTATTAGCAAAAGGGACGATGAAAACTGAACTGAACTGATGGGCAAATATGATAAATTATCATAAAAGGAATGAAAATGTCTTGGGCTTTGGGGTCAAATATTGAAGTTGGCATCAAAAGGCTCAGATCTGGGTCCTGGTCTATTCATTCTCTAGGTCTATGTTATTTCAGCTCTTTCTTTTAATTTGCATTTTACAATGGAGTATAGTTGCTTTGCCATATTGTGTTAGGTTCAGGTGTAGAGCAAAGGGATTCAGTTTGATGTATACATATATCTATTCTTTTTCACATTGTTTTCGATTATAGGTCATTACAGAATATTGAGTAGTGTTCCCTGTTCTGCATAGTAGGTCTTTGTTGATTATTTTATGCCTTCTGTAGTACTTAAACAATGGGTCAGGCAGTTCTGAACTCTTTATAAAACTTACTTCCTTTAATCCTTACCACTGCCTATTGAGAAGGTACTGTCATCATGCCCATTTCTCAGAAGAGGTAACAAAGGCTTACAGGGATAAATAGCCTACCCACCCTAGACTCCCAGAGTCAGAGCTAGGATTCAAACCCAGGTATTACATTAGTAAGGACAAAACTAGCTAGTAAAATAAACAAACCGAAAATGTCAGCTAGAAGGGTTCATCTGCTTCATACAGGCATCCTGGTTCCTTCCTTGTTTGGAAGATGGGTTTTATTTTACCCACTGCCCTGTGACAGGTGGAATTTCCTTCAACATTCTCTGGGTCATCAGGCTCCAGGTCCTCCTCTGAAAATAGGATTCGATAATGCTGTTTCTGCTCACTTCTCAGGGCAGCTCTGCAGGTCAAGGGGATGCGTCTAACGGTCTTCTGCAAATTGCAACCAATTTCAGTGGATTTAAGTGTTAGGAATACTATGAAGGTGGTCCATGCCTACTTTTCAATGTTATTATATAAAGACTAATTGAGATATTGTGTGGAAAGGCCTTTGCTCATGTACAGACTCCATCAGCTGGGAACAGGAGTAGTAATGGCAGTGCACTTGGGCAAATGAAACAGTGAATGTTGACTTACCTCCAACCTGGAGAATAGTTTATAGCATCTTTCCTATTAGCAAATTAACCCATCACATCTAGGGCTGAAAAATCAAGAAGTAGCTGTATAGCCATGATATTTAGAAATAAAGGAAAACACTGGAAAGGAAAGGAAAGGAAAACACCGAGTTAGAATATTGGGTTGGCCAAAAGATTTGTTCGAGTTTTTCCATAACATCTTATGGGAAAATCTGAAAATTTTGGCCCACCCAGTAGCTGTAAGTGGTTGCTTCTGAGCTGTGAGAATCAGGTTCAGGAGAGAATAGGTGGGTAACTACGGCTATTTATTATCTGCTTTGTAGAAGTATTTGATTTTTTCGATTGTGTACCCAGACAGTGCTAACACATTTTTTGAAATGTAAGTAAAAAAACAATTTTTTTTGGCTGAGCCATTTTGCATGTGAAATCTTAGTTCCCTACCAAAGGATCAAGTTTATGCCACCTACAGTAGAAGAGTGCAGTCTTAGCCACCGGTCTGCCAAGGAAGTCCCAGAACAGTCTTTAAATTCAAGAGGAAAATGGAATAATTAAATACTGAACATCTTCAACTGTACTTAAAAAAAAGAGTCCTGGGACAGAAAGCCGCAGAAGGTAAAGGTGGAGTTAGTTCAGGATCCAACTGCGTTTAAAATCTCTGCTGAACTTCCTCTAATTGCTCTGTGTCACGTGGAAAAGAAAAGCTGAGCTTTTTTCTCTCACCTCAAAGGCCCCCTGGGAGTTGTCTGCCTTTCTGCTAGCCTCTCATGTCTTCCTCCCTTTTGCTCACTCTAATTTCAGTTCCTTGGGTCCTCCTATGACCCTTCAATCACATCAACCACATTCCTGCCCCAGGGCCTTTGTACTACCTGTTCCTTCTGCCAGGCCTTCCCAGGAGGCTTAGTGGTAAAGAATTCAATGGCCACACAGGGGACGTGGATTCAATCCCCAGGTCAGGCAGATTCCCTGGAGAAGAAAATGGCAATCCATTACATTATTGTGTAGATACTATGAAGGTGGTCCATGCCTACTTTTCAATGTTATTATATAAAGACTAATTGAGATATTGTGTGGAAAGGCCTTTGCTCATGTACAGACTCCATCAGCTGGGAACAGGAGTAGTAATGGCAGTGCACTTGGGCAAATGAAACAGTGAATGTTGACTTACCTCCAACCTGGAGAATAGTTTATAGCATCTTTCCTATTAGCAAATTAACCCATCACATCTAGGGCTGAAAAATCAAGAAGTAGCTGTATAGCCATGATATTTAGAAATAAAGGAAAACACTGGAAAGGAAAGGAAAGGAAAACACCGAGTTAGAATATTGGGTTGGCCAAAAGATTTGTTCGAGTTTTTCCATAACATCTTATGGGAAAATCTGAAAATTTTGGCCCACCCAGTAGCTGTAAGTGGTTGCTTCTGAGCTGTGAGAATCAGGTTCAGGAGAGAATAGGTGGGTAACTACGGCTATTTATTATCTGCTTTGTAGAAGTATTTGATTTTTTCGATTGTGTACCCAGACAGTGCTAACACATTTTTTGAAATGTAAGTAAAAAAACAATTTTTTTTGGCTGAGCCATTTTGCATGTGAAATCTTAGTTCCCTACCAAAGGATCAAGTTTATGCCACCTACAGTAGAAGAGTGCAGTCTTAGCCACCGGTCTGCCAAGGAAGTCCCAGAACAGTCTTTAAATTCAAGAGGAAAATGGAATAATTAAATACTGAACATCTTCAACTGTACTTAAAAACAAGAGTCCTGGGACAGAAAGCCGCAGAAGGTAAAGGTGGAGTTAGTTCAGGATCCAACTGCGTTTAAAATCTCTGCTGAACTTCCTCTAATTGCTCTGTGTCACGTGGAAAAGAAAAGCTGAGCTTTTTTCTCTCACCTCAAAGGCCCCCTGGGAGTTGTCTGCCTTTCTGCTAGCCTCTCATGTCTTCCTCCCTTTTGCTCACTCTAATTTCAGTTCCTTGGGTCCTCCTATGACCCTTCAATCACATCAACCACATTCCTGCCCCAGGGCCTTTGTACTACCTGTTCCTTCTGCCAGGCCTTCCCAGGAGGCTTAGTGGTAAAGAATTCAATGGCCACACAGGGGACGTGGATTCAATCCCCAGGTCAGGCAGATTCCCTGGAGAAGAAAATGGCAATCCATTACATTATTCTTGCCTGGGAAAATCCCATGGACAGAGAAGCCTGGTGGGCTATGATCCATGGGGGTCGCAAAGAGTTGGACATGACTTAGAAATTCACAACAACTGCCAGGAACACCCTTTCCTCAGATTTCCCCATAACTGATTTCTTTTTTCATTTTGTTTTTTGGCTGGGCAATATCTTTGTTGTGACACATGGACTTTCTCTAGATGCAGCCTGGGGGCTTCCCTTGTTGTGGTTCACAGACTCAGTTGCCCTGAGGCGTGTGAAATCTCAGTTCCCCAACCAAGGATTGAACCCATGTCCCTTGTGTTGGAAGGTATATTCTTAACCACTGGATGATCAGGGAAGTCCCCTAGTTTGGTTCTTAGCTAAAGACTCAGACTGGCTCTCTACCAACCATTGTTATCAATCCTATTATCCTCTACAGCTCTAGAATTGTGGATTCAGCTCTCTGTTTATCATCTGTCTCCTCCACTACAATGTACGTTCCATCAGGACAGGGAATCTGGCTGTCTTGCTAGATCCTCAGCATGAAGAACAGTGCTTGGCACACAGTAGGCGCTCCATAAATATTTGTGGAATGAGTAGAGTCAGAGGGACAGCTGAGCCAGTGTGCTGAGGGGCCGGGTGGGCCAGGAAGCTGCAGCCTCTGCCTGGGCCCAGCCCTGGGTAAACAGTCCTCCTTCTGCCCAGACAGCCACTGTTTGACCACTGTCTGCCACGGGATGGGCCGGGCCGGGGCCCTCACAGCCAAGGCCCCAGGATTCCCTGGGACGAGCCGTGGAGGCAGCCACACTCTGGGAGAGCTTGTGTGAAGAAACAGGTCAAAAAGTTACCTAAACAGGCATGAGGAACGTCAGAGGAGGTGGTGGGACACAGAGCGAGCAGTTGGTCCTTCCTTGGGTGGAGCCAGGAGGAGCTGGAGGGAGGCCCTGGCACACCCCGTGGGCAGCTTTGCAGGCCGAGTCTGGCCTCCCCCAGTAGTCAGTTCTGGTCCTGGCTCTGGACCTGACCTGCAGAAGGCTCTCAGACCATTTGCCACCTCTGGACTTCAGTTTCCCCTGCTGTAAATAGGAGACCATGGGCTGGTCAGTGGTTTTCAAACTTAGAAAAGACAGTGGCATTCTTTCTTCAGACAAAATCTTCCTGGAAGCCAGTCTGCAGGAATCATAGAAAGGACGAACTGGAGTTAAAGGAGGTGTGAGGCGCAGAACGCTGCCCAGCCTGCAGCCCCTGGCCCTTCAAAGTGGCCCCAGGGTGAAAACCAGCAGTCTCCTTGGTCTCTGAGGTTCTTCAGTGAGAATCTTATGGTTAAACCCAGTCCCAGGTTCAAGCCTAACCCTGGAATCCTAGGTAATCTACCCCACCTTTCTGAGCCTTGGTTTCCTTCTTTAAATCTGGTATCTTAACCAGTCCCTCCTTCCCTGTGTCAGTGTTCAGCCCAGAGCCTGGCACCTAGTGAATTCTCAATAGCAAAAGTGAAAAATCAATGTTGGTTATTAGCAGAAGTACCAGAAATGACCCAAAGGGTCAGTTCTTTGTCTCTACTGTAAGTTGGGAAAATATTTAACCACTCTGAAACTCAGTTTCCTCCTCTATAAAACATGGCCAAAAAAGTTTAAAGGAGATCAGAAGGTGAGATCCAGACTACCTAGTGTTGTTTTTATAGAAAACTTAACTTCCAGCCTCTTTCCAAAACTTGGAAGCCCTAGCAACACTGACTCCCCACAACCAGGAGACTAAAGCCCATTGGATCCTAATTTAGGCTTCCTCTAGTTTGCCCTAGTCCCCACCATTCCTTAGTGTCTCTACACCAAAGTTATATTAGTAAACGTGAGTCATTCTATTTGCTGGGTTTTCTTATGGGAAAGCATGCAATCTGCTTATTCTCTGTCTGCTTCATACTGGACATTGAGTTTGGACCCCCCGATTGCTGCCACCAAGGGAAAGTTCATTACGAGCACAATTTCCTATTCCATCTGTTTACTATTTTTAATGTGACTACTAGAATATTGTAAATTACATATAATTTGTAGTTTTAATTATTGTATTCAGTTCAGTTTAGTTGTTCAGTCGTGCCTGACTCTTTGCAACCCCATGCACTGTGGCACGCCAGGCTTCCCTGTCCTTCATCATCTCCTGGAGCTCGCTCAAACTCATGTCCATTGACTCAGTGAGACCATGGGCTGGTCAGTGGTTTTCAAACTTAGAAAAGACAGTGGCATTCTTTCTTCAGACAAAATCTTCCTGGAAGCCAGTCTGCAGGAATCATAGAAAGGACGAACTGGAGTTAAAGGAGGTGTGAGGCGCAGAACGCTGCCCAGCCTGCAGCCCCTGGCCCTTCAAAGTGGCCCCAGGGTGAAAACCAGCAGTCTCCTTGGTCTCTGAGGTTCTTCAGTGAGAATCTTATGGTTAAACCCAGTCCCAGGTTCAAGCCTAACCCTGGAATCCTAGGTAATCTACCCCACCTTTCTGAGCCTTGGTTTCCTTCTTTAAATCTGGTATCTTAACCAGTCCCTCCTTCCCTGTGTCAGTGTTCAGCCCAGAGCCTGGCACCTAGTGAATTCTCAATAGCAAAAGTGAAAAATCAATGTTGGTTATTAGCAGAAGTACCAGAAATGACCCAAAGGGTCAGTTCTTTGTCTCTACTGTAAGTTGGGAAAATATTTAACCACTCTGAAACTCAGTTTCCTCCTCTATAAAACATGGCCAAAAAAGTTTAAAGGAGATCAGAAGGTGAGATCCAGACTACCTAGTGTTGTTTTTATAGAAAACTTAACTTCCAGCCTCTTTCCAAAACTTGGAAGCCCTAGCAACACTGACTCCCCACAACCAGGAGACTAAAGCCCATTGGATCCTAATTTAGGCTTCCTCTAGTTTGCCCTAGTCCCCACCATTCCTTAGTGTCTCTACACCAAAGTTATATTAGTAAACGTGAGTCATTCTATTTGCTGGGTTTTCTTATGGGAAAGCATGCAATCTGCTTATTCTCTGTCTGCTTCATACTGGACATTGAGTTTGGACCCCCCGATTGCTGCCACCAAGGGAAAGTTCATTACGAGCACAATTTCCTATTCCATCTGTTTACTATTTTTAATGTGACTACTAGAATATTGTAAATTACATATAATTTGTAGTTTTAATTATTGTATTCAGTTCAGTTTAGTTGTTCAGTCGTGCCTGACTCTTTGCAACCCCATGCACTGTGGCACGCCAGGCTTCCCTGTCCTTCATCATCTCCTGGAGCTCGCTCAAACTCATGTCCATTGACTCAGTGATGCCATACAATTATATATAATTGTAATTATAATTTGTAGGTATTTGTAATTTGCGACTCGCAGTCCATTTCTGTTGGCCACTGATGCTCTAGCGCCTCGGAGTCTATTAATATAACAGTGAACTCATCCTGCCTCCATTTCCCATTCTGAATAGACCAGCTCTAGCCCACCATCCCTGCTGGGTCTTCTCCCCAGTCCACCGTTTTCTCTGGTGTCTTCACCCTTGTTGCTTGTCTGTTGGGGTTGGGGTCAGGGGAACCTAGGCTCTAGAACTCGAGGCTCCTCTTCTGGAATTCTACTCTTGGGATAGCTTGCCTCCCAGCCACCATCAACAGCCATTGTGTACTCTTTATCAGACCTTCAAATAATACAATAGTCAATTTGAAACTTAATTACACACCCATTCTTCTGTTTCCAGCCTGTGAATTTACCCTCAAATCCTGTGATTTGGAGGGTGGAGTTGTGGAGAGGGAAAGATTATTTTTTTCCCACTTCTCCAGAGCAATTCATAGTTTTTCAAGAGATAAGGTGGACTGAGCATAGGGGAGGGCCCTAGGTCCTTCTACACTGAATGCCCTGACTTTGTTTTGGAGGAGATAACATCCTCCCAGGGCTCCTCTGAGATGAGAGAATTTGGAAGAACTTTCAGTTTCAGTTCAGTTGCTGAGTCGTGTCTGACTCTTTGCGACCCCATGGACTGCAGCACACCAGACTTACCTGTCCTTCACCATCTCCCGGAGCTTGCTCAAACTCATGTCTGTGGACTCAGTGATACCATCCAACCATCTCTTCCTCTGTCATCCCCGTCTCCTTTTTCCGTCCATTTTCCCCAGTATCAGGGTCTTTTCCCATGAGTCATCTCTGCATCAGGTGGCCAAAGTATTGGAGCTTCAGCTTCAACATCAGTCCTTTCAATGAATATTCAGGGATGGAAGAACTTAGGGGCCTGGAAAGAAAAGGAAACATTTCACAGTGATGAAGACCCCCTTCAATGGGGAGGCCTTAAATGGTAGTGGCTGAGAATTTGTGCTGCAGAGTTAGGAAGACTTGGGTTAGAACCCTGCAAGCTGTGACCTTGGACACATGACTTTGCACTCTGACCCTATATCTATCTTATCTATAAAATGAGGATAAGAATAGCTCTATTCTAGCACAATGCTTTGGATGTAAGTGTTCCATAAAGGCTAGCGATCATCATGCCTTTGGCAAAAGGGCCTATGTGTGCATGTGGAGTACATTTAATTCCTTTTTATTTCACTTCTGTTCATTTTTGTAAGTCTTCTACCATGATCCTTCTTCAGTTAAATCATGAAAAGTTAATGGAGCAAAGAGGAATAAAATTGAGTGGAAATGTAATTCTAAGGCTGGGTTCCAATGTAAGATTTTAGAACTAGAAACAGGGAAGAGAATCTTAGTCTAAACCTCACACACTCATTAATATTCTAAGGTCCCAAGAAGAAAGGTAATTTGGCAGGTTAGTGGCACAACCAACACTAGAATAGTGAAGGTGAGAATTGGTAGGAAACTGGGAGGTGACTGGGTCAGCCTTTCCCAAGACGAGACCACTCAGACCAGGAGGATTCTATCCTGGGATGTTTGAAAAATTGCTGCTCGTGTCCAGCTCTTTGCAACTCACCAGATTCTTCTGTCCGTGGGATTCTCCAGGCAAGAATAATGGAGTGGGTAACCATTCCCTTCTCCAGGAAATCTCTCTGACACAGGGACTGAACCCAGGTCTCGTGCATTGCAGATAGATTTTTTCCTGACTGAGCCACTGGGACTGGCTCAGAAAGCTGTACAAATTTCATTATCAGAGAACGTCTCAGAGCCCTAAACACAGGACAATGAATGTCTTCGGCTCTTCAAGAGAAGCCTCCAGTGTGTTCATGTTACTTCATCACAGAGCCCCTTAAAAACACCCATGAAAACTCTTTCTACCTCTCAACAGAGAAATTTTATAGCTTAATACATTCCTAGATTTAGGGAAAAAATTGTGTTGATATTTTTAATGTTATGATTTTAACAATTACATTACTGATTCTTGCTGCTATAAAGACAGACAGCTAATTTTTTTTTTCTCTTGGCCATGCCCCAAGGCATGTGGAATCTTAGTCACCTCCCCCCAGAACTTGAACCCATGGCCCCTGTAGTGAGAGCGCAGAGTCCTAACTATTGGATGTCCAGGGAATTTCCTTGAAAGATAGTTGATTTTTTTTTCCACTATCTTTCTCCTTGTAAAAAACTTAATAACAAGGAAAGAAAAAAACTTTATAATATTTCCTAATATTGCAGAAAAGTAGAATAATATTGGGAACATGGATGTACCTGTCACTTGGGTCAAGTCCTACATACATGACCATGTTTTCATGAGGTTCATTTTTTGTTTTAATGACTTGAAGCAACCCCCCCCATATGCCTCTCTGGGCCCTTGCTTGTTGACAGAGGTGACCCCTGCCAACACTTGCTGTGCATCATTGCTAGACATGACTTCTTTTTCTATTTTTGGCCACGCTACTTGGCACATGGGATCTTAGTTTCCTAGCAGTGGATCAAACCCATGCTCCTGTGTTGGGCGTGCAAAGTCTTAACAACTGGACTCCCAGGGAAGCACCACGGACATATTTGTATACTTTTAGTCTACATGGCTACACAAACAATATATATATATATATAACATTATTTTGCATATCTGGAAAAGTTATTCAAATGTTGTACGTATCCTTCAGCGACTTCCTTTTATTTTTGGATCTTCCCATGCAGCTATAAGCAGCACTAAAGCACTCATTGAAAATATGATGAATGAATATCACAAAGTATGTTTATTCTTGTTTTTGACGATGGAATTCTTTCCGATTTGTCATGATTTTAAACAATGTTACAAAGAAGATCCTTGTATCTGTGGGTGAGGGTTTCTGTAGGATAATTTTATAGGAGTGGAATTTCTGGATTTCAGGCAGTGAGCATCTGTACTTTGATGAGACGTTGATAAATTGCTCAGACTTGCCCACCTGCTACCACTTAGCATCTGGGACTTTCAGTTGCTCCACATCTTCACCTGCACTTGACTCTGAAAGATGATGGATGCAAAATGAGAATTTGCATTTACCACATGACTGGAGAGGAAAATGATCCTTTTGCCATTTGAATGTCAGTGTGCCTGTGCTTATCCCTTGCGCATTTTTCTATTGTGTTATTTATCTTTTCTTAACTATTTGAAAGAATTATGAATTCTCTGTACAAATCTTTTCTCCAGTTAGATTAGTAGAAACCTTTAATCTGTCTATAGTTTATTTTTTCACTCTTTTTATTTTTATTTTTTATTTTTTTTACCTTTATTTTACTTTTAACTTTTACAGAGTTTTTTTGTTTACAGATATGTATGTTCCCAGATTAGTCATATGTATATCCCCGCCTTCCCACCCCTCCCGACCATCACACAGCACCCCTGAAGGATCCCCTTTTCTCACAGAGCAATGACTAGAGCTATTTTCTTCACTTATGATAGTATAGGCCTTCATGCTACTTCCTTTACGCCTCCCACCCACTGTTCCTTCCCCACAATGTCCATATGTCCACTGTCCATGTCTGTCTTTCCGTCGCTTCACTGCATGTGCCATCATCACCATCCTACTAGATTCCACATATATGTGTTAATATACTGTATTTGTCCTTCTCTTTCTGACTGACTTCACTTTTTATGATACGTTCTAGATCCAGCCACCTCATTAGGGTTGATTCTTCTGCATTTCTCTTTACAGCTGTGTAGTATTCCATTATATATATGTACCAGAGCTTTTGGATCCATTCGTTCGTCGATGGGCATCTAGGTTCCTTCCATGTTCTAGCTATTGTATAGAGAGCTGCAATGAACATTGGGGTACAGGTGCTTCTTTCAGTTTTGATTTCATCAGGGTATAAGCCTAAGAGTGGGATTGCTGGGTCATATGGTGCTTCTATTTTTAGTTTTTTAAGAACTCTCCAGACTGTCTTCCATAGAGGCTGTATCAATTTACACTCCCACCAGCAATGCAGGAGTGTTCCCTTTTCTCCGCAGCCTTTCCAGCATTTATTGTCTGTCGATTTGTGGATCACTCTTTAAAGTATCTTTGTTGTACAGAAGTTTACTTTTTCAGCATTTTATTGCTGTCACCTGCACTTGACTCTGAAAGATGATGGATGCAAAATGAGAATTTGCATTTACCACATGACTGGAGAGGAAAATGATCCTTGCCATTTGAATGTCAGTGTGCCTGTGCTTATCCTTGCATTTTTCTATTGTGTTATTTATCTTTTCTTAACTATTTGAAAGAATTATGAATTCTCTGTACAAATCTTTTCTCCAGTTAGATTAGTAGAAACCTTTAATCTGTCTATAGTTTATTTTTTCACTCTTTTTATTTTTATTTTTTATTTTTTTTACCTTTATTTTACTTTTAACTTTTACAGAGTTTTTTTGTTTACAGATATGTATGTTCCCAGATTAGTCATATGTATATCCCCGCCTTCCCACCCCTCCCGACCATCACACAGCACCCCTGAAGGATCCCCTTTTCTCACAGAGCAATGACTAGAGCTATTTTCTTCACTTATGATAGTATAGGCCTTCATGCTACTTCCTTTACGCCTCCCACCCACTGTTCCTTCCCCACAATGTCCATATGTCCACTGTCCATGTCTGTCTTTCCGTCGCTTCACTGCATGTGCCATCATCACCATCCTACTAGATTCCACATATATGTGTTAATATACTGTATTTGTCCTTCTCTTTCTGACTGACTTCACTTTTTATGATACGTTCTAGATCCAGCCACCTCATTAGGGTTGATTCTTCTGCATTTCTCTTTACAGCTGTGTAGTATTCCATTATATATATGTACCAGAGCTTTTGGATCCATTCGTTCGTCGATGGGCATCTAGGTTCCTTCCATGTTCTAGCTATTGTATAGAGAGCTGCAATGAACATTGGGGTACAGGTGCTTCTTTCAGTTTTGATTTCATCAGGGTATAAGCCTAAGAGTGGGATTGCTGGGTCATATGGTGCTTCTATTTTTAGTTTTTTAAGAACTCTCCAGACTGTCTTCCATAGAGGCTGTATCAATTTATACTCCCACCAGCAATGCAGGAGTGTTCCCTTTTCTCCGCAGCCTCTCCAGCATTTATTGTCTGTCGATTTGTGGATCACTCTTTTTAAAGTATCTTTGTTGTACAGAAGTTTACAATTGTAGTGTAGTGAATTCTGGTTAAATTATAAATAAAATCATGACATTAACGAATCTTTTCCTTTATAGTGTGTCCTTTTTGTTTCTCGCAGTGCCTTGAAATCATTAAGATATGCTATATGTTTTCTATAATCCTTAAAGCTTTATTTCTCATATGGGGGTCTTTGTCTCATAGGAATTGGTTTTTGTGTGCTATATGAAATAGAGATGCCATTGTATTTTTTTCTTCATATGGATAACCAGATGACCCAACCACATATTGACTAGGACCATCCTTTCTTGATTGATGTATAGTGCCACTGCTTTTTTTTCTTTTTGCATTTAAAAATTTTGTATTTGCTTTGGGGTGTACTTGATTAACAATAAATGTTAGTTTCAGGTATACAGAAAAAATGAGTTGGTTGTGCATCATGTGTCTATTCTCTTTTTTTTAATTTATTTTTTAATTGGAAGATAATTGCTTTAAAATGTTGGTTTCTACCAACGTATGTCTATTCTTTTTCAAATCATTTTCCCATTTAGGCTATTACAGAATATTGAGCAGAGTTCTCTGTGCTACACAGTAGGTCCTTGTTGGTTATGCAATGCCAGTGTTTTTGTCTTTCATTTTCAAACATATGTAGCTTTATTTCTAGGCTCTCAGTACTGTTCCACTTAGGTCTAGTAGCCACATCTAAACAATGAGAAAAATAAAACAGGGAAGTGAATCTACAATTTTACTAAAATAAAACCTTTAATTTTTCTTAAAAGTTCAAAAATAGTCAAAAATAATTTAATTATATATTTTTATAAAAAAAATATATTTTGGCCAAATATATTGGTATTTCATTTATTTATTTCCATCCATCTTTGTCCTTTGGCTGTATAGAGAGCTGCAATGAACATTGGGGTACAGGTGCTTCTTTCAGTTTTGATTTCATCAGGGTATAAGCCTAAGAGTGGGATTGCTGGGTCATATGGTGCTTCTATTTTTAGTTTTTTAAGAACTCTCCAGACTGTCTTCCATAGAGGCTGTATCAATTTATACTCCCACCAGCAATGCAGGAGTGTTCCCTTTTCTCCGCAGCCTCTCCAGCATTTATTGTCTGTCGATTTGTGGATCACTCTTTTTAAAGTATCTTTGTTGTACAGAAGTTTACAATTGTAGTGTAGTGAATTCTGGTTAAATTATAAATAAAATCATGACATTAACGAATCTTTTCCTTTATAGTGTGTCCTTTTTGTTTCTCGCAGTGCCTTGAAATCATTAAGATATGCTATATGTTTTCTATAATCCTTAAAGCTTTATTTCTCATATGGGGGTCTTTGTCTCATAGGAATTGGTTTTTGTGTGCTATATGAAATAGAGATGCCATTGTATTTTTTTCTTCATATGGATAACCAGATGACCCAACCACATATTGACTAGGACCATCCTTTCTTGATTGATGTATAGTGCCACTGCTTTTTTTTCTTTTTGCATTTAAAAATTTTGTATTTGCTTTGGGGTGTACTTGATTAACAATAAATGTTAGTTTCAGGTATACAGAAAAAATGAGTTGGTTGTGCATCATG
This sequence comes from Tragulus kanchil, assembly GCA_022376925.1. NCBI lineage: Eukaryota > Metazoa > Chordata > Mammalia > Artiodactyla > Tragulidae > Tragulus > Tragulus kanchil. Next base: position 23,001,197 of record JAIOJX010000031.1, read on the forward strand.
TGTCTATTCTCTTTTTTTTAATTTATTTTTTAATTGGAAGATAATTGCTTTAAAATGTTGGTTTCTACCAACGTATGTCTATTCTTTTTCAAATCATTTTCCCATTTAGGCTATTACAGAATATTGAGCAGAGTTCTCTGTGCTACACAGTAGGTCCTTGTTGGTTATGCAATGCCAGTGTTTTTGTCTTTCATTTTCAAACATATGTAGCTTTATTTCTAGGCTCTCAGTACTGTTCCACTTAGGTCTAGTAGCCACATCTAAACAATGAGAAAAATAAAACAGGGAAGTGAATCTACAATTTTACTAAAATAAAACCTTTAATTTTTCTTAAAAGTTCAAAAATAGTCAAAAATAATTTAATTATATATTTTTTTAAAAAAAATATTTTTTGGCCACTTCTATTGGTCTTTCATTTATTTATTTCCATCTGTCTTTGTTCTTTGGCCTGTGTGGGCCTCCCATCACAGTGGCCTCTGTCGCTGCAGAGCACTGGCTCTGGGCACATGCACTCCAGAGTGCCAGCTCGGTAGTTGGACACATCGGTCCAGCCGCTCCGCGGCAGGTGGGATCTTCCCAGGCCAGGGATCAAACCGGTGCCCCTTGCAGTGCAAGGCAGTGTCTTTACCCACTGGACCACCAGGGAAGCCCCTAATAATATTTTATTCACCACAATATAGCTAAAATATTATTTCAATGATCTAATCTATCAAAAATAATTAATGAGATATTTTTCTTCTTTTATGTACTAGGTCTCCAAAATACAACCTGTAGGGCTTCCCTGGTGGTCCAGTGGGTAAAGAGTCCACCTTGCAGTGCATGGGCACCGGTTCCATCCCTGACCCGGGAGGATCCCACGTGCCGCGGAGCAGTCAGACTGGTGTGTCCAATTAGGAGCCAGCGCTCTGGAGCACATGCTCCCGGAGCAGTGCTCCACAATGAGAGAGGCCACTGCAATGGATGGCCCACACAGGCCAAAGAATAGAGATGGATGAAAAAAAAAAGAGAAGACAATGAAAGAGGTCAAAATTTTTTTAAAAAAGTGCTCAAAATACAACCTGTATTTTACACAACAGCACATCTCAGTTTGAACTAGCCACGTATTAAATGCTCAGTGGCCACATGTGGCTTGTGGTTATCACATTGGACAGTGAAGCTCCAGCTTTAGGTAGCAACAGTACCCAACCTGTTTGGTGCTAGCCAGGTTTCATGGAACAGTTTTCCAACGGACTTGGAGAGGGATGATTTCAGGATGATTCAAGCACATTATATTTATCGGGCACTTTATTTCTAATCTCTTGCTGTGTTGATCTTACAGGAGGTCTTTGGCTTGGAGATTGTGGAGCCCTGTATAGAGCACGCCCTCCTCATATTATAATTGTTTTTTAATTATCTTGTCTATGCCCTTTGTTCACCACATACATTTTTTTTTTTTTTTTTTGGCCACTTCTATTGGTCTTTCATTTATCTGTTTTCATCCATCTTTGTTCTTTGGCCTGTGTGGGCCTCCCATCACAGTGGCCCCTCTCGCTGCAGAGCACCGGCTCTGGGTGCATGTGCTCCAGAGTTCCGGCTCCGTAGTTGGACACATTGGTCCAGCCGCTCCGCGGCAGGTGGAATCTTCCCAGGCCAGGGATCGAACCGGCGCCCCTTGCCCTGCAAGGCGGTGTCCTTACCACTGGACCACCAGGGAAGCCCACATACATTTTTTTTTTTTTTGAGAACACACATTTTAATGAAAAATACCTTTTTAAAAAACTCTGAATTTGCTTAAAGTTCACAAGTTTATAGTAACACCAGTTTGGATAGTGGTTGAGACCATGCCCATTGAATTATAGTATCTGAGTTTAAATTCTAAAACAATAAATGTCTTCCCTTTTTTAGAAATAGGTTAATAGTAATGAGATGCTTGGTTGGTGTCACTGACTTAATGAACTTGCAGTGCATGGGCACGGTTCCATCCTGACCGGGAGGATCCCACGTGCCGCGGAGCAGTCAGACTGGTGTGTCCAATTAGGAGCCAGCGCTCTGGAGCACATGCTCCCGGAGCAGTGCTCCACAATGAGAGAGGCCACTGCAATGGATGGCCCACACAGGCCAAAGAATAGAGATGGATGAAAAAAAAAAGAGAAGACAATGAAAGAGGTCAAAATTTTTTTAAAAAAGTGCTCAAAATACAACCTGTATTTTACACAACAGCACATCTCAGTTTGAACTAGCCACGTATTAAATGCTCAGTGGCCACATGTGGCTTGTGGTTATCACATTGGACAGTGAAGCTCCAGCTTTAGGTAGCAACAGTACCCAACCTGTTTGGTGCTAGCCAGGTTTCATGGAACAGTTTTCCAACGGACTTGGAGAGGGATGATTTCAGGATGATTCAAGCACATTATATTTATCGGGCACTTTATTTCTAATCTCTTGCTGTGTTGATCTTACAGGAGGTCTTTGGCTTGGAGATTGTGGAGCCCTGTATAGAGCACGCCCTCCTCATATTATAATTGTTTTTTAATTATCTTGTCTATGCCCTTTGTTCACCACATACATTTTTTTTTTTTTTGGCCACTTCTATTGGTCTTTCATTTATCTGTTTTCATCCATCTTTGTTCTTTGGCCTGTGTGGGCCTCCCATCACAGTGGCCCCTCTCGCTGCAGAGCACCGGCTCTGGGTGCATGTGCTCCAGAGTTCCGGCTCCGTAGTTGGACACATTGGTCCAGCCGCTCCGCGGCAGGTGGAATCTTCCCAGGCCAGGGATCGAACCGGCGCCCCTTGCCCTGCAAGGCGGTGTCCTTACCACTGGACCACCAGGGAAGCCCACATACATTTTTTTTTTTTTTGAGAACAAACATTTTAATGAAAAATACCTTTTGTAAAAACTCTGAATTTGCTTAAAGTTCACAAGTTTATAGTAACACCAGTATGGATAGTGGTTGAGACCATGCCCCATTGAATCATAATACCTGAGTTTAAATTCTAAAACAATAAATGTCTTCCCTTTTTTAGAAATAGGTTAATAGTAATGAGATGCTTGGTTGGTGTCACTGACTTAATGAACTTGAACTTGGGCAAACTCTGGAAGTCAGTGAGGGACAGGGAGGCTAGGGGTGCTGCAGTCCATGTGGTTGCTAAGAGTTGGAGATGACCTAGGGACCAGCAGGGCAGCCACAATGCCCACCAGCCCCGTGCCACACCCAGCTCCATGGCAGAACAACCCCTGAGCTCCACAGCGCCCATCTCCAGATCCGTGGCAAGAACGATAGCCACGTCCCAAACTACCCCTGCCACTCCCAGTTGCTTCCAGTCCTGCTTGATCTGGATGGTGTGGTTTGCAAAGGAGAAGGTGACCAGAGGCTTGTGGAATCTCTGCAGCCCCATTTCCGCGGTCTCCTCCTAGGGCACCAGTGCCATCTCACCAGCGCCCAGCTCGCGACTCTCTCCAGGGGCTCGGGAGGCAGCCTCTGGAGCTCATTCACATACATTTTAAGATGAGACTGAACAGGACAGAACAAAGTCTGGGCACCAATGGTCCATTTGTCTTCACTGGATTTCAATAAAGGCAACTGCCATATTTTGAGAGCTAGTTTGCTAAGTACATTGCTAAGGAGCTTTGTCCTTCTGGCCTTCTGATTGAAATTACATTGAATTCATTGATTAACTTGGGGAGAATTGACATCTGTAAAATGAAGTGACTAACTTAGGACACTAAAACTAATTAGCTATTTTTACCAGCAAAATGGGCTTCTTTGGGAACAGCAAAGAAATGCAACTGAGACACAGCTATGGCAAACCACATGTAAGTCTTACGAAACAAAGGAGAAGTCTCTATAGAAGAGAAGGGGAAGGTGGGATGGGCTGTTCAAATAGTTCATGAGAGGACACTGAACGTTGGAAGTACAAGTGGCTTTTCATTGGCTGAGTTGTGACAGTCTCTCATTGGCTAAACTGTTGCCAGGCAAGGAGAAAATCTTCCTCCTGCTGCCTGCGTTAAAGTATGGCACTGCCTTCCAGAAGCGTAAGGTACCTCTCTTCCTGTTGGAATCTGTAGTCTGTGCCTGAGAGTATGTACGTAAGAGCTCCCCCTTCTGGCCTTTCGACTTCATTTTAATGAGGTTTCCCTTTATTAATTTTTAAAAATCCTTCTGACCATGATGCATTTATATAGGTTTCCTTTTATGTTTTAAAAATAAATTTCAATAATTTTAATACGTAAAGTCTTTTGTTAGAGTAATCCTAGCAATAATTGCTATTGCTATCATAAACACTTTTTAAAATGGAATCTTCTTTGTTGATACTAGTGTATGCAAACCAACTGCTCTGACACACTGAAAATCTATCCAGCAATTTTGTTAAATTCTCTTAGTAGATCTGTTTTAATTTCCTGTCTTATTGCATATACTTAGACCTGTAGTCCAGTATCAAATAGGAATAGGGTATTTCAAATAAGGTTTACGCTGTCTATAAGTAGCTGAGACACAAAATCTCAGTAGAAGATGATTCCTCAGATTACCAAAGTCCCGAGGCAGGCCCTTTAAGGTTAGTATGGCGGCTCTATCTACTCCATAGCATTCCTCAGGAACCTGCTTTCCCCATAAGGTCTTCATCCTCACTGTTCAGGTTGACTGCTGGGGATCCAACCACAAAGCCATGTTAGCAACAGGAAGATGAAGCAAGAGACAATAGAAAAGGGAGCCAAGTTGTATTTCAGCTGTCTTTTTTTTCCTGAGTTGTTTTTTTTTAATAAGTTACTAAAAGCTCTCACATTACATTTCTGATTATACTTCATCAACCAGAACATATTCACATGGTCTTCCCTAGCTTTAAGAAGAGCTTGAGGTAAGTTTTTTGAGGGGGCATCCCTGCATTCAAATGAAAATTGGAGGTTCCAATACAAAGGATGACAAGGAGATTCTATAACACAGGACAGACTTCTAGCCTCTGCCAGAGAGGACAACCTTGTTTTATTCTTGAATTGTAAAGGGCCACTTTGTCCTTTTCTAAGTGTGGTATCTGCTTTAGGATCTTGGTAGGGAAGTTTCGTTGTTGTTCAGTCACACAGTCGTGTCCAACTCTTTGCGACCCCAGGGACGGCAGTGTGCCAGGCTTCCCTGTCCTTCACCATCTCCTGGAGCTTGCTCAGACTCAGGTCCATCGAGTAGGTGAGGCCATCCAGCCATCTCATCCGCTGTTGTCCCTTCTTCTCCTCCCTTCAATCTTTCCCAGTATTAGGGTTTTTTCCAACGAATCAGCTCTTTACGTCAGGTGACCAAAGTATTGGATCTTCGGGGTTTTTAAAAATTTCTTCTAAGTAAGCTAGAAGTTTTGCTTGTTTTTTAAATCACAGTATTGAATTGTCTTAATTGTTTGGGGGGATCTACTGAGATAATCACTTTTATTTTTCTCTTTTAGTCTGCTGATTTCTTAATAGTCTAATGTTAAGCCACTCTTGCAATCCTGAAATTAAACCTAAATTGGCAGGATGAAATGCATATATTTTATTGAGAAAAAAAACCTTTTGTAACCACTTTTATTTATTTATTTATTTTAGCCTATTCTGGGTTTTCATTGCTGCCACGGGCTCTTCTCTAGTTTCAGGAAGTGGGGGCTACTCTCTACTTGAGGTGAACAGGCTTCTTGTTACAGTGACTTTTCTTGTGGAATTTGGGCTCTAGGGCTCATGGGCTACAGTAGTTGCTGCACATGGGCTCAATAGTTGCGGCTCCAAGGCTCTAGAGCACAGGCTCCATAGCTGTGGCTCACGGGCTTAGTTGCTGCGCAGCATGTGGGATCTTCTCAGATTATGAACCAAACTCACGTCTCCTGCATTGGCACGTGAACTCTTCACCATTGAGCTACCAGGGAAGCCCCTCCATTGAGAAAACTTGTAAAAATTGTGGTAAAATATATACAACACAAAATTTACTCTTTAGTCATTTTTAAATGCACAGTTCAGAGGCATCAAGTATATTCATATTTTTGCACAATCTTCTCTAAAGGGTATGGTTTTCTCACCCTGTCCCATCTTAGGAAAATTAAGTGTTTCTATTAAAATGGAAGTCAAACACAATTGTTTGTGTATGGTTTGTATATGCAGGGGGTTCCTTAGCTCCTTTGACTTGAGCACTACATATTCACTGATGGCACACAACACCGGGTTCGAGGCTTGGTCAGCCACTGACAAGTAAAATTTCCAGAGCTCTGTCATGTCACTTGCTGCTGAGGCAGCTCTGCTCTCCAAGGTGTCCAGGCGGCAGCTGTGGGACAGGGTTAGCTGTGGTGGAGATGAAAAGATGATGAAAACTTGAGATACTGTTGAAGGTGGCAAGAACTGGATTTTCGGATGAACTGGTAAGGTTGGGAAGAAGTGCACAAATACAGTAGCTGAGACTGTAAAGAATTCCCCTGCAGTGCAGGAGACCTGGGTTCGATCCCTGGGTTGGGGAGATCCCCTGGAGAATGGAATGGCAACCCTCTCCTGTATTCTTGCCTGATGAATTCCATCGATAGAGGAACCTGGCAGGCCACAGTCCATTGGGTCGCAAACAGTCGGATACCACTGAGTGACTCACACACGCACGCAGACAGTGGTTCCCAGGATTCTGACTTGAATAACTGAGATGAGGGTGGGAGAATGGCTCCTGACAATTTTGAATTGACCTACTTCACAAAGCTAGGAAGTGGATTCCACTTCAGATGTGTTTAGCTCCAAAGGCCACGCTTTTCCCACTCTTCACATATTAATTTTTATAATGAGGGGAGGATACTTAATGATATATTATCATTAAATACTAAGATAAAGAAATGCTCCTGAAAGCCAACGTGGTCTTCCAGATAGAGCTCACACCAAGTCTAGGACCCTCATTAAAGGTGGTTGCATGTTTGGACTGGATGTTGGGAACATAAATTTCATAGATGGTGTAATGGCAACGTGGTACCAGCCCCAGGGAACCAGTTTTAAAATATTGCGTTCCGACTGCTGCAGTGACCACGTGCTGGTGTGTGGTTGGAGGAAAGTTTCTGTGCCTTGTAAGCAAAAGGCCAGAGAGAAAAAGCCAAGAGGCTTTTCCGCCAAGTTTGGCCCACCTGGGCCTGTGCTGGGACTGTAGTACGACCTCCCTCGGCTGTGATTGGTGAAGCCCGTGCGTTATTCGGAAGTTTCTACTCGCTAGTTCCTGCGTTGGCCACTAAGAGGAGCCCGATACACGCAAAGCGCGGCGCTGTGGAGCATCCGCGCCTCTTCCTCCCGGAGGGCCACCTGCTCTGTGTCGGGTAGGTTCTGCACCTGCGTCCTAAGGCCACCGGGGACGGAGGTGGGAGAATGGCCTCAGGGCTCCCCGCTCTGGCTCGGGTGGCCACGGTTCTCTGCACAGCCCCTTTGGCCCCTTCCCCTGGCTCTCAGCCCCGCAGAGGACCTTGACTGGCCGAGGGGGTGGGTCTGCGGGGTCGCGAAGGTTTGTGAAGGCCCAGATCCAAATTGCAAAATTGAGTCTGTCAGTTGAGACCCAGCTGCATTGTCTGCTCGCCCCAGAGCCCTCTTCTCAAGTTGAACAGCCTCCAGTGTTACAGCCTCCACTCCCTTTATGATCCTCAAAGGACTTTTACCAAAGTAGCATCTCATGAAGTTCATCTCATTGACCCATGAAGGTCAAGGTCACTCGCTTGGAGCTCACCCGTACACAGGTGCTATCTTCCCTGCACTTAACTACTATCTGACATTCTCTTCTTACTCCTGTACTTCCTCCTGTCTGTTTCCACCACACCTCTCCACCAGGATGTAAGTTCTGTGTGGGAGAAAATAAGGTGCCCAGATCTAAGGCAGAATGCAGTTACATTTGAATTTGAGGATAAAACAGCACTTTTAAAAATGTTAGTATGAAATACATATAGATATAAGTGTGTCACCATTGTTATTGTATGAAAAATTACCAAGTTGGACCCTCATTAAAGGTGGTTGCATGTTTGGACTGGATGTTGGGAACATAAATTTCATAGATGGTGTAATGGCAACGTGGTACCAGCCCCAGGGAACCAGTTTTAAAATATTGCGTTCCGACTGCTGCAGTGACCACGTGCTGGTGTGTGGTTGGAGGAAAGTTTCTGTGCCTTGTAAGCAAAAGGCCAGAGAGAAAAAGCCAAGAGGCTTTTCCGCCAAGTTTGGCCCACCTGGGCCTGTGCTGGGACTGTAGTACGACCTCCCTCGGCTGTGATTGGTGAAGCCCGTGCGTTATTCGGAAGTTTCTACTCGCTAGTTCCTGCGTTGGCCACTAAGAGGAGCCCGATACACGCAAAGCGCGGCGCTGTGGAGCATCCGCGCCTCTTCCTCCCGGAGGGCCACCTGCTCTGTGTCGGGTAGGTTCTGCACCTGCGTCCTAAGGCCACCGGGGACGGAGGTGGGAGAATGGCCTCAGGGCTCCCGCTCTGGCTCAGGTGGCCAGGGTTCTCTGCACAGCACCTTTGGCCCCTTCCCCTGGCTCTCAGCCCCGCAGAGGACCTTGACTGGCCGAGGGGGTGGGTCTGCGGGGTCGCGAAGGTTTGTGAAGGCCCAGATCCAAATTGCAAAATTGAGTCTGTCAGTTGAGACCCAGCTGCATTGTCTGCTCGCCCCAGAGCCCTCTTCTCAAGTTGAACAGCCTCCAGTGTTACAGCCTCCACTCCCTTTATGATCCTCAAAGGACTTTTACCAAAGTAGCATCTCATGAAGTTCATCTCATTGACCCATGAAGGTCAAGGTCACTCGCTTGGAGCTCACCCGTACACAGGTGCTATCTTCCCTGCACTTAACTACTATCTGACATTCTCTTCTTACTCCTGTACTTCCTCCTGTCTGTTTCCACCACACCTCTCCACCAGGATGTAAGTTCTGTGTGGGAGAAAATAAGGTGCCCAGATCTAAGGCAGAATGCAGTTACATTTGAATTTGAGGATAAAACAGCACTTTTTAAAAATGTTAGTATGAAAAATACATATAGATATAAGTGTGTCACCTGTGTTATTTGGTATCTACTTGTATGAAACAAATTACTCAGTTTCTATCTGAGATTCAAATTGAATTGGGCATCCTGTGGTTTTTTATCTGCTAAAATGGCAGCCCTGTCGGGGGAGGGATCTTATCCTCCACGGCGTCACCGCTACTGCCCACAGTAGGGCACATAGAATGTGCTGAATAGATGTCGAATGATTGGATGGGCAGATTTCTTCATTCATTCACTCATTTATTCATCCAACCCATTATAGTAACTGCCGGCTGGGTTCTAGGAATACACGGATAAAATGAGAGGTAGCCCAGTGGAGGAGACAAATAAAAACTACCATGGGATTACTGGCTCCCCTACCTGCAGTGTGGGAGAGCCTGGTTTGATCCCTGGGTTGGGAAGATCCCCTGGGGAAGGAAATGGCAAATTACTCCAGTATTCTTGCCTGGGAACTCCCATGGACAGAGGAGGCTGGCAGGCTACAGTCCATGGGGTCGCAAAAGAGTTGGACACGATTTAGAAACTAACACACATCATGTGGTTAAACTTGGATGATATAAAGCAGTGGGTGCTGTGGGAGCACTGAAGGGGAGCCCTGACTTATCTAGGCCAGCAAGACTGCCTGGAGGAAGACGACCTATGTGGGAGGATGAGGAGGCGAATAGAAAGGTGTGACGGCTGCTCTGGGAAGAAGGTGTGGCATGCGTAATGGCCAGAGATAAGCCAGGGACTGTGGGATTCTGGGAGCTACAGTGGCGGGGGTGGGCGCAGTGTGGAAGGGGCAGTCAGAAAGAGCTGAGAAGGAGACTCAGTCACTGAGCAGCAGTACCCACCAGTCCCCGGGTACCCATTGTATAGATGGAGCTGAGGCCAGAAAGGAAATCTTCCTGCACTTAACTACTATCTGACATTCTCTTCTTACTCCTGTACTTCCTCCTGTCTGTTTCCACCACACTCTCCACCAGGATGTAAGTTCTGTGTGGGAGAAAATAAGGTGCCCAGATCTAAGGCAGAATGCAGTTACATTTGAATTTGAGGATAAAACAGCACTTTTAAAAATGTTAGTATGAAAAATACATATAGATATAAGTGTGTCACCTGTGTTATTTGGTATCTACTTGTATGAAACAAATTACTCAGTTTCTATCTGAGATTCAAATTGAATTGGGCATCCTGTGGTTTTTTATCTGCTAAAATGGCAGCCCTGTCGGGGGAGGGATCTTATCCTCCACGGCGTCACCGCTACTGCCCACAGTAGGGCACATAGAATGTGCTGAATAGATGTCGAATGATTGGATGGGCAGATTTCTTCATTCATTCACTCATTTATTCATCCAACCCATTATAGTAACTGCCGGCTGGGTTCTAGGAATACACGGATAAAATGAGAGGTAGCCCAGTGGAGGAGACAAATAAAAACTACCATGGGATTACTGGCTCCCCTACCTGCAGTGTGGGAGAGCCTGGTTTGATCCCTGGGTTGGGAAGATCCCCTGGGGAAGGAAATGGCAAATTACTCCAGTATTCTTGCCTGGGAACTCCCATGGACAGAGGAGGCTGGCAGGCTACAGTCCATGGGGTCGCAAAAGAGTTGGACACGATTTAGAAACTAACACACATCATGTGGTTAAACTTGGATGATATAAAGCAGTGGGTGCTGTGGGAGCACTGAAGGGGAGCCCTGACTTATCTAGGCCAGCAAGACTGCCTGGAGGAAGACGACCTATGTGGGAGGATGAGGAGGCGAATAGAAAGGTGTGACGGCTGCTCTGGGAAGAAGGTGTGGCATGCGTAATGGCCAGAGATAAGCCAGGGACTGTGGGATTCTGGAAGCTACAGTGGCTGGGGTGGAGCGCAGTGTGGAAGGGGCAGTCAGAAAGAGCTGAGAAGGAGACTCAGTCACTGAGCAGCAGTACCCACCAGTCAGGCAGCGCAGTGGTTGTACCCATTGTATAGATGAGGAAGCTGAGGCCAGAAAAGGGGAAACGCCTGGTCTGGGTTTATACTATGAGCGAGAAAGGCCTAGCTAGCTTCAGGCTCAGGTCTGGCAGATTCTGAAGCCTGACTCTTCCGGAAAAGGCTCTGGGTTAAGGATTACAACTCCAATTCGAGAATGAAGAAACTGAGGTCCAGAAAGGTGACAGGACTCTCTTGTGCAGGTGGCTCCATCCAGTTTAGTGAGAGAGTGCTGAGACAGTGTGGCCAGGGGTGTGGTTCGTCTCAGTCCCCCTAGAGAGAGCAGGAGAACAGGAGCGAGACACAGAGTTCAGGCTGCCGTGTCTCCCACTTGTGTTTGGGCCGAGTCTCTAGGAGTCCCCTCCTGAGCCCTTGGCTAATTCCTTGCATGGGTCCTGGGCTGGTCTTCAGTTTCCACGGAGACTGCCTCCGTCCACCCCTGAAATCTCATTGTGACCCGTATTAAGAGATTAACTCTGTCAGGCAGCCCTCCCAGGGTCCTGGGTGCCAGAGTGGCGGTGGGAGCTCACTTAAGGATGAAGAAGTTGCCCGCTGAGTGCGACCCCGTAACACGGAGCGGAGGATGTCAGGCTGGGGCCAGGGCTGCCCCCGGGACCCCTCAGGTATGACCCTGGCTCCACGGCTGCCTGCAGAGGAGTGCGATGGTGGGAGAGACACAGGCCCAGGGCGGGAGTGTGGGTTTGGAGGAGTGCAGAGATGTGGTCATCCGGCCCCCAGCCCAGAAAGGCCCAGGACCTCGATGGCAGACCCCATTCTGATCAAGGCAAGGTCCAAACTCCCTTAGCAAGGCAAGGGAAGCCTCATAGAGTTTTTTTTTTTCCAATATTATACCTTGCAGTTTACAGTCATTATTTTTTATTTTGGCTGCATCTCAAGGCATGTGGAACTTTCCCCACCGGGCTTGAACCCACAGCGCTTGCAGTGGGAGCGCAGAGTCTTGACCACTGGACTCCTAAGGAAGACCACCTCCCCAGAGTCTTTTTTGGTGGGGGGGGGATGGGGAGGGAGGGGGATGGGCGGGCCACTTCTATTGGTCTTTCATTTCTCTGTTTTCATCCGTCTTTGTTCTTTGGCTCCTGCGGGCCTCCCATCGCGGTGGCATCTGTTGTCGCAGAGCGCCGGCTCTGGGCGCATGTGTCCCAGAGCTCCAGCTCGGTGATTGGACACATCAGTCCAGCCACTCCGCGGCACATGGGATCTTCCCAGGCCAGGGATCGAACCGGCGCCCCTTGCACTGCAAAGCGGTGTCCTTATTCACTGGACCACCAGGGAAGCCCTCCCAGAGTCTTTTAAGGGTGTTTTAAGAGTACCCAAAGACCAACTTCCTAATCTGCTTCATTTTGCTTTAGGGAAACTGAGGCACAGAACAGGCTAGTGACTTGTCCAAAGTCAGGAAGTCCGTGAACTAAAGCAGGCCAGGAATCCAAAGGGAGCCCTGGGGCTACTTGAGCAAAAAACATGTGGTTCAAATGTCGACACCCCCTCCCCACCACGACCCCGCCATGAATCCCAGATGCTCCTTCCTGACCTCGAGGAATGGGGTCCTCTCATCCGCTTCTCCCCTGGGCCTTTCCCTTCGCTTCCCACCTCTCCCCCTTCTCCCGCCCTCCCTGACCACCTGCACAGCCTGAGGCTGCCAGAATGTTCCTGGCAGGCTCCACTCCACGGGAGGGCACGGCCACCAGGCCCTAACTGTCCCATCCAGGGGACATCCCCTCACTGGGTCATGATCTGAATGAATTTGGACATTTTTGGTTCTGTGCTCCAGCCCCTCTGTGACTTCACGACCTGGACAAGGCAGGGACTGTGAGAGCCCATCTCCATCTCACCTCCTACCAGGCCTGCCCTGGAGACATTTGGGCCTGACTCCAAAGCGCTCTGGGCCAGGCTTCCTGGAAGGCCACACGGGGGCAGGGGAGCAAACACAGCCTCTGGAGCCAAGTAGCCATAGTTCAGATGCTCTTGACTCAGCATTGTGAGCCTCAGTTTCCTCACCTGTGAAAGGGGGGGAAACAGCCCTTCCTCCCTCAAAGCTTGTTCTCATTTGCTAGGGGAAAATCTCCAGGTTATGCTGGTAAATGAACAGACGGCCTGCAGAACAGCTGGAGAGGTGGGAGGTGACAGCTTATGACCTTCTGTGCTAGCTGCCAGTAAAGAGGGGAGTGGACTGTGGACTGGCGGATGGGAGGCAGGGGTGGACGCACGTTTCCTCAAGTGCACCTTAAATATCTATCTATCCATCTGTATGGACATATCTGATTGTACCAGACCATCATTGTGGCATACAAACTCTTAGTCGCAGCATGTGGGGGTCTAGTTTTCTGACCAAAGATCAAACTCGGCCCCTACTTTGGAAACGAGGCATCTTAGCCACTGGACCACCGAGAATTCCCTGCACTTTTTATTTTGATTTTTGAATCAGGTGAGTGTCGTATCAATTCAAAAAGAAATTTAAGGTTTTCAGCAGGTTTTAGATTGAGTAAAATATCAAACTGTAAAAATAATTGCTCATACTTCAGTGATATTTCGGCTGATGTCATATTATTGACAAGATGAAGACCCATGAACTAGGACCTGAGTCTCTGAATCTTTGACCTAGAAAGGCCCTTTATTTCAAGCCAATTTCATTTTGCCAATAGCAAAATAATAGTCATCAATACCAAGAATCAGGACACGCCCACCACAGTGCCACGCACTGTCTGAAGAGCAGCTTGTTGAATTGGCATTCCGATATTATGAGGAAGCTGTCATGTTCCCCTTCTGCACTACCCCTGAGTCTTGCAGACAATATCACCCATAATGCCCTGCTCTCCAGCCAGAGCAGCTTCCATGCCCTTTCACCCTCATCCACTGTGTTCTCCAATTCTGGACGTTTCCTCTGCCATAGGATGCCACCTCCTTCAGGAAGCCCTCCCTTACTACTCCAGCCCAGAGATAGTTTGGTTTTGTTTGTGAGGTATGTCTTCTTTCTGCCACCTTACAATCCTCACAGCCCATACACACAGCCCGCATGTGCCTTGCAATGGAGCTTATTTCATCATCATACTGGCCACTTTTCATTGAGCACTTACCACGTGCCAGCCCTGGAAGGGCAAGGTGGAGGTTAGGAGCACAAACTCTGGAGCCAGGCTGCTTGGGTTGGAGTTCCAGCTTCTTACAAGCTGTATGAACTGTGGCATATGATTCAACCTCTCTGTGCCTTGGGCTTATAAGATGGTGATAAAAACCTTGTCTTACGCTACAGCATGATTATAAGGATGGATGAATTAATACATGCGTGCGTGCGTGTGAGGGGGTACTAAGTCGCTTCAGTCGTGCCCTACTCCGTGTGACCCCATGGACTGTAGCTCACCAGGCTCCTCCATCCATGGGACTCTCCAGGCCAGGATACCAGGAGTGGGTTGCCTTGCCCTCCTTCAGAGGATCCTCCTGACCCAGGGATTGAACCCACGTCTCTTACCTCTCCCGCATTGGCAGACAGATTCTTTACCACTAGCACCACCTGGGAAGCCTGTTAAAACGTGAAAAGCCCTCCAAACAGCTTTGCAAACATTGGCCGTGGTTATCATTGTGTAGATCCCATTCCATTTCATCCTCACGACAACCCTAAAAGTTGGGTATCCTTGTTCCCAGTTTACAGGTGAGAAAACGGAGACTCAGAGAGGTAGAGTCAGGATCTCTGCATCTTTTCTGCATCTTTTTCTATGGCCCAATGCCTCCAGGGGCAGATGTGACTGAGATGCGTTAGAACTTTTATTTATTTATTTATTTATTTATTGGAGGGGGCGGGTTGGGGAGGGAGGGGCGGGTTGGGGAGGGAGGGGAGCAGGCGGGCCACTTCTATTGGTCTTTCATTTATCTAGTTTTCATCCATCTTTGTTCTTTGGCCCGTGTGGGCCTCCTGTCGCGGTGGCCTCTGTTGTCGCAGAGCACCGGCTCTGGGCGCATGCGCTCCAGAGCTCCGACTCGGTAAATGGACACATCAGTCCAGCCGCTCCGCGGCACATGGGATCTTCCCAGGCCAGGGCTCAAACTGGCGCCCCTTGCACTGCAAGGCGGTGTCCTTACCCACTGGACCACCAGGGAAGCCCCGCGTTAGAACTTTGAGCCTCTGATTTGCAGTTCATGGCTGCTTCTCAGAGAGGCCGCAGGAGGCTGGGCCGGATGAGACCCTCTCCCCCTTCCACCCCAACTCAGGCTTTCCAGCGGCTCTCAGGCACTACTCTACTTACAGCCAGCCCTGGGATCGAGGGTCAACAGCAAAGAAGGGCCTTTCAGTGCCAGCTTGTTCACTAACATCCCGTATACATCACCGAGTACCAGAGAGAGCTCCTGTCTGCCCTAGCCTAGCTGGAGACTCTAGGTGACCTTCTGTTCCTGGACGGAGTCACTTCCCCGCTCGGCCTCCCTCTTCCCATCTGTACAATGAGGCTGGACCTGCGGTTTTCTTATTCTCATTATTAGCAAGTGGTTCCCCTCAGACGAAATATTAAGGACCAGTGTCCCCAAGAGGTGAGCATAGGGTGCAACAGGGCCTGGGCCTGGAGGGCTCCTGGGACCTCAGAATCCACCGAAAGACCCCAGGCGGCAGTCCTCTGACAGATTCTTTACCACTAGCACCACCTGGGAAGCCTGTTAAAACGTGAAAAGCCCTCCAAACAGCTTTGCAAACATTGGCCGTGGTTATCATTGTGTAGATCCCATTCCATTTCATCCTCACGACAACCCTAAAAGTTGGGTATCCTTGTTCCCAGTTTACAGGTGAGAAAACGGAGACTCAGAGAGGTAGAGTCAGGATCTCTGCATCTTTTCTGCATCTTTTTCTATGGCCCAATGCCTCCAGGGGCAGATGTGACTGAGATGCGTTAGAACTTTTATTTATTTATTTATTTATTTATTGGAGGGGGCGGGTTGGGGAGGGAGGGGGCGGGTTGGGGAGGGAGGGGGTGGGCTGGGCCACTTCTCTTGGTCTTTCATTTATCTAGTTTTCATCCATCTTTGTTCTTTGGCCCGTGTGGGCCTCCTGTCGCGGTGGCCTCTGTTGTCGCAGAGCACCGGCTCTGGGCGCATGCGCTCCAGAGCTCCGACTCGGTAAATGGACACATCAGTCCAGCCGCTCCGCGGCACATGGGATCTTCCCAGGCCAGGGCTCAAACTGGCGCCCCTTGCACTGCAAGGCGGTGTCCTTACCCACTGGACCACCAGGGAAGCCCCGCGTTAGAACTTTGAGCCTCTGATTTGCAGTTCATGGCTGCTTCTCAGAGAGGCCGCAGGAGGCTGGGCCGGATGAGACCCTCTCCCCCTTCCACCCCAACTCAGGCTTTCCAGCGGCTCTCAGGCACTACTCTACTTACAGCCAGCCCTGGGATCGAGGGTCAACAGCAAAGAAGGGCCTTTCAGTGCCAGCTTGTTCACTAACATCCCGTATACATCACCGAGTACCAGAGAGAGCTCCTGTCTGCCCTAGCCTAGCTGGAGACTCTAGGTGACCTTCTGTTCCTGGACGGAGTCACTTCCCCGCTCGGCCTCCCTCTTCCCATCTGTACAATGAGGCTGGACCTGCGGTTTTCTTATTCTCATTATTAGCAAGTGGTTCCCCTCAGACGAAATATTAAGGACCAGTGTCCCCAAGAGGTGAGCATAGGGTGCAACAGGGCCTGGGCCTGGACTCTTGGGCTCCTGGGACCTCAGAATCCACCCGAAAGACCCCAGGCGGCATCCTCTGAACAGCTCCCCATGGCTCTGACACTGCAGGATTCTAGAATTCCCCAGCTCATAGCGGTCGTTTGGCATCCCTGTTTGGAAAGCTCTCCACCCCTCCTACCCCCACCCCCCAGCTCCTTTTATCTCTGTTTGGTAACACGGCAAATTTGCTCAGGACCCAGAGCGGGGGAAACAAGCAGACTGTTGACTCTTGAGCAAAACCGACCCTTTGGAGAGCAAGAGAGGAGGCTCTGGCTGTGTGGGGGAGGCCGTTGGCCTCTTGCATAACCCAGCGGCCTCCTGCCCACCCGAGCCTCTTGCTTCGCAGGGTTAGGGGTGAGGCAAATCGCAAACTCATGCCCAGTTAATTTTTTAAGGCAAAATCAACAGGCTCAGCAATGATTAGCAAGCAGGTGAGTTCGTCTTAATCATGCTGAGGAGAGGGAGGAAGGAGGCTTCCAAGGCCCCAAGGATGGGGTTTAGTTATCAGTTAACCACATAAATGTTTCCTTCCAAGCCCACTGGCCTTCAGCCCTTAGCGTCCTCCTCTTCCTCTTGGAAGTATTGAGTTGACCAAAAAGTTCGTTTGGGTTCTTCCATAACATCTGACCGAGAAACCCCAGCGGACTTTTCTGCCAACCCGACACTTCAACGGCATCCCAGCGCATGGCTATCAGCCACTGAGCGACCAGGGAGTCCACCCTCTGGCATCAGGCGGGGCCCTTGAGAACTGTAGTGAGGCCAAGGGGTCCTCATGGAGCTCGTGGTCTTGTTAAGGCTGAGCTCCGCCCCACCCCAACTGCCTCTGCATGGCCTTGAGTGTGTGGCCTCCATGCTCAGGGCTCAGTGACCCGAGTCTGCATCCCAGGTTCAACCTACAGACATCCCGTATACATCACCGAGTACCAGAGAGAGCTCCTGTCTGCCCTAGCCTAGCTGGAGACTCTAGGTGACCTTCTGTTCCTGGACGGAGTCACTTCCCCGCTCGGCCTCCCTCTTCCCATCTGTACAATGAGGCTGGACCTGCGGTTTTCTTATTCTCATTATTAGCAAGTGGTTCCCCTCAGACGAAATATTAAGGACCAGTGTCCCCAAGAGGTGAGCATAGGGTGCAACAGGGCCTGGGCCTGGACTCTTGGGCTCCTGGGACCTCAGAATCCACCCGAAAGACCCCAGGCGGCATCCTCTGAACAGCTCCCCATGGCTCTGACACTGCAGGATTCTAGAATTCCCCAGCTCATAGCGGTCGTTTGGCATCCCTGTTTGGAAAGCTCTCCACCCCTCCTACCCCCACCCCCCAGCTCCTTTTATCTCTGTTTGGTAACACGGCAAATTTGCTCAGGACCCAGAGCGGGGGAAACAAGCAGACTGTTGACTCTTGAGCAAAACCGACCCTTTGGAGAGCAAGAGAGGAGGCTCTGGCTGTGTGGGGGAGGCCGTTGGCCTCTTGCATAACCCAGCGGCCTCCTGCCCACCGAGCCTCTTGCTTCGCAGGGTTAGGGGTGAGGCAAATCGCAAACTCATGCCCAGTTAATTTTTTAAGGCAAAATCAACAGGCTCAGCAATGATTAGCAAGCAGGTGAGTTCGTCTTAATCATGCTGAGGAGAGGGAGGAAGGAGGCTTCCAAGGCCCCAAGGATGGGGTTTAGTTATCAGTTAACCACATAAATGTTTCCTTCCAAGCCCACTGGCCTTCAGCCCTTAGCGTCCTCCTCTTCCTCTTGGAAGTATTGAGTTGACCAAAAAGTTCGTTTGGGTTCTTCCATAACATCTGACCGAGAAACCCCAGCGGACTTTTCTGCCAACCCGACACTTCAACGGCATCCCAGCGCATGGCTATCAGCCACTGAGCGACCAGGGAGTCCACCCTCTGGCATCAGGCGGGGCCCTTGAGAACTGTAGTGAGGCCAAGGGGTCCTCATGGAGCTCGTGGTCTTGTTAAGGCTGAGCTCCGCCCCCACACCCCAACTGCCTCTGCATGGCCTTGAGTGTGTGGCCTCCATGCTCAGGGCTCAGTGAGGGGCCCTGAGTCTGCATCCCAGGTTCAACCTACAGACAACTGCCACTCCCCCGGGGGCCTCGGTTTCTCCATCTGCCAAATAGGTGGTGTGGCCGAGACACCCGGTCCAGTCTTGAAGTTCTGTGATTGAATTAATTCAGTATGGCCTGTACCTGGGACGAGGAGAGATGAGTCGTGCTTTAGGAGTGTCAGCAGGAAGAAAAGAGGCCTGGGACAGGGAGGGGGCCTACCTGGTGTCTGTGTCAGTGCCAGCCGGCGTCAGATCCCAGCTGCAGGAAGAGGGCTGTCCTCTCGGGTGGGAGGCAGGGGTCCCTGCGGGGTGGACTGAAGCAGCAGGGATGACCCAACAGACCCCGGCGGGTGCCCCGAGATCTCGAGAGCTGCCAAAGGAGGCAGAAAGGCCACACCAGTCCTGCTGGCTACCCGGAGTGGAGTTTGGTCAGTGGTTGGGGACCTATATTGTGAGAAAGTTAGGACTTTGTCCACAAACTGGAATTTGAAATTTCAAAGGGGCGAAACTGAAGGGCCCTACCCCAGAGTGGAGATGGCTCTTGGCTTCTTTCCCCCACGACTTTTGTTCTCTGTCTTGATAAGTCCCGGCTTCCCTGCACTGCTCCCCGGGCGATGGGTGGGGGAGGAGAGACAGGAGACGCTGGGGACCTGAGCGCCCAGGGGACCTGAAGACGCCTGGCGGCCCCAGGGGAGCTGCTCTCTGGGGGATGCCTCTGAGCTCGGATGAGCGGCAGGACAAGCTCCTTGGCTTCTCAGGGCCCTGGGTGCGCCCGCAGTAACGTGACGACGGAACCACTAGCCACCGGCACTCGGAAGTCTGAGGTTCTTTCTGGGGGTCCAGGAGGGAAGCAGCAAAGAGTGGGTGAACCCCTCAGGCTCTGGAGCCAGAGTGGGGTTCCAGTGGCAGCCCCTCACATCAGGATGGCCTTAGGCAGATGGCTTCACGTCTTTGCGCCTCACATGTGTCAGCTACAAAGTGGGGCAGGTAAACTGAGACGAGAGCAAGGGTCTCAGCGCCGGGCCTAGCAGGGCATCTGCCTAGAAACATTAAGAAAAATGGTGTGATCTGGAGTAGCAGCCCCCTTAACTCCTGTCCAGATCACAGGCTCGAGCACCCTGTCCACTGCCCCTCCTCCCCAAAGGACAGCGCTCTCAAAACACCCTGCTTTCCCTTCCCGAGGCCCCTGCTGCTCCGTCTATGATGTGAAGGAGTGGGGCCCCCAGGTGAGCTCTGAGGCCCCTCTGTTGCTCCCCGGGATCTGGGACGTGTCGAGGCGGTGGGACCTGACAGCTCCCCGGTGGGAAGGGGCAGGGGCGGTGCCGAGATGAAGAAGGGCTGCAGAGTGGGCGGCAAGGGGGCCGGGGATTGCTCGGGGCTGGGCCCGCGGTCCCTGGCGTTCTCCTGGGTAAGGGTCCCGCTTCCAGCTCCTTCTGTGGCCAGGGTCAAAGGGTCAGCCACCGTTGTCACTGCTTGTTGTACTGCCTGTCCGCACTCTGCCATGCAAGGCCCACACCGTCCCCCTGGAAAAGGCACAAGCCATCTGGTGCCGAAAAGAAGGCTGAGAAAGCTGGAACCCGAGGTCGTAGAGTTTGGGAAGCTGGCAGCGCCTGAGCATTTTGTGTTTGTGTTTTTATCTGGCTGCCCTGGTCTTAGCGGCCGCACGTGGGATCTTCGATCTTCATTGCGGCACATGAGATCTTCCGTTGTGGCAGTGCCTGACTTTTGACCCAGCTCTTTCTGCTGTCAAAGTCCATGGTTTATCCTTTAGGGCTAGGACGGGGGTGGGGGTAGGGAGGAGAGCTAGGAACTTTATAGTATTACCCTGTTTCATCTTCACAACAAGCTTCAAGTCTGGCCCATTTTACAGAAGGAGAAACTGAGGCTTGGAAATAATAATTTGCCTGAGACCACAGAGCTGGTAGATCTTAGAGGTGGCCGGTTGTTTATATGAGGGATGTCTGTCTAGAAGTTACTGTTGAGGGTCAGTGAAGGATGGGGTGAGCCGTGTGTGCAACAGATTATCAAGTTCTAGTTCATGGGTGGGTCGATTTCCTTACGTGGTCGGTCGTGGCTGGTGGGCCATGGACAGGGTATGAAATAAGTTTGTCAAACGTACCCGCAGGCAGCGGCCGCCTGTGTTGTGTGTTTGTGAAGCGTCTGGCTCACTGCATGGAACGTTTACGTGCAGGCTTCGCTCCAGGACCCCTGACATGTGTCAGACATGCATGTGGCATGGCTGACCCTGTTGTCATAGACTTCATTTAATTCAATCCAAGATACTGTCTATAGAGATGGAAAAATTACGTTTGTTAGGGATTACACTCGACCCCCCAGCGCTCCCAGCCCCCTTTTGGAAATAGGGAGCCATCCCTCTTAGACTCAGCGAGACGCCCTAGTGTAGGCTTGAAGGGAGCAGGTGACTGTGGCCTGTCACGGGCAGAGCCCGGAGTCAGGCCTAGGCAGCCCCTCCCAGGACCGTCCCTCCTTCTCCTCCGCATTTGTCCCTTAGCTGGGTCTCCTGCCCAGCTCAGGCTGGCCCCCCAGGGCTCTTGGAGCGAGGTTCAGATGTCTTGGAGGAGCATGGGAGGAACCTCACCAGAAGCTGAAGGCTTCCTTCCATCAGCCCTTCTGAAATCCGTCTCCCTCCTTCCCTCTCTTGGGGTCCTGTCCTTATCAACAAACAACTCGGTCAGCATTTTCACCTCATTTTACACATGGAAAAGCTGAGGCCTGTAGAGAGACATGATTTAAACAAAGTTACCCGAATAGTGACAGAGCTAGTTCCTAAACCGCCAGGCTCCTCTGTCCATGGGATTCTCCAGGAATCCAGCGGGCCAGAATGCGGGAATGGGTTGCCATTCCCTTCTGCAGGGATTGAACCCAGGTCTCCTGCATTCCAGGCGGATTCTTTACTGTCTGAGCCACCAGGGAAACCCTACACCTGGTCGCCTAATGCCAAATCCAGCCTCTCTTCTCCAGAACAATTGCCCTCCCCTGCCGTTCCACCCTAATTATCTCGGCGTCAGGGGAAAGATGGGGCGAAGGGGCGAAGAGAACAGGGCCACACGGGGCAGAGAAAGGGCCTCTAACAGCTGGGGAGCATGAGGAGGAAGCCTGCAGCCCTCGCCACACGCTGCCGTCCTCCTGCTTATCCGTCCGTCGTTCACTCACCGATTCACCATTTTACTCAGGGATTCATTTCAGTCTTTCAGTAATTTACCTACTCATCAGTGTACTCATCCACATGTTCATACACTCTGTCCTACCTCATTTGCGCACTCTTTTTATTTTTAATATTTACTGATTGAATTGAGTCGTGCCGGATCTTCATTGTGGTACATGGACTCTCTGGTTGTGGTGGTCAGTGCTCCAGGGCATGTGGGATCTTAGTTCCCCAACCAGGGCTCGAGCCCACATCCCCTGCATTGCAAGATGGATTTTTAACCACTGGACCATCAGGGAAGTCCCTCATCCAGTCTTTAATTCACTCATTCATTAATTCACCCACCCACTCACTCATTAATGCCCTCTTCTCACTAATTCATCAGTCCTTGCTCTTCTTGCCAAATCCCTCTACTGGCCTCTCCAGCCAGCAAAGGAGGACAGGTTCCCAGCTCTCCATATTCTCGGGTCCTTCTCCCCTGCCTGCACCTTCCACCTCTTCCTCGAGACCTTACCTCGGCACCGTCAGGGCCTCCTGACAGTATCTGTGCAGTGGGCAGTGAGGGCTGGAGGGGGTGAGACGAATAGCGTGAGCCATGAGTTGAAAGCCACTGATTAGCAGGGTCCAGTTTCATATGCAGGCCCCTTGTTCAGGATAACTGAGCGTTAAACTAAACACAGGAACCCAAGAGTGGAGCTCTGTGCGTGGCTCAGGTGGCTTGCCCACGAAGCCCACTCCGGAGGGACGAGGTGGGTGGAGAGAAGCAGGGGAGATACGAAGGGGAGGCCCAGGGGGCCGGGGTCGGGTGGGGATGGATGCTTGCTTGGTGTTTTCCTAACGCCATCTCCTTTAGTACTCAGACCACCCTTTGAAGTTGAGTGTGCATTTTCTGGAAGAGGAAACTGAGGCTCAGGGAGGAGAATCATTTACCCAAAATCATGATTAGTAGGAGGTAAGCGCCTGAATGTTAATCCAGGTCTAAGGGGCTGTAAGCCTCGCCTGTAAGCCCCCGGGGGGCAGGGGAGGCCCAAGGGAAGGAAACTGGAGGCGGTGACAAGTGAGTGGGTGATGGAGTCTGCCTGGGCCTGAGCAGCTGGGCGCTGTGGGGGCTGCTGGTGCCCAGAGTGGAATCCTGGGAAGCGGGGAAGGGGACCCAGACAGGCGTCTGGCCCCCTCGGGCCTTCCTGCTCCCAGGGAAGGCAGGAAACTGGAAGGGACCTCCCGGAACGAGGATCTAGAAGATTCGTATAGAGGGTCCGGGATTGACGGTTTTGATTTGTGAGCCGTGAGGCGGCTTTGTCTCTGCAAGGGTACCGAGGGTCGAAGTCAGTGAGTCTGGGAAGTGAGCGAGTTAGGGCCTCTTGGAGGTGGGCTGTCAGCGTCTGAAGCCATCTGTGAGTGGACCAGCCTAACTCAGGGTGACGGTGACGTGGAGGGCGACTGAGTCAGGGTCCGATGAGTGCCGGAGACTTAGTGTGGCCGTGGTGCAGAATCGGTCACAGAGTACTGGGGCGTCGGGGACCCATCCGTTGTAATAGCACCCCGGTGTCCGCCAGGAAGCAACAGCCAAATCCCTGTGGGCCCGCCCCGCCGGTTCACCGGTGGGGAAGCCGATTAACCATTAACCGCCCCCCCTCCCTGGCAGAGCCTCCACCCCTCCGCAGAGGCTAGGCCCAGACTCCCGGCAGACCCTCCCGGAGGACGGTTTGAAACGCAGGAAGGCAGAGAGGGTGCCTGGGAGGAGGCAGTGGGAGGGCGGAGGGCGGGGGCCGGGGCTCGGCCCAGAGCTTCAGGGTAGGCATCCTGGGCAGGGCGGGCGGCCGAGGCGTGGAGAGGGAGGATGCGCCTCTCCAAAACCCTTGTCGACATGGACATGGCCGACTACAGCGCTGCGCTGGACCCAGCCTACACCACCCTGGAGTTTGAGAATGTGCAGGTGTTGACGATGGGCAATGGTAGGTGGGGGCAGGGGTGCCCAGGTGTCCCACATGAAGTACCCGGGCCCAGGTCCAGCGCCCAGAAGCATTCGGGGTGGGGGTGGGGGTGGCACGGGCAAATCTTCAGCAAAAGAAGGTCCGGGTCGTCCTGCCAGGCTCCTGTGGTCCCTGTGACCAGAGTTGTCCCCGTCTAGCCTGTCACCGGAAGCGGGGACTTCATGGTGAGCTTCCTCTTGCTGTCCAGCTCCAGTCATGGGGCCCAACAAGGCCCCTTCTTGAACCCCTCGGGCCAAGGTCCAGAGAGAGGGAGAGGGATGCCCTGTCCCCAGAGACGGTGGATAGAGACACGGCTGTGTTTCAGGGTGTCTTCGGGACTTTCCCGGGGTGACCGCCCCACTTAGAGAAAATGGAGCTCTCAGGGAGCTTTTGCTAAATGATACGTGGGTCAGCAGCACGCATGCGCGTGTACGTCTGTGTCTGTGTGTGTGTGTCTCTCTCTCTCTCTCAGTGTGCGCACACTTGTGAGCCTGCCAGTGTGTGGTTATAGCCTCCGCTTGGCACGTGGGCACGCGTTTCTGTGTACGCACACGGGCAGGCTGCAGACCTTGCTGCAAATGTGTGTCTGCAGGGATCCATTTGCGTGTTTGGGATCGCCTGTGTGTGTACATGTTCTGTGCCTGTTTCTAGTTGCATTTCTTCCCAGAGTGGGTCCGTGTGTGTTGCTGCCTCTGGGAATGTCTGTGTTTGTCTTGCTCATGTCTGTTAGCAGCGATGAGCGTGTGTACGTGTGTCCGGACGCTTGCCCACGTGAACTGTGGATGCAGGGTGGCTTGTGTGTGCCAAGATCCCTGAATGTGTGTCCCGTCTGGGCATCCCGTCTCACGCCCCTGTTAGTACCTGCTTGTGTACCTGCGCATATGCCCGTCGTGGGGAGTCAGCGCCCTCCAGCGCGCGTGCGAGGTGCAGGGCTGCATGCGACCCCGGCAAGTCGCATCAGCAACGTGTCTGTTTGCCTCAGAGCTGGTCGCGTGGCCTGTGTGTCTCCCCAGGTTTATACATCCACTTCCGCGTCACAAGAGCACGTCTGAAGGACGGGGTGTAGGGGGCTGGGCATTCTCCTCCATATGGAGGTGGGAGAAAGGCGTAAGTAGGCTTGGAACCGAGGACGCGGGACCAGACTGGTTGCAAGCCATCCGCAGAGGAGGGGGCCGGCTCGCCCCGGTTGGCCTTCCACCTGCTTCCCTTCCGTGGCTCCGCGGCTTCCGCCAAACTCTGTAGCGCCTGAGTCAGCTCAGCCAGAGAGCGATGTCTGCCCTGCCGGTGGTCCGTGGGCAGTGCTTGCGGTCAGTCTCACCAGCCGCTCGCCTCCCCCGCCCATTCACTCACTGTGTGGACCTTGAACATGTCACCTCCCCGGCCCTGTCCCCTTCTACAAAATGGGATTCGTCACCTCATGCCTGCTGGCCGGCCGGCTTTTAGGAATGTCCAGAGATCAAAAGAGGGAACTGAGGGGAAAACACGGAGGAAATAGTAAACAAGAAGCTGCCGCACTAGGCAGGGGTGTGTGTGACCCCAGAGAGCCTGTGTGCACCACCGCCCAACCCTGGACTGCCTTGTCACCCCTTCAGAGCGGGCATCTCCAACACCCAGGGAGTGTGCATTCCTGAAGCAGGGGTTAAGCTCCTTGCTAGGTGTCCTGAAGATAGAACAACCTGCAGCTCCAGAAAGATCGGGGCTCACATTCTGGTGTTGATCCTTCCTACCAGTGTGAACTTTTGAAGTCATTTTTATATCTGGGCCTTAGTTTTCTCATCTGTAAAATGGGAATAAATCACAGTGCCTACCTCCTAGGGATAGCCAGAAGATTTGAAACAGTAAGGAACCTGAGGGCTTAGCACTGGTAACTGGTCCTATGCCCCTTGACTCCTTTCAGGAGTTCTGAGCATCCATTCCCCATTGGAGTTTGAAGGGGGCTGAAAAAGTTGGGGCGATGGTTTGCATACATGCTGGGCTGGTGGCTTGAAAGTTCCAAGTTCCCCACCCGCCTTGCATCCCTGATTCAGAAGAAGCAGGGGGTCCTTGCTTATTGGAGGTTCCAGCAGACGCTCCAAGAGCACGGCACTGGTCAGATCAGCCCACGTGCCTAGACCATAAATCCGACTCCTCTGCTTAACGACAGGGTGATAACTCTGGGCAGGTCACATCCTTTCTGAGCCTTGATGTTCTCACCTGGAGAATGGGTGCCGTCCCCTGACCCCAGGGGTGGAATGCTGTACTTGACAGCACCCAGCCTCTCCTGCCCAGGATGTGTGAGCCCTTCCCCGGCCTCTGCCTGAGTTGTGGGGTCAGCTCTCCCGGGGGTTGGAAGAGGCGAGGCTGGGGGAGAAAGGGCGCCAATGCAGCTTAACAATTATCCTCATCTCCAGGAATAATTCACCAAGCATGCTCCTGGGCATCCTCAGGAGGCTAGGAGATGTTCAGCCAGCACGGGACAGAAGCATGATGTGGCCTGGTGTCCCCTTGTGCCTGGAGGCCAGCAGTCATCTGTTCCCAGAGCTGTCCTCTGCAGAAGTTTTTATTTGACAAACTCGGTTATAGTGCTTCTTATGTGCCAAGCACTTGGTCTACTGAACCTTCCTAGCAGCACTAGGGATTATTATGTTCCCCATTTTACAAGGGAGGAAACTAAGGCACAGAGAAATACATTAATGCAGCCAAGGTCACACGGCTAAGAAGTGGGCAAGCTCGGGTTTAAACTGGGCGGAAGGGCCCTGGAGACTGGGCTCCTACCTACAGCACCAGATCCCTGCCCCGCCTTCAGCTAGATGCTCCCTAGAAGTTCAAGATCGGATTCAGGGTTTCTGTGAAAACACGTGTGTGTGGATGACTTCGTGGTGTGTGTCTGCAGGCATTTTTCTGGGGAGATGGTTCTTAGTGTTTGTCATCCTCTCTAAGAGGCCTATCAGTGGTGGAGAGTTGCTTACCAAAAAGAGGGTTCAGCTATGGAAATATTAAAAAAAAAAAAAAAAAAGGAAGCCTACTGAATCAGTCCAAATGCCCTCTTTTGCAGTTAGGGAAACTGAGGCCCAGGGGAAACTGAAATTAGGAAAAGGAACTCACCCAAGGCCACAGGCGACTTAGAGGCAGCACTAGTCACCAAGACTGCAGCCACCTGCCTCTCGTCCCCCTCCTCATGTTTTTTTCTTTTTTTGCAGGGGGTCAGGTTGGGGAGGGAGGGAGGTGGGCGGATCACTTCTATTGGTCTTTCATTTATCTATTTTTTCACCCATCTTTTGTTCTTTTGGCCCGTGTGGGCCTCCCATCACAGCGGTCTCTGTTGTTGCAGAGCACCAGCTCCAGGCACATGTGCTCCAGAGCTCTGGCTCGGTAATTGGACACATTGATCCAGTCACTCCACGGCACATGGGATCTTTCCAGGCCAGGGATCGAACCAGCTCCCCCTGCACTGCAAGGCAGTGTCCTTACCCACTGGACCACCAGGGAAGTCCCTCCCCCGCCTCATGTTGACATAGATAAAGTGGGGTTTTTTGGCCCTATGATATGTGGGATCTGACTTCCTCAACCAGGGATTGAACCCATGCCCCTTGCATAGGAAACACAGAATGTGAACCGCTGGACCACCAGAGAAGTCCCAGTGCAGTATCTTTTGCTATGGGCCAGGATCCTCCCAGGAGGGCAAACAAGTCGCTGTCCTTGATGCAGGGGAGCGTCTGCAGGACCCCTGGGTACCACGCTGAGACGCACCCAGCCCTTGTCCCTCAGTGAAATACAGGTCTTGGTTTTGGAGATGAGGGTCTATAAAGGTTGGACACCTCCTAGAAGACAGCTCGTGTCTTCATTCCTTCCCAGAGAAAGCCGAGGCCAGTGGCTTCCACCCCAGGGAGGAGCAGAGCCTCGTAATCAACTGTGAAGTCAGTGTTACGACCATCCCTAAGTTATAGATGCCAAACGGGGGTTCCAAAATGCCAGGGAACTTGCCAGCGTTCTTTGAGAGGGTCTATGGCACCTGGGTCTCGCCGAGACTGAGGCCTGGGGAGATCCCCGCAGCGCTCACGTCTGTTTCTAGATGTAAACCACCGGGAGAGCAGGGCCTCGGGGAGGCGACTCTCAGCTCCTCCAGCGTCCCCACACTTTGCTTTTCTGGCGCAGACACATCCCCATCTGAAGGTGCCAACCTCAACGCGCCCAACAGCCTGGGCGTCAGTGCCCTGTGCGCCATCTGTGGGGACCGGGCCACGGGCAAGCACTACGGCGCCTCGAGCTGTGACGGCTGCAAGGGCTTCTTCCGGAGGAGTGTGAGGAAGAACCACATGTACTCCTGCAGGTGAGGAGCCTCAGTTTTTCCAGCGGGGAAATGGGTGCACTTAGGCCGATGTTCCCCCCGGGCTCTGTCTTCTCCTTGACTAGATCCCCAAGGCGTCTTCCCTTCAAGCTTCTCATGGCTTCCTCCTTGCAGATCCAGATGGGAGTGTCTCTTCTAGAAACCTCATTTATTGATTATAAAGCTATCGACTATCCTTTATTGAGCACTTACTGTGGGCCAGGCACCATACTAAGTTTGTCTGTATTAACTATTCCCAGAAGCTCATTGGTATTTTTCCCATTTAGCAAATGGGGACCCATGAGGGTTAGGATCAAGTCTCTGAAGCCTCAGAGGGCCAGGCCCCTCTCCCAGCTGAGTGGTGCTTCTGGGATTGACCTCAGGCCTTTCCACCTCTCTCAAGGCCTTGGAGATCCCTCCTTTAAAAGCATCTCCCCTGCTGGGTAACAGCAAAACTGAAATAATGGCATCTGTAGTTACAAGCCCTTACTATGAACAGATAGTACACTGACTCCCATTCGGGTAATTATCTCCTCACCTGTCAACGCCCCTCTGTGCTGGCTCCTATCTTATTTTATAGATGAGGAAGCTGTGGCTTGGAGAGGTCACCTACCTTGAATCAACGGCAGAGCCCTGTTGGCACTCAGAGTGCCACCCAGAACCACGGAGGGGTCTCCTGCCCACCTCTACTCTAGATCCCCCTCCAGAAAGTGACTTATGTGGACCAAGTGATGAAACTGATTCACAACCCACGCTGGGCTTTCAACAGAATATGTTGGAAAGAGCAGTGCCTTGTTCTCACTACTGTGTGATCTGAGACCATGCGTCACCTCTCTGAGCCTCAGTTTCCCCATGTGTAGTGGGACAGGGTTGGGCTCTTAGAGAGTCCATAGGGTCTTTCCAGCTCCTCCTGGTTGATTAGCGGGAGAACTCCTGGAATGTAGGTTTGAGCAAGGAGCCTGGAGGTCAACCAGATGCCCAGGATCCTAGTTCACTCCTGGGAGGGGGATGGCTGCTTTCCTCCATCCAACCGTCCCAAGCCTTCCTCAGATTTAGCCGGCAGTGCGTGGTGGACAAAGACAAGAGGAACCAGTGCCGCTACTGCAGGCTCAAGAAGTGCTTCCGGGCTGGCATGAAAAAGGAAGGTGAGCCTCGGCCCTCCCCCTGCCATCCCTCTGCCCCACCCGTGCCTACAGGCTCCCGACAGCCATTTACAACCATGGCCACAACTTTATGACCTGGTGACAGGCCCCAGCGTGACTGGCTAATGGCTGAGTGGAGGGAGGGCCTGAAGATCTGACCATAGGGAGGGGCTGGGCTTGGTCTTGAGAAAGATTCTGAGAGATAAGCTCCTACTTTCAGCTACTCCCCCCCCGCCTGCCTTCAGTCAGGGGGACCTGGGTTAGGATCAAGTCTCTGAAGCCTCAGAGGGCCAGGCCCCTCTCCCAGCTGAGTGGTGCTTCTGGGATTGACCTCAGGCCTTTCCACCTCTCTCAAGGCCTTGGAGATCCCTCCTTTAAAAGCATCTCCCCTGCTGGGTAACAGCAAAACTGAAATAATGGCATCTGTAGTTACAAGCCCTTACTATGAACAGATAGTACACTGACTCCCATTCGGGTAATTATCTCCTCACCTGTCAACGCCCCTCTGTGCTGGCTCCTATCTTATTTTATAGATGAGGAAGCTGTGGCTTGGAGAGGTCACCTACCTTGAATCAACGGCAGAGCCCTGTTGGCACTCAGAGTGCCACCCAGAACCACGGAGGGGTCTCCTGCCCACCTCTACTCTAGATCCCCCTCCAGAAAGTGACTTATGTGGACCAAGTGATGAAACTGATTCACAACCCACGCTGGGCTTTCAACAGAATATGTTGGAAAGAGCAGTGCCTTGTTCTCACTACTGTGTGATCTGAGACCATGCGTCACCTCTCTGAGCCTCAGTTTCCCCATGTGTAGTGGGACAGGGTTGGGCTCTTAGAGAGTCCATAGGGTCTTTCCAGCTCCTCCTGGTTGATTAGCGGGAGAACTCCTGGAATGTAGGTTTGAGCAAGGAGCCTGGAGGTCAACCAGATGCCCAGGATCCTAGTTCACTCCTGGGAGGGGGATGGCTGCTTTCCTCCATCCAACCGTCCCAAGCCTTCCTCAGATTTAGCCGGCAGTGCGTGGTGGACAAAGACAAGAGGAACCAGTGCCGCTACTGCAGGCTCAAGAAGTGCTTCCGGGCTGGCATGAAAAAGGAAGGTGAGCCTCGGCCCTCCCCCTGCCATCCCTCTGCCCCACCCGTGCCTACAGGCTCCCGACAGCCATTTACAACCATGGCCACAACTTTATGACCTGGTGACAGGCCCCAGCGTGACTGGCTAATGGCTGAGTGGAGGGAGGGCCTGAAGATCTGACCATAGGGAGGGGCTGGGCTTGGTCTTGAGAAAGATTCTGAGAGATAAGCTCCTACTTTCAGCTACTCAGGTTCCCAGAGCCACCACCCCGCCTGCCTTCACCACCACAAGGCACTGAGTGTTCTCTCTCTCTTTTTCTAATTTATTCTTATTTCTTAATTTTTTGGCCATGCTGCTCAGCATATGGGATCTTATTGTCCTGACCAGGGATTGAACCCGTGCCCCCTGCAATGGAGACACGGAGTCTTAACCACTGGACCACTAGGGAAGTCCCTGGTGTTTTTGCTTAATATACTATTTCAAGCATTAGGAAACGCGTAGAGAATGGCACAATGAACATCCACGGACCCACAGCCTAGACTGAGAAAGTGGGAATGGGAATGGGGGTGCGGTTCTATCCCCTAGCTTCCTTTTCCAGGGTCAAGTGCCCCAGTTCCTTAGTCTTCATTCTTGGGTGTCAGATGACCCAGCATCCTCGGGTTCTAGAGGGAGGGGAGAAGGTACTGGACTCGACCTGGGTGGAGGAAGATGGGAGTGTCTGGGACACGCCGTTTATTAGGGGCTCCCCTGCCGTCACCAGATATCAGTCTCCTGGTTGGATGTTTCCACAATTACAGTTCCTTTCATTATTTTGACGTCCCTGCAGGGCACTTATTACCACCGTGCTTTTCATGGACGAGGGAACCGAGGCCCAGCACGGGTCAGCAACTTGTCCAATGTACCCTAGCTGGTCAAAGCAAGCTCCGAGGTCTGAGACCTGAGCTGTGGTCTTGAGCTCTTTGCAGTTTGGAGGCTACCTCAGTGCTGCCCTCTGTGCCTGCCGGACTCCAGAAATGTTTAAGCATTTTCCAGCCCAAGCTCCGGAGACACACTTTTAACTGCTTCTCTGAGTAACTTGAGTCCATTTTCAAATCTCTTTGTCTCCTTCTCTGCTCAGCACACTTCTCCCAGCCCTGGGGCTGGCTCCCAGACCGTCACTTCCAGCCCACAGCTGTGGCGCACCAGCCAAAACCCTCAGCCCAAGTCATAAACACACCCACACCCACGCCACTCGGCCCCCAGCAGGATCATGGGGACCCAGCCCTCCCTGGGCCGACTGGGAAGGCCAGGAGCTTGGCTTTGGCAGTCTCCCCTTCTCAACTCTGCCTCTGAGCCCCTGTTTCCTCTGCCTCTCTCCCTGGGAAATATCCTCTGGGCCTCATCCCTACGGGTCCCTGAGAGTTTATGAGCCCTGCTGCAAAACCTGGGCTGCGACCTTCAGGAGCACACCACGATGCTCACAGTACCACGAGCCTCTCATCTAGACCTCAGTGGTTCTCAAGATAAAGGACAAGCTTTTTCAAAGGACAGATGCCCGCCGGGCTCTCCTTGACCTAGTTTTCAATGGAGTTCGACCACTCTCACTATAAACTTAAGAATGACTTTGTGTAATGAGAAGTATGAATGAGGGACTTCCCTGGCTGTCTAGTGGTTAAGAGTCTGTGCTTCTACTGCAGGAGGTAAGGTTCAAACCCCAGTCAGGGAACTACAGTCCCACATGGGACAGGCAGCCATGGCCACAAGGAAAGAGAAAGAAATGTTATGCATGGAATATGAGCCATGCTTGAATAATTAGGGGCTTTCTCTGATGGCCCAGCAGTAAAGGCTCCACCTGCATTGCAGAAGATGCAGGAGAGCCAGGTTCAATTCCTGGATCGGGAAGATCCCGTGGAAGAGGGATGACAATCCACTCCAGTATTCTTGCCTGGAGAATTAGACGTCCCTGGGTTTCCACCGTGCTTTTCATGGACGAGGGAACCGAGGCCCAGCACGGGTCAGCAACTTGTCCAATGTACCCTAGCTGGTCAAAGCAAGCTCCGAGGTCTGAGACCTGAGCTGTGGTCTTGAGCTCTTTGCAGTTTGGAGGCTACCTCAGTGCTGCCCTCTGTGCCTGCCGGACTCCAGAAATGTTTAAGCATTTTCCAGCCCAAGCTCCGGAGACACACTTTTAACTGCTTCTCTGAGTAACTTGAGTCCATTTTCAAATCTCTTTGTCTCCTTCTCTGCTCAGCACACTTCTCCCAGCCCTGGGGCTGGCTCCCAGACCGTCACTTCCAGCCCACAGCTGTGGCGCACCAGCCAAAACCCTCAGCCCAAGTCATAAACACACCCACACCCACGCCACTCGGCCCCCAGCAGGATCATGGGGACCCAGCCCTCCCTGGGCCGACTGGGAAGGCCAGGAGCTTGGCTTTGGCAGTCTCCCCTTCTCAACTCTGCCTCTGAGCCCCTGTTTCCTCTGCCTCTCTCCCTGGGAAATATCCTCTGGGCCTCATCCCTACGGGTCCCTGAGAGTTTATGAGCCCTGCTGCAAAACCTGGGCTGCGACCTTCAGGAGCACACCACGATGCTCACAGTACCACGAGCCTCTCATCTAGACCTCAGTGGTTCTCAAGATAAAGGACAAGCTTTTTCAAAGGACAGATGCCCGCCGGGCTCTCCTTGACCTAGTTTTCAATGGAGTTCGACCACTCTCACTATAAACTTAAGAATGACTTTGTGTAATGAGAAGTATGAATGAGGGACTTCCCTGGCTGTCTAGTGGTTAAGAGTCTGTGCTTCTACTGCAGGAGGTAAGGTTCAAACCCCAGTCAGGGAACTACAGTCCCACATGGGACAGGCAGCCATGGCCACAAGGAAAGAGAAAGAAATGTTATGCATGGAATATGAGCCATGCTTGAATAATTAGGGGCTTTCTCTGATGGCCCAGCAGTAAAGGCTCCACCTGCATTGCAGAAGATGCAGGAGAGCCAGGTTCAATTCCTGGATCGGGAAGATCCCGTGGAAGAGGGATGACAATCCACTCCAGTATTCTTGCCTGGAGAATCCTATAAACAGAGGAGCCGGGCAGGCTTCAGTCCATAGGATTGGACACAACTGAAGTGACTGAGCAGGCACGCATGCATAGCTAGAGGCAAGGAAAAGATTCAAAGCTACAGCCTAAAAGCCAAAGAGTCTAGGATTCTAACAGCCAGTGCCAACCTAAAACTTCAGGTTTAAGAGAATGAATCTCTCCTGTTAATATTGTAAGCCTTGTGATAGGCAGGGAGGGGAAAGGTTGGCAGCGCACCCGAGCAGATGGCTGCCTTCTTAGGCTGTAGGTAGCCTGATCCTGCATCTCGCTGGTCTTTATAGATGTCTCTTATTAAACATTCAGAGTCACTTTCCTGTGTGTTACTTCAGGGAAGTTTCTGCCCCATCTGGCTCCAGTATTCACATCTATAAAATCAGGAGGGTGGATGATGAACTCTTCCAGCTCTATAAGTCTAGCTGTACACCCATGGATCTACCTGTGCAAGTGCACACCGCCCACCAGGGCGTGTGTGTTCGTTCCCTGGTCCTCCCACTCAGCTGCCACAGAGACAGCAGGCCCAGATCCTGGCTTCTGCAAGGGGAGGGAAAGAGAGCCCTCAGCCACTTTGCCTTGGCTCAGCCTTGAAAACAGCCCATTGCTTCTTGTCTTGGAGGAGGTGGCATTGTGCCCGGAGGAGAGGAGAATCGGCTAATGGCAAGTGCGTGGGGGCTAGTAAAGGCTGGTGCTTATTTGCATGCTTGGGTTAACCAGGAGATCATGACACAGGCCGTGGCTTGGTTGCTTTGAGAACAGGCCAGGGTAGCAAAGTGTTCCATTGCCACTGTGGTCAGGTTCTGGGAAGTAGGGCATGACCAGCTCTTGTTGTTGTTCAGTCATTAAGTCATAGCCGACTCTTTGCGACCCCGTGGACTGCAGCACACCAGGCTTCCCTGTCCTTCAGTATCTCTCAGAGATTGCCTAAACTCATGTCCATTGAGTCAGTGATGCCATCCAGCCATCTCGTCCTCTGTCACCCTCTTCTCCTGCTTTCAGTACTTCCCATTTCTTCCAATGAGTCGACTCTTCACATTAGGTGGCCAGAGTATTGGAGCTTCAGCATCAGGTCTTCCAATGAATATTCAGGGTTGATTTTCTTTAGGATTGACTGGTTTGACTAGCTCTGCCTAAGTCTTATAGTCCCAACACCCCTCCTTGGCCTGGTGGGAGGCTCTCAGAACCAAGAGAGATTCTCAAAGGAAGCCCCAGGGATGAGGAGAATTGGGAGTAGTTTTTACCTTCCCTTCCCTGATGGCCCTTAGGAGGATCTGGGAATTAGAACTCATAAATTGTCCCTGAGGAAAAGAAGGCATGGGCTGCAAATGTAGCATCTTAGACCTGTTGGTCGCATACGAGGTCGTCAAGTCTACCCCCTCCCCATTTTGCAGATGGGGAAGTTGAGGCCAGAGGGGTGATATGATTGGGTCGGGGGCAGGGGGAGTCAGGACTAGAGCTCGGGCTCCCAGAGCTGACCAGACACCAAGTTCCCTGGATGAGAACTAGGAGTGATAGTCTCGGGAATCACCTAGATTTGATCTGGACTCCTGAAACTTCCTCTCAACCATGGGAAAGGGCTCTGAATCTCAGAGTCCTGTGAGCTTGGCCATAGGCTATTCCATGGTGGTCAGAAGTGGATTAAAGAACAGACTCTAGGAAGAAATCCGGGGATCAGTGGGCTCAACGGCAGGCTACAAATGCTTTCCTATAAACTCCACCTACCTGAGCCTGAGCCCGAAGACCCAAGACAAGTGTTCAGCTTCCAGCATGGGAAATCCAGCCCAGGAAGCAGGGCCGGGGTGCAGGAGGCACAAGCTGGTGGCAGGCCAGGGGCCGACAGCTGGGCCCTTCCTGGGAACCCTGGCCCAGCCCCCTCTCCCCATACCCCTATTCTGGGGATCTCTTGGAAGACAGGCTCCCTTCGCCTCTGCCCTGCTTTTAGGGCATCCAGCTCTTGTTGTTGTTCAGTCATTAAGTCATAGCCGACTCTTTGCGACCCCGTGGACTGCAGCACACCAGGCTTCCCTGTCCTTCAGTATCTCTCAGAGATTGCCTAAACTCATGTCCATTGAGTCAGTGATGCCATCCAGCCATCTCGTCCTCTGTCACCCTCTTCTCCTGCTTTCAGTACTTCCCATTTCTTCCAATGAGTCGACTCTTCACATTAGGTGGCCAGAGTATTGGAGCTTCAGCATCAGGTCTTCCAATGAATATTCAGGGTTGATTTTCTTTAGGATTGACTGGTTTGACTAGCTCTGCCTAAGTCTTATAGTCCCAACACCCCTCCTTGGCCTGGTGGGAGGCTCTCAGAACCAAGAGAGATTCTCAAAGGAAGCCCCAGGGATGAGGAGAATTGGGAGTAGTTTTTACCTTCCCTTCCCTGATGGCCCTTAGGAGGATCTGGGAATTAGAACTCATAAATTGTCCCTGAGGAAAAGAAGGCATGGGCTGCAAATGTAGCATCTTAGACCTGTTGGTCGCATACGAGGTCGTCAAGTCTACCCCCTCCCCATTTTGCAGATGGGGAAGTTGAGGCCAGAGGGGTGATATGATTGGGTCGGGGGCAGGGGGAGTCAGGACTAGAGCTCGGGCTCCCAGAGCTGACCAGACACCAATTTCCCCTGGATGAGAACTAGGAGTGATAGTCTCGGGAATCACCTAGATTTGATCTGGACTCCTGAAACTTCCTCTCAACCATGGGAAAGGGCTCTGAATCTCAGAGTCCTGTGAGCTTGGCCATAGGCTATTCCATGGTGGTCAGAAGTGGATTAAAGAACAGACTCTAGGAAGAAATCCGGGGATCAGTGGGCTCAACGGCAGGCTACAAATGCTTTCCTATAAACTCCACCTACCTGAGCCTGAGCCCGAAGACCCAAGACAAGTGTTCAGCTTCCAGCATGGGAAATCCAGCCCAGGAAGCAGGGCCGGGGTGCAGGAGGCACAAGCTGGTGGCAGGCCAGGGGCCGACAGCTGGGCCCTTCCTGGGAACCCTGGCCCAGCCCCCTCTCCCCATACCCCTATTCTGGGGATCTCTTGGAAGACAGGCTCGTCCTCCTTTCCGCCTCTGCCCTGGCCGGTTAATATTCAATAGATGTTGCATTAGGTCCCCGACCCTGCTAATACTGAGCAAACATTTGGAAAACATCATTCCGTGACTGAGCTCGCGCCGGGCACTGATAACGCCGGCCTAACCTTGAGGAGCCCAATCCCCAGCTGCTGACAGCAGCCCTTTTCTTAGGCCGGCCGCCACTTGGTGCCCTGGTGGGTGCGGGCTGGCATTCGTGGGTGGGGCAGGAGTCAGGCATGGGAGAGGTGCTGGGAGCTGACTCCCGTCCAGGGTAGTGGGTCTGGGGAGAAGAGCTTTCTCACTTTGGGACCTCTGTTATGCCCCACAAACCCCAGGTTCCCTTTACACTATCTGGCTTTTTTTCTTTTTCTTTTTTTTGACTGTACCATGTGGCTTGTGAGATCTTATTTCCCTGACCAGGGATCAAACCTGCACCCCCTACGTTGGAAGTGCAGAGGCTTAGCCTCTGGACCTCCAGGGAATTCCCACACTCGCTGACTTTTATTCTCTGATTTCAGCAATGTTTGAAATCAAAAGAGTTGAGCAGAATGTCAATGTTTCATTGAGAAAGTGGGGTGGGAGAGAGAGATTGCACCTAAGAAGCAGAGCTTGTCTCCTCCTGCCCCTTCTTTCAGCTGCTCAACAGATATTTATTGAGCACCTACTGCACGCCAGGCTCTGTTCTAGTTACTGGGGCTATAGCAGTGGGCGAGAGGGATGATGATCTGGCTTTCTGGAGCATTCCTTCTCTTAGAGAGACTGAGAGTAAAGAGCGGGACAGAGAACAAGTACCAAGAGGAAAAATTAAACAGGAGAAAGGGCAGAACCTGTGAGAGGGATGCCCCCATCAGACAGAGTGGTCAGAGAGGGTGTCTGAGAGGTGCCGTGTGCAAAGAGACATGAGTAAAGGAAGAAGGAGAAGCTTAGCTGCGAGGGGTGGGGTGAGAGTGGGAGGAGAATTCCAGGCAGTGGGAACAGCAGCGGCGAAGGTTTTGATACAGAGTGCGTGAGTGAATCTCAGGAACGGCAGGGAGGCAGGTCTGATAGGCAGAGAGAGTAAAAGTGAGCTGGGGGAGACAGGCCCGTCATGAGGAAGAGTGACCTGACTTGGTATGATGGGGAGGTCCTGGTTTTGAGCAGTGGAGGGATATGATCTGAGTTGGGTTTTAGGGGATCCCTTTGTCTTGCTGCTGCACAGCAGCCCTTATCTGAGCAAACATTTGGAAAACATCATTCCGTGACTGAGCTCGGCCGGGCACTGATAACGCCGGCCTAACCTTGAGGAGCCCAATCCCCAGCTGCTGACAGCAGCCCTTTTCTTAGGCCGGCCGCCACTTGGTGCCCTGGTGGGTGCGGGCTGGCATTCGTGGGTGGGGCAGGAGTCAGGCATGGGAGAGGTGCTGGGAGCTGACTCCCGTCCAGGGTAGTGGGTCTGGGGAGAAGAGCTTTCTCACTTTGGGACCTCTGTTATGCCCCACAAACCCCAGGTTCCCTTTACACTATCTGGCTTTTTTTCTTTTTCTTTTTTTTGACTGTACCATGTGGCTTGTGAGATCTTATTTCCCTGACCAGGGATCAAACCTGCACCCCCTACGTTGGAAGTGCAGAGGCTTAGCCTCTGGACCTCCAGGGAATTCCCACACTCGCTGACTTTTATTCTCTGATTTCAGCAATGTTTGAAATCAAAAGAGTTGAGCAGAATGTCAATGTTTCATTGAGAAAGTGGGGTGGGAGAGAGAGATTGCACCTAAGAAGCAGAGCTTGTCTCCTCCTGCCCCTTCTTTCAGCTGCTCAACAGATATTTATTGAGCACCTACTGCACGCCAGGCTCTGTTCTAGTTACTGGGGCTATAGCAGTGGGCGAGAGGGATGATGATCTGGCTTTCTGGAGCATTCCTTCTCTTAGAGAGACTGAGAGTAAAGAGCGGGACAGAGAACAAGTACCAAGAGGAAAAATTAAACAGGAGAAAGGGCAGAACCTGTGAGAGGGATGCCCCCATCAGACAGAGTGGTCAGAGAGGGTGTCTGAGAGGTGCCGTGTGCAAAGAGACATGAGTAAAGGAAGAAGGAGAAGCTTAGCTGCGAGGGGTGGGGTGAGAGTGGGAGGAGAATTCCAGGCAGTGGGAACAGCAGCGGCGAAGGTTTTGATACAGAGTGCGTGAGTGAATCTCAGGAACGGCAGGGAGGCAGGTCTGATAGGCAGAGAGAGTAAAAGTGAGCTGGGGGAGACAGGCCCGTCATGAGGAAGAGTGACCTGACTTGGTATGATGGGGAGGTCCTGGTTTTGAGCAGTGGAGGGATATGATCTGAGTTGGGTTTTAGGGGATCCCTTTGTCTTCCAAGAGGTGCACAGTCTGCAGGGGTACGGCCAGAAGCAAAGTGGCCAGAGAGGAGGGTCTGAACGACCCCATGATCCTGCCCAGAGTGGGAGCCGCAGATAGATTTGCATGGATTACTGGCAGGATTTGGAATGTGAGTTGGGGCGGGCGGGAGGGTAGGTGAGAGAAAGAGACGTATAGTGAGCCCTCTAGCCTGGGAAGAAGAATAAACCTACCTGTTCCTGAAATGGGAAGACTAAGAGGAACTGGAGGGAAAAACTTCTAGATGGGAAAATGGAGGCCCAGCGAGAGGATGGCCCCTGCCGATGCACGGAGAGTGAGAGGCGAATCCCTACAGGAAGCCAGGTCTCCGATCTCGTCCTCCCTCCTTCCAGCTTCAACCAAGTCTCATTGCACCGGGAGCCCTCCCGGACCCCAAGGGCCAGGGCCAGGGCAAAAGAAGGGCCACCTTACGTCTCAGGCCAGGACTGACCTGGGTGGAGATGCACAGGGGCTGTGGAGCCCTGGTGGAGAGAGGCCCTGGGTCTCTGAGTTCCCAGAGGGAGCCCTGTGGTCGGGCAGGAGGGGGCCAGCCCGTTCACGAGCCGTCTTTGAGAAGGTTCGTCTAGAGCACGTGTGGTCCTGCTGCTGGCTGAGAGCCCCAGGGCAGGTGAGGCCTCCAGACCCCCTTGTCCAGGCTTCTACCTCTGAACTCAGAAGTCCCTGGGCCGTCTCCCAGAGCAATTCATTTTGGTTATTTTATCTGCTTCCAGCTGGAAAGAAGGGGACCCTTTTCCAGATGGAGTTTGAAAGCCTGTCATCTAGACAGATAGCCTCCTCAAAGTTCAAGACCCATGTGAAACCCTCTGCCAAGTCATCGCAACCTTGTATGCTCCCCATGATGGGTGGATCACTCCTCAAGCCACCCCGTTGTGTGGGGAGCAGTGCTGGAGCTGGGGAGGTTCTCCCACAAGCTGGGTTAGGGCCCATCGGCCCTCATTCCCACACGCTGACCTGGGCTCAGCCGCCTGGACACTCTCCCTGCCACCCCCTGCAGGACTTCCCTCCAAGTTCAACTCTCTCCCCCAGGTCTCAGCCACCTCTTCTGTCATGGGACCATGCACTCCCCCCTCACCTCCCTCTTCCTCCTCACAGCTGTCCAGAATGAACGGGACCGGATCAGCACTCGCAGGTCCAGCTATGAGGACAGCAGCCTGCCCTCCATCAATGCGCTCCTGCAGGCCGAGGTCCTGTCCCAGCAGGTACCAGGAGAGAGCGCCTCCACCCACCTGGGGCTCCATCACCCCAAAGAGGAGTCTCAGCTCCACATCTTCTTCGCTAGCCAGGCCCTGGAGCACCAGACAGAAAGGCCATCGGATATCCCAAGGGAAACTGAAACCAGGATCACATCGGCCATTTAGCAGCAAAGACTCAAATCCACAGCTGACACTCAGGGACCTTGTGGGGCCTGCACTGTGCAAGCCAACCAGTCTTTGCTCTCACCGAGGGCCTGACATCGGCTTAACCTGGGGAGAACAGAGGAGTGGACAGGTGGACAGAGTGGCACACGGGGGCTCAGCCAGCCCCTTGCTGTGTGACTCTGGGTGAGCCACAGCACCTCTCTGGGCAGTGGCTTCCTCACATACATGATGAGGATGAGGATTTTTCGCCCTGCTTCTGTAGGGCTGAGGGGGTTCTTTAGGCTTCAGAGGAGCTGGTGGAAGAGGAAGCAGGGTGCAAACATCAGATAAAGGCCCAGAGAGAGCCCTCTTCCCCCATAACTGCCTCCTCGGCATCCTCCCTTTCTGGTTTCCCGGAGCTTCCTTCAGAGCCGAGAAGACACCCGCAGTCCAGCTCCCCTTCCTCGGACAGGGATGCTCTCTGGGAGTAGGGGCTCTGTGCAGGGAGCAAAGTACATGCAGGGGGGCCGCGGCTCTCCCCAGCATTTTCCTTCTCCTCCCCCAGATCACCTCCCCTGTCTCCGGCATCAATGGCGACATCCGGGCCAAGAAGATCGCCAGCATTGCAGACGTGTGTGAGTCTATGAAGGAACAGCTGCTGGTGCTGGTCGAGTGGGCCAAGTACATCCCAGCCTTCTGCGAGCTCCCCCTGGACGACCAGGTGAGGGTGGGCAGGGTCTGCAGGCGGTGCGGGTCCTGGGCCGGTGGGTCCTGCTGGCCCCCTGGGTATAGCCTCGGCCAGGTTTGAGTTTATTTCACAAACCTGCAGTGCTCCTGTGTGCACGGAGCTGTTTAAGTCACTTTTCAAACATTAGCTCCTTTAATCCTTCCGACCACCCTTGGGGGTAAATGCTATTACGACCATCGTATAGGTGAGGAAACAGGCACAGAGAGGTTAAGTAACTTGCTAAAGGTCACACAGCTAGTATCCAATAACAGCTGGCATTATAACAGGCAGGCAAGCTTCAGAGTCCAGGCCCGCAGCCACTGCACTGCTCCTGGGGAGAATGTGGGTAGGGGCTTAGGGTTAAGGATCAGTAGATTTGGGCTTAGGCCGTGGCTCTAAGAAAGGTCCTCTGTGTGATCTTGGACAAATGACTTCCTCTCTCGGAGCCTCCGTTTTCTCATCTGGAAAAGGAGGCATTGCAATATCTGCTTCAGAAAGCTGTTGGGAGAGGGGAGGACATGGCCATGTGAACAGTGTCAGTCATGCAGTGGGGCACTGACCCAGTCACAGGCCTCACCGGCCTCCCTAAATATCAGTTTCTTCCTTGTATCCCACCATTTTATTTCTTTGGAATACCAAAAATGTCTCAGGGTGGAAGGGGAGACTAAGGGATGGGGTCTGAGCACAGCAGAGTTTCTGAGCACCTGCTCCGAGCACGCCTGAGGCCTCTGTAGACATTTTCTTTGTTTGGGAACGAGGAGCTGGACTGGGTCACCATTTCAGGGAGGGGGATGGCACCAACGGACAGTGTTCCAGAAGCTGGCTCCTGGTACATTTGCTTCTCTGTTTTGCCTCTCTGCACAGAAGACTGGCAACGCGTGTCAGTCTCTTAGGGTTTCTGAGAAGTCCTCAGGCAGGGCAGCTGTTGAACCT
Organism: Tragulus kanchil; assembly: GCA_022376925.1. Taxonomy (NCBI): domain Eukaryota; kingdom Metazoa; phylum Chordata; class Mammalia; order Artiodactyla; family Tragulidae; genus Tragulus; species Tragulus kanchil. The sequence continues at coordinate 23,043,049 of JAIOJX010000031.1, forward strand.
TGGGAAGCCCAGGGCTTCTCAAAGTCCTCCGGTGCCCAGGCTGTCCTGGAACGCGTTTGTATCACATGGTGGAACACGCCGTGAAAACCCTGGCTTGGCTGGTCCTCACCCTCACACAGGGGCTAGAGGGGATGCCCTCTCACACGGATTCCTCGCTGCTTCGGGGGAGGGATGACAAGGCAGGGATCTTGGCCAGGCTGCCCTGGCCTTCTCCCCTGCTCCTCGTGTTCTGGCCCCGGTCCCCCCTGCTGGATAGTCTGCATTAATGTTTAATCCCTCCTGTTTCTTCCCAGGGGCTCAGCAGGGCACCAAGATCCCCCCAAGCTGAGCAATTGTTAACCTCCATTTCCCACCCAAACCTCCCTGGCTGGGGCTCAGAGCATTCTCAGAGAGCAGTGATGGGTGGCCAGTAACACAGAATAATTATTAACATCGCCACCCACCGCCTGCCCACCCCCAGAACAGCCGCCACGTTAGGGGGCTGGACCCAGAGCCAGGAGGGTTCCCAGCTCCCCATTCGTGGTATACAAGGAGCTTATCTTTCCCCTGATGGGAGGAACACAACTGGGAAAACTGGGGGATGCTGTCTGTCAACATTGCCCCAGGAACCGGAGGTGTGCGCTTCTTGGTTTGTTTTGGGCATCGCCCCGTTGACACCTAGAGGGCTGGGCAGCACTGGATGAGGGGATCGAGGCTTCAAGAGAAAGAGCCATTTGCTCACGGTCACAGAGCAAGGCAGCCACAGGGTTTGAATCTACGTCTTCTGTCTCTTGATGGCAGAGGCACTGGAGTAAGTGACGAAAGCCCTGCATGGTGCCTGGCATATAGGACGTGCTTGATAGTCAGTATCCCTTGGTCTCCTTCTGTCCTGCTCTCGCCCTCCTCCAAGGCTGTTTGCCATTTCACCTCTCTTCCTATCATCCTCACCAGGCTTAACCAAGGGGCATAGTCCCAGTAAGGACAGCAGAGGCTCCGTCTGGAGAGGATGTTAGGTAAATTGGCTCATCCGTCCACTGCTCCTTGATCTTTCGTTCGAACAACTATTTATCGAATGTCAGGTATCTCTCATACCTTAGAACAACTTCACAGCCTTTGCTGTTGTTCAGTCGCTAAGTCGTATCCGAGTCTTCATGACCCCATGAACTGCAGCACACCAAGCCTCTCTGTCCATCACCATCTCCCTGAGTTTGCTCAAACACATGTCCATTGAGTCAGTGTTGCCATCCAACCATCTCATCCTCTGTAGCCCCCTTCTCCTCTTGCCCTCAGTCTTTCCCAGGATCAGGATTGTTTCCAATGAGTTGTCTCTTCGCATCAGGTGACCAAAGTATTGGCGCTTCAGCTCCAACATCAGTCCTTCCAATGAATAGTCAGGGTTGATTTCCTTTAGGATGGACTGATCTCTTTGCAGTCCAAGGGACTCCCAAGAGTCTTCTCCAGCACCACTGTTCGAAAGCATCCATCCTTTGGCACTCAACCTTCTTTATGGTCCAGCTCTCACATCCATACATGACCCCTGGAGAAAGCATGGCTTTGGCAAAGTGATGTTTGGCACTTAAGCACTCAACTTTATGTTTGGCCGCCACTTGGGGCTGGACCCAGAGCCAGGAGGGTTCCCAGCTCCCCATTCGTGGTATACAAGGAGCTTATCTTTCCCCTGATGGGAGGAACACAACTGGGAAAACTGGGGGATGCTGTCTGTCAACATTGCCCCAGGAACCGGAGGTGTGCGCTTCTTGGTTTGTTTTGGGCATCGCCCCGTTGACACCTAGAGGGCTGGGCAGCACTGGATGAGGGGATCGAGGCTTCAAGAGAAAGAGCCATTTGCTCACGGTCACAGAGCAAGGCAGCCACAGGGTTTGAATCTACGTCTTCTGTCTCTTGATGGCAGAGGCACTGGAGTAAGTGACGAAAGCCCTGCATGGTGCCTGGCATATAGGACGTGCTTGATAGTCAGTATCCCTTGGTCTCCTTCTGTCCTGCTCTCGCCCTCCTCCAAGGCTGTTTGCCATTTCACCTCTCTTCCTATCATCCTCACCAGGCTTAACCAAGGGGCATAGTCCCAGTAAGGACAGCAGAGGCTCCGTCTGGAGAGGATGTTAGGTAAATTGGCTCATCCGTCCACTGCTCCTTGATCTTTCGTTCGAACAACTATTTATCGAATGTCAGGTATCTCTCATACCTTAGAACAACTTCACAGCCTTTGCTGTTGTTCAGTCGCTAAGTCGTATCCGAGTCTTCATGACCCCATGAACTGCAGCACACCAAGCCTCTCTGTCCATCACCATCTCCCTGAGTTTGCTCAAACACATGTCCATTGAGTCAGTGTTGCCATCCAACCATCTCATCCTCTGTAGCCCCCTTCTCCTCTTGCCCTCAGTCTTTCCCAGGATCAGGATTGTTTCCAATGAGTTGTCTCTTCGCATCAGGTGACCAAAGTATTGGCGCTTCAGCTCCAACATCAGTCCTTCCAATGAATAGTCAGGGTTGATTTCCTTTAGGATGGACTGATCTCTTTGCAGTCCAAGGGACTCCCAAGAGTCTTCTCCAGCACCACTGTTCGAAAGCATCCATCCTTTGGCACTCAACCTTCTTTATGGTCCAGCTCTCACATCCATACATGACCCCTGGAGAAAGCATGGCTTTGGCAAAGTGATGTTTGGCACTTAGTAGGCACTCAACATTTGATGACTCTAAGAATGAGCAACCCAACAGATTAGTGAGTAAAAGCATTTTTGCTTCCTAGTTTAGTCTGCTAAAGAACTTCCAAACTCCCTAGCCCAACTTTGCAGATGAGACCCTGTGACTCCCACTTGACCAGCCCTGTCCGTGTCCTCATGCAAAGCCCTGAAGCAGGTGGTTCTGAAAGGCAGGCGGTGTCCCCTGCATGCTGGCAGGGCTCCTTCCTCAGACTCCAGTCCTCCAAGCCTCCCTGTCCTCTCTGCAGGGACAGGGTCGGTCAGTCAGATCCCTGGCCAAGGACCAGTGCTCACACCTTCGCCTCGGAAACCACTATCCATGTCCATATTCTTATAACCGTTTCTCAGAATCTAGAATCTTCCAGCATCTTCTCTAGGGTGGCTACCCTAGAGATATTTTGAGCAGTGATTTCCCAAATACAACCATGATAGCATCAGAATCATCCGAGGAGCTTGTTAATATCACACAAACAGGATCAGTGTCTTTGGCAGCAGGGCCTAAGAATTTGTTTTACAAAACATCCTTCGTCATCTTACATAGCTGACCCATGGGTAGGAATTCAGAACCTCTCAAAAAGCTCTATAAGTTTTAGAACTTTTGGGGTTTGTAGACCCTCTTGGGAGTTTGATGGGAGCAGCAGCTTAGGACAAAGCTGACATTTGGTCTTCCGGCTCCGAGCACACGTTCTTGCCCATTTTAGGTGTCAGGCCAAGCTTTTCCAGGTTTCCAGTCTGATCAGTTATGGGAAGAAGGCAGTAGTTTTCTGAGACCCATCTTACAGTTCAGGCAGGTGAAGGCGAGGAGAGCGCTGAGCTGCCTGGCTCGGGGTCCTGGAGTTGGCGGGGAGCTGCCTTCCCGCAGGTGCCGATGCTGTCCCAGAGTGCGGATGCCAGACGCCACCCCCTCTCTCTTCCAGGTGGCCCTGCTCAGAGCCCACGCCGGCGAGCACCTGCTGCTCGGAGCCACCAAGCGCTCCATGGTGTTCAAGGACGTGCTGCTTCTAGGTAAGGATGCCGTTGGCCCAGCCGGGGCTCTGCAGATGCTGTGCCAGGCAGGGGAGACCTCCAAGATGGTGTGTGGAAGCAAGGGAGGCAGATCAAGAGTGGTCTCCTGTGCTCTGTATTCTCAATGGGAACGCCAAGAAATGTGGACTGGAGGAATTAAGTTCCTCAGCATTCAAGCTAGAACACAGTCAGGCTTACCTCAGAATAACCCATGCATTCAGTCTCACTTTCTGGAGTAGGAGCAAAAGGCAGTCAGGAACAGCACAAACCCCCAGCCTAGGTCACTTACATCTTCCTGGCATGTCTGTTTATTACTTTAAATGCTTACAGAGGGCACACCATGAACCCTTGTCTGAATACTTTGCAATTACTAGCTCCTTTAATACAATGATCCTATGAGGTAAGCTTTATAATTTATTCTTGTTATACAGATGGAAAAACTCATGGACAGAAAGTGATTTATCTGAATATACCTGGCTAGTCAGTGATGGAAGCGGGATTCTCCTCAGGCAGTCTAATTCCAGAATCTGATCTCTTATCCTTGGTGCTCTCATGTCTCCCAACTGGCCCTTGAGAGTCATCAGTCTTGTGGTCTGTTGTGTTGAAGAATAGAGCCTGGGTGATACGGAAGGGGTCCTAGGGAGTCAGGTTCTGGGCCCAGTCTGATGCCTGCAAGCCACTCATTCCTTTCATCTGGGCCTCGGCTTCCTCATGGGTAAGATGGGCGTGACCATCCCCACCAGCCCCTCCTCCCATGGGCAGCGGCTGCAAGGTGACTGCAGAGGGCAAAAGCTAAGGGAGAGAGGTACACCCAGGTGCTTCCCCATCCCCTCTCCTTCCTGCCCCTTCCAGGCAATGACTACATCGTCCCGCGGCACTGCCCGGAGCTGGCCGAGATGAGCCGGGTGTCCGTGCGCATCCTGGATGAGCTGGTGCTGCCCTTCCAGGAGCTGCAGATCGATGACAACGAGTACGCCTGCCTCAAAGCCATCATCTTCTTTGACCCAGGTACCGCCTGCACCTCCCACCCACCCGGATGCTCCAGACCCTCTGTCCAACTGCTGCTACTGGGTTACAAACCCCGAGCTCACCACTGCTTCTCTTTTGTAACACCACCGGGAGAGGACATTTGTATTTGCTCCATTTAACAGATGAGGAAAATCCAGGCTCAAATGACTGATGTGACCATGGGGCACGCGGACTCTAGAGGCTTGATGTTTTTCTTTTCCACTTTGCCTTTGTCTCCCTTCCTCCCTGCTTTCTATTCCTTTCCTCCCTTCTTTTCTTTCCCTCAAAAAATTTTTTTATCAGATGAATATCAGCACATACTTAAAATGGAAATAGTACCCACCCTACTTTTCCTGTCCAAAGCCTACTCCCCAGGGGAGTCATTTCCGATTCTTTTTAGGGCCTCTTTTTGCTGTCACTTCTCCAGCTTGAAATAACAGGTGAACCCTTCTGTGTCTCAGTTTACCCATTTTAGAACCTGTTTTTTCTTCCCGTGATAGTTAAGAATTGTCCTTTTATCTATCTTCCTCCCTTGTCTGAATGTATTTTTCTTGCTGTCTCTGTCTCTAACGATCGCCTCTGTGGTGTCCCACACGTCTGTTTTACTTCTCGTCCCATCACCTGTTGGCGGCGTGTCCTGACCCTTGTTTAGCAGGATGAAGATAACGCATCGCCGACTTTCCACCTCCATTTTCACACAACGCCTTTTTTCTTTTTTTACAATGTTTTCCCGCTGCGGACCATTTTTGAACTCTTTACTGAATTTGTTACGATACTCCTTCTGTTCTGTGTCTTGGTATTTTGGCCATGAGGCACGTGAGATCTTAGCTCCCAGACCAGGGATGGAACCCACACCTTTTGCACTGGAAGGCAATGTCCCGACCGCTGGACAGCCAAGGAAGTCCCTACACAGCGTTTTTGCTGTTGTGTCTTTGTGCAAAGCCTGATTTCATTTTGTGGTGTCACGATGGATGCCTTGGCTCCAAAACCTTGCAGGCTTCCTTCCCTCCTTCTGTGTTAGAGAGGACCTACTGTGTGTCAGGCACTGTCCTTAGTGCCAAGCCCTCTCTGAATGGAGATCGAGCCTAGTGGGAATAGACACCACCGGGAGAGGACATTTGTATTTTGCTCCATTTAGACCCTCTGTCCAACTGCTGCTACTGGGTTACAAACCCCGAGCTCACCACTGCTTCTCTTTGTAACACCACCGGAGAGGACATTTGTATTTGCTCCATTTAACAGATGAGGAAAATCCAGGCTCAAATGACTGATGTGACCATGGGGCACGCGGACTCTAGAGGCTTGATGTTTTTCTTTTCCACTTTGCCTTTGTCTCCCTTCCTCCCTGCTTTCTATTCCTTTCCTCCCTTCTTTTCTTTCCCTCAAAAAATTTTTTTATCAGATGAATATCAGCACATACTTAAAATGGAAATAGTACCCACCCTACTTTTCCTGTCCAAAGCCTACTCCCCAGGGGAGTCATTTCCGATTCTTTTTAGGGCCTCTTTTTGCTGTCACTTCTCCAGCTTGAAATAACAGGTGAACCCTTCTGTGTCTCAGTTTACCCATTTTAGAACCTGTTTTTTCTTCCCGTGATAGTTAAGAATTGTCCTTTTATCTATCTTCCTCCCTTGTCTGAATGTATTTTTCTTGCTGTCTCTGTCTCTAACGATCGCCTCTGTGGTGTCCCACACGTCTGTTTTACTTCTCGTCCCATCACCTGTTGGCGGCGTGTCCTGACCCTTGTTTAGCAGGATGAAGATAACGCATCGCCGACTTTCCACCTCCATTTTCACACAACGCCTTTTTTCTTTTTTTACAATGTTTTCCCGCTGCGGACCATTTTTGAACTCTTTACTGAATTTGTTACGATACTCCTTCTGTTCTGTGTCTTGGTATTTTGGCCATGAGGCACGTGAGATCTTAGCTCCCAGACCAGGGATGGAACCCACACCTTTTGCACTGGAAGGCAATGTCCCGACCGCTGGACAGCCAAGGAAGTCCCTACACAGCGTTTTTGCTGTTGTGTCTTTGTGCAAAGCCTGATTTCATTTTGTGGTGTCACGATGGATGCCTTGGCTCCAAAACCTTGCAGGCTTCCTTCCCTCCTTCTGTGTTAGAGAGGACCTACTGTGTGTCAGGCACTGTCCTTAGTGCCAAGCCCTCTCTGAATGGAGATCGAGCCTAGTGGGAATAGTGAGGAAGCAGAAATGAGCACTGCTTCCAGAGCACTCACTAGGGCACCTTTCTAACGCTTTGTGTGGATGATCCCACTTGTTGCTTGCAGCATGGTATCTGTGAGGTAGGAATTGGCTCTTATCTCCATTCTGCAGATAAGAAAACTGAGGCACAGTGAGATTGATTAACTCGCCCAAGGTTACACAACCAGGAAATGGCAAAGCTTGAACTTGAGACTCTCTGGCTCTCAAGCCCACGTTCCTACCTGCCACATGCGACACCACGCTCTTCCCTGTTTTTTTTTTTTTTAAGTTTTGGTTGTTTTTTTTTTTTTGTCTCTAAGTCATCGTGTTTTGTTTTGTTCATCCATCTTTATCCTTTGGCCTGTGTGGGCCTCCCATCACATTGGCCTCTCTTGTTGCAGAGCACTGGCTCTGGGTGCACGTGCTCCAGAGCGCTGCCTGGTAATTGGACACACCAGCCCAGCCACTCTGCGGCATGTGGGATCTTCCTGGGCCAGGGATTGAACCGGCACCCCTTGCACTGCAAGGCGAACTCTTTACCCACTGGACCACCAGGGAAGCCCTCTTCCCCATTTCTTAAAGGGGGTGAGATTTCTAGTTCCAGATGCCTCAGGAGCCTGGCCCAGGCCATATCCCCTGCAGTGCTTGGTATGGGGCTGGATGGATGGTAACTGCTCCGTAAAATGTGCAGGATTACTAAGGCTGAGTCAGGGTCCGCAGCCTGACCTGGAGGGGCTGGTGACCTAGGCCAGGGCCGGGCATGTGGGTGGTACTCAATAAATATTTATTTTTGACTGAATCAAAGAATGCACAGATGTGGTCCAGGGAGAGAGAAAACCCTAAGTCGGAAATGTGGGTGAAATTCTTGTTCTGATACTTGCATGTGTGTGCATTAGTCACTCAGCTGTGTCTGACTCTGCCAGCCCTTGGACCGTAGCCCGCCTGGCTCCTCTGTCCATGAGGTCTTCCGGGCAAGAATCCTGGAGTGGGTTGCCATGCCTGTCTCCAGGCAGAAGGCTCCTTTTCTGGTACTTACTTTATTCATAAAAAGGGGAATAAAAGTCATGGAGAATCGGGGGCCTACTGTGTGCAGGCACTGTCCTTAGTGCCAAGCCCTCTCTGAATGGAGATCGAGCCTAGTGGGAATAGTGAGGAAGCAGAAATGAGCACTGCTTCCAGAGCACTCACTAGGGCACCTTTCTAACGCTTTGTGTGGATGATCCCACTTGTTGCTTGCAGCATGGTATCTGTGAGGTAGGAATTGGCTCTTATCTCCATTCTGCAGATAAGAAAACTGAGGCACAGTGAGATTGATTAACTCGCCCAAGGTTACACAACCAGGAAATGGCAAAGCTTGAACTTGAGACTCTCTGGCTCTCAAGCCCACGTTCCTACCTGCCACATGCGACACCACGCTCTTCCCTGTTTTTTTTTTTTTTAAGTTTTGGTTGTTTTTTTTTTTTTGTCTCTAAGTCATCGTGTTTTGTTTTGTTCATCCATCTTTATCCTTTGGCCTGTGTGGGCCTCCCATCACATTGGCCTCTCTTGTTGCAGAGCACTGGCTCTGGGTGCACGTGCTCCAGAGCGCTGCCTGGTAATTGGACACACCAGCCCAGCCACTCTGCGGCATGTGGGATCTTCCTGGGCCAGGGATTGAACCGGCACCCCTTGCACTGCAAGGCGAACTCTTTACCCACTGGACCACCAGGGAAGCCCTCTTCCCCATTTCTTAAAGGGGGTGAGATTTCTAGTTCCAGATGCCTCAGGAGCCTGGCCCAGGCCATATCCCCTGCAGTGCTTGGTATGGGGCTGGATGGATGGTAACTGCTCCGTAAAATGTGCAGGATTACTAAGGCTGAGTCAGGGTCCGCAGCCTGACCTGGAGGGGCTGGTGACCTAGGCCAGGGCCGGGCATGTGGGTGGTACTCAATAAATATTTATTTTTGACTGAATCAAAGAATGCACAGATGTGGTCCAGGGAGAGAGAAAACCCTAAGTCGGAAATGTGGGTGAAATTCTTGTTCTGATACTTGCATGTGTGTGCATTAGTCACTCAGCTGTGTCTGACTCTGCCAGCCCTTGGACCGTAGCCCGCCTGGCTCCTCTGTCCATGAGGTCTTCCGGGCAAGAATCCTGGAGTGGGTTGCCATGCCTGTCTCCAGGCAGAAGGCTCCTTTTCTGGTACTTACTTTATTCATAAAAAGGGGAATAAAAGAGAAGATCAGTGTTTTACTTCCATGAAGGTTGAGATGAACTATTGACTGATCACTTCAATCACTTTCTCAGTTAAGGATCTAGAATTGATCCATGGGTTTTTTTTTCATTCATTCAACCTTCCCTCCAGGTGCCCATCTCTTCATCTAGTTCCTTGCTCGACTGATGCTGATGGCACGGGGTGCTCGGTGCTGGGTATGGACGTGTGCGTGCCTGTGTAGAGACCACAGTCTGGTGATGGAGACAGTGCCATCTTGTGTATTCAGTGGTGATGCAAGAGCCTCAGACGTTTAGGGACACCAGGGACACTCGAGGGCAGACTTGGGAGGGTGGGATGGAGAAGGCTTCCTGGAGGAAGTGGGAGCTGAGCTGAGAGCCCGAGACAACACAGGCAGGGGAGCAGGCAAGAGGGGAGACTCATGAGGAGGCAGAAGGAGTGAGGACCGAGGTCTGGATGGTGGAACATTTTTTTCTTTTTGGCCGCACCACTTGGCATGTGAGATCTTAATTCCCTGGCCAGGGATTGAACCTGTGCCTTCTGCCAGGGAAGGTGGAATCTTAACCAGTGGACAGCCCGTGGAGTTTTAATTGGGAGTCAGGAGCCTAATGGATCTCCCAACAAGTGGCTGTGTGGCCTGGACCAAGTTCTTTTCTTGCTCTGTGCCTTGGTTTCCCGTCTGTAAGATGAAAAGGCTAAAGGTTCCCTCTTGGGTGTGTTCCTAAAGTCTTGCCCTCTGTCTTCCACCCCCCTCAGGATTCCCTCTTAGGCCAGGGCCGGGCATGTGGGTGGTACTCAATAAATATTTATTTTTGACTGAATCAAAGAATGCACAGATGTGGTCCAGGGAGAGAGAAAACCCTAAGTCGGAAATGTGGGTGAAATTCTTGTTCTGATACTTGCATGTGTGTGCATTAGTCACTCAGCTGTGTCTGACTCTGCCAGCCCTTGGACCGTAGCCCGCCTGGCTCCTCTGTCCATGAGGTCTTCCGGGCAAGAATCCTGGAGTGGGTTGCCATGCCTGTCTCCAGGCAGAAGGCTCCTTTTCTGGTACTTACTTTATTCATAAAAAGGGGAATAAAAGAGAAGATCAGTGTTTTACTTCCATGAAGGTTGAGATGAACTATTGACTGATCACTTCAATCACTTTCTCAGTTAAGGATCTAGAATTGATCCATGGGTTTTTTTTTTTTTTTTCATTCATTCAACCTTCCCTCCAGGTGCCCATCTCTTCATCTAGTTCCTTGCTCGACTGATGCTGATGGCACGGGGTGCTCGGTGCTGGGTATGGACGTGTGCGTGCCTGTGTAGAGACCACAGTCTGGTGATGGAGACAGTGCCATCTTGTGTATTCAGTGGTGATGCAAGAGCCTCAGACGTTTAGGGACACCAGGGACACTCGAGGGCAGACTTGGGAGGGTGGGATGGAGAAGGCTTCCTGGAGGAAGTGGGAGCTGAGCTGAGAGCCCGAGACAACACAGGCAGGGGAGCAGGCAAGAGGGGAGACTCATGAGGAGGCAGAAGGAGTGAGGACCGAGGTCTGGATGGTGGAACATTTTTTTCTTTTTGGCCGCACCACTTGGCATGTGAGATCTTAATTCCCTGGCCAGGGATTGAACCTGTGCCTTCTGCCAGGGAAGGTGGAATCTTAACCAGTGGACAGCCCGTGGAGTTTTAATTGGGAGTCAGGAGCCCTAATGGATCTCCCAACAAGTGGCTGTGTGGCCTGGACCAAGTTCTTTTCTTGCTCTGTGCCTTGGTTTCCCCGTCTGTAAGATGAAAAGGCTATAAGGTTCCCTCTTGGGTGTGTTCCTAAAGTCTTGCCCTCTGTCTTCCACTCCCTTCTTTCGCTTCTGCATCTTAGGAAATGTGACAGAAGCCTATTTCTGCCTGGGTCCTGGAAGCTACAACTTGTACTCGTGGTCTCTGGTTCTTGAGGACTCTGAATCCTTGCCCCAGCACTGCTGAGAACTCCCTATGTGACCTTGGGCCACTAGGGTCCCCATCAGAGCCTTGGGAGCAAAGGGACACCTGGGTCCCACTTCCCCCGATGCTCCAGGTTGCACCTCTGCCTCCCTGGCACGATCCCTCCCGTTGCAGATGCCAAGGGGCTGAGTGACCCAGGCAAGATCAAGAGGCTGCGTTCCCAGGTGCAGGTGAGCCTGGAGGACTACATCAACGACCGCCAGTACGACTCACGTGGCCGCTTCGGCGAGCTGCTGCTGCTGCTGCCCACCCTGCAGAGCATCACCTGGCAGATGATCGAACAGATCCAGTTCATCAAGCTCTTTGGCATGGCCAAGATCGACAACCTGCTGCAGGAGATGCTCCTGGGAGGTCAGTGTCCAGCCCAGGAGGGGCTGAGAGGTAGGCAGGGCTGGGGCGGGCGGGGGCAGACGTGCCTCTCCAGGAGACAAGCCTCATGCAGACCTCATTTCACCTCTCAGCTCCATCACTTCCTCATTCTTTAGCTTTGGGCAAGTCCTCTTACCTACCTGAGCCTCAGTCCCCTCAGGAAAATGGGGTCCATGGTCCAGGAGGAATCTATTCCAGCCTGGAGGAAGTGGGAGCTGAGCTGAGCCGAGACAACACAGGCAGGGGAGCAGGCAAGAGGGGAGACTCATGAGGAGGCAGAAGGAGTGAGGACCGAGGTCTGGATGGTGGAACATTTTTTTCTTTTTGGCCGCACCACTTGGCATGTGAGATCTTAATTCCCTGGCCAGGGATTGAACCTGTGCCTTCTGCCAGGGAAGGTGGAATCTTAACCAGTGGACAGCCCGTGGAGTTTTAATTGGGAGTCAGGAGCCCTAATGGATCTCCCAACAAGTGGCTGTGTGGCCTGGACCAAGTTCTTTTCTTGCTCTGTGCCTTGGTTTCCCCGTCTGTAAGATGAAAAGGCTATAAGGTTCCCTCTTGGGTGTGTTCCTAAAGTCTTGCCCTCTGTCTTCCACTCCCTTCTTTCGCTTCTGCATCTTAGGAAATGTGACAGAAGCCTATTTCTGCCTGGGTCCTGGAAGCTACAACTTGTACTCGTGGTCTCTGGTTCTTGAGGACTCTGAATCCTTGCCCCAGCACTGCTGAGAACTCCCTATGTGACCTTGGGCCACTAGGTCCCCCATCAGAGCCTTGGGAGCAAAGGGACACCTGGGTCCCACTTCCCCAGATGCTCCAGGTTGCACCTCTGCCTCCCTTGCACAATCCCTCCCGTTGCAGACGCCAAGGGGCTGAGCGACCCGGGCAAGATCAAGAGGCTGCGTTCCCAGGTGCAGGTGAGCCTGGAAGACTACATCAACGACCGCCAGTATGACTCTCGTGGCCGCTTTGGGGAGCTGCTGCTGCTGCTGCCCACCCTGCAGAGCATCACCTGGCAGATGATCGAACAGATCCAGTTCATCAAGCTCTTTGGCATGGCCAAGATCGACAACCTGCTGCAGGAGATGCTCCTGGGAGGTCAGTGTCCAGCCCAGGAGGGGCTGAGAGGTAGGCAGGGCTGGGGGCGGGCGGGGGCAGACGTGCCTCTCCAGGAGACAAGCCTCATGCAGACCTCATTTCACCTCTCAGCTCCATCACTTCCTCATTCTTTAGCTTTGGGCAAGTCCTCTTACCTACCTGAGCCTCAGTCCCCTCAGGAAAATGGGGTCCATGGTCAGTTAATTCAGGGACGGAGAAGCTGCCGTATTCCAGCCGCCATTCTGGGTGCTGGAGGTTCAGCAGGAAACAAGAGTCAGTACTCCCCGAGGCTGGGTACGACTGTATGTGTATGCATGTGTGTGTGCCCGTGTGCCACTATGGATAGAGGCTCGTGAAAACATGATAATTGAGTATATAATAAAGGGGGCAACTACAGATTTTGAAATAACCAGGTAATACAATAGAGTATAACTGAAAAGAGACCTCTTTAGACAGGTTGGCCAAGGGAAACCTCTCTAAAGTGGTAACTTTTATGCCAGAGACCTGATGGGAGGAAAGAGAACAGTTAAAAGCTGAGAAAGAGGGGTTTCCCTCATAGCTCAGTGGTAAAGAGTTCACCTGCCAATGCAGGAGACACAGGTTCGATCCCTGTGTCCCGGATCTGGGAAGATCCCACATGCTGCGGAGCAACTAAGCCCGTGAGCCACAACTACGGAGCCTGTGCTCTAGAGCCTCGGAGCCGCAACTGTTGAGCCCACGTGCCGCAACTACTGAAGCCCTTGTGCCCTAGAGCCTGAGATCCACAAGAGAAGTCACTGCAATAAGAAGTCTGCTCACCTCAACTAGAGAGCAGCCCCCACTCTCTGCAACTAGAGGAGAGTCTGTGGCAGCCATGAAAACCCAGAATAGTCAAAAATAAATAAATAAGTGAATAAATAAAATGCAGTTCTTTAAAAAAAAAAAAGCTGTGAAAGAAATATTCCAAGCACAAGTAACTAGTGTACAAGGCCGTGAAGCAGGAAAGGTTTGTGTGTTCAAGAAAGATAAGGTTGTGAGACAGGAAGAATTATCTATGAGATGAAGATGGAGATTGGGCAGAAACCTAACTGTAATCATAGTCTTCGAGGCTATGGTTAGAGATTTCCATTGTATTCTCATTACACCTTTTATAAGAAAATCAGATTAATATATTCAATAAACTATCTCAATTCTTTGGAGAAGGAAATGGCAACTCACTCCAGTATTCTTACCTGGTTAATCCCGTGGACAGAGAAGCCTGGTGGGCTGCAGTCCATGGGGTTGCAAAGAATCAGACATGACTAAAACAGCTTAGCACCCATGCATCCTGATTCTTGAGTAGAAAGTGAGCTTCGGAGGGCAGGATGGAGACAGCAGATCCCTAAGAAATGTCACTGTCTCCAATCATGGGAAAGACAAGGAGGCTGGGACCAAGGCCTGACTGGAAATTGATTAGCAGAAATAAACTTGAACATCTATTTGGAGGGAGGATATACTGATCATATGGGACCAGTGAGAGGAAGGGAAAGAGTCAAGGAGAAAACTTACATGTTCCTTTTAAGGAACAGGAATGATGGAGGAGTAATTTAGTGAGATGGGGAAGACTGAGGGGAAAAAAAAGCAGTTTGAGGCTGAGGGTGGTTGTGGTGGTGATGAGGGACGAACCACACAATCCATTGTAGACTGCACTGAAGCTTGAGGTGACTGTTAGCTATCCAAGTTGAGTTATCCTGGAGGTGGATGGATGTTGGAGTCTGTGGCTCAAGCAAACCCAAAGCTGGGGTTGAGAGGCAATTCCATGATGTCTCAGAAACCAGGCGCCAGAGAAGGAGATGGAGGAAGACTAGCCAGGGGAATAAGCGAAAAGCCAGAGGTAGTCCCAGAAGCCAAGAGAGGACTGTGTTTTAGTGGGGACAGAGCATTTAATGATGTTAAATTTCACAGGAGGGGGAAAGGGCTCTTGGCGATCGTGTTGAGAGCAGTTGCAGAAAACCGTGGGGAAGAAATCAGTTTTGGAGGGAGCGTGTTACAGAGTGAGTGAGTTGGAAAGTGGACAAGTGCAGAAGTCGACTGACCTTTAGAAATGCTTTGCTAAGAAGGGGAGTTGGGAGAGAGCTAAGGATGATTGCAAAGGAGTGATTGCCATGATCTGAGATGGAATCTTGGCCGAATTAAGAGAGATGAAGATGGGGCTTCCCTGGTGGTCCAGTGGGTGGAGAGTCCGCCTTGCAGTGCAAGGGGCACTGGTTCGATCCCTGGCCCGGGAGGATCCCATGTACCGTGGAGCGGCTGGACCGGTGTGTCTAATTACGAGCCAGTTCTCTGGAGCACATACACCCAGGATGGGTGCTCTGCAGCGAGAGAGGCCACAGCAGTGGGAGGCCCACACAGGCCAAGGAATGGGAATGGATGGATGAAAATAAATGAATAAAAAGCCAAAGAAGGAGGCCAAAAAAGTTTTTTTTAAATAATAAATAAATAAAATAAAAGTTTAAAAAATAATAAATAAATAAATTTTTAAAAAGATGAAGATGAATGACAGAGGGTGAAAAGTAGGGGCCAGTGAAACCACAGCCTCGGTGAGCTAAAGAATTTTTGTGGTGAGGTGCTAGAGGAAGTGAGCTGGAAAGATAGGAGGCAGGGTCTAAGTGAAGATGCCTAAATAGCCTGAGATTTTGGCAGTGACACTGTCACTGGTGATGGCCAAGGGCAAGGTTTCTTGACCTCAGCAGAATCTTGGGACTGCATAATTCTTTGCTGACGGGGGCTTTTTTGTATCTTTTTTAGCCACATGACTGGCCTCTGCACCAGTAACACTCCTTCCGTGGTGGCAGATATTCAGATATTATCAAAGGTCCCGCGAGGGACCAAAATAACCCCTAGCTGAGAACCGTTGTCATATGGTAACTCACTTCATTCTCACTTTGACCCCGTGAATATGTCACAGTGAGTCAGGTGTCACTGAGACGAGGATCAGGAAGGAGCTTTTGCTCTACTGCCAGATAAACTTGAGTAAAATATGTTGTCTCTCTGGGCCTTGACATCTCATCTGTAGAATGGGGTTACTAATGATACCCACCCTATAGGGTTGTTGTGAGGGTTACATTATGTCAAACCTGGAAAATGCTGTAGAACAGTACCTGGCACATAATATGTGCTCAATGGTTGATAACTATCATTGAAAAAGGTATACCTTCTTTTAAAAAAAAAATTTAATAATAAATTTTATTTATTTATTTGCCTGCATCAGGCCTTCGTTGTGGCATGCAGTCTCACCGCACCTGGACTCTCTAGCTGTGGCACAGGAACTTAGTTGCCCTTCCCAGGTGACTCAATGGTAAAGAATCCACCTGCCAATACAGGAGTCTCAAGAGACCCAGATTCAATCCCGGGTCGGGAAGATCCCCAGAGAAGGAAATGGCTACCCCTTCCAGTGTTCTTGCCTGGAGAATCGCATGGACAGAAGAGCCCGGTGGGCTACAGTCCATGGGGTGGCAAAGAGTCAGACGCAACTGAGCATAAAAATAACACAATGTGAGGTCTTAGTTCCCTGACCAGGGATTGAACCCAAGTCCCCTGTACTGGAAGGTGGATTCTTAACCACTGGACCACCAGGGAAGTCCCTGAAACAGGTGTACTTTAAAGGCCCCTTGAAAGCTCTAAAATTCCATCCTTCTTCTATTAGTGACCATAGCCTATTACCAAACCACATGCTGTGTATATGGTACTATCATTCTGTGACACAGTTTTTGAACCAGTTCCTGTGTTCCAGACACTTTGCTAGGGTCTTGGAGAGAAGAAAAATACATCTGTAATTGTAGTGCTCACAGACAGAAGTGATTATCCGCAAAAGATGGGTTACAGATAAATAACTACGGGAATTCCAAGGAAGGAGAGGTTACTTACTACTGAACTAGGGAGAATCAGAGGGGGCTTTGGGACGGAGGCAATATCTGAGCTGGAATTTGGACCTAAGGATGTCGGTAGAGGTGGAGAAGGGGGATTGAAGGCATCTTTAGTGGCGTGACACAGGAGCAAAAACACTAAGCTAGGGCAGTACAGGGGACACCGAGGTGCTATGAGTAGGCATGTTGGGCCTCAGATGTGGGGGATGAGCCTCAAAGGTGAGTTGGCACCAAATGGTTAAGGGCTTGTATACCAAAGAGTTTTGAGAGCCATTGATTGAATCCGTTATATTAACATGCCATCAATACACTGCCTGTTGCCATGTCTAAATGATCTCACAGCTTCCTTCTATGCTTCTTGTTTCTTTAAAATCACCTTTGTTCTCTTGGTTTGTGAGTCCTCTCCATACATTCATGAAGCCTACGATTAGGAATGGAAGCCCCATTTTGAGTGCGAGCATGCTCAGTTGTGTCCAGCTCTTTGTGACGTCCATGGACTGTAGTCAACCAGGTTCCTCTGTCCATGGGACTTCCCAGGCAAGACTACCGGAGTGGGTTGCCATTTCCTACTCCGGGAGATCTTCCCTCCCCAGGGATCAAACTGGCTTTCTTGTGTCTCCTGCATCGGCAGGCAGATTCTTCACCCCTGAGCCACCTGGGAAAGCCCCAGTTTACTAACCGACAAATAGGAGCCCAATCGGCACCATGGAGACTGAATGGGCAGAATTGACTGGCCACACTTGAGGAAGATGGTGCCTCAGGACCCAGGGTCTTTATCTCAGACTCTCCGTCCTCACTGAGTCACTTCCCCCCGCAGGGTCCTCCAGTGATGCACCTCATGCCCATCACCCCCTGCACCCCCACTTGATGCAGGAGCACATGGGCACCAACGTCATTGTTGCCAACACGATGCCTGCACACCTCAGCAACGGACAGATGTGTGAGTGGCCCCGACCCAGGGGGCAGGCAGGTGGGCAACTTGGGCTCTCCCCTGGAAGGGGCAAGGTTGGGGCCGAAGGGGGGATCTGGAGAAGGTTGGGTCTTGAAGATGGGAAATGGGATAAAACAGGTCGCTGTGCTCCAGGGTAGGGAACGAGGAGTGGCACTGTCCATTTGGTAAGACTGTTTATTCAGTGAGGCGATTGACATCCTCCACTGGATGAAGCTGTCCATGGATGAGACAGTCCACTGGGTAGGTGGGCTGAGGATGTCCACTGGGGTGAGGATTCCATTAGACGATGTAGCCTACTAGCTAAAACTGTTCACTGAGGTAAGACTGTCCCATTGGGTAAGGCCGTCCATTAGACAGCTGGGTGAGACTGTTCATTGGCTTGAGGACCTCTACTGGGCCAGGCTGTCCTCTGAGGTGAAATCTCATAAGAGTGCGTTTTTCATCAGGCAAGGTCCTTCAAAGAGTGAGATTATCACTGGGATGAGAGGACCCACTGAAGTAAGATTGCCTTTCATTGGGGTTGTTCTTTGGGAAAGTTGGCCATTGAATAAAGCTGGGCTAATGGGTCGTAGTCAAAATTACTTTGGGAACTTATAATGGGAGGTGTGGCCATTAGTTTCTGTGACTGATCTACCTGAATATCAAAGATATATTAATAATGTTTTCCAAGCCAGTTAATCAGACCCTTGGGTCTCATCTACTCCGGGAGATCTTCCCTCCCAGGGATCAAACTGGCTTTCTTGTGTCTCCTGCATCGGCAGGCAGATTCTTCACCCCTGAGCCACCTGGGAAAGCCCCAGTTTACTAACCGACAAATAGGAGCCCAATCGGCACCATGGAGACTGAATGGGCAGAATTGACTGGCCACACTTGAGGAAGATGGTGCCTCAGGACCCAGGGTCTTTATCTCAGACTCTCCGTCCTCACTGAGTCACTTCCCCCCGCAGGGTCCTCCAGTGATGCACCTCATGCCCATCACCCCCTGCACCCCCACTTGATGCAGGAGCACATGGGCACCAACGTCATTGTTGCCAACACGATGCCTGCACACCTCAGCAACGGACAGATGTGTGAGTGGCCCCGACCCAGGGGGCAGGCAGGTGGGCAACTTGGGCTCTCCCCTGGAAGGGGCAAGGTTGGGGCCGAAGGGGGGATCTGGAGAAGGTTGGGTCTTGAAGATGGGAAATGGGATAAAACAGGTCGCTGTGCTCCAGGGTAGGGAACGAGGAGTGGCACTGTCCATTTGGTAAGACTGTTTATTCAGTGAGGCGATTGACATCCTCCACTGGATGAAGCTGTCCATGGATGAGACAGTCCACTGGGTAGGTGGGCTGAGGATGTCCACTGGGGTGAGGATTCCATTAGACGATGTAGCCTACTAGCTAAAACTGTTCACTGAGGTAAGACTGTCCCATTGGGTAAGGCCGTCCATTAGACAGCTGGGTGAGACTGTTCATTGGCTTGAGGACCTCTACTGGGCCAGGCTGTCCTCTGAGGTGAAATCTCATAAGAGTGCGTTTTTCATCAGGCAAGGTCCTTCAAAGAGTGAGATTATCACTGGGATGAGAGGACCCACTGAAGTAAGATTGCCTTTCATTGGGGTTGTTCTTTGGGAAAGTTGGCCATTGAATAAAGCTGGGCTAATGGGTCGTAGTCAAAATTACTTTGGGAACTTATAATGGGAGGTGTGGCCATTAGTTTCTGTGACTGATCTACCTGAATATCAAAGATATATTAATAATGTTTTCCAAGCCAGTTAATCAGACCCTTGGGTCTCATCTACTGTTGTTCCTTTTCATCCAAGAAAGGATGCTCTTGTCACATACCTCATTGTCCTCAGGGAAACTCACACCTGGGTCCTAGCTTGAGCGAGGCAGCTGAAGTCTCCGTGTCAAAAGGTGGAGGAGATGGGGGTTGTAGGGACCTGGGCAAAAGGTTCTGACCACACCACCTGGCCCAGCCTTAGATTTGCTGATCTGGGGCTCAAAAGGTTTGGGTTGTAGGAGACCTTCGAGATAATATAGTTTAATTCTCTCATTTTGTGGAAGAGAAAACTCCATGTCAGAAAAGGGGGAGGCATTCTCCAGGGCGCTTTGTTGACATTCCAATAGGCTGGAATTCTGAGCAGTCCCTGTCTTGTCTCTCTGCCCGTCCAGCCACCCCTGAGACTCCACAGCCCTCGCCTCCAAGTGGCTCGGGGTCCGAGCCCTACAAACTCCTGCCCGGGGCCATCACCACCATCGTCAAGCCCCCCTCTGCCATTCCGCAGCCGACCATCACCAAGCAGGAAGTCATCTAGCCAGTCACTAGGGGGGCGGGGCCTCTGCTGACTACCGCCAGCCCCCTCCGAGAGCCCCTGATGGTCACTTGGTTACCGTGAAGAAAGCTGTGACCACAGGCCAGTCCCAGAGCAGCGATGGGAAGGGCAAGGGCCCTCGAATTCCAGCAATGGGTCACATCTCAGTTCCCCACTTCACCACTGGCTCTGGATGGCGGGGCTGGGACTTCGGGAGACCCCAGCTGGAAAACCCTTTACTGCCTTGGACAGCTTTTCTCATGCGGAAGCCACTGCCTTCCCCTCATCCTTCGCCCCACTTCTTCACCCCCAAAGGGTTGCCTCCTGGAGATGACACGAGAGCTTGCTGAGACCCCACTCAGATTGGTACATCACCTCTAGTACCGCCACAGGGTCGGACACAGAGCCCTTCTGGGCTACTGTCCCCTGGTGGCACCTCCTCCCTCCCTGTTCTGCTGCCCCAATCACCGCTGTCTGCCTTCCTTAGTCATCCTAATTTCTCCAAAGCCATCCTCTCCAGAGGCTGAGGAAGACTTGCAAACAACTCCCCCAGTCATCTGGGAACAGTTTAAAAGCACTGACTGGAGCTCCATGCAGTGGGGGAGATTGTAGAGAAGGTGAACACCATTTCTCCTCTAATCCTTGGCTCTTCCCTTCTTCAGGGACTTAGGTGGGTCCCTCGGATCAGAGTGATGTTCCCCGTAGGCTGCTGACAATGAGCGAACAATCCAGAGTGGACGAGGACCTAGGGGGAGGGTGGGAAGGGTCAGAGAAGGCAAGAAGGGGTGGACTGTTTGTCAGGCCTTTAAGGAAGGGCTCGGTGCTGGCTGGTGGAGCAGGCGGGACAGGATATTCTAAGGAAGGGCAAAGGGCCTGGGCAAGGTGGGAAGGGCAGAAGGAGGCCATGCAAGGAGTGATGAAAGACAGAGCCGCTGCCTGGAGCAGACAGCCGGGGCCCTTGAATGCCAGACAGAGGCACAGTGACTTGGGTCCCCAGGCTGTGAATAGCTGGGAAGTGATGGGCTGTGAACTGAGCGTTCCGAAACTGGAAGACCACAGTCCTCCAGGGGTCAGCAGCTTGGGAGGGAGCAGGGAGATCAGATGGGGCCTCCAGATGAGAGGGAGGAAGCCGGGGATGGAGAAGACGAAATGGTCAGAGTGACAGCAAGGAGGAATTACCCCACAGGCCCTGTCTTGAGGGCCTCTTCCTAGCGCTGTCTTAAGGCACTTGACCCCCACCATCTCCTCTCGTCCTCTCAGTGACCCACAGATCATTACTGACGATGAAATTGAGATACGAGAGAGCAAGTCATTTTTCCGGAACTTACACAGCTCGTAGGTGACCAAGTCAAGACTTGGTCCCTGATCTGCCTGGATCAGGAGCGCTTAACCTCAGTGGCTGAACATCTCATCTGAAAAGGCCCCTCTGTCCTCACTGCAATTGAGTTGAGGAACTTTCTGCCCCTTTCAGCAACCTCAGAGGCCAAAGCCTCCTTCTTTCCAGGAGCCCGGCCTACCCCTAGGACTAAGGTCGGCCTGAGGCTGTACTCAAGTTCCCTTTGGGTCCAGAATCCTGTTTGCTGGTACACATGGAGAACTCACGGCCCCTGGACCCCTTTTTTCTCTTCAGTACCCAAGTCTGGGGAAGGGGCGTCAGCAGTCCATTAGGAGATGGACCTGTGTAATCTGGCATTCAGATGACGGGGTGGTTTGGATAAGGGCAGAGGAAAGGCAAGAAGAGCTGGATGTGAGGCCTGATCGGTGGTACATTGCTCAGGGTACCTTCTGAAACTGTTCAACTCCAGAATGGGGCAACCAGCACCTCAGCCATGCAGAATTTCAGAGGCTTTGCAAAAATTCTGAAAAGTGCCACTAGCCAGTGGGAATTAAAGGGATGCGTCCTGAGACCAGAGCCGTGCTTGGGGAGGAGGGTGAACAGACTGACTACCTACCCCCCCAACCCAGGCTTCTGAGTGGATGCAGGCAGCACCCCAATGTCCCATGTCCCACCATTAGGGACTATTCCTTTTTTGTGTGAGAGACACGGAGGGTCTTGGGGCAAGATGTCCAAGAGCCGTCGCTGCATCACCAGTGCTCTCAGGGCTGGGCTTTTCCATCCCACCAAGCCAAGCCCTCCGTGCCGGCCGAGACTGTCGTCTGCTCAGGGTGCTCCGGCCTTGGTCAGCCACCCCTCATTCCTGGGGCAATGCTCCCAAAACCCCAGTCAGCGTGCTCGACGGGTCTGGGCCACAGTAGGGAAAACCGCCAGTCTTGAGGGCCTCTTCCTAGCGCTGTCTTAAGGCACTTGACCCCCACCATCTCCTCTCGTCCTCTCAGTGACCCACAGATCATTACTGACGATGAAATTGAGATACGAGAGAGCAAGTCATTTTTCCGGAACTTACACAGCTCGTAGGTGACCAAGTCAAGACTTGGTCCCTGATCTGCCTGGATCAGGAGCGCTTAACCTCAGTGGCTGAACATCTCATCTGAAAAGGCCCCTCTGTCCTCACTGCAATTGAGTTGAGGAACTTTCTGCCCCTTTCAGCAACCTCAGAGGCCAAAGCCTCCTTCTTTCCAGGAGCCCGGCCTACCCCTAGGACTAAGGTCGGCCTGAGGCTGTACTCAAGTTCCCTTTGGGTCCAGAATCCTGTTTGCTGGTACACATGGAGAACTCACGGCCCCTGGACCCCTTTTTTCTCTTCAGTACCCAAGTCTGGGGAAGGGGCGTCAGCAGTCCATTAGGAGATGGACCTGTGTAATCTGGCATTCAGATGACGGGGTGGTTTGGATAAGGGCAGAGGAAAGGCAAGAAGAGCTGGATGTGAGGCCTGATCGGTGGTACATTGCTCAGGGTACCTTCTGAAACTGTTCAACTCCAGAATGGGGCAACCAGCACCTCAGCCATGCAGAATTTCAGAGGCTTTGCAAAAATTCTGAAAAGTGCCACTAGCCAGTGGGAATTAAAGGGATGCGTCCTGAGACCAGAGCCGTGCTTGGGGAGGAGGGTGAACAGACTGACTACCTACCCCCCCAACCCAGGCTTCTGAGTGGATGCAGGCAGCACCCCAATGTCCCATGTCCCACCATTAGGGACTATTCCTTTTTTGTGTGAGAGACACGGAGGGTCTTGGGGCAAGATGTCCAAGAGCCGTCGCTGCATCACCAGTGCTCTCAGGGCTGGGCTTTTCCATCCCACCAAGCCAAGCCCTCCGTGCCGGCCGAGACTGTCGTCTGCTCAGGGTGCTCCGGCCTTGGTCAGCCACCCCTCATTCCTGGGGCAATGCTCCCAAAACCCCAGTCAGCGTGCTCGACGGGTCTGGGCCACAGTAGGGAAACTGGGATCATTTCTGGTCATTGTCACTCCCCCTCTTTGCTACCTAGCCTCCCCCAAGTCTTCCCGCCCTGGTGTTGCCCAGAGCTCTGCCATGGAAGCAAAGCTGAGATAAGATGTTCCCGCAGGGTGGGGTGGGGTAGCCAGGGCTTCTAACCGTAGTGACCTTCTGGGCCAGGGGCCAGTTCTCAGCCCAGAATCAACCTTCCTGAAGGAGAAATCCATTCCACTTTAATAATTTTATTGCCACTCAGGAAACAAAGAGAATTTCCTTTTGCGACTCTAAGCTGAGGGCACGGCACCACACTGGAAAACCTTTTTCTCCCCTCCCTGAGTCACGGTCCTAAAACAGAAGAGCTGATGGATGCAGGCAGGGTTGGAAGGCAAGCATGGACCCTGTAATCCCTCCACCGAGACAACCCCTTCCCTGGGCAGCTCTCAGAAGCTTCCAGAACCCACACGGCTCTTCCGAGGGTGAATCAAGGGGAGCAGAGCGCTAGAAATGGACGCTCCTCGATGTCTTCTGACAACCAAGCCAATAGCTTTTGCCAAATTGCTCTGATTTGTCTTGATTGTGATGAAGTTTGAAATTCACGTTGAGCCGTTCTGGAAATGGGCTGCGTCCCATCAGACAGGTCAGCATCTTCCCATGGCGGACGTCATCGGGTCCTGTGCTGTCCCCGAGCCCCTGCTACTGCCACCCAATGGGGCGAAGAAGCAAAAAAGATGTCCTACTCGTGTGTGTTTTAACAAAAGTTTATAAAAAGAAAATAAATGGCGCCTATGTTTTCTAAGTCCTTGGATGGGTGTCTTTCTTTCAGGTGTTAGAAATAAGAAAGAGAATATTCGGATAGTTCTGGACTGTGTGCAGGTTGCTTTCATATCTTTTATGGTTTGTTCATCTTTGCTTCAAGGTAAGCAGGGTGGACGTGATTACTTCCTGCTTTATCAGTGAGGCCAGTGAGGCTCAGGGAAAGTGATTTTCCTTGAGAGGTGGGAGTCCAAGTCTGGTCTCGGCTCCAGTTGCTCTGGAGAGGGGGAGGCAGAGGATAAGAGAGGAGGGGATGAAAAAAACCTGGAAACGTGGCAAGAGGTTCCCAGGATCTGTCACTAACATCAGGGTCCAAGATGGAGCCCAGTTCTGATCCCTTCCATGGACCTGGGTCAACCTGCCAGCGACAGGGGATAGGTAGGGACAAATTTTCCTAAATTTCATAAAAGCAATCGTTAAAAATAATAATAATAAAAGTACTTAAACTAGACAACCCAGAAAGACTTAGCATAGAGCCCAGAGAACTCTGCTCAGTATTTTATAACAACCTAAATGGGAAAATAGCTTGAAACACAGAATGTATATGTATAACTTAATCACTTTGCTGTACATCTGAAACTAACATAATATTACAAATCAACTGTACTCCAATATAAAATCAATAAAAAATTTAAACAAGAGAATAAAAGCAGGAATGTACTTGAAGCTTTCCAGCCAGGTCTGAATCCCCCTTGGTCCGTCCCCCAGTAACCCAGGAGGATGGCCCTGGGCCTCGGCTACCTCAGCCTTGTTTTCACTCAGGGGTGTGCTAGGGCTGGCCAATAGCTTTGCCAAATCTCGAGGGTGAATCAAGGAGCAGGCGCTAGAAATGGGCGCTCTCGATGTCTTCTGACAACCAAGCCAATAGCTTTTGCCAAATTGCTCTGATTTGTCTTGATTGTGATGAAGTTTGAAATTCACGTTGAGCCGTTCTGGAAATGGGCTGCGTCCCATCAGACAGGTCAGCATCTTCCCATGGCGGACGTCATCGGGTCCTGTGCTGTCCCCGAGCCCCTGCTACTGCCACCCAATGGGGCGAAGAAGCAAAAAAGATGTCCTACTCGTGTGTGTTTTAACAAAAGTTTATAAAAAGAAAATAAATGGCGCCTATGTTTTCTAAGTCCTTGGATGGGTGTCTTTCTTTCAGGTGTTAGAAATAAGAAAGAGAATATTCGGATAGTTCTGGACTGTGTGCAGGTTGCTTTCATATCTTTTATGGTTTGTTCATCTTTGCTTCAAGGTAAGCAGGGTGGACGTGATTACTTCCTGCTTTATCAGTGAGGCCAGTGAGGCTCAGGGAAAGTGATTTTCCTTGAGAGGTGGGAGTCCAAGTCTGGTCTCGGCTCCAGTTGCTCTGGAGAGGGGGAGGCAGAGGATAAGAGAGGAGGGGATGAAAAAAACCTGGAAACGTGGCAAGAGGTTCCCAGGATCTGTCACTAACATCAGGGTCCAAGATGGAGCCCAGTTCTGATCCCTTCCATGGACCTGGGTCAACCTGCCAGCGACAGGGGATAGGTAGGGACAAATTTTCCTAAATTTCATAAAAGCAATCGTTAAAAATAATAATAATAAAAGTACTTAAACTAGACAACCCAGAAAGACTTAGCATAGAGCCCAGAGAACTCTGCTCAGTATTTTATAACAACCTAAATGGGAAAATAGCTTGAAACACAGAATGTATATGTATAACTTAATCACTTTGCTGTACATCTGAAACTAACATAATATTACAAATCAACTGTACTCCAATATAAAATTAAAAAAAAAAAAATTTAAACAAGAGAATAAAAGCAGGAATGTACTTGAAGCTTTCCAGCCAGGTCTGAATCCCCCTTGGTCCGTCCCCCAGTAACCCAGGAGGATGGCCCTGGGCCTCGGCTACCTCAGCCTTGTTTTCACTCAGGGGTGTGCTAGGGCTGGCCTGCGAGAGCCCATTTTCAGCTGCTCTTTCCAGTTCTGTGTTGGGTGACACCACATGGGTAGCGGCAGTGGCAGCATTTATACCACAAGAACTGGCAAACGCTGCACCCCAAGGCTTTTCCTGGTGGGCTGGTTGTTCACCATTCACCGCATTCAGTGATGGGGGATAGAGGCTTGCTGACGGCTGGACGGTGGATGCCTAGGTGGAGTCAAGGGTAATGGTCGAGCAAGGTGATCCTTTCTGCTGCACAAAGGGAGGAGACAAACGCTCCAAACTGGGAGTCACATATCTTGGTGGTAGACTGTCGGGTCACTCCTCTCTGAGCCTCATCTGTAGAACTGAATGATCCCTCCCTCCAGGGGTGTTGTCTGGATGGAACTGAACGAGATCACAGCAGCCATGACAGGTGCCACGTATATGAGAGGTACAGAGGGCCTGCTCAGGGGGCTTTGTGAGGGTAAACACTTCATCCAGCCCCTGTCGAGTGAGAAAGTAGCCACTGAGTTCTCCAGCCTCAAAAGCACCTTTTTGCTGCTGCCCGATCCCCAGGGCCACTCCCATTGTCCCCCATGCCTTTCCTCTATTCACCGGCACCAGGAAGTAAGCTCCCTAAAGTTGCAACAGAAACCTCTTCCATGCTGCTGCTGGTGCGGATGTGGGGGTGGGGGGCCAGAGGAGGCTATTGCAGTCCTAGAGTGTGCTTAATAAATCCATATCAAAACCATAAACCCTGGGCTGCCATAAATTCCTCTGGCCTTGGCTCCTCCACCTCATCCGTCCTTTGCCCCAGTTAATCTCAAATCTCTGCGTGGGCTGCCCGAGTCGCCAGTTTGGTTTCCATTTTCACTGCAAAATAACATCAGCTTGGGTGACAAACAGCACATCCTGTGATCTCCATTTTAGAGACGATGGAACTGAGGTTTAGAGAGGTGAAGGAACTTGTCCAAGGCACACAGCGAGTGAACAATGGAACCAAGAGTCAAACCCAGGCTTCTTCAATCAACCCACGTGGCCTCCCGAAAATTGGGACATCACCTTTGCCCTACAGAGGCTGTTTCCCCAGTCATGACCCTGAATGCTTTGATCTCTTTATCCCAAACGGAGCCCCTCCATCAATGGGAAGAGGTGGGAGGGACTCTGGGTGACAGGCATGTGAAGATCCAAAGGAATTCCCATGCCATCAACCCAAACTGGCAGGACCGCCCTACCTCCACTTTTGTGGAACTCTCCATCTCAGATCAATATGTCATCTGAAATTCTGAGGCATGATCCAAGAGACCTGAATCACAGAATCCCAGGCAGCTGTTTGACAATGGAGAAGCTACAACCACATCCTGTCTCCAAGGCCCGCATGTATTGACCACTTCTCTGCCAAACATTGCTGGACATAATTGCATCCCCATGACCACACCCTGAGTCAGGTGTTCTTATTGTTCTATTTTACAAATGAGAAAGGGACTTGTCTAAGGTTCAGCGCTGGCCCAATAGCTGAGATTCAGATGCCCATTGTCTGACCCCAGGGGCCACCATGACGGGCCCAGGGAGGAAGATGATACCTCGGTCCCTGTGTGCTGAGCACAGAAGCAGTATGAACCGGGAAAAGTTCATCACTTGACAAATACTGATGGGCAGAGCCCTGTGCGGTAGTATCCTGGAGGTTATGGAGAGGCCGAACCATGAGATACTTCCCTCCCAAGTTACAGTTTTCTCTTGGAGAGAGTAATAGTATAAGCAGGGACTTACCTGGTGGTCCAGTGGTTAAGAATCTGCCTGCCAATGCAGGGGACACGGGTTCCACCCCTGGTCTGGGAAGACCTCACGTGCAACAGAGCAGCTAAGCCCACGCACCCCAACAATGGAGCCCATGCACCTAAAGCCCGTGCACCATAACGAAGAGGAGCCCCGACTCACTGCAGCTAGGGGAAGCCCGAGCACAGCAATGAAGACCCAGGGCAGCCAAAAGTCAATCAATATTTTTTTAAAAATTACAAGCCGTTGAATATTAAGAGCCAAAAGAGTGAGAGAGACAGTGGGGGAGATTGGTTGTCTGAGGCAGGGATGGGTGCAGTCTGGGAAGTCTCATTTGTTGGAGGATTAGAGACAGTGGGGAGATAGAGAGAAGGCAGATGTGCATTCAAGGAAAAGGAGCTAGACGGAGCAGCAAGGCAGGCCAGGCAGGCTATGGATGGGAGAGAGGATGCAGGCCAGTGTTTCCCAACCTGCAGTCACTGTACACACCACCTGCTTCTCTCCACACTGAACACCACTGTACCTAACCTTACTTTCCATTTTTCTTTGTTTTTTAATAAGGTAGTCTGATTTTAATTAATTAATTGACAGAACCACGCAGATCAATATGTCATCTGCTGAGGCATGATAAAACAAAGAATCCCAGGCAGCTGTTTGACAATGGAGAAGCTACAACCACATCCTGTCTCCAAGGCCCGCATGTATTGACCACTTCTCTGCCAAACATTGCTGGACATAATTGCATCCCCATGACCACACCCTGAGTCAGGTGTTCTTATTGTTCTATTTTACAAATGAGAAAGGGACTTGTCTAAGGTTCAGCGCTGGCCCAATAGCTGAGATTCAGATGCCCATTGTCTGACCCCAGGGGCCACCATGACGGGCCCAGGGAGGAAGATGATACCTCGGTCCCTGTGTGCTGAGCACAGAAGCAGTATGAACCGGGAAAAGTTCATCACTTGACAAATACTGATGGGCAGAGCCCTGTGCGGTAGTATCCTGGAGGTTATGGAGGCCGAACCATGAGATACTTCCCTCCCAAGTTACAGTTTTCTCTTGGAGAGTAATAGTATAAGCAGGGACTTACCTGGTGGTCCAGTGGTTAAGAATCTGCCTGCCAATGCAGGGGACACGGGTTCCACCCCTGGTCTGGGAAGACCTCACGTGCAACAGAGCAGCTAAGCCCACGCACCCCAACAATGGAGCCCATGCACCTAAAGCCCGTGCACCATAACGAAGAGGAGCCCCGACTCACTGCAGCTAGGGGAAGCCCGAGCACAGCAATGAAGACCCAGGGCAGCCAAAAGTCAATCAATATTTTTTTAAAAATTACAAGCCGTTGAATATTAAGAGCCAAAAGAGTGAGAGAGACAGTGGGGGAGATTGGTTGTCTGAGGCAGGGATGGGTGCAGTCTGGGAAGTCTCATTTGTTGGAGGATTAGAGACAGTGGGGAGATAGAGAGAAGGCAGATGTGCATTCAAGGAAAAGGAGCTAGACGGAGCAGCAAGGCAGGCCAGGCAGGCTATGGATGGGAGAGAGGATGCAGGCCAGTGTTTCCCAACCTGCAGTCACTGTACACACCACCTGCTTCTCTCCACACTGAACACCACTGTACCTAACCTTACTTTCCATTTTTCTTTGTTTTTTAATAAGGTAGTCTGATTTTAATTAATTAATTGACAGAACCACGCAGCCTGGGGGATCCTAGTTCCTCGACCAGGGGTCAAATCCAGGCCCTTGGCAGTGACAGTGTGTCATCCTAACTCCTGGACCACCAGGGAATCCCCACTATTTTTCTTTCAATCAACTCGTAAGCCTTCTCTTTATACTGACGTAAATGGAAAACTCATATCCCTTGCCTCGTAGATAGAAGGCGACTGCAAAATTAGAGAAAAAAGAAAAGAAGTTTTTCTTAAGATGGAGCCAGATAGGACCTCCCAGAGAAAACTCTGCGCTTTCCTCTTCAAACGGAAAATTGACAAGTATTTAGAGAGATGGACTATCCAATGGAGACTATTTCTGTAAAATTTTCGGAAGGAAGGAAGACTTATAAAAAGATGGGATTTGGTGACAATGTGATTGAATGCCATCTCTGTGTAACTCCCCAAAATAACTCAGCATGCCCACCGAAGTCCTCTACCCACAGCTGGGAGCCCGCCATGTGGACTGGTCTGGGCCAGGGGGTGGGAACCTCAAATACTGGGCAACGGGCACTTCTTTTGGAGAAACAGGAAGTCACTGGAGATTGGGGGAAGGCTGTGGCCGAATCCGTGTTTTTATTTTATTTTATTTTTTTAAAGATTTATTTATTTATTTATTTTGGGCGGGGTGGGGAGGGAGGGGAGCAGGCGGGCCACTTCTATTGGTCTTTCATTTATCTATTTTCATCCGTCTTTGTTCTTCCGCCAGTGTGGACCTCCCATCGCGGCGGCCTCTTGTCGCAGAGCGCCGGCTCTGGGCGCATGCGCTCCAGAGCTCCAGCTCGATAATTGGACACATCGGTCCAGCCGCTCCGCCGCACATGGGATCTTCCCAGGCCAGGGATCGAATCGGCGCCCCTTGCACTGCAAGGCGGTGTCCTTACCCACTGGACCACCGGGGAAGCCCCGAATCTGTGTTTTTAAAGGATCATTCTGGCAGCTTTCTCATGGATGGATTGCACGAGGTGTGCAACAGTCAACAGAAAGACCAGTGAAGATGCTCGTGTGCTGGACCAGGTGAGAGATGGTGGCCAGAACCATATGCAGCTGGTAGAGATACAGAGGAGGAGACCAATCCAAAACACGCATGTTCACTCATTCACTTAGTGCGCCCATTGTGCGCTGGGCCACTGTCTAGGCACCAGGGTATACAGATGAGTAGAATAGACAAAGTCCCTGACTGCATGAGGTTTAGCTCCTAGAAGAAGCAGGCAATGTTTGAGTGAATACTTTTAAAAAGTTAATTTGAAAGACTTTCCTAGTGGTCCAGTGGCTAAGACTCTGCACTTCAATGCAGAGGCCCAGGGTCCATTCCCTGGTCAGGGAACTAGATCCCGCATGTCACAGCTAAGTGTTCACATGCAAGAACGAAAAGATTTTGTATGACACAACTAAGACCCGGTGCAAACAAATAAATACATTTTTTTAATAGAAAAATACAATTATTTTTAGTTTATTTTATTTTTTATTAATTTTGGCCACTTTTTTTTTTTTTTGGTCTTTCATTTATTTATTTTCATCAGTCTTTGTTCTATGGCCCGTGTAGGCCTCCCATTGCCGTGGCCTCTTCTCGTTGCAGAGCACCGGCTCTGGGCGCATGCACTCCAGAGCGCCGACTTCTAATTGGACACACCCGTCCAGTCGCGCGGCGGCACCCAGGCCAGGTATCAAAACGGCGCCCCTCGCACTGCAAGGCAGACTCTTTACCCACTGGGCCACCGGGGGTGCCCTATAATTATTTTTAAATATAATTTGAAACAGTCAAGAGCTGT
Organism: Tragulus kanchil; assembly: GCA_022376925.1. Taxonomy (NCBI): domain Eukaryota; kingdom Metazoa; phylum Chordata; class Mammalia; order Artiodactyla; family Tragulidae; genus Tragulus; species Tragulus kanchil. The sequence goes on from JAIOJX010000031.1 coordinate 23,074,044, forward strand.
CAAATGGTCAAGTTCTTTGAAAGTAAAGATGGGAGTTCTGAATAAGTGAATATGCAATAAGAATAACAAAAAGGTTCATTTGAAAGGGCTGAGGATGCGATGACATCACATTAGAGGGTCATAGAAAGAGCAGAATTCTCAGGTGACCTCATCCCTTCTCTCCCCTCCAAGACTACACCCCGCCTCCCCCGGGTCTCTATACACTCTCTCAATACTCCTCAGACAGGAATCTAGGAGCTGTGTGAAGGGATTCTGTAGCGGTAATGAAGGTCCCAAGGCCTTTGTGATGTAGAGATTATCCTTTGTGGCCCTCCCCTTATCAGGTGAAGGCTTGGGGTTAGGATCTCTTGCCAGGAGGGCAGAAGCTCTTGGGACTGATGCCGTGGTTGCCAGGAGCTAGGGCTGGGGTCAGGGGTTTGAATACAAAGGAAAGTGGGGGAGGAGTCTTGGGGTGTAAGAAATGCTCTGTATCTTGACTTCGGTAGGGGTTGGTTCCCTTACTATATATACATTTGCAAAACTTGCAGAGTCATTCAAGGAAAAGAGTGGGTTTTAGCAAATGGAAATTACACCTAGTGGTCCAGTGGCTAAGACTCTGCACTTCAATGCAGAGGCCCAGGGTCCATTCCCTGGTCAGGGAACTAGATCCCGCATGTCACAGCTAAGTGTTCACATGCAAGAACGAAAAGATTTTGTATGACACAACTAAGACCCGGTGCAAACAAATAAATACATTTTTTTAATAGAAAAATACAATTATTTTTAGTTTATTTTATTTTTTATTAATTTTGGCCACTTTTTTTTTTTTTTGGTCTTTCATTTATTTATTTTCATCAGTCTTTGTTCTATGGCCCGTGTAGGCCTCCCATTGCCGTGGCCTCTTCTCGTTGCAGAGCACCGGCTCTGGGCGCATGCACTCCAGAGCGCCGACTTCTAATTGGACACACCCGTCCAGTCGCGCGGCGGCACCCAGGCCAGGTATCAAAACGGCGCCCCTCGCACTGCAAGGCAGACTCTTTACCCACTGGGCCACCGGGGATGCCCTATAATTATTTTTAAAGATAATTTGAAACAGTCAAGAGCTGTCAAATGGTCAAGTTCTTTGAAAGTAAAGATGGGAGTTCTGAATAAGTGAATATGCAATAAGAATAACAAAAAGGTTCATTTGAAAGGGCTGAGGATGCGATGACATCACATTAGAGGGTCATAGAAAGAGCAGAATTCTCAGGTGACCTCATCCCTTCTCTCCCCTCCAAGACTACACCCCGCCTCCCCCGGGTCTCTATACACTCTCTCAATACTCCTCAGACAGGAATCTAGGAGCTGTGTGAAGGGATTCTGTAGCGGTAATGAAGGTCCCAAGGCCTTTGTGATGTAGAGATTATCCTTTGTGGCCCTCCCCTTATCAGGTGAAGGCTTGGGGTTAGGATCTCTTGCCAGGAGGGCAGAAGCTCTTGGGACTGATGCCGTGGTTGCCAGGAGCTAGGGCTGGGGTCAGGGGTTTGAATACAAAGGAAAGTGGGGGAGGAGTCTTGGGGTGTAAGAAATGCTCTGTATCTTGACTTCGGTAGGGGTTGGTTCCCTTACTATATATACATTTGCAAAACTTGCAGAGTCATTCAAGGAAAAGAGTGGGTTTTAGCAAATGGAAATTACACCTCAGTTTTTTTTTTTTTTAAATGAAAGAAAAAGAAGTCAAGTAGTTGCTTGAACTTATCTGAAAGAGGAGTGTAGGTAGCAGAGAGCTGTAGGGGTGACTGCCCTCTGGGTCCCTCCACCATTCTGGTCAGAAAGAGGAAGAGGGAGACTTGCCTGGTGATCCAGTGGTTAAGACTTTCCTTTCCAGTGCAGGGGGTGTGGGTTCAATCCCTGGTGGGGGAGCTAGGATCCCACCTACCTTGCAGCCAGGAAACCAAAACATAAAACAGAAACATTATTGTAACAAATTCAATAAAGACTTTAAAAAAAAAGGGGGAAGAGGAAAAGGAACCAAGAACAGGTGAGACAGATGTCGATGGTGAGGGAAAGCAATTCAGGCAACTCCGGCTGTCGGCCTACTGTGCGCTGAGGGCATTGCCTTGCTCCTGACTCACGCTGCCAGCTCGGGGGACCAGAGGAAGGTTCAATGACCCGTCCTTGGATTCACAGATGAGAATAAGTGACGCGCCTGGGTCCACACAGATGGTCACAGAGATGTGCCCTGCACTCTCTTTCCTGTATGTTGAATGAACAAACGAATGAACACATGAATGAACAAATCAATGTCACTGTGCTCCAGGTGCTGAGGTGTCACCCACAAGTTCAAACAGAGGCTGAGAATACGATCTTCTTAGAAGTCAGGGCCATAAAACCTGTTCCGTTTCCGACTTGTGCAACCCTGGCCCTCCCCTGCAGCTCTGAAATTGCAAGACTACACCCCGCCTCCCGGGTCTCTATACACTCTCTCAATACTCCTCAGACAGGAATCTAGGAGCTGTGTGAAGGGATTCTGTGGTAATGAAGGTCCCAAGGCCTTTGTGATGTAGAGATTATCCTTTGTGGCCTCCCCTTATCAGGTGAAGGCTTGGGGTTAGGATCTCTTGCCAGGAGGGCAGAAGCTCTTGGGACTGATGCCGTGGTTGCCAGGAGCTAGGGCTGGGGTCAGGGGTTTGAATACAAAGGAAAGTGGGGGAGGAGTCTTGGGGTGTAAGAAATGCTCTGTATCTTGACTTCGGTAGGGGTTGGTTCCCTTACTATATATACATTTGCAAAACTTGCAGAGTCATTCAAGGAAAAGAGTGGGTTTTAGCAAATGGAAATTACACCTCAGTTTTTTTTTTTTTTAAATGAAAGAAAAAGAAGTCAAGTAGTTGCTTGAACTTATCTGAAAGAGGAGTGTAGGTAGCAGAGAGCTGTAGGGGTGACTGCCCTCTGGGTCCCTCCACCATTCTGGTCAGAAAGAGGAAGAGGGAGACTTGCCTGGTGATCCAGTGGTTAAGACTTTCCTTTCCAGTGCAGGGGGTGTGGGTTCAATCCCTGGTGGGGGAGCTAGGATCCCACCTACCTTGCAGCCAGGAAACCAAAACATAAAACAGAAACATTATTGTAACAAATTCAATAAAGACTTTAAAAAAAAAGGGGGAAGAGGAAAAGGAACCAAGAACAGGTGAGACAGATGTCGATGGTGAGGGAAAGCAATTCAGGCAACTCCGGCTGTCGGCCTACTGTGCGCTGAGGGCATTGCCTTGCTCCTGACTCACGCTGCCAGCTCGGGGGACCAGAGGAAGGTTCAATGACCCGTCCTTGGATTCACAGATGAGAATAAGTGACGCGCCTGGGTCCACACAGATGGTCACAGAGATGTGCCCTGCACTCTCTTTCCTGTATGTTGAATGAACAAACGAATGAACACATGAATGAACAAATCAATGTCACTGTGCTCCAGGTGCTGAGGTGTCACCCACAAGTTCAAACAGAGGCTATGAGAATACGATCTTCTTAGAGAAGTCGGGGCCATAAAACCTGTTCCGTTTCCCCGACTTGTGCAACCCTGGCCCCTCCCCCTGCAGCTCTGAAATTGCTCCCCGGCCTTGAGAAGGGCTACCCGGGCTTATCTCAGGGGGAGAGTGAAACTGTAAAAGCCTTTATGGCTTTGAGATCACGTCTGGCAGCGGCAGCAGGCAGCAGTGATTGTCGCCATAAACCTGGGCAGCGGTGGGAGGGCGATGCCCGGGGCAGGAGAGGCAGGGACAGTCCAGCGTTGCCCAGGGTTGGCCCCTGCTGAGTGGGTCTCATGCTTCCCACCCTTCATCCTTGCAGAAACCCAAGAGGCAGCAGTGGCTGTGATATTTTTTAAATTCTTCAATGCACCTTTTTTTCCACATTACATCTCTGAAGTTAGGATATGTCTTTAAATTGATCATATCCGAAAATCACTATTGGTCAGATCAGGTGGTGGTCATACATGGTTGATTCTGGTGGTTATTTCCAGTGGCCCAACGGGTCCACTGCAGCCTCTATTCCTCACAAACCACTGATCTAAGGACCATACGAGTCCTGGTTGCTTCCTGAAAACCTTCCATAGACACCTTTTGCTAAGAGCAAGAAGGCACCAGGGTCAAACCTGAAGAATGAGAGTAAACAGGTTGAAGTAAGTCCTGCAGACTGGCGCGGAGCATCCTCTCAAGGGTGGGTGGGGCGTCCCTGGTAGCTCAGTGGTAAAGAGTTCACCTGCCAGTGCAGGAGACATGGGTTCGATTCCTGATCCGGGAAGATCCCACATACTGCGGAGAAACTAAGCCCATAAGCCACAGCTATGGAGCCTGGGCTCTAGAGCCTCAGAGCCACAACTTTTGAGCCCATGTGCCACAACTACTGAAGCCCGTGTGCCCTAGAGTCCGAGTTCCACAACAAGAGAAGTCACCGCAACAAGAAGCCTGCTCTCCTCAAGTAGAGAGTAACCCCCACTCGCTGCAGCTAGAGGAGAGCCTGTGGCAGCAGTGAAAACCTAGAATAGTCAATAAATAAATAAATTTTTAAAAAACAAATGGGGGGTGATCAAAGATTTTAACAGTAATAGAGGACAAAATTGCGTGAAAAAATATGGACAAGGAAGATGCTGTGTGGAAAAGTTACCTGGATGAGCAAGATGCTGACTGGGAAGAAGTTTTAGGAGTTCTTAACTGACTACTTTCACTTATATTTCTTTTATATTTATGCACAAGGGTGTTGTATGCTTTTAAAGATAATGTCTAAATAAGTCTCCGAGCTCTTTAATAGCATTATGTTATAACTTAATTGGCAATGTGTTTTCTTTCATAATATTATATGCAGTGCTGGTACCTCTTACAGCCTGAGTCATCTGAGGTTGGATTCTACCCATTTCACAGATGAGAAAACTAGGGAGATAAAAAGGCATGGGACAAATAAGTGGGAGGGGGCCGGGGTTCTCTCTGATAACAGGCCCTGTGCTCTGTCTAATGCCCAAAGCTAACTAGTACCTGGACACTGATTTCCAGTCTCCCTCCAAGGTTTCACCCCCAGGCAAAATCTGCCATCCCTGAGGGAATCTGGGACGCAGCAAGCTTCCCTGTTGTTCAGAATTCAAGCAGGAGAGGGCTTGCCGGAAGCCTTTTGCCCAATGGACCAATGACCTCTTTACCCATCACCCAAGTCAGCAGCCTCAGCCTGGCCAAGCCCACCCCAGTCTGGGCCATCACATGTCCTTTGGGCTCTGCCTGGGACTGTGGTGCCTGTGTCCAGCACGGTCCCACCCTTAATCACCTGTCTTTTCCCAACCAGACCGGACTGTCACCTTATTTTACAGATAAGCAAGCTGAAGCCCAGAGGGGTTGCCTGATTCTCTCATGGTCAAGGCGAGTAAGGGAAGAGTCTGGAATTCAGGGCTCAAAACTGAATGTCCTTCCCAACTTCACAGATGTCCTAGATGCAGAGGAGGCAGGCTAGGGTGAGAGATCAGAGACCCTAAGCGGGTCAAAGGGGAGGACTTTCTGGCCAGAGGGATTGCTGAGTTCTGAACACCTCGTTAGACAGTAAAATATGCCAAAGGTCTTTCCCCGGGGCCTGTGAGACCAACAGTTCTGGGACACTGTGCTTAGGGACAGGAGAGGCACTGTGTTATTCAGAGGACAGGGCCGGACTACACTCGTCATCTTTCCCATCCACGTCAGACCCAGTCTCTCCCTCTTAAAACCCTCCAGTGGCTTCCCATCATTCCTAGAACGAAATCCAACCTCCTTACTAGGACCCCAGCACCCTATATAAAGTGGCTCTTGACCACTTCTCTGAGGCCCTTCTCTGAGGTCCCACCCTGCGCTTTGGTCACTCTGTTCCAACCCTTGGACCTCCCCTTTGTTCCTCAACACACCAGAAGTGTTATATTCTCACAGCTTCACAGCCTTTACCTGGATGTTCCCTTTTTCTGGAACATTCTTTGCCCAGTTCTCCTCCTGGCCACTTCCTTTTGACCATTCAGGTCCCTGCATAAATGGTGCCTCTTGGAGTGGCCTTCTCTGACCTTCTCTGACCGACTTAGCTGAACAGACAAAGCATTGCAGACTGTGGCTTCTGTGACAACTACGTAAACCTGCCGTTGTGACATGAAGGCAGCCATAAACAGTGTGCAGGTGAGTGGGCATGGCTGAGTTCCAATAAGACTTTATTGACAAAAGCAGACACAGGTCAGATTGGGCCAATGACCATAGTTTGCTGACCCTTGCTCTTAAGTGATTGTCTTGTTTGATTTTCATCATTGTGCTTCCCATCATCTGAAACAATCCCTTTGGATAGCGATTTGCCTTCCTCCACTACTGCCATCAAGCATGCTCTCGGTCTTGTTTAATAATGCCACGGTGGTAGCCAGCTTCCAAGATGGCCTCCGATGAGCCCCACTTCACTGTTCTCTCCCAAACTGAATAGGGCTGTCCCGTGTAACCTCTAGGATACTGTAGAAATTTAAAAGTGTAGCTTTCAAGGCTAGGTGATGAAAGATTTTGGGGTTTTCATTTCGCCATCTTGGATTTTACATGCTCTGTGGAAGCCAGTGGATATGTTGTAAGGAACCTCACGCAGCCCCGGGGTGGGTCCACATGGAGCAGATCTGGGGCCACCTGTCTGCTGCCAGCCGCGGGATCGTGCCATCTCAGAAGTGGACCTCCCACCTGATAGGGACAGAGTAGAATAGGTAGGTGGTTGTAGAGTCCTAGTAGGGAATGGTAGGTAGAAGAGAGACACCTGAGAAAGGTTGGGAGGCCAGTGAGTTGATGATAACTCAGGAGAGCTGCTCCTTGTTCAGCAAAGCAGGCTTGACTGGGTATAAACAGCTGATGAAGGAGGAGCTGGTGAAGAGGCAGCCAATGATGTATGTCTTGTATCTGCATCTACTTGAGGGGGGTGGTCTTCTACCATCCTATATATATTGCTGCCCACTCAATTGGACCTCCCTTTGTTCCTCAACACACCAGAAGTGTTATATTCTCACAGCTTCACAGCCTTTACCTGGATGTTCCCTTTTTCTGGAACATTCTTTGCCCAGTTCTCCTCCTGGCCACTTCCTTTTGACCATTCAGGTCCCTGCATAAATGGTGCCTCTTGGAGTGGCCTTCTCTGACCTTCTCTGACCGACTTAGCTGAACAGACAAAGCATTGCAGACTGTGGCTTCTGTGACAACTACGTAAACCTGCCGTTGTGACATGAAGGCAGCCATAAACAGTGTGCAGGTGAGTGGGCATGGCTGAGTTCCAATAAGACTTTATTGACAAAAGCAGACACAGGTCAGATTGGGCCAATGACCATAGTTTGCTGACCCTTGCTCTTAAGTGATTGTCTTGTTTGATTTTCATCATTGTGCTTCCCATCATCTGAAACAATCCCTTTGGATAGCGATTTGCCTTCCTCCACTACTGCCATCAAGCATGCTCTCGGTCTTGTTTAATAATGCCACGGTGGTAGCCAGCTTCCAAGATGGCCTCCGATGAGCCCCACTTCACTGTTCTCTCCCAAACTGAATAGGGCTGTCCCGTGTAACCTCTAGGATACTGTAGAAATTTAAAAGTGTAGCTTTCAAGGCTAGGTGATGAAAGATTTTGGGGTTTTCATTTCGCCATCTTGGATTTTACATGCTCTGTGGAAGCCAGTGGATATGTTGTAAGGAACCTCACGCAGCCCCGGGGTGGGTCCACATGGAGCAGATCTGGGGCCACCTGTCTGCTGCCAGCCGCGGGATCGTGCCATCTCAGAAGTGGACCTCCCACCTGATAGGGACAGAGTAGAATAGGTAGGTGGTTGTAGAGTCCTAGTAGGGAATGGTAGGTAGAAGAGAGACACCTGAGAAAGGTTGGGAGGCCAGTGAGTTGATGATAACTCAGGAGAGCTGCTCCTTGTTCAGCAAAGCAGGCTTGACTGGGTATAAACAGCTGATGAAGGAGGAGCTGGTGAAGAGGCAGCCAATGATGTATGTCTTGTATCTGCATCTACTTGAGGGGGGTGGTCTTCTACCATCCTATATATATTGCTGCCCACTCAATTGAGGGAAGGCAGAGCAGAGCTTTCCTGCCTGCCTGCCTGCTCCTCTTACAAGTACCCTATCCTAATAAATCCTCTTCTTGCCTGTCACTCTGCCTCTTGCTGAATTCTGTCTGCGTTGAGGCACGAAGAACCTGAGCCTCAGTGGGTCCAGACGTTGGGTGAGTGCTGGATTAAGTCCCGGCCGCGTGGGTTCGAGTCCCAGGCAGGGTTTTGGCTAGGATTGAGTCCTGACTACCCCAAGCAGGGTTTTGGCTGGGGTTAAGCCTTTGCCACGTGGGCTCGAGTCCCAAACCAGCTTTTGGCTAGGTTCAAGCCCCAGTCACATGGGTTCAAGTCCCAAACAGGGTTTTGGCTGGAATTCAAGCTCCAGCCACGTGGGTTCAAGTCCCAGGCAGGGTTCAATCAGGTCTGGGCCCTGGGTTTAAGTCTCAAATTGAGGTAAAACCCTTTCACACCCACGCTCCAGCTCAGGCTGACACTTTGACCGCCACCTCAGGAGAGACCCTAGGTCAGACCATTCAGCTAAGTCACGTCCGAAGCCCTATTATACAAAAACTATGATGTAAGAAATGTTTGCTGTTTTAAGCTATGATAATTTATTATACAGCCATAGATTAAAAAAAGAAAAACAAAAAACAGTTGCCCAGCTCAATGACTGGCTCAGTAAGTACTGGTTAATAAAAATATAGGCCCGATAAATGTTATAGAAGAACCCATTTAAATAAATATTTAAAAGGTATAAATGTAAATGTAATGTTATATAAATATATGTAAATATATAAAATCGATAATACAGAAGGGCACAATGAAGACTTTCCTAAGCCTAACAGTCCTCGGACAAGGTGCCTCTGCAAGAATTCTTCCAGTACTGAGATGTGAAGCTTCTTGAATTCTCAGTTTCTGTGTTTCTAACGTTCTGTGATTATACGGCTTTGAAATGTTAGGTTTTTGTGTCACCTAGTCCATGATTCTCAGCTTTTGATTTTCTGATGCTAGTGTGATTCATCTGCATCTACTTGCTTACCATCCTATATATATTGCTGCCCACTCAATTGAGGGAAGGCAGAGCAGAGCTTTCCTGCCTGCCTGCCTGCTCCTCTTACAAGTACCCTATCCTAATAAATCCTCTTCTTGCCTGTCACTCTGCCTCTTGCTGAATTCTGTCTGCGTTGAGGCACGAAGAACCTGAGCCTCAGTGGGTCCAGACGTTGGGTGAGTGCTGGATTAAGTCCCGGCCGCGTGGGTTCGAGTCCCAGGCAGGGTTTTGGCTAGGATTGAGTCCTGACTACCCCAAGCAGGGTTTTGGCTGGGGTTAAGCCTTTGCCACGTGGGCTCGAGTCCCAAACCAGCTTTTGGCTAGGTTCAAGCCCCAGTCACATGGGTTCAAGTCCCAAACAGGGTTTTGGCTGGAATTCAAGCTCCAGCCACGTGGGTTCAAGTCCCAGGCAGGGTTCAATCAGGTCTGGGCCCTGGGTTTAAGTCTCAAATTGAGGTAAAACCCTTTCACACCCACGCTCCAGCTCAGGCTGACACTTTGACCGCCACCTCAGGAGAGACCCTAGGTCAGACCATTCAGCTAAGTCACGTCCGAAGCCCTATTATACAAAAACTATGATGTAAGAAATGTTTGCTGTTTTAAGCTATGATAATTTATTATACAGCCATAGATTAAAAAAAGAAAAACAAAAAACAGTTGCCCAGCTCAATGACTGGCTCAGTAAGTACTGGTTAATAAAAATATAGGCCCGATAAATGTTATAGAAGAACCCATTTAAATAAATATTTAAAAGGTATAAATGTAAATGTAATGTTATATAAATATATGTAAATATATAAAATCGATAATACAGAAGGGCACAATGAAGACTTTCCTAAGCCTAACAGTCCTCGGACAAGGTGCCTCTGCAAGAATTCTTCCAGTACTGAGATGTGAAGCTTCTTGAATTCTCAGTTTCTGTGTTTCTAACGTTCTGTGATTATACGGCTTTGAAATGTTAGGTTTTTGTGTCACCTAGTCCATGATTCTCAGCTTTTTGATTTTCTGATGCTAGTGTGATTCATCTATTAGTACAGCTCACCCTCTGATGCCCCCGGAGATGGTTGGGTCGCATCTTTGATTCAATGGACAGGAGTTTGAACAAACTTCAGAAGTGAGTGAAGGACAGGGAAGCCTGGCATGGTCCATGGGGTCACAAAGAGTCAGACACAACTAAACAACTGAACAACAACAACAACGTCCATACCTATCTTTGCTAGAGACTCTTCTCTGCCCGGCACAGTGTCAGGAGCTAGGGGCCTGGTAGAGAAAAGATGATGCCCTCGTGCGGCTCGTGAGCTCATGGGGACATAGGCAAGCACACAGGCACGTGTGACCCATTGTCATATATGACAGTTGTGAATTGTACAGGTGGACAGGCACTGCGGGTGGGGGTGGGGAAGGAGGTACCAACAAGCCTGCTTGGCAGGGGTATGAGCAGAAACGGCTTCCCAGAGGAGCTAGGAAGAGAGAGAGAGTCATCCAACCAGAGGAAGGAGGTGCTGGTGTACACTGTGTTTCACGTGAGGGAAACAGCAAGTGCAAAGGTCCAGGGGTTAGGGAGCAAGAGAAGACACAATGTATCTGGTAGATTAAACCACGGTTCGTCCAAGTTGGTGTAGAGTTGAGGGTGGGGTGCTGAGAGAGGCAGAGTGGCAAGAGACTATGGCCAGATGACCAACAACCTAGTAAACCATGTCAAGGAGTTTGAACTTTATCCTGAGGGCAAAGGGGAGCCAGCGAAGAGTTTTAAGAGGAAGAATGACACAGTCTGCTTAGAATTTAGAAAAAATGCCTCTGACTCCTGCTGGCAGACTTGGAAAGAGAGACAAGAGAGACAAGGGAGGAGGCTGGAACAAGACCCCCGGTGAGAAGATATGTAAATATATAAAATCGATAATACAGAAGGGCACAATGAAGACTTTCCTAAGCCTAACAGTCCTCGGACAAGGTGCCTCTGCAAGAATTCTTCCAGTACTGAGATGTGAAGCTTCTTGAATTCTCAGTTTCTGTGTTTCTAACGTTCTGTGATTATACGGCTTTGAAATGTTAGGTTTTTGTGTCACCTAGTCCATGATTCTCAGCTTTTTGATTTTCTGATGCTAGTGTGATTCATCTATTAGTACAGCTCACCCTCTGATGCCCCCTGAGATGGTTGGGTCGCATCTTTGATTCAATGGACAGGAGTTTGAACAAACTTCAGAAGTGAGTGAAGGACAGGGAAGCCTGGCATGGTCCATGGGGTCACAAAGAGTCAGACACAACTAAACAACTGAACAACAACAACAACGTCCATACCTATCTTTGCTAGAGACTCTTCTCTGCCCGGCACAGTGTCAGGAGCTAGGGGCCTGGTAGAGAAAAGATGATGCCCTCGTGCGGCTCGTGAGCTCATGGGGACATAGGCAAGCACACAGGCACGTGTGACCCATTGTCATATATGACAGTTGTGAATTGTACAGGTGGACAGGCACTGCGGGTGGGGGTGGGGAAGGAGGTACCAACAAGCCTGCTTGGCAGGGGTATGAGCAGAAACGGCTTCCCAGAGGAGCTAGGAAGAGAGAGAGAGTCATCCAACCAGAGGAAGGAGGTGCTGGTGTACACTGTGTTTCACGTGAGGGAAACAGCAAGTGCAAAGGTCCAGGGGTTAGGGAGCAAGAGAAGACACAATGTATCTGGTAGATTAAACCACGGTTCGTCCAAGTTGGTGTAGAGTTGAGGGTGGGGGTGCTGGAGAGAGGCAGAGTGGCAAGAGACTATGGCCAGATGACCAACAACCTAGTAAACCATGTCAAGGAGTTTGAACTTTATCCTGAGGGCAAAGGGGAGCCAGCGAAGAGTTTTAAGAGGAAGAATGACACAGTCTGCTTAGAATTTAGAAAAAATGCCTCTGACTCCTGCTGGCAGACTTGGAAAGAGAGACAAGAGAGACAAGGGAGGAGGCTGGAACAAGACCCCCGGTGAGAGAAATAAGAGGCCTGAGCGCGGGAGATGGGCCCGAGAGAGACGTCTCGTCTTTGGTGTGGTGACCAGATGCAGAGTGTGGACTGTACTGGTAACCTGTGAGCCCGGCCCTCCTGGACTTCACAATTCAAAGATTCTCTGACTCTGTGCTCAAAACTCCGTAACTCTTCAACACGAAATGCCTGTCGATATCACTCTATATATTTACAATCCCCGACCTCACTCTGCCCTGCGTCTCTCCTTTCCAAGTCTCAGTGTTCCTTGTTTGCAAAGTGAGAATCATCAAGACTTTCCTTGCAGAGTAGCCAGGAGGTGAGAGCTGGTGTGGGGTCAACACCTAAGACAAGGCGGGTGGTTCATTTCCCGTAGGCACTTTTCACCAAGTGCGGGATATCAGTACCGTCAGGAAATAACCAAGTCTTGAGGTGACAAGAGAGATCAGAATGGAAGAGCCGAGGTAAGGAATAGCCCTGTTCTCGTTTGTTCCTGATGACCTGGGTGGCTCTGATTTCTGGACTTTTAGTGGGCATCTGGTGCCCAGACCTGTTTCCTTGCTTCCAGGCACCAACAGGTTTACCAGTTGGCCATCAGGCTCCCTATATCTGTAGTCCGATGGCCTCCCCAGTTCTTCCTTTGGGTCTTAAATACCCCTGAGAGCTGCGGACACCAGCTGGGGGTAGCCAGACAGGGACGGGTCTCTGCTGGGCTGCTCTGAGCCGGGCCAAGTGCCAGCAGTTAGTCAAAGCCAAGCAACTCTCAACCAGCCCGCTCTAGGGGCTGTGGAACTATAAACATTCTCTTCTTAGACAATTGGTTCTTTTGGCTCAGACAAGGGCACATCTTTGGAAAGAGAAACCTCGTTCATCTCCGAATTGGAAAGACGAAACCTTTAAAGGTGTAGAGTTGAGGGTGGGGTGCTGAGAGAGGCAGAGTGGCAAGAGACTATGGCCAGATGACCAACAACCTAGTAAACCATGTCAAGGAGTTTGAACTTTATCCTGAGGGCAAAGGGGAGCCAGCGAAGAGTTTTAAGAGGAAGAATGACACAGTCTGCTTAGAATTTAGAAAAAATGCCTCTGACTCCTGCTGGCAGACTTGGAAAGAGAGACAAGAGAGACAAGGGAGGAGGCTGGAACAAGACCCCCGGTGAGAGAAATAAGAGGCCTGAGCGCGGGAGATGGGCCCGAGAGAGACGTCTCGTCTTTGGTGTGGTGACCAGATGCAGAGTGTGGACTGTACTGGTAACCTGTGAGCCCGGCCCTCCTGGACTTCACAATTCAAAGATTCTCTGACTCTGTGCTCAAAACTCCGTAACTCTTCAACACGAAATGCCTGTCGATATCACTCTATATATTTACAATCCCCGACCTCACTCTGCCCTGCGTCTCTCCTTTCCAAGTCTCAGTGTTCCTTGTTTGCAAAGTGAGAATCATCAAGACTTTCCTTGCAGAGTAGCCAGGAGGTGAGAGCTGGTGTGGGGTCAACACCTAAGACAAGGCGGGTGGTTCATTTCCCGTAGGCACTTTTCACCAAGTGCGGGATATACGAGTACCGTCAGGAAATAACCAAGTCTTGAGGTGACAAGAGAGATCAGAATGGAAGAGCCGAGGTAAGGAATAGCCCTGTTCTCGTTTGTTCCTGATGACCTGGGTGGCTCTGATTTCTGGACTTTTAGTGGGCATCTGGTGCCCAGACCTGTTTCCTTGCTTCCAGGCACCAACAGGTTTACCAGTTGGCCATCAGGCTCCCTATATCTGTAGTCCGATGGCCTCCCCAGTTCTTCCTTTGGGTCTTAAATACCCCTGAGAGCTGCGGACACCAGCTGGGGGTAGCCAGACAGGGACGGGTCTCTGCTGGGCTGCTCTGAGCCGGGCCAAGTGCCAGCAGTTAGTCAAAGCCAAGCAACTCTCAACCAGCCCGCTCTAGGGGCTGTGGAACTATAAACATTCTCTTCTTAGACAATTGGTTCTTTTGGCTCAGACAAGAGCACATCTTTGGAAAGAGAAACCTCATTCATCTCCCCCGAATGACAATAGTGAGCTTGAGAGCGATCCTTTGTTACAATGTGCTGCTTGCCAGTGGCTTAGCTTTGAAAAAGTGAAAGTGAAGGGTTAGTTGCTCAGTCGTGTCTGACTCTTTGCGACCCCATGGGCTGTAGCCCGCCAGGCTCCTCTGTCCTTGGAATCCTCCAGGCAAGAGTACTGGAGTGGGCAACTATTCCCTCCAAAGGCAGGACCCTTGGAAATACTCCTTTCTTGAAGGAGGAAATGGGAAATTGAGAGTTGTGTGCCTAAAGCTACGTGGTGTTTTGTGAAGGGTGAGGCTTAGAGTCCAAGGCCAGAGTTCTCCACCTGTTTCTCTGCACACAGCAGGGGCTCCACAAACATCAGCGAAATTAAGTCCACTTGGAAGTTGAAATGATGCACGTTGTACACATTACTGGCTAGCATTTGCACTGACTATTTCTAGAAGTGAGAGGAGACTGGAGAGAAAAATGGCCTCTGGGAGGTAAGCTGGGCAGCCAGAGTCAGGGGTGGAAGACCTACTTTTAATTTTATGCCTTTCATACCTTTCAAATGTTTTCGAACAGAGTCAATCAATCAAACAAACAATCATGATAAAATAAACAATGAAGTGGGAGCCAGGGCCTTTTGTAACTGCACACCTTTGTACATGCTGTTCCCTCTGCATGAAATAGCCCTTCCCCATTTGCTCTACCTGGAAAACTCCTACGTAAGTTACAAGACTGAACTCAAATGTCCAGTGTCTGAGGTCTTGGGCTGTCGCCCTGTGATGGCTGCTGTCTGTTCGTCCGCCACCTCCACACACCCTCATCGGGTCCACGCGGTGCCCCAGGAGGCGCCTACGCCTCCTGACTTCTCATCTCAGCCACCAGGGGAGCCCCCCATAAAGATTTATTCAGCCTCAAAGGTTAACAGCGGGACTTTCCTGGTGCTCCAGTGGTTAAGCATTTGCCAGCCAATGCAGGGTACGTGGGTTCCATCCCTGGTCTGGGAAGATCCCACATGCTGCAGAGCAACTAAGCCCATGCGCCACACCGACTGAGCCGACGTGCCCTAGAGCCCGTGCTCCACAACAAGAGACGCTACTGCAATGAGAAGCCTGAATGCTGCCATGAGAAGCAGCCCTGGCTTGCCACATCTAAGAGCACAGTGAAGACCCAGTGTGGTCAAAAATACACAAATAAATACTTTCTTTAAGCTGTGAAATGATACATATTTTAAAAATGCTAACGGTGCTGAGATGGAGAAACCCTGGTTTAAACTTCCGAGATTCCAACTGCTCTCTGCCTGGACATGGCTGAGGGTTCATGGTGATTGGTGGAGGCTTCCTGCTGCCCTCCGTACACTGTGGTGGGATCTACTCCTTCACAGGCCAGCTGCTGGCGTCCTCTTCATGGCAAGGTGATGGAAAGACCCAGTCTTTGTCCTCAGGTCATCCACAGTACCGTAGGGAGAGACCCTGGTGCGCTGGTGCCCCGCGGGACTTGAGTTCCTGAGGGCAGGGTCTCTGTGTCATTTGCCACGAAGGCCCAGTAGTAGAAAGTCAGCAGACATATGCTAATGGAGCCAGGAAATCCTAAAATACTGTCTTAGAACAGACTGAAGACAACGAGGGACTGGACTCAGAGGCTAAACAGGACCCCGAGAACTGGGGTGATTATCCTGTGACCAAAGCTCCAAGGAAACCTCTGTTAGGCAAATGTGCACAGAATGAATGAATAATGAACGAGTGATAGTCCGAGGATAGCGTTAGACAGACAGGAAAGAAGGCAAGAAGGCATCTCATCTCTCAAATGGGTCTCATAGGAGAAGTCACTTCCTCGATTATTGTGCATAAAAAATTAGGGGAAAGCCTATTGTGTTACCATGGACCCAGCTGGCACAAAAGGAACAGTATCCCCCAGTCATCTGGAGGAAGTGGTGAAGGAGAAGCATCAGCGTGGGGGTTGGGGAACAGCTCTGCCACTATCAGGGGCTGCTTTGCCCTCTTGGGCCTCGATTTCCCAATCTACAAAATGGGCAAAATGTAGGCGAGATCAGTGCTTTGCAGAAGCTCTATCAAAAGGGATGCTTCAGGGCTCCACAACATGGGATCTGAATATTATTTTTAATATCAAATCTATAACTTAATAAACGTAAGAGCCCCAGGATTTCCCTGGTGGTCCAGTGGTTAAGAATCTGCCTGCCAATGCAAGGGACACAGGTTTGATCCCTGGTCTGGGAAGATTTCACACGCCGTGGGGCAAGTAAGCCCGTGCACATGACTACTGAGCATCCTAGAATCACGTTCTGCGACAAGAAAAATCACAACAAAGAGAAGCCCGAGCCCCACAACTAGAGAGAGCCCACACACAGTAAGGAAGACCCAGTGCAGTCAAAAATAAATAATATAAATATAAATAAATAAAATGGTTATGTCAATATTTACTTTTTGTTAGAGCCCCAGTCTGTTATGTTATGGTGAGGGGTCACTGTCTGGCAGACCGAGGGTGACCAGTTGATCCTGTTTTGCACAGGGCTTTATAGTTTAACCGTGAAAGTCCTGTGTCCTGAAAACCCCCTCAGTCTTAGGCAAACTGAGATGATTTGGCACCCTAGCAGCTCAGATTATCAGTCTGCCCACAGAATTTAAAAATAATAAAAAGCTAACATACGTTGAACACTGCCAGATGCTTTTCTAATGCCTTTATAAGTATTAGCTCATTTAATCTTAAGAACCCTGTGAGGTAAATATTAGTATCTTCCTTTGTATGGTGGCCCAGAGAGGTACCCCAACTACCTGAGGTCACACAGCTCCTGAGTAAAAGAGTTGGGGATTTGATTCCAAGTCATTGGAATCATATGTTAATTATGGTCTTTACTATACACCTGAATACAGTTTGCTCTGAACAAAGTGGGGGTTACAGGTGCCCATCCTTAGTACAGTCAACAATCTGTGTATAACTTATATCAGCCATCCTTACAAACGCTTCCTCCATACCCATGGTTTCTCTGGTGTCCATATTTCTGCATCCATGGATTCAACCAACCACGGATTGTGCAGTTCTGAAATATTGATTGTTGACTATTGAGTTATCTGTATATAAGTGGATGCATGCAGTTCAAACCCATGTTGCTCAGGGTCAATTGTATATTTAAAAGATCTTTTGATTAATAGACAGACGTGCCCCCAAGGGCTGCTTTGCCCTCTTGGGCCTCGATTTCCCAATCTACAAAATGGGCAAAATGTAGGCATCAGTGCTTTGCAGAAGCTCTATCAAAGGGATGCTTCAGGGCTCCACAACATGGGATCTGAATATTATTTTTAATATCAAATCTATAACTTAATAAACGTAAGAGCCCCAGGATTTCCCTGGTGGTCCAGTGGTTAAGAATCTGCCTGCCAATGCAAGGGACACAGGTTTGATCCCTGGTCTGGGAAGATTTCACACGCCGTGGGGCAAGTAAGCCCGTGCACATGACTACTGAGCATCCTAGAATCACGTTCTGCGACAAGAAAAATCACAACAAAGAGAAGCCCGAGCCCCACAACTAGAGAGAGCCCACACACAGTAAGGAAGACCCAGTGCAGTCAAAAATAAATAATATAAATATAAATAAATAAAATGGTTATGTCAATATTTACTTTTTGTTAGAGCCCCAGTCTGTTATGTTATGGTGAGGGGTCACTGTCTGGCAGACCGAGGGTGACCAGTTGATCCTGTTTTGCACAGGGCTTTATAGTTTAACCGTGAAAGTCCTGTGTCCTGAAAACCCCCTCAGTCTTAGGCAAACTGAGATGATTTGGCACCCTAGCAGCTCAGATTATCAGTCTGCCCACAGAATTTAAAAATAATAAAAAGCTAACATACGTTGAACACTGCCAGATGCTTTTCTAATGCCTTTATAAGTATTAGCTCATTTAATCTTAAGAACCCTGTGAGGTAAATATTAGTATCTTCCTTTGTATGGTGGCCCAGAGAGGTACCCCAACTACCTGAGGTCACACAGCTCCTGAGTAAAAGAGTTGGGGATTTGATTCCAAGTCATTGGAATCATATGTTAATTATGGTCTTTACTATACACCTGAATACAGTTTGCTCTGAACAAAGTGGGGGTTACAGGTGCCCATCCTTAGTACAGTCAACAATCTGTGTATAACTTATATCAGCCATCCTTACAAACGCTTCCTCCATACCCATGGTTTCTCTGGTGTCCATATTTCTGCATCCATGGATTCAACCAACCACGGATTGTGCAGTTCTGAAATATTGATTGTTGACTATTGAGTTATCTGTATATAAGTGGATGCATGCAGTTCAAACCCATGTTGCTCAGGGTCAATTGTATATTTAAAAGATCTTTTGATTAATAATGATAATGATAATAACCATAATCATGGAAATATATTTTGAAACATTTTTTGAAACAGTAATAATGGATAATTTTTTTTTTCTCTTCAGCTAAGACAGCAAAAGAGATGATTTATGGTACACGTTACATTCAGCCACAACTGAAGAGAACTAGTCCATAGTGTCAGAGGTCCAGGGCAAAGGATCAAAAGGGACTGCTATGATACGAGCATGGTGGGTCTCCCAAAGGTGGTCGAGGCCATCAGAATGACCATAGATGTTCCAGATCCATTGAGACAAGCTCTAGATGGTGGGCATGCAGTCCAACCATTTGTACCAGCGTCCCTGGCCTCTGCCTTCCCTCGTCGTTGCTTCTGTGGCTTCCGTGCATGTATAAGCTTACTTGGACCTCTGACCCATCTTTCTTCTTTTGTGCCTCAGCCTGCGCATTCGCTTCTTCCTCCACTTCACTCTCATGGTGCGGAGGTTTCTCAAAAGATGGCGCTAAGGCTGAGAGTAATAATTTTTTTTTTGACAGCACTTCAAGGCCTCTGGGATCTTAGCTTCTTTACCAGGGATTGAGCCTGTGCCCTCTATTAACCGCTGGACTGCCAGGGAAGCCCCTAAATTTTTTAAGCATTCAAATACACCTTCCAGGGACTTCCCCGGTGGTCCAGTGGTTAAGACTCCGTGTTCCCAATGTTGGGGGTCCCAGGTTTGATCCCTGGTCAGGGAACTAGATCCCACATGCCGCAACTAAGACCCAGCGCAGCCAAATAAATAAATAATTAAAAAAAAATAAACCTTCTAAACTTTAAGCCAATGGAGACCATTTATATTCTTTTTTTTTTTTTTTTTTTTTAAAGATTTATTTTTTTTTTGGCAGGGGTCTGGTTGGGGAGGGAGGGGGGCAGCGGGGCACTTCTCTTGGTCTTTCATTTCTCTGGTCTTTCATCCGTCTTTGATCTTTGGCTCCTGCGGGCCTCCCACCACGGTGGCCTCTGTTGTCGAGCGCCGGCTCTGGGCGCATGCGCCCAGAGCTCTGGCTCGGTGATTGGACACATCAGTCCAGCCACTCCGCGCACGTGGGATCTTCCCAGGCCAGGGCTCGAACCGCCGCCTTGCCCCCTGCAAGGCATTTTGTCCATGGCCCCCGTTGTGCAGTTCTGAAATATTGATTGTTGACTATTGAGTTATCTGTATATAAGTGGATGCATGCAGTTCAAACCCATGTTGCTCAGGGTCAATTGTATATTTAAAAGATCTTTTGATTAATAATGATAATGATAATAACCATAATCATGGAAATATATTTTGAAACATTTTTTGAAACAGTAATAATGGATAATTTTTTTTTTCTCTTCAGCTAAGACAGCAAAAGAGATGATTTATGGTACACGTTACATTCAGCCACAACTGAAGAGAACTAGTCCATAGTGTCAGAGGTCCAGGGCAAAGGATCAAAAGGGACTGCTATGATACGAGCATGGTGGGTCTCCCAAAGGTGGTCGAGGCCATCAGAATGACCATAGATGTTCCAGATCCATTGAGACAAGCTCTAGATGGTGGGCATGCAGTCCAACCATTTGTACCAGCGTCCTGGCCTCTCCCTTTCCCCTCGTCGTTGCTTCTGTGGCTTCCGTGCATGTATAAGCTTACTTGGACCTCTGACCCATCTTTCTTCTTTTGTGCCTCAGCCTGCGCATTCGCTTCTTCCTCCACTTCACTCTCATGGTGCGGAGGTTTCTCAAAAGATGGCGCTAAGGCTGAGAGTAATAATTTTTTTTTTGACAGCACTTCAAGGCCTCTGGGATCTTAGCTTCTTTACCAGGGATTGAGCCTGTGCCCTCTATTAACCGCTGGACTGCCAGGGAAGCCCCTAAATTTTTTAAGCATTCAAATACACCTTCCAGGGACTTCCCCGGTGGTCCAGTGGTTAAGACTCCGTGTTCCCAATGTTGGGGGTCCCAGGTTTGATCCCTGGTCAGGGAACTAGATCCCACATGCCGCAACTAAGACCCAGCGCAGCCAAATAAATAAATAATTAAAAAAAAATAAACCTTCTAAACTTTAAGCCAATGGAGACCATTTATATTCTTTTTTTTTTTTTTTTTTTTTAAAGATTTATTTATTTTTGGGCAGGGGTCGGGTTGGGGAGGGAGGGGAGCGGGCGGGCCACTTCTATTGGTCTTTCATTTCTCTGTTTTCACCCGTCTTTGTTCTTTGGCTCCTGCGGGCCTCCCATCGCGGTGGCCTCTGTTGTCGCAGAGCGCCGGCTCTGGGCGCATGCGCTCCAGAGCTCTGGCTCGGTGATTGGACACATCAGTCCAGCCACTCCGCGGCACGTGGGATCTTCCCAGGCCAGGGCTCGAACCGGCGCCCCTTGCACTGCAAGGCGGTGTCCTTACCCACTGGACCACCAGGGGAAGCCCAGAGACCATTTATATTCTAACTTGGGTGACCAGATTTACCTGTGGCGTTGACCACAAAATAAAGTTTGTTGGGGCCACCTCTGCTAAATTAAAGCTGGAGTAGAATACTCACATGTTTACAGGGGCAAACAACAAAGTTCTGGGCTTCCCTGGTTTCTCAGTGGTAAAGAGTTTGCCTGCCAACGCAGAAGATACTGGTTTAATCCCTGAACCAGGAAGATCCCACATGCTGCAGAGCAACTAAGCCCATGAGCCACAACTATGGAGAATGTGCTCTAGAGCATCAGAGCTCCAACTATGGAGCCCATGAGCCACAACTGCTAAAGCCCATGTGCCCTAGAGCCCGAGTTCCACAACAAGAGAAGTCGCTGCAACAAGAAGCCTGCTCACCTCAAGTAGAGAGGAGCCTCCACTCCCTGCAACTAGAGGAGAGCCTGTGGCAGCAGTGAAAGCCCAGAATAGCCAAAAATAAATAAATAAATAAAATTATAAAAACAAAGTCCCAATGTATGGCATACGGAACTATATTCAATATTTTGTGGTAAAGCATAATGGAAAAGAATATGCAAAAGAATGCATATATATATATAATGTATAATTGAATCACTTTGCTTTATAGTAGAAATTAACATAGCATTGTAAGTCAACTATACTTCAATAAAATAATTTTTAAAAAATAAAGGTCATGTGCAATTAGTAAAAGAAGATGCTTACCAAGCCAGGTGGGCAATACTGGTGGGTAAGGTGGGCCTGGGTAATAGGCAGTGGTGGCAAGCATAACTATCCTGGGTGAGGTGGTAGACTTTTTAAATTTTACACCATGTGCATATTCAAAGATTATTATTATCATTATTATTTTTTTAATTTATTTATTTATTTTGGTGGGGATGGGGTGGGGAGGGAGGGGAGCAGGCGGGCCACTTCTATTGGTCTTTCATTTGTCCATTTTCATTCATCTTTGTTCTTTGGCCTGCGTAGGCCTCCCATCGTGGTGGCCTCTGTTGTCGCAGAGCACAGGCTCTGGGTGCATGAGCTCCAGAGCTCCGGCTCGGTAGTTGGAGACATCCGTCCAGCCGCTCTGCGGTATGTGGGATCTTCCTAGGCCAGGGATCAAACCGGCGCCCCTTGCACTGCAAGGCAGTGTCCTTACCCACTGGACTACCAGGGAAGCCCTCAAAGATTATTAATTTAAGCTGAAGTGTCTCCTTCGAAAGATCTCTCTGGAAAGTGGCTTTCCCAGTCACTTTCTCTTCTGCTGTTGTAATTCTCCTTTATGAAGTGTTTAATACAGTTCATAATTGCCTTGGGTTTTTCTTTACTTTTATTCTCTTTAAAAATCTTTTTAAGCTATTTTATTTTTGACTGCACATGGGGGCTTTCTCTAGTTGAGGCGATTGGGGTCTATTTGCTAGTTGCAATTTGTGGGTTTCTTATTGCAGTGGCTTCTCTTTGTTGCAGAGCATAGGCTCTGGGCACGTAGGCTTCCGTAGTTGCAGTCTGTGGGCTCTAGTGCTCAGGCTCAGCAATGTGGTTCACAGGTCTAACTGCCCCACTGCATGGGGAATCCTCCTGGACCAGGGATGGAATCTGTGTGCCCTGCATTTGGTAGGTGGGTTCGTAACCACTGGACCACTAGCAAAGTTCTTGACTCTCTTTTTAGTTTATTTGCATCTCCCCTTCATGAGGACTTTGCCTGGTTTCTCTACCATTTAGCACAGTCCTGGCACAGAGTACGTCTTCAATAAATGTTTATTGGATAAGCAACGAACAGAAGAAGGGAGAAAAGGAAGGACCCCTGGGATAATAATGGAATTATCCAGGCAAAAATGGCACTGAGAGTGTTGGGCTCAGTTCTCAGCAGAGGGGACAGTTGGCAGTTTCAGGACCTGAAGAAGGTCAGACTGGTGGGACTTGGAGATGTGAGAGCTTGAGACTGAGGCAGGCAAGATAATGTCCATTTTACACGTGAGAAATCTGAGGCTCAGAGAGCAAGGGCTTCCTAAGTCATCCAGGAGGCCAGGGTCTCAACTTGGAATCTAGGTCCCAATTCAAGGCGGGCCACTTCTATTGGTCTTTCATTT
Organism: Tragulus kanchil; assembly: GCA_022376925.1. Classification (NCBI taxonomy): domain Eukaryota; kingdom Metazoa; phylum Chordata; class Mammalia; order Artiodactyla; family Tragulidae; genus Tragulus; species Tragulus kanchil. The sequence continues at coordinate 23,096,938 of JAIOJX010000031.1, forward strand.
GTCCATTTTCATTCATCTTTGTTCTTTGGCCTGCGTAGGCCTCCCATCGTGGTGGCCTCTGTTGTCGCAGAGCACAGGCTCTGGGTGCATGAGCTCCAGAGCTCCGGCTCGGTAGTTGGAGACATCCGTCCAGCCGCTCTGCGGTATGTGGGATCTTCCTAGGCCAGGGATCAAACCGGCGCCCCTTGCACTGCAAGGCAGTGTCCTTACCCACTGGACTACCAGGGAAGCCCTCAAAGATTATTAATTTAAGCTGAAGTGTCTCCTTCGAAAGATCTCTCTGGAAAGTGGCTTTCCCAGTCACTTTCTCTTCTGCTGTTGTAATTCTCCTTTATGAAGTGTTTAATACAGTTCATAATTGCCTTGGGTTTTTCTTTACTTTTATTCTCTTTAAAAATCTTTTTAAGCTATTTTATTTTTGACTGCACATGGGGGCTTTCTCTAGTTGAGGCGATTGGGGTCTATTTGCTAGTTGCAATTTGTGGGTTTCTTATTGCAGTGGCTTCTCTTTGTTGCAGAGCATAGGCTCTGGGCACGTAGGCTTCCGTAGTTGCAGTCTGTGGGCTCTAGTGCTCAGGCTCAGCAATGTGGTTCACAGGTCTAACTGCCCCACTGCATGGGGAATCCTCCTGGACCAGGGATGGAATCTGTGTGCCCTGCATTTGGTAGGTGGGTTCGTAACCACTGGACCACTAGCAAAGTTCTTGACTCTCTTTTTAGTTTATTTGCATCTCCCCTTCATGAGGACTTTGCCTGGTTTCTCTACCATTTAGCACAGTCCTGGCACAGAGTACGTCTTCAATAAATGTTTATTGGATAAGCAACGAACAGAAGAAGGGAGAAAAGGAAGGACCCCTGGGATAATAATGGAATTATCCAGGCAAAAATGGCACTGAGAGTGTTGGGCTCAGTTCTCAGCAGAGGGGACAGTTGGCAGTTTCAGGACCTGAAGAAGGTCAGACTGGTGGGACTTGGAGATGTGAGAGCTTGAGACTGAGGCAGGCAAGATAATGTCCATTTTACACGTGAGAAATCTGAGGCTCAGAGAGAGCAAGGGGCTTCCCTAAGTCATCCAGGAGGCCAGGGTCTCAACTTGGAATCTAGGTCCCAATTCAAGATTAAATCAAATCTCATAATGTTTGGGCACTTACATGTACTGACCTATGGGCTGGGAATTATTGTCACTTCCTCATGTAACTGATGAAGAAACTTGGGGCACAGGGAGGCTGACTGCCTTGCCCAGGCCACACAGCTGGAAGTAGCTGAGCCTAAAGCCTTTCCCTGGTTCTCAAGGGCTCCCAGTTCCCACCTCCCAGTCTTCCCAAGCCTCTGGCTGCAAAAAAGCCCCAGCTTAGACCCTGGGGGAGCTGTGAGTTCAAACCCTGACCTGAACTAGGGCTTTGGACAAAACCAGGAAATTCTCTGAGACTCTCTGGGAGATGGGTTGCCCCCAGCTTCACATCGAAAGAAAGCAAAACTATCCCTGTGCAAGGCTGCTGTGAGAAAAAAGTGATAAAAAAATATTATAGGACTTGTAAGTGATAAAAAATAATTGTAGGGCTCCTGGCAAACAGCCCAAGCCGCAGAGATACTGTCTAATGATAGCAGGAATTTATGACTTTGTGGGCCCAGCCTTTTGAGGCGGGGTGATAGGAGTTGGGGTCACAAGTGGGGTCATGGCAGAAAACTCCCAGCAGCCCCTTCTTGGGATGAGGCCTGAGCCTCCCCCTACCAGCCTGGGCAGTGATTTCTGGGGCTCTCTGATGGCCACGCCCCCCAGTTCGTAGGTCCATTAGTCATCCATCCGGTTGTGGTTTGGGTCTCCTGCCACTTGCCTCTTTAAACACTAAGGGAATTTTCCTGGTGGTCCAGCAGCTAAGACTCCTCACTTGGAATGCAGGGAGTCCGGGACCAGGAGCTGGACCTCACATGTTGCAACAAAGAGCCAAGGCAGTCAAATTAATTAATGAATTAATTTTGAAAAACCCTATAAACTATTAGCACTTTATAGTGACTTGGTTTCAGGGTTCTGGGGAAGGCAGGAGCAATGAATTCTCAGGGTTCTCAGGACCTGAAGAAGGTCAGACTGGTGGGACTTGGAGATGTGAGAGCTTGAGACTGAGGCGGGCAAGATAATGTCCATTTTACACGTGAGAAATCTGAGGCTCAGAGAGCAAGGGGCTTCCCTAAGTCATCCAGGAGGCCAGGGTCTCAACTTGGAATCTAGGTCCCAATTCAAGATTAAATCAAATCTCATAATGTTTGGGCACTTACATGTACTGACCTATGGGCTGGGAATTATTGTCACTTCCTCATGTAACTGATGAAGAAACTTGGGGCACAGGGAGGCTGACTGCCTTGCCCAGGCCACACAGCTGGAAGTAGCTGAGCCTAAAGCCTTTCCCTGGTTCTCAAGGGCTCCCAGTTCCCACCTCCCAGTCTTCCCAAGCCTCTGGCTGCAAAAAAGCCCCAGCTTAGACCCTGGGGGAGCTGTGAGTTCAAACCCTGACCTGAACTAGGGCTTTGGACAAAACCAGGAAATTCTCTGAGACTCTCTGGGAGATGGGTTGCCCCCAGCTTCACATCGAAAGAAAGCAAAACTATCCCTGTGCAAGGCTGCTGTGAGAAAAAAGTGATAAAAAAATATTATAGGACTTGTAAGTGATAAAAAATAATTGTAGGGCTCCTGGCAAACAGCCCAAGCCGCAGAGATACTGTCTAATGATAGCAGGAATTTATGACTTTGTGGGCCCAGCCTTTTTGAGGCGGGGGTGATAGGAGTTGGGGTCACAAGTGGGGTCATGGCAGAAAACTCCCAGCAGCCCCTTCTTGGGATGAGGCCTGAGCCTCTCCCCTACCAGCCTGGGCAGTGATTTCTGGGGCTCTCTGATGGCCACGCCCCCCAGTTCGTAGGTCCATTAGTCATCCATCCGGTTGTGGTTTGGGTCTCCTGCCACTTGCCTCTTTAAACACTAAGGGAATTTTCCTGGTGGTCCAGCAGCTAAGACTCCTCACTTGGAATGCAGGGAGTCCGGGACCAGGAGCTGGACCTCACATGTTGCAACAAAGAGCCAAGGCAGTCAAATTAATTAATGAATTAATTTTGAAAAACCCTATAAACTATTAGCACTTTATAGTGACTTGGTTCAGTCCCTAATTCTCAGGGTTCTGGGGGAAGGCAGGGAGCAGATTTGGGATGTGGAATGAGATCTGGAACAGTGACCTGTTTCTCAGGCATCAGTGGACTTGACTGAGCCCCTCCCTGGGCCTACTCTAACTTTGCTGGGGGAAGAGGGTGACTAGACGTCCTGACTTATCCAGGGTCACAGAGTGCCCTGGGGCTGGGGAGCAGTAGGGCTGGGCTGTGGATCCGCAACTCCAAGGACGGTGGTCTCCCCACAACAAAAATGACTGGGAGTATCTTGTCCCAACAAGCATTCACCGCTAATTCTTAAAGACATCAAAACCCCATCTTAGAACCCTGATTGTTTTTAGAAAAACAACATCTACATACCATAAAAGCTCAGATAATGCAGAGACGCATAAAGAAGAAAGCTTAAAACGCTGAAGTTTTACCACCCGGGGGGTGGGGGGGATTCATAGCAGAAGTGGCAGAGCTACAGGGTCAAGAGCACAGCTTCTGAGGCCTGATCCGGGTGGCAGCTCACGCCCCCCAGGCAGCCTAGAGAGGGTTAGCTCTTCACCTGCACAGTCGTCTAAGGCTGCACCTGCCACACAGGGCTGTTAGGAGCACGACTTCCGGAGCACCTAGCCCAGCACCCACACAGAAGAAGTGCTGCTACCTAAGTGATGGTTCAAGGAATCCTTCTCACGTGTCCTCCGTATGAGCAAGCCACACCGGTAAGCTGCGTGTTTAAATATACTCAACGAGACCTTCTAGGCATCTTTCTACACCTTGAAGTTCATTTGTATAAGGAAGGTTTTCTTTTCTTTTTTTTTTACAATCATTAGAATTTTTAATCAATTTATGGACTGATTAATTAATTTATTGGCCATACCGTGCAGCCGGCAGGAGCTGAACTTCAGCTTTCTCCTAGGTCTAATGGGTATCATCACACTGGCAACATTTATCAGGTGCTCACTCTGTACTGGGCCCTAGTCTAAGAGATTAATATGTCATATCTCCTTGACACCTCACAACACCCTTGGAGGTGCCATTACTAACCCATATTAAAATTAAATCAGCTGAGACTAAGTCACTTGGTTAAGGTCTCACAGGTAGTAAGGGATGGAGCTAGGATTCAAATCCCTCAGGCCTCTTATGCCAGAGTGCACTGCTTAACACTATCTAGGCTGTGTTTCCAAGAGTAACCCTTCCTTTCCCTCGACCATACAAAGAATAAATGTATTGAGATACATTCACAGAGTGGAATCCAGCATTTGCTGGATCACAGAGAAAGCAGAGAAAGCAAGGGAATTTCAGAAACAAACATTTGCTTCTGTCTCATTGAGTATGCTAAAACCTTTGACTGTGTAGATCACAACCAAGTGTGGAAAATTCTTAAAGAGACAAGAGTATCAGACCATCTTACCTGTCTCCTGAAAAGCCTGTATAGATCAGATTGTTTTAGAAAAACAACATCTACATACCATAAAAGCTCAGATAATGCAGAGACGCATAAAGAAGAAAGCTTAAAACGCTGAAGTTTTACCACCCGGGGGGTGGGGGGGATTCATAGCAGAAGTGGCAGAGCTACAGGGTCAAGAGCACAGCTTCTGAGGCCTGATCCGGGTGGCAGCTCACGCCCCCCAGGCAGCCTAGAGAGGGTTAGCTCTTCACCTGCACAGTCGTCTAAGGCTGCACCTGCCACACAGGGCTGTTAGGAGCACGACTTCCGGAGCACCTAGCCCAGCACCCACACAGAAGAAGTGCTGCTACCTAAGTGATGGTTCAAGGAATCCTTCTCACGTGTCCTCCGTATGAGCAAGCCACACCGGTAAGCTGCGTGTTTAAATATACTCAACGAGACCTTCTAGGCATCTTTCTACACCTTGAAGTTCATTTGTATAAGGAAGGTTTTCTTTTCTTTTTTTTTTACAATCATTAGAATTTTTAATCAATTTATGGACTGATTAATTAATTTATTGGCCATACCGTGCAGCCGGCAGGAGCTGAACTTCAGCTTTCTCCTAGGTCTAATGGGTATCATCACACTGGCAACATTTATCAGGTGCTCACTCTGTACTGGGCCCTAGTCTAAGAGATTAATATGTCATATCTCCTTGACACCTCACAACACCCTTGGAGGTGCCATTACTAACCCATATTAAAATTAAATCAGCTGAGACTAAGTCACTTGGTTAAGGTCTCACAGGTAGTAAGGGATGGAGCTAGGATTCAAATCCCTCAGGCCTCTTATGCCAGAGTGCACTGCTTAACACTATCTAGGCTGTGTTTCCAAGAGTAACCCTTCCTTTCCCTCGACCATACAAAGAATAAATGTATTGAGATACATTCACAGAGTGGAATCCAGCATTTGCTGGATCACAGAGAAAGCAGAGAAAGCAAGGGAATTTCAGAAACAAACATTTGCTTCTGTCTCATTGAGTATGCTAAAACCTTTGACTGTGTAGATCACAACCAAGTGTGGAAAATTCTTAAAGAGACAAGAGTATCAGACCATCTTACCTGTCTCCTGAAAAGCCTGTATTCAGATCAAGAAGTAACAGTTAGAACAGGACATGCAATAATGAACTGGTTCAAAATTGGGAAAAGAGTATGTCAGGGCTATCTATCATCACCTTGCTGGTTTAACTTATATGTAGAATGCATCATACAAAATTCCAGGCTGGATGAATCACAGGATGGAATCAAAATTTTGGGAATATCAACAACCTCAGATATGCAGATGATATCACCTAATGGCAGAAAGTGAAGGGGAACTAAGGAGCCTTTTGGTGAGAGTGAAAGAGGAGAGTGAAAAAGCTGGTTTAAAACTCAACATTCAGGAAATGAAGATCATGGCATCTGGTCCCGTCACTTCATGGAAAATAGATGGGGAAAAAGTGGAAACAGTGACAGGCTTTATTTTCTTGGGGACTAAAATCACTTCAGACGGGGACTGCAGCCATGAAATTAAAAGATGCTAGCTCCTTGGAAGAAAAGTTATGACAAACCTAAAGAGTGTATTAAAAAGCAGAGACATCAGTTTGTTGACAAAGGTCTGTATAATTAAAGCTATGGTTTTTTCCAGTAGTCACGTATGGATATGAAAGCTGGACCATAAAGAAGGCTGAGCACCAAAGAACTGATGCTTTCAAATTATGGTGCTGGAGAAGGCTTAAGAGTCCTTTAGACAGCAAGGAGATGAAATCAGTCAATCCTAAAGGAGATCAACCCTGAATATTTATTGGTAGGACTGATGCTAACTTTGAAGGTCCAATATCTGGCCACCTTATGCGAAGAGCCAACTTGTTGGGGAAAAACCCTGATGGTGGGAAAGATTGAAGGCAGGAGGAGAAGGGGGTAACAGAGGATGAGATGGTTGGAAGGTATCACCAAGTCAATGGACATGGGTTTGAGCAAACTCCCGGAGACAGTGAAGAACAGAGAAGCCTGGAGCGCTGCAGTTCATGGGCTTGCAGAGTCGGACAAGACTTAGAAACTGAACACCAACAGTGGCCCACAGGAAATTCAAATTTAACTATCATCCTGGATTTTTATGTGATAGATCTGGTAACTCTAAACATTATATATGTGTAATTTGATTTATATGAAGCTGAAAAACACACAAAATGCATGCATGTAATTTGATTTATATGAAGCTGACAAACACACAAAATGCATGCACGGTAATAGAAGTCAGGATAGAAGTTGCCTTGGGTGTGGGTGAATGGAAAGGATGTTAGAAGACTTTTACACCTTGATCTGGGTGGGGGTATCTGTGTATGTACCCTTGTAACAACTCACCAAGCTGTACACTTAGTGCTGGTACATTTTACAAAATAGGCGGATTGGGATTCCATTAAAACATTTTAAAAATTCTAAAGAGCAATACACCCTATCTTTGAAATCTTTGGTAACAGTATTCAATTAATGGGGTTCTTGAAACGATAGAATGAGATGAAGTTTGAGAGTCTGTTAGCACATTTTCGGAGCTCATAGCAAGAACTCAGTGAACAGCAAGAACCTCTGTTTTAAACTAATGGGAAAAAACGTGACAGGCTTTATTTTCTTGGGGACTAAAATCACTTCAGACGGGGACTGCAGCCATGAAATTAAAAGATGCTAGCTCCTTGGAAGAAAAGTTATGACAAACCTAAAGAGTGTATTAAAAAGCAGAGACATCAGTTTGTTGACAAAGGTCTGTATAATTAAAGCTATGGTTTTTTCCAGTAGTCACGTATGGATATGAAAGCTGGACCATAAAGAAGGCTGAGCACCAAAGAACTGATGCTTTCAAATTATGGTGCTGGAGAAGGCTTAAGAGTCCTTTAGACAGCAAGGAGATGAAATCAGTCAATCCTAAAGGAGATCAACCCTGAATATTTATTGGTAGGACTGATGCTAACTTTGAAGGTCCAATATCTGGCCACCTTATGCGAAGAGCCAACTTGTTGGGGGAAAAAAAACCCTGATGGTGGGAAAGATTGAAGGCAGGAGGAGAAGGGGGTAACAGAGGATGAGATGGTTGGAAGGTATCACCAAGTCAATGGACATGGGTTTGAGCAAACTCCCGGAGACAGTGAAGAACAGAGAAGCCTGGAGCGCTGCAGTTCATGGGCTTGCAGAGTCGGACAAGACTTAGAAACTGAACACCAACAGTGGCCCACAGGAAATTCAAATTTAACTATCATCCTGGATTTTTATGTGATAGATCTGGTAACTCTAAACATTATATATGTGTAATTTGATTTATATGAAGCTGAAAAACACACAAAATGCATGCATGTAATTTGATTTATATGAAGCTGAAAAACACACAAAATGCATGCACGGTAATAGAAGTCAGGATAGAAGTTGCCTTGGGTGTGGGTGAATGGAAAGGATGTTAGAAGACTTTTACACCTTGATCTGGGTGGGGGTATCTGTGTATGTACCCTTGTAACAACTCACCAAGCTGTACACTTAGTGCTGGTACATTTTACAAAATAGGCGGATTGGGATTCCATTAAAACATTTTAAAAATTCTAAAGAGCAATACACCCTATCTTTGAAATCTTTGGTAACAGTATTCAATTAATGGGGTTCTTGAAACGATAGAATGAGATGAAGTTTGAGAGTCTGTTAGCACATTTTCGGAGCTCATAGCAAGAACTCAGTGAACAGAAGCCTCTGTTAAACTGAACAGCTGCATAGGATCACCCTCTTCTGTAATTTTCTCTCATGCAGAGGGACTGGAGCGCCCCCGAGTGTCTATCTTTTGTCATAGCACCTCAGTTACAGCAAAAAACATCCCTTATCCAAGCTTGGAGGCTTCAATCCAAAGGGCAATGCTTTGCTTTGTTTTTGCTCCAGGATGACATAAGGAAGTACCAGAATCTACCTGAGACCAATGGGTCCCAAGTCCAACTCCAGTCCTACCCAAGATAGCTCCCAGAAGCGCGTCAGAAGGAAGGCAGAGGGGATGCACAGGTTCACCTCTCTGACTCAGAGTCAAAATGCAATGACAAACATCATCTTGTTTTGCAGGAACTCACACAGTAATATTTGAAAGTAGCATCGGAAGGGCTTTCGCATTAATAACAATCACAGCTCTCGGTGAACTCATCAGCTGCGCAGGCCCCATGCTAAGAGATATAGGTCCACTGCCTTTCCCTTAATCTTAAAATACCTGTGAGGCATATATTGCTTTGTGGCCTGCTGGTTTCCTCTCAAGAGTACACTTTGGGCATCTTTCCATGTCAATAAATATAGCTGGGGCGGTAAGCACTTGATTCAAAGGCTGAGAAACTTAAACAGTCAGCAGGCACTGCCCACGTGAAGATCAATAATAGTTAACATTTATTGAGTGCTTTATTACACACCGGGCCCTACTGGGCCCTACGCTAATTGTTTAATATGAACTGTCTCTCATTTGATCCTTGAGGCAATCTCCAGGTGGTCTTTGTTCAGTCCCTCTGTTGTGTCCGACCCTTTTGTGAGCTCACAGACTGCAGCTCCCCCCAGGCTCGAGGTAGCTTCTATTATTATTCTGAGGAGGAGGCCAAAGGTCAAAGAGGTAAGTGAACTCTTCAAGTTCAGACAGCTGGTGTAAATGGTCAAGCTGGGATTCAAACTCAGGTTCATCTGATTCTGGCACTGGGCTTTTAACCAGAAGGACAATGTCGGACGGGGTGGGGGGGGTGGGGGAACACAAGGGAAGACTCCCACGTGGAGAGAAGGGGCCACTGACAAATCCTGAAGGCAGGGAGGAGGGCAGTGGGGGCTGAGTCCCCAGGGGATATGGTTTCCAAAAGCCACAGTTCTTGGAGGAAATAAGAAGGCTTCCTGGAGGTGGCACCATTTGGACTGAGTCTATGTCTCCAGTCCAGAAAGGAAGCCTTTGAATAATTTATCTCCTTCTGAGTTTGAATTCGTCATTTCACTTTCTTTAGGAAAATTCAATCCAAAGGGCAATGCTTTGCTTTGTTTTTGCTCCAGGATGACATAAGGAAGTACCAGAATCTACCTGAGACCAATGGGTCCCAAGTCCAACTCCAGTCCTACCCAAGATAGCTCCCAGAAGCGCGTCAGAAGGAAGGCAGAGGGGATGCACAGGTTCACCTCTCTGACTCAGAGTCAAAATGCAATGACAAACATCATCTTGTTTTGCAGGAACTCACACAGTAATATTTGAAAGTAGCATCGGAAGGGCTTTCGCATTAATAACAATCACAGCTCTCGGTGAACTCATCAGCTGCGCAGGCCCCATGCTAAGAGATATAGGTCCACTGCCTTTCCCTTAATCTTAAAATACCTGTGAGGCATATATTGCTTTGTGGCCTGCTGGTTTCCTCTCAAGAGTACACTTTGGGCATCTTTCCATGTCAATAAATATAGCTGGGGCGGTAAGCACTTGATTCAAAGGCTGAGAAACTTAAACAGTCAGCAGGCACTGCCCACGTGAAGATCAATAATAGTTAACATTTATTGAGTGCTTTATTACACACCGGGCCCTACTGGGCCCTACGCTAATTGTTTAATATGAACTGTCTCTCATTTGATCCTTGAGGCAATCTCCAGGTGGTCTTTGTTCAGTCCCTCTGTTGTGTCCGACCCTTTTGTGAGCTCACAGACTGCAGCTCCCCCCAGGCTCGAGGTAGCTTCTATTATTATTCTGAGGAGGAGGCCAAAGGTCAAAGAGGTAAGTGAACTCTTCAAGTTCAGACAGCTGGTGTAAATGGTCAAGCTGGGATTCAAACTCAGGTTCATCTGATTCTGGCACTGGGCTTTTAACCAGAAGGACAATGTCGGACGGGGGGGGGGGGGGGGGGAACACAAGGGAAGACTCCCACGTGGAGAGAAGGGGCCACTGACAAATCCTGAAGGCAGGGAGGAGGGCAGTGGGGGCTGAGTCCCCAGGGGATATGGTTTCCAAAAGCCACAGTTCTTGGAGGAAATAAGAAGGCTTCCTGGAGGTGGCACCATTTGGACTGAGTCTATGTCTCCAGTCCAGAAAGGAAGCCTTTGAATAATTTATCTCCTTCTGAGTGATTTCACATCAGACGTACAAGGGTTCGAATCCTAATTGTGCCACTTTCTGTTTAAAAAAAAAAAAAAAGCATTACTGAAGTATAATTGATATACAATAAATGATACCTATTTCGATTGTATAATTTGATGACTGTTGATACGTGTACATACCCATGAACTCATCACCAAAGTCAAGATGATGACCCTCTCCATCTGCCCAGAGGCTTCCCTAGGCCTCTCTCTAAGCCAGCCCCTCCTCATCACATCCCCATTCCCAGGCAGCCATGGTCACCATAGAAGACTTTCTTTCACTGTGGATTGCTTTAAATTCTCTGGAATTTTACAGAAATGACATCATACAATTTGTACGTTTCTGTCTGACTTCTTTCATTCTATTTTGAGATTCATCCATATTGCTCACATATCAATAGTTCCTTTTTATTGCTAAAATTTATACACACACATACACACACATATGGACTTCCCAGGTGGCTGAGAGGGTAAAGAATCTGCCAGCAATGCAGGAGTTGCAGGCAGATACAGGTTCAATCTTTGGGTCAGGAAGATGCCCTGGAGGAGGGTGTGGCAACCCATTCCGGTATTCTTGCCTGGAAAAACCCCATGGACAGAGGAGCCTGTCCATGTGTATGTGTGTGTATATAGAGAGAGAGAGAGAGGGAGAGAGAAATAAATATATCTCAGTTTGTTTATCCCATCCTCCTGTGGATGAACATTTTTTCCCGTTTTTTTTTTTCCAGCTATTATACGTAAAGCTGTTAAGTACCCGAATGCTTTCATTACTCTTGGATAAATATCCCCAGGAGTATGGTTGCTGTGCGTGCTCAGTTGCTCAGCCATGTCTGACTCTCTGCGACCCTGTGGATGATAGCCCACCAGGCTCCTACTTCCCTGGCCAGGAATTGAATTTGGGCCTCCATGTGTTGGGAGCATGGAGTCCTACTCAGCCATTGGACCATCAGGGAAGTCCCATTTTTAACCTTTTAAGAAACTTCTGAAAACTATTTACCAAAGTAGTTGTTCCATCTTGCATTTCCACCTGCAGGATATGAGAGTTCCTATTGCTATAGTCAGTCTTTTCAATTTTAAAGACACTAGTTTTTTTCTTTTTTAACCTGTGCACTCCAAAGACAGTTTCTCCAACTTTCTGAGCCTCTGTTTTGGGGAAAGTATCACGTCAGCTTTGAGAGGTGACTCAGCACTAAAAATCCACTTGCAATGCAGGAGACATGGTAGATGAGGGCTTGATCTCTGGCCCAGAAAGATAGCCTGGAGGAGGAAATGGCAACCCACTCCAGTATTCTTGCCTGAAAAACCTCATGGACAGAAGCAGCCTGGGAAACTACAGTTTATAGGGTCCCAAAAGAGCTGGACACGACTGAACAGCAGAACACAGCAAGTTTGAAAGGTAGTGACGATACAGTGAAATGGCACATACAGAGGGAAGCACACAGCAAATGCTTTGGAAAAGGTGGGTATTTTAGCACAGCTGAACCCTGTGGTCTGGTGACTTATCTCAGGCTACAGCATCCTCAACTAGATGATAATGGCGGCCTGCTTTGCATTGCTCTGTGCTGGAAGAATAATCATAGTCGCATGGATGGTGCCAGGCACTATTCTTGGTGCTTGTGTGTTTCATCCTTTTAAAGCCCTGTGACGTGGGTGGTTGTTTCCCTCCATTTTAAAGATGAGAAAACTAAGGTGTAGTAGCCAGACATTGGTCAAGGTCGCATAGCAGTTCAGAGATTGTGGTAGGTTTTGAACCTAGGTCAGTCTGATTGGGCGTCCAGAAGTCTTGCTAATGAAGGATCTGGCTCAGGACCAGCAAGATGACGCCATCATTCAGGGTATCTTGGACTTTCCTGGCAGTCTAACGGTTAAGCCTCTGTGCTTCTACGGCAAGGGACAAGGGTTCCATCCCTGGCTGGGGAACTAAGAGCCCACATGCCATGTGGCACAGTCAAAAAAATTTTTAAAGATAATAAAGTTTTTAAAAGAAAGAATAATACAAGTAATAACTGATAATAATGCACACGTGCATGCTAAGTCGCTTCAGTCATGTCTGACTCTTTGCGACTCTATGGACTGTAGCCCACCAGGCTCCTCCATCCATGGGATTCTCCAGGCAAGAATACTAGAGTGGGTTGCATGCCCTCCTCCAGGGGATCTTCCCTATCCAGGGATCAGCCTGAGTCTCCTATAACTCCTGCATTGCTGGCAGATTCCTTACTGCTGAGCCACTGGGAATGCCCAACTGATAATAAAAGATATTTTTAAAAATAATACAATGAGGCTGGGCTGGGTAGCCTCTTGGCCCGAGCTGGTGGGGTAGGGGTGTGATGTGTCCACCTCCCAGTCCTCACCACACCAGGCCCTGTTTGGGAAGCGTTTCAGTCTGGCTGCCTGCGCCACCAAGCAGTCATGCTGACTCAGGAAAATGGGGGGCCAACTATCAATCTACAGTTTATAGGGTCCCAAAAGAGCTGGACACGACTGAACAGCAGAACACAGCAAGTTTGAAAGGTAGTGACGATACAGTGAAATGGCACATACAGAGGGAAGCACACAGCAAATGCTTTGGAAAAGGTGGGTATTTTAGCACAGCTGAACCCTGTGGTCTGGTGACTTATCTCAGGCTACAGCATCCTCAACTAGATGATAATGGCGGCCTGCTTTGCATTGCTCTGTGCTGGAAGAATAATCATAGTCGCATGGATGGTGCCAGGCACTATTCTTGGTGCTTGTGTGTTTCATCCTTTTAAAGCCCTGTGACGTGGGTGGTTGTTTCCCTCCATTTTAAAGATGAGAAAACTAAGGTGTAGTAGCCAGACATTGGTCAAGGTCGCATAGCAGTTCAGAGATTGTGGTAGGTTTTGAACCTAGGTCAGTCTGATTGGGCGTCCAGAAGTCTTGCTAATGAAGGATCTGGCTCAGGACCAGCAAGATGACGCCATCATTCAGGGTATCTTGGACTTTCCTGGCAGTCTAACGGTTAAGCCTCTGTGCTTCTACGGCAAGGGACAAGGGTTCCATCCCTGGCTGGGGAACTAAGAGCCCACATGCCATGTGGCACAGTCAAAAAAATTTTTAAAGATAATAAAGTTTTTAAAAGAAAGAATAATACAAGTAATAACTGATAATAATGCACACGTGCATGCTAAGTCGCTTCAGTCATGTCTGACTCTTTGCGACTCTATGGACTGTAGCCCACCAGGCTCCTCCATCCATGGGATTCTCCAGGCAAGAATACTAGAGTGGGTTGCATGCCCTCCTCCAGGGGATCTTCCCTATCCAGGGATCAGCCTGAGTCTCCTATAACTCCTGCATTGCTGGCAGATTCCTTACTGCTGAGCCACTGGGAATGCCCAACTGATAATAAAAGATATTTTTAAAAATAATACAATGAGGCTGGGCTGGGTAGCCTCTTGGCCCGAGCTGGTGGGGTAGGGGTGTGATGTGTCCACCCCTCCCAGTCCTCACCACACCAGGCCCTGTTTGGGAAGCGTTTCAGTCTGGCTGCCTGCGCCACCAAGCAGTCATGCTGACTCAGTTTAGAAAATCAATGTATGACCAGAAAAAGACAGCTGGGTTCTCACCACTTCTGAGAAATCCACACAGCCAGCCCACGGCACATCTCAATCTCAGAGAGCTGACCAGCTCTACACTGGGTCCTGATTTGGAGACTCTTAGGAGCAAAAAGTTTGGCATGCAGAGAAACAAATCTCTGGTTCATCAGGCCCATGGATCACAAGCTCTGCACGGCCCCCTCATGGGGTCAGGCATGCGTGGCACCTGCCAAGCCCCTGACTTCTTCCAGCCTTGGTCTGGACACTTGTCAAACCACATCAGGCTCCGGGCACGTGGTTGGGCAACTCATGACCTCAGACTGGGTCGGATCCATCAGGTGAACATCTGGTTAAGCATAGGGAACATTTTGTTCTTCAGAATCACAGGACCAAAGAGTATGAACCCTTCCTATCCACAGTTCAAGCCCCCAAGATGGCCATTTCCTTTGGGAACATTCCTTCACCGCGCTGAGTTCCCATCTGCTCAACACAGGTTACCGAGCATCCCCACCTTCCAGGACTGTTGTGGGATTCAGGTAATGAGTGTCCAGGGATGACACGGAGATCCGCAGGCACTCTGTAAGGGGAATTTATTACCACAAATGGGGGCACTGAGCACCAAACAGAAAGCAGTACATTATACATACAGTGAACAAGAGCCGCTGGGGAGACGGACTCCCTGGGTACAAAACCAGGCTGCTCTATAACATTCTGCGTGGCCTTTCTAAGTCTCAGTTTTCTTCTCTATAAAATGGAAATAATAATAACAGAGCTATGAGGATTCACTTAGATTCAATATACTGGGAGTGGGGCCCGGCACATAATAATCACTTAATAAGCAAGAACTATTTTTGATTAGTCACAAAAGTTAGTCATGGCCCTGAAATCACACCAGGAAGGGTGTTTGACAGGATTAATCGTGATGGAACTCATATTTAGTGAGATCTTCTATGCGCCTGGGTGCTCCCAGAAGCCATATCTTCATAGATGTATACAGGTACACACCATCAACACGCAGTGAGGTAGGGGCCTTTATTTTCATTTTTAAAAAACTTTATATTGTGAAAAAAAAAACTACAGATGCCAAAAATCATACAAATTAAATGTGTAGCTTAGAGAGTTATCACAAGGAAGGCACCCTTGTAAGCACCACCCGTGTCACAAAAACAGAATTCAGCAGTCACTCAGAGGCACCTCCATGTACCCCATCCCAACCACAGCCCCTCCCGTACAAGTAACCACTTACCTGATTTTTATAGGAATTATATCCTTGCATTTCTTAATGTTTTAAACATCCATGTGTGCATCTCTAGACATTAAAATTTAGTTTTGCTCATTTAAAAAAAATTTGATGTCTTGGAAGCCTCTTACAATCCACAGGTTCCCTCTATATCTGTTTCCTTCCCTTGCAGTTTATCTGTTGAAGAATTGAGGCTGCTTGACCTGGAGAATTTCTCGAAGTCTGGATTCTATCAATTGCATCCTCAAAGTACAGCTCAGCGTGGCCCTTTGACGTCTTCATTTCCTGCAATTTAACGGTTGGATCAGACCCAGGTTCCATCCCATTGGCATGATTTGTAGATGTTCTGTGTTCCTTTATCAAGAACGCATGTCTGGAGTTTTGCTCTTTTCTTCATGTTTGGGGCTATTGTGAACAACGGCTGAATATATAAATACATTACAGGTTGCAAAACAGAAAGCAGTACATTATACATACAGTGAACAAGAGCCGCTGGGGAGACGGACTCCCTGGGTACAAAACCAGGCTGCTCTATAACATTCTGCGTGGCCTTTCTAAGTCTCAGTTTTCTTCTCTATAAAATGGAAATAATAATAACAGAGCTATGAGGATTCACTTAGATTCAATATACTGGGAGTGGGGCCCGGCACATAATAATCACTTAATAAGCAAGAACTATTTTTGATTAGTCACAAAAGTTAGTCATGGCCCTGAAATCACACCAGGAAGGGTGTTTGACAGGATTAATCGTGATGGAACTCATATTTAGTGAGATCTTCTATGCGCCTGGGTGCTCCCAGAAGCCATATCTTCATAGATGTATACAGGTACACACCATCAACACGCAGTGAGGTAGGGGCCTTTATTTTCATTTTTAAAAAACTTTATATTGTGAAAAAAAAAACTACAGATGCCAAAAATCATACAAATTAAATGTGTAGCTTAGAGAGTTATCACAAGGAAGGCACCCTTGTAAGCACCACCCGTGTCACAAAAACAGAATTCAGCAGTCACTCAGAGGCACCTCCATGTACCCCATCCCAACCACAGCCCCTCCCGTACAAGTAACCACTTACCTGATTTTTATAGGAATTATATCCTTGCATTTCTTAATGTTTTAAACATCCATGTGTGCATCTCTAGACATTAAAATTTAGTTTTGCTCATTTAAAAAAAATTTGATGTCTTGGAAGCCTCTTACAATCCACAGGTTCCCTCTATATCTGTTTCCTTCCCTTGCAGTTTATCTGTTGAAGAATTGAGGCTGCTTGACCTGGAGAATTTCTCGAAGTCTGGATTCTATCAATTGCATCCTCAAAGTACAGCTCAGCGTGGCCCTTTGACGTCTTCATTTCCTGCAATTTAACGGTTGGATCAGACCCAGGTTCCATCCCATTGGCATGATTTGTAGATGTTCTGTGTTCCTTTATCAAGAACGCATGTCTGGAGTTTTGCTCTTTTCTTCATGTTTGGGGCTATTGTGAACAACGGCTGAATATATAAATACATTACAGGTTGCAAAACAGGCAATATTGTATCTCACTTGTTTTCATGTATTAGCTATAATAATATCATAAGAAGGTGCTTTTCTTAATCTATTATTAGGTTACTTGGTGATAGAGTTCATATTGGAAAGGCAGTACACTTTTTCATTGTCATCCTCAGAAAATAAGCATTTAGTGTTTTCTGCCAAATGTTATTATGAACTCAGGGACTGAAACATTTGAAGTTCCCATCAATTGCAAGTACTGTCTTTGTTGCAGTCGAAATTGTCCCATCTTCAGGTTGGTTTCTAAGTCTTTTGGCTGTGACCCTAGGGCCTTTGATAGCTTCCTTATATCAGCTTCCTGATATGACAAGATATTCCAGGCTTGTTTTGTATATTTCCTGTTGCTGATCTGGAATCAGCAGTTTCTCTAGGAGGTCCTTATATTTTTAAAAAATAGAAAATGGGGGGTGCTTCCCTGGTGCCCCAGTGGGTGGAGAGTTCGCCTTGCAGTCCAAGGGGCACTGGTCCGATCCCTGGCCCGGGAAGATCCAGCATGTGGGCTGGTGTGTCCAATTACGAGCCAGCACTCTGGAGCGCATGTGTCTAGAGCCGGTGCTCTGCGACTAGAGAGGCCACTGTGAAGGGAGGCCCACACAGGCCAAAGAATAAAGATGGATGAAAAATAAACAATGACTTAGAGGCAAAATGAATAAAGAAATAAATAAAATAGAAACTGGGATTTCACGACTAGAATCTGAGTGGTGGGTACTACTAGATGAGTCATTGTTTCTGTGCCTATGCAGTGGCTAGAACTAAATATTTGATATATATATAGATATTATATACATATGAATATATGTACACGTTTGTATATTTGTGTATGTATATTTTTGTTGTTTATTTAGTCACTAAGCCATGTCCAACTCTTTTGGTCACCCCATAGCTACAGCCCACCTGGTTCCTCTGTCTTTGGGATTTCCCAGGCAAGAATACTGAAATAGGTTGCCATTTCTTCCTCCAGGGGATCTTACCAACCCAGAGATCCAAACTGCCCTTCCTACATTGGCAAGCAGATTTTTTATGAGCCACCTGGGAAGCCCATGTATGTATGTACACACACATATAAAAATGCTTTCTGCATATTGTTAAAAACAAAACTATGGCCTGTTCTCTAATGTTTTGCTTTCCCATGAAAAATAGTATTTTCATATTAAAAAAGAAATCTATTATTAGGTTACTTGGTGATAGAGTTCATATTGGAAAGGCAGTACACTTTTTCATTGTCATCCTCAGAAAATAAGCATTTAGTGTTTTCTGCCAAATGTTATTATGAACTCAGGGACTGAAACATTTGAAGTTCCCATCAATTGCAAGTACTGTCTTTGTTGCAGTCGAAATTGTCCCATCTTCAGGTTGGTTTCTAAGTCTTTTGGCTGTGACCCTAGGGCCTTTGATAGCTTCCTTATATCAGCTTCCTGATATGACAAGATATTCCAGGCTTGTTTTGTATATTTCCTGTTGCTGATCTGGAATCAGCAGTTTCTCTAGGAGGTCCTTATATTTTTAAAAAATAGAAAATGGGGGGTGCTTCCCTGGTGCCCCAGTGGGTGGAGAGTTCGCCTTGCAGTCCAAGGGGCACTGGTCCGATCCCTGGCCCGGGAAGATCCAGCATGTGGGCTGGTGTGTCCAATTACGAGCCAGCACTCTGGAGCGCATGTGTCTAGAGCCGGTGCTCTGCGACTAGAGAGGCCACTGTGAAGGGAGGCCCACACAGGCCAAAGAATAAAGATGGATGAAAAATAAACAATGACTTAGAGGCAAAATGAATAAAGAAATAAATAAAATAGAAACTGGGATTTCACGACTAGAATCTGAGTGGTGGGTACTACTAGATGAGTCATTGTTTCTGTGCCTATGCAGTGGCTAGAACTAAATATTTGATATATATATAGATATTATATACATATGAATATATGTACACGTTTGTATATTTGTGTATGTATATTTTTGTTGTTTATTTAGTCACTAAGCCATGTCCAACTCTTTTGGTCACCCCATAGCTACAGCCCACCTGGTTCCTCTGTCTTTGGGATTTCCCAGGCAAGAATACTGAAATAGGTTGCCATTTCTTCCTCCAGGGGATCTTACCAACCCAGAGATCCAAACTGCCCTTCCTACATTGGCAAGCAGATTTTTTATGAGCCACCTGGGAAGCCCATGTATGTATGTACACACACATATAAAAATGCTTTCTGCATATTGTTAAAAACAAAACTATGGCCTGTTCTCTAATGTTTTCTGACTCTGTTTCCCCTATTTTCATCTAGTGACACCCAGGAATTCCAGGAGTAGGGACTCTGTGCTCTCATCACTGAGTGGTAGGGGAACCAAAGGGTCTTCCCTGGTGGCTCAGCGGTAAAGAATTCATCTGGAATGCAGGAGGCACAGGTGAGGTGGGTTGGATCCCTGGGCGGGGAAGATCCTGTGAAGGAGAGCATGGCAATCCACTCTAGTACTCTTGCCTGGAGAATCTATTGGACAAAAGTGTGTGGTGGGGGGCTTCCCCTGGCCCCCCTGGGGGTCCAGTGGGTAAGGATACTGCCTTGCAGTACAAGGGGCGCCGGTTTGATCCCTGGCCTGGGAAGATCCCACGTGCTGCGGAGCGGCTGAACCGAGGTGATGTGTCCAATCACCGAGCTGGAGCTCTGGAGCGCATGCGCCCAGAGCCGGCACTCTGCAGCGACAGACCCCACCGCGATGTGAGGCCCACAGGAGCCAAAAAACAAAGATGAATGAAAATAGAGAAATGAAAGACCAGTAGAAGTGGCCCGCCCGCTCCCCTCCCTCCCCAACCCGATCCCCGCCCAAAATAAATAAATAAATCTTTTAAAAAAATAATAAAAAACAATTGCCACTGAGTCAAAGAACTTTGATTCCAATAAAGCAAAGTTCTCTAGCAAAAAAAAAAAAGTGTGTGGTGGGCTACAGTCCATAGGGTTGCTAAGATTCAGACCCAACTGAAGCAAATGAATATGCACCCAAGGAGAACTAAAATCCCATATCATTGTCTGTTAGAGTGATTTCCCATATTTGTGTATGTATATTTTTGTTGTTTATTTAGTCACTAAGCCATGTCCAACTCTTTGGTCACCCCATAGCTACAGCCCACCTGGTTCCTCTGTCTTTGGGATTTCCCAGGCAAGAATACTGAAATAGGTTGCCATTTCTTCCTCCAGGGGATCTTACCAACCCAGAGATCCAAACTGCCCTTCCTACATTGGCAAGCAGATTTTTTATGAGCCACCTGGGAAGCCCATGTATGTATGTACACACACATATAAAAATGCTTTCTGCATATTGTTAAAAACAAAACTATGGCCTGTTCTCTAATGTTTTCTGACTCTGTTTCCCCTATTTTCATCTAGTGACACCCAGGAATTCCAGGAGTAGGGACTCTGTGCTCTCATCACTGAGTGGTAGGGGAACCAAAGGGTCTTCCCTGGTGGCTCAGCGGTAAAGAATTCATCTGGAATGCAGGAGGCACAGGTGAGGTGGGTTGGATCCCTGGGCGGGGAAGATCCTGTGAAGGAGAGCATGGCAATCCACTCTAGTACTCTTGCCTGGAGAATCTATTGGACAAAAGTGTGTGGTGGGGGGCTTCCCCTGGCCCCCTGGGGTCCAGTGGGTAAGGATACTGCCTTGCAGTACAAGGCGCCGGTTTGATCCCTGGCCTGGGAAGATCCCACGTGCTGCGGAGCGGCTGAACCGAGGTGATGTGTCCAATCACGAGCTGGAGCTCTGGAGCGCATGCGCCCAGAGCCGGCACTCTGCAGCGACAGACCCCACCGCGATGTGAGGCCCACAGGAGCCAAAAAACAAAGATGAATGAAAATAGAGAAATGAAAGACCAGTAGAAGTGGCCCGCCCGCTCCCCTCCCTCCCCAACCCGATCCCCGCCCAAAATAAATAAATAAATCTTTTAAAAAAATAATAAAAAACAATTGCCACTGAGTCAAAGAACTTTGATTCCAATAAAGCAAAGTTCTCTAGCAAAAAAAAAAAAGTGTGTGGTGGGCTACAGTCCATAGGGTTGCTAAGATTCAGACCCAACTGAAGCAAATGAATATGCACCCAAGGAGAACTAAAATCCCACAAGCTGTGCAGCATGGCCAAAAAAAAAAAAAAAAAATTATATTTTTAATTAAAAAAAAAAACCGCAGGACTCCCAGTGAAATTTGAATTTCAACAATTTTTTAGTATAAATACATCCCCATAATTGCATACTTAAAGAGAAATTGTTGTTGGTATGAACTTCAAATTTAATTGAACCCCTGTACTTTATCCCAGAAGTGACAGACCCAGAGCAGGAGTGAAAACTCCTAATTTCCAAGATCCTTGTGCCAGGCCCAGCTCTTAGCCTACTTAACATCTGGCAGAAACTGCCGTGTTCTTCCGGCTCACCTGTGTCAGTTCCCATCCCCCTGGGATTCCTCTTGCTCCAAGGGTAGGGAAAAGCCTAGATTGTTTACGGTCATCTCCTGGATATGGCTTTGGGCCCTTAAGTCCTCCTGGACCACACAATTTCTCTCCAAAAAGTGTTTACTGTCTTTTCCAAGATATTAGGATTATTTTTGCTTTAAAGAAGGACCTAGGAGATTGTCTCAAAAACTGCGCAAAATATATGAAAGGACTTCATGAACACCAAAGCAGGAAACAAATCATTACTGAATCAAGATTCCAAAGCAAGACTCATGTTACCAATGAGGGAAATGAGGCCTAGAGGAATGGGGACTTACTCAAAGTCACTTGGCTAAAGACAGACAGATTTCGTTCCCTGGATTAGAATCTTAACCTTTGGAGCAATCAGTCCTGGCGGCAGCTCTGATGGTAAGAATTCTGAAATGCTAACTCCTAGGTCTGGGTTTGAAGGCCTATACTTGATTGATTGTGTTTCCCTTTCATAATATAGGAGGGTTCCGTTTGAGAATTTAATAAGGTGATGGATGTAATACGCCAGATGACGTCGTTAATATGTTCTCGAAATAGGGTAGCTCCTTCTCTTCCTTCTCGAGGGCTCAGCTTCCCCGTCTATGTCACCTAAACCTGGTCATGCGCCCCGTGTTTCTCAGCCTCTCCCTAGGCTCAGGAAACCACCGTGCCGTTCTGGCCACCAGGTGGGGACCGCAGGCCCCCACGGCCAGGAGACGTCGCACATGCGCACTCACACTCACGGGCGGCGCCCCGCCTTCCCACGCTCTCCGTACGTCACTTCCGGCGCGAGCGGCCGGGCCTGCGGGGCAGGGAGTGCGGGTCGGTTCTGTGCGCGCTGCCGGACGAGGCTCCCGCTGCCGATTGACCCGCGCTCCGCCCCGTAGCCGGGCCGGTGAGTGCCCGCGAGCCCGTGTGCCCCGGGGACCGGGGAGAGGGACCCCTGGGAGGGAGGGATGACCGGAAGTGGGGCACCCGCGTAGAGAGAGACCCCAGGAAATGGGGACACTTGGGGAAGGGGTGACAACCGGAAGTGGGGGGGCTCGGAAGGTGGTCGACGAGACGTGGGGGTCCCTGGGGCTCCAGGAACGGTGGGTTCCTGACCTCACCTTGGGCGGGGGTGGGGAGGAAGATGATGCTCTTAAAATGATAGGGTCCAGGTGAGGAAGATTTCCTGGCTTCACCCTAGCAAATGGTGTCTGCACCCATCCATGTGTCCAGCCATCAGTTCAGCGGAGTGACTGGGTTGTGCCCTGTGCTTGATACTGCCAGGGCCCTAGAGATGAAACAGAAAGCTCTAGATGCAGCGAAGAGCCCAGTTGAGGGTAGATAATCTTTGCTCTGTCTCTCTAGATCCGTACCCTTGGGCCTTTAACCTCTCATTATCTGCTGATATTTACAGAGCACCGTTATGGACCAAACACAAGGGATAGCGATGAATGTGAGAGGCAAGTTATTTGCTCCTATGAAATTCACATTCTGTTGGGCAGATTCCCCCTTTGTTAAAGAGGAACAGTAATAGTGTTCTCACCAAATATTGTAAAGATTGAACGAGAGATGGATGTAAAGTGCTTATCCCGGTGCTTAATACATGGTAAAACGTGCGTGAACATATTATCTCTTTCCATCATCCCACAATGAGTTAAGTGTCATGAGGCAAAGAATTACATTGTACCTTGCTGTGTGCCCAGCACCTCTAAGCACAGTGCCTGCCACAGGTGATCAGTAACTATTTGATAAATGAATGGATAGGTAAAACGGACTCGGAGGAGTTTCAGGTAAACACACATGACAGCGACTGCAGTTTCTAAAAGAGAAATAGGAACTCAGGACTATGGGAGAACTGGAGTCACCATGGGGAACTCAAGGAAGGCTTCCTAGGGAAGGTAGTGAGAGCAGGGCTGGTGTCTGGTTGTGCGCCCCGGAGAGGCCCTGCCGATTGACCCGCGCTCCGCCCGTAGCCGGGCCGGTGAGTGCCCGCGAGCCGTGTGCCCGGGACCGGGAGAGGGACCCTGGGAGGAGGGATGACCGGAAGTGGGGCACCCGCGTAGAGAGAGACCCCAGGAAATGGGGACACTTGGGGAGGGCTGACAACCGGAAGGGGGGGGGCTGGGAAGGGGGTCGACGAGACGTGGGGGTCCCTGGGGCTCCAGGAACGGTGGGTTCCTGACCTCACCTTGGGGGGGGGTGGGGAGGAAGATGATGCTCTTAAAATGATAGGGTCCAGGTGAGGAAGATTTCCTGGCTTCACCCTAGCAAATGGTGTCTGCACCCATCCATGTGTCCAGCCATCAGTTCAGCGGAGTGACTGGGTTGTGCCCTGTGCTTGATACTGCCAGGGCCCTAGAGATGAAACAGAAAGCTCTAGATGCAGCGAAGAGCCCAGTTGAGGGTAGATAATCTTTGCTCTGTCTCTCTAGATCCGTACCCTTGGGCCTTTAACCTCTCATTATCTGCTGATATTTACAGAGCACCGTTATGGACCAAACACAAGGGATAGCGATGAATGTGAGAGGCAAGTTATTTGCTCCTATGAAATTCACATTCTGTTGGGCAGATTCCCCCTTTGTTAAAGAGGAACAGTAATAGTGTTCTCACCAAATATTGTAAAGATTGAACGAGAGATGGATGTAAAGTGCTTATCCCGGTGCTTAATACATGGTAAAACGTGCGTGAACATATTATCTCTTTCCATCATCCCACAATGAGTTAAGTGTCATGAGGCAAAGAATTACATTGTACCTTGCTGTGTGCCCAGCACCTCTAAGCACAGTGCCTGCCACAGGTGATCAGTAACTATTTGATAAATGAATGGATAGGTAAAACGGACTCGGAGGAGTTTCAGGTAAACACACATGACAGCGACTGCAGTTTCTAAAAGAGAAATAGGAACTCAGGACTATGGGAGAACTGGAGTCACCCTGGGGAACTCAAGGAAGGCTTCCTAGGGAAGGTAGAGTTGAAGCAGGGCCTGGGAGGTGCTGAGTTGTCTGGTTGGAAACAAATAAGGTGAGCAAACTCCAGACAGAGCTATCAGAAATGCATGAGGTGTTCCAGGAACGGTGGGTCATTAGTTTGTTTGGGCTGATACTGAACGTGCATTGTGGAGAAGGAAATGGCATCCCACTCCCATATTCTTGCCTGGAGAAGCCCATGGACAGAGGAGTCTGGTGGGCTACAGTCCATGGGGTCGCAGAGTCGGCAACAGCTGAGTGACCAACGGTAATGTGCGTTGAGAGGAGAGGTGGGAGAGAGGCTGGAGAGGGACTTCGCTGCCAGGCCTGTAGTCCATGGACACTACGGTCTGTCTTCTGGGTTAGGACTGGGTTGGAATTACAGGTATCAGTTGGCAATGCCAAGGAAAACAGCCCAGGGTGGGTCCTGATTGTTGATCTGTTCCTCACTCAGCATACCTCTGCCAAGCAGATTAAAACTCATGCAACAAATATTTATGCGGCGCAGACTCTGTGTCTGACACCCTGTTAAGTGCTGTGACTCAGGTGATAAATGAGACAGATGTGGATGCTGAGCGCAAATTGCCTCCAGCTGCCACAGAAGGACGTGCTATGCACAGGGCTCCTGCAGGGGGCGCGGGGCGCTCCTAACCTGACGAGCCAGAACCATCTTCCTGCTTCAAGCCTCGTCCTCCCTCTTTTCGTCTGCCCTCATCCTTTCACATTCTCAAGACAACCCCGTGATCCTTTTAACATCCAAATCCGATCATGTCACTCTACTCAGAACCCTCCGTGGCTCTCACCAAAGTCAGAGTTCCTAAGCGCTTCCTGGCCTATCAAAGCCCAGTACCAATCGGGCCCTCCCATTCCGCTCTAAACCCATTTGCTAACATTCTCTGCCTTGTGCATTTGGCTCTTGCTGTACTGGCCTCCTCCTGTTCCTTGAAAAGCCAGGCGCGGCCTGCCCTTTCTCTCCCCACAGACCACAGTTCGCTCACATCTACCTTGCCACCTGTCACTTGTGTGGGGAACCTCCTGATCACCCTATTTAAAATGGCATCTCCCCAGACCCAGTCGCCCCTTCTTCCCCCGGGGAACTCAAGGAAGGCTTCCTAGGGAAGGTAGAGTTGAAGCAGGGCCTGGGAGGTGCTGAGTTGTCTGGTTGGAAACAAATAAGGTGAGCAAACTCCAGACAGAGCTATCAGAAATGCATGAGGTGTTCCAGGAACGGTGGGTCATTAGTTTGTTTGGGCTGATACTGAACGTGCATTGTGGAGAAGGAAATGGCATCCCACTCCCATATTCTTGCCTGGAGAAGCCCATGGACAGAGGAGTCTGGTGGGCTACAGTCCATGGGGTCGCAGAGTCGGCAACAGCTGAGTGACCAACGGTAATGTGCGTTGAGAGGAGAGGTGGGAGAGAGGCTGGAGAGGGACTTCGCTGCCAGGCCTGTAGTCCATGGACACTACGGTCTGTCTTCTGGGTTAGGACTGGGTTGGAATTACAGGTATCAGTTGGCAATGCCAAGGAAAACAGCCCAGGGTGGGTCCTGATTGTTGATCTGTTCCTCACTCAGCATACCTCTGCCAAGCAGATTAAAACTCATGCAACAAATATTTATGCGGCGCAGACTCTGTGTCTGACACCCTGTTAAGTGCTGTGACTCAGGTGATAAATGAGACAGATGTGGATGCTGAGCGCAAATTGCCTCCAGCTGCCACAGAAGGACGTGCTATGCACAGGGCTCCTGCAGGGGGCGCGGGGCGCTCCTAACCTGACGAGCCAGAACCATCTTCCTGCTTCAAGCCTCGTCCTCCCTCTTTTCGTCTGCCCTCATCCTTTCACATTCTCAAGACAACCCCGTGATCCTTTTAACATCCAAATCCGATCATGTCACTCTACTCAGAACCCTCCGTGGCTCTCACCAAAGTCAGAGTTCCTAAGCGCTTCCTGGCCTATCAAAGCCCAGTACCAATCGGGCCCTCCCATTCCGCTCTAAACCCATTTGCTAACATTCTCTGCCTTGTGCATTTGGCTCTTGCTGTACTGGCCTCCTCCCTGTTCCTTGAAAAAGCCAGGCGCGGGCCTGCCCCTTTTCTCTCCCCACAGACCACAGTTCGCTCCCACATCTCCTTCATCCTTGCACACCTGTCACTTGTGTGGGGAACCTCCCTGATCACCCTATTTAAAATGGCAACTCCTCTGCCCAGGTACCTCCAACCCCCGGCCTGGTTTATTTCTCTCCATGGTCCTTATCATCTTCTCGTGGACTATACAGTTTATCTTGCTTATATTTTGTCTCCCTGATTAAAGTATAAGCCCAGTGAAGGCAGCATTTTTCAATTTGCTCATTGCTGTATCACCAGTGCCTGGACTAGGGTCTGGTACCTACTGAGTGCTCAGTATTTGTTGAACGCGTGAAGTGGCATCTGATGGGGTGAACTGGTACTGGCCAGAAGCTCTGGAGGAAGAGCCTACTAGTCCAAGGAAACAGGATGTGCACGAGACCAGAAAACCACCTTTGGGAGGAAGTGAAAGAAGCTGGGTGGGGCTGGAAGCTAAGACACCAGCGACAGAGTGGGCAGACCTAAGATTTGGAGGGGGCGACCTGGTCACTGTGGCTGCCATGACCTAGGGGGAGACCAGCTATTTGCAGAGACCTCAAGATGATCCCTGCCTTCCTTGCTGAGCTCAGAGCGTGGGACGAGAGACAGTCCATGGACAAGAGCGTGGGCTTGCCGGAACCTCATTTCTGGAATGCCTAAGGCAGCTATGGTTTTTTTCATGTAATAAGTGTATGAGTTCAGATCGTCCAAGAAGCTGACACTAGGGTGAGATTACACATGCAAGAAATTTCATGGTGGCAATTGCAAAAGGAAGGGGGAACTGGAGAAATCAGGGGGTGCTTCAGACAGCCATTGGAGCCTGGTCCCTGTGCAGGAGGTTTGGGCAGGAAGTCTTGGACGGCAGTAAAGATTCAGCCCAGGCTGACGGAGGCTCCTCAAGATAAAGCTGCCCATTCAAGAAGTCCTGTGTTTCACTCAGTCATTGGCTGGGGACAGTCTGTGAACGGGTACGTCCACTGGATGGTGGATCCAGTGGGACAGTAGCTGGGAACAGCCATCAGTTATATTCCACCCCCTCAGGTCTGATCAGTTTCACATGCTAAGTCATACGTGGGTATGGTAAAAAATAGAAGAATACAGAGAAGAGTCTTTTTTCTCCTTAAACCCCCCACATCTTCATCCTTGCACACCTGTCACTTGTGTGGGGAACCTCCCTGATCACCCTATTTAAAATGGCAACTCCTCTGCCCAGGTACCTCCAACCCCCGGCCTGGTTTATTTCTTCCATGGTCCTTATCATCTTCTCGTGGACTATACAGTTTATCTTGCTTATATTTTGTCTCCTGATTAAAGTATAAGCCCAGTGAAGGCAGCATTTTTCAATTTGCTCATTGCTGTATCACCAGTGCCTGGACTAGGGTCTGGTACCTACTGAGTGCTCAGTATTTGTTGAACGCGTGAAGTGGCATCTGATGGGGTGAACTGGTACTGGCCAGAAGCTCTGGAGGAAGAGCCTACTAGTCCAAGGAAACAGGATGTGCACGAGACCAGAAAACCACCTTTGGGAGGAAGTGAAAGAAGCTGGGTGGGGCTGGAAGCTAAGACACCAGCGACAGAGTGGGCAGACCTAAGATTTGGAGGGGGCGACCTGGTCACTGTGGCTGCCATGACCTAGGGGGAGACCAGCTATTTGCAGAGACCTCAAGATGATCCCTGCCTTCCTTGCTGAGCTCAGAGCGTGGGACGAGAGACAGTCCATGGACAAGAGCGTGGGCTTGCCGGAACCTCATTTCTGGAATGCCTAAGGCAGCTATGGTTTTTTTCATGTAATAAGTGTATGAGTTCAGATCGTCCAAGAAGCTGACACTAGGGTGAGATTACACATGCAAGAAATTTCATGGTGGCAATTGCAAAAGGAAGGGGGAACTGGAGAAATCAGGGGGTGCTTCAGACAGCCATTGGAGCCTGGTCCCTGTGCAGGAGGTTTGGGCAGGAAGTCTTGGACGGCAGTAAAGATTCAGCCCAGGCTGACGGAGGCTCCTCAAGATAAAGCTGCCCATTCAAGAAGTCCTGTGTTTCACTCAGTCATTGGCTGGGGACAGTCTGTGAACGGGTACGTCCACTGGATGGTGGATCCAGTGGGACAGTAGCTGGGAACAGCCATCAGTTATATTCCACCCCCTCAGGTCTGATCAGTTTCACATGCTAAGTCATACGTGGGTATGGTAAAAAATAGAAGAATACAGAGAAGAGTCTTTTTTTTCTCCTTAAATGTACAATGTCTGTTTCTGTTCCTTAAAGGGGACCATGATTAACAGTTTTCTTGGACTTTCTTCCAGAGTTTTTAGGTGCATTCACAAGTATATATGCCTATTTTTAAAAATATATAAATGCAAGTCTTTTTTTTCATACTTTCCTGCAACCTGCTTGCTTTTTCCTTGACATGTCAATTCATAAAGATCTGTCTAATTCCTTTTCATTACGAAATAGTATTTCATGCATATGGTAATATTATTTTAATTGGTCTCCAACTAGGGGATAGAGGTAAAGTGTTTCCGGTCTTTTGCCATTGCAGTCAGTACTTGTAGTGATCATCCATAGTTTGCACACACATTCAAGTACGTATCCTAGAAATGGGATGCTGGGTCAAAGGGTATGCTTTTTTTTTAAACTGAAGTATAGTTGATTTACAGTGTTTTACATATACAGCAAGGTGATACAGTTATATACATATATATATATATATATATATATATTTTTTTTTTTTTTAGATTCTTTTCCAGTATAGGGTATTATAAGATCCTGAATATAGTCCTTGTAGGTTCTTGTTATTTATCTGTCTTATATATAGTAGTGTGTATCTCTTAATTACAAACTCCAAGTTTATCCTCCTGTCTTTACCCCTTGGGTAACCATAAGTTGGTTTTCTGTGTCTGTGAGTATATTTCTGTTTTGTAAATGAGTTCATCTAGATGTCCCTTTTTGAGATTCCACACATAAATGATATATGATGTCTGTAAGGGTAGGTGGTTTGATAGATATTGACCAGTTGCCCTAAAGAGGCTACGTCAATTTATTCTCCCACCAACAGCAAGCACATCAGAGTCCCTGTTTTGTAATTTTGCTAATCTGAGTTTCAAAGGTATTTCCCTTTCCATGTATTTAATTACAGGTAAGGTCCAGCACCTGCTCATACCTCCATGATGTTTGAGGAGGGGTGTGTCCTGCTGGAGCTGCCCGGGCGCCTCTGCAGAGGTTCCGCCTTCCTGCAGCCTGGGGTTGGGCCCGGGCCGTGGTTCTGATACTCCTCCAGCAGGAGAACCACTGCCCTGTTTTGACTTGAAAATAAACATCCCCGTACCCCTCCCTCATACTGCTCTTCGGTTTCTCGGCATCACACAGGGCTTCTGTTTTGCAGGGATCCTGGGAGCTAATGTCAGAAGAAAGTGACTCGCTGAGAACCAGCCCTTCTGTGGCGTCCCTTTCAGAAAGTGAGCTACCGCCAGCTTCTGCCCCTGCTGGCTATGTGTGCTCGCTGACGGAGGACCTGGTGGCCAAAGCCAGGGAGGAGCTGCAGGAGAAGCCAGAATGGAGGCTCCGCGATGTCCAGGCCCTCCGGGACATGGTGCGCAAGGAGTGCCCCAGCCTGAGCACCTCCCTGGAGGACGCCTTCCTGCTGCGCTTCCTCCGCGCCCGCAAGTTTGACTACGACCGGGCCCTGCAGCTCCTCGTCAACTACCACAGCTGCCGGAGAAGCTGGCCCGAAGTCTTCAACAACCTGCGGCCCTCGGCCTTGAAAGAGGTCCTGGCTTCCGGCTTCCTCACTGTGCTGCCCCACACCGACCCCAGGGGCTGCCACATCCTCTGCCTCCGCCCAGGTACTCCCTCAGCATCGAGGGGAAGGGACGGGCGTGGGTCCAGCACCCGCCCCCCCGCCCCCGCCTCTTTCTTATTCCCTTGTGTCCCCTCCTGGCTCTTGATCACAGAACAAAACCCTGCTCTGCCTGACTTAAGACGAAGGGAGGATTTAATCCAAGGAGCAGGGAGCCCAGCACCAGAGAGCTGAGGGAGCATCATGCTGGCTGGGCCCAGGAGCTCGACCCAGAATCCAGTTCATTCTGCCCGAGGAATTAAGCTGTCAGGGCCCGAGACCGCCGTTCTCCCTGTCTCTGCTTCTGAGGGTCAGTGTGCGTGTCTCTCTGGACCGCATTCCCGCTGCCCTTTGCACATCTTCTTCACGGTTCTGTCCAGGTTCTGGCTTTCGTTCCCTCTATATACCCCTCCGCCCCCAGGTTTACCAGGCCACCCAACTGAGTTTCTTCAGTGCAAATCCTGGACTTTTAGGGTTGGGAATCTGGTGGGCTGAGAGAGCGACCCTGGTCATTGGGTAGAAGCAGGGCTGCCAGGACACCCCTCCACCACTGCCACCCTGCCCCTCCGTGATAAGCAGGTGAGGTACAGGTATCAAGAGTCTGGACCTGCCTCCTCTGACTTCTCCTGCCTCCCCTCTGCTTTGTTCAGTCAATGAAAAGATTCACTTTAGATGCACTTTTCGATCTCAGCACTGCATGATGGTAACCGAAGCACCGGACATTTCCTTGTGTTGTGGTTTTCAGTGGAGGCACTTCCCTGCCTCAACCCCCCCAAAAGCATTAGAAATGAATGGGAAGACGTCAGTTAACACAGCAACTGAGGGGTCCTAGAAAGCAGACCTTCTGATCCCCTGACGCTAAATGCCATATACACTCAGGAGGGGTCTCCACTCCTCTCCCAGTCCCAACTGCTCTTCCTTCAGAGCCAAGCTGAGAAAAAATGGTAAAGGAAGATTGCTATGCCAGGAACATGGGGGCTGACGGGCCACCCTTTCTGCTCCTGTGTACAACACCGGAAACAAACACCTCCGGAAGGGACAGCTGGTGAGGACTGGAAGCCGCCGGGCACCTCCTCTGCCTTGACACCCCACTTTACCATTTCCTGTAGTCCTTTACAACCTTCTTGTGAGACTAACCACATTCCCATTAGACTTTACGATTTACCAGGCACAATATTAACTGCTTTCCCTGCTGTTGTAGGTGCTCTTGATCACAGAACAAAACCCTGCTCTGCCTGACTTAAGACGAAGGGAGGATTTAATCCAAGGAGCAGGGAGCCCAGCACCAGAGAGCTGAGGGAGCATCATGCTGGCTGGGCCCAGGAGCTCGACCCAGAATCCAGTTCATTCTGCCCGAGGAATTAAGCTGTCAGGGCCCGAGACCGCCGTTCTCCCTGTCTCTGCTTCTGAGGGTCAGTGTGCGTGTCTCTCTGGACCGCATTCCCGCTGCCCTTTGCACATCTTCTTCACGGTTCTGTCCAGGTTCTGGCTTTCGTTCCCTCTATATACCCCTCCGCCCCCAGGTTTACCAGGCCACCCAACTGAGTTTCTTCAGTGCAAATCCTGGACTTTTAGGGTTGGGAATCTGGTGGGCTGAGAGAGCGACCCTGGTCATTGGGTAGAAGCAGGGCTGCCAGGACACCCTCCACCACTGCCACCCTGCCCCTCCGTGATAAGCAGGTGAGGTACAGGTATCAAGAGTCTGGACCTGCCTCCTCTGACTTCTCCTGCCTCCCCTCTGCTTTGTTCAGTCAATGAAAAGATTCACTTTAGATGCACTTTTCGATCTCAGCACTGCATGATGGTAACCGAAGCACCGGACATTTCCTTGTGTTGTGGTTTTCAGTGGAGGCACTTCCCTGCCTCAACCCCCCCAAAAGCATTAGAAATGAATGGGAAGACGTCAGTTAACACAGCAACTGAGGGGTCCTAGAAAGCAGACCTTCTGATCCCCTGACGCTAAATGCCATATACACTCAGGAGGGGTCTCCACTCCTCTCCCAGTCCCAACTGCTCTTCCTTCAGAGCCAAGCTGAGAAAAAATGGTAAAGGAAGATTGCTATGCCAGGAACATGGGGGCTGACGGGCCACCCTTTCTGCTCCTGTGTACAACACCGGAAACAAACACCTCCGGAAGGGACAGCTGGTGAGGACTGGAAGCCGCCGGGCACCTCCTCTGCCTTGACACCCCACTTTACCATTTCCTGTAGTCCTTTACAACCTTCTTGTGAGACTAACCACATTCCCATTAGACTTTACGATTTACCAGGCACAATATTAACTGCTTTCCCTGCTGTTGTAGGTGCTTTCCAAAATTACGGGATGTTCATTTTTAAAATAGGACTTCCCGGGTGGCTAAGTGGAAAAGAATCTGCCTGCCAATGCAGGAGACGAGAGTTCGATCCCTGGGTGGGAAAGATCCCCTGGAGGAGGAAATGGCATCCCTCTCTAGTATTCATGCCTAGAAAATCCATGGACAGAGGAGCCTGGTAGGCTGCAGTCCATGGGGTTGCAAAAAATTGGACACAGGTGAGCAAGTGAGCACGCACGGGCACGTTTTAAAGTGACCATGGGGGTTTCCCTTGTGGCTCAGTGGATAAGAACCCGTCTGCCAATGCGGGAGACCCAAGTTCGATCCCTGATCCGGGAAGATCCCACATACCACAGAGCAGCTAAACCCACACAACAACAAAGACCCAGCACAGCCAAAAATAAATAAATAAAAAGTTTAAAAAAAAAAAATAAATAAAGTGACCGTGGGGAGGAGTGGCTGGTGGGGTTGTCAGGACATCAAGAGACCTACAGACAGGAGTTTCTGCTGCTTTTCTGTACTCATCTCATATGAATGTTACAAAACAGTAGGATGTTGCCACACTAGTTTTGCCCTTTTTGCTTGTGAGATGGATTTTTCCCCCTGTAGGTCTGAGGCAGATCTGGAGGTTTTGTTCTCAACAGGTACTGGCTTTGCCTTTCTGTACGCTCTTTTGAAACGTATGTGATTGAGAAGGATGACAGCCAGGATGTAGGAGCAGGTTTAATTGGCAGCAGCATCAGACGGCAAGTTGGCACAATTTTTCTACAAAGGTCTTTTTGGTAGAAATTTTGCAAGTGTCACAGATCCCATTGGAGGCAACCCTATGGAGTTTTTTTTTTTTTTTTTTAAAGATTTATTTATTTATTTATTTTGGGCGGGGGTCGGGTTGGGGAGGGAGGGGAGCGGGCGGGCCACTTCTATTGGTCTTTAATTTCTCTATTTTCATTCGTCTTCGTTCTTTGGCTCGCTCCTGTGGGATTCCCATCGCAGTGGCGTCTGTCGTTGCAGAGCGCCGGCTCTGGGCGCATGCGCTCCAGAGCTCCGGCTCGGCGATTGGACACATCAGTCCAGCCGCTCCGCAGCACGTGGGATCTTCCCAGGCCAGGGATCGAACCGGCGCCCCTTGCACTGCAAGGTGGTGTCCTTATCCACTGGACCAGCAGGGGAAGTCCAACCCTATGGAGTTTTAACTTTCTAAGAAAGACTCACAGAGATCTTGATCGGGTTTCTTAAGAATGGTGGTTAGCCCTCAGAGGTTGTCATTCTCATCTTTTCCCCCAAGAGAGAAAGACTCTTCGATCATAAGGGCAACGTTAGCGGAGTGACCAGCCTGGAAAGGGGAATCGACAGCACTGGAAGGCCGTCTCCGTCTGTCCTCTCCTTGCTCTGGGCTTACTCCTCAGAACAGCTTTTGGCTCATGGGTCCCTGACTCTCAAGCTCCCGGCCTCAGCACAAGCGAGAAGAGAGATCTTCTCTTTCCAAAGGGCAGAGGTCCCAGAATTGAGTCCCTATGACTCTGCTTGACCTGGCTTAGATCACACACTGTGGCCAGGAGGATATGATACCACATTGGCCGTACCCACCTCTGGATCCAGGTGTGGAGTTACTTTATCCAATCCGTATGGGCTAACATGGGAAGAGGTGATTCCCCACGGAAAATCAGGGTGGTCTTCTGAAAACTAGGGGGCTTGGGATGGCAGCAGGTACAAGAGTCCATTAAGGCAAGCATTATCATCCCATTCTACTCATGAGGAGATGTAGGCCCAGAGTGAGGCAGTAACGATTTCATTTTCATCACCGAATTGCATTTCCATTTCAGAACGTACTGCTATGTTTGAAGTCAAGAAATATCAGCTCCCACTTAAAGATCTAAATAGTCGTGCCAGTAGAATTCGTTCCTTTCCATTTTTAAACAACGACTTTAGGAAGGAGATAAATCCTAGCCTGTCTGAGTACTCATTTGTATTCAATTCTCTGACACCATCCGTCTCTTACGACCTTAGACCGGTGGATCCCGAGCAGCTATCCAATTACGGAAAACATCCGAGCCATATACCTGACGTTGGAGAAACTCATTCAGTCTGAAGAAACCCAGGTGAATGGAATTGTAATTCTTGCAGACTACAAAGGAGTGAGCTTATCGAAGGCATCTCATTTTGGTCCTTTTATAGCCAAAAAGGTGATCGGCATCCTTCAGGTATGGCCCTGTGTGTGTGTCACGTGCCTGTCCTTTCTGGCTGTTTGTCTTCCCCAGGGCCCTGTCCACTTACCTCCAGTTCCACCTGATGCACAAGCCCCACCTGCCACTCCTCCCCACAGTCGGGACAATACAAAAGCATCATGGGAAGAAATGTAAAAGGCCAGTTCAGCGCTGATTCTCATCAAGGTCTCCAGTAGCTTCTGGGCCAGATCAGCTCTAGAGCACGAGCCCAGAAACCAGAGAAATGCTTTCTGCTTTTTGTTTGTTTGTTTTGGGTTTCGTTTTTCTTTTTGGTCCAGAAGACAGAGAAATTCTTGACAAATGAAACAGAAGTTTCTGCCGAGCTGATGGAGTCTCTCCTTTCTTCTGTAGGACCTGGGCACCAGAGTCCATTGGGCTGTTTTGGTTAGATGCTTTTTACACTCCATGTTCTGCACTTTGGAACACGAGTCTTTGAGAACCTTAAAGTTCCTCCTAAAGCTATGAGATGGTTTGCACATGCAAAGCACTTCTTCTTTTAAAAAACTGAAGTATAGTTGGTCTACCACATTATGTTTAAAATGTACAGCAGAATGATTCAGTGTTTTTACAGACTATCCTCCATTAAAAGTTATTACAAAATAATGCCTGTAATCCTCAGTGTTACACAATATGTGCTTGTTGCTGCAAAGCACATTTAGTCCTGAGAACCTGTTCAGTCCTTCAGGGAATCCCCTGAAATAGACTGGGTAAGAGTTATCCTTTCTTTGTTGATAGAAGGGTAAACCTAGACCTTCAAGGCATAGCCTGGTACACATCATCCAGCTCTGGCAAGTTGGCCCCTTGTTCATCAGACCCCATGGCGTGCTGTCTCCTGTGAGCTATGGGGCACCAGTGACCCCACGATTCTCCCCGTCAAATTCTACAGTACCTCTCCTGCGCACCAGGCTGACTAGTTAAACATTGAAATGTCACCTCCAGTCCTTATCAGAAATGTGAATTCTGGTTTGGAGACAATACTCTTCCCTTAGCTTCCACTCTTCTTTGTTTCTGCCAGATACTGTGCAGATTCAGGGGTCAGGATGATGCATTCGATCAGAGGTTTTCTGGTCCTGTAAGATGGTCTGGGGGACCAAAAAACACCTATGGTTAAAAAAAAAAACACCCATGGTTAAGTGCACTTGGGAAATACAGCATACTTGTCCCTTTCTTGTGAGTTTCAACATAAACATTTGCATACTGAAAGCCCTGCAGTTAAGGAAACCTGTTTGACTGTACCTAGTCTACTGTTTCTCAAACTCCCCTGCCGACCACAGAACCCTGCTTTGCATCACAGTCTAATAACAGCCAGAGAAACACCCTTTGGGCAACACTGATGCAGAAGGTCTGATATTTGTTAGATCCATCCACAAAGGCTCAGTCCACTTTTTTGCCCCAAGAAGGGCAGCTCTCCACTTGTTTTTCTAACTTTGCTACGCCAGCTCTGGATCACAGGGCAGACTGTTTCTGAGACCCGTCTTCCTGTCTAGCGCTGGCTTGGGCTGTCTTTGAAGAGACTGGGAGAATCAGACCAGACTGATGCTGGAGCTAAAAATGGGGAAGGCAGGCTCTGGTAACTGACAGTTTCCAGGTTCTAACATCCCCTTCCCATCCCCCACAGGACGGTTTCCCCATTCGGATAAAAGCTGTCCATGTAGTGAATGAACCTCGAATATTTAAAGGCATTTTTGCCATCATAAAACCCTTTCTGAAGGAGAAGATAGCCAACAGAGTAAGTGATGATCCTATCAACATAAGATACTTTAATTCTTTTTATGCTGTCTTTTCTGACACCTATAAATTTATTGCGATGACTGTAAACTGATTTTTCTTGCCTGGGACTGAGAGTTGGCATCATCGCCTGTACACAGAAGCACAGGGTAACAGATAAAATAAATGAGCAGTCTTTTCTGTGAGGGGAAGATGAAATTAATGGGAAGATAATGACTAAGGAGGGTTGTTTCAGGAGCATCCCTGCCTTTTTTTGGACTGAATTCATGGCTGAGGGCACCAGTGACCCCACGATTCTCCGTCAAATTCTACAGTACCTCTCCTGCACCAGGCTGACTAGTTAAACATTGAAATGTCACCTCCAGTCCTTATCAGAAATGTGAATTCTGGTTTGGAGACAATACTCTTCCCTTAGCTTCCACTCTTCTTTGTTTCTGCCAGATACTGTGCAGATTCAGGGGTCAGGATGATGCATTCGATCAGAGGTTTTCAGCTCCTGTAAGATGGTCTGGGGGACCAAAAAACACCTATGGTTAAAAAAAACACCCATGGTTAAGTGCACTTGGGAAATACAGCATACTTGTCCCTTTCTTGTGAGTTTCAACATAAACATTTGCATACTGAAAGCCCTGCAGTTAAGGAAACCTGTTTGACTGTACCTAGTCTACTGTTTCTCAAACTCCCCTGCCGACCACAGAACCCTGCTTTGCATCACAGTCTAATAACAGCCAGAGAAACACCCTTTGGGCAACACTGATGCAGAAGGTCTGATATTTGTTAGATCCATCCACAAAGGCTCAGTCCACTTTTTTGCCCCAAGAAGGGCAGCTCTCCACTTGTTTTTCTAACTTTGCTACGCCAGCTCTGGATCACAGGGCAGACTGTTTCTGAGACCCGTCTTCCTGTCTAGCGCTGGCTTGGGCTGTCTTTGAAGAGACTGGGAGAATCAGACCAGACTGATGCTGGAGCTAAAAATGGGGAAGGCAGGCTCTGGTAACTGACAGTTTCCAGGTTCTAACATCCCCTTCCCATCCCCCACAGGACGGTTTCCCCATTCGGATAAAAGCTGTCCATGTAGTGAATGAACCTCGAATATTTAAAGGCATTTTTGCCATCATAAAACCCTTTCTGAAGGAGAAGATAGCCAACAGAGTAAGTGATGATCCTATCAACATAAGATACTTTAATTCTTTTTATGCTGTCTTTTCTGACACCTATAAATTTATTGCGATGACTGTAAACTGATTTTTCTTGCCTGGGACTGAGAGTTGGCATCATCGCCTGTACACAGAAGCACAGGGTAACAGATAAAATAAATGAGCAGTCTTTTCTGTGAGGGGAAGATGAAATTAATGGGAAGATAATACTTGACAGTGGAGAGAGGAGACCCAGGGTTGTTATCACAGGAGCATCCCTGCTCTGTGATTATTTAGATTTGTGAATGTTCAGGTCTGGGCATTGTGAACCAACATTGTATCTTATGTATGAGGACGTGGAAAAGAGTGGTCGGTGGGCTGGTAGTTAAAAAGAATCCTGGCGATTTCCTACTGTAGCTCCTTGGGCTTCAAAATTGCTGTTTAAGCCTTTCTGTTTACCTAATTTGTTGCCTTGGTTTGTGGAGTAATTCAAGATTTGTGAGATCTGTGAGTCTGCAGTTTAATTTTTTATTTAAGAAAAGATAGGTGACACTTTGACATTCTTAAGAGCTTCCCTGGTTAGGACTCTGCTTGTTCACTCCGGGAGACCTGGGTTCAATTCCCAGGTCAGGAAATAAGATTCCGCAAGCCTCAAGGTGCAAACAAAAAGGAGAAAAAAAAGACGGTCTTCGTCTCTGACCCTGAAAAGCCAGTAACCTTTTAAACTTCCCTAGGACCTCGACTGAAGTGTGGTGGGCAGTATTCCTCTTCTTACCTAGGCCTAGGAAAATGGTTACAACGGTCACTCACATATTCTTGAATTTTGTTCTCCTTCTCGAACAGGAAACAGAATCTCATTTGTGAGAGGGAGGACTTGAAATCCAGATCCAGATTCCCAGGCCCTTTCCCTGAAGATTTTAACTCATCAGTCCAGGGGTGGACTTTTAAAGTCTCCTTAGGTGATTCTAATGTACAGTTAGGATGGCCAGTGGTCCCACCCTGGGTTTGAACCCATGTTGCAATTTTTATTTCCTCGCTACTGTGAAGACCGAAAATTTTGCCATCATAAAACCCTTTCTGAAGGAGAAGATAGCCAACAGAGTAAGTGATGATCCTATCAACATAAGATACTTTAATTCTTTTTATGCTGTCTTTTCTGACACCTATAAATTTATTGCGATGACTGTAAACTGATTTTTCTTGCCTGGGACTGAGAGTTGGCATCATCGCCTGTACACAGAAGCACAGGGTAACAGATAAAATAAATGAGCAGTCTTTTCTGTGAGGGGAAGATGAAATTAATGGGAAGATAATACTTGACAGTGGAGAGAGGAGACCCAGGGTTGTTATCACAGGAGCATCCCTGCTCTGTGATTATTTAGATTTGTGAATGTTCAGGTCTGGGCATTGTGAACCAACATTGTATCTTATGTATGAGGACGTGGAAAAGAGTGGTCGGTGGGCTGGTAGTTAAAAAGAATCCTGGCGATTTCCTACTGTAGCTCCTTGGGCTTCAAAATTGCTGTTTAAGCCTTTCTGTTTACCTAATTTGTTGCCTTGGTTTGTGGAGTAATTCAAGATTTGTGAGATCTGTGAGTCTGCAGTTTAATTTTTTATTTAAGAAAAGATAGGTGACACTTTGACATTCTTAAGAGCTTCCCTGGTTAGGACTCTGCTTGTTCACTCCGGGAGACCTGGGTTCAATTCCCAGGTCAGGAAATAAGATTCCGCAAGCCTCAAGGTGCAAACAAAAAGGAGAAAAAAAAGACGGTCTTCGTCTCTGACCCTGAAAAGCCAGTAACCTTTTAAACTTCCCTAGGACCTCGACTGAAGTGTGGTGGGCAGTATTCCTCTTCTTACCTAGGCCTAGGAAAATGGTTACAACGGTCACTCACATATTCTTGAATTTTGTTCTCCTTCTCGAACAGGAAACAGAATCTCATTTGTGAGAGGGAGGACTTGAAATCCAGATCCAGATTCCCAGGCCCTTTCCCTGAAGATTTTAACTCATCAGTCCAGGGGTGGACTTTTAAAGTCTCCTTAGGTGATTCTAATGTACAGTTAGGATGGAGGACCTCTCCATGTGGCCTCCCACCCTGGGTTTGAACCCATGTTGCATTCTGGAGTTCCTGTTTGGAACCGGCTTTTACCAAAGCAGTCTTTGGACAGGTCTTTTCCATCTGTGAAATGACTTTGCCTAGAATCTTGTTCACTTGGCCTTTCGTATGTTCATCCATTCACTCCAAAATATTTTTTAATCAGCTGCTCTGTGCAAGTATGTTCTCAATAAACAAAACAGACAAAAATCTCTGCCCCCAAGAAGCTTACATTCCAGAGACAGACGATGGGTTATGTGTGTTATCTAGGACTAGACTGTGCTAATGCTATGGAGAAAAAGAAAGCAAGAGAAAGGAGACAGCAGGTGCTGGAAGAAGGGAAGGGCTGTAGTATTCAGTGAGGTAGTCAGAGGTGGAGAGGCTGGTGTTTTGAGCGAAGACTGGAGAGCAGTGAGGGGGTGAGCCTTACTGTGATCTGCGGGTCATGAGTGGGGTGCAGGCCTGGAGAAGCAGTGGGGGGAGGGGGTGGAAGGCAGACGGGTAGCAGGGACCAGACCGTGTGGGCCATCATAGAGACTCTGCATTTAGTCTGCGTGAGACGGGAGCCCTGGAAGGCTGCACATATTAGAGGAGTGACTTGATCTTACATTGAAAAGCCCTTCAACGGTGCTAGGACAAGGGTGTGAGCACAGAGCTGAGTGAGGAAGATGCTGTGGGAATCCAGGTAAGAAGGGATGGTGGCTTGGTCCCATCAGGGTGGTGGGGAAATGCTGGAATTCCGGATGTATTTTGAAGGACCAGCCAACAGGATATGGGGTGTAAGGAAAAATGATGAAGGACTCTTGCTAAAAAAAGGGGTGGTGGGCAGTATTCCTCTTCTTACCTAGGCCTAGGAAAATGGTTACAACGGTCACTCACATATTCTTGAATTTTGTTCTCCTTCTCGAACAGGAAACAGAATCTCATTTGTGAGAGGGAGGACTTGAAATCCAGATCCAGATTCCCAGGCCCTTTCCCTGAAGATTTTAACTCATCAGTCCAGGGGTGGACTTTTAAAGTCTCCTTAGGTGATTCTAATGTACAGTTAGGATGGAGGACCTCTCCATGTGGCCTCCCACCCTGGGTTTGAACCCATGTTGCATTCTGGAGTTCCTGTTTGGAACCGGCTTTTACCAAAGCAGTCTTTGGACAGGTCTTTTCCATCTGTGAAATGACTTTGCCTAGAATCTTGTTCATTTGGGCCTTTCGTATGTTCATCCATTCACTCCAAAATATTTTTTAATCAGCTGCTCTGTGCAAGTATGTTCTCAATAAACAAAACAGACAAAAATCTCTGCCCCCAAGAAGCTTACATTCCAGAGACAGACGATGGGTTATGTGTGTTATCTAGGACTAGACTGTGCTAATGCTATGGAGAAAAAGAAAGCAAGAGAAAGGAGACAGCAGGTGCTGGAAGAAGGGAAGGGCTGTAGTATTCAGTGAGGTAGTCAGAGGTGGAGAGGCTGGTGTTTTGAGCGAAGACTGGAGAGCAGTGAGGGGGTGAGCCTTACTGTGATCTGCGGGTCATGAGTGGGGTGCAGGCCTGGAGAAGCAGTGGGGGGAGGGGGTGGAAGGCAGACGGGTAGCAGGGACCAGACCGTGTGGGCCATCATAGAGACTCTGCATTTAGTCTGCGTGAGACGGGAGCCCTGGAAGGCTGCACATATTAGAGGAGTGACTTGATCTTACATTGAAAAGCCCTTCAACGGTGCTAGGACAAGGGTGTGAGCACAGAGCTGAGTGAGGAAGATGCTGTGGGAATCCAGGTAAGAAGGGATGGTGGCTTGGTCCCATCAGGGTGGTGGGGAAATGCTGGAATTCCGGATGTATTTTGAAGGACCAGCCAACAGGATATGGGGTGTAAGGAAAAAATGATGAAGGATCCTCAAGCTTTTTGAGGAACTGGTAGAGTTGGCATCAGCTGTTCCTTTATTCATTCAACAGATGTTTGTTTGAGCACCTGCCGTAAAGGTGGCTGATTAACCTGAGGACATGTGTGCTTTCATTTCATTCCCTGTAGTTTTTCCTTCACGGGTCTGACCTGAACTCTCTCCATACAAACCTTCCAAGAGACATCCTCCCAAGGGAATACGGGGGCACGGCTGGAGAGCTGGACATCACCGCCTGGAACGCGGTGCTGCTGGCCTCGGAGGAGGACTTCGTGAGGGAGTTCTGCCAGCCCAGCCCTCCGTGCGACAGCATCCTGGGCCAGGATCCTGGGCTGCCCGAGGGGCTGAGCTCGGAGGCGCCATGCGATGACTCTATGCGGGCTGTGAAGTCGCAGCTGTACTCCTGTTACTAGCCAGTCCCCCGTGAATGTGACCATCTTTACAACCTTTCCTTCTTTCTTCGGAGAGGCCCAAGGCTTCGAGGTGCCAGAGACTGTCCTGCTCCTTGGAATGGAACTGGAGCATGGGGGAAAGCCTGCAGAGCTCTGAGCCGCAGGGTGAGGCTTTGGCCCCTTGAATGACTACAGAAGATGTGGAGAAAGCCCCCCAACAGTTCCAGACGTTTGGAATCCCAGTGTGCAGCCATGAATGTGGAAGCCGATCTGGTTCTGACACAGCTCAGAGCAAGAAAAATCGCATTGATCCCACATCCCAGGAGGAAACCCTGACGGGCCAGGCAGTGCAGTCCTATGAGACGGTTTGGCTGAGCCTGCCAGGCGGCCACACGTGAGATGATGGGAGTTTGTGTCCTTCGTGAGCCTCCTACAGACCTCTGATGCTCATCTTGAAAGCCTGGATGGCTGCACATATTAGAGGAGTGACTTGATCTTACATTGAAAAGCCCTTCAACGGTGCTAGGACAAGGGTGTGAGCACAGAGCTGAGTGAGGAAGATGCTGTGGGAATCCAGGTAAGAAGGGATGGTGGCTTGGTCCCATCAGGGTGGTGGGGAAATGCTGGAATTCCGGATGTATTTTGAAGGACCAGCCAACAGGATATGGGGTGTAAGGAAAAAATGATGAAGGATCCTCAAGCTTTTTGAGGAACTGGTAGAGTTGGCATCAGCTGTTCCTTTATTCATTCAACAGATGTTTGTTTGAGCACCTGCCGTAAAGGTGGCTGATTAACCTGAGGACATGTGTGCTTTCATTTCATTCCCTGTAGTTTTTCCTTCACGGGTCTGACCTGAACTCTCTCCATACAAACCTTCCAAGAGACATCCTCCCAAGGGAATACGGGGGCACGGCTGGAGAGCTGGACATCACCGCCTGGAACGCGGTGCTGCTGGCCTCGGAGGAGGACTTCGTGAGGGAGTTCTGCCAGCCCAGCCCTCCGTGCGACAGCATCCTGGGCCAGGATCCTGGGCTGCCCGAGGGGCTGAGCTCGGAGGCGCCATGCGATGACTCTATGCGGGCTGTGAAGTCGCAGCTGTACTCCTGTTACTAGCCAGTCCCCCGTGAATGTGACCATCTTTACAACCTTTCCTTCTTTCTTCGGAGAGGCCCAAGGCTTCGAGGTGCCAGAGACTGTCCTGCTCCTTGGAATGGAACTGGAGCATGGGGGAAAGCCTGCAGAGCTCTGAGCCGCAGGGTGAGGCTTTGGCCCCTTGAATGACTACAGAAGATGTGGAGAAAGCCCCCCAACAGTTCCAGACGTTTGGAATCCCAGTGTGCAGCCATGAATGTGGAAGCCGTATCTGGTTCTTACACAGCTCAGAGCAAGAAAAATCGCATTGATCCCACATCCCAGGAGGAAACCCTGACGGGCCAGGCAGTGCAGTCCTATGAGACGGTTTGGCTGAGCCTGCCAGGCGGCCACACGTGAGATGATGGGAGTTTGTGTCCTTCGCGTGAGCCTCCTACAGACCTCTGATGCTCATCTTGAAAGCC
Source organism: Tragulus kanchil (assembly GCA_022376925.1). NCBI lineage: Eukaryota > Metazoa > Chordata > Mammalia > Artiodactyla > Tragulidae > Tragulus > Tragulus kanchil. The sequence continues at coordinate 23,140,599 of JAIOJX010000031.1, forward strand.
TGAGGTCCATCACCGGGTCTGGAGAGCACCTTCTCTGAATCCTGCAAGAGGACAGAAGCAGCACCTCCTGATCAAACTCAGGAACCAGGGACCTTACGTACCTCCGGGTTCATGGGTTGAATGGTGCAGTGGAAACTTCAAACCCATAAAGCCTTAGTCCTGGTTCTCAAAAGAATCATACATGATCCTCGACGCATGTGATTTTACTCAGTCTGAAAGCCTGGAGACCAAGCCTGTGTAGCTAGGAGAATTCTGGCCTAAGAATGACAAGACCTGAGCCCCAGCCTTAGATGTGTCTCTGTGGACAAGACGGGAGCTTCCGTGGGCCTCTGCCTTCTTATCTGTAAAATGAGGCTGAAGGAAATGATGCTGAGGGCCCTTTTGGCTGCTAATGGGGCTTTGAGATTCAGCTGTTTATTATTGTTAGTCATTGGTTTTCTGCCTAGAAAGAGCACTCTCTAGTACCAGTGGGTTGGATTCTGTTTCTGTGGTGCACGCGGGCCTTCCCAAGAAGGATGCGTCCCTGTTTTGGCTCTGCCTTTAAAGAAATGAATGGACTCAGCAATACTGATTTTCCTTTCACGGAGAGGGTTAAACTTGAAAAGGCTGCGCCTTTGTGAAGGCAGGTGAGAGGCCTGTGATCTTGGATGAATTCCTTCCACCGCTGAGACTCTGGCCACATATTTTAAACCTACCAGTGGTGAAAGGTCGGAGAGGCCCAAGGCTTCGAGGTGCCAGAGACTGTCCTGCTCCTTGGAATGGAACTGGAGCATGGGGGAAAGCCTGCAGAGCTCTGAGCCGCAGGGTGAGGCTTTGGCCCCTTGAATGACTACAGAAGATGTGGAGAAAGCCCCCCAACAGTTCCAGACGTTTGGAATCCCAGTGTGCAGCCATGAATGTGGAAGCCGTATCTGGTTCTTACACAGCTCAGAGCAAGAAAAATCGCATTGATCCCACATCCCAGGAGGAAACCCTGACGGGCCAGGCAGTGCAGTCCTATGAGACGGTTTGGCTGAGCCTGCCAGGCGGCCACACGTGAGATGATGGGAGTTTGTGTCCTTCGCGTGAGCCTCCTACAGACCTCTGATGCTCATCTTGAAAGCCTGAGGTCCATCACCGGGTCTGGAGAGCACCTTCTCTGAATCCTGCAAGAGGACAGAAGCAGCACCTCCTGATCAAACTCAGGAACCAGGGACCTTACGTACCTCCGGGTTCATGGGTTGAATGGTGCAGTGGAAACTTCAAACCCATAAAGCCTTAGTCCTGGTTCTCAAAAGAATCATACATGATCCTCGACGCATGTGATTTTACTCAGTCTGAAAGCCTGGAGACCAAGCCTGTGTAGCTAGGAGAATTCTGGCCTAAGAATGACAAGACCTGAGCCCCAGCCTTAGATGTGTCTCTGTGGACAAGACGGGAGCTTCCGTGGGCCTCTGCCTTCTTATCTGTAAAATGAGGCTGAAGGAAATGATGCTGAGGGCCCTTTTGGCTGCTAATGGGGCTTTGAGATTCAGCTGTTTATTATTGTTAGTCATTGGTTTTCTGCCTAGAAAGAGCACTCTCTAGTACCAGTGGGTTGGATTCTGTTTCTGTGGTGCACGCGGGCCTTCCCAAGAAGGATGCGTCCCTGTTTTGGCTCTGCCTTTAAAGAAATGAATGGACTCAGCAATACTGATTTTCCTTTCACGGAGAGGGTTAAACTTGAAAAGGCTGCGCCTTTGTGAAGGCAGGTGAGAGGCCTGTGATCTTGGATGAATTCCTTCCACCGCTGAGACTCTGGCCACATATTTTAAACCTACCAGTGGTGAAAGGTTACATTACTTGGGACTCTTAAATTCTGACTCTGGAAATGAATACAAGGGCAAGTCACTCTGGCACACCCCACCCCCCATCTCAGCCCACATGAGTTTCTCTCTCGTGTCTAGCCAGACGGAATGTTAATTCTACAGTTCAGCACTTTAGATCCTTCTTGTCAAGAACTTAGCCTTAGCCCAGGCATCAGATTAGGTGGTTCACCTGATGGCTTTTAACCTATTTCATAGTCATTCCAGGCACAGTGGTGTTAGAAAGTGACAGGAGCTGTGTGTGGTGTGTGCACCTTCTCCATGCACCTGTTAGAGCAGCAGACGAATTGGGTGGCTTAGTTAGGACTAGACCCGTCCTCTCACATGTAAAGGCCAGCAGTTGTTCAGAAGCTGTTTTTCTCTCTGGCACCTTTTTAAATGCATGGAGAACTTGTCAATGGAGAGGACTTACCTCACTAGTGCCAATTCTAGGGGGAACTGTTTACCCCATAGGTTCCAACCCTGGATGCGCTAAGGACCTATCTGGGCAGGAGGCTGCGATGGCATGACCAGCCTTGCTGGAAAGGTCTATGCAGGACAAGGGGGATGGCTATAGTAGAGGCTTCAGAACCCGACTGCCTGATTGGGAGAATTGGCCAGAGGCTCTTAGGTCCCAGAGAGGACAGAGACTAAAAAAATGGAAAAGTTAGACATGAGTCATTTTATACATGGCCAAACTCACCTCCAGAAGTGCCTTCTTATCTGTAAAATGAGGCTGAAGGAAATGATGCTGAGGGCCCTTTGGCTGCTAATGGGGCTTTGAGATTCAGCTGTTTATTATTGTTAGTCATTGGTTTTCTGCCTAGAAAGAGCACTCTCTAGTACCAGTGGGTTGGATTCTGTTTCTGTGGTGCACGCGGGCCTTCCCAAGAAGGATGCGTCCCTGTTTTGGCTCTGCCTTTAAAGAAATGAATGGACTCAGCAATACTGATTTTCCTTTCACGGAGAGGGTTAAACTTGAAAAGGCTGCGCCTTTGTGAAGGCAGGTGAGAGGCCTGTGATCTTGGATGAATTCCTTCCACCGCTGAGACTCTGGCCACATATTTTAAACCTACCAGTGGTGAAAGGTTACATTACTTGGGACTCTTAAATTCTGACTCTGGAAATGAATACAAGGGCAAGTCACTCTGGCACACCCCACCCCCCATCTCAGCCCACATGAGTTTCTCTCTCGTGTCTAGCCAGACGGAATGTTAATTCTACAGTTCAGCACTTTAGATCCTTCTTGTCAAGAACTTAGCCTTAGCCCAGGCATCAGATTAGGTGGTTCACCTGATGGCTTTTAACCTATTTCATAGTCATTCCAGGCACAGTGGTGTTAGAAAGTGACAGGAGCTGTGTGTGGTGTGTGCACCTTCTCCATGCACCTGTTAGAGCAGCAGACAATTGGGTGGCTTAGTTAGGACTAGACCCGTCCTCTCACATGTAAAGGCCAGCAGTTGTTCAGAAGCTGTTTTTCTCTCTGGCACCTTTTTAAATGCATGGAGAACTTGTCAATGGAGAGGACTTACCTCACTAGTGCCAATTCTAGGGGGAACTGTTTACCCCATAGGTTCCAACCCTGGATGCGCTAAGGACCTATCTGGGCAGGAGGCTGCGATGGCATGACCAGCCTTGCTGGAAAGGTCTATGCAGGACAAGGGGGATGGCTATAGTAGAGGCTTCAGAACCCGACTGCCTGATTGGGAGAATTGGCCAGAGGCTCTTAGGTCCCAGAGAGGACAGAGACTAAAAAAATGGAAAAGTTAGACATGAGTCATTCAGTCCCATTTGTCCATGTGTCTTAATGGGACGATGGCCAAACTCACCTCCAGAAGTCTCTCAAAGACCAGGAAGGGTGTTGCCCATTTCCCAGGCCTTCCCAGTTGGATCAAGCAGCTGTCTCATTCAGCTTCTGAAGGGAGTCAGGGCCAAGGGGTGTCTGCCTTCTGGAGCTGCTGTGTGTTCTGCTGGCCCCAGGAAGATCAAGTGGTTTTGGCTCCTCAGGAAGTTTGAACCAAGCTGCGAGAGCAGGACCTCCCTGGGTGGAAAACATGGCGGTCTCTGCGTGGCTTCTGTGTGAGGCTGCCTCAGCGGGGCGGGAGGAGGACCACAGGAGCCCCGGGGAGCTGCACTCAGCAGCAGGGGCACCATGACAGAACAAGTGACGGAACACCAGAGGACTGCATGTTCCCCTTCAGGGAAATGTTCAGACTCATTCCAAACCCCTGGAAATGAACGTTTCCTGCAGTTCAGGGCTGTGTGCTGTAGGCAAGGGAAAGGAAAGTCAGTCAGGAGACCCAGCTTCCAGCTTTCCTTTGCCAGGTGGCCTTGGTCAGCCACGGAGCATCCCTGAATCGTCACAGGACACAAAGGGCCCCTGCACTCATTCCTGAACCCTCTGTTCTGGCATCAAGAGGCTTTTTTTCTTTTCCTTCTCGCTGCATTTGGTGATTCTTTAGAAGATGTATCTAAGTAAACAGACACCTAAAGCCTCCAGATACATCTGCAAGCTTGGTACTCGGGGTGGGAGAGTTCTTCCTCCCACACAGAATTCTGGAAAGTTGGGCTCTGTCTGGAATTCCATTCTACTCTCACAGCCAGAACCAAGGAGGATCTCCAGAAACCCCCAAAGTGCCACCCCAGCCTCCCCCTCTTAAGTTTCCTATTTGCTCTCAGCGAAGGTGGCGCCAGCTCCCTAGTACCTCATCCCGCTTTCACGAGGAGCAGCCTGTCCTTAGAGCTTTACAAACACTTCATTTCACAAGAGACTACGTTTTTGCCAGCAGAGTCAGGGTAACAGAAGATAGTTTTCCTGAATTCCTATCAGATGTCAAGCCTTTCAGAATTCTCCATGGGTGGGCTTTAGATGTCATCTGATTCTCAGATCAGTTATGGGGTTGCTTTTTTATTTGGGTTGCCAAAAACTATGGTACTGTTGCGGCATTATTATTACCTCACTTTAAGGTTTTCCTTTGAAATCTCTTCTTTCATTTAGAAAGGAAGACGGTCGCTAAGGTAATGATGTGTGGCTGTCCTGTGGTGGGAGGGGTGTGGAGATGGCACAGAGAAAATATACTGACTATTCAGGGAAGATGTCAGTTCTGGTCACGCTTTTCAGTATTGAGATCTATAAATTCTGTAAATTTCAAAATTCCCTTCTGCTTCCCCGACGAGAAATGTCTTGAAAATACAAGTAATAAGCAATATCCGAGTCAGATATTCTTCCTTCATAGCGCTTGCTCCACGGAAAGGCCCAGGCTGATTGGCTGATGGCAGTTAGTCTGTTCTCCTTTTTGCCAAACCAGTTAGCTGATTGTCCTTTCATCTCACTCCCACGGAAAGCGCCCAGGCTTGGGATTGGCTGATGGCAGTTACGTTCTCCACCGGGAAAGGAAAGTCAGTCAGGAGACCCAGCTTCCAGCTTTCCTTTGCCAGGTGGCCTTGGTCAGCCACGGAGCATCCCTGAATCGTCACAGGACACAAAGGGCCCCTGCACTCATTCCTGAACCCTCTGTTCTGGCATCAAGAGGCTTTTTCTTTTCCTTCTCGCTGCATTTGGTGATTCTTTAGAAGATGTATCTAAGTAAACAGACACCTAAAGCCTCCAGATACATCTGCAAGCTTGGTACTCGGGGTGGGAGAGTTCTTCCTCCCACACAGAATTCTGGAAAGTTGGGCTCTGTCTGGAATTCCATTCTACTCTCACAGCCAGAACCAAGGAGGATCTCCAGAAACCCCCAAAGTGCCACCCCAGCCTCCCCCTCTTAAGTTTCCTATTTGCTCTCAGCGAAGGTGGCGCCAGCTCCCTAGTACCTCATCCCGCTTTCACGAGGAGCAGCCTGTCCTTAGAGCTTTACAAACACTTCATTTCACAAGAGACTACGTTTTTGCCAGCAGAGTCAGGGTAACAGAAGATAGTTTTCCTGAATTCCTATCAGATGTCAAGCCTTTCAGAATTCTCCATGGGTGGGCTTTAGATGTCATCTGATTCTCAGATCAGTTATGGGGTTGCTTTTTTATTTGGGTTGCCAAAAACTATGGTACTGTTGCGGCATTATTATTACCTCACTTTAAGGTTTTCCTTTGAAATCTCTTCTTTCATTTAGAAAGGAAGACGGTCGCTAAGGTAATGATGTGTGGCTGTCCTGTGGTGGGAGGGGTGTGGAGATGGCACAGAGAAAATATACTGACTATTCAGGGAAGATGTCAGTTCTGGTCACGCTTTTCAGTATTGAGATCTATAAATTCTGTAAATTTCAAAATTCCCTTCTGCTTCCCTGACGCAGAAATGTCTTGAAAATACAAGTAATAAGCAATATCCGAGTCAGATATTCTTCCTTCATAGCGCTTGCTCCACGGAAAGGCCCAGGCTGATTGGCTGATGGCAGTTAGTCTGTTCTCCTTTTTGCCAAACCAGTTAGCTGCTTGTCCTTTCATCTCACTGGGCGCCGTGTTTAGTCAGGCAGGTAAGTAGCTGCCATCCACTGGGATTCTTGCGGACATGCCTCGGCCTCTTGACATATCAAGGTGGGAACTGGTTCCAGGTAAAATACTTGAAACTTCTCCGGGGCCAAGAGCCTCTGACACCACTCTGAAGGGGTGAGAGGTGGACTAATTGTGACCAGATCGGAGCACCATTTTGGCCACGGGTCGCCTTCCTTGCTTCAAACTGAAATTCAGTTTGGCTTCAAGTATAGGGACATGTGGTGGTGGATTCATCTACTTCAGTGTTTGTTTTGACCAAAACTTTATTTTTCTAGTGCATTTTCTAAGTCAAAATGGTGAAAACATGTAATTTTAGTATGCATGACTGCATCTTAAATAATAAAAATCTCTGTAAGGTTGAGTGTGTGTGGAGTTCTTTTGCAACAATGGCAGTTTGGGTGAAGATTATGACTGATTCTTATTTATGGTCCACAGTGGTCTGGGGAGAGCCTCTTGCCTGGTGAGGCCTGAAGGGGGCGCTGTGGCAGCACGTGCATTCTCTAGACAGCAGGCTGGCTGCCTCGGAAGCTCCTGAACAGTGAGAAGACTCCTTCGTGAAGACTCAACAGTGAAGAAAGGAGGAGGAGCGAGAGCTCCACGGTGATCGAGACAGGGCCATTCACAAGGCCCAGGTATGTCGCCCAGGCTGGCCTTGAACCCCGATAGCTAAAAGTCCCTGAGTGATAGCTAATAGTCCCTGAGGGCACATGTGGGCTATGTATCCATCTTAATAAGCCCTTCACATACAAAATGTCATTTAACCTTCAAGCACCCTTCATGAAATAGCGTTATTGCCCCTTTGGGGAAAGTAAGGCACAGAAAATTTAAGCAGCTTGCCCAAGAACACACAGCTGGTTAAGCAGCGTCGGGAGTCAAGGCCAGGCACCCTGACTGGAGCCCGCAGCCTCCTGCTGATGCCGGGGCCAGGCCGTGCAGTCAGCCCTCAGACAGAGCAGAGAAAGACGGGAGGTGTTCAGAGTACGAAAGTGTCAGTGTGAAAACTGGCTTGCTTCTGGCTTCTTGCTTGGAGACCCAAATGGTAAAACACTTTATTCTGGAAGCACGTTAAAGTGAACCCAAACTCCTTGAGGAGTGACGTGGGCGTGGCCTGGTCAGCCCCGTTCCCCTGCTCCTTAGCTGCTTCTCTACGCTCATGGCGGTTTCTCTGCCCCTTTTTCATCCCCCTGGAGGAGACAGGAACGAGAACGAGGTCCTTGTCTGCAGGGAGTCTGGTGTGTTGGTGATGGGTCAGTTGAGAAACACTCAGGATATCCACATACTTACTGTTGGCTTCTGATGATGCAACAGTAAATACTCGCATTGCATCATATGGGCTCTTCAGGTCAGCCCTGTTTAAGGAACTTATTCTGTTTCTCACGTCTGGAAAAACAGAGCTAATGGCATCAAACCTTTTCACCTCACAAGTGTTCAAAGGATCAACTTAGGTACTTTAGGAGACATGGGAGTTATTTTCCATGGTATGAGTCAGCACTTTCTGGTTTTCCTCTAAAATACCTTAGTTTTCCCCAATACCGTGCCTCACAGTATTGGCTCAGCACTTCTATATCAACGGCCTCAAATGTTTCTTAGTATTGCATTTAAAGCTGGTGAGTATGAGGCCTTCCCTGGTGGTCCAGTGGCTTAGACTGTGTGCTCCCAGTGCAGGGGGCCTGCGGGTTGATCAGGGAACTAGATCCGACATGCTGCAATGCAGCATTGGTGCACTGCAGCTGAAAGATCCCACATGCTGCAACAAAGATAGGACACAGACAAATTCATAAATTTTTTAAAAAGCTGGTGAGTAATAAAATCCTTTAGGGTACTACTTTTCTGGGAACTAACCAAATAGTCACCACCTTATCTGATAAGGTGCCAACCCCTTGGGATACAGTGACCCAGCAAGAAGCCGCTACGGCCGTCAGGGAGCCACTACCTTTCCTTCATTAGTGATGGGCAGAGCCAGCTGGACCCTTACACAAAGGAGTCTCTATCTTGTCTCCTACATCCTTAGAGGCCAAGGGAAACTGGGGTCTAAATCAGCCCTAGGTTTGTTTCTCTGCTTTGCTTTTTACTAAGTAGCTGTGGGCAAGACACTAACCTCTCTGCACCTCGGTTTGATCTACAAAAGGAGAATCACCATCACCTTACCTGGCTATAGATAGTATCTGTTCATTGCTTGGTACATGTTGCTATTTTGGCTTTAGATCTTATATTTCTTCACCTGAGGATACAGGCACCACGTGACTTGAGTCACCCAGCAGCCATGAGGAGACCACTGAGTAGGTGGCCCGGTTTGGACTGTAGCAGGATGGACAGACCCACATGAATTGTAGAGATGAACAGCAGCTCCCTTTAGTTAAGCATGAACCTGGCATCTGCTATCAACCCAGAGAAATCAAATGTATGACTCATATTACTGAATACTCACTTTAGCCTGAATATGTAAAAAAAAAAAAATCATCAAAGCAGGAGCTTGAAACGGATCTAAAAGCTATCCTGGTTTAAATGAGGCCTGAGTTACGGTTTGGTCCAAAACATCAAAAGCACTGAACCAGGAGTTATTTTCCATGGTATGAGTCAGCACTTTCTGGTTTTCCTCTAAAATACCTTAGTTTTCCCCAATACCGTGCCTCACAGTATTGGCTCAGCACTTCTATATCAACGGCCTCAAATGTTTCTTAGTATTGCATTTAAAGCTGGTGAGTATGAGGCCTTCCCTGGTGGTCCAGTGGCTTAGACTGTGTGCTCCCAGTGCAGGGGGCCTGCGGGGCGATCCGGGAACTAGATCCGACATGCTGCAACGCAGCATTGGTGCACTGCAGCTGAAAGATCCCACATGCTGCAACAAAGATAGGACACAGACAAATTCATAAATTTTTTAAAAAGCTGGTGAGTAATAAAATCCTTTAGGGTACTACTTTTCTGGGAACTAACCAAATAGTCACCACCTTATCTGATAAGGTGCCAACCCCTTGGGATACAGTGACCCAGCAAGAAGCCGCTACGGCCGGGAGCCACTACCTTTCCTTCATTAGTGATGGGCAGAGCCAGCTGGACCCTTACACAAAGGAGTCTCTATCTTGTCTCCTACATCCTTAGAGGCCAAGGGAAACTGGGGTCTAAATCAGCCCTAGGTTTGTTTCTCTGCTTTGCTTTTTACTAAGTAGCTGTGGGCAAGACACTAACCTCTCTGCACCTCGGTTTGATCTACAAAAGGAGAATCACCATCACCTTACCTGGCTATAGATAGTATCTGTTCATTGCTTGGTACATGTTGCTATTTTGGCTTTAGATCTTATATTTCTTCACCTGAGGATACAGGCACCACGTGACTTGAGTCACCCAGCAGCCATGAGGAGACCACTGAGTAGGTGGCCCGGTTTGGACTGTAGCAGGATGGACAGACCCACATGAATTGTAGAGATGAACAGCAGCTCCCTTTAGTTAAGCATGAACCTGGCATCTGCTATCAACCCAGAGAAATCAAATGTATGACTCATATTACTGAATACTCACTTTAGCCTGAATATGTAAAAAAAAAAAAATCATCAAAGCAGGAGCTTGAAACGGATCTAAAAGCTATCCTGGTTTAAATGAGGCCTGAGTTACGGTTTGGTCCAAAACATCAAAAGCACTGAAAACCAGGTTTACCACCAGTCTTTGGAAGTATCTTTGATCATCAAAGAGAGTTTTATTTCCCATCCAACAGAGTTCCTAGCAAAAGACACCTAGAAAGGGAAACCTAACGAGGCCCGACAAGCTTCATGCCAGCTCTAAGCTCACAGAAATGGCAGCCACGGCTGTTGCTTGTGATGAATTCCTAGGGCACACTGGTGACCTGAACTAGGACGCCTGTCTGCAGTAGTGGGGAACAGACAGGCCTGGTTCATGGCAGTGAGACACCAGGTGACTCTCGATTCAAAATACTCTCTTGTTTTACAGGAGAATCCTAGGCTTACTGAAAATACTATCACTTTTAATGCATGTGTATAACTCAGCACGGCATCCCACGTGGTACTAGTGGCAAAGAATCTGCCTGCCAGCGCAGAAGACATAAGAGCCACAGGTCAACCCCTGGGTCAGGAAGATCGCCTGGAGGAGGGCACGGAAACCCACTCCAATATTCCTGACTGGAGAATCCCATGGGCAGAGGAGCCTGGCGGGCTCCAGTCCATAGGGTTGCAAAAAAATCGAACACAACTGAAGTGACTTAGCATGCACGCATACATAATTCAGCATTCAACGTGTATCATTCACTTGAGTCTTGAGTAAGCTACTGGGTATCCTAGCAACAGGTCAACTTTAACTTGTTCTTAGTTATATATAACCAAGCAAAGCAGGGATACTGCCCCTTCAGTTTTAAAGAGAATTTGTTATTTCAAATTAGTATCAAAGTTATCGTCATGAGAAAAAAGATAAAAACTTTATTGGATTTTGTTGCACATTTTACAGTTTAGTATTGCTTTTAAGTGACATACGGTGGGGGTTGGTACACGGTGATATTTTTAAAGTTCAGGACCTTTCTAAGTCTTGATCTGGCTGGTCCTGCTTTAAGGAAAATGAGGTGACTGCTTTATACTGGCAAAGCCCCTCTCCGAACTCCCCCCCAAGTCCCTGGCAACTTTCTCTTTGAACCATGGCACAGTGCACTGGTTTACATGGTGGCAATCTCAACAATTCATATCAAGCCCTACTTCGTGACCCCTCACCTCCAGCTCAGCTGAGACGGTTCCCTCAGTATGCCATCTGTCTAATTCTGTAAGAATACCTCAGATCTTACTGCCATCAGATTATGGCTGAACATCTCTGACCTCTGACTATTGACCAGTCTCATTTTAGCCCACATGGAGATCAGCAGCTAGCACCAGAGTGCTTACAATGGTTCAGCGCTTTGGAAACTAATTATACTCTCTAAATGATTTTTGTATTAAGATAAAACTTTCAAATAAAGAAACACTGAGGCTCAGATAATTTGTCATTTGCACAAGATCATAAAGCAAGCATATACTCAATAAGTATGACTTGATCAATCGGACAGATAGGAAATGACAAAGCCTGTTTGCAAACCCACTCTGACTCTCAGTGCTCTTGAGGGACCACCTCCCTCTTTCTTCCAGGGCAACTTGTTGCCACCCTTCCAGCGTTCCTCACCATAAAATGGAACCACCAGAGACACAGGTGACCACCAGCATCACTTAGGAAGCCCCCTCTCCCTCATGGCTAATCAACTGCCAAGTTAAAATGTTAATTACTGAGTAGCTCTCAGCTATCAACTTCTCTCTCTTGGCTTCTCTGTTTCAAATCTTGTAAGGACTGCCCCTGATCTCATCGCTCTAGATCCGTTCTCCAAACATCAGCCATAGTGACTGAAGAGACCATTTGTCCATGGTACTCAGAATTGTTCCCTGCTGCCCTCATATCAGGTGCAGGCTCTTCAGTGTGGTTTACGAAGCCTTTCATGACCTAGTCTCTGCCCAATTCTCTCCATGACAGTTTCAATGAACTTTTTTTTTTCTAAAGAAATCTCCCTAGCCTTAACACACAGTTCAGTCTACCCTTCAACAATGCCACTCCAGCCCCCTATTCCTCTCTAACTAGCTAACTCCTAACATTTATTGGCTCAGATTCACTTTTCCCAGGAAGCCTACCATGATACTCCCCCTACCCATACCTGAGTTCTCTGCAGTTTCTAAATGGGCACTAATTACCACACGCTGCACCACCGGTCAGCTCATTGCAACCTCTATACAAGTCTTAAGTCCAAGCCAGCAGGGCCAGTGTCTGTTAAGTTTAAGGCTGTGTCCCGGGCCCAGAGGGGCTGGCACAGAACACACAGTAAACCTTCACTGGACAAGCAGACTGCTCCATTCTGCCTCCCTGTGTGCTGCCTCTCCCCAGAAGTGCAAGCCTTATCTGTCATCTACCCAGATGTCTTGCCCAGGAAAGATGTTTAGTATAATTTCCAAACGAATCCCAAGACTTTACTTGCTGGTAAGACCTTACATTTTAGAAAGGATCAGGGGAGCATTCTGGAAGATGCTTTATAAACCTTCCTTCTCACGTAAGTCTAAAACAATGAAAAACCTAGAAAGGCTGCTAACTCATAAAGCTGATAAAGAAAGGGCCTTAAAAAGCTTAAGTCTTTCTATTTTAATCAAATACCTTTATAGTGCAAATATAATAAATTCACATGCATTATACTGTTACATACTCATAACAAGATAAGGACAGACTAAAACTGCACTGTTTTTCCAAGTGAATCTTCAGTTTAACCAAACATACAAAGCATTTAGTGAAATTAACATTTCTGCTAAAGCCACAGGCTTGAATCAAGCAGCATCAATGCTGTAGTATAAAAAGAAAAAAAAGGAAATAAAATAACTCAAGACACAGAAGCAGCAGCCATACCAACAAGCCCTGCTCTGGGGTAAGACCTGCACACAGACTCCTTTCCCCAAGCGCTGAGTTTCAGGACTGCACAGAGGGCCACACCACACAGCAAAGACCTGCACAGAGGAAAGCCGTCCTAGAAACCCAACATTATAACTACTTTGCTCTTTAAGCATACAGCAATAGAAGTATATTAATGGCAACCTCAAATATCCAACGTTTTTCTGTCTTATATTTTACATCAAAGTTGTAGGAACCTGCAAGCCTTAATAAAGAACTCTCACCACAGCACAGCTGTAGTTTACTTTAAAACGCCATCTGTACGTCTGCTCTCCTTACAAATAAACACTTTATATAAATGAAAAGTTCTGATCCTGCATCAACCATTATTCCATCTTGCCCTCAGATATAAACCTGGATATAGTCTTATTTTGCAGAGCATTTGCTTAATACATTAGTTGAAGCGAAAGTAAACAGGATGTGAGCTTTCAGCAAAGGAGACCTTTATGAATCGCAGTGGTGTCCTTGGCACTCAGAGCTTCAGCTGAAGTCTCGATTGGTGAGGAGAAGCGGAGCCACAAGGGTCCAGACGTACAGCACGAGACAGACCCAGCTGGAACTGATCTTGACCCACACAGCTGGCCACTTGCTGGTCATACTCTGAAAGTTTGCATCCGGGCTGAGAAAACAGCAGAGAGTTAGGTGGTGGTGGTGACTGAGTCACTAGGTTGTGTCTGACTCTTCTGTGACCCCGTGGACTGTAGCCGCCAGGCTCTTCTGTCCCTGAGCTCTCCCGGCAAGAAACTGGAGCGGTTGCCCGTTCCTCCTTCAGGGGACCTTCCTCACCCAGGGACCAAACCCGCAGGTCTGCTTGGCTGGGTGATTTTCGTTTACCACTGAGTCACCTGGGGAGCCCCTGAGAGTTAATTAAAGGAGCCCAATGTCAGCAAACAGCAGTCCCTCAGCAAAAGCGAAGTCATTCTCCACTGACAACCTGACACAGAAGCAGAAAAGCCCATACCAAAAAAAAGCATTTAGTGAAATTAACATTTCTGCTAAAGCCACAGGCTTGAATCAAGCAGCATCAATGCTGTAGTATAAAAAGAAAAAAAAGGAAATAAAATAACTCAAGACACAGAAGCAGCAGCCATACCAACAAGCCCTGCTCTGGGGTAAGACCTGCACACAGACTCCTTTCCCCAAGCGCTGAGTTTCAGGACTGCACAGAGGGCCACACCACACAGCAAAGACCTGCACAGAGGAAAGCCGTCCTAGAAACCCAACATTATAACTACTTTGCTCTTTAAGCATACAGCAATAGAAGTATATTAATGGCAACCTCAAATATCCAACGTTTTTCTGTCTTATATTTTACATCAAAGTTGTAGGAACCTGCAAGCCTTAATAAAGAACTCTCACCACAGCACAGCTGTAGTTTACTTTAAAACGCCATCTGTACGTCTGCTCTCCTTACAAATAAACACTTTATATAAATGAAAAGTTCTGATCCTGCATCAACCATTATTCCATCTTGCCCTCAGATATAAACCTGGATATAGTCTTATTTTGCAGAGCATTTGCTTAATACATTAGTTGAAGCGAAAGTAAACAGGATGTGAGCTTTCAGCAAAGGAGACCTTTATGAATCGCAGTGGTGTCCTTGGCACTCAGAGCTTCAGCTGAAGTCTCGATTGGTGAGGAGAAGCGGAGCCACAAGGGTCCAGACGTACAGCACGAGACAGACCCAGCTGGAACTGATCTTGACCCACACAGCTGGCCACTTGCTGGTCATACTCTGAAAGTTTGCATCCGGGCTGAGAAAACAGCAGAGAGTTAGGTGGTGGTGGTGACTGAGTCACTAGGTTGTGTCTGACTCTTCTGTGACCCCGTGGACTGTAGCCGCCAGGCTCTTCTGTCCCTGAGCTCTCCCGGGCAAGAACACTGGAGAGGTTGCCCGTTCCTCCTTCAGGGGACCTTCCTCACCCAGGGACCAAACCCGCAGGTCTGCTTGGCTGGGTGATTTTCGTTTACCACTGAGTCACCTGGGGAGCCCCTGAGAGTTAATTAAAGGAGCCCAATGTCAGCAAACAGCAGTCCCTCAGCAAAAGCGAAGTCATTCTCCACTGACAACCTGACACTCGTAGTAAGTTTCCAGAAGGGAGCTGAGAAAGCTGCTGTTTTTAATTTTTACAAGAAGAGGACTCTGCCACTCAAACAGCTTTTATCTTTTCACCTGCATGAAGAACTCTAACCATTCCCTGCAAAAAGTTCTTCAGGAACATCTGGCTGTCCTACACACTGGTAAAATTTTAGATAGAAATGAATTTACTGACGCTTTCCTGCTTTACCAGATGATTCCTTCAATCAGAATACTCTACATGGCCATCTCCAGACAAAGAAAAGTCAGTGAACTAAGACCAGTCAGACTGCTTTATGGCATGACTTTCTCAATTTAACTCAAGTTTGGAAGGGCTTCCCATGATTTTCACTGTAAGAATTCCACCTGGATTTTAAATGCCAGAGGAGGAAAAAGTCAGAAGTATTTCAGAAAAGAGTGAGCACTGAACACGCCTTCATTATATGGGTGAAAGAAGGGGGTTTCCAAGGTTGGCAGTGTTCACAGGCAATCCCAAGGGGCCGAGCAGTTTTCCCTCAACTCTCTGCCTCCTACCTGTACCAGTTGGTCAAGGTCATCATGATGTACAAGGAAGCCGAGCAGAGCATGAGGTGGAACATGGAGTAGTTGTACTGCACCCCTTCTCGCTCGTTGTCCACCGCCCGGCGAGGCCGTCCATCTTCCTCATCAGCGGCACCATTGGTACTCGTATCCCGGAGAATCACACTGTCACTTCCGGATAGCGTCAGCTTGCTTACTTGGCTATTGTTTGAATTGCGGAAGCTGGCAAGTGATCCCAAGGAAAGGTAAAGTCAGAATGGGGCCATGAAGGTGATGTGCATCCACACGCAGGCTGTTTCTGAACTGCTCCTGCTTGGGGGACTGAAGGGCTGCTGAAAGGTTTGCTTCAAGTTTTGAACAGCTGCTTATCATCACAAGACAGAGACAGCACCCACATTACTTATAATTTGATGGCTTAACTTCCTAGAGGGCTTTCCCAAAATATACTATGCCTAAAGTGTCTGTTTCCGGGACTTCACAAGTATCTCTCCTTTGCTTGGAATGTACTGCTCACCTTCCCCCAGCCAGCTTTCTCACTCTTTAATTCTCTCTGATCATGCCGTGTCCTCTAGGAAGTCTTCCCTGATACTATCCCGTCACTAGGATGGATTAAACTCCCCAGCTCCTTACTCTTCCTTCTGCTTGATCACTCAACCACTCCTATCTTCCTTGCTATACACAGAACTTTTGACAACAGTGACCTTCATCACCTATGCATTTCTGGTACACAGCAGATACTCATTAAAAGTTGTTGTTTTTTTTAATTTTGGTCACTTTTATTGGTCTTTCATTTATTTATTTTCATCCATCTTTGTTCTTTGGCCTATGTGGGCCTCCCAATGCAGTGGCCTCTCTTGTTGCAGAGCACCGGCTCTGGGCACATGTGCTCCAGAGTGCTGGCTTGTAACTGGACACACCGGTCCAGTCACTCCGTGGCACATGGGATCTTCCCAGGCCAGGGATCGAACCGGCGCCCCTTGCACTGCAAGGCGGACTCTTTACCCACTGGACCACCAGGGAAGCCCTCATTAAAAGTTTTTTAAATGACTGAATAAAAAAGTACATACAAATCAAGAACAAATTCCACAAGAACATCTCAACAGACATTAAAAAAAAAGCATCTGACAAAAATCTGATACTTTTTATGATTAAAAATTCAAATAAGAAATAGAAATCTTCCTAAAACTGAAAAAGAGGCCCTATGAAAAAGTCATATTTAATAGTGAAAGATTAAAAGCTTTCCCCTTAAGATCAAGAATCAAAGGAAATAAAACGATAGTATAAAAAAAATGAACATAGCTATAAGCCAATAAAACATTATTTAGAGAAATAGGAAGCCAGCCCAAGGGCTGGAGTTTGCCAACCCGTATTTTAAGCAATCATTAAAGACTAAAAGGAAATTTAAAAATTTTAAAAAAGGTAAAACATTTTGTGCAAAGGGACAAATTCTGTATTTCAGTAAGGGCTGCTGAAAGGTTTGCTTCAAGTTTTGAACAGCTGCTTATCATCACAAGACAGAGACAGCACCCACATTACTTATAATTTGATGGCTTAACTTCCTAGAGGGCTTTCCCAAAATATACTATGCCTAAAGTGTCTGTTTCCGGGACTTCACAAGTATCTCTCCTTTGCTTGGAATGTACTGCTCACCTTCCCCCAGCCAGCTTTCTCACTCTTTAATTCTCTCTGATCATGCCGTGTCCTCTAGGAAGTCTTCCCTGATACTATCCCGTCACTAGGATGGATTAAACTCCCCAGCTCCTTACTCTTCCTTCTGCTTGATCACTCAACCACTCCTATCTTCCTTGCTATACACAGAACTTTTGACAACAGTGACCTTCATCACCTATGCATTTCTGGTACACAGCAGATACTCATTAAAAGTTGTTGTTTTTTTTAATTTTGGTCACTTTTATTGGTCTTTCATTTATTTATTTTCATCCATCTTTGTTCTTTGGCCTATGTGGGCCTCCCAATGCAGTGGCCTCTCTTGTTGCAGAGCACCGGCTCTGGGCACATGTGCTCCAGAGTGCTGGCTTGTAACTGGACACACCGGTCCAGTCACTCCGTGGCACATGGGATCTTCCCAGGCCAGGGATCGAACCGGCGCCCCTTGCACTGCAAGGCGGACTCTTTACCCACTGGACCACCAGGGAAGCCCTCATTAAAAGTTTTTTAAATGACTGAATAAAAAAGTACATACAAATCAAGAACAAATTCCACAAGAACATCTCAACAGACATTAAAAAAAAAGCATCTGACAAAAATCTGATACTTTTTATGATTAAAAATTCAAATAAGAAATAGAAATCTTCCTAAAACTGAAAAAGAGGCCCTATGAAAAAGTCATATTTAATAGTGAAAGATTAAAAGCTTTCCCCTTAAGATCAAGAATCAAAGGAAATAAAACGATAGTATAAAAAAAATGAACATAGCTATAAGCCAATAAAACATTATTTAGAGAAATAGGAAGCCAGCCCAAGGGCTGGAGTTTGCCAACCCGTATTTTAAGCAATCATTAAAGACTAAAAGGAAATTTAAAAATTTTAAAAAAGGTAAAACATTTTGTGCAAAGCTGTCCAAAGTATGACAAATTCATATGTATTTCAGAACAGTAAATATACTGTTATACTCTGTTATATAGTATGTTCTTTTTAATTACTATAAAGTGACATAAATGAAATTATGTAAGCATTTATAAAAAATATACATAACTCTATAGATAAATAGATCAATAGACAGTAAGCATAAGCAAAGGAAAAAAGCCTGAAATAATATGTACCAAAATGTTAACACAGAAGAGGTGAATTTAGAGAGGACAATTTCATTTCCTACTTTAAACCGTCCTCGCTTATGCTATTATTCTATATAAATACATCCCTGCCCGTTTTGTGAGTCCGTATTTCAGAACGGCTGGAACCACACACTCGTCTAGAGCAGTACCGATGAAAATGGGCAAGAGAACCAGCGCCAGCTGCTACCACAGCCCATGTCTGGGCTCTTGGATTAACTACAGACATTAACATCACATGTATAGACTTCTGTGATTGCTTGAAGATGCTTACAATGATAAAGACTGTTTTAAAAAAAGATAAGCCAACTGAATTTCAGAGCCACTATTCTAGTGGCTCTAGGCTCTAGGTCAGGGCTTAATCCTCCTGTTCAAAGGAGAATGTATCTCTTAGTAAAACTGGAGGGAATTATTTCATGAGAGGATTTACTGAACTTACAGAAATGTACACAGCAAGGTTCATGGAGGCAAATCAAGGACTTTTACACTTACCTAGAATACAAAAGGGAGAGAACAAAGATGAACAGCCCAATGGAATTCTCTTTATTCAGAGAAGGTCCACTCTGAGATGGCAGAGCAGGGGTGGGGGCTGGAGCAGTTGTATTTCCAGGAGCCAACGTGGGTGAGGTCATGTGCGTAATGATGTTCAACAGGCCAGGGTTGCAGGCACGATCTGAAAGTGAGAAACTGCTTATTATCTTTAGGGACAACTCATCGTGGTTCAAAAGGATTTGAGGGGAACAGTCCTGACAATAAAACATGATTTAAAACACAGGAATGCTATACTTCGAATAACCTGCACTGGGCAGTCAGTAACACATCTGTGTTACAATCAAAGACTTTATTTTAGAAAAAAAGAAATGACAACCACAAAATATCTGTCCAATTTCATAAACGTCAATCTTGTCACTGGTTTTGAAGTTTCACTGGCAAGTCTTTGGGGCTCTACAGTTAAAGCATAAGGAGTTTACACAGACTTAGAGAAGGGGCTTACAGTTACCACGGGGAAGGTTGGTGGGGAGGGATAGTTAAGGGGGTTGGGATGGACATGTACACACTGCTATATTTAAAACAGGTAACCAACAAGGAACCACTGTACAGCACAGGGAACTCTGGTCAGTATTATGCAACAATCTAAATGGGAAAGTATATAACTAAATTGCTTTGCTGGACACCTATCAAAACAGTATTAATCAATGATCATCCAATATTAAATAAAAAGTTTTTAAAAAGATTAATTTGTTTGCAAAATAAGGTTCACGTCAATCAGCTTGGCCTGGTTATTTTAAAAAAAGAAGAACATGTGGAGTTTATCCCTAGTCTTGTTTCTACACAGTTACACAGGAATACAGAAATAAAAATCAGTCATCATTGGATGGTCTGCAGTAATGGTTTTCCTTAAAAACTAGTCGACAGAATCCCCTATTGAGAAACAATCCTGTAAGACCCACAAAAGGAGATTTCCTACAGCTGTTTCTTCTGGAGGCTGTACCACCAAAGTAAAATTCAATTAAAATAATTCTACAAAGCACCAAAACAATGTTGCTTTGTTTAGCTTTTAACTAGTCTGACTTCCAGAAGGGAAAAGCCTGGACTATAAAAAGGACTGTGTGTGGTCCTTTAGGCTGTCAGCTCTCAACAGCTATGAATAGACATGGAGAATAATGCTTGAAAGGTAAGCACCACGGTCATTGTAGATTTAAGTGTTTTGCTCCAGTTTTGACACCCACCAAAGCAGTAATTTCTTACTTTTTTTTCTTTTTGTCTCCTGGTATGCAGGACTTGGGAGACCCTAGTTTGCCAAGCAGGGATAAATCCACACCCACAGCAGTGAAAACACGGAGTCCTAACCACTGGCCGCCAGAGAACTCTCATTTCTTACCTTCTCTCCATCAAATGAATGTGCTATCAAAATTTTCTTACCAGGCTCGTTGGTCATGGCTGACCACGTGAGGTACATGGTATAGAGGGTGATGACCGAAGACTGCAGGAGGCCAGAACGAGGCTGGTGTTCCTATGCGATTGAAAACAATGCCGTAAGAATTGTAAGGCGTTTGGAGGTTTTCTGAATTCTGAGAAGGGGCTTACAGTTACCACGGGGAAGGTTGGTGGGGAGGGATAGTTAAGGGGGTTGGGATGGACATGTACACACTGCTATATTTAAAACAGGTAACCAACAAGGAACCACTGTACAGCACAGGGAACTCTGGTCAGTATTATGCAACAATCTAAATGGGAAAGTATATAACTAAATTGCTTTGCTGGACACCTATCAAAACAGTATTAATCAATGATCATCCAATATTAAATAAAAAGTTTTTAAAAAGATTAATTTGTTTGCAAAATAAGGTTCACGTCAATCAGCTTGGCCTGGTTATTTTAAAAAAAGAAGAACATGTGGAGTTTATCCCTAGTCTTGTTTCTACACAGTTACACAGGAATACAGAAATAAAAATCAGTCATCATTGGATGGTCTGCAGTAATGGTTTTCCTTAAAAACTAGTCGACAGAATCCCTATTGAGAAACAATCCTGTAAGACCCACAAAAGGAGATTTCCTACAGCTGTTTCTTCTGGAGGCTGTACCACCAAAGTAAAATTCAATTAAAATAATTCTACAAAGCACCAAAACAATGTTGCTTTGTTTAGCTTTTAACTAGTCTGACTTCCAGAAGGGAAAAGCCTGGACTATAAAAAGGACTGTGTGTGGTCCTTTAGGCTGTCAGCTCTCAACAGCTATGAATAGACATGGAGAATAATGCTTGAAAGGTAAGCACCACGGTCATTGTAGATTTAAGTGTTTTGCTCCAGTTTTGACACCCACCAAAGCAGTAATTTCTTACTTTTTTTTCTTTTTGTCTCCTGGTATGCAGGACTTGGGAGACCCTAGTTTGCCAAGCAGGGATAAATCCACACCCACAGCAGTGAAAACACGGAGTCCTAACCACTGGCCGCCAGAGAACTCTCATTTCTTACCTTCTCTCCATCAAATGAATGTGCTATCAAAATTTTCTTACCAGGCTCGTTGGTCATGGCTGACCACGTGAGGTACATGGTATAGAGGGTGATGACCGAAGACTGCAGGAGGCCAGAACGAGGCTGGTGTTCCTATGCGATTGAAAACAATGCCGTAAGAATTGTAAGGGCTGAATTTCTAAAACCTGAGACCCACTGAATTGTTATTAGCTGAGAACCTTCTGATTCTGCTTGACAGTTGAAAGATGACAAATAACCTTTCAGTTTCAGTTAGCTTGAAAAAAAATTAAGAAAGATGCGGCATATACTACCAGTTCTCAGGCATTTCATAACTCTGGAAATTCCTGTGTATCATACAAAGGCTTGGATTTACCCATAGTTCCTTGGCATAGTGAAATCTAAGCTGACCTCTGCCCTTAACTAGCTAGGTGACCCATCACCTCTCTGGACCTTCCGTTTCCTCACTTTTAAAAGGAGAGGTGATACTCTTTTTATGCTTCGTATCTAAAACTCCATGATTTTTTTTTTTTTTAAGATTTATTTATTTATTTTGGGCGGGGGGTCGGGTTGGGGAGGGAGGGGAGCGGGCGGGCTACTTCTATTGGTCTTTCATTTCTCTATTTTCATCCGTCTTTGTTCTTTGGCCCTTGTTCTTTGGCCCGTGTGGGCCTCCCATCGCGGTGGCGTCTGTTGCTGCAGAGTGCCAGCTCTGGGCGCATGCGCTCCAGAGCTCCGGCTCGGTAATTGGACACATGGGTCCAGCCGCTCCGCGGCATATGGGATCTTCCCAGGCCAGGGATCGAACCGGCGCCCCTTGCACTGCAAGGAGGTGTCCTTATCCACTGGACCACCAGGGGAAGCCCTCCATGAATTTTTAAAATATATTTAAATGAGGAAATGTGGGAGTATGAGTTGTGTTTTAAATATTAAAATCAATTATTTTTCTAGTTTAATTCCCCTAAAATATCTCTGCTAAAGATTCATAAGAATCATTCTCGTGATGGAAACAATTTTATAAGAACAACAAATTCCAAAATGATATAGTTTTTTCCCCTTAAATAATAGGGAAATTGTTCATTTAGTTCTAATACTGGTATTCAATGGAACATTTCATGATTAAGTTATAATTATGAAGATTATCATCTTAAAGTAGGAAAATGTCAAAGTAGATAAAATTGGACATAAATTCATATAAAAGGTTACCCAGGTTTCAAGTGTAGTATTAATTGAAAATCTTTCACAGGAGGAAGGAGAAATCATAACCATACCTGAATTTTTGGATTAATTGACAAAATAGAGACCACAACACAAAGGATCAGGTTAAAACTGATGAAGAACTTGTTTTCTGTACAGCCATCTGGTCTTGTGTAGTATTTGTAGAGCAACCCAGCAAAGATGATGGAGAGAATATAAATCACACTTGTGACAGACAGTAAAACTAGAAAAAGAGAACAATGAATGCCCACAGCTGTAACCAACTGTTACACTAATGAGGACCAATTTTCAACCACTTTAATGCAGCATAATGCAGGATGGAGCTTATAGCGGTTTGATACCTACCTGCATACCAGAACCTTGGATTCCCTTCTTCCATTCGATTTACCCATGATTCATTCTGAGAGTGAGCAAAGTCTATCAACAGCACCAGCTGGATGAGGATGAAGAAGGCAGCCCCCACCATGCCAATAATAAACCAGGCTACAAACCAAAAGCACAAAGTTATTCTTGACCATGGGAGCAACATATCAGAATGGTACTATCCAACATACTAAAAAGGTTTCAAGTAAGAAAGAGGTAATGAAGACATAGTCTATCTCCAGCAAGCAGTACAGCAAGATTACTGCCATTTCAAACTCATTCTCTGACAAGTGTTCTGCTGGGTTTCAGACCTTTTTAAACCTGTGCTAGCTTGTGCTAAGGGGACCCCAGGGTCTGACATTCCAAATGGAAAAAATATAAGCTCTTTCCTTTACCTCCAGGGGTAAAAACAGCAGTGGAAATCCACAGGTGTCACAATAAGGAAGTAGGTTAAAACAGGGCTAATGGAGTACACGTTCCAAGTCCTTATGTCGACCAGCTCTTCTAGTTAAATTTGAACATTCTCGTGATGGAAACAATTTTATAAGAACAACAAATTCCAAAATGATATAGTTTTTTCCCCTTAAATAATAGGGAAATTGTTCATTTAGTTCTAATACTGGTATTCAATGGAACATTTCATGATTAAGTTATAATTATGAAGATTATCATCTTAAAGTAGGAAAATGTCAAAGTAGATAAAATTGGACATAAATTCATATAAAAGGTTACCCAGGTTTCAAGTGTAGTATTAATTGAAAATCTTTCACAGGAGGAAGGAGAAATCATAACCATACCTGAATTTTTGGATTAATTGACAAAATAGAGACCACAACACAAAGGATCAGGTTAAAACTGATGAAGAACTTGTTTTCTGTACAGCCATCTGGTCTTGTGTAGTATTTGTAGAGCAACCCAGCAAAGATGATGGAGAGAATATAAATCACACTTGTGACAGACAGTAAAACTAGAAAAAGAGAACAATGAATGCCCACAGCTGTAACCAACTGTTACACTAATGAGGACCAATTTTCAACCACTTTAATGCAGCATAATGCAGGATGGAGCTTATAGCGGTTTGATACCTACCTGCATACCAGAACCTTGGATTCCCTTCTTCCATTCGATTTACCCATGATTCATTCTGAGAGTGAGCAAAGTCTATCAACAGCACCAGCTGGATGAGGATGAAGAAGGCAGCCCCCACCATGCCAATAATAAACCAGGCTACAAACCAAAAGCACAAAGTTATTCTTGACCATGGGAGCAACATATCAGAATGGTACTATCCAACATACTAAAAAGGTTTCAAGTAAGAAAGAGGTAATGAAGACATAGTCTATCTCCAGCAAGCAGTACAGCAAGATTACTGCCATTTCAAACTCATTCTCTGACAAGTGTTCTGCTGGGTTTCAGACCTTTTTAAACCTGTGCTAGCTTGTGCTAAGGGGACCCCAGGGTCTGACATTCCAAATGGAAAAAATATAAGCTCTTTCCTTTACCTCCAGGGGTAAAAACAGCAGTGGAAATCCACAGGTGTCACAATAAGGAAGTAGGTTAAAACAGGGCTAATGGAGTACACGTTCCAAGTCCTTATGTCGACCAGCTCTCTGATTAACTTGGTATTGCCAAGTGAGAAGGGAAGCTTAAAATATTGGCCCGCAATGAACTGTGGTTCCAGAATAGCTGAGAAGTGAACTGAAGCCCTCCCGGCTTTAATCAATTAATATCTTAATATTAATACCAAGTCATGATAATTAATACCATCTCATTTAATTATCAGTTCTGCAAAATCAGTAATGAATGCAGTCATTTTAGAGTTTTGTATACATTATAATCCCCCCGCAAAGGAAACCATACCTGTGTTGAAGTGGCCTCCAGGAATATAGAAAGATCCAACCATGATACCAACAATGGCAGCAATTTTGAAGAACCAAAATCTATGAAAATATAAAAGTGTCTTACTAGCCACTTCCAACATGATTGGGCTTATTTCTTCATCTGACATGCAGCTACTTCACTCAACATTTCACACAATTAAAGACAAACATTAGGAACAGAGACCAAATCATTTACATTTGTAAGGAAGAAATACGTTACCTCCGAGTTTCCCGGCTTTACCAGTTTGTTAAAGAACCCCTCTGGCTTGTAGCCTTGCCTTCACAAGCCTCATCTAAATTTTTTCAAATTTCATACCTTCCAGCCTGCGTACACCTAGATAATATATATCACAAGACTCTTTAACTGCCCCTATGGATAACTTGCCTCTGATGTACATGGTTTGCTACAATAACAGGGACTTAAGCTGTTTTTCGGAAACTGGGAATTAGTTTTTGTCCAGTTCAAGCTGATTAAGGCTGGTTGGGACCACTGATTCTAAAATAGGGCCTGCACAGGTGGTTCAGTGAATTCAGAGTTCCAAAAACTCTACCCCCTGATTATGCTCCATTTTTTTTTTTTTTTTATGCTCCATTTTTGAACAAGCATCCTATTAAGAAACCTGTAATTCAGACACATCTTCACAGAACACTGATTACCTCACCTGTTCCTTACCCCCATTCTCCTTCCACACACCTAAGACTACCCTGCTTCTTTATCTAAACTAAGTATCTAAAGCCTCTGGCCTTCAGGTAAGTGGATCTAAGATAGGTCTTCCCATCTCTGCTGAAAATCTCAGCACCTCAGGCAACTGGGCATGAAAGTCATGCTCACAATCACACAAAGCTGGGACCAAACCTGGCTTTCAGTCTTTAAACACTGCCTTGTATGGCAGACTGGAAAGTAAGCAGCTTTGGAGTTGGATAGACCTAAGTTTCAATCCTAGCTCCAACACTTTCTAGCTGAGACATCTCAGGCAATTTATTTAACCTCTCTGAAATGTATTTACAAGGGGCAACGGGGTGGGAGGGGGTCAGGAATAGGAGGCAATAGAATATGTGAATCAGCGCCCCAAATATATTCACTATTTACCTTTTTGTATCCTGTTTAATGTATCAGGTACATGTTCATATTGTAACAATAGAAGAACAATGTGTGCGTGTGTACTGCCTAGTACAATGCTCGAACGGTTTCACAGGTGTTCCACAGAAATCTAGGCACCAGAAGCAAAGATATTTTTAAAAAATACAAAAAAAAAAAGCAAGATTCTCCTTGTCCACTCTACCTCCTCCTTGCTGCAGGGCTCCAAGTGAAAATGACCTTGAAAGAACTACCTATGTATAACAGGTGAGAAGGACCTCTGGGCCACTGGCTCACATACGCTCCTGCTTTCATCAACGTTACCTCCGAGTTTCCCGGCTTTACCAGTTTGTTAAAGAACCCCTCTGGCTTGTAGCCTTGCCTTCACAAGCCTCATCTAAATTTTTTCAAATTTCATACCTTCCAGCCTGCGTACACCTAGATAATATATATCACAAGACTCTTTAACTGCCCCTATGGATAACTTGCCTCTGATGTACATGGTTTGCTACAATAACAGGGACTTAAGCTGTTTTTCGGAAACTGGGAATTAGTTTTTGTCCAGTTCAAGCTGATTAAGGCTGGTTGGGACCACTGATTCTAAAATAGGGCCTGCACAGGTGGTTCAGTGAATTCAGAGTTCCAAAAACTCTACCCCCTGATTATGCTCCATTTTTTTTTTTTTTTTATGCTCCATTTTTGAACAAGCATCCTATTAAGAAACCTGTAATTCAGACACATCTTCACAGAACACTGATTACCTCACCTGTTCCTTACCCCCATTCTCCTTCCACACACCTAAGACTACCCTGCTTCTTTATCTAAACTAAGTATCTAAAGCCTCTGGCCTTCAGGTAAGTGGATCTAAGATAGGTCTTCCCATCTCTGCTGAAAATCTCAGCACCTCAGGCAACTGGGCATGAAAGTCATGCTCACAATCACACAAAGCTGGGACCAAACCTGGCTTTCAGTCTTTAAACACTGCCTTGTATGGCAGACTGGAAAGTAAGCAGCTTTGGAGTTGGATAGACCTAAGTTTCAATCCTAGCTCCAACACTTTCTAGCTGAGACATCTCAGGCAATTTATTTAACCTCTCTGAAATGTATTTACAAGGGGCAACGGGGTGGGAGGGGGTCAGGAATAGGAGGCAATAGAATATGTGAATCAGCGCCCCAAATATATTCACTATTTACCTTTTTGTATCCTGTTTAATGTATCAGGTACATGTTCATATTGTAACAATAGAAGAACAATGTGTGCGTGTGTACTGCCTAGTACAATGCTCGAACGGTTTCACAGGTGTTCCACAGAAATCTAGGCACCAGAAGCAAAGATATTTTTAAAAAATACAAAAAAAAAAAGCAAGATTCTCCTTGTCCACTCTACCTCCTCCTTGCTGCAGGGCTCCAAGTGAAAATGACCTTGAAAGAACTACCTATGTATAACAGGTGAGAAGGACCTCTGGGCCACTGGCTCACATACGCTCCTGCTTTCATCAACACGGCCACATCCACTGCCGAAGGAGAGGCTACACACCAATATGACAAGTTGATAATAAATACTTCCTACATACCCATTGTGTATCGCTGCTCTGGGATCTTTACTCGTTTTCACATTTAACATGAGCAGAAAGAAGGCAAAGAAAAAGATGGCCAAGGCAAAGTTGACTCGATATACAGCTTTATAACGAACCAGCACATCACAATCTTTATCCATGATAATATCAGTCATCCTGATTTGAAGTCCTTCATCACAGAATCCAGGAATCTGGAAGAAAGCCATTTTAATGCTATGGGAATATCCACATTTAAAGATAGATTCGATTCCACTGTAGGAAAGCCTGGATTTATAAACTTGACCACTTCAAGGACTGCCAGACTCTCCTCTGGGACTGTTCCTCTCTGCCTTCCAATTCACTTACAATCTTGTCACTAAATAGTAGAAACAAGCTGCATTTTGAAAATAAAAGTCAAGTGCTCTCTTTTTGGCCCTTGCCTGCAAATGAGGGCTCGTCTAGTTTAAATGTTTACCATTAAATATACAGGAAAAGATAACGTCTTTGGGTCGCTCTTGTAGTATCTTTTCTAAAGTTGTTAGATGAAAGATGTTCCTTCTGATACTACCTGTACTTTGAGAAAAGACTAACACCTGTATATTGTGTCTTGACTATAACTGAAATTGAACATCCCAACCAATCCAACGAACTTGACTGAGTTTCACAGTGAGGACATAAATCCTAATTACAACTAAAATTTTACGAAATATAAAAACAATATAAACCACAGTATTAAATAAGGCTACTGTTCCTTCTCTCACCTTTTTAAGCGGTGTCTCCATCCCCTGGTGAAACATGATGAAACAGACAACCGTGCCCAGGAAGAGAATGAACGCGTAGAGGAGGCGGGTCAGGGTGGAGTTCTTACTGCAGGGGCAGCAGCTGCACAGCAGACACGACGCACCGCCACACAGGCACGGCACCTGCAACAGGCACAGCGGCGCCACGTGAGATGGCCTTCTGCGACATCCGTCACACGAGAGGCAGTCAGGCTCTGAGAGCATCAGGTGAGACTTACAGCTGGGAGGAAGTGGTTACGAGCATGAGCTCTGAAGTCTTATGTCTACCTCTTTACCTTGGCATGTCACAAAATGTCTGCTTATTTCTCCATCTGTAAAATAAACTCAGTTCACAGAATCTTCCCCTTCAGACACTGCTACCTTAAATGACCACTCAACACAGTGCCTAAAATGCAGTCAAGGCCCTATAATAAGTATTGCTTATGCCCCCACAGATAGCATATTTTATTTAAAAACAATATATCTGAATATAGAGAAAAACAGAAACTCCGCCTTCTGTTTTCTAAGCATCCTAGCTACCAAATCTGGTATTACAGCATAAGGCACTATTACATGGAAACCCTTACAAATAAGGAAAGCAAAAGACTTTTAGCTCCATTCAAGAGTAACCTGGAGATTCCTCAAAAATTAAACAGAATTACCGTACGACCCGGTAACTCCAACTCACATACACACCCCAAAGAACTGAAATAAATATTTAAACAAAAATTTGTACATGAACGTTCAAAACAGCACCAACTGTAACTGCTGAAACGCAGAAACAACTCAAATGTCCATCCACTGATGAGTGCATAACTAAAATGTAGTCTACCCACAAAGGGCAGAACATTATTTAGCCATAAACAGAAAGCACTGGTAGCTGATCCCACATGTGTGAACCTAGAAAACATCACACTAAGTGAAAGAAGCCACACACAAAAGGTGGCATAAGGTGTGGTTTCATTCGTATGAAATATCCAGAGCAGGTCAATCTAGAGATAGAAAGCAGATTCGTGGTTTCCAGAGAGGGAGGGAGTGGGGAGAAGAGAGCTGACTACTAAATGGTATTGAGTTTCTCTCTGGAGAGATGAAAATATTCTGGAACCACACCTATGTTACGACAGCACAACGTGTGAACACACTAAATGTCACTGAATTATAAATCATACACTTTAAGATGGTTAATTTTGTTATGTGAACTTTACCTCAACTGAAAACAACATCACCTGGGTCTTCCTGGTCAGCCAAATTCTCCTAATGAGCATTCCAATGAGAGGACACGCTTTGAGTCATCCTTCTGCGTGCTCAATTAGGAAATCACTTGAACTGCATTGACAGGTGATGTTATCAAGTCACATGACAAGAATCATCATCAGAAACAGCAGACGCAAACACTGGGGGATTCTGGTTTACAGGAGAGCCCCAGTAATCATCTTTTATGAGATAATGTCAGCACTATATAGCACCTATCACAATTATAGTGATAGGTGATAGGCACAATAAATGCCTTTCATAGCAGGGGTTCCATATATCACAATAACCAGTAATACCCATAATCAAAACAGCCATGGAAACTGGCTACCCAGTCCTGGTCTTCAATTCTTAACTGCATTCTGGGTCAAAAGACTCTAACAGAAGTCTGTGCCTGGTCACAGACAGATGTACATTTTACAGCTAAAACAATGGCACTCATTGCTTCGGGTTTATTTCATCTGCACTCACACACTCCTGACTCCCTTAAGCTATTTTTAACCCAGTCAATTAAATAAACTAATGATACCTGCCCACTATTTGTTATAGGCTGAATTATGTCCTCTAAAATTCATATTAATCTCCTAATCCCCAGGAACTCAGAATGTGACCTGATTTGATTGGGTCACAGCAGATGTAATTTGGTAAAATGACGTTTTACGGGAGAAGAGTGGGCCCCTTATCAAACAGGACTGGTGTCCATCAAAGGAGAAATCTGGACACAGATATGCATCACAGGGAGAATATCAGGTGAAGATGAAGACAGAAATCTATAAGCGAAGGAACACCAAAGACTGCTACCAAACCACCAGGAACCAGGGCAGAGGCCTGGAAGCGGGTCTCTTTCATGACCCTCAGAAGGAGCCAACCCAGCTGGCACCCTCCCTCAGACATCTAGCCTGCAAAACTAGGAGTCAATCAACTTCTGTTATTTAAGTCACCACTTCGTGGTATTCTGTTACCCAGCCCTGGAAAACCAGTGCACCTACTCACGTGTTTATAACTGTGTGTACTTTGAGTGGGGGACCGCCATGTCTATCTCTTGCACCTTTGCACAACAGGCACTCAATCTGTGGAACAAATCTGTCCAACTATGTTACGTCACTTCCCTATTGTCACGGTCTGAGTGCAGGCTGGAAAAGAATTCCCAGACGAGGCAGAATGAGAGAAAAGAGTTTCTCAGAGCGGGAGACTGGCTTTCAGCACAGTGGGCCAACCTCCTGACAGACCAGGGAGAGCCAACTGTTAGAAGAGCGGGCCAGCCCAAAGGACAGCCGACCCGTTTGTGAGTTACTAGAAGACCCTGGTTTGATCCCTGGGTCAGAAGATCCCTGGAGAAGGGAACAGTACCCACTCCAGTATTCTTGCCTAGGAAATCACATATGGAGGAGTGTTGCGGGCTACAATCCATGGGGTCACAAAGAGTCAGACACAACTTAACAATTAAGACTTTCATTTTTCACTTTAACAGCCTCAAGACAAAGAAAATTCCTGCTGGCAGGGTGGCATGAGGCGACTGGTTAGAGTGCTATAGGGTAAGTATTAGGGTAGGTATTTGTACCTAACGTGGGGTCCGGGAGCTGGCCAGTTTAAATCAGGGAGTTCATGGCAACAGTTGCTATGGGGCTCAGTCAGTTCCAGAGATGACACTGGTGCAGGGCTCTGAATCTGTGACCTTGGTATAAGGCTCCACACTCATCTCCGTAAATAATTCCATTTGAGATAGGCTGGAACCTTGGACCCTTTCCCAGAGTGCTTGCACCTTGAGCAAGAGGATACCAAGAAACTATAAGGAACTAAAACTAACTGCCTGCATGAACAATAAGATACAAAAAGGCCACAAACCAACAGCAGCATCTGAGCTGCCGAGAGCAGGGTCCTGTGTGTGACCCCCGTACACAGCATCACCAAGGCTGGGCGAGCAGACCACCACTGGAGCCACGTCTCTTACTCAACCCACTGATCCACCCCTACTCACATCCCATCTAAGGAACCAGCCCCCCCCGGGAGCAGGGGACCGTTAGACATCAGCCTGCAAAACTAGGAGTCAATCAACTTCTGTTATTTAAGTCACCACTTCGTGGTATTCTGTTACCCAGCCCTGGAAAACCAGTGCACCTACTCACGTGTTTATAACTGTGTGTACTTTGAGTGGGGGACCGCCATGTCTATCTCTTGCACCTTTGCACAACAGGCACTCAATCTGTGGAACAAATCTGTCCAACTATGTTACGTCACTTCCCTATTGTCACGGTCTGAGTGCAGGCTGGAAAAGAATTCCCAGACGAGGCAGAATGAGAGAAAAGAGTTTCTCAGAGCGGGAGACTGGCTTTCAGCACAGTGGGCCAACCTCCTGACAGACCAGGGAGAGCCAACTGTTAGAAGAGCGGGCCAGCCCAAAGGACAGCCGACCCGTTTGTGAGTTACTAGAAGACCCTGGTTTGATCCCTGGGTCAGAAGATCCCCTGGAGAAGGGAACAGTACCCACTCCAGTATTCTTGCCTAGGAAATCACATATGGAGGAGTGTTGCGGGCTACAATCCATGGGGTCACAAAGAGTCAGACACAACTTAACAATTAAGACTTTCATTTTTCACTTTAACAGCCTCAAGACAAAGAAAATTCCTGCTGGCAGGGTGGCATGAGGCGACTGGTTAGAGTGCTATAGGGTAAGTATTAGGGTAGGTATTTGTACCTAACGTGGGGTCCGGGAGCTGGCCAGTTTAAATCAGGGAGTTCATGGCAACAGTTGCTATGGGGCTCAGTCAGTTCCAGAGATGACACTGGTGCAGGGCTCTGAATCTGTGACCTTGGTATAAGGCTCCACACTCATCTCCGTAAATAATTCCATTTGAGATAGGCTGGAACCTTGGACCCTTTCCCAGAGTGCTTGCACCTTGAGCAAGAGGATACCAAGAAACTATAAGGAACTAAAACTAACTGCCTGCATGAACAATAAGATACAAAAAGGCCACAAACCAACAGCAGCATCTGAGCTGCCGAGAGCAGGGTCCTGTGTGTGACCCCCGTACACAGCATCACCAAGGCTGGGCGAGCAGACCACCACTGGAGCCACGTCTCTTACTCAACCCACTGATCCACCCCTACTCACATCCCATCTAAGGAACCAGCTCCTCCACCCCTCGGGGGGCTAGCAGGGGGACCGTTGCTTGCTTTTTCTTCCTCCTGCTTGCCTGAAATTCTTGTCTGGCCTCTTACTAATTGTTATTGATTAAAGAGTCCAAGGACCCAGGTGCGCCCTGTTGTCCAGGCCAAAAAACCCTTTCAGCCATCCTTGATGCCTTCCCTAAACTCTCATTCCACTTGTCAGCACATCAGCTCTATCCTCAAAACGTATCCGGAATCTAGTGTGGTTCACAGCATCCTCAGTTCTCACACGGTCCAGGCCATCTCTGTCCTCCCTCACCTGGATTAAATGTAACAGCTCTTACCTTGCTGCTATAGCAACCCATTCACAACCCTTAGTATGAAAATTATTTAAGATGAAGATATGTGAGATTCAAAAGACGCAGAAAAAACTGCCTTCTCAGAGCTTTTCTCATCTGACTGAAGGCAGCAACTGCCATAAATTCTCTCTCCAAGGGAGTTTTATGGCCTTGAAGATAAAGACCTCTGCACTCACACAAACAAGTACTATCATACTCTTTCTTATCTCTTGTTTGTTTTCCTACAAACTCATTTGTCCTGCCTAAAGAAATCTCTTTGTTTTTCCCAGGGAAGCCCTTTCCTGCCCCTCACCTCCCATTATGTGAGGCATATAATAAGTCCTACATTCTAACCACTCCTTTGAGTTATTCATCACTGAGAACTCCTGGATGTATGTGGGTTGCACATGCACAATCTCTTTTTTTTTTCCTTGCTAATTTGTCTTAGTTTAATTTGCAGGCCCCAACCACTAGCCCACAGAGAATGGAACGAAAGTTTTTTCCTCTCCTACACTGCTTTCTATCATCTGCTCTCCACACAGCAACCCTGTTAAAACACTAGTCAGTTCACATCACTCTTCTTTTCTGTAATGGATCCCCATAATCAAGAATAAAAGCCAAGGAACTAAAACTAACTGCCTGCATGAACAATAAGATACAAAAAGGCCACAAACCAACAGCAGCATCTGAGCTGCCGAGAGCAGGGTCCTGTGTGTGACCCCCGTACACAGCATCACCAAGGCTGGGCGAGCAGACCACCACTGGAGCCACGTCTCTTACTCAACCCACTGATCCACCCCTACTCACATCCCATCTAAGGAACCAGCTCCTCCACCCCTCGGGGGGCTAGCAGGGGGACCGTTGCTTGCTTTTTCTTCCTCCTGCTTGCCTGAAATTCTTGTCTGGCCTCTTACTAATTGTTATTGATTAAAGAGTCCAAGGACCCAGGTGCGCCCTGTTGTCCAGGCCAAAAACCTTGCAGCCATCCTTGATGCCTTCCCTAAACTCTCATTCCACTTGTCAGCACATCAGCTCTATCCTCAAAACGTATCCGGAATCTAGTGTGGTTCACAGCATCCTCAGTTCTCACACGGTCCAGGCCATCTCTGTCCTCCCTCACCTGGATTAAATGTAACAGCTCTTACCTTGCTGCTATAGCAACCCATTCACAACCCTTAGTATGAAAATTATTTAAGATGAAGATATGTGAGATTCAAAAGACGCAGAAAAAACTGCCTTCTCAGAGCTTTTCTCATCTGACTGAAGGCAGCAACTGCCATAAATTCTCTCTCAAGGGAGTTTTATGGCCTTGAAGATAAAGACCTCTGCACTCACACAAACAAGTACTATCATACTCTTTCTTATCTCTTGTTTGTTTTCCTACAAACTCATTTGTCCTGCCTAAAGAAATCTCTTTGTTTTTCCCAGGGAAGCCCTTTCCTGCCCCTCACCTCCCATTATGTGAGGCATATAATAAGTCCTACATTCTAACCACTCCTTTGAGTTATTCATCACTGAGAACTCCTGGATGTATGTGGGTTGCACATGCACAATCTCTTTTTTTTTTCCTTGCTAATTTGTCTTAGTTTAATTTGCAGGCCCCAACCACTAGCCCACAGAGAATGGAACGAAAGTTTTTTCCTCTCCTACACTGCTTTCTATCATCTGCTCTCCACACAGCAACCCTGTTAAAACACTAGTCAGTTCACATCACTCTTCTTTTCTGTAATGGATCCCCATAATCAAGAATAAAAGCCAAGGACCTCAGATTGGCCAATGGGTGTCTACATGATTTGGCTCCCTTTACCTTTTTCTTCTTTTTTAATTCTTCCCCTCACTCATTCCATTCTCTGGTACACTGAATTCCCTGCTGTTGCTACTGAACAAAAGAAATTAATAAATATAAAAGTGATTTGTAGGTAGAAATGCTTTGATGGCAACAATTTAAATCTCAGTTTTACATCAAAGCCAACATGTTTCAGGTTTCAGATTATAAATTCACTCCCTAATTAATTATGACCTTCTTAACTATTTTTCCCTAAATCTATTTTACAAAGAGTGAGTTTGACCCACTAGTACACTGTAAAAACCAAATGACCAGGATTTTTTTTTTTTAACTGTAATAGGAAAATATACAGCAGAGGCCAAAGGTAAGAATTATCTCATGAAACGTGTGTCTGAGTGGGTGTATTAAATTAACCATGTAAGATTTATTTCTTACTTCGGGTCAAAGTCAAAAAACTGGAAAACCACTATCATCGAGGCCCTTAAGTGACCAACAGCCCTTTTGATGTATGTTCAACAACTTTAAAGGGTGGAAAATACATTCTGTCCCTAAAATAGCATAGTGGGATGAGCTGAGATGGAGTCCCTGGCCAATCAGTTGGGGAATTATGAAGCAAGGAAATGATGTCAAGGAACCATGCCCCTCTGAAGCGAATGTATGAGTGGACTCAGCATATTCTCTTCCCTAGACCCCACATTTTCGTTTTAAAATACGCGTTTACTCTTTGTTTTTCCCAGGGAAGCCCTTTCCTGCCCCTCACCTCCCATTATGTGAGGCATATAATAAGTCCTACATTCTAACCACTCCTTTGAGTTATTCATCACTGAGAACTCCTGGATGTATGTGGGTTGCACATGCACAATCTCTTTTTTTTTTCCTTGCTAATTTGTCTTAGTTTAATTTGCAGGCCCCAACCACTAGCCCACAGAGAATGGAACGAAAGTTTTTTCCTCTCCTACACTGCTTTCTATCATCTGCTCTCCACACAGCAACCCTGTTAAAACACTAGTCAGTTCACATCACTCTTCTTTTCTGTAATGGATCCCCATAATCAAGAATAAAAGCCAAGGACCTCAGATTGGCCAATGGGTGTCTACATGATTTGGCTCCCTTTACCTTTTTCTTCTTTTTTAATTCTTCCCCTCACTCATTCCATTCTCTGGTACACTGAATTCCCTGCTGTTGCTACTGAACAAAAGAAATTAATAAATATAAAAGTGATTTGTAGGTAGAAATGCTTTGATGGCAACAATTTAAATCTCAGTTTTACATCAAAGCCAACATGTTTCAGGTTTCAGATTATAAATTCACTCCCTAATTAATTATGACCTTCTTAACTATTTTTCCCTAAATCTATTTTACAAAGAGTGAGTTTGACCCACTAGTACACTGTAAAAACCAAATGACCAGGATTTTTTTTTTTTAACTGTAATAGGAAAATATACAGCAGAGGCCAAAGGTAAGAATTATCTCATGAAACGTGTGTCTGAGTGGGTGTATTAAATTAACCATGTAAGATTTATTTCTTACTTCGGGTCAA
The DNA here is from genome assembly GCA_022376925.1 of Tragulus kanchil. Classification (NCBI taxonomy): domain Eukaryota; kingdom Metazoa; phylum Chordata; class Mammalia; order Artiodactyla; family Tragulidae; genus Tragulus; species Tragulus kanchil. The sequence continues at coordinate 23,176,637 of JAIOJX010000031.1, forward strand.
AGTCAAAAAACTGGAAAACCACTATCATCGAGGCCCTTAAGTGACCAACAGCCCTTTTGATGTATGTTCAACAACTTTAAAGGGTGGAAAATACATTCTGTCCCTAAAATAGCATAGTGGGATGAGCTGAGATGGAGTCCCTGGCCAATCAGTTGGGGAATTATGAAGCAAGGAAATGATGTCAAGGAACCATGCCCCTCTGAAGCGAATGTATGAGTGGACTCAGCATATTCTCTTCCCTAGACCCCACATTTTCCGTTTTAAAATACGCCGTTTACAATCTACAAAGTGATTCAATCCATTTATTCATTCCAGCCTCAAAACAGCTTTCCAGGCGAGGAATGCTGGGATGATGGTCCCCATCTTAAGGGAAGCCAGAAAGAAAGACAGACTTGTACAAGACCCTAAAATGTTCCGGCCAGGACTTCCAATTCAGAGTAATAATCCACAAGGCCTTCTTTCCCTCGCGCCGGAACCGCGCACAGCCCTTGGTTAAAAGCCCACCTCTGCCACATACTCAGTAGCACTGGCAAATCCTGGGCTATGGGATAAAAATATTATTCAACTCCCACCCCCTGCCCAAATAAACGACGCCACCTTAACAAGGTGCCTGGAAAGGACCCGGAGCGCCCCGGCCCGGGAGCTCCGTCCTGTCCCGGGTCCCCTCCCAGCCCCAGAGGAACCCAGAGGCCGGAAGGGGGCGGGGGCGGGGCCATCAAATTGTAAACAATGGAGACCTGGCCTCTTCGGTTCCTCCACAATCGCAGAAGGCGAGCCGCCAGATCCCGACCGCAGGGCATCGCGGATTTTATCCTGGACCCCCGAAACCCTCTGCAGCCCTGGGTCGGCCCCTCCAACTCCCGGGCCTCTGGAGCCCAGGCCCGTTCAGGGCTCACGGCTTGGGGAGCCCTATCGCCGTCCCCCGCAAACCACAAGACCGACGGAGACCCGAACTCACCCAGCTGGCGAGGGAGAAGACGCCCAGCACGGCCCATGGTGATGCGGGTGATGGAAGCGGCCGATACGGAGGCCCCGAGCGCACCCCCCCAAAAACCGACGGAGACCCCGAACTCACCCAGCTGGCGAGGAGAAGACGCCCAGCGTATAGTTTTTCGGGTCAAAGTCAAAAAACTGGAAAACCACTATCATCGAGGCCCTTAAGTGACCAACAGCCCTTTTGATGTATGTTCAACAACTTTAAAGGGTGGAAAATACATTCTGTCCCTAAAATAGCATAGTGGGATGAGCTGAGATGGAGTCCCTGGCCAATCAGTTGGGGAATTATGAAGCAAGGAAATGATGTCAAGGAACCATGCCCCTCTGAAGCGAATGTATGAGTGGACTCAGCATATTCTCTTCCCTAGACCCCACATTTTCCGTTTTAAAATACGCCGTTTACAATCTACAAAGTGATTCAATCCATTTATTCATTCCAGCCTCAAAACAGCTTTCCAGGCGAGGAATGCTGGGATGATGGTCCCCATCTTAAGGGAAGCCAGAAAGAAAGACAGACTTGTACAAGACCCTAAAATGTTCCGGCCAGGACTTCCAATTCAGAGTAATAATCCACAAGGCCTTCTTTCCCTCGCGCCGGAACCGCGCACAGCCCTTGGTTAAAAGCCCACCTCTGCCACATACTCAGTAGCACTGGCAAATCCTGGGCTATGGGATAAAAATATTATTCAACTCCCACCCCCTGCCCAAATAAACGACGCCACCTTAACAAGGTGCCTGGAAAGGACCCGGAGCGCCCCGGCCCGGGAGCTCCGTCCTGTCCCGGGTCCCCTCCCAGCCCCAGAGGAACCCAGAGGCCGGAAGGGGGCGGGGGCGGGGCCATCAAATTGTAAACAATGGAGACCTGGCCTCTTCGGTTCCTCCACAATCGCAGAAGGCGAGCCGCCAGATCCCGACCGCAGGGCATCGCGGATTTTATCCTGGACCCCCGAAACCCTCTGCAGCCCTGGGTCGGCCCCTCCAACTCCCGGGCCTCTGGAGCCCAGGCCCGTTCAGGGCTCACGGCTTGGGGAGCCCTATCGCCGTCCCCCGCAAACCACAAGACCGACGGAGACCCCGAACTCACCCAGCTGGCGAGGGAGAAGACGCCCAGCACGGCCCCCATGGTGATGCGGGTGATGGAAGCGGCCGATACGGAGGCCCCGAGCGCGGTGGTGAACTGCCGGCTCAAGCGTCTCCCCAGAAACGCGACGGTTTCCCAGGCCGGAAACGTGCGGCCTGCGTCACCGCGTGACCACGCCCCTCGACCTCGGGGGGCTCCGGCCGCCTGGGGCTCGGGACACTGCCGGGCCGAGCTGGTCGGAGTGCAGGAGCGGCGCTGACCTCGCGCCTTCACCGCGGTTGTATTCTCTCGGAGCTTGCCATGTCAAGATCTGGGGTACAGATGTGCACAAGAATGTATGACTAAGTTAAGCAGAGACTGACACCAGAAATACACTATGACATATTGTGATGATTACTATGGAAAAGTAGCATGAGGAATAGTCTTTCAATAAAAGTTTACTTAATGCCTACTAGGTAAGGAGAAGGTAATTAGGGAGTAGACCTGGAAGGACTTCATAGTTAACCTGAGAAATTATTATCTAGTCTAAGAACAGAATGATTGTTAGGTTTATGGGCTATTAAAGGGTTAATACGGCAGTTGTAAACTCCCCGGCCCTAAAGGGTCAGCATCTTAGGGCCGGTTGCTGATCTGCTGGCGCCTGGGAGTCTCTCAAGGCCGGCGATAAGGAGTTCACTCTGGCCATAAAGATTTTCCACTACATCTGGAAAGTAACAAGAACTGCACACCCCCATGCCCACAGACAACTCAAGGACAGCAGACTCATCACTAATTTCCCGCCTTTTTTTTTTTTAATATTTATTTATTTATTTATTTGAGGGGGATGGGGAGGGAGGGGAGCAGGCGGGCCACTTCTATTGGTCTTTCATTTGTCCATTTTCTTTTCTTTCTTTTTTTTTTTAAAGATTTATTTATTTATTTACTTTGGGCGGGGGTGGGGTTGGGGAGGGAGGGGAGTGGGCGGGCCACTTCTATTGGGCTTTTATTTCTCTATTTTCATTCGTCTTCGTTCTTTGGCTCCAGTGGGCCTCCCATCGTGGTGGGGTCTGTCTTTGCAGAGCACTGGCTCTGGCTCCTGTGGGCCTCCCATCGCGGTGGCATCTGTCTTTGCAGAGCACTGGCTCTGGGCGCATGCGCTCCAGCTCAGTGATTGGACACATCAGTCCAGCCGCTCTGCGGCACGTGGGATCTTCCCAGGCCAGGGGTCGAACCGGCGACCCTTGCACTGCAAGGCAGTGTCCTTACCCACTGGACCACCAGGGAAGGCCCTCCCTCCCGCCTAACTTAAACAAAGACTTTGTCTCTGCGCCTGCTCTGAAGAATCCCCCTCCCCTTTCTTTTTCTCCCCAGTAAACCCTCCTCATCCCATCTCCGGGGTGCGATTTCTCCAGCCCATCTCTCGGACCTGTGGATCTCGCTCGAGAACTCTTCCCAAATGGGCTCTTTCCCTAACAGCTTGCTGTCCGCCATGTCTTTGCGATTCTTACAGTGATAATCCCAAATTAAACACAAAAGATGGGCAGTTCAGTCGCTCAAGTCGTGTCTGACTCTTTTGCGGCCCCATGAACTGCTGGCCAGCCAGGCTTCCCTGTCCTTCACCATCTCCCAATATGACCCGTTTGTGTCTGTCTGCCTCCTCAAAACTGTGTTTATGAGAATCGTCTATTGAATTTCATCTATAGCAGAGGTTAGTTCCCTTTCATTGGTATCAGTTCAGTTCAGTCGCTCAGTGGTTGCCCACTCTACACCCCATGGACTGCAGCATGCCAGGCTTCCCTGTTCTTCACCATCTCCCGGAGTTTGATCAGACTTACCTCTATTGACACAGTGACGCCATTCAACCATTTCATCTTCTGTCATCCCCTTCTCCTCCTGCCTTCTATTTTTCCCAGCATCAGGGTCTCTTTCGCATCAGGTGGCCACAGTATTGGAGCTTCAGCTACAGCCTCAGTTCTTCCAATGAATAGTCAGGGTTGATTTCCTTTAGGACTGACAAGTTTGTGCTACTTCAAGCCCAAGGGACTCTCAAGAGCTTTCTCCAACACCACAGTTCGAAGGCATCGATTATTCAGGATTCAGCCTTCTTTACGGCCCAACCCTCATAACCCTATGTGAAGACTGGGAAAATAATAGCTACCCCTCCCATATTCATGTTGTCAAAACTAGATTGTTTCCCCCTCAAGAAAAATCTCCCCTCCCCACTTAGGTTCTGTGATTGGGCCAGTAAGGCGTGTGGAATGTTACCTTTTAAATGTGTAAAGAAGTGACAAGAAAAAGGATAGGGGTTTTTGGCTTTTGAAAGGGGGCAGCCTGTGGGAGGGTAAATATATGGATGAAACAAATGGAAGATAAGGATTGTTCTAGTAAGGTTTGTTTTGTTTGTTCCTCTCACTGATAAGACTCTGTCTAGAGTTGTCTCCTGTGATTAACTTTTGCCCTTCCTGGTAGAGAGGACATTAGGAACACCTTCACAAAGGGAAGTTTATAGGGGGAGGGCAGAGAGTTATTCTGTGTCTACTGCTCAGTTGTCTTCAGCTGAAAATAATCCTTATGCCAAAGTAGCATATTCGGGGGTGGGATGATCTTATCACTTACACTCCTATATATTGTTTGAAAAGATAACACATCTATTTGAGTTTTTTAAAAATACTGCATAAAAGCATGTCGACTGAAAAAAATAAACACAACCCAAAAGTTGAGAGTTGTTTTGTTTGGTGGACATTCGTAGAATTTCAAGCCTAAGTCCAGGACACAGCATCTCAGATGAGAAAACTGTTCCAGAGAAGGAGAGGAGAAGCCAGGATATACAGAGTTTCTGTGACAACACCAGGTAGTCGGAACAATAGGCTACTGTTAGTAAAAGAAAAGTAGATGCTTCAAGCTAAGGAAGTTCAGCTTGCCATCACACCCCATGGACTGCAGCATGCCAGGCTTCCTGTTCTTCACCATCTCCCGGAGTTTGATCAGACTTACCTCTATTGACACAGTGACGCCATTCAACCATTTCATCTTCTGTCATCCCCTTCTCCTCCTGCCTTCTATTTTTCCCAGCATCAGGGTCTCTTTCGCATCAGGTGGCCACAGTATTGGAGCTTCAGCTACAGCCTCAGTTCTTCCAATGAATAGTCAGGGTTGATTTCCTTTAGGACTGACAAGTTTGTGCTACTTCAAGCCCAAGGGACTCTCAAGAGCTTTCTCCAACACCACAGTTCGAAGGCATCGATTATTCAGGATTCAGCCTTCTTTACGGCCCAACCCTCATAACCCTATGTGAAGACTGGGAAAATAATAGCTACCCCTCCCATATTCATGTTGTCAAAACTAGATTGTTTCCTCAAGAAAAATCTCCCCTCCCCACTTAGGTTCTGTGATTGGGCCAGTAAGGCGTGTGGAATGTTACCTTTTAAATGTGTAAAGAAGTGACAAGAAAAAGGATAGGGGTTTTTGGCTTTTGAAAGGGGGCAGCCTGTGGGAGGGTAAATATATGGATGAAACAAATGGAAGATAAGGATTGTTCTAGTAAGGTTTGTTTTGTTTGTTCCTCTCACTGATAAGACTCTGTCTAGAGTTGTCTCCTGTGATTAACTTTTGCCCTTCCTGGTAGAGAGGACATTAGGAACACCTTCACAAAGGGAAGTTTATAGGGGGAGGGCAGAGAGTTATTCTGTGTCTACTGCTCAGTTGTCTTCAGCTGAAAATAATCCTTATGCCAAAGTAGCATATTCGGGGGTGGGATGATCTTATCACTTACACTCCTATATATTGTTTGAAAAGATAACACATCTATTTGAGTTTTTAAAAAGTACTGCATAAAAGCATGTCGACTGAAAAAAATAAACACAACCCAAAAGTTGAGAGTTGTTTTGTTTGGTGGACATTCGTAGAATTTCAAGCCTAAGTCCAGGACACAGCATCTCAGATGAGAAAACTGTTCCAGAGAAGGAGAGGAGAAGCCAGGATATACAGAGTTTCTGTGACAACACCAGGTAGTCGGAACAATAGGCTACTGTTAGTAAAAGAAAAGTAGATGCTTCAAGCTAAGGAATTGCGCGGTTTTCTATGTATGGGAAGATGCAAGAGTCTGGGCTCAGGGAATCATTCCTTCAATAAGCAGTTTAGCTCTCAGTGTATTTATCCTGTGTTTTCTCATCCTGAGATTCCTCAAGTTGCACCAGGGCGGGTGGCTGCGGTCTGATGGCTGCCAGATTGCCAGCCGTCTTCCTTTCCTTCCTGAATTCCCTCGGGGCTCTCTGTCTGAGGAGGCTGTAATCTAGTGGCTACATCTTTTGTTTACTGACACTGCAGGCAATACTTCTCTAGAACATACAGTGAAAACAAATGAGCATACTCCCTCCACCTCCCAAATCTCCTTCCGGAGTTGGTGTGTGCTTATGCCAGCTCTCTATACATTATCTACTGCTGCTGCTTCTTCTTCTTTTTTTTTTTTTTACCTATAGTAGCATTCCAACCACGTGGTATCATACATTGCTTATTTCACATAACATTCATTCATTCAGGAAATATTTACCAAGCTCTTACTATGTGCTAGGCACTGTTCCCAGTGATGAGAGAACAGTGGGGAACAAACATAATGCTTGCCCTTAACAGAGTTTATGAGCTTGTCGACTAAAAAAAACCGCACAACGTAAGAGTTGACTCTTATTGGGGGTAAAATGAGGACATTAGGAACACCTTCACAAAGGAAGTTTATAGGGGGAGGGCAGAGAGTTATTCTGTGTCTACTGCTCAGTTGTCTTCAGCTGAAAATAATCCTTATGCCAAAGTAGCATATTCGGGGGTGGGATGATCTTATCACTTACACTCCTATATATTGTTTGAAAAGATAACACATCTATTTGAGTTTTTAAAAAGTACTGCATAAAAGCATGTCGACTGAAAAATAAACACAACCCAAAAGTTGAGAGTTGTTTTGTTTGGTGGACATTCGTAGAATTTCAAGCCTAAGTCCAGGACACAGCATCTCAGATGAGAAAACTGTTCCAGAGAAGGAGAGGAGAAGCCAGGATATACAGAGTTTCTGTGACAACACCAGGTAGTCGGAACAATAGGCTACTGTTAGTAAAAGAAAAGTAGATGCTTCAAGCTAAGGAATTGCGCGGTTTTCTATGTATGGGAAGATGCAAGAGTCTGGGCTCAGGGAATCATTCCTTCAATAAGCAGTTTAGCTCTCAGTGTATTTATCCTGTGTTTTCTCATCCTGAGATTCCTCAAGTTGCACCAGGGCGGGTGGCTGCGGTCTGATGGCTGCCAGATTGCCAGCCGTCTTCCTTTCCTTCCTGAATTCCCTCGGGGCTCTCTGTCTGAGGAGGCTGTAATCTAGTGGCTACATCTTTTGTTTACTGACACTGCAGGCAATACTTCTCTAGAACATACAGTGAAAACAAATGAGCATACTCCCTCCACCTCCCAAATCTCCTTCCGGAGTTGGTGTGTGCTTATGCCAGCTCTCTATACATTATCTACTGCTGCTGCTTCTTCTTCTTTTTTTTTTTTTTACCTATAGTAGCATTCCAACCACGTGGTATCATACATTGCTTATTTCACATAACATTCATTCATTCAGGAAATATTTACCAAGCTCTTACTATGTGCTAGGCACTGTTCCCAGTGATGAGAGAACAGTGGGGAACAAACATAATGCTTGCCCTTAACAGAGTTTATGAGCTTGTCGACTAAAAAAAAACCGCACAACGTAAGAGTTGACTCTTATTGGGGGTAAAATGAGGACCGAAGCCCAGAAGATTGCTTCAAAGAGGTAGGGGGAAGGACCATGTATATACATATATATATATATATATATATATGTGTGTGTGTGTGTGTGTGTGTGTATGTATATGTATATATGATTTTGGTAAAGGCGAAGTACATGCAATCAAGCACACAATTTTTGTTAGAAATTTCTGCAGGTCTCATGAAGCTTCTGCTAGTCATGAGAAGCAGTCGTCACCATGAAGGATTTTAGTGCTTTTCTAGATATGAGGAGATACAAGAATTGGGCTCACAAGATCAGCTCCTCTCAGATACCCAGCTCTCTGAAGACCTATCTGAAGGCCAGTTTCCCGGAGCACAGAGTGTCTCATTTCTGCTCTTTACCCTGAACTCCTTCATTGGGTGTTGGAGGTCAACAGCTGCAGTGGCACACAATTTAATCCTGTAGAGGTAAATGGCAAGCACCCATGGCAAGTGGCTGACACTTCCCAGGCGGCGCTAGTGTTAAAGAACCTGCCTGCCAAAGCAGGTTAGACAAAAGAGATGCAGGTTCAATCCCTGGGTCAGGAAGATCCCCAGAGGAGGACACAGCAACCCACTCCAGTATTCTTGCCTGGAGAATCCCATGGACAGAGGAGCCTGGCAGACTGCAGTCCATAGGGCAGCATAGAGTCAGACATGACTGAAGTGACTCAGCGTGCACACACTATAGTTAAAATATTAGAGCAGGTAGGTAGGTAGGTATGAGCAGAGGAATAGGGGCGTGGTCAAATGGCAGGACAATATTGCCCAAATCCATCTGATGCCAAAGAGAAATATGGAGACAGAGCTTGGGGGGCCAATTTGCAGGAAATGCTGCTTCTTCTTCTTTTTTTTTTTTTACCTATAGTAGCATTCCAACCACGTGGTATCATACATTGCTTATTTCACATAACATTCATTCATTCAGGAAATATTTACCAAGCTCTTACTATGTGCTAGGCACTGTTCCCAGTGATGAGAGAACAGTGGGGAACAAACATAATGCTTGCCCTTAACAGAGTTTATGAGCTTGTCGACTAAAAAAAAACCGCACAACGTAAGAGTTGACTCTTATTGGGGGTAAAATGAGGACCGAAGCCCAGAAGATTGCTTCAAAGAGGTAGGGGGAAGGACCATGTATATACATATATATATATATATATATATGTGTGTGTGTGTGTGTGTGTGTATGTATATGTATATATGATTTTGGTAAAGGCGAAGTACATGCAATCAAGCACACAATTTTTGTTAGAAATTTCTGCAGGTCTCATGAAGCTTCTGCTAGTCATGAGAAGCAGTCGTCACCATGAAGGATTTTAGTGCTTTTCTAGATATGAGGAGATACAAGAATTGGGCTCACAAGATCAGCTCCTCTCAGATACCCAGCTCTCTGAAGACCTATCTGAAGGCCAGTTTCCCGGAGCACAGAGTGTCTCATTTCTGCTCTTTACCCTGAACTCCTTCATTGGGTGTTGGAGGTCAACAGCTGCAGTGGCACACAATTTAATCCTGTAGAGGTAAATGGCAAGCACCCATGGCAAGTGGCTGACACTTCCCAGGCGGCGCTAGTGTTAAAGAACCTGCCTGCCAAAGCAGGTTAGACAAAAGAGATGCAGGTTCAATCCCTGGGTCAGGAAGATCCCCAGAGGAGGACACAGCAACCCACTCCAGTATTCTTGCCTGGAGAATCCCATGGACAGAGGAGCCTGGCAGACTGCAGTCCATAGGGCAGCATAGAGTCAGACATGACTGAAGTGACTCAGCGTGCACACACTATAGTTAAAATATTAGAGCAGGTAGGTAGGTAGGTATGAGCAGAGGAATAGGGGCGTGGTCAAATGGCAGGACAATATTGCCCAAATCCATCTGATGCCAAAGAGAAATATGGAGACAGAGCTTGGTGGATAGAAAAGAGTAGCCTTATTATTTTTGCCAGGCGAAAGGGATACACAATAGGCTATTACCTTATGAACTGTGCCCTTTCTCTGGGGAATAGGGAGCGGTTTTATATTCTCATGAGAGTCTTGTTTTGTTTGTTTTTTTTCTTTTGCAAAGTTTCAAAACTGCCACAGCTGGCACCAGGCAACTCAGCAACTGGCATCTGGTGGCCCTGAAGTTATCGCCCTCTGACCTTCTTTTTGAAATGCAGAATGCTACAATAGAGTGTAGGAGGAATGGAATGCCAGGGCAGAGTACAACTCATTTGGAGTCAGAGAGTAAATTAGCTTTGTGAAGCACAAGTCCAGCTACAAGTGTTTGTTTGTAATAATAGCTAAAGAATAACGAAGATTGTTTAACTCTCGCAAGCCTGTTTAGCTGGCATGTGCCAAAGGCCGTTCACTTATTTCTGAGTGTCTGCCATTGGACCCTTGTAAAAGCAAAAATCCCATGGCAGACAAAGGAAAGCAGGAGCCTCCAGACCGACAGGAAACCACACCTTTTGGGTGAGAAGTGTCCTGGAAGTCGGCAAAGAAAGGCGAGAAAAGGTGGGGATGTTCTGCTTCCTAATGTAATGTGTTGCTTCTTATGTTCTTATTACAATAATTTAGCCTTATTAAATTAACAGATAAAAAGTTATCATGCACTGAAGCCATAGCACTTCTGATCTAAGATGAATCCATTTTTCCCTGGAGAAATGGAGCTGGGATGAAAATAAAGGAATATGACCCTCACACTCCTCCTTCCCCAGAGAATTCCACCCCTTCATAACCAGCCTACCAAAGAACCCCAGGGCAGCAGCTGCTGCTCACCTGTCTCTCTGCCCTCCCTCGGAGGGTGGTGGTGTTCAGTCGCTAAATCCTGTCTGACTCTTTGCAACTCCATAGACTGCAGCACACCACGCTTCCCTGTCCTTCGCCATCTCCTGAAGTTAGCTCGGACTCATGTCCATTGAGTCGGTGATGTCATCCAACCATCTCTTCCTCTGTTGACTCCTTCTCCTCTTGCCTCAATCTTTCCCAGCATCAGGGTCTTTTCCAATAAGTCGGCTCTTCCCATCAGATTGCCAAAGTATTGGAAGCCATACTCTTGCCTAAATAAATTCTCATTTTACTTTCTTAACCTCCTTGACTTGTCTCTGAATTCTTTTGAGATGAAAACCGGGAAAAACATTAATGCACTAAATTGTTTTGTTTGTTTTTCTTTTGCAAAGTTTCAAAACTGCCACAGCTGGCACCAGGCAACTCAGCAACTGGCATCTGGTGGCCCTGAAGTTATCGCCCTCTGACCTTCTTTTGAAATGCAGAATGCTACAATAGAGTGTAGGAGGAATGGAATGCCAGGGCAGAGTACAACTCATTTGGAGTCAGAGAGTAAATTAGCTTTGTGAAGCACAAGTCCAGCTACAAGTGTTTGTTTGTAATAATAGCTAAAGAATAACGAAGATTGTTTAACTCTCGCAAGCCTGTTTAGCTGGCATGTGCCAAAGGCCGTTCACTTATTTCTGAGTGTCTGCCATTGGACCCTTGTAAAAGCAAAAATCCCATGGCAGACAAAGGAAAGCAGGAGCCTCCAGACCGACAGGAAACCACACCTTTTGGGTGAGAAGTGTCCTGGAAGTCGGCAAAGAAAGGCGAGAAAAGGTGGGGATGTTCTGCTTCCTAATGTAATGTGTTGCTTCTTATGTTCTTATTACAATAATTTAGCCTTATTAAATTAACAGATAAAAAGTTATCATGCACTGAAGCCATAGCACTTCTGATCTAAGATGAATCCATTTTTCCCTGGAGAAATGGAGCTGGGATGAAAATAAAGGAATATGACCCTCACACTCCTCCTTCCCCAGAGAATTCCACCCCTTCATAACCAGCCTACCAAAGAACCCCAGGGCAGCAGCTGCTGCTCACCTGTCTCTCTGCCCTCCCTCGGAGGGTGGTGGTGTTCAGTCGCTAAATCCTGTCTGACTCTTTGCAACTCCATAGACTGCAGCACACCACGCTTCCCTGTCCTTCGCCATCTCCTGAAGTTAGCTCGGACTCATGTCCATTGAGTCGGTGATGTCATCCAACCATCTCTTCCTCTGTTGACTCCTTCTCCTCTTGCCTCAATCTTTCCCAGCATCAGGGTCTTTTCCAATAAGTCGGCTCTTCCCATCAGATTGCCAAAGTATTGGAAGCCATACTCTTGCCTAAATAAATTCTCATTTTACTTTCTTAACCTCCTTGACTTGTCTCTGAATTCTTTTGAGATGAACCAAGAACCTTAAATTCACTAGGAAAAAAAAGAGACAGACAACAAATAATTGTGTAAAATGGCATCATATACTGATAAGAGCTTTGAAGAAAAATAAACCAGGAGAAGCAAGACAGAGTTGGTGGGTCTTGCTACAGTCAGGGCATGTCTTTTTGAAGACCTGACATTTGAGCAGATACTGGAAGGAAGTTAGGAAGTCATGGGAATATCAGGACGAAGAGTGGTTCCAACGTGGAACAGTAGGAGGAAAGTCCATGAGATAGATGAATGCACGCATGCCCACTTGCTCAATTGTGTCCAACTCTTTGTGACCTCATGAGCTGTAGCCTGCCAGGCTCTTCTGTCCATGGGAGTCTCCAGGCAAGAATACTGGAGTGGGTTGCCATTTCCTCCTCCAGGGAATCTTCCCGACCCAGGGATCAAACCTGCATCCCCTGCGTTGGCAGATGTATTCTTTACCACTGAGCCATTTGGGAATTCCGAGATAGAAGTTTGCTTAACTTAAAAACCACAAAGCCAGGGTGGCTGGAGCATGGGCAAGAAGGAACAGGTGAGAGATGGGACTGGACAGGTATGCATGGAGGTGTAAGGACTGCAAAGACACAGCGGGCTGCAAGCCGTTAGGGAAGAAGTTTATTTGGGAAGAGTTCCCGGGCGAGATCCACAGGTCCGAGAGATGGGCCAGGGAAATCGCACCCCGGAGATGGGACGAGGAGGTTTTATTAGGGAGGAGGGGAGCAGGAGAAAAGGGGAGGGGGATCCCTCAGGGCAGGCGCAGAAACGAGTTCTTTGTTTAAGCTTGGCGGGAAGTCCAGTGATGAGCCCACTATCCTTCAGGTGGCTGCGGGCGGGGGGTGTGAAGTTCTTGACACTTTGTGAGGAATTTTTATGGCCAAGGCTATCTCCTTATCGCAGGTCTAGGGAGACTCTCAGGCGCCAGCAGGTAAGCAACTGACCCCCTGATTTGGTGCCGGGAGTCTGGTCCGGGTGTTGACCCTAACAACTTGGCCCTTTCTTATGATTATTGAGTGCTGGGGAATCAATAGCCTAGCACCCTAACAGGAGGTAGTTCACTTGGGGGTCTGTTGTTGGCCATGGTAACTCTAGGTTTTGTTGAGCATACTCAAGGTTTTTGAGCAAGGGAAGGACACGATTATGTTTACATTTTAAGAGCATCATTTTAGTCGTTGGGTGGAAAAGAGACTGGAGCAGAGTTGGAAGCTAAGAGTGGAAGCAAAGATAGGGCTAGTTAGGAGACTATTGCTGTGTGAAATGAAAAATGTTATGTGCCATGTGTTGACTGAAAAATAAATGCACAAGGTGAGAGCTGTGAGCTAAGTTTGTGTGTGTGTGTGCGTGCATGTGTGCGCGCAGAGGAGTTAAGTTTTACTGGGGACGAAATGAGGACTGTAACCTGGTAGACAGCATTTCAGATACCTCTGAGAAACTGCTCCAAAGAGGTAGGGGGAAGATCAGTGCAAATGTGATTTTGGTGAAAGGGAAGTACATGCAATCAGGTACACATTTTTGCAGAAGATTGCTGCTGCTAGCCTCGTGAAGGTTACTGTTAGTCATGAGAAGCAGATGTCATCATCAAAGATTTTACTGCTTTTCTAGATACGAGGAAATGCAAGAATTGGACCCATAAAATCTTCTTTTGAAAATATTTAACTATCTGAAGACCTATTCTGCCAGTTCTTCCCAGAGCACAGTACCTCATTTCCGATCTCCACCCTGAACTTCTTTCAGGAGGTGTTGAAGGCCAGCAACTGCAGCAACTCATAATTCAACCCTTGTAGAGGGAGACAGCAAGTCCCAATGGTAAGTGCCAACTTGTAGGTGATACAGATAAGTAAACAAAGCACATTGCAGCCGTTAAGCCATTGCCACCACCCTGGACAATGAGCTGAAGGAGCTCACGACTAAGACAAAAGGGCTGCCCACTGCCAAACACTTGGCTACTGCAGTCACCCCCAGCTGTGCACCCTGAGGGAATTCAGGCTGGAACAAAGCTAGATAATGGACCGAGGGAGTCAAGTGCACATCAAAGGAATGCTTTCAGTGTGCCCAGACACTTCCACAGAAAGGGTCGACCCATACATAGAAAAGTGCTGAAGTCTTTAATTAGAGATGTCTGGTTTTCTTTAACAGTAATCTCTGTTGTACCAGCTCTGATATATCCTGGCTCCTCCCTCATCAACTCAGAGCAGTTTCTCAGGGCTGTTTGAAAGGCTGTGTCCCAGGTTTAAGTCTTCGGTTTTGTCTGCCAAATAAAACAAAATTCTCGACATTTAGGTTGTGCTCTTGTTTGTTTGTTTTTTTTTTTCCAGTTCCAGCTTGTATGCATAGCTTGAAGACAGGTCTATAGCTAAACTGTGTCTCCATCTACCTCAATCCTCCTTAATTCTTTCTATGGTAATCCATTTTATGGATGTACTATAATCTACTTAATCTGTCACTTCTGGGTGTTTAGACTGGCCATGAACAATGAAACAATTGAATATTTTTTATGTTTATGTCCCAAGGTTATCGGCCGGATTATTCCATGAAGTGTATCTGCTGATCACAAGTTTCAGTACATTATTTCTCATATTGAAACTAAATCTCGTGATTTCATATCAGCATAAGCCCAAAGAAACAAGGGATTTTGTTTGGTTGTTTCTGGTTTCAGTTAAAAAAGAAAAACAAAAGAAAAACTTTTGGAGAATTGTCTGGCAGTCCAGTAGCTAGGACTTGGAGTTTTCATTACCAGCGGGTGGTGAGCATGGCCCAAATATAAATAAATAAATATTTGCCATACCACTGCTTCGGAAATTAAAGAGAAAGGCATGTGCTACCCCTCCCACATCAGTTTTCCCGTCTTTAAATATTTCCAGTCTAGCAAGAATCCGCCTCCAGCTCAGGTGCCAGAGAGAGAAACTGAGGCACAGGCAGGCTCCGAAGCACAAGGAACCCACTTCCCCCCGGCCCGGCTGTCTCCCTTTCTCCCAACGGTTTTCTTCCCTTTCTCGTTCCTCTGGGCCAAGCTTCAGGCTGAAAACCCTAAGCCGGGTCCTTCGCCGCTCAGAACCCGGACTTCCAGCGGCTCTCCCGCCTCCGCCCGCCGGGGGGTTGCGGAAGGGACCGCGACGCCTCCCGTCCCCTCCGAGCCGCCGTAGCGCGAGCCTCGGGAGCTCGGCAGCTCCGGTCACCTAGGCAACGGGCTCCGCTGCGCTCGGCGGGCGCCTGCAGCCCGGGGGAGGCGCTGCGGGCCGGCGGCCCGGGCTCGGCTGGCGGCGGGACGGCAGGTGAGTAGGGGCCGCGCGGGCAATCGCGGCCCAAACGAACGGCTCCAGGCGTCGATTCATCGCAGTGGACGAGGGGCCGGGCCGCTGGGGACTCCTGGGACGGAGACAGGGCCTGACCTTTATCCGCGCCCCACCTCCCGTAATCCTTGCGGCCGGGGCGGCGCCCCCCTCGTGCCCTTTAATTCGGTCCAGGGCTGGCGGGGAGTGCGCTGTGCGCTGTTACGTTGGGGGGCATTGGCCGGGTTCAAAAGTTAAGTCACGGCTTTTTAGGGGGTCGAGGAATAACTCAGAACTGCAGAAAATGTGCGTCTGTGCGACTCTTCTGGGACCAGAGAGGACTGACTTCTTTGTTCATCAGTTTTCCCATCTGCAGAATGGGGATAATCATAGCACCTGTCTTAGAAGGTTATGACAAAGTAAATAACATATTTCAGATCTTTGCAGAAAAATTTTTCAGTACATTATTTCTCATATTGAAACTATCGGAAATTAAAAAAAGGGATTTTGTTTGGTTGTTTCTGGTTTCAGTTAAAAAGAAAACAAAAGAAAACTTTTGGAGAATTGTCTGGCAGTCCAGTAGCTAGGACTTGGAGTTTTCATTACCAGCGGGTGGTGAGCATGGCCCAAATATAAATAAATAAATATTTGCCATACCACTGCTTCGGAAATTAAAGAGAAAGGCATGTGCTACCCCTCCCACATCAGTTTTCCCGTCTTTAAATATTTCCAGTCTAGCAAGAATCCGCCTCCAGCTCAGGTGCCAGAGAGAGAAACTGAGGCACAGGCAGGCTCCGAAGCACAAGGAACCCACTTCCCCCCGGCCCGGCTGTCTCCCTTTCTCCCAACGGTTTTCTTCCCTTTCTCGTTCCTCTGGGCCAAGCTTCAGGCTGAAAACCCTAAGCCGGGTCCTTCGCCGCTCAGAACCCGGACTTCCAGCGGCTCTCCCGCCTCCGCCCGCCGGGGGGTTGCGGAAGGGACCGCGACGCCTCCCGTCCCCTCCGAGCCGCCGTAGCGCGAGCCTCGGGAGCTCGGCAGCTCCGGTCACCTAGGCAACGGGCTCCGCTGCGCTCGGCGGGCGCCTGCAGCCCGGGGGAGGCGCTGCGGGCCGGCGGCCCGGGCTCGGCTGGCGGCGGGACGGCAGGTGAGTAGGGGCCGCGCGGGCAATCGCGGCCCAAACGAACGGCTCCAGGCGTCGATTCATCGCAGTGGACGAGGGGCCGGGCCGCTGGGGACTCCTGGGACGGAGACAGGGCCTGACCTTTATCCGCGCCCCACCTCCCGTAATCCTTGCGGCCGGGGCGGCGCCCCCCTCGTGCCCTTTAATTCGGTCCAGGGCTGGCGGGGAGTGCGCTGTGCGCTGTTACGTTGGGGGGCATTGGCCGGGTTCAAAAGTTAAGTCACGGCTTTTTAGGGGGTCGAGGAATAACTCAGAACTGCAGAAAATGTGCGTCTGTGCGACTCTTCTGGGACCAGAGAGGACTGACTTCTTTGTTCATCAGTTTTCCCATCTGCAGAATGGGGATAATCATAGCACCTGTCTTAGAAGGTTATGACAAAGTAAATAACATATTTCAGATCTTTGCAGCCAAGTCCTCATACCTTGGGAGCTTCTATTATTACCACTACTACTACCAGAGAAGGTCATTATTGAGCATGTGTTGTGTACCGGGGCCTGGGCTGATCGCCAGAGGTAAAATGAGTGAATGAGACATCTTGTCCTCAGGGAACTCCACAGTTTCAAGGTATAAATAGGAATTCATTGTGGTTCCAGCTATGATGTTGGACCTCCAGGAGACTGTGTATACACAGAGAAGGCAGTTAACCCAGATTTCCGGAGATGAGGTTGGGGAGGATGATCAAAGGAACATTCCAAAAGAAGCTGCTTTCCAAAATTAGACATGAAGGCTGCCTTTGTATTGACCCCTGAAGATGAAGCTGGTGGAGTGCGTAGTTCTAGGCAGAGAGACCCGGCCAGTGTGAGGTCCTGGGGAGACAGTGCAAGCTTCTTGGGCATCTGTTAGGATGTCATAGCCCAGTTAGAGACAGATTCCGGGAAGTGAAAGTGGTCTGGTTAGGTGTGTTTGAGAGATAAGCAGGTGCTCTTCTGAAAGATTTTCCTGGTGTCTCCTTGTAAGTTTGGATTCTGTCGTGAGGGTTAGTGAGGAACACCAGAGGATTTAACTCGAGCAGTGAGTGTGTGTTGTGTGTGTTTGGTCAGAGGTCTGGTTTCCAAAAAATCAGGGGTTTTTGTTCTCTCTTGGTCTCATCGCTCCTCCAGTCTGGTTTGCACATTACAGCTATTCATTTATGGTGATTCAAAAAAAGTATTGAGCACCTGTTACATGCCAGGCGTTGTGTAAGAAGTAAGGAACTGGGCTTCCCCTGGTGGTCCTGTGGGTAAGGACACTGCCTTGCAGTACAAGGGGCGCCGGTTCGATCCCTGGGAAGATCCCAGCGCTGTGCGCTGTTACGTTGGGCATCGGAAAGTTAAGTCACGGCTTTTTAGGGGGTCGAGGAATAACTCAGAACTGCAGAAAATGTGCGTCTGTGCGACTCTTCTGGGACCAGAGAGGACTGACTTCTTTGTTCATCAGTTTTCCCATCTGCAGAATGGGGATAATCATAGCACCTGTCTTAGAAGGTTATGACAAAGTAAATAACATATTTCAGATCTTTGCAGCCAAGTCCTCATACCTTGGGAGCTTCTATTATTACCACTACTACTACCAGAGAAGGTCATTATTGAGCATGTGTTGTGTACCGGGGCCTGGGCTGATCGCCAGAGGTAAAATGAGTGAATGAGACATCTTGTCCTCAGGGAACTCCACAGTTTCAAGGTATAAATAGGAATTCATTGTGGTTCCAGCTATGATGTTGGACCTCCAGGAGACTGTGTATACACAGAGAAGGCAGTTAACCCAGATTTCCGGAGATGAGGTTGGGGAGGATGATCAAAGGAACATTCCAAAAGAAGCTGCTTTCCAAAATTAGACATGAAGGCTGCCTTTGTATTGACCCCTGAAGATGAAGCTGGTGGAGTGCGTAGTTCTAGGCAGAGAGACCCGGCCAGTGTGAGGTCCTGGGGAGACAGTGCAAGCTTCTTGGGCATCTGTTAGGATGTCATAGCCCAGTTAGAGACAGATTCCGGGAAGTGAAAGTGGTCTGGTTAGGTGTGTTTGAGAGATAAGCAGGTGCTCTTCTGAAAGATTTTCCTGGTGTCTCCTTGTAAGTTTGGATTCTGTCGTGAGGGTTAGTGAGGAACACCAGAGGATTTAACTCGAGCAGTGAGTGTGTGTTGTGTGTGTTTGGTCAGAGGTCTGGTTTCCAAAAAATCAGGGGTTTTTGTTCTCTCTTGGTCTCATCGCTCCTCCAGTCTGGTTTGCACATTACAGCTATTCATTTATGGTGATTCAAAAAAAGTATTGAGCACCTGTTACATGCCAGGCGTTGTGTAAGAAGTAAGGAACTGGGCTTCCCCTGGTGGTCCTGTGGGTAAGGACACTGCCTTGCAGTACAAGGGGCGCCGGTTCGATCCCTGGCCTGGGAAGATCCCACGTGCCGCGGAGCGGCTGGACTGATGTGTCCAATTACCGAGCCGGAGCTCTGGAGCGCATGTGCCCTGAGCAGGTGCTCTGCTGCAAAAGAGGCCACTGAGATGGGAGGCCCACACGGGCCAAAGAACAAAGACGGATGAAAATAGAGAAATGAAAGACCAATAGAAGTGGCCCACCCGCTCCCTTCCCTCCCCAACCCGACCCCCGCCCAGAATAAATACATAAATAAATCTTTAAAAAAAAAAAAAAAGAAGTAAGGAACTGGGTTCCTGCCCTCATGGCATGTATGCCAGACATGTCCAAAGGTCCATTCATGGAGACAGAAGCAGTCTAGAACTGAATCAATACTGAAGAGACCCATCCTGAGAGTTTTTCTTTTTGTTAAGGCCCAGATCACTCAGGGTCACTGTCTCTTGGCAGAATCATTCACTTAGAATCACACCAAGAAGAAATGGCCAGAGAAGTGGGAGGAGAACTAGGCAAGAGTAGTAAGGAAAGCCCAAGGAAGAGATCCACATTGCTGGATGCTGCTGAGATTTCAAGTAAAATAAGTTAAATGTTAAAATGCGCCTTTTGCATAAGTAAGTATAGAGGTCACTGAGGAACCCAGTTGAGCAGATTTGCTGAAATGATGGGGGGCGGAATCTATAATATCGGCTGCTTCCAAAGGTTCAGTGTAACATGTCAGTGGGATGAGGCGCGAGTGGGATGTGAGAAAGAAACGTGTAGGCAGCTCTAAGAAGTTTGGCTGTGAAGAGAGGCGAGGAGAAGACTGGAGAGCAACTGGGGAATCAGGTAAAGTCTTTTAAGCAGAAGACAGACGCGAGTAGATGTAAATGCAGCTAAAAAAAGCTGAAGAAGAAAGCAGGAGGTCTGGTTTCCAAAAATCAGGGGTTTTGTTCTCTATTGGTCTCATCGCTCCTCCAGTCTGGTTTGCACATTACAGCTATTCATTTATGGTGATTCAAAAAAAGTATTGAGCACCTGTTACATGCCAGGCGTTGTGTAAGAAGTAAGGAACTGGGCTTCCCCTGGTGGTCCTGTGGGTAAGGACACTGCCTTGCAGTACAAGGGGCGCCGGTTCGATCCCTGGCCTGGGAAGATCCCACGTGCCGCGGAGCGGCTGGACTGATGTGTCCAATTACCGAGCCGGAGCTCTGGAGCGCATGTGCCCTGAGCAGGTGCTCTGCTGCAAAAGAGGCCACTGAGATGGGAGGCCCACACGGGCCAAAGAACAAAGACGGATGAAAATAGAGAAATGAAAGACCAATAGAAGTGGCCCACCCGCTCCCTTCCCTCCCCAACCCGACCCCCGCCCAGAATAAATACATAAATAAATCTTTAAAAAAAAAAAAAAAGAAGTAAGGAACTGGGTTCCTGCCCTCATGGCATGTATGCCAGACATGTCCAAAGGTCCATTCATGGAGACAGAAGCAGTCTAGAACTGAATCAATACTGAAGAGACCCATCCTGAGAGTTTTTCTTTTTGTTAAGGCCCAGATCACTCAGGGTCACTGTCTCTTGGCAGAATCATTCACTTAGAATCACACCAAGAAGAAATGGCCAGAGAAGTGGGAGGAGAACTAGGCAAGAGTAGTAAGGAAAGCCCAAGGAAGAGATCCACATTGCTGGATGCTGCTGAGATTTCAAGTAAAATAAGTTAAATGTTAAAATGCGCCTTTTGCATAAGTAAGTATAGAGGTCACTGAGGAACCCAGTTGAGCAGATTTGCTGAAATGATGGGGGGCGGAATCTATAATATCGGCTGCTTCCAAAGGTTCAGTGTAACATGTCAGTGGGATGAGGCGCGAGTGGGATGTGAGAAAGAAACGTGTAGGCAGCTCTAAGAAGTTTGGCTGTGAAGAGAGGCGAGGAGAAGACTGGAGAGCAACTGGGGAATCAGGTAAAGTCTTTTTAAGCAGAAGACAGACGCGAGTAGATGTAAATGCAGCTGGCAAAGAGCCAGGAAGGGAGGGGGAGACTGAGAAAATGCAGGAGATTTTCTTGGGAATATCAATGGCACAGCTTTCCAGAGAATGTGAGAACGGATATGCAGTCCACAGCACAGATCCTTTAGAAAGAATCTGATGACGTCTTCTTCTTTTTTTTTTTTTCTTTTGGACATATGGGAAGCAAGGTAATTGTCGAAAAAGAATGCGTCCATGTAATGCAAGCAGAAAAAGAGAAGACGAAAGTGTGGAGAGAGAGTCCTACACTCCTCCTCATCAGATAGGAGACATTTATTGCACTGACATTGTTTTAAGCCCAGTCCAGGCACTAGCCTCAGTTGAAAGCCTGCTGTTTACAACAACCCTGAGAGAGAGCCGCTAGTGTGATCCCCAGCCTACAGAAGAGGACATTGGGGTAATAATGCTTAGCCAGGGTCACACAGGATTTGAATACAAGCCTGCCTGAGCCCGAAGCTTTCGCTCTCAACCATGGCTTAAATGATATGATTGTCTACCTATGAGATGATTATCTGATGAGAAAAATTCAAGAGAATTGTGTTTAAAAATAAGCAAACCACAAGAGAGACAAAAAAGCAATAGCTTTATCCCAGCAGTAGGAGTAAGAAAATGGAATTGTAGGTGAAATGGGAATAGCAACGTGAAAAATAAATACCTAAAAAGAAACTTTTAAAATAAATGTGTCCAGGCTAGTCAAATAGGATAAGAATTGGCTGGAGGTTGGGGGGTATAAGTCAGGATGGGTGCTTGTATGAAGAGGAGGTATTTTTTTCTTTGGGAAAACCAGGATATTGATACCAGGAAAAAAGCATGTTAAAAAAAACCCCAGATGTCAGGCTTCCCTGGTGGTCCCGTGGGTAAGGACACCGCCTTGCAGTGCAAGGGGCGCCGGTTCGATCCCTGGCCTGGGAAGATCCCACGTGCTGCGGAGCAGCTGGACCAATGTGTCCAATTGCCGAGCCGGAGCTCTGGAGTGCATGCGCCCTGAGCTGGTGCTCTGCTGCAAAAGAGGCCACTGAGATGGGAGGCCCACACGGGCCAAAGAACAAAGGTAAATAGATGAAAGACCAATAGAAGTGGCCAAAACAACAGCAACAAAATAATAAAAGAAACCCAGATGTCTGTTATGAAACATAATGAGAAAATATGCAAAGATGTTGACTGTGATGTTTTTATCATATTGAAAAACTAAAAACAGACTGGTTAAATGATGATGCAGTCATATGATGGGCACAGTCAACCATTAAAAAAGAGGGAGGTGGGAGCCACATATGTGAGGAAGATGTTTACGTCATATGGTTAGGTGGGAGAAACAGATTTCATTTTGTTTCTGGTTTTGGTTCCTTTAAATGTATAGATGTATTTAGAGGGGAAAATGTCTAGAAAGATGAGTTCTTTGTTTTATTTTTTAAACATATTTATTTTTTATTTGGCTGTGCCAGTTGTTAGCTGTGGCACGCGAGTTCTTCAGTCTTCACTGTGGCCTGAGTGATCGTTTTAGGTGCAGCCTGTGGGATCTGTTTCCCTGACCAGAGATTGAACCCGGCTCCCTGCATTCAGAGCAGAGTCTTAGCCACTGGACCACCAGGAAAGTCCCAAGATGAGTTCTTTTTTTCTCTCTCTCTTAATTTTGTTTTATTTTTTACAGAGTTTTGTTGTTTACTGCCACACATCGACCTGAATCCGCCATAGGTCTACATATGCCCCCCCGAACCTCCCCAACATCTCCCTCCCAACCCACCCCTCCAGGTCACCACAGAGCCCCTGTGTGAGATCCCCTAGTCCCACAGCATATTCCTCCCCTCACCCCAGTGTCCATAAGACCATTCTCCACGTCCGCCTCTCCGTTGCTGTTCTGCATATTCATTCATCAGCACCACCAAGATGAGTTCTTGAAAACAATTTTTATT
This sequence comes from Tragulus kanchil, assembly GCA_022376925.1. NCBI lineage: Eukaryota > Metazoa > Chordata > Mammalia > Artiodactyla > Tragulidae > Tragulus > Tragulus kanchil. Next base: position 23,199,377 of record JAIOJX010000031.1, read on the forward strand.
GTGGTAAATGATCCATAAATTCATCATAACCATATTGAAGTGTACAGTTGAATAGTGTTAAGGATATGCACATCCTTGTGCCCTCAACTTCCAGAACTTTTTCATCTTGGAAATCTGAAACTTTATACCCATTAAAACAACAGCTCCACATTCCCCCTCTCCCTAGCCCCTGGCGCCCACCCTCCTACTTTGTGTCTATGAACTTGGTTGCTCTGGATACTTCCTATAAGTGAAATCATACAATATTTGTCTTTTTGTGATTGGTTTTTGTCACTTAGCATAATCTCCTAAGGGTTACTCAGGTGACTCAGTGGCATAGAATCCCCCTGCCAATGCAGGAGACGTGAGTTGGATCCCTGGGTCGGGAAGATCCCCTGCAGAAGGCAATGGCAACCCACTCCAGTACTCTTACCTAGGAAATGCTATGGACAGGGGAGCCTGGCAGACTGTAGTCCACAGAGTTGCAAAACAACTAAGTCGCAGACACGACTTCGCTACTAAACAACAGCAACAAGAAGTCCTAAAGGTGTGCCCGTGTTGTAGCATATCAGAACTTCCTTCCTTTTTAAGGCTGAATTGTATTCCATTGTATGGATATACACATTTTGTATATGCATTGTATGTATGAACACACTTGGTTTATTCATTTGTTTATACATGGATATTTGGGTTGCTTTCACCTTTTGGCTATTTTGAATAATGCTGCTATAAATGTGAATGTGCCAGAAAGATAAGTTCTTTACCTCTGTGTCCTGAGACCATAGGGAGCCTTTTATTCCTTTCCTTATCGCCTTATTTTTCTTTTTTATGAGCATGAATGGCTTTCATAATCAAAAAAAGCAATAAGGATATATCCTCTTTGGGGAGATGAGGGAATAAAGGTTAAAAAAAGAAAAAGAATGTTCAGACCTAGGGCAGTGGGTGCAGGAATGGAATTCAGTGGGTAGATTTGAAAGACATTTTGGGAAAATCAACAGGACTCAACAATGAAGAGGTGAGGGAGAAAGGAGTGGAGGACGAGGCCTTGGGGGCCTGTGGGAGGAGGGTTTAGACTTGGGGAGGACGGAGGGAGTAAGAGAGCCCCCTCAGCCTGTTTGTTCAGCAGTTTGCACTCCTTCCTGAAAGCAGAGGAAACGATTGAAAGGAAGGAAATGACTTAATCAGATGGATGTTCTAGAAAGATCACCCGCACTCTGGCCAGCCCATTCTGCAAGCTGAAGCCAGACAGTGCCACATTTCCCTCTCCCTAGGAAATCTGAAACTTTATACCCATTAAAACAACAGCTCCACATTCCCCCTCTCCCTAGCCCCTGGCGCCCACCCTCCTACTTTGTGTCTATGAACTTGGTTGCTCTGGATACTTCCTATAAGTGAAATCATACAATATTTGTCTTTTTGTGATTGGTTTTTGTCACTTAGCATAATCTCCTAAGGGTTACTCAGGTGACTCAGTGGCATAGAATCCCCCTGCCAATGCAGGAGACGTGAGTTGGATCCCTGGGTCGGGAAGATCCCCTGCAGAAGGCAATGGCAACCCACTCCAGTACTCTTACCTAGGAAATGCTATGGACAGGGGAGCCTGGCAGACTGTAGTCCACAGAGTTGCAAAACAACTAAGTCGCAGACACGACTTCGCTACTAAACAACAGCAACAAGAAGTCCTAAAGGTGTGCCCGTGTTGTAGCATATCAGAACTTCCTTCCTTTTTAAGGCTGAATTGTATTCCATTGTATGGATATACACATTTTGTATATGCATTGTATGTATGAACACACTTGGTTTATTCATTTGTTTATACATGGATATTTGGGTTGCTTTCACCTTTTGGCTATTTTGAATAATGCTGCTATAAATGTGAATGTGCCAGAAAGATAAGTTCTTTACCTCTGTGTCCTGAGACCATAGGGAGCCTTTTATTCCTTTCCTTATCGCTTTATTTTTCTTTTTTATGAGCATGAATGGCTTTCATAATCAAAAAAAGCAATAAGGATATATCCTCTTTGGGGAGATGAGGGAATAAAGGTTAAAAAAAGAAAAAGAATGTTCAGACCTAGGGCAGTGGGTGCAGGAATGGAATTCAGTGGGTAGATTTGAAAGACATTTTGGGAAAATCAACAGGACTCAACAATGAAGAGGTGAGGGAGAAAGGAGTGGAGGACGAGGCCTTGGGGGCCTGTGGGAGGAGGGTTTAGACTTGGGGAGGACGGAGGGAGTAAGAGAGCCCCCTCAGCCTGTTTGTTCAGCAGTTTGCACTCCTTCCTGAAAGCAGAGGGAAACGATTGAAAGGAAGGGAAATGACTTAATCAGATGGATGTTCTAGAAAGATCACCCGCACTCTGGCCAGCCCATTCTGCAAGCTGAAGCCAGACAGTGCCACATTTCCCTTTGTGTTACTTAGATGTGAACCTCTGTTAATTTCTTCTTATTTGAGATGAAGCATTCGTGCTGAAAGATGCGTATCTACTCTTCTAAAAGCACCTGGACTGTTTTAAACAAAGGCCTATTTAGATTACATTGATTCCTAATGGCACTCAGTTTTATCTTAACAAGTCAGTCTCCTGTAAATTGACTTTCTACCTTTAGCAAGGGAAATATAATTGGGAAAGCAAACAAGAAATACAAAAAAACTCAAGTTAGAGACCTTCAGGTGCTTGCTCGTATCTTTGACAAATATCTTTGTCCTTTGAGGAGAAAGGGGGCCCAAAGAGGTAAACAGTGTTGTCTTAAATACCACAAGAGCAAAATTGTTAAGAGTCTAAATAGACTCAGCGCGTTACCTACTTCTCCTCCTACAAACCTGTAGTGTGTCTGTGCTTCCAGAGCTTCACAGAGAGGGAAGTGACTGTTGTGCTGATGCCAAATGTGCATTTTGCAGTGTGTTAGAGCTGAATGTCCAGAAGGCATGAACCCACGCTCTCATTTCATTCCTCCCAGTCGTTCTTAGATAAAGATTATCATTCCTATTTTCAGACGAGGAAATTGAATTTCAGAGAATTTAAAAAACCTCCTAGCTCCTACATCTAATAAACTCTGGACTTTGAATCTAGGTTTTCTTCTTTCCTTTATAGTAAAACTTCTTATTATGGACAGTTTTAAACATATACAGAAGTAAAAAGATACACGCATAGCCGCTTCAACAGATACCTTATTATTTGACTTTAAGGGCAGTGGGTGCAGGAATGGAATTCAGTGGGTAGATTTGAAAGACATTTTGGGAAAATCAACAGGACTCAACAATGAAGAGGTGAGGGAGAAAGGAGTGGAGGACGAGGCCTTGGGGGCCTGTGGGAGGAGGGTTTAGACTTGGGGAGGACGGAGGGAGTAGAGAGCCCCTCAGCCTGTTTGTTCAGCAGTTTGCACTCCTTCCTGAAAGCAGAGGGAAACGATTGAAAGGAAGGGAAATGACTTAATCAGATGGATGTTCTAGAAAGATCACCCGCACTCTGGCCAGCCCATTCTGCAAGCTGAAGCCAGACAGTGCCACATTTCCCTTTGTGTTACTTAGATGTGAACCTCTGTTAATTTCTTCTTATTTGAGATGAAGCATTCGTGCTGAAAGATGCGTATCTACTCTTCTAAAAGCACCTGGACTGTTTTAAACAAAGGCCTATTTAGATTACATTGATTCCTAATGGCACTCAGTTTTATCTTAACAAGTCAGTCTCCTGTAAATTGACTTTCTACCTTTAGCAAGGGAAATATAATTGGGAAAGCAAACAAGAAATACAAAAAAACTCAAGTTAGAGACCTTCAGGTGCTTGCTCGTATCTTTGACAAATATCTTTGTCCTTTGAGGAGAAAGGGGCCAATGAGGTAAACAGTGTTGTCTTAAATACCACAAGAGCAAAATTGTTAAGAGTCTAAATAGACTCAGCGCGTTACCTACTTCTCCTCCTACAAACCTGTAGTGTGTCTGTGCTTCCAGAGCTTCACAGAGAGGGAAGTGACTGTTGTGCTGATGCCAAATGTGCATTTTGCAGTGTGTTAGAGCTGAATGTCCAGAAGGCATGAACCCACGCTCTCATTTCATTCCTCCCAGTCGTTCTTAGATAAAGATTATCATTCCTATTTTCAGACGAGGAAATTGAATTTCAGAGAATTTAAAAAACCTCCTAGCTCCTACATCTAATAAACTCTGGACTTTGAATCTAGGTTTTCTTCTTTCCTTTTTATAGTAAAACTTCTTATTATGGACAGTTTTAAACATATACAGAAGTAAAAAAAGATACACGCATAGCCCCGCTTCAACAGATACCAACAGATGGTCAGGTTTATTTGATCTATAGCCTCCACTCCCTCCTCACCACTGAGTATATTAAAGCAAATCCTAAGGTATCATATCATTTCATCTCTACATACATTAATATGGATGTAGGAGGTAAGGATTTTTCTCTCCTTCCCTCCCACATATTACAATACACACCTAAGAAAATGAATAGGAATAATTCCTAAATATGACCCATATCCATTTGGCATTCCGTTTCCTCAGTTATCTCATAGATGTCTTTTCACAGGTGGTTTGATTGAATTGGAATCTGAACAAGGATCACTTATTACATTGAGTTGGTAGTTGCTTAAGACTTTGAATCTACAGCAGTTTCGTGTCTTCCTTTTTCCTTGTACCTTTTTTCTTTTTGTCCCCATCATGCCTGTTTTATTTTTATATTTATTTTCATCCATCTTTTATTCTTTGGCCTGTGTGGGCCTCCCATTGCAGTGGCCTCTCTTGATGCAGAGCACTGGCTCTGGGCACATGCACTCCAGAGCTCCGGCTCATAATTGGGCACACCAGTCCAGCCACTCCTCGGTACGTGAAATCTTCCTGGACCAGGGATCGAACTGGCACCCCTTGCACTGCATGGTGGACCCTCTACCCACTGGACCACCAGGGAAGCCCTCCTTACCTTTTATTTGTTTGAAAAGTCAGGTCCTAGTATGGAGATTCCTTTAAAAACTAAAAATAGAAGCACCATACGACCCAGCAATCCCACTATTAGGCTTATACCCTGATGAAATCAAAATTGAAAGAGGCACCTGTACCCCAATGTTCATTGCAGCTCTCTATACAATAGCTAGAACATGGAAACAACCTAGATGTCCATCGATGAATGAATGGATAAAAAAGCTCTGGTACATGTACTGATACCCAAAATGCAAGATTAGTCCATTTCCTCCCAGGTTTTATTATCATTCCTATTTTCAGACGAGGAAATTGAATTTCAGAGAATTTAAAAAACCTCCTAGCTCCTACATCTAATAAACTCTGGACTTTGAATCTAGGTTTTCTTCTTTCCTTTTTATAGTAAAACTTCTTATTATGGACAGTTTTAAACATATACAGAAGTAAAAAAAGATACACGCATAGCCCCGCTTCAACAGATACCAACAGATGGTCAGGTTTATTTGATCTATAGCCTCCACTCCCTCCTCACCACTGAGTATATTAAAGCAAATCCTAAGGTATCATATCATTTCATCTCTACATACATTAATATGGATGTAGGAGGTAAGGATTTTTCTCTCCCCTTCCCTCCCACATATTACAATACACACCTAAGAAAATGAATAGGAATAATTCCTAAATATGACCCATATCCATTTGGCATTCCGTTTCCTCAGTTATCTCATAGATGTCTTTTCACAGGTGGTTTGATTGAATTGGAATCTGAACAAGGATCACTTATTACATTGAGTTGGTAGTTGCTTAAGACTTTGAATCTACAGCAGTTTCGTGTCTTCCTTTTTCCTTGTACCTTTTTTCTTTTTGTCCCCATCATGCCTGTTTTATTTTTATATTTATTTTCATCCATCTTTTATTCTTTGGCCTGTGTGGGCCTCCCATTGCAGTGGCCTCTCTTGATGCAGAGCACTGGCTCTGGGCACATGCACTCCAGAGCGCTGGCTCATAATTGGGCACACCAGTCCAGCCACTCCTCGGTACGTGAAATCTTCCTGGACCAGGGATCGAACTGGCACCCCTTGCACTGCATGGTGGACCCTCTACCCACTGGACCACCAGGGAAGCCCTCCTTACCTTTTATTTGTTTGAAAAGTCAGGTCCTAGTATGGAGATTCCTTTAAAAACTAAAAATAGAAGCACCATACGACCCAGCAATCCCACTATTAGGCTTATACCCTGATGAAATCAAAATTGAAAGAGGCACCTGTACCCCAATGTTCATTGCAGCTCTCTATACAATATCTAGAACATGGAAGCAACCTAGATGTCCATCGATGAATGAATGGATAAAAAAGCCCTGGTACATATGTACCGTGGAATACTACTCAGCTGTAAAAGGAAATGCAGAAGAATTAGTCTTAATGAGGTGGTTGGATCTAGAACATATCATAAGAAGTGAAGTAAGTCAAAAAGAGAAAGACAAGTACAATATACTAACACATATATATATGGAATCTAGTAGGATGGTAATGATAACACACGCAGTGAAGTGATGGAAAACCAGACATGGACAGCAGACATATGGACATTGTGGGGAATGAACAGTGGGTGGGAGGCGTGAAGGAAGTAGCGTGAAAACCTGTACTATCGTATGTGTATTGTCATTGCGCTGTGGGAAAAGTGTATCCAGCAGGGGCACTGTGCAATGGCTTGGAGGGGTGGGATGAGGGGGAATATACATATGACTAATCTGGGATCATACATATCTGTAAACAACAAAACTCTGTAAAAGTTAAAAGTAAAATAAAAGCTTTGAAAAATACAGAAATTCATTATTAAATAAGTTTTATTCAGCTCAAGGAAAAAATAAATAAATAAAATAAAAATTAAAAAAAAAACAAAGTCAGGTCCTTTGTCCCGTCCAACTACTCTGGATTTGCCTGGTTATACCCCTTTAATGTGCTCGTCTGTTCCCTTTATTTTTTTGACCATTGCTCTTTATGGGTGGTGCTGTGTCATACCAGCAGGCAGTAAAGGCTAGTTCTTACCTTATGCAATAGATTGACCATGGGTTCAGGGGTTTGTTACCTTGATCCCTTAATTATAATAATTTCCTCATTGGCCTTTTACAAAATCATTTTGGCACCTGTTATTGATCATTGTCTACATCTACCATTTCATTGTGTGTGTGCATGCTCATAGTCGATTCTGTGACACCATGGACTGTAGCCCGCCCAGCTCCTCTATCCATGGGATTTCCAAGACAGAATGCTGGAGTGGCTTGCCATGACCTTCTCCAGGGGATCTTCCCAACCCAGGGATCGAACCCATCACTCCTGCATCTCCCGCCTTGGCAAGCGAATTCTTTACCACGGGCGCCACCTGGGAAACCCTGATATCAAGTCGTGTGCTCTGTTAAATCTCTGTCTCCTCATTAAAGGAAGAGTTTGCACAACTGTCATGTATTTTCCTCTCTGGTAGGGGGAGAAAGTTCCCTCAGTTAATAATTTAGCTATATATATATATATATATATATAGTTACTAACATCATTGCTTTCCTGAGTGAATCTTAGCTGGTGAAACCACCCTGTGAAGTGCTGCTTGCACCAGTGCTTTTCAAGTAGTAGGTTGCTACCTGCAGTTGGTTGGGGATTAGCAGGTAGAGGAATTGTTTGGGAGAGGAGTTCCAGTGTAATGGGAGCTATCTTCTCTTCTCCCATTCCCAGTTTCGTAAGCCTACTTGCTGTGTGCTTCTACCTACCACCAAAAGGAAACTTGAAAAAGAAGTGTTGGTGATCTAATTTGCAGCATAGATTAAACATATGTAATTACGTTGCTTTCTTGCATGCTTTTTTTTTTTTGAACATTCATTGGTTCTTGATGAGCTCTGCTTGTTGTATGTGGTACCTATGGCCACCTTTTCCAAACCAAAGAGTTGGGACTTGTGGTCTGATAAGCATAGTATACTTAGAAGGTCAAGGGAACAGATTATTTTCAAATAGCACAGTCTCACGGAAGTGACAGATGTGTTTTTATGTATCCAGAGGAAGCAGTACTAAGGCATGGTCAGGAGGCATTGGAGTCCTTTGGACATGAGTTCAAGTCTTGGCCCTTTCTACTTTCTTCTACAAGTCACTTAGCCTTTCCTTCCTTTTAAAAAAATGTTTGAAAAGTGTTTGATTTTGCTTGATAGAGAACAGACTTATGGACATTGGAGGGAGGGAGGAGACGGTGAGATGTATGGAAAGGGTAACACGGAAACTTGCATTTCCACATATAAAGTAAATAACCAATGGGTATTTGCTGTAAGTTGCAGGGAACTCAGGTGTGATGGGGAGGAAGATGGGAGAGAAGTTCAAGAGGGAGGGGACATAGGTATACCTATTATAATGCCTTTGAAACATGCACACTTATTCAGTAACCTTTTTAAAATGAATTTATTTATTTTTGGCTATGCTGGCTCTTCGTTGCCATATAGGCTTTCTCTATAATTGCTGTGAGCAGGGGCCACTCTCTAGTTGTGGTGCACCTGCTTCTCACTGCAGTGGCATCCCTTGTTCTGGAGCAGAGGCTCTAGGATGCGCAGGCTTCTGTAGTTGCAGCTCACGGGCTTAGCTGCTCCAAGGCATGAGGCATCTTCCCAGACCAGAGATCGAACCTGTGTCCCCAGCATTGGCAGGCAGATTCTTAACCATTGGACCACCAAGGAAGTCCTATTCATTATTCTTTTCTTTGCAGAAGACTGTAGAAGAACCAAAAGTTCTTCTGAATAGCTCTCTATTTGGTAACGTACTAGGTAGTAACTTCTTTGTCAGGCCTGGTGTGGAAAAAGCATGGACTTCACCAGTGGCTCAGATGGTAAGGAATCTGGTTGCAATACGGGAGACCTGGATTCGATCCCTGGGGTCGGGACGATTCCCTGGAGAAGGGAATGACTATCCACTCCAGTGGGCTTCCTAGGCGGTACTAGTGGTAAAGAACCCAGGGACATAAGAGACATGGGTTCGATCCCTGGGTTGGGAAGATCCTCTGCAAGAGGGCACAGCAACTCACTCCAGTGTTCTTGCCTGGAGAATCTGCATGGACAGAGGGGTCTGGCAGGCTACCGTCCATGTGGTCGCAAAGTTGGACATGGCTGAGCAACAAACACTTTCATTTTTCATGGAAAAGCACAGAACTATTAAAGACCCAGTGCCCGACTTTGCCTGCCCCTTGGGAATACCTCACTTATTTGCCTTTTTCACAATATTTGAATAACACTTAACACCTAGTCCCTTGCCTCTAAGATGATCTCTCTATACTGCGGATATTTTGTTTTTTTGAAACAAATAACTTGTATTCCTCCCAGAGGTGGCACAGACCTCATCATTAACACAATCCACTGTCTCAGGCTTCTGGTCCCAAGATTTTCTTGGTTGTGTCCACGTCCTTGAAGTGTTGGCTTCATCTTCAGGCCAGCAGCAAAATGAGGGCAGCAATTCTGGGCCCCAGCTCCATGTGCAGCACCTAGGTATACCTATTATAATGCCTTTGAAACATGCACACTTATTCAGTAACCTTTTTAAAATGAATTTATTTATTTTTGGCTATGCTGGCTCTTCGTTGCCATATAGGCTTTCTCTATAATTGCTGTGAGCAGGGGCCACTCTCTAGTTGTGGTGCACCTGCTTCTCACTGCAGTGGCATCCCTTGTTCTGGAGCAGAGGCTCTAGGATCGAGCTTCTGTAGTTGCAGCTCACGGGCTTAGCTGCTCCAAGGCATGAGGCATCTTCCCAGACCAGAGATCGAACCTGTGTCCCCAGCATTGGCAGGCAGATTCTTAACCATTGGACCACCAAGGAAGTCCTATTCATTATTCTTTTCTTTGCAGAAGACTGTAGAAGAACCAAAAGTTCTTCTGAATAGCTCTCTATTTGGTAACTTACTATGTAGTAACTTCTTTGTCAGGCCTGGTGTGGAAAAAGCATGGACTTCACCAGTGGCTCAGATGGTAAGGAATCTGGTTGCAATACGGGAGACCTGGATTCGATCCCTGGGGTCGGGACGATTCCCTGGAGAAGGGAATGACTATCCACTCCAGTGGGCTTCCTAGGCGGTACTAGTGGTAAAGAACCCAGGGACATAAGAGACATGGGTTCGATCCCTGGGTTGGGAAGATCCTCTGCAAGAGGGCACAGCAACTCACTCCAGTGTTCTTGCCTGGAGAATCTGCATGGACAGAGGGGTCTGGCAGGCTACCGTCCATGTGGTCGCAAAGTTGGACATGGCTGAGCAACAAACACTTTCATTTTTCATGGAAAAGCACAGAACTATTAAAGACCCAGTGCCCGACTTTGCCTGCCCCTTGGGAATACCTCACTTATTTGCCTTTTTCACAATATTTGAATAACACTTAACACCTAGTCCCTTGCCTCTAAGATGATCTCTCTATACTGCGGATATTTTGTTTTTTTGAAACAAATAACTTGTATTCCTCCCAGAGGTGGCACAGACCTCATCATTAACACAATCCACTGTCTCAGGCTTCTGGTCCCAAGATTTTCTTGGTTGTGTCCACGTCCTTGAAGTGTTGGCTTCATCTTCAGGCCAGCAGCAAAATGAGGGCAGCAATTCTGGGCCCCAGATCCATGTGCAGCACCTACCAAAGGGATAGAAAGATTCTTACTACTTCCTCTGTTCTCCTAAAAGTGAAAATCTTTCTCAGATTTCTCTCCTCCCTCACCACCTCCCTCCCTGCCCATACTAATCCTGAAATGTCATTGGCCTGAATCAGGTCTCGTGCCCATTCTTGAACCACTTCCTTTCGCCAGGGCAATGCCGTGCCTTATTGACTTTGGCCTGGTTCTTGAAAAAGTTATTTACGACAGGGATGAAATTATCTTTAGGCTAATCAGAAACAGAATTGCACTTCTGTTAGGAAGTTTTTTCTGTGAGTAGCAGGAATGGACACCAGGTAGATCGATCAGCTAGGAATTGGGTTGGCTGCTGGTAACAGGGCTGTAAATAAGACAAATTATTTTGCTTTCAAAAAACATCAAGTCCAAAACAGGCAGTCTGTTGCTGGTGTGTCACTGCCACAGTCTAGATCTCGCTGTCTGCATGCTTCACTGTCCTTAGGACATGGTTGGCCCACTCGCGCTCACATTATGGTCACAGCTGGGCTTCTGGATTTCCCACCAGGCAGTCCTTCCTTGGAGCAGGAAGAACCGAGAATATCTGTGAGGAGGCTGGTGAGTGTCGTTACTTCGCCAGCCGTGTTCTGTTTCCAGCAGTGGAAGGATTCTGTCCCTGTGAAGAGAGGAAACGTGGCTGTAGGACTGGCAACGTGCAATGCCTGCCACCAACGGCAGCCAGCCGTGACCTCCTAGCTTCCATTTGGGGGAAACCAGTTTTGATTGAGTCAACTGTCTTTTTATTCATGTTTTTTTTAACGCAGTCATGAGACATACTTGATATAATGTTTTATAATTCCTATTTTCCATTTAATAGCACCACAAGTGTCACTTCATCCGGTTAATATTACAGTAGGAGCTTTTAATCCAGTCTCCACTTAATGGATGCTGGCAGACCCTCTCCATTCTCACTGTAAAGCTTAGTGTTTATTTTCCCCGGCCTTGTGAATGTTCTTGACGAGTAAATAGCTCTACTATGCTGTCCGATACAATAGCCTCTAGCCACATGTGACTGTTCAGATATATTAAGATATATTTAGTTTGGGTTCTGCTGGGTCTTTGTTGCTACACACAGGCTTTCTCTAGTTGGGGCTGGCTGGGGCTGCTCTTCACTGCTATGTACTGACTTCTTACTGCAGTGGCTTCTCTTGCTGCAGAATACAGGCTGTAGGTGCATGAGCTTCCATAGCTGAGGGCTCAGTGACTGTGGCTTACAGTCTCTAAAGCAGTGGCTCAGTTGCTGTGGCACAGGGGGCTTAGTTGCTCCACAGCATGTGGGAACTTCCCAGATCAGAGATTGAACCTGTGACCCCAGCATTGGCAGGCATATTCTCAGCCACTAGACCACCAGGGAAGCCCCCTGACTGTTTAAATTTTAGTTAAAGTTAAATTAAAAATCCAGTTTATCAATCTGAATGGCTACATGTGACATGATTCTTGACTTCAACAACTGAGATATAAAACATTTCCATCGTTGCAGAAACTTCTGTTGGCTAGCGCTGCTCTGGAGCGCCCGTGCTCTGCTGCCCTCACCCACTTGGTTTTAGGGAGTTTCAATGGTTCAGGTCACTCACCTGGAACCAGACGGCCTGGGCTTGGATTCTCAGTCTGCCATTTACTAGTTGTATGATCTCAAGCAAGTTATTTAACTTCTCTGTGCTTCAGTTTCTTTATCTGTAAAAAACTGTTACTGTGTATTAAAGGACTTAATATACATACAGTACTCACAACAGTGGGCTTCCCTGGTGGCTTAGTGGTAAAGAAGCCACCTGGCAGTGCAAGAGACTAAGAGGCATGGGTTCAATCCCTGGGTTGGGCAGATTTCCCTGAAGGAGGAAATGGCAACCCACTCCAGTGTTCTCGCCTGGGAAATCCCATGGACAGAGGAGCCTAGCAGTCTACAGTCCATGGGGTTGCAAAGAGTCAGACACAACTCAACACATTCACCCCAACCCAAAAGTGAATGAGTATTTAAAATGTTCCTCTCAGTTTAGAGGTAGAAGAGACCTCTGAAAAGACTGGAAGAGGGGAAAAATAGCTGGACAAAGCCACATGTGCTGTCAGATCATTCTCACTGTAAAGCTTAGTGTTTATTTTCCCCGGCCTTGTGAATGTTCTTGACGAGTAAATAGCTCTACTATGCTGTCCGATACAATAGCCTCTAGCCACATGTGACTGTTCAGATATATTAAGATATATTTAGTTTGGGTTCTGCTGGGTCTTTGTTGCTACACACAGGCTTTCTCTAGTTGGGGCTGGCTGGGGCTGCTCTTCACTGCTATGTACTGACTTCTTACTGCAGTGGCTTCTCTTGCTGCAGAATACAGGCTGTAGGTGCATGAGCTTCCATAGCTGAGGGCTCAGTGACTGTGGCTTACAGTCTCTAAAGCAGTGGCTCAGTTGCTGTGGCACAGGGGGCTTAGTTGCTCCACAGCATGTGGGAACTTCCCAGATCAGAGATTGAACCTGTGACCCCAGCATTGGCAGGCATATTCTCAGCCACTAGACCACCAGGGAAGCCCCCTGACTGTTTAAATTTTAGTTAAAGTTAAATTAAAAATCCAGTTTATCAATCTGAATGGCTACATGTGACATGATTCTTGACTTCAACAACTGAGATATAAAACATTTCCATCGTTGCAGAAACTTCTGTTGGCTAGCGCTGCTCTGGAGCGCCCGTGCTCTGCTGCCCTCACCCACTTGGTTTTAGGGAGTTTCAATGGTTCAGGTCACTCACCTGGAACCAGACGGCCTGGGCTTGGATTCTCAGTCTGCCATTTACTAGTTGTATGATCTCAAGCAAGTTATTTAACTTCTCTGTGCTTCAGTTTCTTTATCTGTAAAAAACTGTTACTGTGTATTAAAGGACTTAATATACATACAGTACTCACAACAGTGGGCTTCCCTGGTGGCTTAGTGGTAAAGAAGCCACCTGGCAGTGCAAGAGACTAAGAGGCATGGGTTCAATCCCTGGGTTGGGCAGATTTCCCTGAAGGAGGAAATGGCAACCCACTCCAGTGTTCTCGCTGGGAAATCCCATGGACAGAGGAGCCTAGCAGTCTACAGTCCATGGGGTTGCAAAGAGTCAGACACAACTCAACACATTCACCCCAACCCAAAAAGTGAATGAGTATTTAAAAAAAAAAATGTTCCTCTCAGTTTAGAGGTAGAAGAGACCTCTGAAAAGACTGAGAGAAATGTAGGGGCTTTGCCCTTGGACTACTTCACAAGTGGCTTTTCAGTAAAAAATTGGAAGTCATAAACTGGAGCTCATTTCCTGGGTGTGGCCATGCAGAAACTTTCATTGCTGGGACACACTCTCGAAGGAAAGGCCTTGGTCCCTTATCAGGTGTTTGGCAAGTGAAGGTACAGTTTCAATGATTCCTCTCTTTAACTGGCTGTATTTGTTTATAATGGATTCTACTGTTATTAATCCTGATCCTATCAAGAAGAGAGCTTCTCTTTCATTTCATTTTAAATTTCATTTCAATTTAAATAGGGATTACTGTACATCAGCTGACATGAAAGGTTATCATGAAGTGCTGTTGTTGGACATTTATATTATTTCTCAGGCTTCTGTGTTATAGATGTTGAGCTTCTTTACAGCAAAACCTTCTTCAATCAGTATATTTTAATCCAAAGACGTGGGAGGAATGGCAGCCTCTTTCAGAGGCCTGGATTTCCGTTTGGAAATCATCATAGTGACCTAAGAGAGGGCATGTGGGCATGCCAGCCCTAATTTTGTTTTTGGATTTAGCTCCATTTCTCCCTGTGGGCCACTTGCAGATTTTAGATAATGTTTAGTGTTTTATACACAAAATGTTCGTGCTGTCCTAGAAAAATCAGTATAATGCAGTTTGTCCTGATGGGACTTCTTTTCCAATTCACATAGCACTTTATTTGGGCCTTGGATTCTCAGTCTGCCATTTACTAGTTGTATGATCTCAAGCAAGTTATTTAACTTCTCTGTGCTTCAGTTTCTTTATCTGTAAAAAACTGTTACTGTGTATTAAAGGACTTAATATACATACAGTACTCACAACAGTGGGCTTCCCTGGTGGCTTAGTGGTAAAGAAGCCACCTGGCAGTGCAAGAGACTAAGAGGCATGGGTTCAATCCCTGGGTTGGGCAGATTTCCCTGAAGGAGGAAATGGCAACCCACTCCAGTGTTCTCGCCTGGGAAATCCCATGGACAGAGGAGCCTAGCAGTCTACAGTCCATGGGGTTGCAAAGAGTCAGACACAACTCAACACATTCACCCCAACCCAAAAAGTGAATGAGTATTTAAAAAAAAAAATGTTCCTCTCAGTTTAGAGGTAGAAGAGACCTCTGAAAAGACTGAGAGAAATGTAGGGGCTTTGCCCTTGGACTACTTCACAAGTGGCTTTTCAGTAAAAAATTGGAAGTCATAAACTGGAGCTCATTTCCTGGGTGTGGCCATGCAGAAACTTTCATTGCTGGGACACACTCTCGAAGGAAAGGCCTTGGTCCCTTATCAGGTGTTTGGCAAGTGAAGGTACAGTTTCAATGATTCCTCTCTTTAACTGGCTGTATTTGTTTATAATGGATTCTACTGTTATTAATCCTGATCCTATCAAGAAGAGAGCTTCTCTTTCATTTCATTTTAAATTTCATTTCAATTTAAATAGGGATTACTGTACATCAGCTGACATGAAAGGTTATCATGAAGTGCTGTTGTTGGACATTTATATTATTTCTCAGGCTTCTGTGTTATAGATGTTGAGCTTCTTTACAGCAAAACCTTCTTCAATCAGTATATTTTAATCCAAAGACGTGGGAGGAATGGCAGCCTCTTTCAGAGGCCTGGATTTCCGTTTGGAAATCATCATAGTGACCTAAGAGAGGGCATGTGGGCATGCCAGCCCTAATTTTGTTTTTGGATTTAGCTCCATTTCTCCCTGTGGGCCACTTGCAGATTTTAGATAATGTTTAGTGTTTTATACACAAAATGTTCGTGCTGTCCTAGAAAAATCAGTATAATGCAGTTTGTCCTGATGGGACTTCTTTTTCCAATTCACATAGCACTTTATTTGAACCTTTTTTAAAAATAGCATTTCTCACCAACAGTCCTCTATAATTATTTTTGCATTTGTTTTGTATCTACTTCAAAATTCTTAGCCTGTTGAGGACAGCAGTCTTTCACTGGGCCTTGACAGATCCTAACATAAGGGCCCTCAATTTATATTCATGAAACAAATGGACAAGTCTGTCATTTTCTATGACTGCACAGGCCTCTTTCAAACATTTCCTTGGAATCCATTGTTAGTGGATAGTCTTCTAGACTCTCCAGTAAGTCAGATTCCACAGGAGAGCCAAAAAAAGGTAAATGTTCATAAAGTGATTTTTCAAACATAAACAAAGATGAAGAGACTTCCCTGGTGGTCTGGTGGCTAGGACTCTGCACTCCCAATGCAGGGGGTCTGGGTTTGATCCCTGGTGGGAGGACTGGATCCCACATGCTCAACTGAGACCTGGTGCAGCCAAATAACTGAATATTTAAAAAACCAAAGATAGAATAGTGTAAAGAAACCCCGTTAGACATCATGTAAGCTTCAACAATGGCATTTCAGAGCTACTTTTTGACTTGGGTAGAGAATATGAAGACTTGGGGGTTCCCGTTTTGATTTGGGGGGAAGACAGCAGGGCATGTATGATGGGCACATGGAGAAAGAGACGGCTGGTGGTCCACGGACAAACCTGCCCTCCCTCACGGACTGATGTGAGGGTTTCGTGAGCTGGCACATGCGCCGTGCCAAGAACAAAGCCCAGCCTCGTGGTGAGGACAGCTGGGGTGCTGCGTGCCACCGCCGTTCCTGCCATTGCCATTACTGTCACAAGGGCTTCCCTGGTGGCTCAACTGGTGTGGAACCCACCTACCAATGCAGGAGGCACAAGAGACCAGGGTTCCATCCCTGGGTGGGGAAGATCCCCTGGAGAAGGGAAGGACGACCTGCTGCAGTATTCTTTGGCCTCAACCCGGGGTTGGGGGGGAACCGGGACCTCCCCACAGCTGCAGGGCAGAGTTTGGTGGCTGTGGCACTGACTCACTTGTAATCTTGGATATCAGACCTTCTGAGCTCTGGGACTTCTTTTCCAATTCACATAGCACTTTATTTGAACCTTTTTTAAAAATAGCATTTCTCACCAACAGTCCTCTATAATTATTTTTGCATTTGTTTTGTATCTACTTCAAAATTCTTAGCCTGTTGAGGACAGCAGTCTTTCACTGGGCCTTGACAGATCCTAACATAAGGGCCCTCAATTTATATTCATGAAACAAATGGACAAGTCTGTCATTTTCTATGACTGCACAGGCCTCTTTCAAACATTTCCTTGGAATCCATTGTTAGTGGATAGTCTTCTAGACTCTCCAGTAAGTCAGATTCCACAGGAGAGCCAAAAAAAGGTAAATGTTCATAAAGTGATTTTTCAAACATAAACAAAGATGAAGAGACTTCCCTGGTGGTCTGGTGGCTAGGACTCTGCACTCCCAATGCAGGGGGTCTGGGTTTGATCCCTGGTGGGAGGACTGGATCCCACATGCTCAACTGAGACCTGGTGCAGCCAAATAACTGAATATTTAAAAAACCAAAGATAGAATAGTGTAAAGAAACCCCGTTAGACATCATGTAAGCTTCAACAATGGCATTTCAGAGCTACTTTTTGACTTGGGTAGAGAATATGAAGACTTGGGGGTTCCCGTTTTGATTTGGGGGGAAGACAGCAGGGCATGTATGATGGGCACATGGAGAAAGAGACGGCTGGTGGTCCACGGACAAACCTGCCCTCCCTCACGGACTGATGTGAGGGTTTCGTGAGCTGGCACATGCGCCGTGCCAAGAACAAAGCCCAGCCTCGTGGTGAGGACAGCTGGGGTGCTGCGTGCCACCGCCGTTCCTGCCATTGCCATTACTGTCACAAGGGCTTCCCTGGTGGCTCAACTGGTGTGGAACCCACCTACCAATGCAGGAGGCACAAGAGACCAGGGTTCCATCCCTGGGTGGGGAAGATCCCCTGGAGAAGGGAAGGACGACCTGCTGCAGTATTCTTGTCTGGGAAATCCCATGGACAGTGGAGCCTGGCGGGCCCCAGTCCATGGGGATGCCAAGAGTCAGACACGACCGGGCACACGTGCACACGCTGCACAGCTGCAGGGGGGCAGAGTTTGGTGGCTGTGGCACTGACTCACTTGTAATCTTGGATATCAGACCTTCTGAGCTCTGGTTTATGGCTTCTGAAAAGTTAGAATGATAATAGCATCTTATCTACTGCATAAGGCAGTGGAATCACGCCTGTGAATGTGTTCTAGGTTAATTAGCATTACTCACAATTTTCTGGAATGGCGTTCCAATCTGGAGGGACCCCTTGGAGCTCTTTGGAAGTCAAACTTGTCCCTTGTATGGACTCTTGTTCTGGGACTTCCTGAGCTCCAGAGTAATTTGTCAGCTTAGCAAATAAATAATACAGCACAATAAGCTTCGTTTCCATTTGTAAAATGTTTACTTCTAAAGCATGACAACAAGTTTGCTTTATATAGCTTATCCATATTTGCACTGGAAATGAAATACTTATCAACCAAGTTGATAAAGGGATAAAATTAGTTTTCCTAAGAAACGGTTTGCAGGGGACTCATGTTGGATAAAATTTAGTCGCTGAATCTGTTTCACCATCTTTGAAATATAAACAGTATCTTGATTTGTCTGTATTTTTCTTATAACACTCCGCTCAACTCCTAATTAAAAATAGCTTTCCCAAAGCCAGAATTCCTCTTTAAAAAAATCAGTTTTCTTTTCTCTTAAATGGAGACTGAGTTTTAAACACTCTGCTTTATCCTCAGCACTGTAAAGAATTCTAATTATGCAGAACATCCATCCAAACCACACACACACACATATCTGTCTGAGATAAGAATTAGTAGATACTGTGGGAAGAGAAATGGAACGTCCCTGATGGTTGTAATAAATTTCTGCAGTGTTTGTTTGGACAGGATAATCAACTGTTAAGTCTCCTGGGTATGAGAGTTAAATAAATCCAGGTCAGAAAGTCAGTGCTGCAAACTTAAATTCTCAGGAAGATATTCCCTTCTCAAGCCATTACTTGCCATTAGATTTAACTTTTTAAAAGTTTGATTTTCATTCTTTCAGTTAGTAAAAAATGTCACCTTTTTACCATTTGTAATTTATAGCATCTTAAACTTTTAGAAACACGACCGGGCACACGTGCACACGCTGCACAGCTGCAGGGGGGCAGAGTTTGGTGGCTGTGGCACTGACTCACTTGTAATCTTGGATATCAGACCTTCTGAGCTCTGGTTTATGGCTTCTGAAAAGTTAGAATGATAATAGCATCTTATCTACTGCATAAGGCAGTGGAATCACGCCTGTGAATGTGTTCTAGGTTAATTAGCATTACTCACAATTTTCTGGAATGGCGTTCCAATCTGGAGGGACCCTTGGAGCTCTTTGGAAGTCAAACTTGTCCCTTGTATGGACTCTTGTTCTGGGACTTCCTGAGCTCCAGAGTAATTTGTCAGCTTAGCAAATAAATAATACAGCACAATAAGCTTCGTTTCCATTTGTAAAATGTTTACTTCTAAAGCATGACAACAAGTTTGCTTTATATAGCTTATCCATATTTGCACTGGAAATGAAATACTTATCAACCAAGTTGATAAAGGGATAAAATTAGTTTTCCTAAGAAACGGTTTGCAGGGGACTCATGTTGGATAAAATTTAGTCGCTGAATCTGTTTCACCATCTTTGAAATATAAACAGTATCTTGATTTGTCTGTATTTTTCTTATAACACTCCGCTCAACTCCTAATTAAAAATAGCTTTCCCAAAGCCAGAATTCCTCTTTAAAAAAATCAGTTTTCTTTTCTCTTAAATGGAGACTGAGTTTTAAACACTCTGCTTTATCCTCAGCACTGTAAAGAATTCTAATTATGCAGAACATCCATCCAAACCACACACACAAAATATCTGTCTGAGATAAGAATTAGTAGATACTGTGGGAAGAGAAATGGAACGTCCCTGATGGTTGTAATAAATTTCTGCAGTGTTTGTTTGGACAGGATAATCAACTGTTAAGTCTCCTGGGTATGAGAGTTAAATAAATCCAGGTCAGAAAGTCAGTGCTGCAAACTTAAATTCTCAGGAAGATATTCCCTTCTCAAGCCATTACTTGCCATTAGATTTAACTTTTTAAAAGTTTGATTTTCATTCTTTCAGTTAGTAAAAAATGTCACCTTTTTACCATTTGTAATTTATAGCATCTTAAACTTTTAGAAACATCTTCATTCAAAGAAGCTTAAACCCTCGTTCTGTATCTCCGAATAACAAAACAAATAAATACGGAAATGCAGTTTTATCTCAAAAAGAGCAAGATGTTAGTTCCACTATTTGGCTCCAGTGACATACGATCTCTTAGCTTTATTTCCCATAGGACTGTTCTATTTAAAATGTGTTATTACTCAGGCTCTTGATTCTTTTTTTTCCCTTGGATCCCAGTACATTTTGGTGATACTTCTTTTCAAAATGTCCAGCACAAATCGTCTGTAGGAGTCACCTCGTCGGGGTTGTTTTAGAAGATACGCCACCTCTCATTTAAATGTAAATCTTGCTGAAACTTTTAGATGGAGAGGGTTGACCGAAAGAACTTTGAATTTTTATAATTGCGAGACTCCTTTACTTCACTGTGACACAGGTTTATGTCTCTTTGATTGAAAGGAATGTTAGAAAGGGGTCTAAATACTGGCGATCTTCCTTGTTGATCATTGGAAAATGAAGTCGGGAACTACAGTTTTAAGTTCTAGAAGAACTGGGAGATTTTATGCAGCATCTGAGATGTACCTTAGTGTTTTATTTGCTGGAACTTGAAAATCGAATTTTTCTTGCATTTTTAACATAATTCGGAGCATCTCCTGTGTGCCTAGCAGTGTGTTGGATGTCTTTCACATTTTAGCTCATTTAGTCTTGCAGTAGCACTGGTAGGTGGATCAAACTCAGACACCCAGTTGCTTAGGCTGCAGATCTTCTTTCCTGATCCCTTTCATTGTCCTGTCCTCACCCGGTCCCCTGCTTGTGTTGTTGTAGCAGCAGACCACACCCCGCCCCGGCTCTGGCTGTGAGCGACCAGACAGCAGCCGGGGCCCTCGTTCCCTTCCTGTCCCACTATAGGAGTTATGGTTGGACCCCTAAAACTAATACAGAGTTCCATGTCAATTATATCTCAGTAAAACTTGGGGAGAGGAGGAGAAAAGTGAGTGCGGAGAGAAATGAGGGTCGAAGTTCAAGGCTGATGATCAAAGGCCTTCCGTGGAACTCTGTAGGGGTGCTCTCCAATATGGTGGCCGTTAGCCACACGTGCTGATCTGACCTGAGATGTGTTGTGCACAATGGATTTCAAAGACGTAGTAGAAATATCAGGAATATGTCATTAATGAGTTTTACATTGATCACATGTTGAGATGATGTTTTGGAAATACTGCATTAAATAGAGCAGATTATTACAGTTCAGTTTTATGTATGTATACATATTATGTAGGTATGTACACAGTAGCTATGTCGTAGCCACTGTTTTTTTGTTTATCTTTTTGAGATAGCTTTAGACTCATATACCATCTTAAGAAATAATACAGAGAGATCCCATGTACCCTTTCCCCAGTTTTCCTTAGTCATAGATCTCAGCTCAGACGTCACCTCCTCCAGGCAGCCTTCTCTGACCACTCTAGTGTAGCCTGCTCTCTCCACTTTTGTTCACCTGTCCTGTTACTCTGTTTAATTTTATTCATAGAACTTGTTTCTGTTTGAAATTATCTTATTTTTTATTTAATGGCCTTTTGCCCAGCAGAAGGTAGACCAAAGAGGCTGGGAGCCTTGTCTTTTTTATTCTTTGCTTTATCTCTGGTGCCTTGAATAGGACATGCACACAGCAGGCACTTGAGAAACACTTCCTGGATGAGGAAGCAGAGTTCCAAAGTAACCCAGTAGCTTATCTGTGGTCACACAGTAGTAAGTAATACAACGATGACTTGAAGCCACAGGAACAAAGGATCTAATATAGAGCTGAATGTGTCCTGTTCAGAGGACCATGACACCAGAGGATAGGCCGGGAGAGGGAGAGTGGTCCAGTTTCGATAGTCAGGGCCGAGGTCGCCTTGGGCCTTGTAGACTGAGACGAGGAGTGTAGGTCTCATTCTAAGGGATTGTCCTGTCCTCACCCGGTCCCGGGGTTTTGTAGCAGCAGACCACACCCGCCCGGCTCTGGCTGTGAGCGACCAGACAGCAGCCGGGCCCTCGTCCTTCCTGTCCCACTATAGGAGTTATGGTTGGACCCCTAAAACTAATACAGAGTTCCATGTCAATTATATCTCAGTAAAACTTGGGGAGAGGAGGAGAAAAGTGAGTGCGGAGAGAAATGAGGGTCGAAGTTCAAGGCTGATGATCAAAGGCCTTCCGTGGAACTCTGTAGGGGTGCTCTCCAATATGGTGGCCGTTAGCCACACGTGCTGATCTGACCTGAGATGTGTTGTGCACAATGGATTTCAAAGACGTAGTAGAAATATCAGGAATATGTCATTAATGAGTTTTACATTGATCACATGTTGAGATGATGTTTTGGAAATACTGCATTAAATAGAGCAGATTATTACAGTTCAGTTTTATGTATGTATACATATTATGTAGGTATGTACACAGTAGCTATGTCGTAGCCACTGTTTTTTTGTTTATCTTTTTGAGATAGCTTTAGACTCATATACCATCTTAAGAAATAATACAGAGAGATCCCATGTACCCTTTCCCCAGTTTTCCTTAGTCATAGATCTCAGCTCAGACGTCACCTCCTCCAGGCAGCCTTCTCTGACCACTCTAGTGTAGCCTGCTCTCTCCACTTTTGTTCACCTGTCCTGTTACTCTGTTTAATTTTATTCATAGAACTTGTTTCTGTTTGAAATTATCTTATTTTTTATTTAATGGCCTTTTGCCCAGCAGAAGGTAGACCAAAGAGGCTGGGAGCCTTGTCTTTTTTATTCTTTGCTTTATCTCTGGTGCCTTGAATAGGACATGCACACAGCAGGCACTTGAGAAACACTTCCTGGATGAGGAAGCAGAGTTCCAAAGTAACCCAGTAGCTTATCTGTGGTCACACAGTAGTAAGTAATACAACGATGACTTGAAGCCACAGGAACAAAGGATCTAATATAGAGCTGAATGTGTCCTGTTCAGAGGGACCATGACACCAGAGGATAGGCCGGGAGAGGGAGAGTGGTCCAGTTTCGATAGTCAGGGCCGAGGTCGCCTTGGGCCTTGTAGACTGAGACGAGGAGTGTAGGTCTCATTCTAAGGAGAGTGGGAGGTATTGGGAGGTGCTAAGCAAGGGATCTAGAGAAGGGAATGGCAGCCCTCTCCTGTATTCTTGCCTGGAGAATTCCATGGATGGAGGAGCCGGACGGGCTGCAGTGCATGGGGTCACACAGAGTCAGGCACGACTGAGGTGAGTAAGCAGCAGCAGCAAGTGAGGGATCGGCGTGAGCGACATGGTCCAGCCTAGCTCCCTGGAATGCTGCCTGGGTGCTGGGACCAAAGTCCCGGTCTGCAGCGATGCTGTTTTTCCTCCCTTGCTTTGCCAGCATGCGTGTGGCCTCTTGGAGGCCACAGCAGGAAAAGCACTCTGGTCCAGTCGCCTTCAGAGTATCACCCGTTAATCACGTTAATCCTTCCAGTGGAGATTCAGGCAGAATGATGGGTTTGCCAGGAGGAAAAGGAAGGTGCAGATGGTACCTCTTCCTGGATGTGTACAGGGGGAGCTACCAGGTGACACTCGGTCATACATCCATGTGCCCAGGCCTCTGAACGTGCAGACGCGCAGCCTCAAAGTTTTGGGGACCACCTTCTGTTTTATGTGAACCCGGAAGATACTGTCAAGGGAAGTGTTCTGAACGGGGCAAAGCCTTTGGATCATTTTGTTTGTTTGTTTTTTTGTTTTTTCCCCAAGGCTGGATTAAGGACAAGGACAGGTTCTTTGGAAACCAAATGCAGCAGCCTGGATCAAAGAAAGACTTCATTGTGTATCCGATACAAGGGGCTCTGAGAAACCTAAGAAAATATATAGCAAAGCAAGATGTGTCTCTCATTCTAGAAGAGTTTGAAGGCTGTCAGAGAGAGATCTGCAAATGTAAAAGGAGTTGACACTTCACAGCAGTCTTATGTTAGGCGTCTGGGAGAAGGATCGAGAGGAGGCCCAGGTGCTGGCTGAGCCTGGTGAAGCTCACGGAGGTGCTGGTGCTTGACCTTAAATGCGCACTCTTCCCTGCGTGTTTGCACATGTTTGCCTTTCGAGTCTTATTCTCCATGTCTATTCTTAGCTGTTTAGAGCTGACAACGTTCTTTTCTTTCTTTCTTTTTTTTTCTGACAGTTTTCTAAATGACCACAGACCTGAAGGATGAGTAAGAATTAGAGAGGAAGAAGAAAGGTGTTGAGGATGGGGGACAATAAAATCACTGGGATGTCAGAGTTCCATGGAGGAGCCGGACGGGCTGCAGTGCATGGGGTCACACAGAGTCAGGCACGACTGAGGTGAGTAAGCCAGCAGCAAGTGAGGGATCGGCGTGAGCGACATGGTCCAGCCTAGCTCCCTGGAATGCTGCCTGGGTGCTGGGACCAAAGTCCCGGTCTGCAGCGATGCTGTTTTTCCTCCCTTGCTTTGCCAGCATGCGTGTGGCCTCTTGGAGGCCACAGCAGGAAAAGCACTCTGGTCCAGTCGCCTTCAGAGTATCACCCGTTAATCACGTTAATCCTTCCAGTGGAGATTCAGGCAGAATGATGGGTTTGCCAGGAGGAAAAGGAAGGTGCAGATGGTACCTCTTCCTGGATGTGTACAGGGGGAGCTACCAGGTGACACTCGGTCATACATCCATGTGCCCAGGCCTCTGAAGCGTGCAGACGCGCAGCCTCAAAGTTTTGGGGACCACCTTCTGTTTTATGTGAACCCGGAAGATACTGTCAAGGGAAGTGTTCTGAACGGGGCAAAGCCTTTGGATCATTTTGTTTGTTTGTTTTTGTTTTTTCCCCAAGGCTGGATTAAGGACAAGGACAGGTTCTTTGGAAACCAAATGCAGCAGCCTGGATCAAAGAAAGACTTCATTGTGTATCCGATACAAGGGGCTCTGAGAAACCTAAGAAAATATATAGCAAAGCAAGATGTGTCTCTCATTCTAGAAGAGTTTGAAGGCTGTCAGAGAGAGATCTGCAAATGTAAAAGGAGTTGACACTTCACAGCAGTCTTATGTTAGGCGTCTGGGAGAAGGATCGAGAGGAGGCCCAGGTGCTGGCTGAGCCTGGTGAAGCTCACGGAGGTGCTGGTGCTTGACCTTAAATGCGCACTCTTCCCTGCGTGTTTGCACATGTTTGCCTTTCGAGTCTTATTCTCCATGTCTATTCTTAGCTGTTTAGAGCTGACAACGTTCTTTTCTTTCTTTCTTTTTTTTTCTGACAGTTTTCTAAATGACCACAGACCTGAAGGATGAGTAAGAATTAGGAGAGAGGAAGAAGAAAGGTGTTTAGATGGAATGGGGGAGACAATAAAATGCACTGGGATGTCAAGAGTTAAACAGAATCTGTCTGGCTGGAGCAGATACAGGAAGAGAGAAGGGGTCTGATTGGAAGGACATAGTGTGAAAATCACTTCTGGTCAAGAATTCCTAGCCTTTCTACATGTGCAGATAATTGGGATAGGGTGGTCAGCAGGTGTGTGTGTGGGTGACCGTTCACTATAGTATTAATAATAGCTGTGACTTCAATAGTGCCTGCTCCGTACCAGGCTCTGGTCGAAGCAGCTTCTATTAACTTATTTAGTCCTTTTTAACACCTCATGAGGTAGCTACTGTTATTATCCTCTGGTTACATATGGGGAAAGCTCTGAGGCATGAAAAAAAGAAAGCTCAAGAATCTGTGCTTTTTGCCTCTCTTATGACCTCTCACTTAATGGGGACTGGTTGGATTCCCCCAGCTTTTTATGATGAAGAACTTCAAACATACAGAAAAAATTAAGAGTACAATGAACATCTATATCAAATACCTACATCAAACAACATTAACATTGTGCTGCGTGTACTTTATCTACATCTGTGTCTGTTTTTCAATTCTTGCTGAACTGTTTGAAAATATGGTACAGACATAATTCACCTATGAATACAGAGCAGAGCATCATCCATAATATGTACCTCTTCCTCCCCCATGCATTCTTGGAAACTACATTGCCTCGATGTCAAAGTACTTTGTTCCATGGGAAAAGAAGTTCTAGGCTAAGATCATTTTAAACAATCTTTCCACTTACACGAATATCTTGGTATTTGAAAGACAGGCAGGGTAAGGGCAATTTGTGTTCCTGTAAGACCACCTGACAGTCTGCTGCACTTGTAGCATCTTGTGTGTGTGAGTCACTCAGCCGTGTATGACTCTGTGACCCCGTGGACCGTAGCCCACAGGCTGCTCTGTGGGATTAGCCAGGCAAGAATACTGAAATGCGTTGCTATGCCTTCCTCCAAGGGATCTTCCCGACTCAGGGATCAAACCCATGTCTCCTGCATTGCAGGCAGATTCTTTACCCTCTAAGCCATGAGGAAGACTTGTCACATCTCAGTCCAGACCTATTAAATACTCACTCGAGTGAGGAAGCAGTCAATAAAATGCACTGGGATGTCAAGAGTTAAACAGAATCTGTCTGGCTGGAGCAGATACAGGAAGAGAGAAGGGGTCTGATTGGAAGGACATAGTGTGAAAATCACTTCTGGTCAAGAATTCCTAGCCTTTCTACATGTGCAGATAATTGGGATAGGGTGGTCAGCAGGTGTGTGTGTGGGTGACCGTTCACTATAGTATTAATAATAGCTGTGACTTCAATAGTGCCTGCTCCGTACCAGGCTCTGGTCGAAGCAGCTTCTATTAACTTATTTAGTCCTTTTTAACACCTCATGAGGTAGCTACTGTTATTATCCTCTGGTTACATATGGGGAAAGCTCTGAGGCATGAAAAAAAGAAAGCTCAAGAATCTGTGCTTTTTGCCTCTCTTATGACCTCTCACTTAATGGGGACTGGTTGGATTCCCCCAGCTTTTTATGATGAAGAACTTCAAACATACAGAAAAAATTAAGAGTACAATGAACATCTATATCAAATACCTACATCAAACAACATTAACATTGTGCTGCGTGTACTTTATCTACATCTGTGTCTGTTTTTCAATTCTTGCTGAACTGTTTGAAAATATGGTACAGACATAATTCACCTATGAATACAGAGCAGAGCATCATCCATAATATGTACCTCTTCCTCCCCCATGCATTCTTGGAAACTACATTGCCTCGATGTCAAAGTACTTTGTTCCATGGGAAAAGAAGTTCTAGGCTAAGATCATTTTAAACAATCTTTCCACTTACACGAATATCTTGGTATTTGAAAGACAGGCAGGGTAAGGGCAATTTGTGTTCCTGTAAGACCACCTGACAGTCTGCTGCACTTGTAGCATCTTGTGTGTGTGAGTCACTCAGCCGTGTATGACTCTGTGACCCCGTGGACCGTAGCCCACAGGCTGCTCTGTGGGATTAGCCAGGCAAGAATACTGAAATGCGTTGCTATGCCTTCCTCCAAGGGATCTTCCCGACTCAGGGATCAAACCCATGTCTCCTGCATTGCAGGCAGATTCTTTACCCTCTAAGCCATGAGGAAGACTTGTCACATCTCAGTCCAGACCTATTAAATACTCACTCGAGTGAGGAAGCAGTCAAATATTGTGATAACCCAAAATGCCCTCCCAGCACCTCCATTTCCGGAAGCCCTGCAGTGACTGGGCCTGTTGAGGGCCACTGGCCTGCCTAGCCCCCTCAGAGAGAGCTGCAGGTTCCATGAGAGGAAAGCATGCAGTCATGGAATAACGGCCCTCCCAGTGACCGCTTCGTGTGGAGGGCATGGAGATGGTAGAACATATCGGCAGGGCTCCTTTTGCTATAGAAACATGTGTGTTCTAGGTTTGTATACATATTTATCCAGTTTATTTAATTGAATAAATTTATTCATATATTCAACTTTACCACATACCACCACCACCACTTTGCTCCAGAAAGACTGTAGGATAATTCTTGATTTATTTAGCCACAAGCTATGTCTTCTGTATCGATCTGAATCAGCTAGTAAGTGTTTGTAATTCTTGTGCTCTTCTGTGGAAAGGGCCTTGAAGCAGACCCAGGACCCCTCCGCGGCGTTCTTTCTCCCTCTTCAGCTGGAGCTGCTGGAGGATTTATCTCCGTGCTGCAGCTCCCTGTACGCCACTGATCTCTTTGCTTTTTGCTGTTGCCTGTCCAAGTGCATTTGTTAAGCTTATCCCAAGTGCATGTTCTCTGTGGATTTTCCTTGGAGGCCTGCATCAGGATATAGTCTACCCTCCCCCGCCCCAACACCTTCTTTCTCGTGACGCTGGCCACAGACTTCCTTGTGCTATACTCAGGTGAGTGTTTCCCTTATCATCTGCATATGTTGTATTTCAGTCACAACTCCCTGGGCGTGCGTGCCTGCTGAGTTGCTTCAGTCATGGCCGACCTTATGGACTGTAGCCCCACAGACCCCTCTATCCGTGCAGATTCTCCAGGCAAGAATACTGGAGTAAGGCTTCTCTGCTGGTCCAGTGGGTAAGGAACACTGCCTTGCAGTGCAAGGGGCGCCGGTTCCATCCCTGGCCTGGGAAGATCCCATGTGCCGCGGAGCGGCTGGACCCATGTGTCCAACTACCGAGCCGGAGCTCTAGAGCGCATGCGCCCAGAGCCGGTGCTCTGCGACAAGAGAGGCCACCGTGATGGGAGGCCCACATGGGCCAAAGAACAAAGATGGATGAAAATAGATAAATGAAAGATCAATAGAAGTGGCCCGCCCGCCCCTCTCCCTCCCCACCCCACCCCCCCAAAAAAAAAAAAAAGAATACTGGAGTGGGTTGTCATGCCCTCCTCCAAGGGGTCAAACTCACCTGTTATGTCTCCTGCATTGGCAAGCCGGCCCTTTACCACTGGTACCCCCTGGGAAGCCCCCCAGTTCCCTGAGCAACTCCTGTGTAAGAGGCCTCCCTCAAGATTCTGTAAATGGAGATAGCTGTCTCCTAGACGGGCCCGTTTTCTTCTTACTTTGCTCTCCTGACAGTTGGGTGGCCTCTTGTTGCTTTGCATCCCCTGTGGTACCTGGTACAAGGCCTTGTATACAGTGATCCATATAGATCTCTGAGTTGGGTCTGGGCTC
This sequence comes from Tragulus kanchil, assembly GCA_022376925.1. NCBI lineage: Eukaryota > Metazoa > Chordata > Mammalia > Artiodactyla > Tragulidae > Tragulus > Tragulus kanchil. The sequence continues at coordinate 23,228,252 of JAIOJX010000031.1, forward strand.
CGACGTAACAAGCACTTCCAGGTGAGATCTGAGTTCGATCATAGGACCTGCCAGTATGCAGCCCTGGGTGAGTCACTTAACCTCTACAAGCTCTAGGTTCCTCATCTAGAGGACTCTGAGAGTAGTGCCATCTTACAGGATGGCTGTACATTGAAAGCGGAGCTCTATGAAGCGCCAGGCACCGTTCTCAGCACATAATAGGTGCTCCTTCAGTGGTAGTTATTATAAGGGAAGCTCAGTCCTTCCTTTAGGTCACTTGAATGAGCAGTAGGATTGTTCGGGATCTTAATTGTCTTAAACACTGATTCTGTCTTGGGGCCGCTCCCCAAAGAACACGCCCTGGGGATGATCTAGCCCATCACTGATTAACTTCCTTTTTTAGAGTCAGTGATCTGAGTCTGTTTTGGAACTACTTATATAATATATACCACCTGTTATTTGTGTATTTTTAGCAGTGGGAGCCGGGTAATCCTAATCCTGTCTGTAAAAGAGCAAACTGTTTACCAGAAGCAGAAGCTTTTTTTTTTTTCTTCACTGACTCACACTGACTCATCCTTCTCATTTTCCTTCCCACTCCTCATAACAACCTTGCAAGGGAGAGAATTTTTAGAGAATTTCGTTGGTTTACTTTTTTTTCTTTCTTTCTTTCTTTTTTTTTTTTTGACTTTCCAAAGTTGAAAGCTTGAAGGTGTCATGGTGTCACGTCATTAATTCCATCTCAGGAAAGGCTAAAGTCTGTGCTGCCCGGGAATGGCCAGAATGACCAGTGTCCTGTAGCCAAGCATCTCACGTAAAACCTTGTCCAGACGAACCAGTTCTGATGGCTGAGAGATTGGACAAGGGCCTGAAATGTACAAGGCAAGCCGGCCCTTTACCACTGGTACCCCCTGGGAAGCCCCCCAGTTCCCTGAGCAACTCCTGTGTAAGAGGCCTCCCTCAAGATTCTGTAAATGGAGATAGCTGTCTCCTAGACGGGCCCGTTTTCTTCTTACTTTGCTCTCCTGACAGTTGGGTGGCCTCTTGTTGCTTTGCATCCCCTGTGGTACCTGGTACAAGGCCTTGTATACAGTGATCCATATAGATCTCTGAGTTGGGTCTGGGCTCCGACGTAACAAGCACTTCCAGGTGAGATCTGAGTTCGATCATAGGACCTGCCAGTATGCAGCCCTGGGTGAGTCACTTAACCTCTACAAGCTCTAGGTTCCTCATCTAGAGGACTCTGAGAGTAGTGCCATCTTACAGGATGGCTGTACATTGAAAGCGGAGCTCTATGAAGCGCCAGGCACCGTTCTCAGCACATAATAGGTGCTCCTTCAGTGGTAGTTATTATAAGGGAAGCTCAGTCCTTCCTTTAGGTCACTTGAATGAGCAGTAGGATTGTTCGGGATCTTAATTGTCTTAAACACTGATTCTGTCTTGGGGCCGCTCCCCAAAGAACACGCCCTGGGGATGATCTAGCCCATCACTGATTAACTTCCTTTTTTAGAGTCAGTGATCTGAGTCTGTTTTGGAACTACTTATATAATATATACCACCTGTTATTTGTGTATTTTTAGCAGTGGGAGCCGGGTAATCCTAATCCTGTCTGTAAAAGAGCAAACTGTTTACCAGAAGCAGAAGCTTTTTTTTTTTTCTTCACTGACTCACACTGACTCATCCTTCTCATTTTCCTTCCCACTCCTCATAACAACCTTGCAAGGGAGAGAATTTTTAGAGAATTTCGTTGGTTTACTTTTTTTTCTTTCTTTCTTTTTTTTTTTTTTGACTTTCCAAAGTTGAAAGCTTGAAGGTGTCATGGTGTCACGTCATTAATTCCATCTCAGGAAAGGCTAAAGTCTGTGCTGCCCGGGAATGGCCAGAATGACCAGTGTCCTGTAGCCAAGCATCTCACGTAAAACCTTGTCCAGACGAACCAGTTCTGATGGCTGAGAGATTGGACAAGGGCCTGAAATGTACACATTAATCAACCAAACACATGTTGTCAACTCAACTTCACTTGTTTTAAAGGTAGAACATTTCTTCTGAGATAGGAAGCCTGAGCAGAATTATTAATAGACCAGCGCTATGATGCCTTCACAGTTGAATGTGAGATGACTGACACCGAATTCACATAGCACCTTAGAGTCAGTAAGATGGGGAACGAAGGTTCTAGGTCAGAATGACTGATATCCTTATGCCTTCATTTGACATTCGTTACGTGAATATTGACTGATCATCCGTCATGTGCCAAGTACTTGGGCTACAGCAGTGAAGAACCAAAAGATACTGCCTGCTATCATGGACCTTTCCTTATGGCATGTGTTTATAGTAAGTGCTGTGGTGGTAGAAATAGGATGCTAAGGAAGCAGAGAAGTGCCTTGTCCTGCATCTGTGAGCACTTGGTGGCACATAAGGATGAGGGGAGGAAGGAAGGCTTCTTGGAGGAAAAGGCACCGAAGCTGAGACTGGCTGGATGAGGAAGACGGAACTGGAGGAAAGGCAACGGGATGGGGCAGATGGCAGCAGATATTCCAGACCGACAGAGTCTTGAGGTGTGAAAGCGCCTGCTTGCCCTTGGAGGAACTAAAATAAATTCCAGTGTGAACAAAAAACGACTGAGTGAGGGTGAAGTTTGGCACAAGCTAGCTTTGGACAACCTGACAGGGCCAGATCATGCAGAGCACTGTGGATCTGTTTATTAATTAAAAAATTTTTTTTAACTGGGGCAAATTTTGCATACAGTGCCATATACATGAGAATGACACACATATACCTTTGTAATCAACACTCCATTTTTTTTCCCGTGGGCGCACTACACTGCGTGCTGGAGATCCCTGACCAGGGATCTGACTTGGGCCCTCTGCAGTGGAAACGCAGAATCTTAACCATTGAACGACTAGGGCTTTATATTTTTTTTATTATTTTTTTAATTTTGTCTTCTTTTATTGGTTTTTTATTTACCTATTTTCATCCATCCTTATTCTTCGGCCTATGTGGGCCTCCCATTGCAGTGGCCTCTCTTGTTGCAGAGCACCGGCTCTGGGCACAAGCGCTCCAGAGCGCTGGCTTGTAATTGGACACACCGGCCCAGCCGCTCCGTGGATCTTCCCGGGGTCAGGGATGAAACTGGCGCCCCTTGCACTGCAAGGTGGACTCTACCCACTGGGTCACCAGGGAAGCCCAANGGATAGGTTATAAGCAGGGCCTAGACTTGATGCTTACTACCCAGCTTACAGCGCCTGAGGCTGGAGGCACCAGCAAGATAGGACTGGGATTAGGGGGGGGGCCCAACTTGGGAATCCGGTTCCATTCTGGGACAAAAAATATTGACTGATCATCCGTCATGTGCCAAGTACTTGGGCTACAGCAGTGAAGAACCAAAAGATACTGCCTGCTATCATGGACCTTTCCTTATGGCATGTGTTTATAGTAAGTGCTGTGGTGGTAGAAATAGGATGCTAAGGAAGCAGAGAAGTGCCTTGTCCTGCATCTGTGAGCACTTGGTGGCACATAAGGATGAGGGGAGGAAGGAAGGCTTCTTGGAGGAAAAGGCACCGAAGCTGAGACTGGCTGGATGAGGAAGACGGAACTGGAGGAAAGGCAACGGGATGGGGCAGATGGCAGCAGATATTCCAGACCGACAGAGTCTTGAGGTGTGAAAGCGCCTGCTTGCCCTTGGAGGAACTAAAATAAATTCCAGTGTGAACAAAAAACGACTGAGTGAGGGTGAAGTTTGGCACAAGCTAGCTTTGGACAACCTGACAGGGCCAGATCATGCAGAGCACTGTGGATCTGTTTATTAATTAAAAAATTTTTTTTAACTGGGGCAAATTTTGCATACAGTGCCATATACATGAGAATGACACACATATACCTTTGTAATCAACACTCCATTTTTTTTCCCGTGGGCGCACTACACTGCGTGCTGGAGATCCCTGACCAGGGATCTGACTTGGGCCCTCTGCAGTGGAAACGCAGAATCTTAACCATTGAACGACTAGGGCTTTATATTTTTTTTATTATTTTTTTAATTTTGTCTTCTTTTATTGGTTTTTTATTTACCTATTTTCATCCATCCTTATTCTTCGGCCTATGTGGGCCTCCCATCGCTGTGGCCGCTCTTGTTGCAGAGCACCGGCTCTGGGCACAAGCGCTCCAGAGCGCTGGCTTGTAATTGGACACACCGGCCCAGCCGCTCCGTGGATCTTCCCGGGGTCAGGGATGAAACTGGCGCCCCTTGCACTGCAAGGTGGACTCTACCCACTGGGTCACCAGGGAAGCCCAAGGGATAGGTTATAAGCAGGGCCTAGACTTGATGCTTACTACTTGCTAGCTTACAGCGCCCTGAGGCTGGGGAGGGGCACCAGCAAGATAGGACTGGAATCGGCAGTGGTTTGCAGGTGGGTGGGGAGCCCAACTTGGGAATGGCCCAGGATTTCCATTTTCCTAACATGTTTTTAGTGGAGGGCAAACCCCTGTGTGCTTTGGAGGATCTGAAGCATCTTCCCAGAGCACAGAACATGGTGGTTTTTCAAGGTCTTCCTGGAAAGAGTCCCAGGCCACCTACATTTTGAAGAAAGCCTCCTGAAAGCATGCCTCGCTACCCAGACGGTGTTTCTCTCAGCGTCATTGACAGAATGGAGGAAAATAGTCACCTTATTGACTCTTTTTGTTACCTGTAGTACACATGGTGTTTTCCTTTCTAGGAGAAGGGTATTAAAAAATACTGTTGCAGCTCAGTGGTTGAGGGATTTACTGAAGGTTATATCATCATTTAAGAGTCTGACAATTTCAATATCTGGGTTTTGACACAGTGCCAGCAGTCACTGAGCGTGTTACTATGCTCTGGCTAGGATTTCCAGCACTATGTTATTAAATAGACAGGGCAGGAGTGGGGCATCCTTGTTCTTAGAGGAAATGCTTTCAGGTTTTCTCTGTTAAGTATGGTGTGAGCTGTGGGCTTGTATTATGTTGAGTTGCATTTCTTGTAAACCTAATTTCTTGAGAGGTTTTTTTTTGTTTTTCTTTTTATCATGAAAGAATGGTGATTTTGTCAAATGTTATTTCTGAATCTACTGAGATGATCATATGATTTTTATCCTTCATTTCTGTTAATGTGGTGTATCACATTTATTGATTTGCATATGTTGAACCATTCATGCATCTAGGGGTAAATTCAATTTGGTCACAGTGTATGATCCTTTAATGTGCTCTTGAATTCAGTTTTCTAGTTTTTTTTTAAGTCCGTGTTTTTAGAAACTTTTTTATTTATTTACTTTTGACTGCCCTGGGTCTTTGTTGCCGTATGCGGGCTTTCTCTAGTTGCAGAGAGGAGGGTCTGCTGTCTACTAGTGGTGTGCCAGCTTTTCATTGAGGTGGCTTCTCTTGTTGCTAAGAAGCATGAGCTTTAGGCTTGCGGGCTTCCGTAATTGCAGCTTGGGGGCTTAGTTGCCCTGCAGCATGTGGGATCTTAGTTCCCCAACTAGAGATTGAACCCATGTCCCCTGCATTGCAAGGCAGATTCTTAACCACCTGACTATCAGGGAAGTCCTTACATTTAAAATTTTGATGCATATTTCCAGTTTTATCCTTAGAAGTTTGCACTAGTTTACACTGTAACCCGCAGAGTGAGCTGGCTTTCTTTTAACTTATAAGATACAGAGTTACTTATAACTAGATATCCTGTGAATGTACAAAATGTCAAACCAGGTGGAAAAGCAAGCCCAAATGACTAGAGTATATAATTTTAATATTTACCAAGGAATAAGTGCCTTAAGAGGTTCTGATTAGTTTCTTATGTTTTTCCATTAAAAACTAACCTGTTCATCCGTGTTCAAGATATTCCTGTAGATATGCTATAAAATGCTATAAGGTAAATCAACATCCCTTTTCTTTTCGTCTTTCCGTGTTTATGTTTTTCTCAGTATTGGATCCATCCATCACTCTACTTCTTATCTTTCCAAAAGTGTATTCACAAATATTCTCAAAATCATTGGAAAAGACCCTGATGCTGGGAGAGATTGAGGGCAGGAGGAGCAGGGGAGGACAGAGGGTGAGATATTTGGATGGCATCCCTGACACAACGGACGTGAGTTTGAGCAAGCTCCAAGACACAGCAAAGGGCAGGGAGGTCTAGCATGCTGCAGTCCATGGGGTCACAAAGAGTTGGACATGACTGAGCAACTGAACAAGAACAACAGAGAGAGAAAGAATTAATATTACACAGACTTTTCCTGAGAGTAGGAAAAGAGTTAATAAAACAAAGAAACCTGATAATGACACTATGAGAAAAGATTTACAGGCCACTTTACTCATGGATATGAAAAACCCTAAGCTAAATATTAGCAAAGCAACATCCAGTATTTCACTTACGATAGTGATGTAAGAAACTAACCAATATGCTGTGGCTTAAAACAGCACTTTTATTATGTTTGGGATGCTGTAGGTCAGGAATTTGAACAGTGCAAAATGGTGATATCTCTGCTCTGTGTTGTTTGGGCCAATGGTTGGAAGGTTCAAAGACCATCTTGGAATCACCTGGAGGCATTTTCATCTGGATGTCCTATAGTTGATGTTGGCTATTGTAGAGACTCTCAGCTGGCTGTTGTGTAGAACCTCCACTCATCTCAACTGGAATGCCTACATGTGATCTCTCCTTGTGGTCTGTCTGAATGTGATAGTTCAAGTGTCCATACTGCATGGCAGCTGGTTTCTAGAACAGGGTCCTAAGAGAGCAAATTGTGAGTGCTTAGCATTTTTATAATCTAGTCTTGAAATTCACATACTGCCACATCCACAATGTTGTCTTGGTGGAGAGAACTACAAAGGTCCAACCAGATTCCAGGGAAAGGATCATAGCCACACCACCCAATGGGAGGAGTGTCAATGTCACATTGTAAGAAAAAGATAGTGGGATGGAATTATATTGTTGAGGCCATCTTTGAAGAACATGGTTTGCTCTAACAGTATATGAAAAGGATAACACAATCATGACCAAACTGGGTTTATACCAGAAACACAAGATTGGTTTAACAGCAAAGACTCAGTATAACTTTCCAACAGATTAAAAGGGGAAAACAATGATCGTATGATATAGATGGGAGCTTTCTTAGTCTGGTGAAGAAGTAACTATAAAACATGTACAGCAAACAAAACATAAAGAAAAGGAGCAGGGAGAACAACAGAGAGAGCAATCCAAGACACAGCAAAGGGCAGGAGGTCTAGCATGCTGCAGTCCATGGGGTCACAAAGAGTTGGACATGACTGAGCAACTGAACAAGAACAACAGAGAGAGAAAGAATTAATATTACACAGACTTTTCCTGAGAGTAGGAAAAGAGTTAATAAAACAAAGAAACCTGATAATGACACTATGAGAAAAGATTTACAGGCCACTTTACTCATGGATATGAAAAACCCTAAGCTAAATATTAGCAAAGCAACATCCAGTATTTCACTTACGATAGTGATGTAAGAAACTAACCAATATGCTGTGGCTTAAAACAGCACTTTTATTATGTTTGGGATGCTGTAGGTCAGGAATTTGAACAGTGCAAAATGGTGATATCTCTGCTCTGTGTTGTTTGGGCCAATGGTTGGAAGGTTCAAAGACCATCTTGGAATCACCTGGAGGCATTTTCATCTGGATGTCCTATAGTTGATGTTGGCTATTGTAGAGACTCTCAGCTGGCTGTTGTGTAGAACCTCCACTCATCTCAACTGGAATGCCTACATGTGATCTCTCCTTGTGGTCTGTCTGAATGTGATAGTTCAAGTGTCCATACTGCATGGCAGCTGGTTTCTAGAACAGGGTCCTAAGAGAGCAAATTGTGAGTGCTTAGCATTTTTATAATCTAGTCTTGAAATTCACATACTGCCACATCCACAATGTTGTCTTGGTGGAGAGAACTACAAAGGTCCAACCAGATTCCAGGGAAAGGATCATAGCCACACCACCCAATGGGAGGAGTGTCAATGTCACATTGTAAGAAAAAGATAGTGGGATGGAATTATATTGTTGAGGCCATCTTTGAAGAACATGGTTTGCTCTAACAGTATATGAAAAGGATAACACAATCATGACCAAACTGGGTTTATACCAGAAACACAAGATTGGTTTAACAGCAAAGACTCAGTATAACTTTCCAACAGATTAAAAGGGGAAAACAATGATCGTATGATATAGATGGGAGCTTTCTTAGTCTGGTGAAGAAGTAACTATAAAACATGTACAGCAAACATCATAATGAACAGTAAACTTTAACTTTGAGGTCAGGAATGAGTTGCCCATTTTTGTCATGTCTGTTCAACATTTGTTGGAAGTTCTAGCAATTGTAATGAGACAAAAGCGAAATGTGTAAGTATTAGAAAGGAAAAATGAGTACCTTACTGTTTACGGATGATATGATTGTTTATATAGAAATTACAGTGGAATTCTGTATAAACATTACTGTGTTAAGGTTAAAAAGTTTTGCAAGTTTGCTGAATACTAAATCAATATACAAAATCAGTTGTGTTTCTATACACTAGCCACAAATAGGAAATTAAATTTCTAAACCACAAAATCCACTCTAGTTGGAGCTGGTTTAAGCAGAAGTAGTTTACAGTCTCCAGGAATTTGATAGATCTAGGCTCGAATGTTACACAGATGGAAATGAACAGTCAGGCACTGTTTCCATCATAGAAAGGCCCAGCCACACTAAGGAAGACTGTTTCAGAGAATATGCCACTGCTGCCTTGACTCAGTTATTCAGCACAAATGGCATTAGATACTGAAACTCTGTCCCAGACCAGCTCTATAACCTGAGTTCATAATATTCTTTAAGGTCTCCAGTGCAGTTAGGTACACTTTCATGACCCTTGTATTCCTCATGAGCTTCATTGATCTACAGCAGCGATGCCTGAGTTTGAGTAGCTTTCCATTCAGTATGTATTTTCCTTGAGATTACCATTGTGGTGGTTCAGTCGCTAAGTCGTGTCTGACTCTTTGCAACCCCAAGGACTGCAGCCAATTTTTCCCCCTGAGTCTTATGCATTTTATAATCTAGTCTTGAAATTCACATACTGCCACATCCACAATGTTGTCTTGGTGGAGAGAACTACAAAGGTCCAACCAGATTCCAGGGAAAGGATCATAGCCACACCACCCAATGGGAGGAGTGTCAATGTCACATTGTAAGAAAAAGATAGTGGGATGGAATTATATTGTTGAGGCCATCTTTGAAGAACATGGTTTGCTCTAACAGTATATGAAAAGGATAACACAATCATGACCAAACTGGGTTTATACCAGAAACACAAGATTGGTTTAACAGCAAAGACTCAGTATAACTTTCCAACAGATTAAAAGGGGAAAACAATGATCGTATGATATAGATGGGAGCTTTCTTAGTCTGGTGAAGAAGTAACTATAAAACATGTACAGCAAACATCATAATGAACAGTAAACTTTAACTTTGAGGTCAGGAATGAGTTGCCCATTTTTGTCATGTCTGTTCAACATTTGTTGGAAGTTCTAGCAATTGTAATGAGACAAAAGCGAAATGTGTAAGTATTAGAAAGGAAAAATGAGTACCTTACTGTTTACGGATGATATGATTGTTTATATAGAAATTACAGTGGAATTCTGTATAAACATTACTGTGTTAAGGTTAAAAAGTTTTGCAAGTTTGCTGAATACTAAATCAATATACAAAATCAGTTGTGTTTCTATACACTAGCCACAAATAGGAAATTAAATTTCTAAACCACAAAATCCACTCTAGTTGGAGCTGGTTTAAGCAGAAGTAGTTTACAGTCTCCAGGAATTTGATAGATCTAGGCTCGAATGTTACACAGATGGAAATGAACAGTCAGGCACTGTTTCCATCATAGAAAGGCCCAGCCACACTAAGGAAGACTGTTTCAGAGAATATGCCACTGCTGCCTTGACTCAGTTATTCAGCACAAATGGCATTAGATACTGAAACTCTGTCCCAGACCAGCTCTATAACCTGAGTTCATAATATTCTTTAAGGTCTCCAGTGCAGTTAGGTACACTTTCATGACCCTTGTATTCCTCATGAGCTTCATTGATCTACAGCAGCGATGCCTGAGTTTGAGTAGCTTTCCATTCAGTATGTATTTTCCTTGAGATTACCATTGTGGTGGTTCAGTCGCTAAGTCGTGTCTGACTCTTTGCAACCCCAAGGACTGCAGCACACTAGGCTTGCCTGTCCTTCACTATCTTCCAGAGTTAGCTCAAACTTACGTGCATTGAGTCAGTGATGCCATCCAGCCAGTCTGGATGAAGCACAAGCTGGAATCAAGATTGCCAGGAGAAATACCAGTAACTTTAGGTATGCATATGACACCACCCTTATGGCAGAAAGTGAAAAGGAACTAAAGAGCCTTTTGATGAAGGTGAAAGAGGAGAGTGAAAAAGCTGGCCTAAAACTCAACATTTGGAAAATGAAGATCGTGGCATCCAGTTCCATCACTTCATGGCAAATAGATGGGCAAACAGTGGAAACAGTGACAGAGTATTTTCTTGGGCTCCAAAATCACCATGGATTTTGACTGAAACCATGAAATTAAAAGACACTTGCCCCTTGGAATAAAAGCTATGACAAACCTAGACAGCATATTCGAAAGCAGAATTATCACTTTGCTGACAAAGGTTCATATAATCAAAGCTATGGTTTTCCCAGTAGTCATGTATGAAAGTGAGCATTGGACCATAAAGAAGGTTAAGCACCAAAGAATTGATGCCTTTGAACTGTGGTGTTGGAGAAGACTCTTGAGAGTGCCTTGGCCTCCAAGAAGATCAAACCAGTCAATCCTAAAGGAAATCAACCCTGAATATTCATTGGAAGGAATGATGTTGAAGCTGAAGCTCCACTTTGGCCACCTGATGCAGAAATGACTCATTGGAAAAGACCCTGATGCTGGGAAAAATAGAAGGCAGAAGAAGAAGGCGACGACAGAGGATGAGATGGTCAGATGGCATCACTGAGTCAATGGACATGAGTTAGAGCAAGCCAGGCTTCTCCCTAAGTAATATGATATTCTCATCATGGTACTCTTGGGACACTAGGCCCTTCAGTCAAAAACTTTGCTTGGAGTGCCAGTATTGATTGGTGCACTCAGTGCTGCAAGCCTGTCTTAATTGCTAGAGTCCAAAGAATCCACCTGCCATTGCAGTAAATGCAGGTTCAATTCCTGGGTCAGGAAGATGCCCTGGAGGAGAAAATGACAACCCACTCCAGTATTCTTGCCTGGCAAATTCCATGGACAGAGGAGCCTGGTGGGCTATTGCCCCTGTCCTTCCCACTATCTTCCAGAGTTAGCTCAAACTTACGTGCATTGAGTCAGTGATGCCATCCAGCCAGTCTGGATGAAGCACAAGCTGGAATCAAGATTGCCAGGAGAAATACCAGTAACTTTAGGTATGCATATGACACCACCCTTATGGCAGAAAGTGAAAAGGAACTAAAGAGCCTTTTGATGAAGGTGAAAGAGGAGAGTGAAAAAGCTGGCCTAAAACTCAACATTTGGAAAATGAAGATCGTGGCATCCAGTTCCATCACTTCATGGCAAATAGATGGGCAAACAGTGGAAACAGTGACAGAGTATTTTCTTGGGCTCCAAAATCACCATGGATTTTGACTGAAACCATGAAATTAAAAGACACTTGCCCCTTGGAATAAAAGCTATGACAAACCTAGACAGCATATTCGAAAGCAGAATTATCACTTTGCTGACAAAGGTTCATATAATCAAAGCTATGGTTTTCCCAGTAGTCATGTATGAAAGTGAGCATTGGACCATAAAGAAGGTTAAGCACCAAAGAATTGATGCCTTTGAACTGTGGTGTTGGAGAAGACTCTTGAGAGTGCCTTGGCCTCCAAGAAGATCAAACCAGTCAATCCTAAAGGAAATCAACCCTGAATATTCATTGGAAGGAATGATGTTGAAGCTGAAGCTCCACTTTGGCCACCTGATGCAGAAATGACTCATTGGAAAAGACCCTGATGCTGGGAAAAATAGAAGGCAGAAGAAGAAGGCGACGACAGAGGATGAGATGGTCAGATGGCATCACTGAGTCAATGGACATGAGTTAGAGCAAGCCAGGCTTCTCCCTAAGTAATATGATATTCTCATCATGGTACTCTTGGGACACTAGGCCCTTCAGTCAAAAACTTTGCTTGGAGTGCCAGTATTGATTGGTGCACTCAGTGCTGCAAGCCTGTCTTAATTGCTAGAGTCCAAAGAATCCACCTGCCATTGCAGTAAATGCAGGTTCAATTCCTGGGTCAGGAAGATGCCCTGGAGGAGAAAATGACAACCCACTCCAGTATTCTTGCCTGGCAAATTCCATGGACAGAGGAGCCTGGTGGGCTACAGTCCATGAGGGTCGCAAAAGAGTCATCAGGACTTAGCAACTAAAGCAACAACAAAGAAACTATGGGCTCTATTTCTATCATTAAAATGTTTTATTTTATTTTATTTTTGCCTTTTGCTCTATGAAGTGTCTCTGCTAGCCCTCAGTTTCAGATAAAATTGTGTCTTCAGCTCAGAGGCTTTTCCTGATAGAAGTCCAAGAAATACTCTGTGATAACATATGGATAATCTTGGGATATGGCCAGAAACTAATGGAGGCTAAAGAGTCCTTGGAAGATTAGTCTTTCCTAAAACGTTAGCCCATTAAGTCAGAATCATTCTTGCTGATATTTGAGTTAGTAGTGGGTGCATAAGAACCGTAGGGACCGTGAAGTTGGTTCTTCTTTGCTTTGAGCACATATAATATATTCCATCCACTTTGAAGTCTTCTGGCCTCATTCCCCATCTACCAAGGCAATAGCCTGGTTCACCAGTCATGGGATCCATGGGATGGAGAACGCTCAGTGTCTTTGTCCCACCTCATCTTTCTTTTCTCAGATTCAGGCTATTTATGGGCTTTTGAGTCAGCTTCCCCTGGTTTCTCTCACAGAAGCAGCTTGTCTGTTTTTGTTCTCTTTATAACATTGCCTTTAAGCTTATCTTCAAGTGTATCATCTTTCTGTTTTCCTTACTGGGACTTGAGAAAACTTCAACCTAAGTATCTGCCCTAGTCTTATCTCTCGGCCAAGAGCCTTCATCCTCCCACAGAGGAGGGGGTATCCCTTTGATCTTTTGCCAGTCTGCTCTCTTTAAAGACTGCACTGCTTCAAGCCTGGAAATTTTTCCTGGCTGAGGATTTTCATCTGTAGACGCGTTACCTCTTTGCAGTTCTCTTCTGAACAGTCTGTTATAAATCGTGGCAGCGGTGCATATCAGTGTGAAGTTACCTTTACTTTGGTGGCCTGACTGCCTTGTCTTTGATCTAATCTTTCATTGTACTGAAATTCACGGGATGTGTACATATCATCGTACTGCCAGGAGCAATACAGTCAGTCGTGGGAAACAAGAAGGCGGCTCGGGGATCCTTTCTCTGGGTATTGTCTCATCAAAGCTTTTGAAGCAGGGCTCTGGCTTAGGAGCTCCCAGGCTGCTCAGGTCTCTTCCATTTTACAGGCCATGCCTCATACTCTGTCATCTATGTCTCACTTTACAAATAAAAATCCTCCTTTTTCTTCACTTATTTTGTCTTCCTTTCCCAGCACCTGCTTCCCTCCATTCTGTCTCCTTTTCCTTTCTCTCCTTATGCTCGTCAGTCCTTTCTGTCATCAAGTGGCCTGGGTCATGACTGGGCACATCTTGGAGACCCCCACGCCCCACCTTCCTGTAGAGCTTCAGTGAACCTCTCCCAGCTCCTTCTACAGGTCTTGATCCGGCCGTGTTTCTTGTGCATCTTCCATGTGTAGGAACGACCCCTGTGCCAATGCTCACCTTCTGAGCCAGGCCAGAGAGGGCAGAGGGCAAGGGCAGGGCCCTAACAGAGCATGGCTCATGTCTCTTTCCATTATTTTTAGGGCCCAGTGTGTTTAATAGTTGGACTGTTTCCATTTTTTCCACTATTATAAATAGCTACCAGTGTCTCTCTCCCAAGTTAGAGTGCATACATATTTGTAGCAGTTGGTATGTATGGACCAAAGGAACTTAAAAATAACTTTTTAAATGTTTTCTTTTTTATAGAAATAATACTATATTTTTATTACAAAACTAATGCTTTGCCAGGAAAAATTTAAATGCAAATAAACTGAGAGAAGAAAATAAAAATGACCTGCAGTATTACTAATAGTTTCATTCATTTTTTATGCAAAATACTATTTTCCCTTTTACAAACATGAGTCCATATATATATATATATCAACATTAAATGAGACTTTTTCATGTTATTAGAAATGCTTCTATAGCATCAGTTATGACCACTAGTATTTCATTCTACAGATATACCAAAGTTTACTTAGCTACTCCCTAATTATGGCCTTTTAGGATTGCTTTCAGTGTTTCACTGTTCTCAGCAGTGCTGAAGTAAGCAACCTTGAGTCACGTCTTTGCACGCATCCATAATGCCTTCTCTAAGAAAATTCTTAAAACGAATGACTAAGTCAAAGGGCATGTGCATTTTTTAAATTTGTAAGCTTTATTTTTTAGATCAGTTTAAGGTTCAAGCAAAATTGAACAGAAAGTACAGTTTCTGTGTCCACTTCCCCCCTACCCTGTGCATGTCTGATTTTAAAACTTTCTGCATAGGTCATCAAATTGCCTTTTAGGAATATTGTACCAGTTTCCATCCTTACCTGCATGTTCCCAGAGCCCTACAACATTGAGTATTATCATTAAAAAAAAATATTTGATACAGCAGATTTAAACAGAATACCTTATTATAAGATTCAATTGTTTTCTTCTGAAATGTATATTTACGTTATTTATAGCATTCCTATTTATCATGGTTCCTTTGCCAGCTTAACAAAATATAAAAATAATACATGTACACAAGAATTAACAGCCAATATCACCTCACACCCGTCAGAATGGCCATCATCCACAAATCGACAGACAATAAATGCTGGAGAGGCTGTGGAGAAAAGGGAACACTCCTGCATTGCTGGTGGGAGTGTAAATTGATTCAGCCTCTATGGAAGACAGTCTGGAGATTTCTTAAAAAACTAAAAATAGAAGCACCATATGACCCAGCAATCCCACTCTTAGGCTTATACCCTGACGAAATCAAAACTGAAAGAAGCACCTGTACCCCAATGTTCATTGCAGCTCTCTATACAATAGCTAGAACATGGAAGGAACCTAGATGCCCATCGACGAACGAATGGATCCAAAAGCTCTGGTACATATATACAATGGAATACTACACAGCTGTAAAGAGAAATGCAGAAGAATCAACCCTAATGAGGTGGCTGGATCTAGAACGTATCATCAAAAGTGAAGTCAGTCAGAACGAGAAGGACAAATACAGTATATTAACACATATATGTGGAATCTAGTAGGATGGTGATGATGGCACATGCAGTAAAGCGACAGAAAGACAGACATGGACAGTGGATATATGGATTCTAAATTTTGTACGACTACTCCCTAATTATGGCCTTTTAGGATTGCTTTCAGTGTTTCACTGTTCTCAGCAGTGCTGAAGTAACCCCTTGAGTCACGTCTTTGCACGCATCCATAATGCCTTCTCTAAGAAAATTCTTAAAACGAATGACTAAGTCAAAGGGCATGTGCATTTTTTAAATTTGTAAGCTTTATTTTTTAGATCAGTTTAAGGTTCAAGCAAAATTGAACAGAAAGTACAGTTTCTGTGTCCACTTCCCCCCTACCCTGTGCATGTCTGATTTTAAAACTTTCTGCATAGGTCATCAAATTGCCTTTTAGGAATATTGTACCAGTTTCCATCCTTACCTGCATGTTCCCAGAGCCCTACAACATTGAGTATTATCATTAAAAAAAAATATTTGATACAGCAGATTTAAACAGAATACCTTATTATAAGATTCAATTGTTTTCTTCTGAAATGTATATTTACGTTATTTATAGCATTCCTATTTATCATGGTTCCTTTGCCAGCTTAACAAAATATAAAAATAATACATGTACACAAGAATTAACAGCCAATATCACCTCACACCCGTCAGAATGGCCATCATCCACAAATCGACAGACAATAAATGCTGGAGAGGCTGTGGAGAAAAGGGAACACTCCTGCATTGCTGGTGGGAGTGTAAATTGATTCAGCCTCTATGGAAGACAGTCTGGAGATTTCTTAAAAAACTAAAAATAGAAGCACCATATGACCCAGCAATCCCACTCTTAGGCTTATACCCTGACGAAATCAAAACTGAAAGAAGCACCTGTACCCCAATGTTCATTGCAGCTCTCTATACAATAGCTAGAACATGGAAGGAACCTAGATGCCCATCGACGAACGAATGGATCCAAAAGCTCTGGTACATATATACAATGGAATACTACACAGCTGTAAAGAGAAATGCAGAAGAATCAACCCTAATGAGGTGGCTGGATCTAGAACGTATCATCAAAAGTGAAGTCAGTCAGAACGAGAAGGACAAATACAGTATATTAACACATATATGTGGAATCTAGTAGGATGGTGATGATGGCACATGCAGTAAAGCGACAGAAAGACAGACATGGACAGTGGATATATGGACATTGTGGGGAAGGAACAGTGGGTGAGAGGCGTAAAGGAAGTAGCATGAAGGCCTGTACTATCATAAGTGAAGAAAATAGCTCTAGTCATTGCTCTGTGAGAAAAGGGGATCCTTCAGGGGTGCTATGTGATGGTCGGGAGGGGAGGGAAGGGGGGGATATACATGTGACTAATCTGAGAACATGCACGTCTGTGAACAACAAAACTCTGTAAAAGTTAAAAGTAAAATAAAGGTTTAAAAAAAAAAAAGAAAGAATTAACAGCCAGACAGGATAAAAAGATACAAAGGTGTCTGGGAGGAAGGTTTCAGGGTATTTGGTTCATGCTATTGACTGAAGTGGCCACCGTACTAATCCACTCACTCTGTATCCTTTCATTTCCCTCTGTGGAAAAATGAAGAAATGAAGAAATGCCTCCACATCATTCCACCTCCTGTTCTTCCCTCCACCTCCCTACATTTAAATGAGATAGACACTATTACATTCTTCATTTTACAAGTGAGATACCAGAATTCAGAGGGTGAAGTGATTTGCCTGAGGTCACACAGCTAGTAAGTAGGGGAAGGAGCCAGGATTTTCCCTCAAGTCCGTCTGATTTCAACACTCATACTTAAAAAGATGGCACAGTAACAAATTTTCTCTCTTCTCTGTCCCTCAAGGCAGCTGCCTCTCCTGACCTTCCTGTCTCTGTCATTTCTGTCATCTTCCCTAACTTTAGGAAAAGTTAGGCAGGTCTGTATTCTGATCTTGGCTGCAGAACTTGAAAGCTATAAACGACCCTAGGTGGACTTCCTGGTGGTCCAGTGGTTAAGAATCCACCTGCCAGTTCAGGAGACACCAGTTCTACCCCTGGTCTGAGAAGATTCCACATTTCATGGGGACACTAAACCCGTGCACCACAACTACTGAGCCCACTAGCCTAGAGCCAGTGCTCTGCAACAGGAGAAGCCCCTGCAATGAGTAGCCTACTCACTACGACTAGAAAGTAGCCCTTGCTTACTGCAACTAGAGAAAGCCCAGCAATGAAGACCCAGAGGAACCATAAATATTTTTTTAAGTTAAAAAATAATGACCTGGGCTTCCCTGGTGGTCCAGTGGGTAAGGACACCGCCTTGCAGTGCAAGGGGCGCCGGTTCGATCCCTGGCCTGGGAAGATCCCACGTACCGCGGAGTGGCTGGACCGATGTGTCCAATTACCGAGCCCGGGCTCTGGAGCGCATGCGCCCAGAGCGGGTGCTCTGCGACAACAGAGGCCACCGTGATGGGAGGCCCACACGGGCCAAAGAACAAAGAAGGATGAAAATGGACAAATGAAAGACCAATAGAAGTGGCCCGCCTGCTCCCCTCCCTGCCCACCCCACCCCCACCAAAATAAGTAAATAAATAAATCTTTAAAAAATAATGACCTTAGGTAAGTGACTCAGCCCTTCTTTGCCTCTATTTCTTCTTCTATTAAATGGGAGTATAATTACCTGTGACAAGATGGTTTGTAGAAAAAAGTGAGACAATCTATGTGAATGTCACCATGTAATGCAATATCAGGCATTATTATTATTATTATTTCAGAGCCCAAGAAGTAATTGCTGATCTAACAAAGCAAACTGGTCATGTGGACATGGGCTTCTCTTAGCATAGATGACTTTTTCAGAAGAATCTTTAAGTTTGTTAATTTCTTTTTCTTAAAGTAACATTGAAAAAAATCCATGGTTACTCTTTACTAAGGAATAGAGCTGTTTGTCTTGTGGGGGTGGGTATATTTTTACACAGACACAGAGGGAAATCCCAAGTCCATGAAGGAGCCAGCTGGCCATTTCAATGGCCCCGGTGTCCTGGCCAGGCGCTGCTTTCCTCTGCCTGTCTTCAGTATTTATGTCCATCGTTCCCACCTGTTGTTTCACTTGTAATTAGTAAGCCTAAGAGGATGTTGAGGGGTGGAGTTAGTCTGAAATGTAGGTACCTACCGTCTCTGACTCACCCCACCCTATTGTAGTGGGTCTGTTTTCTTATTTCCTCCGGTAAGTTGACTAATCCATGAGTAGAGGGGTTATTTGCACCACCAGGACCTGATGTATTAGGACTCCAACCAATGTTTATAAACAAGTGAATGCTAGCAGCATTCTTTGCCCTTCTGTAAACTGCAAGGTGGCCTGTGATCCCCATGGTCAGCAGCAAGCAAAGTCCTTCCACACTGTTGTGGTTTCCCAAAAGCATGAGTTATGGAACTTGGTTTCTGGACCTATCGTGGATCCAGAAAGGGCCTTCAAGGGTTCCCAAAGACCCTTTGAAATTGGATTCATTTGAAGATCGGCATTTTCTGAAGAGCAGGATCTTCGCTTTCATTGCATTCTCAAAGGCATATGTGACCAAACATAAATAGAAATCACCACATTAACTGTGGAAAACGTTTCAGCGGGGTGAAGTACTCTGGCCTACTTATTTTCCTGGCACAGACATATGTAACGATCTGTACCTTGATCCCACTTGATAGATGAACCATCCCTAATGAGGGGAGTTAGCACTTTAGTAAGGTCTAGGTCAGATTGGCATGATCCCTGGTTTCATGCGCTGTGGAAGTTCAGAGTTCTCCAAGGTTGTGTAGATTCTTTAGTGGGGGAGGTGTGGCTTATATTCTCCTGATCATCTCTGCCACCTCTTTCTGTTTTTCATCCTATCAGCTCATAATTGAAACTCAGTTCCTTCCTGGTTTCCATCAAGAACAAAGAACACACCCACAAAGGGCATCTGTAAATGTTACCATTTTTGCTGATGACTGGAGAATCCCAGAAAGGGGCCCCGTGGCAGAAAATCTGGACCTCTGTCATCTTCCTGGCTCCTGGCTCCTTTCCTTTCTGCTGTTCCTTGCAGATTTCCCTCAGAATTCTAGCTCACCCATCATTACTGTGCAGAGCTACTTGGCAACCTTCAGCTTTTATTTCTGTTATTTTTGCACAGATGATCAGCGGCCACTTCCACTTGACAGGGGCCTTTCTCTTTAGAAGGCAGATGTGGTTATAAAGACTTTGTCCTTTTTGTATATCTGTTTCAACATCTCAAATTTCATGAAGCCATCTAATAAATTCTGTAGACCTGTATTCTTATTAAGAATCGCTTCCACTTCACTGTGAATGTAGGGCCCTTACAATGATACAGGCCTATAAGCACACTGAAGGTCTTGTTCTTACACAGGACAAGAGAGCAGGAGCATTCGTATTTTGAGATCTGCTAAACTAGTTTCCCTCCTTGTCCCATAAACTGAGTTTCCTCTTTCTTTTTCCTACCCAACCCCCGTGGAAAAGCATGAGTTATGGAACTTGGTTTCTGGACCTATCGTGGATCCAGAAAGGGCCTTCAAGGGTTCCCAAAGACCCTTTGAAATTGGATTCATTTGAAGATCGGCATTTTCTGAAGAGCAGGATCTTCGCTTTCATTGCATTCTCAAAGGCATATGTGACCAAACATAAATAGAAATCACCACATTAACTGTGGAAAACGTTTCAGCGGGGTGAAGTACTCTGGCCTACTTATTTTCCTGGCACAGACATATGTAACGATCTGTACCTTGATCCCACTTGATAGATGAACCATCCCTAATGAGGGGAGTTAGCACTTTAGTAAGGTCTAGGTCAGATTGGCATGATCCCTGGTTTCATGCGCTGTGGAAGTTCAGAGTTCTCCAAGGTTGTGTAGATTCTTTAGTGGGGGAGGTGTGGCTTATATTCTCCTGATCATCTCTGCCACCTCTTTCTGTTTTTCATCCTATCAGCTCATAATTGAAACTCAGTTCCTTCCTGGTTTCCATCAAGAACAAAGAACACACCCACAAAGGGCATCTGTAAATGTTACCATTTTTGCTGATGACTGGAGAATCCCAGAAAGGGGCCCCGTGGCAGAAAATCTGGACCTCTGTCATCTTCCTGGCTCCTGGCTCCTTTCCTTTCTGCTGTTCCTTGCAGATTTCCCTCAGAATTCTAGCTCACCCATCATTACTGTGCAGAGCTACTTGGCAACCTTCAGCTTTTATTTCTGTTATTTTTGCACAGATGATCAGCGGCCACTTCCACTTGACAGGGGCCTTTCTCTTTAGAAGGCAGATGTGGTTATAAAGACTTTGTCCTTTTTGTATATCTGTTTCAACATCTCAAATTTCATGAAGCCATCTAATAAATTCTGTAGACCTGTATTCTTATTAAGAATCGCTTCCACTTCACTGTGAATGTAGGGCCCTTACAATGATACAGGCCTATAAGCACACTGAAGGTCTTGTTCTTACACAGGACAAGAGAGCAGGAGCATTCGTATTTTGAGATCTGCTAAACTAGTTTCCCTCCTTGTCCCATAAACTGAGTTTCCTCTTTTCTTTAAGTTCCTCCAACTTTATTTGCTCCATCTTCTTTTAAAATAATATATTTATTTTTGAAGCATATAACACTAACATGCACGTTATAAAAATTAGAACAACAAGGAAGTAAACCACTTAAAGAAATCTGGACTCCAATTTGGCAGAGTGTATATCCTTTTAGAGATTTAAATGCATATAATAACAAAATAGTGTTTATGAGCCTCGTACTGTGCACCGTCTCATTAAATTCTCACAGGGTCTCTGAGATGGGGCCCCTTGTTTACCAAAAAGCAAGCTTGAGGTTTTTAACTAACTGATGACTTGCCTAAACATATTTCCAGTATTTGCTCCCATAAATAATCCGTAATAAATCAAGACACATCTATGTGTTCTTGTCAGATTATCTCCATGTAATAAATTTCCAGAACTAGAGTTGCCTGGTCAAAAAGTGAGCACATTGATAAGGCTTCCCTAGGGGTCCAGTGGCTAAGACTCTGCACTCCTAGTACAGGGGGTTCAGGTTCTGTCTCTGTTCATGGAGCTAGATCCCACATGCTGCAACTTAAGAGTTCATGTGCCCCAAGAACCCACATGCTGCAGCTAATGATCCCTTATGCTTCAACTAAGACCTGGCACAGCCAAATAAATATTTTTTGGGCCACTTCTATTGGTCTTTCGTCCATTTAGTTTCATCCATCTTTGTTCCCATCGCAGTGGCCTCTCTCGCTGCAGAGCACCAGCTCTGGGTGCATGTGCTCCAGAGTTCCGACTGGGTAGTTGGACACATCACTGCAGCCACTCCACGGCGCACAGGATCTTCCCGGACCAGGGATCAAGTCGGCGCCCCCTGCACTGCAAGGTGGTGTCCTTAGTCCTTACCCACTGGACCACCAGAGAAGCCCTAAATTTTTTTTTTTTTTTAAAGTGTGTACATGGAAAAGTTGGTTCATTTGGAAAAAGGCAGAGCTTTGGGCTTCCCAGGTTGTACAGTGGCAAAGAAACCACCTGCCAATGCAGGAGACACAGGAGGTATGAGATCGATCCCTGGGTCAGGAAGATCCCTCAGGGTAGGAAATGGCAACCCACTCCAGTATTCTCACCTGGAAAATCCCATGGACAGAGGAGCCTGGAGGGCTACGGTCCGTGGGGCGGCAAAGAGTGGGACATGACTGAGCCCCCCACCACACACACCAGTGTTCACATTCCCACTGCTGACTTGCTAGTCACTCATTAGATTTAACCTGTGCCTCAGTTTGTGCTTATGTTAAGTGTAGCTAATAAGAGAAACCTTGTGTGGCTGTGAGAAGTGAAAGAGAATGCATGGGATGTCCCTGGCTAGTGTCCAACACATAGGAAGACCAGTGTATTTAGAGAAACTGGTCCCTTCTCTTACAAAGCCAGCGTTTTCGTGTGGGAGTGGGGGGGGGTGGGGACAGCGAAAGACTGGCAATAAACAAATTAACGAACAGGAAAAAGAACAGTGCTGTTCAGACAATTACAAGAGATCTGATAGGTAGATGGATGTTTCCTGGTTGTTGCCAAGGGGGAGGGAAGGGGAACAGAGTGGGAGGCTGGGGTTAGCAGATGTAAGCTTTTATATATAGAATAGATAAACAAGGTCTTACTGTATTCAGTATCTTCTGATAAACCAGAATGGAAAAGTATATTTTTTATAAAATCATGTATATGAATGTAATCACTTTGCTGTAAAGCAATAAACAATGCAACATTGTAAATCAACTATTCTTCCATTTTTAAAAATTAAAAAAAAATAGGGGTCATAAATTGACTAAATAATGACAAATTGACCTGCAAAATAATGTCTAAAATAATATAAGTTCCCTCTGTGTAGAGACATGTTTCTTTTCTTCACCCGCACCAACACTTTTCTCCTGATTTTAGAAAGCAGAGTTAAGAGATTATCTTACAGGCCTTTCCATTTGTCTTTCTCAGGCTGGGGGAAAAGATAAGAAAACCAGTTAATACCTCTGAGGAATCCCTTCTGTTCCCTCGCCCTCAAGTAATCGTCCGGCCTCAGCCCTCACCCTCTGGACCTCTCTTCTCCCTGCCCTTTCTCTCTGGGCCAGGTCCTGCCTGCATTGTGTGAGGGTCCTGGAAACCACCAGCGTTTAGCCAGCGGACATGCTGATTCACAGCCACGCTGCCCCTTCGGAATCAGGCAGTGCCAGGCTCAGGGGAGATGGCTGATCAAGCATTGCTTTTACTATAATAACAAGGCAGCTTTTAGAGATAAGCTGGGTTTTCCCAACAAATTTGCTGGCAAGGCTCTAGTACCTTCTGCCAGTTAAAACTACACAGACCACTCTGCACATCTTCCTGTTACAGGCAGACTCTCCCCTGTATGGCAGTCAGGAGAGGGGAGGGGGCCTTGCCTAACTCTGCACCCTCCATCTGCTCTTGCCCCTGAGTCCGTGGGTAAGAAGACCCCTTTTGTTTGCTTGGAATTCTTTTGGATGACACATTGCTGTGGATCTGTCCCACAAAGCCTTTCATCATCCTACGTAAACTGTTGTCATAAGAAATGTTCTCCTTGTAGGTCTTGAGCTTGGAACACAAGAGTAGATAGTATAGCACATGTTAAATTACAGACCTCTTTCAGGTCCTGTTTTTATTTCAGTTTTATTTTTGAATAGCATACACATGATGGTAGAATTTAATATCTGATTCAAACCTTAAAGAAAATGATATTGTGAAGCTTAAACTCATAGACAAATGGATTAAACGTCACTAGTTCTTAAAATGCGATTTCTTTTTATAATCTTTTAAAACCCCACAGCTTAAATAAAACATCCCTAGAGCAACGTGTTCGTGACAGGGTGGGGTCTGGGGTTGGTGTGGGGAGGGAGTGTGTTTGGTGAAACTGTCCAGGAGCAAAAACACCGCTCACTTGAAGCCCAGGGATTTGTCATCCAAATATGTGCAGATCGCTGGTGCTATAAATAGTTTGAACTCAAGTAAACAGCCTCTTCCCCCTCGCTGCCGTTGGGTCATTGTTCAGATGCCAGGGCTGCTCCGGGAGCAGCGGCAGCTTCCACCAGGCGCTTGCGCCGTCCTCTTAGACCGCACTGCCGTCAGTGACCGCGGCACCCGGGGCTCTAGATGACCAGGGGGCCGCATCCTTGGGCCGTTCAGGTCCCCGCCTTCGGTTCCTACCCCGACCCAGCCTGTCCTGAAGCTTTGCAGACCTGCCTCTGCTCCAGAGGAGCCCAGACCTGAGAGTCCTGGCAGTTCTCAAAGCCCTGGGCCCACCTGGCTGTGGTAGACCAGGCAACACAGACATTCAGTTTTCAGGGAAGAAATACACATGATTCATTCCTTTATTTTGGAACCAAGAGGGGCGGCATGGTGGTCGGAACTGCTGCGGGCTGCTGATGCCAGCAGCTGTCCTGCCGTTTGCCGGGCGGGAAGGCAGGCTGCTGACATTTCAAAAGCCTCGTTTGGGACTCAAGCAGAATGCTGCCATTAGAGTAACTGAGGACATTCCACAGTGTATTACTGTATTTCCATTGGAAAAAATAAGTCTCTCTCTCTTAAAATTCCTGCTTGAGCCTCGTACATCTGCAGTGAGTCTCATGTCAGAGGCCCACGAGGAAGCTGTGAAGATCTTGACTTTTTATTGTGGAGGGGACAGGGGACAGAAATGCTAGCAGGTACTGGGGTAGGATCAAGAAACCTGGGCTTAAAACACACATGAAACGATGCTCAGTCTCGCTTATAATTAGAGAAATGTAAATCAAAACTACAATGAGATATCACCTCACACCCGTCAGAATGGCCATCATCCACAAATCGACAGACAATAAATGCCGGAGAGGGTGTGGAGAAAAGGGAACCCTCTTGCATTGCTGGTGGGAATGTAAATTGATACAGCTGCTATGGAAGACAGTATGGAGATGTCTTAAAAAACTAAAAATAGAAGCACCATACGACCCAGCAATCCCACTCTTAGGCTTATACCCTGATGAAATTAAAACTGAAAGAAGCACCTGTACTCCAGTGTTCATTGCAGCTCTCTATAAAATAGCCAGAACATGGAAGCAACCTAGATGTCCATCAATAAATGAATGGATCCAAAAGCTCTGGTACATATATGCAATGGAATACTACTCAGCTGTAAAAAGAAATGCAGAAGAATCAGTCCTAATGAGGTGACTGGATCTAGAACCTATCATAAAAAGTGAAGTCAGTCAAAAAGAGGACAAATACAATATACTAACACATATACATGGAATCTAGTAAGATGGTAATGATAAGACACGCAGTGAAGCGATGGAAAAACAGACATGGACAGTAGACATATGGACATTGTGGGGAATGAACAGTGGGTGGGAGGCGTAAAGGAAGTAGCATGAAAACCTATACTATCATATGTGAAAAAAATAGCTATTGTCATTGTGCTGTGAGAAAAGGGGATCCTGCAGGGGTGCTGTGTGACGGTCTGGAGGGGTGGGATGGGGGGGACATACATATGACTAATCTGGGATCATACATATCTGTAAACAACAAAACTCTGTAAAAGTAAAAAGTAAAATTAAAAAAAAAATAGATCATCTGGGTGAAGAGTGGTGCCTTTTACCCTCTGAGCTCTTAATAAATCGTGAAGTGAAAAAAAAAAAAAAAAAAGAAACCTGGGCTTACTGGGCAAGTTACTCAGCTTTCCTTAGTTTTTTTAGTTTCTTCCTCTGTCAGGTGAGGATAATCCTATTTCATGGAGTTGATGAGAAAATGGATGTAGCAGGACTTTCTGGATAGTACTGAACAGTAGTAGACTATATATAAAGGAGAGGCGGGAAAGTGGAAAGGGTCTCCCAAGCTTAGCCTTCTAAACTGTGACCTCAAGCCCGTGAGCCAGTGCCTCTCAGCCTCAGTCTTTTTGTCTGTAAAATGCAATCTCAATGCCTGCCTTGCAGCAGCGTTTGAAACCTAGAAATAACATGTGTGAAGAAGCTCTGACAGACAATAAATGCCGGAGAGGGTGTGGAGAAAAGGGAACCCTCTTGCATTGCTGGTGGGAATGTAAATTGATACAGCTGCTATGGAAGACAGTATGGAGATGTCTTAAAAAACTAAAAATAGAAGCACCATACGACCCAGCAATCCCACTCTTAGGCTTATACCCTGATGAAATTAAAACTGAAAGAAGCACCTGTACTCCAGTGTTCATTGCAGCTCTCTATAAAATAGCCAGAACATGGAAGCAACCTAGATGTCCATCAATAAATGAATGGATCCAAAAGCTCTGGTACATATATGCAATGGAATACTACTCAGCTGTAAAAAGAAATGCAGAAGAATCAGTCCTAATGAGGTGACTGGATCTAGAACCTATCATAAAAAGTGAAGTCAGTCAAAAAGAGGACAAATACAATATACTAACACATATACATGGAATCTAGTAAGATGGTAATGATAAGACACGCAGTGAAGCGATGGAAAAACAGACATGGACAGTAGACATATGGACATTGTGGGGAATGAACAGTGGGTGGGAGGCGTAAAGGAAGTAGCATGAAAACCTATACTATCATATGTGAAAAAAATAGCTATTGTCATTGTGCTGTGAGAAAAGGGGATCCTGCAGGGGTGCTGTGTGACGGTCTGGAGGGGTGGGATGGGGGGGACATACATATGACTAATCTGGGATCATACATATCTGTAAACAACAAAACTCTGTAAAAGTAAAAAGTAAAATTAAAAAAAAAATAGATCATCTGGGTGAAGAGTGGTGCCTTTTACCCTCTGAGCTCTTAATAAATCGTGAAGTGAAAAAAAAAAAAAAAAAAGAAACCTGGGCTTACTGGGCAAGTTACTCAGCTTTCCTTAGTTTTTTTAGTTTCTTCCTCTGTCAGGTGAGGATAATCCTATTTCATGGAGTTGATGAGAAAATGGATGTAGCAGGACTTTCTGGATAGTACTGAACAGTAGTAGACTATATATAAAGGAGAGGCGGGAAAGTGGAAAGGGTCTCCCAAGCTTAGCCTTCTAAACTGTGACCTCAAGCCCGTGAGCCAGTGCCTCTCAGCCTCAGTCTTTTTGTCTGTAAAATGCAATCTCAATGCCTGCCTTGCAGCAGCGTTTTGAAACCTAGAAATAACATGTGTGAAGAAGCTCTGACAAATGGTAGATAATAGATAAATGGCGATCCTAGTGTTGTTACATTTCATGTGGAGATACTCACTCTGGCCACTTGAGGGTTCTTCACGCAGAGAAACAGCTTCAGTTTGAGATTTATTTATTTATTTATTTATTTTGGGCGGGGGTCGGGTTGGGGAGGGAGGGGAGCAGGCGGGCCACTTCTATTGGTCTTTCATTTCTCTATTTTTCATCCATCTTTGTTCTTTGGCTCCTGTGGGCCTCCCATCGCGGTGGCGTCTGTCGTCACAGAGCACCGGCTGTGGGCGCATGTGCTCCAGAGCTCCGGCTCGGTGATTGGACACATCAGTCCAGCCGCTCCGCGGCATGTGGGATCTTCCCAGGCCAGGGATCGAACAGGCGCCTCTTGCACTGCAAGGCGGTGTCCTTATCCACTGGACCACCAGGGGAAGCCCCAGCTTCTGTTTGTAGATGTTGAGATTATATGTAGGTCCTGCTAAATGCTCCTGGCAATAACTGGTTAAAAAAGAAGAAGAAGAAGACATTTTTAAAAATCAGTGTATAATCATGAACTTAATTTTTTAAAAAATTCTTTGAGTCCAGAAAGGTATCAGTCTACTGCTTCCCCCTCAACTGATGCAACCATTTAGTTTTTCAGCTTTTAGCCCTTCTGGTGGTTTTTCCTGTTTCTCTTAATTAAGTTACCTCTATTACTTTTTTAAAAAAATTAATTTTATTTCTTTTTGGCCATGCTGGGTCTTCATTGCTGTGAAAGCTTTTCTCTAGTTGCGCCAGGTGGAGGCTACTCTCTCGTTGTGGTGCACAGGCTTCTGGCTGAAGTGGCTTCTCTTGTTGCAGAGCATGGGCTTTAGGGTGCTCAGGCTTTGGGTGCTGAACAGTAGTAGACTATATATAAAGGAGAGGCGGGAAAGTGGAAAGGGTCTCCCAAGCTTAGCCTTCTAAACTGTGACCTCAAGCCCGTGAGCCAGTGCCTCTCAGCCTCAGTCTTTTTGTCTGTAAAATGCAATCTCAATGCCTGCCTTGCAGCAGCGTTTTGAAACCTAGAAATAACATGTGTGAAGAAGCTCTGACAAATGGTAGATAATAGATAAATGGCGATCCTAGTGTTGTTACATTTCATGTGGAGATACTCACTCTGGCCACTTGAGGGTTCTTCACGCAGAGAAACAGCTTCAGTTTGAGATTTATTTATTTATTTATTTATTTTGGGCGGGGGTCGGGTTGGGGAGGGAGGGGAGCGGGCGGGCCACTTCTATTGGTCTTTCATTTCTCTATTTTTCATCCATCTTTGTTCTTTGGCTCCTGTGGGCCTCCCATCGCGGTGGCGTCTGTCGTCACAGAGCACCGGCTGTGGGCGCATGTGCTCCAGAGCTCCGGCTCGGTGATTGGACACATCAGTCCAGCCGCTCCGCGGCATGTGGGATCTTCCCAGGCCAGGGATCGAACAGGCGCCTCTTGCACTGCAAGGCGGTGTCCTTATCCACTGGACCACCAGGGGAAGCCCCAGCTTCTGTTTGTAGATGTTGAGATTATATGTAGGTCCTGCTAAATGCTCCTGGCAATAACTGGTTAAAAAAGAAGAAGAAGAAGACATTTTTAAAAATCAGTGTATAATCATGAACTTAATTTTTTAAAAAATTCTTTGAGTCCAGAAAGGTATCAGTCTACTGCTTCCCCCTCAACTGATGCAACCATTTAGTTTTTCAGCTTTTAGCCCTTCTGGTGGTTTTTCCTGTTTCTCTTAATTAAGTTACCTCTATTACTTTTTTAAAAAAATTAATTTTATTTCTTTTTGGCCATGCTGGGTCTTCATTGCTGTGAAAGCTTTTCTCTAGTTGCGCCAGGTGGAGGCTACTCTCTCGTTGTGGTGCACAGGCTTCTGGCTGAAGTGGCTTCTCTTGTTGCAGAGCATGGGCTTTAGGGTGCTCAGGCTTTGGTAGTTGAGACACGGGGGCTCAGTAGTTGCAGCTCCCTGGCTCTTGTGGGCTTAGTTCCCCCTAGGCATGTGGGGTCTTCCCAGATCAGGGATGGAACCCACGTCTCTTGAATTGGTAGGTGGATTCTTTATCACTGAGCCACCAGGAAAACCCTCTATTACCTTTTTAAAATTAATTTTATTTTTTTCAAAATGGCTCGTGCAGGGCTTCCCCTGGTGGTCCAGTGGGTAAGGACACCGCCTTTCAGTGCAAGGGGCGACGGTTCGATCCCTGGCCTGGGAAGATCCCACGTGCCGCGGAGCGGCTGGACCGATGTGTCCAATTACCGAGCCAGAGCTTTGGAGCGTATGCGCCCAGATCCGGTACTCTGTGACAACAGAGACCACTGCGATGGGAGGCCCACAGGAGCCAAAGAACAAAGACGGATGAAAATGGACAAATGAAAGACCAATAGAAGTGGCCCGCCCGCTCACCTCCCTCCCCAACCCGACCTCTGCCCAAAAATAAATAAATAAATCTTTAAAAAAAAAAAAAGGCTCATGCACACAGATTTGCTTTATTCTTTTTAAGGTCAAATATCATTATAAACCTACACTAGAAAAGAGTTGTCCCCTGCTCCCACCCTTCCTTCCCTTCTCTCCTGTCTTGCTCTCAGCAACATACAGTTTTGATCCTGTGAGCTGTTTGTTCTGGTATTTCTCTCCATCTATCTAAGTAATATACAGCTATCTCTCTCTCTTTTACTTTTTTTATTATGGAAAATTTCAAACATGTCACAGTAGAAAAGTAAAAGTGTTAGTCACTCACTTGTGTCTGACTCTTGGCAACCCATGGTCTGTAGCCCTCGGTCTCTTCTGTCCAGGGGATTCTCCAGGCAAGAATACTGAAGTGGGTTGCCATTTCCTTCTTCTTCCTGACCCAGAGGTTGAACCCAGGTCTCCTGCATTGTAGGCAGATTACCGGTTGAGCCACCAGGGAGAACAGAAAAATGAGTTGTCCTAGGCCACTCATTACTCAGCCTCAGGGTTCATGACCAGTCTTGTTTCATCTGTGCTAGTGGCCATGTTCCCCCTGCTCACAGACAATTTGGTTATAAATGCTAGACAACACTTCCTAAATAACTACTCAAGTATGTATTTCTAAGAGGGTAGGGACTCCTTTAAAATAAAAAAGCCTCCACACTACCATTACTATATAGTAAAATAAGTAATAATCCCTTATAACTAGCAAAGATCTCCAGTTAACTCAAAATATTCGTTTTTCAAATCAGATCCAAACAAGGACCACACACCACCATGCTGCTCTTTCTTCTCGACATGGCCTGTTGGCCTAGGCTGGCACACGAGGCCTTAGCCTCTGCACAGACACTCAGCCCCGCCCACACTCTTTCCTCCCAGCCACACAGTTTTTTGGTTAAATTCATAGTCTTTTCAGGGTTGTAGCACTGTAAATATTACTTACTGCCGAGTCTGTAATTTTCTGATCACTTTTCCTTTCTGTCTGACGGTTTTCCTGGACCTCATAATAGCTTCTGTTTTCATATGCTCGGTTTTCCTTGTTCCGTCATACTGACTTTCCGCTTTCCCATAGATTTTTTTTTTTTTTCCCATAGACGTTGAGTACACTTTTTGGCAGGCATGTCAAGGCGTTCCATCACTTCCGTTTTCCTGGAGCTTCCACCTTCCTGCTTGAATCAGCTGATGCTCCTTAGGTTCGGCGTCAGCCAGGTCCCAAGGCCACCTGCTTCATCATCATCATCCTCATCATCCTTCATGTGCCTCTCACTTCTCTTGTTAGATTCTTCTTTTCAGATTCTTACTTCCTAGTTTAAACCCTTGTTTAGGTAAGTTTCTCCTACAGAAGTTTACTGACAAAACAGTGTATGAGTAATAAATTGTTCTGAAAGTGAAAGTCGCTCAGTAATGTTTGACTATTTGTGACCCCCAAGGACTATAGCCGTCAGGCTCCTCTGCCCAGGGGATCCGCCAGGAATCTTCCTGACCGGGAATCCCGGGGTCCCTTGCATTGCAGACAGATTCTTTACCAGCTGAACTACCAAGGAGGATTGTTAGTTCCAGGTCTCCTGCATTGGGGTTGTAGCCACCAGGGAGAACAGAAAAATGAGTTGTCCTAGGCCACTCATTACTCAGCCTCAGGGTTCATGACCAGTCTTGTTTCATCTGTGCTAGTGGCCATGTTCCCCCTGCTCACAGACAATTTGGTTATAAATGCTAGACAACACTTCCTAAATAACTACTCAAGTATGTATTTCTAAGAGGGTAGGGACTCCTTTAAAATAAAAAAGCCTCCACACTACCATTACTATATAGTAAAATAAGTAATAATCCCTTATAACTAGCAAAGATCTCCAGTTAACTCAAAATATTCGTTTTTCAAATCAGATCCAAACAAGGACCACACACCACCATGCTGCTCTTTCTTCTCGACATGGCCTGTTGGCCTAGGCTGGCACACGAGGCCTTAGCCTCTGCACAGACACTCAGCCCCGCCCACACTCTTTCCTCCCAGCCACACAGTTTTTTGGTTAAATTCATAGTCTTTTCAGGGTTGTAGCACTGTAAATATTACTTACTGCCGAGTCTGTAATTTTCTGATCACTTTTCCTTTCTGTCTGACGGTTTTCCTGGACCTCATAATAGCTTCTGTTTTCATATGCTCGGTTTTCCTTGTTCCGTCATACTGACTTTCCGCTTTCCCATAGATTTTTTTTTTTTTTCCCATAGACGTTGAGTACACTTTTTGGCAGGCATGTCAAGGCGTTCCATCACTTCCGTTTTCCTGGAGCTTCCACCTTCCTGCTTGAATCAGCTGATGCTCCTTAGGTTCGAGCGTCAGCCAGGTCCCAAGGCCACCTGCTTCATCATCATCATCCTCATCATCCTTCATGTGCCTCTCACTTCTCTTGTTAGATTCTTCTTTTCAGATTCTTACTTCCTAGTTTAAACCCTTGTTTAGGTAAGTTTCTCCTACAGAAGTTTACTGACAAAACAGTGTATGAGTAATAAATTGTTCTGAAAGTGAAAGTCGCTCAGTAATGTTTGACTTTTTTGTGACCCCCAAGGACTATAGCCCGTCAGGCTCCTCTGCCCAGGGGATCCGCCAGGGAATCTTCCTGACCCGGGAATCAAACTGGGGTCCCTTGCATTGCAGACAGATTCTTTACCAGCTGAACTACCAAGGAGGATTGTTATAGGTTCTTGCAGTTCTGAAAATGTCTTTATTTTGCCTAGCTAAGTATACATTCTAGGTCCCAACTTATTTTCCTTTAGAGCTTTTTTCTTGGAAAGTATCGCCCTGTTTCTTCTGGAGCCAGCATTGCTGGCAAGAGGTCGGATACCAGTCTGATTCTTTTCTATTGAAACAATCTGTCTTTCTACAAACTTGTAGCATTTTTTTCCTTTTTGAATTCTAAAAGGTCAAGACCCTATATCTGGGTGCGGTCTTTCTTCATCTTCTTGGTGCTTTTTCAGCTTTTCAGTTTGAAGACGCAGTCTCCCTTTGTCTCTGAAAAAATTTCCTTATGATTTCTTAGATAACTTCCTGTTGGACTTTCTATTCTGTTCTTTTTCTGGAATTCCGTTTTAATCTGACATCAAACTTCCTGGATTGTTGTTCTGTATAAAGATTCTTTTTTATCCTGTGAGTATTTCCCCCTATATTTTGAAAGATTTCCTTTTCATATTTTCCAGTCCTCCTTAATTGTTGATTTCAGTATTCATGTTGTTAATTTCATCTGAGCCCAGTTTTGCCAGTTTATTTTGTGTTTTATGGACACAGAATCTTCAGAATCTCTCTGAAGAGAGATTTTGTGTGTGTGTGTGTGTGTGAAGCATGTTATTTCTCTGAATCTTTTTTCTCGTGACAAAGTCTGTTTTCTCTTTTAAAAAAGATTTGACTTATTTATTTATTTTTGGCTATTCTGGGTCTTCACTGCTGCAGGCTCTTCTCTAGTTGCAGCTACTCTCTCATTGAGGTGAGCAGGCTTCTTGTGGTGACTTCTCTTGTGGAACTCAGGCTCTAGGGCTTTAGTAGCTGTGGCCCATGGGCTTAATAGTTGCGGTTCCAAGGTTTTAGAGCACAGGCTCCATAGTTGTGGCTCACAGGCTCCATAGTTGTGGCTCACAGGCTCCATAGTTGTGGCTCACAGGCCTAGTCGCTCCACAGCCTGTGGGATCCTCCCAGATCAGGGATCGAACCTATGTCTCCTGCATGGGCAGGCAAACTCTTCACCACTGAGCTACCAGGGAAGCCCTGTTTTCTCTTTATTTCAGTCTCTGTCATGCTGTTGATTTTCATCAGATGCCCTGTGATGGTTTGTTCTCTGCCATTTATAGTCAATAATACAAGCTTCTTTTTAGGAGAGAGGCCTTGATTTACTCTGGGATTGGTTGTCTTGCTTCCTGGAGCCAGCATTGCTGGCAAGAGGTCGGATACCAGTCTGATTCTTTTCTATTGAAACAATCTGTCTTTCTACAAACTTGTAGCATTTTTTTCCTTTTTGAATTCTAAAAGGTCAAGACCCTATATCTGGGTGCGGTCTTTCTTCATCTTCTTGGTGCTTTTTCAGCTTTTCAGTTTGAAGACGCAGTCTCCCTTTGTCTCTGAAAAAATTTCCTTATGATTTCTTAGATAACTTCCTGTTGGACTTTCTATTCTGTTCTTTTTCTGGAATTCCGTTTTAATCTGACATCAAACTTCCTGGATTGTTGTTCTGTATAAAGATTCTTTTTTATCCTGTGAGTATTTCCCCCTATATTTTGAAAGATTTCCTTTTCATATTTTCCAGTCCTCCTTAATTGTTGATTTCAGTATTCATGTTGTTAATTTCATCTGAGCCCAGTTTTGCCAGTTTATTTTGTGTTTTATGGACACAGAATCTTCAGAATCTCTCTGAAGAGAGATTTTGTGTGTGTGTGTGTGTGTGAAGCATGTTATTTCTCTGAATCTTTTTTCTCGTGACAAAGTCTGTTTTCTCTCTTTTTAAAAAGATTTGACTTATTTATTTATTTTTGGCTATTCTGGGTCTTCACTGCTGCAGGCTCTTCTCTAGTTGCAGCTACTCTCTCATTGAGGTGAGCAGGCTTCTTGTGGTGACTTCTCTTGTGGAACTCAGGCTCTAGGGCTTTAGTAGCTGTGGCCCATGGGCTTAATAGTTGCGGTTCCAAGGTTTTAGAGCACAGGCTCCATAGTTGTGGCTCACAGGCTCCATAGTTGTGGCTCACAGGCTCCATAGTTGTGGCTCACAGGCCTAGTCGCTCCACAGCCTGTGGGATCCTCCCAGATCAGGGATCGAACCTATGTCTCCTGCATGGGCAGGCAAACTCTTCACCACTGAGCTACCAGGGAAGCCCTGTTTTCTCTTTATTTCAGTCTCTGTCATGCTGTTGATTTTCATCAGATGCCCTGTGATGGTTTGTTCTCTGCCATTTATAGTCAATAATACAAGCTTCTTTTTAGGAGAGAGGCCTTGATTTACTCTGGGATTGGTTGTCTGTTTGCCTCAAAAACCCTACCCTGCCTAGGAAGCTGCTGGAAGCTCTCGGTACCATCCTGAAGGGTACATTCTGCCCTTGGGCACCTGAGACTAAGGGTCATTTAAAATAAGGATGCCCGTCCTCTTACTCGAAGCCCTGGCTCACCCCAGGCAGATCATTCCATTTATTCAAAGAGCCCTCCTGTCTGCCTGGGGTTCTGCAGAGCTTCCTGACCCTCTGTGGGCTGCAGGTGTGTCGTGGGCAGCTGACTGGCACGGGAGCTTCAGCAGGTCCCCTAATTTTCAGCCCTCTTCGTAAATCCTCTTGGTGCCTGGCGTCTCCAGGCCCAGAGCTTCCCTGGGCTTCCCCATTTCCCATGGAGCTTTCCTGTCCCTGTGCTCTGGACTTCATCTTCTGTCATCTTGAACATCTTTTAGAAATTATCTGGAATGAAATCTTTTGTTCTCTAATGATTCTACCTGGCAAGAGGGGAAGCCTGTTCTGAAGTTTGGGAAGACATAATACATACGTGTGTGTGTGTGTGTGTGTGTGTGTATAAAGCATAAAACAATTGCTTTAGCCCAAGCCTGGACTGTCTGGGACATATGTGTGTGTTTAGAAAATGTTTGTTGAATTTCCTATTCTGTACCAGTGAATGAAGGAGACATGTCATTGACCTTGTGGTGCCCACAGTATCTAGAACATGTACTTATACAGTAACATATGGTAGGTTATGAGAAGAGAGGCAGAGGATGCCTGAGGTTCCATACACATGGGGGAGCTCACGTGGCTCGGAAGGAAGACGTCCAGAAGGAAGTGACATGCAACCTGGGCTCTGATGACTGAGTGGGAGTTAACCGAATCCCGAGGCTGGGGGACTTCCCCAGGAGTCCAGTAGCTGAGACTCCTCGTTCAGGGAGCCCAGGTTCGGTCCCTGGTCAGGGAACTAGCTCACACACACCGCAGCTAAGATTTCATATGCCACAACTAAAGAACTTGCTGCAATGAAGATTAAAGATCCTGTGTGCCACAACGAAGACCTGGTACAGCCCCAAATAATAGGTATTTTTTTAAAATACAGGAGAGCGGGGCCAATCAGGTGCGTGTTTCAAGTGCAGCGTCAGAGAGAGACAGCCTCAAACCAAAAGAAGGTCTTCTACTGTTAGAGCGCCAGGCTCTGCAGCCTCAGAAAATCCCCTGCCTTCTGGGCCTGCCGTTTCCCATCAGAAAAATGAGGAGGCCACAGCTGTTTGCAGCTAATGAGCCTAAGATTGTTTAAAATTAACTCAGGAGTAGAGATCCATCTCTCCTATAACTGCCCCCATTGGAAACCCATCTCTTGCTGGAGGGAAGCAGGTTTTAAGAAGACTGGGAAAGGCAGAGAGGGGCAGTGTGGTGTCCTGTGAACCACCCCATTTCATTGCCTAGGTGCATCTGATAGGGACAGGGTAGAATAGGTAGGTGGTTGTAGAGTCCTAGGGGATGGTAGGTATAAGAGAGACACCTGAGAAAGGTTGGGAGGCCAGTGAGTTGATGATAACTCGCGAGAGCTGCTCCTTGTTCAGTAAAGCAGGCTTGACTGGGTATAAACAGCTGAAGGAGGAGGAGCTGGCGAAGAAGCAACCAATGATGTAAGTCCTGCGTCTGCGTCTACTCGAGGGGGGCGGTCTTCTACCATCCTGTATATATTGCTGCCCACTCAGTTGAAAGAGCAGAGCAGAGCAGAGCTTTCCTGCTTGCTTGCACCTCTTACAAGTACCTTATCCTAATAAATCCTCTTCTTGCCTATCACTCTGCTTCTCGCTGAATTCCGTCCGTGTTGAGGCACGAAGAACCTGAGCCTCAGTGGGTCCAGACGTTGGGTGAGTGCTGGATTAAGTCCCGGCCGCCTGGGTTTGTGTCCCACACAGGGTTTTGGCCGGGATTGAGTCCTGACTATGTGGATTCAAGTCCCAAACAGGGTTTTGGCTGGGGTTAAGCCTTAGCCACGTGAGTTCGAGTCCCAAACCAGGTTTTGGCTAGGTTCAAGCCCCGGTCACGTGGGTTCAAGTCCCAAACAGGGTTTTGGTTGGGTTCAAGTCCCAGCCCTGGGTTTGAGTCCCAAGCTCACACACACGCAGCTAAGATTTCATATGCCACAACTAAAGAACTTGCTGCAATGAAGATTAAAGATCCTGTGTGCCACGAAGACCTGGTACAGCCCCAAATAATAGGTATTTTTTTAAAATACAGGAGAGCGGGGCCAATCAGGTGCGTGTTTCAAGTGCAGCGTCAGAGAGAGACAGCCTCAAACCAAAAGAAGGTCTTCTACTGTTAGAGCGCCAGGCTCTGCAGCCTCAGAAAATCCCCTGCCTTCTGGGCCTGCCGTTTCCCATCAGAAAAATGAGGAGGCCACAGCTGTTTGCAGCTAATGAGCCTAAGATTGTTTAAAATTAACTCAGGAGTAGAGATCCATCTCTCCTATAACTGCCCCCATTGGAAACCCATCTCTTGCTGGAGGGAAGCAGGTTTTAAGAAGACTGGGAAAGGCAGAGAGGGGCAGTGTGGTGTCCTGTGAACCACCCCATTTCATTGCCTAGGTGCATCTGATAGGGACAGGGTAGAATAGGTAGGTGGTTGTAGAGTCCTAGGGGATGGTAGGTATAAGAGAGACACCTGAGAAAGGTTGGGAGGCCAGTGAGTTGATGATAACTCGCGAGAGCTGCTCCTTGTTCAGTAAAGCAGGCTTGACTGGGTATAAACAGCTGAAGGAGGAGGAGCTGGCGAAGAAGCAACCAATGATGTAAGTCCTGCGTCTGCGTCTACTCGAGGGGGGCGGTCTTCTACCATCCTGTAT
This sequence comes from Tragulus kanchil, assembly GCA_022376925.1. Lineage (NCBI taxonomy): Eukaryota > Metazoa > Chordata > Mammalia > Artiodactyla > Tragulidae > Tragulus > Tragulus kanchil. The sequence continues at coordinate 23,265,559 of JAIOJX010000031.1, forward strand.
ATATTGCTGCCCACTCAGTTGAAAGAGCAGAGCAGAGCAGAGCTTTCCTGCTTGCTTGCACCTCTTACAAGTACCTTATCCTAATAAATCCTCTTCTTGCCTATCACTCTGCTTCTCGCTGAATTCCGTCCGTGTTGAGGCACGAAGAACCTGAGCCTCAGTGGGTCCAGACGTTGGGTGAGTGCTGGATTAAGTCCCGGCCGCCTGGGTTTGTGTCCCACACAGGGTTTTGGCCGGGATTGAGTCCTGACTATGTGGATTCAAGTCCCAAACAGGGTTTTGGCTGGGGTTAAGCCTTAGCCACGTGAGTTCGAGTCCCAAACCAGGTTTTGGCTAGGTTCAAGCCCCGGTCACGTGGGTTCAAGTCCCAAACAGGGTTTTGGTTGGGTTCAAGTCCCAGCCGCGTGGGTTTGAGTCCCAAACAGGGTGTTGGCTGGAATTCAAGCTTCAGCCACGTGGGTTCAAGTCCCAAGTAGGGTTCGATCAGGTCTGGACCCTGGGTTTAAGTCTCAAGTAGAGAAGTAAAACCCTTTCACATCCTCCCGGGATCAGGCCTCCCTCCCCCTACCAGCGCTGCCACCGCGTCAGCAGTGGTCCAGGGGGACCAGGCGGTGGAGCCTCAGAACATCAAGCCCCGTTGAGCAGGCAGCCAGATGTACTCCACAGCCAAAGAATGTATCAAACATTTGTCATCTCTTGTGGGCTTAACAACCTCTTCATCCCTAGATGATTTAAGTTTCAGAATTCAAACATTGAGTGAAGGTGTGTTCTTTCTGGGTCTACATCCCAGGAGGTTAACGAGCTCTTCCTGGTGGTATGATGGGTGACCTGCCTCCCTTTTTTTCTGCTCTATTTTCCTTTCTTTCTTTCTTTCTTTTTTTTTAAGTAAGCAAGCATGATTCTAATTGTAAAGAAGACAAAATCTACTTTGATTTATTAAATCTCAGTCCATATGTTTCTCAATTAGTTTTGTCCAGAAGAGGTGAACTTCCAGCTGTATGGCACAGGAAATACATGGGTTTGAAATGGCAAATGGGCTGAAACCTGCCTTTGATAGAGTTAATTGTATTTTAACAATAGGTGTTAAACAGGGTGGGTGGATGCGTGCTTAGTTGCTCAGTCGTGTCTGACTCTTTGCGACCCCATGAACTGTAGCCCGCCAGGCTCCTCTGTCCATGGAATTCTCTAGGCAGGAATAGGGAAGTGGATAGCCATTCCCTTCTCCAGGGGATCCTCCCGTCCCAGGAATCGAACCCGTGCCTCCTGCATTGCAAGCGGATTCTGTACTGTCTGAGCCACCAGGGAAGCCCAGAGGGTGGGTAGTTAGTGGTGGCCAGAATTTATTCATTCACATTCTCCTTTCAACAGATAGCCTTTGGTTACCAGCTAAACAAGTTACTCAGGTAATCAGTGTCTGGAATTTCTTTGCGTGCCAAGTGGAGATAATATATACCTTCCTCACAGGATCCTTGTTGAGATTAAATGAGGTAATTTATATAGAGCAGTTAGAATGTCATTTGATATATGATAAGCATTTAGTACAAGTTTTTGTTATTTATGAATTTCCTTATTTTAATAAATGTTTCATAATGTGTACAAAATGCTCATAAATGAGACTAGGCTTTTGCTTAAGAAGCTCAAATTCTAGCAGCAGAACAAGATCTGCCGAGATACAAATATGCCTCTAAGGAAAAAAAGGATACATTTCTTAAGAGAGAAACAGATAAAGTACATAGGAAATCCAGAGGGAAAGGCCCCTTCTGGACTGGAGATGAGGGGATGGGAATTAAAGGCAGCCTTGAGGCCTAGGGGCTTCTGGCCCCTTCAGAACTGCCCTTCAAAGCTGCCGGTTTCCTTTATCCTCTCATGGGGCCCATCGTGCTGGCTGGGAAAATCCACCACGTTCCTCCAGGGAAGCGTTCAGAAGGCAGTAGAGTAAGGGGCTTAAGGGGACAAGCCTGGCCCAGGCACCCAGAGCACAGGCTCCACCACTTACTCCGGGGCCCCCCTGAGCAGGCCGGCCCGCCTCGGCACGCATTGGTCTCCGCAACTGTCAGATGAGACTATGAATGACTTCTTGTAGCTGATTCAGGTAAGGATGCCATCCAATGGGGATCACAGCCCAGCACGTGGCTCTGGTCCACAGAAGGCGGCATCTGCCGTGGTCAGTAGAGGACCGGCTGGTATGCTGGTGTCGTCTTGGGTCTTTCTTCGTGGCTTCTGCCACCGATGGGCAGTTATTCAGTCTGCAGGGCACATGTGATGGAATACATGTTGTCGAGGAAAATGCTGTCTTTGTATGAAAGAGCACCTGGCTCGTATCTTTGTTCAAGTAACAACCTGCTTGGAAGCACGGAGGGTGATCTCAGTAGAGACACCTGTCAGGAGCTGGGCTTCACTGCCTGAGGCCCAGTCAGATTGCTAGAATAGAGGCCCCGTCCCGCCCCGCCTGCAGGCGCTCCACGCTCAGCCAGAACACTTGACAGTGCAGGCTCTGTTTCTGTTCACGGGTCTAGACAGATAGCAGCCCTCCTGTGATACCTTCCTCACAGGATCCTTGTTGAGATTAAATGAGGTAATTTATATAGAGCAGTTAGAATGTCATTTGATATATGATAAGCATTTAGTACAAGTTTTTGTTATTTATGAATTTCCTTATTTTAATAAATGTTTCATAATGTGTACAAAATGCTCATAAATGAGACTAGGCTTTTGCTTAAGAAGCTCAAATTCTAGCAGCAGAACAAGATCTGCCGAGATACAAATATGCCTCTAAGGAAAAAAAGGATACATTTCTTAAGAGAGAAACAGATAAAGTACATAGGAAATCCAGAGGGAAAGGCCCCTTCTGGACTGGAGATGAGGGGATGGGAATTAAAGGCAGCCTTGAGGCCTAGGGGCTTCTGGCCCCTTCAGAACTGCCCTTCAAAGCTGCCGGTTTCCTTTATCCTCTCATGGGGCCCATCGTGCTGGCTGGGAAAATCCACCACGTTCCTCCAGGGAAGCGTTCAGAAGGCAGTAGAGTAAGGGGCTTAAGGGGACAAGCCTGGCCCAGGCACCCAGAGCACAGGCTCCACCACTTACTCCGGGGCCCCCCTGAGCAGGCCGGCCCGCCTCGGCACGCATTGGTCTCCGCAACTGTCAGATGAGACTATGAATGACTTCTTGTAGCTGATTCAGGTAAGGATGCCATCCAATGGGGATCACAGCCCAGCACGTGGCTCTGGTCCACAGAAGGCGGCATCTGCCGTGGTCAGTAGAGGACCGGCTGGTATGCTGGTGTCGTCTTGGGTCTTTCTTCGTGGCTTCTGCCACCGATGGGCAGTTATTCAGTCTGCAGGGCACATGTGATGGAATACATGTTGTCGAGGAAAATGCTGTCTTTGTATGAAAGAGCACCTGGCTCGTATCTTTGTTCAAGTAACAACCTGCTTGGAAGCACGGAGGGTGATCTCAGTAGAGACACCTGTCAGGAGCTGGGCTTCACTGCCTGAGGCCCAGTCAGATTGCTAGAATAGAGGCCCCGTCCCGCCCCGCCTGCAGGCGCTCCACGCTCAGCCAGAACACTTGACAGTGCTTCGAGGCTCTGTTTCTGTTCATCCTGAGGCTCTAGACAGATAGCAGCCCTCCTGTGGCTTCCCAACATTCTTGACCTTACTCACTCATTGTCATGTCATCTTCAGCGCAGAGGAGGCTGACGCCGTGTCAGACTTAGGAAACAATGTCTGGTCTCTAGCATGTGCCGGCTGATTTTTACAAGTATTTTTGAACTTGTAGTATATGTGCCAGGCACCTAAGGTACCCAAGAACCTTGAAGGGTGAAAGCTATTATTACTCTCATTTTCTGTTGGGAAACCAAACCACAAAGAAGCGAACTTGCCCAGGATTCTACGCAGGCAGCAGGTCCAGGGACGGGAAGGGAGCGGTCTGTCCCGTCTACAGACCGCTCTCTCTGGGAGTGACCAGACTGGCGTTCTGTTTATCCCCTACAGCCTCACACCAGCCTGTGGAAGAGCTTCAGAATGGCCCGCACCCTCCTAATATGTAGCCTCTTTGCTGGAACCTTTTCTGATTCACATCAGCGTTTTCTGAGACCTCGTTAAAATTCTTGTTCGGTTACAAACTACCACCACCTTTCTCCCACCTGTAAATAGCTTCTTTTCCAATAGCAAGCTCAAATTCCAAATCGCTTTAAGCCAGATCAGGTGTGCATCTTTGGGGGCGGGGCTAGTGAAGCCCGCACGTGCCTCAGGCCACACAGTGTTCTGGTAGAGAAGCAGGTAAGCACCCCTCTTACCAAGTGGCCCGCAACGTCTCCTATCAGCAACTGACTGCCTGCCTTTCTCAGTCCTAGGCCTGGTTGACCCCAGGGAAACCCTCCCTCCCACTCCTTCCCCACTGGTTTGAAGAAGCTTAGCCTGTTTTTCAAAGCAAAAATGAGCCCATTTAGAACTAAGGGCCTGGCTCGGTGGAGTAACCATTTGGGGAGGAAACACTGGCAGTTGTGCAGCCTGCGTGCGGGTCTCAGGAGGAGTTCAAAGACTCAGGTTCCAAGTCTGGTCCTTTCGTCTTCATGCGTGTGACCTCGGGCATGCCCCTTAACTTCTCTGTGTTTCATTTTCCTATCCAGGAAAAGGAGGTTAATCATGCAGTTCCTTGGGGACCTAATTCTCCTCAAGTGAGAGTCAACAGAAAATTTTTAAATTTATTAATTTATGTATGGCTGGGCTGGGTCTTCATTGCTGCACACAGGTTTCTCTAGTTGTGCGGAACCGCGGCGACTCCTCATTGCAGGGCACTGGCTTCTTATTGCGGCAGCTTCTCTTGTGGAGCATGGGTCCTAGATTTCAGGCCCAGTGGTTATGGCTCATGGGCTGAGTTGCCCCTCCACATGTGGGATCTTTCCAGACCAGGGATTGAACCCATGTTCCCTGCATTAACAGGCAGATTCTTTTTTTTTTTTAAATTTTAATTAATTTATTTATTTTTGGCTATTCTGGGTTTTCACTGCTGCCACAGACTCTCATCTAGTTGCAGGGAGTGGGGGCTACTCTCTACTTGAGGTGAGCAGCCTTCTTGTTGTGGTGACTTCTCTTGTTGTGGAACTCGGGCTCTAGGGCACATGGGCTCCATAGTTGCGGCTCCGAGGCTCTAGAGTACAGGCTCCATAGTTGTGGCTCACGGGCTTAGTTGCTCCGCAGCATGTGGGATCCTTCCAGATCAGGGATCGAACTCGGGTCTCCTGCATTAGCAGGTGAGCTCTTCACCACTGAGCTACCAGGGAAGCCCACAGACTGATTCTTAACCACTGGACCGCCAGGGACATCCTCAAAGGAGACTGTGTCCCACAGTGAGAGCCACCACTTGTCATCCCTCAGGAGCCAGATACCCTCAGGTCCCTTAGATGTATTCATTCTCATTGTCCTAAAATGGAGGCCCTCGTATCCGATTTTGCAACTAAAAAAGTTCATAGAATTTCAGTCACGCGGGATTCAAAGCTACCTCCCTGGCTCCCAAATTGATGCTGATAAATCAGTATACACATCACATTGCTTCCCCCTTTACACAACAGCAGAGAGGCTTTATGTGTCTTTCTTATCAAGCACTCTTCAAATGGAGGCAATTATTCCTATCTCCAGTAACCACCACTGTTTCATGTTAGTCTCTTAGGACAGTTAAATTCTCCTGCTGCTTTATCTTTTTTTTTTTTTTTTTTGCTGCTTTATCTTATCTAGTAGTTTAGGCTGCCTCTCTCCATGTCCTCCAGGACTTGTTCAGTGAATTCTTGGGCGTTTTTTCCCAGGGAAATGGTTCAGCTCCACCAGAAAGTGGATTGCAAGAGCCTGAGCTGAGCCCGGCATCTTGAGCAGTGGCCTCCGTCCCCACCTGGGTTCCTCCCTTCTTCAAGCCAATGGTCTGCCAGCTTGAAGTAAAAGTTTCTTATGTTTCATTGGTTGATGAGCTCATCTGTTACTGAACTTTAGAAATGGAAGAGAGCACAGCCCTCATTTTAGCGAGGAGAAAACGGAGGTCCAGAGAGAGAGGTGACTTGCTTGAGGTCATTCATTCATTTAGGAGCGTGACAGGGACCAGAACCCAGTTCCCAGGCTAACACCTCAGTGCTCGTTTCTGAGCCTTTGGCGTGGACACGAGGCATCTGTCGAAGTAAAGGACAGACTCATGTGCTCTGTTCATCATGCACCTAGGAAACTTTAGGGAGAAACTCAAGAGCTTGGAAAACTGAGCACGAAGAAAAAGATGGGGAAGGGACAGCATGAGGGTGCAGCTCTCCACCCTAACTAGCGTATCGTATGCCAAAGAGGTGAATAGGACCGCAGCAAGCCAGCTAGATCAGCCCACCGTCAGCAGTGACTAAGAGCTGAAAGGATTGACGTCGCGAGCCCTGGCCCAGGGAGCGGATAGGAAGCCTTTTGTCACTAAGGCTGAACGTGGAAGGAAGGATGTTAGGCAAATGTGCCGCCTGGGATGCAGTTACAGCCCCCACAGCTCATTGTCCAGAGGAAATGGATCTCTGCTGTGGACGGAGAGGTGGAAACTGAGCAAGGGAGCTGAGTGGTTGACATCATCAGGACGAGCATTGGGTTACAACAAATGGGGACTTACTTGGCCCGAGACATGGGAAACACCCACTAAAACCTCGAAGTGCATTTCATTTAGAAGAGAGGGAGAGGCGGGGGCCCCGAGAGAGCCTGCCTGCCTCCTCTGGCCACTACGCGAGTCGTGCTCACCCTCCGGAGGGAGGCGTTCTGAATGCTGGCTCCCTAGCTTCGACCTTCCCTCCTGACCGAGGACCACTGGACTTTGAAGGAACTCTCTGGTCTTGTAAGTAGGACTTTCTTCTCTGCCGCCGCCCCCACCCCCAGGGAGAAGCAGACTTGGAAGCAGGGCTCTCTGGAGAGCTTGCTTTCCAGCCTGTTGGTCACAAAGTGTCTATTTTTATATTATGATATATTATTGCTCTGAAAATTATGGCTTTGTCTGAAATCGCCTAGGGCTAGCGTCTGAACCTCAAGTCTCACAGATGGGCTCCAGTCAAAGGCTGTTTTACTTTGTTTCCCAGAGAACTTTGACAGAGTAGCTCCAGCTTTGAAAGCAGCTCCTTGCCTCAAATATAGCTGAGGAAACAAATCCTCCCTTAGAAATTGGTGTTTCGGAAACTTTTTAAAATTTATTTTTTTCTGATTACAAAGGTGGTACCAAAACTTAAACATTCTAGACAGAAATGTCTCTGCAAATGAAAATTTCCTATAATCTGCCCCTCTCAGAAGCAACATGGATATTTTCAATTTAGGCTAGAGAGGCGCTTAGATTTCATGGCATTACCTCATCACTTCTGCCTGATGCCGCGGGGGCTGCGTAGGAAACTCCAGGATAGAAACCTTTAAACTTTGGCTTTGTGATCTTTTTATTGCTTCCTTAAAAAAAAAAAAAAAAAGAAAGTGCTGTTTATACCTAGAAAATAAACAGAATATGTAAGCCCATGGGCATTTTATCCCTTGGGCTCTGTCTTCAGGAGTTGAAACCGAGGGAGCCACTCTGTGCAGAAAGGGAGGAGGCCGTGCTGGTCGGGGCTGAGCTGAGGATCCCTCAGGTGGCTTGAGGTGTTGTGTGTGCTCCACCCACCTTCCTCGCGGGTGAAAATAGTTGAAAAAATCACAAAGAAGAAAGCCTCCAGTTAAAAAAGAAAACAAGAGCCACATTATAATAGAAGGACCCCCAAAGAAAACCATGGGGCCCTGGGCAAGTGTTTTACTCTCTGGACCTCTGATTCCTTGTTTGTACCTAAATGAGGGGTGCAACGAGATGAGCACCCCACCACTGACCCCTGAATAACAACTTTAAACAGCGAGGGTCCACTGTCCTGCGGCTGTTTTCCAATAAACACGCGCTCCGTTCGGATCCAGGATCCGCACTTGGCCGAGCCCACAGGTGCAGGCCCAGGATGCTGCGGACCCGAGGATCCAGAGGGACGACTGTAGACTGGATTTTCAACTGCACAGAGGATTGAGGTCCCTCACCCCTGTGCTGTTCAAGGGTCAAGTCTTTCCCCACATCCAGCTTGAAAGGAACCACCCAAATCCCTTCCTGCCTTGAGGAGAACCCTGAGGGCTCAGGGAGCCAAGTGCCCTTGGTTGTCTGTATCCCGGAGCAGGTGAAAACCGGGCTTCTAGGAGAGTTAAGAGAGGCCACAAAACAGGCCATAGGGTTACTACGGAGTTTACATTTTGTCAGATTCTGTGTTCTTGAAGGGGGGAAATCCTCGGTGTATGTGCGTGTTTATTGGGGAAGGAGGGGAGAAAAGACTGAACAGTACACATCGAGCACCTGGTGAGAGCCAGGCCGAGTTACGCTCTCCCTGTCACGTAACACCAGGTGGTCAGGTGGTCAATATCATTATTCCTTGACTCCACCTCTTAACATTCCCGTGTTTTCCTGAACTCGTTCCTTTGTTTACCTGAACTGTGAGAGACTGAATCCTAACCTCTAGCCCACCAGGGAGTGTGGTGCCTGAGCGGGGCTGGCACGATGACTGGCGTGACATTGTTCCCTGCCTCCGCTGGACCGCACGCGCCATCTCCTCTCACTGTGCCTCGGTGCCAGGTAGAGAGAGAACTTGGGACATAGGTACAGAGGAGGCACATCATATTCAACTTTAGCTGAAAGCCCGCTGTCTGACTCCCTTGCTTGGCAAAAGAGAGAGAGAAGAGGAGGGGGAAGTCTCTTCACCTCCCTCCCTGCTCCATTTCACCCAGACCCAGTCTGGACTGCTGTGGGGAACAGGTGCATGTCGCTCAGTCGCTTCAGTCGTGCCTCTTTGTGACCCCATGGACTGTAGCCTGCCGGGCTCGTCTGTCCATGGGATTCTCTGGACAAGAAGACTGGAGTGGGTAGTCACTGCAGGGAAAGGTCAGCCAGAGCCAAAGCACAAAGAAAGGCAAAAGACGCTGTCAGGTCTTGGACTTTGGGTTTCCAAGGTTGCAGGTCTTGGCAATTTAAGGGATTTTTTTTTCCTCTTTAAGACCGTCAGAGAGCTCACTCTAGGAAGATACAGTGTTTAAGACTGCTTGGATTAAGATCACGGTGCTCTGGAGGGTTCCTAAAGCCCCTTGGCAGATCCCAGAGCTACTCCCTATCTTCCCCAGCAGCTGAGCCCTTTGAAAGTGGACCGTTGCCTCCAGGGCACCACCCTGTGGCGTGGGCAGTGGGAGGGTCCGGGTCTCCGCCCCAGCCTCGCCCAGGACCTCGAGACTTCGGCTGCTTACAAAAGCCGTCCCTGTCCTCAGGTGGCGGTGAGGAGGCCATACTCTGGAAGGAAGGTACCCGGTTTGGGTTTTTATGTTTGTTGAATGTGAATGGTTGCCCAGTCTGCTGCACTCTGTGGTCTCCTGCCTGGCCCTTGGCCCCTGTGGGCCCTTGTGTTTGTGCTCCCTGGTGTCCCCAGCCCTTGTCACTTTAGATGGTCTCGGAGTTCCATGAGAAGTCGAACCGTCTTGGACAGATTACCTCCCCCCGACCCCTCACAGAGCATGCTTCTCTTCTGAAAAATGGGGGAATCAGTTACACCACCTCAGCGGTACCCTGGAGACGAAGCAGGTTAAAGCTCACAGCGCGCTTAGTTGGCCCAAACATACGTGCTCAGGATTAGCAGCTTTATGGTTTCCAGAAAGAGAATCTTAGCCGATATCGCAGGATGTGAGCTGATGTCACCTGGCCCTCAGTCCCAGGATGGTCTTTGTGGGTGCTTTCTTCTGGTACCAGAGGTCCCCGGCCCAGCCACTGGAGGGAAACGCTGGTGGCAGGTGTTACATTCTCTGTGGGACGGGCAGCTGAGCTCCCCCAGTTCAGTCTGCCAGCCGCTTTCACAAGGGGCGAGGAGTGATTCCTAAGTGGAGACAGACGTGGAAAATCTAATGTTCTTGGAAACAAGTCATTAATCACGACCCAAGGCTGAGCTCACTACCTCCTGGAAGTCTTTCAGAAATGCCTCACAAAACTTTTAAGTACTGCCCCTTCAAAGAGTGGTTTCTCTGGGAGTTGCACTCAGCTGCCGTGCTAAGTGATTCTGAATCGCAGGTGCAAATGCATCTGCTCTGACCAGAGGAGGCCAACATCTCCTAACTTTAAAAGTAGTCTTCCAAGAAGTTGCTGGTCTTCAACTTGGCTTTTCCAAACTGAATAATGGACCGTGAGGGCACTAGAATAATGATTTTGTTGCTAATGCATTTTTGTTATGTCCCAGGAAGCTGGGTCTGCGATTATGTCTGGTATGGCCTGGCTGTGGTCCCTGACGGTCAGTGACCCGTGCTGAGGGCTGGTGGGCTCTGAGCACAAGGCTGGAGGGACGGGCTGATGAAGAGACAGCCTCTGGTCTGGTGCAGTTCTCAGGGCATCGTGAGGACAGGCCAGTGAATGTGTGATTACGGCAGATCAGCCTCAGGTGACAGAGGTCCTGCTCTTGAGCGGGGTTGATCACCGCCACACTCCCTTCCATTTCCCAGTGCCCAGAGCTGCGCCGGCACTCGTGCTAAGGAGAAATGAGAGCCTCTTCCGCTGAAGTGTTCAGCCCAGCAGCTTCCTGTCCCCCACGGCTGCAGAGGAAAGAAAGGAACTCATCACAAAAACGCAGCACCCCTGCCTTAGAGGACCCGGGATCCTAGGGATGGGTGACTCCATAGTCTAAAATCACCATGAGGCTTTCTGGTTTGTTTTCACAACATTCATTCGTTGTGACTTTTTTTTTTTGGACTGCAAAATTAGAACATGTTTATGGAAGGAAAAGCTAGGCCTAGTGGCTTAGTTGATAAAGAATCCACCTGCAATGCAGGAGAGGGCCTCCTGTGCAGGAGACGTGGGTTCAGTCCTTGGGTCAGGAAGCTCCCCTGGAGAAGGAATGGCAACCCACTCCATTTTTCTTGCCTGAAGAATCCTGTGGGCAGAGGAGCCCGGTGGGTTACAGTCCATGGGGCCCCAAGAATCGGACGTGACTTAGCCACTAAACCACCACCCAGGAAGGAAAATCTAGACAGTACAGAAAAACATACTGAAATCATCACACAGTGATTTCACGTCTCTGAATTTCAAATAAGGCATGGCGAGGTCAGAGGGCATGAACTCTTTCAGGCTTCTGACCCACACTTGCAGCTTCCCACTGGGAAGTTTTCGCCTGTGAAATCTCCGTTAGCAGCAGTCCATGCTTGTGCCCCCATTCCCTTAACCCACATGCATACTGCCTCAGGAGTCCAGCTCCTTTTATCTCCCCCTTGGGCCGAGTGTCTGTTTGCATATCTGCAGTCCTTTGGGGCAGAAGGGGAGAACCACTCACTATCTGCCGTTGGTTATGGACCCCAGATTTCCTCTGTACTTTCCTGTGTGAATTCATCCATCAAGAACCCTTGTGTTTTCAGCATTATGTGAGGTGCTGGGGGCAATACCCAGGTAAGTAAGGCTTGTAAGTAGTTCCCAAAGTGATAGGAAAAAACTCTAACTCGTGTGGTCATGTGCCCCAAGAGAGGGACGGTGCTGTGGCAAGCCTGAGAGAGCCAGTATGTACTGAGCATCTCTTATCTGCTAGGCTCTGGGCAAGGTGACAGGCGGGCAGTGCTGCAGAGAACAGCCGTAGTCCTTGTTCTCATGAAGCGTACAGGACTCATCGAGGGGTGTTGACGTAGACAGGAGGAGGGATGGATGGCATCACTGAGTCAATGGACATGAAAGCTCCAGGAGATGGCGAAGGACAGGCGTGCTGCAGTCCATGGGGTCGCGAAGAGTCGGACTTGACTGAGCTGGACGTGAAGGAGAGTGTGAGGGCAGGTTTGCTTGAAGAGGTGATGTTTAAATCAAGAAGAGTCGGTTATGCTGAGGGCTAAGGCAGGAGTGGAGGGCTTGGGGGAGAGAGTTCTGTGGGGTGGGAAAGAATCCTCCAGGTGGAGAGAGGTACACAGGAATGCCCACGGAATGTTGGGGATGCTGAAAGGAGGCCCGTGGGGCTAAAACCTAGAGCAGAAAGGAAGAAGAGGGTGAAGATGTGGAAATGAGGACAAGACCCAGGGACACTGAGGATTTTCCTTCCTTTATTCAGCAGCTGTATTCTAGTGTATGAGCAGCATTTCTCTCCTAGGTGATATAGAATAGCCCTTCTGGTCTATAATTTTTTCATAAGGGGCAGGAAAAATCTGGTACTCCCAAGAGCCAGTGTTTTTATTCATTGCTTTGCCTATAGTTCCCCTTTCTCTCTGACTTCAAGTGGGAACTCCCTACTGGACTTGGGTTTGGAGACATGAGTTTGTATTGCCACTCTGTTACCCATTTGCTGTATACCTTAAAGGATCCTTAACTTCTCTGGGCTTCATTTTATCTTTAAAAGGGAACGGCTAATGTGATCCCAGGGCCGTTGTGAAAATCGAATAAGATAAACGGTCTCAAAGTGCTTTGCAAAATGTGAATGTCATAGACATCTGTGGTATCATTATTTCATTGAAAAGTTTCTTATCATTGAAATAATATTAAAAGCAGAGTGTGGCACCAGTAAAGGGCAGAGTGTACCTTCCAGGTAACCTGGAAGTGGCAGATTCCACGCAGGTGGCTCGCCTTCAAGAGCTTGCTGGGAAGGCAGTTCCTCTTTTCTCCTTCGTTTCATCCACTGGGATAAACCATCTCCTTCCTTTCTGCTTCCATCAAAATGGGTTACAGAACAATCCATTTTGCTTCTCTGGATTCCAGGACCTATTTGATATTGAAGCCAGAGCTATCTGCTTGGAGGCCAAGACAGTCTCAGGAGCAGAGATGCTGCGGTTTCCTGGGCCTTGGTTCCCGGCCGTCGTAGACGCCTGGGAGTGCATTTAATTGGTTTTGGGGAGGAAGGTAATCAGGCAGAGAGCCAAAGGAAACCATCAACAGTGAAGAACCAGCCCCCACACCACCTAAGCAGGGCAGTTTCAAGCTAAAGCTAAAGGCTGGCATTTGGATTTTTAAAGGAGGGGTTTTTTATTTTTTTAAGTGAAAAAAATTCCCTTTTAAAATGAAAGACATAAATGCTTAGGAGAAAAAAGTGCACCTTTTTCCCCTTTCATGAAGCTTTAAGAACAGTTTTTGTCTTCCTGGCAGTTACCTGGTAGTCCAGTGGTTAAGCCTCAGCACTACCAATGCAGCGAACTTGGGTTTGATCCCTGGTCAGAGAATGAAGATCCCACATGCCACAGGGCATGGCCAAAAAAAAAAAAATTTTTTTTTTAATTAATACATAAATTGTCTTCCAGCTCTTATACTGATAGGTTGGAAAACCTGTTCCATTTGACCAAACGAGAAAGTGCAGTTAACCATCCCATGTAAAGATAAACATGTATGCAACATATTTTACCAGAGCTCTTGGCTTGGTTCTCGTGTGCGTATTTCTTTGTTGTTTTTGCTTTCTTCATTAATTTCCCCTAGAGTAATGCATGTGCTCCTTTTAACTAACTGAACAGTCTGAAGATGTATGTATGCAAAGAGAGGTTACAGTCTCTCCCCTGTTCCTGCTCCCCATTGGATGGCCAGTTTGGTATACATCCTTCCATTTCTCCATAGGAATGCAAATAGATATTTTGCATATGTATGTGGTTATTATGTTTTGTCAGCAGTGGGATTTGACTTTATTATTTTGCAGTTTAGTTTTCCCACTAAACAGTACATCCTGGGTAGGTGCAAATCCAATTCACCCTTTAAGAACTTCAGGGCTATAGATCTAGAGGCATCCCAATATATGCAACCATTTCTCCTTTGGCAGATACTCGAGTTACTACCATTTTTTTCTTATTAAGAATATTGCTAAAAAAAAAAAAAAAAAAGGACCAAAAAAATTAAAAAAACAAAAAAACAAAAAACAAAAAAAAGAATATTGCTGCATTAAATATCTTCATGTACATGTCTTTCTTCACTGGTGCTTTTACTTTTTTTTTTTAAGATTTATTTATTTATTTGTGGGGGGGCAGGTAGGGTGGGGAGGCGGGGAGCAGGCGGGCCACTTCTATTGGTCTTTCATTTGCCCATTTTCATCCATCTTTGTTCCTTGGCTCGTGTGGGCCTCCCATCGCGGTGGCTTCTGTTGTCACAGAGCTCCGGATCTAGGCGCATGCGCTCCAGAGCTCCGGCTCGATAATTGGACACATCGGTCCAGCCGCTTCATGGCACGTGGGATCTTCCCAGGCCAGGGATCGAACTGAGGAGAAAAAGTGCACCTTTTTCCCCTTTCATGAAGCTTTAAGAACAGTTTTTGTCTTCCTGGCAGTTACCTGGTAGTCCAGTGGTTAAGCCTCAGCACTACCAATGCAGCGAACTTGGGTTTGATCCCTGGTCAGAGAATGAAGATCCCACATGCCACAGGGCATGGCCAAAAAAAAAAAAATTTTTTTTTTAATTAATACATAAATTGTCTTCCAGCTCTTATACTGATAGGTTGGAAAACCTGTTCCATTTGACCAAACGAGAAAGTGCAGTTAACCATCCCATGTAAAGATAAACATGTATGCAACATATTTTACCAGAGCTCTTGGCTTGGTTCTCGTGTGCGTATTTCTTTGTTGTTTTTGCTTTCTTCATTAATTTCCCCTAGAGTAATGCATGTGCTCCTTTTAACTAACTGAACAGTCTGAAGATGTATGTATGCAAAGAGAGGTTACAGTCTCTCCCCTGTTCCTGCTCCCCATTGGATGGCCAGTTTGGTATACATCCTTCCATTTCTCCATAGGAATGCAAATAGATATTTTGCATATGTATGTGGTTATTATGTTTTGTCAGCAGTGGGATTTGACTTTATTATTTTGCAGTTTAGTTTTCCCACTAAACAGTACATCCTGGGTAGGTGCAAATCCAATTCACCCTTTAAGAACTTCAGGGCTATAGATCTAGAGGCATCCCAATATATGCAACCATTTCTCCTTTGGCAGATACTCGAGTTACTACCATTTTTTTCTTATTAAGAATATTGCTAAAAAAAAAAAAAAAAAAGGACCAAAAAAATTAAAAAAACAAAAAAACAAAAAACAAAAAAAAGAATATTGCTGCATTAAATATCTTCATGTACATGTCTTTCTTCACTGGTGCTTTTACTTTTTTTTTTTAAGATTTATTTATTTATTTGTGGGGGGGCAGGTAGGGTGGGGAGGCGGGGGGAGCAGGCGGGCCACTTCTATTGGTCTTTCATTTGCCCATTTTCATCCATCTTTGTTCCTTGGCTCGTGTGGGCCTCCCATCGCGGTGGCTTCTGTTGTCACAGAGCTCCGGATCTAGGCGCATGCGCTCCAGAGCTCCGGCTCGATAATTGGACACATCGGTCCAGCCGCTTCATGGCACGTGGGATCTTCCCAGGCCAGGGATCGAACTGGCGCCCCTTGCACTGCAAGGCGGTGTCCTTACCCACTGGACCACCAGGGAAGCCCATGCTTTTACTTTTATAAATTATATTTTCAAAAGCAGTATTGGTGGGTTAAAAGGCATACATACTTGACATTTCAATTGATAATATATCCTACTTTACAAAGAGTTTAATAGTTTGCATTCTCCCCAGAAATATGCGGGTACTTCCATTTCCCTAAGTCTTTACCAGTGTGAGGCATTCCCTCTCACTTCATCTCTGTTGTTTTATTTGTGACTGGGCTAATGGGGAAATGGCATCTTACTTTTGTATATTCTTTAGTGAGATTGAACATTGTTTCCTGTTGATTCATGAATTTCATTTTCCTCATCTGTGAATTTCCTTGTTCCACTTTTCTTATGAATTGTTTGCCTTTGCTCAACTGGGTGGAGGAACTCTTTATGAGTTTCTAAATTAAAGATTCCAAATGTGTTGCAAATATTTTTTCCCAATCTATTATTTATTTATGAATTTGTGTCTGTATTTCTCTTCACAGTACCTGGATTTCTTGCCTTGTTTAGGAATACTTTCCCCACGTCAAAGTTACATAGATATTTTAATAAGTGCTTTTCTAATACTTGTATGGTTTTAATTCATTTAATCCTGAACCTTTAATCTCTTTGGAATTTATTTTTATACATAGTGAAAAGTAATGATCAGGGTTTGTTCTAGGTAGGCCAGCAGCATTTATTAAATATGCCACCTTTTCTCTTTATTTGTTGGGTAACTTTCTTGAATACTTACTATTCCATATAAAGTCTAAAGTAATTTTTTTCATTCCTCCATTCAAAAAATCCATTGGTATTCTTATTGAAATTAAAATTACACAGTAATTTGGGAAGGACGGCATCTTACCCAGGAGTATACTCACTGGTTTGGACTCATGCATTCTATTTCCATATACATTTTTTTACCTTTAAAATTTTAGTATGCATCATGAATGTTATCTAAAATAAGAGACCTTTTCTTTGTCCAAAATAATCCATGACCTTAGAACATTTACCTCTGAGTTCTGTTCCATCTTCCATGTTATTTTTGTCATATATTGTCAAATTGGTATTTACCTCCTTAGTTAGCTTTGTTTCAGTCATTTGGTACTTGTTTAAATGTATGCATATTCTTACTAATGTTGCTCACTGTTGATTCTAAAGTCACGCTGGTTTTCTGTGTTCACTTTCTCTCCTATTGGAGAATGCTTTGGAGTCTGTCAATGGTAAACTTGCTAAGTCTTTGTCCAAAAATGTCTTTTGCCCTGATTCTTGATACTTGAGAATTTAAATAGCACATATAATGACTATGAAAGATGTGTGCCTCCGGAAGTTTTCAGCTACAACAGGAATAGTTTGTGTAAAAAGTGAAGGCCTTTATTCTTTTCTCCTCGGTTTGTGAGTCTCAGGGAGAGCCATTGTTTTTAGTTTGCTGTTTGCCGTTTTTTTAACGTAGATACAAAAATTATGTGTATACAAAAATGCTGTACTTTTTTCTATGGATAAATGATCATGTTCATTTTTAATGAAAAAATTATAACATATACAATTTTACGCTTAATTAAATACCCGAATGTGTATATTTTCCCATGTCTGTTCAACAAAACCTCCCCCATTCTTTGTTCTTACCCTATTGATACACCATAATTTTCCAAGTAACAGACATTTGTTTCCTCTTTTTTTTTTTTTTTTACTTTTTCACAATATGTTTTTCTGAACTTTTTTTTTTTTTTTTTTTTAACTTAGGCGAATCTGTTCATAGTATAAATTCCTGGGTATTTGAGTGAGCTGCAGGATGTGCACAGTTAATATCTTAATAGACATTGTTATCTTGTATTCATAGAAGATTGTTTCAGTTCACAGCCCTAGAGGATGTCTGGCTCTCATTTTTGGCTCTTCTGGTTCCTTAGAATTTCCACATTTTTACCTTAAAATTTTTTTGTATTTGCATTCATGAATTTTTTTTTGGTATTCTTATTGAAATTAAAATTACACAGTAATTTGGGAAGGACGGCATCTTACCCAGGAGTATACTCACTGGTTTGGACTCATGCATTCTATTTCCATATACATTTTTTTACCTTTAAAATTTTAGTATGCATCATGAATGTTATCTAAAATAAGAGACCTTTTCTTTGTCCAAAATAATCCATGACCTTAGAACATTTACCTCTGAGTTCTGTTCCATCTTCCATGTTATTTTTGTCATATATTGTCAAATTGGTATTTACCTCCTTAGTTAGCTTTGTTTCAGTCATTTGGTACTTGTTTAAATGTATGCATATTCTTACTAATGTTGCTCACTGTTGATTCTAAAGTCACGCTGGTTTTCTGTGTTCACTTTCTCTCCTATTGGAGAATGCTTTGGAGTCTGTCAATGGTAAACTTGCTAAGTCTTTGTCCAAAAATGTCTTTTGCCCTGATTCTTGATACTTGAGAATTTAAATAGCACATATAATGACTATGAAAGATGTGTGTGCCTCCGGAAGTTTTCAGCTACAACAGGAATAGTTTGTGTAAAAAGTGAAGGCCTTTATTCTTTTCTCCTCGGTTTGTGAGTCTCAGGGAGAGCCATTGTTTTTAGTTTGCTGTTTGCCGTTTTTTTAACGTAGATACAAAAATTATGTGTATACAAAAATGCTGTACTTTTTTCTATGGATAAATGATCATGTTCATTTTTAATGAAAAAATTATAACATATACAATTTTACGCTTAATTAAATACCCGAATGTGTATATTTTCCCATGTCTGTTCAACAAAACCTCCCCCATTCTTTGTTCTTACCCTATTGATACACCATAATTTTCCAAGTAACAGACATTTGTTTCCTCTTTTTTTTTTTTTTTAACTTTTACACAATATGTTTTTCTGAACTTTTTTTTTTTTTTTTTTTTAACTTAGGCGAATCTGTTCATAGTATAAATTCCTGGGTATTTGAGTGAGCTGCAGGATGTGCACAGTTAATATCTTAATAGACATTGTTATCTTGTATTCATAGAAGATTGTTTCAGTTCACAGCCCTAGAGGATGTCTGGCTCTCATTTTTGTTTTTCTTCTGGTTCCTTAGAATTTCCACATTGGTTCATCAGCAGTGGAAAATCTGAAGAGATGCGAGCAGGAAAGAGAAACTAAAGCAGGTGGGTATCACATTGTTCATATCACTCTACTTGAGCGTCACGCCTGTTTGCCTGAATACCTCTACTTCCGTTTGAAGAATGAAAAGAAGTAGGCTGCAGATGACATCAGAGAGGACTTTGATGAAGAGGCAGGATGGCCCTTTTCAGAAGTTATGTAAACTCAACGCCACAATTTCAGTCGTGATTCCATGTGCACAGTCTCTCATGCCATAGAGAATCAGAAAGACAATTGACCTCTGGTGGCTTAAAAGAGAATGGGTTTCTTCAGCCATCGACTTAAGCAAATGAAGTCACGCACAGGAGTTATTAGCAAATCTAGGCACAGTGCCAGCTTTCCTGTCCACCAGTTGTTTTGTTTTAAAAGTATTTTCATAAAGACCAGGGCACATAATGGGAATTTTAATACTGCGATGCAGGAGCAGAAGCAGGCAAAACCCCGTCCAAAGGAACACGTGCAGCCCAGGGATCTCATGAGAAGAGATGGTGCAGGTCCCTTCCAGCTGGAAAACGCAGTTCACAGGTCCTAGAATGGTCTGACTGGAAGTGTGGCTGACTTGGGTCAGGGTTCATATTTCTATGGTACTAAACATTTTTTAACAGCCTCTGATCCATGGTCTACCTCTCACCCAGTACCCTCAATTTGTCTCCCCCTTTCCAGCTCCATCTTCTGACATTTGGGCAGAGCCTCCAGCCTTTCTTTCTCTGTCTAAGTCGTAGTAGTCCTGGGAGTTTGGGGGATTTCCAGCTCCTTTGACTTCATGGCCAGCTCTCATGGCGCAGCCGGCCTCGAGCACCTCGCCTAAGATTCCTCTTCTCTGTTGGCAGAGCAAGCATCTTATCTGGCAGGCAGCTGCCCTGGGTCTGGAACTCCCCAGCTGCTTATCAGCAAGACTCTCGAGCCTTGCCCGGCAGCAGCTTCCTGAGTCACCAGGCTTCTGTCCTGTTCTGCCTCTGCCTCTGGGAAGCCCCTGGATGCAGATGTTTGTAGGGACTAGGCGACAGCAGTCAGCTCCCAGGACTGTTTATCTGGTCAGGGTCAGAGAGCCTTCTGTTCCAATTGCTGTGGGAGCACTGGGCCCCAGCCACTGAACCTTGAGGATGCTGGGGTTATATGAAGCTTAGAGCGGAGGTATTTAAACAGGCTTCTGCGATTCAAGATTTCCCTGTAAACATGGATACAGTTTTGTATGTATACACACACACACATACTCTTCTAGGCTAAATGTCTATGGATTTCCTTGGGTTCTCAGATGTGCCTGTGGGACCTCTGAATGTTAAGAATCAGTAGTCTAGAGAGGGGCTTCCCTGGTGGCTCAGTGGTAAAGAATCGCCTGCCAGGACAGGAGGCATGAGTTCAATCCCTGACTTGGAAAGATCCCCTGGAGAAGGAAATGGCAATCCACTCTAGTATTCTTGCCTGGAGAATTCCATGTTCAGAGGAACCTGGCTGTCTGCAGTGCAGGGGGTTGCAAAGAGTTGGACACCACTAAGTGGCTGAGTAGCCACAGATGGTTTAGAGAGAGCCCCGAGGGTTGTGGGGCCCTGTGTCCCTTTGGGCATCAGCCTTCCACGTGCCAGGATAGCTTAGGTGACTTCGTCAAGCCTCTAGTCTTTCTGCTTAGGGGTGAACTGGGAGACACTAGCTAATATCACTGGAGCTTAGAGCCATCTGGCATGTCCCAAGGTTCTCCAGCAGCTACCCCGGCAGCAGTGGGAGCAGTGCTCTTTCTGGGTGCTCCTCAAGTCTGACTCTTTGTGACTCCATGGACTGTAGCCCACCAAGTACCTCTGTCCATGGGATTTTGCAGACAAGAGTACTGGAGTAGGTTGCCATTTCCTCCTCCAGGAAATCTTCCCAACCCAGGGATTGAACCTGAGTCCTCTGCATTGGCTGGTGAATTCTTTCCCACTGAGCCATCGAGAGATCTTGTGACTCACCGGAGGTCACACAGCCAGTAAGTTGGTAAGTGACACATGCTTATCAGCAAGACTCTCGAGCCTTGCCCGGCAGCAGCTTCCTGAGTCACCAGGCTTCTGTCCTGTTCTGCCTCTGCCTCTGGGAAGCCCCTGGATGCAGATGTTTGTAGGGACTAGGCGACAGCAGTCAGCTCCCAGGACTGTTTATCTGGTCAGGGTCAGAGAGCCTTCTGTTCCAATTGCTGTGGGAGCACTGGGCCCCAGCCACTGAACCTTGAGGATGCTGGGGTTATATGAAGCTTAGAGCGGAGGTATTTAAACAGGCTTCTGCGATTCAAGATTTCCCTGTAAACATGGATACAGTTTTGTATGTATACACACACACACATACTCTTCTAGGCTAAATGTCTATGGATTTCCTTGGGTTCTCAGATGTGCCTGTGGGACCTCTGAATGTTAAGAATCAGTAGTCTAGAGAGGGGCTTCCCTGGTGGCTCAGTGGTAAAGAATCGCCTGCCAGGACAGGAGGCATGAGTTCAATCCCTGACTTGGAAAGATCCCCTGGAGAAGGAAATGGCAATCCACTCTAGTATTCTTGCCTGGAGAATTCCATGTTCAGAGGAACCTGGCTGTCTGCAGTGCAGGGGGTTGCAAAGAGTTGGACACCACTAAGTGGCTGAGTAGCCACAGATGGTTTAGAGAGAGCCCCGAGGGTTGTGGGGCCCTGTGTCCCTTTGGGCATCAGCCTTCCACGTGCCAGGATAGCTTAGGTGACTTCGTCAAGCCTCTAGTCTTTCTGCTTAGGGGTGAACTGGGAGACACTAGCTAATATCACTGGAGCTTAGAGCCATCTGGCATGTCCCAAGGTTCTCCAGCAGCTACCCCGGCAGCAGTGGGAGCAGTGCTCTTTCTGGGTGCTCCTCAAGTCTGACTCTTTGTGACTCCATGGACTGTAGCCCACCAAGTACCTCTGTCCATGGGATTTTGCAGACAAGAGTACTGGAGTAGGTTGCCATTTCCTCCTCCAGGAAATCTTCCCAACCCAGGGATTGAACCTGAGTCCTCTGCATTGGCTGGTGAATTCTTTCCCACTGAGCCATCGAGAGATCTTGTGACTCACCGGAGGTCACACAGCCAGTAAGTTGGTAAGTGACACATGACCCAAACACGAGCTTAACCACCAGCTTTATGGTGAAAGTCAGTTCACCATTTTTAGAAAAAATAAAGCAGAAAAACTACAGGATTGGTTTGTGTAGGTTAAACCGCCCTGTATCGTACAATGCTGAGAACATAGCCATGTTACACCAGGTACAAAAATCTGCATGCAGCACTGATCTTTAGTGGGTAATACACTGATGTATTAGCACAATGCCTGAGAAGAGCCTCTCTCCATCGTAATTCAGATGAGGGTTTTTCTTTTTTTGCAGCTTCACTGAGATGTAATCCACAAACCACAGAGTTCACCCATTTGTAGTATCCAATTCATTGCTCTTCAGTATATTCCAGAGTTGTGTATCTCTCACCATAATCAGTTTTAGAACGTTTCATTTGTCGGAAAAGAAACCCCACACCCTTACCGCCTCACCCTCCCAGGCCCTCAACCCTCTGCAGCCCCAGGCAGCCACCAGTCTGCTTTCTGTCTCCACAGAAGGTTCTGATACTTAAAAGAGTAACAGTGTGGGAATCTCGGTGATCTGGAGTGAGTCACTCCCTGAGGAATAATTAGACAAATGAAATTTGACTCTATAATGTATTTTATAAATGGCTTTATTAGCTAAGAAGCTACGAGCCTGTCTTTGCTATGCCCCAATTTAGGGTTGACACAGGCAGGAGACAAGTTTCTCTCTGAGTAATTTCCACTTGTCAGCATCGCCTGTCACATGGGCTCTTCTCAGCGAACGCTGTAAAGTGATGATGGTTTCCGGGCCATGTTTCTCCACTGGCGTCAGCACCAGTGATGGATCAGCTGTGGGATCTTTCTTCTGTCACCGGGGTCCCAGGCTTGCTTCCTCTCCCCGCGTGGCTCTCATTGTCAAAGCAAAGGGCACTCCTGTCGTTTGGCATCACTTTGAAATTCAGGACAAGACCTCGTCAGGCCCTCAGAGGCTGTACAACCCCCTTGAAAATTTTTCAGGACAAGCACTCGTAGGTCCATTTCCCCCCAAACTTCCAAGGGATTGAACCTGACCCGAGGGAAGATCTTGTGACTCACCGGAGGTCACACAGCCAGTAAGTTGGTAAGTGACACATGACCCAAACACGAGCTTAACCACCAGCTTTATGGTGAAAGTCAGTTCACCATTTTTAGAAAAATAAAGCAGAAAAACTACAGGATTGGTTTGTGTAGGTTAAACCGCCCTGTATCGTACAATGCTGAGAACATAGCCATGTTACACCAGGTACAAAAATCTGCATGCAGCACTGATCTTTAGTGGGTAATACACTGATGTATTAGCACAATGCCTGAGAAGAGCCTCTCTCCATCGTAATTCAGATGAGGGTTTTTCTTTTTTTGCAGCTTCACTGAGATGTAATCCACAAACCACAGAGTTCACCCATTTGTAGTATCCAATTCATTGCTCTTCAGTATATTCCAGAGTTGTGTATCTCTCACCATAATCAGTTTTAGAACGTTTCATTTGTCGGAAAAGAAACCCCACACCCTTACCGCCTCACCCTCCCAGGCCCTCAACCCTCTGCAGCCCCAGGCAGCCACCAGTCTGCTTTCTGTCTCCACAGAAGGTTCTGATACTTAAAAGAGTAACAGTGTGGGAATCTCGGTGATCTGGAGTGAGTCACTCCCTGAGGAATAATTAGACAAATGAAATTTGACTCTATAATGTATTTTATAAATGGCTTTATTAGCTAAGAAGCTACGAGCCTGTCTTTGCTATGCCCCAATTTAGGGTTGACACAGGCAGGAGACAAGTTTCTCTCTGAGTAATTTCCACTTGTCAGCATCGCCTGTCACATGGGCTCTTCTCAGCGAACGCTGTAAAGTGATGATGGTTTCCCGGGGCCATGTTTCTCCACTGGCGTCAGCACCAGTGATGGATCAGCTGTGGGATCTTTCTTCTGTCACCGGGGTCCCAGGCTTGCTTCCTCTCCCCGCGTGGCTCTCATTGTCAAAGCAAAGGGCACTCCTGTCGTTTGGCATCACTTTGAAATTCAGGACAAGACCTCGTCAGGCCCTCAGAGGCTGTACAACCGCCTGCTCTCTTGAACTCTCTCACATTAGCAGATTCGCTGTCTCTCTCTCCTGACTCATGCGTTCTTCTTGAACACATTTCCTGGGCGCAGTGCACTCCGGCGGGTGCTCCATCAGTCTCTCTGAAGGCCCCCCTCCCATCAGTACAGTGCGTGGCCTTATTGGGCCCAGGTGGGTGGAGCCATTTGCGCTGAGACAAGGCAGAGAGGCAGGGAGTTTGGTCACAGAACAGGTAACTGACGAGGATGACAGATGTGGTATCATCCACGTGGCAACAGAGCAGTTCCCGGAATGCATCATCCAAGGGAATGTCCTCGGCATCGGGGTCGAGGAAGCCCAGGTACTAGGCCTGGTTCAGTCAGTAACTGGTTGGAGACTCTTAAGATGACTCATGTGACTTCTCTGAGCCACGAACTATCCATTGGAGGGTTAAATAGTGCAGGGCCTTCCAGTGTACCTTCAGGCCCAGTGCTAGGGAGAGTCCATGCTTCATAGGTGTTGAACGAGTGACCGAAGGAGCCAAGCAGCCTTCTGTGGTTCTCAGAGCTGGGGCGGAGCCTAGCAGGTCGGGCGTCCAGGTGGAGGAAGGTCTAAATGAAGACCAAGGAGAACCACCCTTTCTTCTCCCAGTCAGTCCCTCCTGCCAGTTCAGCTCCCTTCAGCTCACCTGTCCTTGACTCCCGCATGCTCGGGGGCCCTGAGCCCAGGGCAGCTCCTCACCTTTAGGGCCTCGAGCCCGGGAGCCAGGCAGCCCTGGGTGTGGGCGGGGGCTCCAGTGCATCCTTGCTGTGTGCGGAAGGGATCTAGTTGTGCAGGGCTACTGAGAAGCGTTCCTTACCACGTCTGACGCACAGCCCGTGTACCCTATGAAGGGCAGAGTGAAGGAGTGGAGGGGGCCATTTCCTTAATGTTAGTGACTGTGTATAAGTGGCTGGTTCCTGAGCCCGCTGTGCCTTATACATCTTATTATTACAACTCTTACTGACCAAGCTTCTCAAAGATTCTTTAAGTTTTAAAAGATGTCCATACAGAATTAGTCCTTAAACTCTTTCCTGTCTCATCACATATGGGGGCCATGACACCCTTCCTTCAGGAACAGAGGCTGGCCCAGGCAGTGGTCATCGGCTGGAGAGCACACACACTGCCTCCCGCAGGGGCACTCTCAGAATCCCCGAGGGAGGCGAGAGGTATAGTTTGAAGCTGTTCCCCAGTGATTTTGGAATTCCAATATGTGTGCCCCCACCCCTCATCCCTGGTTAAAACTCATGGGTGTTAGAGTCAGCCTCCCTAACTAGGCCTTGAATGTCCCTCAGGGACCCCTGATGTCTCATTGCTTTTGTATCTGTGGCATCTAGTCCCAGGCCTGGCACACGCTGAGCTGTCTCAGTAGCATTTCGCTACATGAATGGATGAATGAATTCATATTAAGAGATAATATCTCACTTCTTTTCCTTCTCCACAGTGACTTGGGGCATGTTTTCTCTAGGCTTCTATAGGAACTCTAGAGGGACCCTGAGCTGAAAGTCACATGAGAGATCACCCAGTTTATCCACTGCCTCCTAATATTTTAGACCAAATTAAAGACCAAAATGGACCAAGGAAAAAAAGGCAATGAGACAAAAAGTCACAGAAGAAGGCAGGGCCTGGTCCGTGCAGGATATCAGGGGCTAGTGTAGAGGACTTGGACTTTGCCAGATGTGGAATGGAAAAACATCCAGGGGTAAATGAAGCAGGGATACCAAATGCCCCCGTGTCTGGCGTGGGGACCAGAGGCCTCTGTGGAGAGCCCAGGTCGAGGGCGCGCGGGGACAGGGAGGTGGTGAGGAGACGCTGCCAGGGCTGCAGCTGAGAAGTGATGAGGCTGGGAGGTGCACATGGAGAGGAGAAGGGGCAAGTTCAGGCTCTATTCTGCAGGTAGAAACAACAGACCCAGCCACGGGCTGGACACGAGTGAAGAGGCAGGACCCTCTGTTCACCCAGGATGGCCCCAGGTTTCCAGCTAGAGTGGCCTGGACAGCTGGTGCCGTCACTGACCTGGGGGAGGCTGCAAAGAGCAGGCCTATGACTGGACACATAACGTTGGAAATGCTGGGCTTCCCTGGTGGTCCAGAGGGTAAAGAGTCTGCCTTGAAGTGCAAGGGGCACCGGTTTGATCCCTAGCCTGGGAAGATCCCACGTGCCACGCAGCAGCAGGACTGATGCGTCCAATTAGAGCCAGGGTTCTGGAGCGCACGCGCCCAGAGCTGGTGCTCTGCAATGAGAGAGGCCACTGCGATGGGAGGCCCACACGGGCCAAAGAATCAAGATGAGTGAAAATAAATAAATGAAGGACCATTAAGAGAGACCAAAATTAAAAAAAAAAAAAAAGTTGAAAAATGCTGGTGAGACGTTCAGGGAAGGGCAGAGTAGGTGGTTAGACTGCTCATCTAGAGCTCATAAGAGAGGCCTGGGGAGCCATCCACACAGACTCTGAAGGGAGGGGCCAGAGCCCCCGGAGGGCACATAGAGAAGGGGAGCCAGGCCTGGTCCTGGTGGTGGTGGTGGGCCTCTGACATGAGGGGCCCTGACCGAGGAGGTGCCTGTGTGGACAGCGTTAAGAAGTGGCCCGTCAGGCCAAAGGGAGGTCCAGAGGGTATGGGGTCTGCAGGCCCTTGGAGGAGAGTGGTCTGAGGAGAGGGGTGTCCACAGGGACCTCGTATGACTCCAGCGCCGGCCCTTCCCTCCCCAAGCAGGTCTTTCCACCACCTGCCCCCGCAGCCCTGTGGGTGCAGAGGCCAAGGCCCTGCCCAGCTGCCTCCAGAGGAAACCTCATGGGGCCTCTTGTTAGACGTCAGGTGCTGCCCTGGTGGGAGCCGGTTGTCCCTCTGGTAGTTCCACTCTGGGTGCGTCCCTAAGGCACTAGGTGGAGCTTGGGGCTGGTCCCCAGCAGGCCATGCGTGCCCAGAACCAGATGTCCTGCCCTTTCCCAGGTCCTGGGAATGTGCGCCGTCTGGGGCCCTGGCTTTTGTGGCCCACCTCAGTGCCTCTTTGGGTCTGGCCGCTCATCACAGAGAAGAGCCGCTTCCTCTGAATTTGAGGAATGCCAACTCAGGAGGCCCTGGTATTTGCCTCCGGTTTCCACAGCCCTTGCCTTCCTTCAGAGAAGCCTTAGAAAGCATGCTCCCCACCTTGAGGAGGCCTGTCCCAGGAGACCAAGACCCACTCTGAGCTCTGTGTCCATTGCAGAATGGTCTGTTTTCATATTTGTGCAGTCTGTACAAATATTTAATATTTTTTAAAAGGGGAAAAACAGGAAATGACCTTTCTGGTATATTTAGAAAACAATTTGGCGCTGTCATGGAATCGGCCTGAGCCACGAGGCCTCATAGCTGCAGGCTTGGAGCAGACTGTGTAGCTCTTGGCAGAGGCCGGGGCTTTCAGTTTACAGAGCTGGGGGCAGAATAGAAACTGAAAGGAGAAGACCGCTTCCCGTGGGGAAACCAGATAGTGCCCAGAGCAAGCACCTGCAAGAGCTCAGCCTCTGACCCCAGGCCACCAAGGGTCTGGGAAGCTGAGCCCAAGGGCCCTTCCTTTTCCTTCTGGGCGTTCAGGGTCAAATGCTTTGCCCCGGGAAAGCCCCAGACATCGAATTGCTCTTGAGCACCACATAGGGCTCAAGCTGAGAAGGAAGATGGTAGATTGCTTAGCCCCAGATTGGCTGTTGACCCCACCTGGATCACCCTCTGTCCATCTTTTCTGGGGATCTCAGCACAGGATCACATCCTTAAGGAGGCCTTCCCTGACCATGCGACCTTTAACTGAACACCCCTCACCCAGCACACAGAGAGAAACCTGTTGTATTCTTCCACAGCACTTATCATCCATGATGACAGACTCATTTACTTGTTAGTGCCCCGCTCTTTTTAGTTCAAGTAGAGTTGAGTTACAGCGTTTCAGTTGTTCAGCAGAGTGATTCAATCTCTTGTGTATGTAGATGTACATTTTTGTGGCACTAGGTGGAGCTGGTGCCCCAGCAGGCCATGCGTGCCCAGAACCAGATGTCCTGCCCTTTCCCAGGTCCTGGGAATGTGCGTCTGGGGCCCTGGCTTTTGTGGCCCACCTCAGTGCCTCTTTGGGTCTGGCCGCTCATCACAGAGAAGAGCCGCTTCCTCTGAATTTGAGGAATGCCAACTCAGGAGGCCCTGGTATTTGCCTCCGGTTTCCACAGCCCTTGCCTTCCTTCAGAGAAGCCTTAGAAAGCATGCTCCCCACCTTGAGGAGGCCTGTCCCAGGAGACCAAGACCCACTCTGAGCTCTGTGTCCATTGCAGAATGGTCTGTTTTCATATTTGTGCAGTCTGTACAAATATTTAATATTTTTTAAAAGGGGAAAAACAGGAAATGACCTTTCTGGTATATTTAGAAAACAATTTGGCGCTGTCATGGAATCGGCCTGAGCCACGAGGCCTCATAGCTGCAGGCTTGGAGCAGACTGTGTAGCTCTTGGCAGAGGCCGGGGCTTTTTCAGTTTACAGAGCTGGGGGCAGAATAGAAACTGAAAGGAGAAGACCGCTTCCCGTGGGGAAACCAGATAGTGCCCAGAGCAAGCACCTGCAAGAGCTCAGCCTCTGACCCCAGGCCACCAAGGGTCTGGGAAGCTGAGCCCAAGGGCCCTTCCTTTTCCTTCTGGGCGTTCAGGGTCAAATGCTTTGCCCCGGGAAAGCCCCCAGACATCCCGAATTGCTCTTGAGCACCACATAGGGCTCAAGCTGAGAAGGAAGATGGTAGATTGCTTAGCCCCAGATTGGCTGTTGACCCCACCTGGATCACCCTCTGTCCATCTTTTCTGGGGATCTCAGCACAGGATCACATCCTTAAGGAGGCCTTCCCTGACCATGCGACCTTTAACTGAACACCCCTCACCCAGCACACAGAGAGAAACCTGTTGTATTCTTCCACAGCACTTATCATCCATGATGACAGACTCATTTACTTGTTAGTGCCCCCCGCTCTTTTTTAGTTCAAGTAGAGTTGAGTTACAGCGTTTCAGTTGTTCAGCAGAGTGATTCAATCTCTTGTGTATGTAGATGTACATATGTGTATGTGTGTGTATCTATATCTATATGTCCTTTTTCAGATCCTTTCCCAGTATAGGATATTACAGGATATTGAATATAGTCCCTTGTCCAATACAGTAGGCCCTTGATGGTTACCTATTATATATATAGTAATAGTATGTACGTGTTAATCCAAAATTCCAAATTTATTCCTCCTTACCCTTTCCCTTTGGAAACCATGTCTGTTTGCTATGTCTGTGAGTCTATTTCTGCTTTACAAATAAGTTCATTTGTATCGTTATTTTAGACTCCACATGTAAGTGATATCATATTGTATTTGTCTTTCTCTGCCTGACTTAGTATGGTAATCTCTAGGTTTATCCATGTTGCTGCAAGTGGCATTCTTTCTTTTTTATGGCCAAGAAATATTCTAACATACAATATATACACACACACATATATATACATCATATCTTCTTTACCTGTTCATCTGTTGATGGACATTTAGGTTGCTACATTTAGGTCTACATTTAGGTCTTGGCTATTAAATAGTGCTGCTATGAACATTAGGGTGAATGTATCTTTTCAAATTAGAATTTTCTCCAGATACATGCCCAAAGGTCCCATGGAAACTCTCTTTTTTGTTTTCTAAGGAACCTCCGTACTGCTCCCCATGCTATACCAACCTACATTCACACTAACAGTGTAGGAGAGTCCCCTTTTCTCCACACCCTCTCCATTAGTTATTGGCTGTAGGCTTTTTGATGATGGCTGTTCTGACGTTGTGAGGTGACACCTCATTGTAGTTTTGATTTCCAATGACTTTTTCTCTCATCACACTGTAAATGTCTCTGTAACTCCAATGTATACCCCAGCCCTGGCTTAGTGCTTGGCACATAAAAGTGCTCAGTAAACACTGAGTGAATGAGTGAATGCAATTTCAGAACTGAAAGAGATTTAGGGATCACATTTCAACCTTATTGTTCTAATGGGGTGGGGGGAAAGGCAACTGGGAGAGAGGGACGGTCCCACACTGGGGAGTCACCCTGCTGCGAGGAGACGGAACCAGACCACTAGCCCCAGTTATACTGCAGGGCTACACAGCCTTTGCCCTACCCTAGAATCTAGGCCATCTTCTATTATTCACTCGCTTATGAAATATTCATTGGGTTTCACCTCTGCGCTGGGCCTATCAGATACAGCAGTGCACATGTCAGCCAGGGGGCCACGTTTATGGAACTTGTATCCACTCAGCACCATGAAACACAGCAGCAGGAAGTGAGTTTGGGCCTTCTACATTTCCTTTGGAAACCATGTCTGTTTGCTATGTCTGTGAGTCTATTTCTGCTTTACAAATAAGTTCATTTGTATCGTTATTTTAGACTCCACATGTAAGTGATATCATATTGTATTTGTCTTTCTCTGCCTGACTTAGTATGGTAATCTCTAGGTTTATCCATGTTGCTGCAAGTGGCATTCTTTCTTTTTTATGGCCAAGAAATATTCTAACATACAATATATACACACACACATATATATACATCATATCTTCTTTACCTGTTCATCTGTTGATGGACATTTAGGTTGCTACATTTAGGTCTACATTTAGGTCTTGGCTATTAAATAGTGCTGCTATGAACATTAGGGTGAATGTATCTTTTCAAATTAGAATTTTCTCCAGATACATGCCCAAAGGTCCCATGGAAACTCTCTTTTTTGTTTTCTAAGGAACCTCCGTACTGCTCCCCATGCTATACCAACCTACATTCACACTAACAGTGTAGGAGAGTCCCCTTTTCTCCACACCCTCTCCATTAGTTATTGGCTGTAGGCTTTTTGATGATGGCTGTTCTGACGTTGTGAGGTGACACCTCATTGTAGTTTTGATTTCCAATGACTTTTTCTCTCATCACACTGTAAATGTCTCTGTAACTCCAATGTATACCCCAGCCCTGGCTTAGTGCTTGGCACATAAAAGTGCTCAGTAAACACTGAGTGAATGAGTGAATGCAATTTCAGAACTGAAAGAGATTTAGGGATCACATTTCAACCTTATTGTTCTAATGGGGTGGGGGGAAAGGCAACTGGGAGAGAGGGACGGTCCCACACTGGGGAGTCACCCTGCTGCGAGGAGACGGAACCAGACCACTAGCCCCAGTTATACTGCAGGGCTACACAGCCTTTGCCCTACCCTAGAATCTAGGCCATCTTCTATTATTCACTCGCTTATGAAATATTCATTGGGTTTCACCTCTGCGCTGGGCCTATCAGATACAGCAGTGCACATGTCAGCCAGGGGGCCACGTTTATGGAACTTGTATCCACTCAGCACCATGAAACACAGCAGCAGGAAGTGAGTTTGGGCCTTCTACATACAGGAAAAACAAAGAAGTTGAAAGAGTCAGTAGGATAGTTTTATTGATAAGTCACCCAGTGAGAATGGACTATAGTAATGACTTATTAATTGTGAGTCTCTTCCCTTGCATGCCTCCTATCAGACTCTTTCTGAGCACTCTGACTTCACAACAGCCCCCTAAGCAGGAGGTGTTACTGGTATCCCCATGGGGCTGAGGAGGGAACTGGGATCCTGAGAAATGGAGGCAACTGTTCAAAGTCTCTGAGCTCGTAAACAGGGACGCAGGCTGCACACTGTAGGTGGGTGGCTCCTACCAGCTGCAGACCCTCTGAGAGATGTGTCCTGTCGCTGGGGACTCCAACCCCCAGGGGTGCAGTGAGGTCTGGGAGAAAGAGGCCAGACTAGGAGGTGGACCCCCGATTCAAGAACTTTGGGCAAGTCACTTTGCCTTTCGAAACCTCACTCTCCCCAGCTGTTAATGAGAGGTTTCCTTCATGAGCTCAGGGAGCCCTTTCAGTTTGATGATTCCACCAAAGGTTCTGAGATAAATGGGAAAGAAGTTAAGGTAGATCTCTACCTCATACCTCACAGCAAATTCCAGCTCAATCACAGATTTAAATATGAAAAATAAAGTCACGAAAGTACAAGAAATAAGCAAGGGAGGTCTTTGCTAATCTCAGAGTAGGGAAGACATTTCTAAATATGATCCAGAACCTGAGAACCATAAAGTAAAATAAGGATCAGTTTGAGTATGTGAACAGAAAAAAAAAAAAAAAATCCGTGCTTGCAGAGAAATGTCAAAAATAAAGTCAAAGAACAAAAACCAAAAAATACTTGTAACACCTCTTAATGTAAAGGACTAATTGTCTCAATGTATAAAGAACCCCCACAAATCAGTGAGGAAAAGAGCTATCATCGAATAGAAAAATGGGCAAAAGGATTTGAGTAAGCAGTTCCCAGGAAAGGAAATACATGTGGAATGATGCTCCGTTTCACACCCAGGAGCAGTGCACGCTGAAACAGCCAGGGACTGTTCTCACCTTTCAGCTTGCTGACTTACTGGCTCAAGGGAACGAGAAAAGTTGAGGCTCCTTGGCATATCGTGTCTGGTCACTCCTCAGAGAGATTCTGGCACGAACGCGCTCTTTAACAGGAGTCTGAGAATGACCGCTTGCTGATGGAGCTTCCAACTCTGAGGATGGTTGCTTGTATTTTCCCATTTGCTGTTGACCTTTAAGAGCAGAGGGTGAGGGGACAATACAGATGTTGCAGAAACACAAAATGGTGTGCTTGTGCTGTGTGTCCGAGAGGCCCCCAGGCCCATCTTTGGAACTGCTTTTCCTTGAGGGGAGGGCGGAGTGGGGGAAGGCCGCCAGAGCACAGTGGCCACGGTTGGCGTTTCCCAGGATTGGCCTTTGAGCCAGCCTTAGCACTCTGAGCCAGGAAGGCCACCCTCCTGCCCTGGGTGGCTTGTAAGGTCAGCTGGGCAAGGGCAGGAGCCGAAGCCCCAGGGTGTCAGTTTGAGCCGAGCGCTGACATTTCAGATGGCGTCTATAACTCTATCCATCCCACAGTGTCAGATGCTAGAGGTCCTGGACCGGAGCGTCAGCACAGCTCTCCACGGCCGACAGAGGCCTTTCCTGTCGGTTCCCACAGACAGGGAAAGATGGTGCGGGGAGAAGACAGACGGGTAGACAGACTCAGGTTTAATCTGACAGGTGTTCATTGAGCACCTACTCTTTGCCAGGCCCTGGGTGAGGCTTTGAGGACGGAGCCACCAGAGCGTATTCAGCTGCCAGGGGTGGGCCTTTCCGTCCGGCCTGGTGAAAACCAAATACCGGTTCTCAGGGAGCCAAGATTCTAGTTGGAGGGAAAGCCCCAAGGAGCTGGGACTTGGGAACCCGTGTGGCCTGCCCAGGATTCCTTCCCTTTGGCGGATATGGGTGCCCCTGAGGACTTCCCAAGCCATGGATGTGAATAGACTCACCTCACAGACCTCAGAGGCTGTTGTGGCAGTGTCGTTAAGTGAGGTATAGGAAATGTAATGACTTAATTAATGGTAGTTTTACTGTTATGACTAGAACTGTCTTTATAGTTCTAATTCTGTGTTATTACTGTTATTACCCAGGGCCACTCCCCTGTTCTGAAGCTTTGAGCAGTTTCCCCAGAGGGAGAGGGTAGGGGTGAGCCTTCTATGAGCTACGGAAGAACTAGCTCTGGCACTTCAGAGAGACTGGAGTTGGGTTTTTTTGTGCTGAGAAGGAGCCAGAAACACAACTAGGGCAACGTCTTTCTTTCAAGGTAGCTTAGGAAACAGGCTGGGTGCGCCTCCTGCTGGAGCTGGCGGGGACGGCCTTGGCACTGGCCCGGCCTCGACTGTGTTCCACGGATCTGGTAATGGAGGCCGTGCCTGGGGCAGTCTTGCTCGAGATCTGGTGGCAGAGCCGGGCTCATAGCACAAGGTCGTGTCTCCTCTTCTTTACTCTCTCCGCTGCAGGAGGCCTCCCTGTCTCCCCTCCTCTATTCTTCAGGTGTCTCTTCTTAGCTAGGGGCGGTGGGGAGATGTGAGTCCAGCCCTCCACAGGCCCGTCCCACTTCTCTCTCTCTCTCTCTCTCTCTCTCTCTCACATACACACAGAGACAGACACACACACAGACAGACACACACACACACCCGCTTACTGAGCCGCGCCCTGAGCACTTTCCGGTAGCTTCCTGCCAATGTCGGTTACTTTCTGAAAGCATTGCACAATTACTTGGGTTTATAAAACTCTTACCATTAAAAAAAATTAGTCTTAGAAGCAAACGTTCCTCTTCGTCACAAAGTACCACATTCGGCAAGGTGTTTTTCTTGTATCTTCTATCTTCTTCACAGAAACTGGATTTTCTTTCTTTTAATTGAAGTATGATTGATTTACAGTATTAGTTATTACTATATAGCAAAGTGATTCAGTTATACATAGGTACACACATTCTTTTCTGTATTCTTTTCCATTATGGGTTATCATAGGATTTTTTTTATTGTAGGATATTGAATATAGTTCTCTGTGCTATATTCTCTCCAGCATTTATTTGTAGACCTTTTGTTCAATGAGGGCCATTCTGACCAGTGTGAGGTGATACCTCATTGTAATTTTAATTTGTATTTCTCTAATAATTAGTGATGTTGAGCATCTTTTCATGTGTCTGTTGGCCCTCTGTATGTCTTATTTGGAAAAATATCTATTTAGGTCATCTGCTCATTTTTTGATTGGATTGCTTCTCTTTTGTCGTTGAGTTGTAGGAGCTGAAACTGGTTTTTCTTTAAGATGTTGTTTTGCAACCTGCATTTTTCTTTTCTGTAATTTTTTTGATGTGTACCTTTTCCCTTTTTCCAGCCACTTCTATTAGTCTTTCATTTATTTCCATCTTTGTTCTTTGGCCTGTGTGGGCCTCCCATCACAGCAGCCTCTCTCGCTGCAGAGCACCGGCTACGGGCACATGCGCTCCAGAGCTCTGGCTCGGTAGTTGGACACATCAGTCCAGCCGCTCTGCAGCACATGGGATCTTCCCAGGCCAGGGATTGAACCGGCGCCCCTTGCACTGCAAGGCGGTGTCCTTAACCAGTGGGCCACCAGGGGAGCCCTGATGTCTACCATTTTTAAAATCTGTATTGAATTTGTAACAATATTGATCTGTCGTGTGTTTTGGTTTTGGCCATGAGGCATGTGGGATCTTGGCTCCTCCATCGGGGACCTAACCTGCACCCCCTGCATCAGGAAGCCGCTTCTTAACCACTGGATTGCCAGGGAAGTCCCTGGATTTTTCAGTTAACAGTTTAGCTCAGACACTTTGCATTGGTACATGACTACCTGGTGTAGGTGATTTTTTAAATATTCTATAATTCATGTAATGCCTAGCCTTTTCAGGGACCTTTGGGAGCTTCCCTGTCACTGACTGTGTGCAGTAAACATCCGCACCCTATAAAGAGCGTTGGCATTTGCCTCTGAGTGTCTGAAACTGAGGTTTGCCGGCCCCATCTCATCTAGAGGACCGTAGACTGTTGTGGCCGGACCAGTGGCTTAGACCCCCGTCCCGCTTCCTAACTGAGGGTCTGCCCAGTGGCCAGAGTCCTTGTGGTGACTGTGTGATTTGGGTGTCTTCAGGAAAGCAGAGGTGCTCAAAGGGAGATACTTAAATTCCCCCAGCAGATCAACCTTTTTAAAAAATATAGCCTATCCATTGTTGACAAGGGTGTAGGTAAGTAAATGGACGATCTTGGTGGGAATATAAATCGGAACAGAACTGAATTTATAGGATTTATTTACTCACCTTTTTTGGTTATTTTAAATACCATTATGTCATCCAGGAAGATAAATATGTCAAAATATTGTGTCTTAAACATTATTTCAGCTTTCCCTTTTGCTTGCAATTCTATTTCTAGGAATGTACTGTAAGGAAATGGCTAGACATAGGCATAAATATTTACATAAAGACCTAGTACTGCCTATTGTTGCGGTGGGTGTTTAGTTGCTAAGTCATGTCCAGCTCTTTCGAGACCCCATGGACCGTAGCCATCCAGGCTCCTCTGTCCGTGGGATTTCCCTGGCAAGAATTCTGAAATGGATTGCCATTTCTTCCTCCAGGGGGTGCTGTCCTATCATAGTGGAAAACAGAAAGTACCTCCATGTTCATGTCTAGGGGACTTGTCAAGTGTGTTGTGATATGTCCATGTACACAGATTGTCTACAGAGGACTTTCATTTCAAACAATAAGCTACAAAATACAATGCACTATAGTATGATCTCCAAATCCTTTTGACTATGCAAATGGCTCTTCTTTATGTATGTGGCTCTCTTCTCTCGGCTGTAAAAGCCACCGGCGGGGCTGTTAACCACCATCCCTGTCCCCATCTCTAGAGCAACAGGGCCTCCGTGGTGGCTCAGACAGTGAAGAAACCACCTGCAATGTAGGAGACCCAGATTCAGTTCCTGGGTCAGGAGGATCCCTTAGAGAAGGGAATGGCTACCCACTCCAGTGTGCTTGCCTGAAGAATTCCATAGACAGAGGAGCCTGGGGGGCTACCGTCCATGGCACTGCTCAGGACTGTGTGGCTAATACGTTCACGGTAGTAATAAAGCCTCATTTCCTGTCTTTCCTCCCAGCCCACCCCCCATCTCACAAACCATCCTCTGTCCACCTGCTAATTCATCTCAGAAACATCAGCCAGACACCAAGTCCTGGCGATCGATCCTCCAGATTGCATCTAGAATCTGTCTGACCATCACCACCTCCTTCCTTCACCCGCCATCTTTCTCACACCCTAACTGGCCCCCC
Organism: Tragulus kanchil; assembly: GCA_022376925.1. Classification (NCBI taxonomy): domain Eukaryota; kingdom Metazoa; phylum Chordata; class Mammalia; order Artiodactyla; family Tragulidae; genus Tragulus; species Tragulus kanchil. The sequence continues at coordinate 23,301,925 of JAIOJX010000031.1, forward strand.
TTTCGGGCCTGCTCACCCCAGCAGCTAGAGTCATCTTTGAAAATGCGGATTTGATCTTTCCTGAGCCTGAACCCCTTAGGGACCAGCTGCAGATGTGAACAGGCCCTTGCCCAGCTCAGCAACGGGCCAGGTGTCTCCGTACCCCTGCCCCTGTCCCCAGGCCATGGCTGCTCTACTTCTCACCCCCACCAGGCCTGCCCTCCGCAGAACCTTTGCATGGGCTCTTCCCCTCACTCCTTGCCTAGATGCCTTGTCTACCTGTTCCTCCTAGAGCCTCAGGTAAGATATCACTTCCTGACCCCTAGCCTCAGTCAGGTCCTGGTAGACCCTCTGGCACCCTGCCCTTTCTCCCTGGAAGCCTCCAGCACTGGGGCAACTACTTAGGAACAAGTAATTACCCTCAATGACCCAGCAGACCGTCAGCTCCCTGAGGGCATGGACCGGGGCTGACTTGTTCACTGCCTCAGCGGTGGCCCCTGGCCAGTGCCTGGTACATGGTGTTGACAGATGTGTAGAGATGTCTCATGAACTTCAGAGGGAAAAAAACAAAGGCTATCCTTGAAAATGGCAGTAGCTGTTGGGGTATAAAGTTACGCATGCCTTATTTTGTTCTTGGTAGTTTTCTGTACTTTCTGTTTGTCGTTTGTGAGCAAGGCGGTAATGATGGTTTTGTCAGAAGACGTCAGCATTGTGTCTTCAGTGCGGAATGTGCCTGGCCTCACCTCTGCCCTCCCGCCCTGGTCCCCACAGGCCTGAAGAGCAATGCGACAGGCGTGATGGAGGTCGAGTCCTCCTACTCTGACTTCATCTCCTGTGACAGGACGGGCCGCCGGAACGCGGTCCCTGACATCCAGGGGGACTCGGAGGCCGTGAGCGTGCGGAAGCTGGCTGGTGACATGGGCGAGCTGGCCCTCGAAGGCGCAGGTCAGGATCCACGGGCACTCTTGGGTTCGAGCACCCCTGGTGGGAGACCCTCTTCTGGCCTCCGGGGCTGGCCTCTAGGTCCTAGGCTGCCCCATTTTTCGCAGAGAAGAAACTGCACGTAGGTCAGGCCCGCGGCCCAAGCTCCGTGGCAGAGTGCAGCCGGGCTCTAGGCTGGAGGGGCGCTAGCATCTCAGGCTGGGAGGACCTCTGGCCAGGCATCCCGGTGCTCTCCTGGCCCCTCAGCCCCTCTGGCCATCGCCAAGCCCCACCCACAACCCTCCAAGATCCCTCCTCGGTCCCTCCGCTTCTGTCTGTCCCCACAGCCGCCACCTGGCTCTGGCCCCTGCCAGCTCCGTGGCAGCGTCTGCCCTGGCCTGCCTGGCCCACCCGCACCGCAGCCCCCGCCAGCCGCAAGTAGGATCGATGGAAAGCGCCTGGCCCTCCCTGCTTCTGCCACCTCATCCCCGGCACCCTTTGGCTCATGGCTTCCTTTCTAGAACACGCCCCTGCCAGTCCTGGCTGCCCCAGGAGCTCCCCTCTCCGTCCTCACACGGTCAGCCCTCCCTCGTCCTGCGGCCCAGTCTCCTCACCAGGTTCGGGAGCACCCCGGCTCTGAACCTGCTCCCTCCAGCCTCTGCTCCCCTCCTCCTCCCAGGAGCTTCTGATCCAGCCAAGGAAGGGGCTTGGGTTTCTTGATGTCCCCGGTGGGCCTTCGTGCACTCTCCCTCTGTCTGGTCCTTCCTGCCCTCCCTTGCCGGGCTGGCGTTTCCTCTTTCTCTGATGCCCAGACCACTCTGCCGAGAAGTCTTCTCTGACGTCATCCCCTCTCTCCTGGCTGCCCCCACAGTTCCCCGGAGCACTGACCCCTCCTCTGGGATCCGCGTCTTGGCCGCTCGGTGCCTGGCAGTGTTTGGTCCACGGCAGAGGTGTCTGGTCAGTGGCTGACCAGCCTCTCCAGCTGCCCCGCCGGGCCTGCTGCCAGGGGCTCGCTGCCAGGCCTCTGCGTCTGCCCGGTGAACTGTCTTCTGTCTCCCTCCACCGCAGTATGACTGCGCGTCCACCCACCCCGGCCCTCTTACTGCTCCCACCTCCATCCAGTTCAGAATCCCGAAGGCCAGCAGGGTATCTTGGCATCTGTCTGTGAGGGTGACAGACCTGAGGGTGGAGTCGTGGTCACTGCATCACAGGTCCAGGAACCGTCCCGAAGGCCTGCAGTGCGACTGGGGAGTGCAGCCGGGCTCTAGGCTGGCGCTAGCATCTCAGGCTGGGAGGACCTCTGGCCAGGCATCCCGGTGCTCTCCTGGCCCCTCAGCCCCTCTGGCCATCGCCAAGCCCCACCCACAACCCTCCAAGATCCCTCCTCGGTCCCTCCGCTTCTGTCTGTCCCCACAGCCGCCACCTGGCTCTGGCCCCTGCCAGCTCCGTGGCAGCGTCTGCCCTGGCCTGCCTGGCCCACCCGCACCGCAGCCCCCGCCAGCCGCAAGTAGGATCGATGGAAAGCGCCTGGCCCTCCCTGCTTCTGCCACCTCATCCCCGGCACCCTTTGGCTCATGGCTTCCTTTCTAGAACACGCCCCTGCCAGTCCTGGCTGCCCCAGGAGCTCCCCTCTCCGTCCTCACACGGTCAGCCCTCCCTCGTCCTGCGGCCCAGTCTCCTCACCAGGTTCGGGAGCACCCCGGCTCTGAACCTGCTCCCTCCAGCCTCTGCTCCCCTCCTCCTCCCAGGAGCTTCTGATCCAGCCAAGGAAGGGGCTTGGGTTTCTTGATGTCCCCGGTGGGCCTTCGTGCACTCTCCCTCTGTCTGGTCCTTCCTGCCCTCCCTTGCCGGGCTGGCGTTTCCTCTTTCTCTGATGCCCAGACCACTCTGCCGAGAAGTCTTCTCTGACGTCATCCCCTCTCTCCTGGCTGCCCCCACAGTTCCCCGGAGCACTGACCCCTCCTCTGGGATCCGCGTCTTGGCCGCTCGGTGCCTGGCAGTGTTTGGTCCACGGCAGAGGTGTCTGGTCAGTGGCTGACCAGCCTCTCCAGCTGCCCCGCCGGGCCTGCTGCCAGGGGCTCGCTGCCAGGCCTCTGCGTCTGCCCGGTGAACTGTCTTCTGTCTCCCTCCACCGCAGTATGACTGCGCGTCCACCCACCCCGGCCCTCTTACTGCTCCCACCTCCATCCAGTTCAGAATCCCGAAGGCCAGCAGGGTATCTTGGCATCTGTCTGTGAGGGTGACAGACCTGAGGGTGGAGTCGTGGTCACTGCAAAGCAGTGACGCCCGCCTGGTGGACTCAGGCCAGAGGGACTGGCCAAGGAACCTTCCTGTAGTCCCTGCAACTAGCAGCTTCCCCTGCAGGTCTGCGAGCCGTGCTCAGTCCAGTGGGCTCACCAGGGCAGTCGGGGTACAGAGGACACAGGTTCTGATCCTGCAGGCTCCGGAGCATCTGTTTGCTTAAAGCTCCCAGGAGACGGATGCCCAGCCCGGGCAGGGGAGGAGGGGCCGAGGCCTCTGCCTGAATGAAAGCTCTGGCCGCCAGGCTTCCCCAAGTCATATGTATGTTAATGCTCCCCAGGCCCTTGTGTGCAAACCTTTGTCTGTTCTGATGTTTCCTCACGTGGGAAGCACAGATACGTCCTTACTTGGCCAAGATATAAACAACCAACAGAGTGTAGAGGAGTATGAATGTACCGCCTGGCAGTATGTGATGGGGAAACTCTCCAAATCACGCTCTGAAACTGACTCCTAGGGAGTCCCGGGGGTGTTTGGGGACCTTCTCTCTGGGTCAGAAGAGAGCTGGTACTTGCACTGAGGAAGCCTTACCCCTGGCTGAGCTGTCCCCGGGTGCTAGGTGACCCCGGAGGGTCAGAGGTTTCAGCATCCTCACCTCCTCCATCAGGAAGCAGAGGCTCAGAGAGACTGACTGCATTGCCTGAGGTCGCACAGCAAGGACACGGCCAAGCAGCAGGTACTGAGGAATCTGACAAGAATGTTCTGCTTGCCAGTGCAGGAGGCTCAGGACCAAATAGGGCATCACACACTGGGAAGCTTGCCCGATGTGCAGTCTGCTTTGTCAGGCTTCTGGTGAGCCAGGGGGATCCTCTGGGACCAGGCCTTTGCTGCAGGCACCACGCCAGCAGAGGAGGTGGTCCGAGGGGCAGGTGTCCAAGTTCTGCCGCAACGCCGCCCTCCCGCTGAGCCCACTCCCCAAGCCGGCTGCCCGGGCAGAGGGGAAGGGGCAGCAGGCATGGATCTTCACAAGCCTCAGAGAGCGATGCTTTAGGGACAGGCTTTCCATCAGGGGAAGGGACGCTGCTCCTTGCACCGCTTGGCTCTCAGGCAACTCAGTTCACCTCTCTGAGCCTTGCTTTTCTCATCTGAACCTTGGTTTTCTCACCCGAATCGTATCATGACCCTTGTCCCGCCTCCAGGCTGCTGTGTGACTGTGCAGAAAGCACCTGTGCTCTGCAGCCTGGGGACCCTGTACACGGGTTTCCCCTTTGCCCCACGAAGGGCTCAACCCAAGGATGCAAAGACCGAGAGGGAGGTGGGGGTGGTCTGGGGCAGAAAGAGCCCACCAGGGTCTGGCTCCACCCCACACCCTGCTGCAAGCCCTCCCTGGTGTTTCCCTGAGCTGGCACCATCTGTTTTTCTAAATATATTTATTTATCTGGCCCTGCTGGGTCTTAGTTGCGGCCCACCGGATCTTCGATATTTGCTTGTTTTGGCATGCAAGCTCTTGGTGGCTACAGGTGGGATCTAGTTCTCTGACCAGGGATCAAACCCAGGCCCCCTGCATTGGGAGCGTGGTGTCTTAGCCACTGGACCCCCAGGGAAGTCCCGAGCTGGCAGCATCCGATGCCCTTCTCTGTCTTGTAAAAACTGCCGTTTGCTGGGCGCCCATCACATGCTGGGACCTCACGTGCTTCCTCCCTTTGGAGAACCCACATAAATATCCTGACCCTCTGCAGCTACTCGCCTGATGCTTGTAGCATCCATCCATCAGCCCTTAACTGATTTTAATTATTCCCTGGTGGCTTAGTCGGTGAAGCATCCACCTGCAATGCAGGAGACCCAGGTTCAGTCCCTGAGTTGGGAAGACAACCTGGAGAAGGGAATGGAAACCCACTCCAGTATTCTTGCCTGGGAAATCCCACGGACAGAGGAACCTGGTGGGCTGTCGTCCAGGGGGTGGCAGGAGACAGGCACAACATATAACTAAGCTACTGCCACCACCTGCCAGTAATAGCACGTGCCTTTCCTGTGTGGAAACCCAAACGTGACAGCCACGGCTAAAGTTCCCTTTGGCCACCTCCACCACTAGCCCAGCTCCTGTCCTGCTCCCCAGGCTTAGCCACCGTTCCTGCTGCAGGTAACCCCGGGGAGCTGATCCAAGTTGGTCAAGGGGGTCAGGCCCCGCTGGATCCTCTTCTGCACTTTACGTTAGGTGATTGTGCCCCTCTTTCTCTTCTGCAGAGGGACAGGCAGAGGTGGGCACCCCAGACAAGGAAGCTAGCAGCCAGCCCACGAGCAATGACGACACCAGCTCATCTTGAATGTGACCTTGCCGGAGGCGGCTGGACGGGAGACGCGCTGCGAGCACAGAGCCCTGGCTTTGACCTGGCAGCCTCTCCTGAGCAGCGTGATCTGGGCTAGACTGAAAGGCGGCCCCAGGGGCTCCCGTGGCCCCTTCCCTGGGAAGGCCCTCCACCCGCACCCCCAGGCTCCACGCTCCCACCACCTCCTCACTGCACCCGGGTACACTTTCAAGACACTGTAACTGCAGGATGTTATTTATTCAGCAGGCGCTGGTACTCCGGGGCTGGGTCCTGCCCCCTGGGGTGAGCGGCCTGAGTGGGGACCACGTCCCAGCCCAGCGCCCCCGTCTCCAGCCCCTCCAGCCTTCTGAGTCAGGACCTTCTTACCCCCTTTTTTAAGAAGCACTTTTAAACTTTTTAGGAACTTTCAACCTTTTCTCACTTAGAGAGGGAGGGAGCTGACAATGTACCTCTTTTTTTTTTTGAAACCATTGTAAGTTACACTCTTGGACCATCTATGCAGCTCTGAGGTTCCTTCCTGGAGCTTCACAGATCCATTTTTAGGAAAGGGACTTTTGTGCTCAAAACCGTCTAATTAATTCTTTGCCCTTTCTACCAAGATACCTAGGACCCAGGAAATAAATGCTGATGATTTGTGTGACTCGTTTATGATGATTATGATTATTTCTCTTTTAAACAGCAAAAGCAGGAGCTGGGACTTGCTTCCCCAATGCCAGGATGCGCTGGGACCCACTGCTACGCCAGGCTCCCCCATCCCTGAGAAGTAACTGAGAAGATGCCGGGGTTCTGCAGAGGCCAGGGGCACTCCTCAGCCCAGTAGCAGATGCCTCCTCTCCCATCTCACCCTCTCTCCCCCCAGGCCACAGCTATGGGAACCTGAAAGGAAGATTTCCCCCTTAGGATTGAGGATAGAAGGGGTTAATGCAGGTCCGGGGAGCTGATCCAAGTTGGTCAAGGGGGTCAGGCCCCGCTGGATCCTCTTCTGCACTTTACGTTAGGTGATTGTGCCCCTCTTTCTCTTCTGCAGAGGGACAGGCAGAGGTGGGCACCCCAGACAAGGAAGCTAGCAGCCAGCCCACGAGCAATGACGACACCAGCTCATCTTGAATGTGACCTTGCCGGAGGCGGCTGGACGGGAGACGCGCTGCGAGCACAGAGCCCTGGCTTTGACCTGGCAGCCTCTCCTGAGCAGCGTGATCTGGGCTAGACTGAAAGGCGGCCCCAGGGGCTCCCGTGGCCCCTTCCCTGGGAAGGCCCTCCACCCGCACCCCCAGGCTCCACGCTCCCACCACCTCCTCACTGCACCCGGGTACACTTTCAAGACACTGTAACTGCAGGATGTTATTTATTCAGCAGGCGCTGGTACTCCGGGGCTGGGTCCTGCCCCCTGGGGTGAGCGGCCTGAGTGGGGACCACGTCCCAGCCCAGCGCCCCCGTCTCCAGCCCCTCCAGCCTTCTGAGTCAGGACCTTCTTACCCCCTTTTTTAAGAAGCACTTTTAAACTTTTTAGGAACTTTCAACCTTTTCTCACTTAGAGAGGGAGGGAGCTGACAATGTACCCTCTTTTTTTTTTTTTTGAAACCATTGTAAGTTACACTCTTGGACCATCTATGCAGCTCTGAGGTTCCTTCCTGGAGCTTCACAGATCCATTTTTAGGAAAGGGACTTTTGTGCTCAAAACCGTCTAATTAATTCTTTGCCCTTTCTACCAAGATACCTAGGACCCAGGAAATAAATGCTGATGATTTGTGTGACTCGTTTATGATGATTATGATTATTTCTCTTTTAAACAGCAAAAGCAGGAGCTGGGACTTGCTTCCCCAATGCCAGGATGCGCTGGGACCCACTGCTACGCCAGGCTCCCCCATCCCTGAGAAGTAACTGAGAAGATGCCGGGGTTCTGCAGAGGCCAGGGGCACTCCTCAGCCCAGTAGCAGATGCCTCCTCTCCCATCTCACCCTCTCTCCCCCCAGGCCACAGCTATGGGAACCTGAAAGGAAGATTTCCCCCTTAGGATTGAGGATAGAAGGGGGTTAAGAGTTCAGGGAGTCTTTAAGCAGCTAATTCTTCAAGAGAAACCTAGTTTCTTCTGGAAACCTCTCCACGCCCCGCCTCCTTCCCAGTCACAGCCCCCCACCAGGCTCTCTGGACACTGCCGCTGGGCAGACTGCCTGTGACTGGGGGCCTGAGGCTCCTGGTCTCCTCCACAAACCCAGGCCACCTGCCCCGGACCACAGTGCACACACCACGGGCTGCACGAGCCCAGCCATTGGCTTCTTTATTGAGCACCAGATTTTCAGCACAAGTCACCACAGGGGGAGGAATTCAGATTCAGCCAGCCCCAGGCCCTGATCCTGGCCCAGGCACTCACTCAGAGGAGAGACACGGCCATGCCGAGGTATACATGTGTACAGAAAGAGGCACGTGGGTTTCATGAGCATTGGTAGATGATTCTAGAAATCACAGTCTTCTTGGACGGAGAAAAGGTAAGCGTGTCGTTGACCCCAGAGTTGTGAAGGCTCCGTCTGCAGGGCCAGGACTCAGTGAGGTAGTTACAACCTCTTCATGGCTGCGTCTCTGCTTGCCAAGTCATAGGAGCAGAAAGATTAGGCAGTTTGTTGTATCCAAGACATAAGCAAACAATCACAGGATATCAGTGGCTGAGAGAAAACCCTTTCTACAGATGGGGAGACTGAGGCTTGGAGCAAAGGGGAGGCTCTGTCAAGTCCACCAGGAAGGAAGGAGTAGAATAGAGCCAAGACCTGGGCTCGACTCCCTGACCTTGGCTTTGGGCAGCCCGGGAGATGCCCCAGGTTGCCAAGACCTTTGGGAATGGGCTTCAGAAAGTCTCCCCAGACCAGCCGCACGGCAGCATTATGCAGAACATAAGCCAGTCTCGTGAGGGGCAGCGCCAGCCAGGGAGCCATCACCCAGCATTGGTGCTGCCCAGCAGAGGAGCAGGGAGCATCCTGCTGGAAGCCCCTGGAAGCCAGACAGGAGCCAGGGCAGAGCACCTGCCCAGCAACTCCACCAGAAGCCTACCTTCAGAGGTCGAAGGGGCATTCCATAGGCTTGAGGATAGAAGGGGGTTAAGAGTTCAGGGAGTCTTTAAGCAGCTAATTCTTCAAGAGAAACCTAGTTTCTTCTGGAAACCTCTCCACGCCCCGCCTCCTTCCCAGTCACAGCCCCCCACCAGGCTCTCTGGACACTGCCGCTGGGCAGACTGCCTGTGACTGGGGGCCTGAGGCTCCTGGTCTCCTCCACAAACCCAGGCCACCTGCCCCGGACCACAGTGCACACACCACGGGCTGCACGAGCCCAGCCATTGGCTTCTTTATTGAGCACCAGATTTTCAGCACAAGTCACCACAGGGGGAGGAATTCAGATTCAGCCAGCCCCAGGCCCTGATCCTGGCCCAGGCACTCACTCAGAGGAGAGACACGGCCATGCCGAGGTATACATGTGTACAGAAAGAGGCACGTGGGTTTCATGAGCATTGGTAGATGATTCTAGAAATCACAGTCTTCTTGGAAGGAGAAAAGGTAAGCGTGTCGTTTGATCCCAGAGTTGTGAAGGCTCCGTCTGCAGGGCCAGGACTCAGTGAGGTAGTTACAACCTCTTCATGGCTGCGTCTCTGCTTGCCAAGTCATAGGAGCAGAAAGATTAGGCAGTTTGTTGTATCCAAGACATAAGCAAACAATCACAGGATATCAGTGGCTGAGAGAAAACCCTTTCTACAGATGGGGAGACTGAGGCTTGGAGCAAAGGGGAGGCTCTGTCAAGTCCACCAGGAAGGAAGGAGTAGAATAGAGCCAAGACCTGGGCTCGACTCCCTGACCTTGGCTTTGGGCAGCCCGGGAGATGCCCCAGGTTGCCAAGACCTTTGGGAATGGGCTTCAGAAAGTCTCCCCAGACCAGCCGCACGGCAGCATTATGCAGAACATAAGCCAGTCTCGTGAGGGGCAGCCGCCAGCCAGGGAGCCATCACCCAGCATTGGTGCTGCCCAGCAGAGGAGCAGGGAGCATCCTGCTGGAAGCCCCTGGAAGCCAGACAGGAGCCAGGGCAGAGCACCTGCCCAGCAACTCCACCAGAAGCCTACCTTCAGAGGTCGAAGGGGGCATTCCATAGGCTTCATAGAGCTGATCAAGAAGCTCCTTCTTCTCATCTTCTGGGAGGAAACTGGACTTGGCCGCATTGATGTTCTGGAAGGGCCAGCATGGCAGAACAGTGTGAAACCAGAGAGCACGGGAGTCCTTGGCCATCTAGTGATAGTCCAGCCTCTTCATTAAACATGGGCAATGCATTAAGCTCAGAATGGGGAGGACTTGCCCAGGGTCACAGGCAGCAAGTGCCACAGTGGAGACTATGAGATTCTGTGTCCTTGAAGTGGCAGGACGCAACACAGAGATGCGGGAAGGAGGTTGGAGAAGCCTTTTGAGAGACAGGGCAGGATGTGTGGGGCCGGAGAGGCAGCCCTGCAGGGACAGACTGGGCCATCAGAATCGCTGAAGTCAAGGGCCCATTCTGGGGTCTAGGAGTGGCCTGAAAAGCTGACAGCTTTCAGAGTCTCTCAGGGCACGTGACCCAAGCCAAGGATAGACAACTCCATCCTAGGTCAGAATCAGCCACAGACGTCCTCTCTGTGGAAGGCGTCGAACTCCGGGTCTGGCTTGGCCTGGCCTATTGAGACTCAGCCTGGCTCTTTAGGGCTTCCAGGCCCCTGGGCAGGACCCGCAGGCCACACACTCAGGCACAGCACAGAGTCAAGACTCACAGCCACTCACCAGTCTCTTAAACTCCTCTTCACTGAAGCCCATGTCGCGCTTGGTCATCCGGTAATCAGTGTCCAGCGTGGACTTGAAGATGAGCGGGTCGTCCGTGTTGAGCGAGTAGTTAGCCTGGTCGTTTTTGAACCTAGATAAGGGGGGCAGGAAGAGAGGGAGGCACGCCTCCCATTACTCATGGACGCTCACCCTCCGTCGAGCCTCATGGCCACCCTTGGACATGCCTGGAAGATCATCTTGTTGTACAGAGAGAGAAACGAAAGAACTCCGGCAACTTGTCCCGGCCCCATAACTAGCAACTCAAGACTGAAAGCCATCTTCAGCCCAAGCACAGAAGAGGAGCCAGGTAGAAGGGGGACTTGCGAGGCGGGGGGGAGTATCAACCTCTCCACAACCATCCTCTCTAGGCTTCCCCTTCATAGCTGCTGGTCTGGGAGAGTTGTCTGCTCCTCCCCGAGCCATCCTCAGTCCCACCAAGCAAACCTCTTGGCACAGCCCCTGACTTCCATCTTGTTACGCCCAATGGACTTTTCCTAGCTCTTACCTCACCCGACTTGTGTTGCAGGATTTTAGGCTTGTTGACCTTTGCCCTAGATTTCTCAGACACCACCCTTTTGGCTTTCCTTCTGCCTGTCCCTTCAACGTCACTGTCCTTCCAGGTTCTCGCGTGGGCCCTCCTGCTACTTGAGGCTACTTCTGTAACTGGAGCCCAGGCTTCTTTCCATCAGCTTGGCTGACAGACCGTCAGTGCTGGCCTGACTGTAGTCACCCCGAGTTCTTGGGGAACTTTTCCTGGGTCAGCGTTGCCCTCCTGAGGCTCCCCCGGGGTTCAGTCCCAGGACAACCTGAAGAAGGGTCAAGGCTGCTTAGTTAAGCCTATGAGGTTGGATTGGATGGGGGCGGGGGGAGCAGACTCTCCAGGAGAAAGCTTCAGGATGGTGCTGGAGGAAATGCCCAGAGGGGCCAGGAGCAGAGAGCACACAAGCAAGAGAAACTCGTCTTCCTCATTCCTAGGAGGCAGAAGCTGGAGTGTGGAAGTTCCTTGGGTTAGCAGGGCATTCTGAAGGGAGCGTAGCGCCCCTCGCCTTGCTCTCCAATAGCTGGGTAACCTCAAGTTCTCACATCCAAGCTTTGGATTCCTCACTCGTAGGATGAGGACAATAACCCCTGCTTCCCAAGCACGTGGAGAGATTTCATACCCCAGAGACCTAGTGGGGTCAGCGCTCAGGGCCTGCAGCCCCCTCCCACCCTTGGCTTTCCTAGTAGGAAATTGAATAGGCCCCAGGGCACCAGGCCTCACCGAATGACTGGGTGCTCCGTGCCTGACTTCCAGGCGCCAGTGAGGTAGCTGGACCAGGGGCAGACCTGGAAGAAGAGGTGGTGGCTGGCATGAACCTCCGTATCTTCCTGGGCCACGCTGACCCCTTTGCCCAACTCAAGACTGAAAGCCATCTTCAGCCCAAGCACAGAAGAGGAGCCAGGTAGAAGGGGACTTGCAGGCGGGGAGTATCAACCTCTCCACAACCATCCTCTCTAGGCTTCCCCTTCATAGCTGCTGGTCTGGGAGAGTTGTCTGCTCCTCCCCGAGCCATCCTCAGTCCCACCAAGCAAACCTCTTGGCACAGCCCCTGACTTCCATCTTGTTACGCCCAATGGACTTTTCCTAGCTCTTACCTCACCCGACTTGTGTTGCAGGATTTTAGGCTTGTTGACCTTTGCCCTAGATTTCTCAGACACCACCCTTTTGGCTTTCCTTCTGCCTGTCCCTTCAACGCCACTGTCCTTCCAGGTTCTCGCGTGGGCCCTCCTGCTACTTGAGGCTACTTCTGTAACTGGAGCCCAGGCTTCTTTCCATCAGCTTGGCTGACAGACCGTCAGTGCTGGCCTGACTGTAGTCACCCCGAGTTCTTGGGGAACTTTTCCTGGGTCAGCGTTGCCCTCCTGAGGCTCCCCCGGGGTTCAGTCCCAGGACAACCTGAAGAAGGGTCAAGGCTGCTTAGTTAAGCCTATGAGGTTGGATTGGATGGGGGCGGGGGGAGCAGACTCTCCAGGAGAAAGCTTCAGGATGGTGCTGGAGGAAATGCCCAGAGGGGCCAGGAGCAGAGAGCACACAAGCAAGAGAAACTCGTCTTCCTCATTCCTAGGAGGCAGAAGCTGGAGTGTGGAAGTTCCTTGGGTTAGCAGGGCATTCTGAAGGGAGCGTAGCGCCCCTCGCCTTGCTCTCCAATAGCTGGGTAACCTCAAGTTCTCACATCCAAGCTTTGGATTCCTCACTCGTAGGATGAGGACAATAACCCCTGCTTCCCAAGCACGTGGAGAGATTTCATACCCCAGAGACCTAGTGGGGTCAGCGCTCAGGGCCTGCAGCCCCCTCCCACCCTTGGCTTTCCTAGTAGGAAATTGAATAGGCCCCAGGGCACCAGGCCTCACCGAATGACTGGGTGCTCCGTGCCTGACTTCCAGGCGCCAGTGAGGTAGCTGGACCAGGGGCAGACCTGGAAGAAGAGGTGGTGGCTGGCATGAACCTCCGTATCTTCCTGGGCCACGCTGACCCCTTTCCCAAGGCCCCAGCCAGAGCCACCTGCCCTGGCGCCATTCTTGTCCGGGTCTTGCAGGGGCCTTGCAGCTGAGTCCCACAAACCTGTGCTGGTTTTCTCCTCCACGCAGCAGCTCTGAGATCCACAGCCTCCTGTCTTACAGCCCCTGGACCCTCCCCACGTCCCGCCACCTCCCTGGCCCCTCACCTCGAAGTGCATGTTCTCCTGCCGCAGCCTGTTGTAAAGGGCCTCGTCGTCCAGGGTGTGGTAGCCATGCCCCAGCCTCTCAGTCTTGAGCGTGTCCACGGCCTGCGGACAAGCAGAATGGAGCCGGCGCTGGCCTCGGAGGGAGTGGGGAGGAGGATCCTGCGTCCCGCCCACACCGCTTACCTCTTTCACCACCTCCGCTGAGCCCACCTCCCCGGCGTGGACTGTGCGGTGGACGCCGCTCTTCACAGCCTCCTGGAGGGACAAGGGCCAGGTCAGGGGTGGCCCGGGGCTAACCCCGTGGCCCCGCCTTCACTACACCCCGGGACTCAGTCAAGCTGGCCTGCTTCCAGACAGGAGGCCGGGGTGGCTTTTGATTCTGTAATCGCGTCAGTGGTAGCTCTCATGTGTTAAGACAGTAATTATGTGTCAGGCACTGTACGTGCAACGGTCTCGATGCTCGATGTAACATTCACAACCGCTCTGACGCGGGTCTTACAGGGAAGGGGAGGGACAAACGCAGGAGCATCAGGGATCACAGCCAAGGTCAAACAGCTAGGAAATGGGGAGCCGAGCTCTGAAGCCCTGCGGACTCCAGAGCCCCTGCCTCCACCCCACGCTTCACCCCATCATGCGGCGTTGAGAAGCCAGCTGAGAACCCAGTATTCTAGCAGATGAAACAGGCCCAGAGAAGAGACGGTCTTTCCCAAGATCACACAGCAAGTCATTAGACAGAAAGGCTCCACACAGGACCCCCAGCACCAAGTGGGTTTTCCTTTCATAAGACAGAAAGGCTCCAAACAAGGCCCCGGAGGTATCTGGACCAGGGGCAGACCTGGAAGAAGAGGTGGTGGCTGGCATGAACCTCCGTATCTTCCTGGGCCACGCTGACCCCTTTCCCAAGGCCCCAGCCAGAGCCACCTGCCCTGGCGCCATTCTTGTCCGGGTCTTGCAGGGGCCTTGCAGCTGAGTCCCACAAACCTGTGCTGGTTTTCTCCTCCACGCAGCAGCTCTGAGATCCACAGCCTCCTGTCTTACAGCCCCTGGACCCTCCCCACGTCCCGCCACCTCCCTGGCCCCTCACCTCGAAGTGCATGTTCTCCTGCCGCAGCCTGTTGTAAAGGGCCTCGTCGTCCAGGGTGTGGTAGCCATGCCCCAGCCTCTCAGTCTTGAGCGTGTCCACGGCCTGCGGACAAGCAGAATGGAGCCGGCGCTGGCCTCGGAGGGAGTGGGGAGGAGGATCCTGCGTCCAGCCCACACCGCTTACCTCTTTCACCACCTCCGCTGAGCCCACCTCCCCGGCGTGGACTGTGCGGTGGACGCCGCTCTTCACAGCCTCCTGGAGGGACAAGGGCCAGGTCAGGGGTGGCCCGGGGCTAACCCCGTGGCCCCGCCTTCACTACACCCCGGGACTCAGTCAAGCTGGCCTGCTTCCAGACAGGAGGCCGGGGTGGCTTTTGATTCTGTAATCGCGTCAGTGGTAGCTCTCATGTGTTAAGACAGTAATTATGTGTCAGGCACTGTACGTGCAACGGTCTCGATGCTCGATGTAACATTCACAACCGCTCTGACGCGGGTCTTACAGGGAAGGGGAGGGACAAACGCAGGAGCATCAGGGATCACAGCCAAGGTCAAACAGCTAGGAAATGGGGAGCCGAGCTCTGAAGCCCTGCGGACTCCAGAGCCCCTGCCTCCACCCCACGCTTCACCCCATCATGCGGCGTTGAGAAGCCAGCTGAGAACCCAGTATTCTAGCAGATGAAACAGGCCCAGAGAAGAGACGGTCTTTCCCAAGATCACACAGCAAGTCATTAGACAGAAAGGCTCCACACAGGACCCCCAGCACCAAGTGGGTTTTTTTCCTTTCATACCAGACTTGCAATTTCTAGAGCCCCTCAAGGGCGGCCCTAGTGACTCAGGCAGTAAAGAGTCTGTCTGCAATGCAGGAGACACGAGTTCGATCCCTGGGTCGGGAAGCTTACCCTGGAGAAGGGCAGGGCAACCCACTCCAGTATTCTTGCCCGGAGAATTCCATGGACAGAGGAGCCTGGCAGGCGACAGTCCATGATGTTGTAAGAGTCAGACATGAGCGACTCACACTTTAGACGCAAGTCAAGAACGCTTGGGAGCCCATGGGGCCTTGGGATCCCCAGTTGGTGTGACTGCTCCCTACTGGGGTGAAGGTCAGCTCCCTATTGGGGTGGAGGTCAGCTCCCTGCATGCGGCGCCCCTAGAGCCTGCCTCTGCCGTGCCTCCTTCCCTGAGGACCCACCTCATAGGCCTCCACATGTCCACGGAAGAGGCTGCTGCCTTCAATGGTCTCATCTCCGGCCAGGTCAATGGCCACCACGGTCTGCTGCCGGTACTTCTTACAGAGCTCCACCACCTCGGAGGACCAGCCTGCGGGCGAGAGGCCAGCGGGCCTCTGGCAGCAGCCCAGAGGAGAAAGACCCTCCCGCCCCCCTCACCTGTGCCTCCCTCCCAAGGCCACTGCCAGGCAGAGGGCCCCATGTCCTGTCTTCAAGGCCCGACCCCACGGCCTTCGGGGCCTCGGCCCCCTCAGCCCGCAGAGTGGACACCACCCCCTGCAGCACAAGGTCACAGAGCTTTGCCAAGGCCCTACGCGTGAAACATAAGGGCAGGGCCTGGGCTCAGGAAATGACACATGGCAATTCTCTTTCTCGATCCCCCACACCCACCTCAACTCATCAGAGGAGACGGAGGGCCACTCTGGTTAACATTTAAACCTAAAATGTGACTCACCTCCATGTCACTAAACATACTGCTAACGACTACCCGCTCTCCACCAGTGAGGTCATGGTCAAGAAGGAGCCGCCACGGGCTCTGGAGCCAGATGGCCCTGGGTTCAGATCCAGGCCTTGTGCCTTGCTGACTGAGCCTCGACCTCAGTTTCCTCATCTGTCAAATGGGGATCAATGATGTGGTCTTGCCTCCTAGGCCCCTGCGAGGATTAGTGCAAGCCAGTCTGTCCAGAGAGGCTCTGTGGGTTGGCATCAGCCCCTTGCTGTTGGTCTTGCTACTCCTTAGGGCAGAGAAGAGGGTAAGTATGTCACCTCCCATGACAAAGCGCGTCTGAGGTCCAGAGAGGTGACGTGACCTGGACAGAGTCACACAGCCTTGGAAGCATGCGCCCTGGAGATGTGACTGCTGTCAACCCCAGGGAGACCCTTCCGGCCCGGAGCTCAGACCTAGTCCCAAGTTCCGTGGCCCCGACACGTGGGAACCCAGCCCACAGAGCCTCAGGGGAGGTCCGCGGGCTGACAGGAACCTGGCGTAGGCTTGTCTCTATTGTTCAGGCTTCCTTAGTTTTGAGCCTCCTGTAAGTCACATGGCTGTCAGGCTCTGCCTCCCTGGGGAGCAAAGTCTGTCGCAGGAGGTTCTGGGCCTGCCCAGAAGGAAACCCCGCCAAGGTTCAGCTGATGGGCTCGAGGGAGACCACGGGGTGGGCAACACAGAGACCAGGCATGGCCCCCGTGCCTGGCCAGGTCATTGCGGTGGCATCCGATGGGCACCTGCGGACGGGGCTGAGGTCACACTCACTGGGCTGATGGCGCAGGCAGCACAGGATGGACCGCACCTTCACGCCGAAGTCCCGCTCCCCCTCCTGCAGGCCCTGGCTCACGAGGGACACCACCTCATCCGGGGTGAGGTCCCCTCTGGGGGTGGAAAAGAGAGGCGTGGGCCTGAGACAAAGGCAGGTGTGAGGACAGCCCTGGGCTGGGACAGAGGAGCGAGGGGAGGCAGACAGGAGAGGGAGTGAGCAAGGGAAGGCAAAAGGAGGACACAAGAGGGGCAGGCGGGTCTTCTAGGAAAAGCCCCTGGCCCCACTAAGCCACCGCCTCTGAGGAAAGGCCGCGGGAGATGGCCGAAGCCCTGGCATACCCCCTTCCATCTTCTTTGGAACTGCCTGGGTGCCTTTAGACCTGGAAATGCTGTCCCAAGGCGGGAGTTGTGAGACCCCACCCTCAAGACGGAGAGCACTGCTAAGCTAAGGTGTCCCGGTTCCCTCTCGTCCCACTTGTGACGTATCAGAGTCACAGCTCGAAGGGAGCAAGGCGGTTGGGTGGAATCGCTTAGACATCCCTGGGGGCCAGGGAGAAGGGACAAGAATAGACCACACTCACTCAGCTACAGGGCGAGGACGGGACCCCGGGATGCCACTGGATGAGCAGCTCATGTTCCTAGACCACAGGCCTGTGCCCAGGACTAGGGATGGTGAGACACAGCCGAGCGCTTTTGTCCGAAGGTAGAACAAAGCCCGGGTGAGGGATGAAAACCGCGTCCCCCGTGGCAGTCAGACTTCTCTTTCTGAGGCTGCTGACCAGCTCAGGCGGCAAGATCCAAGTCTTGCTCGGGCCAGGCCCTCCGGTCTGCCCCTCGGCCTTGGGCGGGACCACCCTGCCTTGGCCCACGCACAGCCCTCGGGGCAGTCACTCACTCAGCCTGGTTCCAAGGGATAGGCTCCACTTTGGAGTTGGCCAGCAGGTGCGGGCTGTAGCGGACCTCCACATACACCACGCGCTCCTTGGCCTTCATCTCCACAAACTCATAGGCGATCCTTTTGACAGCCTCCCGGCAGCCCCTGGGAAGGGAAGAGAGGAATTAGAGACAACTCTCCCCAAGTCCCTTGGGAGCTCTAAGAGCAACCGCACGATTCCCCTCAAGCCATGGCAGATGAATCCCCTGGTGGGCCCCAATCTCTCACCCCCCAGCCGCAAGCTCTAGATATCTACTGGAGAAAATCCTAGAAGCCCGGCACTTCCTGTTAGCTCTGCTTCCAGACTTGATGGCAATTCTTGCCCCCCTCCAGCCCAGTTCTAACCCCCTTACTAGCGTCTCTGTCTCCATGCTTGCCCCTGATAGCAGTATTTTAAAAATGGAAATCAGAGAACACTGCTCTGGGACTTTCCTGGTCCAGTGGCTAAGAATCCACCTGGCAGTGCAGGGAACGTAGGTTCGATCCCTGGCTGGGGAACTAAGATCGCACAGGCTGCCGAGCAGCTAGGCCCACATGCTGCAACTACTGAGCCCATGCACCACAACTAGAGTCCCTGTACCACAACTGGAGAATCCCTGCATTACAGCTAGAGAGTCCCTGCACCACAGTGAAAGACCCCACGACACAATGAAGATCCTGAATGCGGCCACTAAGACCGGATGCAGCCAAAAAAAAAAAAAAGAGAGACCATTGCTCTTTCCCTCTGAGCCCTAATGGCTTCCCCCCTCATAGAAAAAATCTCAACTCCGAGGCCCTGACCACAAGGCCTGCATAATCTTGCCTGGACCTGTGCCACAGGACTAGGGATGGTGAGACACAGCCGAGCGCTTTTGTCCGAAGGTAGAACAAAGCCGGGTGAGGGATGAAAACCGCGTCCCCCGTGGCAGTCAGACTTCTCTTTCTGAGGCTGCTGACCAGCTCAGGCGGCAAGATCCAAGTCTTGCTCGGGCCAGGCCCTCCGGTCTGCCCCTCGGCCTTGGGCGGGACCACCCTGCCTTGGCCCACGCACAGCCCTCGGGGCAGTCACTCACTCAGCCTGGTTCCAAGGGATAGGCTCCACTTTGGAGTTGGCCAGCAGGTGCGGGCTGTAGCGGACCTCCACATACACCACGCGCTCCTTGGCCTTCATCTCCACAAACTCATAGGCGATCCTTTTGACAGCCCCCCGGCAGCCCCTGGGAAGGGAAGAGAGGAATTAGAGACAACTCTCCCCAAGTCCCTTGGGAGCTCTAAGAGCAACCGCACGATTCCCCTCAAGCCATGGCAGATGAATCCCCTGGTGGGCCCCAATCTCTCACCCCCCAGCCGCAAGCTCTAGATATCTACTGGAGAAAATCCTAGAAGCCCGGCACTTCCTGTTAGCTCTGCTTCCAGACTTGATGGCAATTCTTGCCCCCCTCCAGCCCAGTTCTAACCCCCTTACTAGCGTCTCTGTCTCCATGCTTGCCCCTGATAGCAGTATTTTAAAAATGGAAATCAGAGAACACTGCTCTGGGACTTTCCTGGTCCAGTGGCTAAGAATCCACCTGGCAGTGCAGGGAACGTAGGTTCGATCCCTGGCTGGGGAACTAAGATCGCACAGGCTGCCGAGCAGCTAGGCCCACATGCTGCAACTACTGAGCCCATGCACCACAACTAGAGTCCCTGTACCACAACTGGAGAATCCCTGCATTACAGCTAGAGAGTCCCTGCACCACAGTGAAAGACCCCACGACACAATGAAGATCCTGAATGCGGCCACTAAGACCGGATGCAGCCAAAAAAAAAAAAAAGAGAGACCATTGCTCTTTCCCTCTGAGCCCTAATGGCTTCCCCCCTCATAGAAAAAATCTCAACTCCGAGGCCCTGACCACAAGGCCTGCATAATCTTGCCTGGCCAACCTCCCCCCTCCTTCCCTGTGGTCGCCAGGGCCTTCCTTCCATCCAGCAAGCCATCAAGCTTGTTCCCAGCTCAGGGCCTTCATGTTTGTAACATCCCGGGCTGCAAGGTCTTCCTCCAATCAACCTATCCCTCCCTGCTCCCTCCGTTCAGAACCCACATGCAGCCTCGCCGCCTCGTGGAGGCTTCTCTGACCATTTATTTTAAAACAGCCTCTCGCCCTTCTCCTCCCCTCCCCCGGTGCTTCAGTTTTCTCCATGGCCCTTATCACCACTCGATATTACAAATCATGTGGTTTCTTCACAAGCGGGGTTTCACTTCCTGGACTAGAAGAACACTGTCTCCATGAGACAAGGACCCCTCTGTCTGTTGTCACGGCTGCGATTCCTTAGCCAAGAACACTGTCTAGAATGCTGCAGCCGCTGAAGTATGTGTTGAGTGATAGATTCAGGCCAGCAAGGAGGAGAAATAAGAGAAAGGGACACACAGAGGCAACAAAATAGGACATACACAGGCAAAAAATTAGCAGAAATAGAGGAGGAGGAGCGCATCAAACTAAAGAGCTTCTTTCTGCACAGCCAAGGAAACCAAAGGGATGGGCAGCCTGCAGGATGGGAGAAAGTATTTGCAAAGCACACATCTGGTAAGGGGCTAATACCCCAAATATAGAAGGAAGCCCTACAACTCAGCAGCAAAGCAAAGAGCAACAAAAACTGATTAAGAAACAAAAGGCAGGGGCTTCCCTGGTGGTCCAGTGGGGAAAGAGTCCGCCTTGCAGTGCAAGGGACACCGGTTTGATCCCTGGCCCAGGAAGATCCTGTGTGCCAAGAAGTGGCTGGATCGGGGTGTCGAATTATGAGCCAGTGCTCCAGAGCACATGTGCTCAGAGCCGGTGCTCTGCAGCCAGAGAGGCCACTGCAGTGGGAGGCCCACACAGGCCAAAGAACAAAGATGGATGAAAATAAATAAATAAAAAAACATTAAAGAGGCATATATATATATATATATATATATATATATATAAACAAAGAAGGCAAAGGGGGATTTCCTGGGTGGTCCGGGGACTACGATTCTGCGCTTCCAGTGCCAGGAGTCCGGGTTCCATCCCTGGTCAGGGAAATAGATCTGCAGTGAAGACCCAGCACAGTCAAATAAATACTTTTAGAAAACAGAGGATGTGAACAGACATTTCTGAAAAGACATGCGAATGGCCAACAGGCACGTGAAAAGGTGCCTGACATCACTCATCCCAGGGGAAATGCAAGTCAAAATGGGCTTCAGTCTCCAGGACGCTGGCCCTCATCTGTCTTGTAGCCAAGAGCCAGGGGCTGTCTGGGTGGGGCCCCCCGAGGGGCAGCTCAGCCTCTCAGGAGCCCTGCCTGCGCACGTGTCCTGGGGCGGCATGTCCAGGGGGAGGCAGCACATGCACCAGAGCACCTGCTGGCCAGGGCCAAGGTGGGGGCCATGGGAGCCCTCCAGGTGGAGCCCAGAAGCTTCCAGAAAGCAGTCAGCAGCCTTGGCACACGGCTCCCTTCCTTCCCCAGGACTCCTCATTCCTGTCCTGCCACTTAGCCAGCCAGAGGCTTCTATCCGTCTCGCATGCCTTCCTTCCTGGTCCTCCAGCAATTCAACCTCCAGAGCTTTCCTTAGGTCCAGCCCTCTGGACAATATCACACCCTTTCCCTCCCAAGGCCCACGCCACACTTCCTCTTCCGGGCAGCCTTCCCTGCCTTCCGGCTCCTTTTACCTCTTCCCACTCTGAGCTCCAGCAACACTGACTGCCAAGGCCCAATTGTCGCCTGCATTGGGAAACTCCGTTCCGTGCCAGGAAGCTCAAGGCGACACCACGGCGAGAATCTGGGCTTCACCCCTTGCCAGCTGCGTGGTCCTGGATAAGTTCCTTCAACTTTCCTGAGCCTTCATTTCCTCCTCTGCCAACGAGGAGGGGGCCCAGCTCTCAGGACTGTGGACGACCACCAAGAGGACAGTTCTGTGAGCTGTACACAGGGTGCATTCTTCTATATCTAAGATAATCTATTTAAAAAATGGAAGGAATAAAGAGTAACCAGCCATGCCTGGCTGCCAATAAAGGTAGTAATTGTCCTTGTAGGAACAAGGGGACTTGCTGAGGACAGGGTGCTGTCCATTCCAAACCCCCACCTAGAAGGGAGAGCATCAGAAGCCCCACTGTCTAGAGGAGGGAACAGAGACCCAGAGATGTCGCAGTTCTTTCATGAAAGATCGCGATACTAGGATCTGTATTCTCAACATCCAGAGTCTGTCACTCTTCTCTGAAGTAGAGGAGTGTCTGCCCATCACACCCACTTTCCAGAGGGGAAAACTGAGGCTCAAAGGTGTGGAGAGATTTGCAGGCATGCACATAATGGTGAGAGGCAGAGCAGCGTTGCACAGCACCTTCTCCCGCCCCACAGGCTGAGGCGTGCAGAGCCACGGCTAGCAGCATGACGCGGGCACAGGTATCGACACTGCCCAGGGCCTGCAGGGTGGGAAGACTCACGCGATGGCAGGCATGTAGTAGTCGAATTTGGCCAGGAAGCCCGGGAGGCTGAGTGGCTCGTCCATGCCGATGATTTTCTGCAGCCCCTCGGGTGTGTCGGCGGGAAGGGCGATGCCCCTCTTCCTGGGGACAAAGCAGTGAGAATGATGGATGACCCTGGTCAGGACCCTACCAGCTCCTGGGGGTGGGGTGCGGGTATTCAGTTCCTCCCATTGGACAGATGGGAACACTGAGGCCAAGGGCATATAGATCTAGGACCTGAATCTTCCAGGACCGCCTGTCCCCAAGGTCGTGACCAGCCAACAAATCTCAAGGGGGGACAACTGTTGTTAAAGCCTTCCGGCTCCTTTACCTCTTCCCACTCTGAGCTCCAGCAACACTGACTGCCAAGGCCCAATTGTCGCCTGCATTGGGAAACTCCGTTCCGTGCCAGGAAGCTCAAGGCGACACCACGGCGAGAATCTGGGCTTCACCCTTGCCAGCTGCGTGGTCCTGGATAAGTTCCTTCAACTTTCCTGAGCCTTCATTTCCTCCTCTGCCAACGAGGAGGGGGCCCAGCTCTCAGGACTGTGGACGACCACCAAGAGGACAGTTCTGTGAGCTGTACACAGGGTGCATTCTTCTATATCTAAGATAATCTATTTAAAAAATGGAAGGAATAAAGAGTAACCAGCCATGCCTGGCTGCCAATAAAGGTAGTAATTGTCCTTGTAGGAACAAGGGGACTTGCTGAGGACAGGGTGCTGTCCATTCCAAACCCCCACCTAGAAGGGAGAGCATCAGAAGCCCCACTGTCTAGAGGAGGAACAGAGACCCAGAGATGTCGCAGTTCTTTCATGAAAGATCGCGATACTAGGATCTGTATTCTCAACATCCAGAGTCTGTCACTCTTCTCTGAAGTAGAGGAGTGTCTGCCCATCACACCCACTTTCCAGAGGGGAAAACTGAGGCTCAAAGGTGTGGAGAGATTTGCAGGCATGCACATAATGGTGAGAGGCAGAGCAGCGTTGCACAGCACCTTCTCCCGCCCCACAGGCTGAGGCGTGCAGAGCCACGGCTAGCAGCATGACGCGGGCACAGGTATCGACACTGCCCAGGGCCTGCAGGGTGGGAAGACTCACGCGATGGCAGGCATGTAGTAGTCGAATTTGGCCAGGAAGCCCGGGAGGCTGAGTGGCTCGTCCATGCCGATGATTTTCTGCAGCCCCTCGGGTGTGTCGGCGGGAAGGGCGATGCCCCTCTTCCTGGGGACAAAGCAGTGAGAATGATGGATGACCCTGGTCAGGACCCTACCAGCTCCTGGGGGTGGGGTGCGGGTATTCAGTTCCTCCCATTGGACAGATGGGAACACTGAGGCCAAGGGCATATAGATCTAGGACCTGAATCTTCCAGGACCGCCTGTCCCCAAGGTCGTGACCAGCCAACAAATCTCAAGGGGGGACAACTGTTGTTAAAACCCATTTAACACATGAACACACATACATATACACACACCAGTGCCTCGGAACATAGAAGATGTGAGGGCTAGCCCTCAGTAGAGCCAGCTGGTCCTGTGCCAGGTCAGGGGTTATCAGGGGCAAGAACTGCAGCACACAATGCCCGAGGCAGGGACAGGCGCCGGACTTCCCTCCTCCACCCTCTGTCTAGATGGCACATCAGAGAGCCTGGCCTGGCCCGTTGTGCAGGGAGAGACCTGGGACCCCAGCTCTGTCACTCTTCTCTGAAGTAGAGGAGTGTCTGCCCATCACACCCACTTTCCAGAGGGGAAAACTGAGGCTCAAAGGTGCGGAGAGATTTGCAGCCCCCTGCACGCAGCCGGACCCCCACAGCTGCTCCGGATGGGCTAGCTGAGAACAGCCCTTCTGCTCTGGGACCTCCGTTTCTCCACAGGCCTCTCTGCCTCCTCCCAGCCTGGGCCGCCAGGGCACAAGGCAGAGCTGGCTTTCCCCGCTTCTCAAGTTCCAGTCTCCTCTGCTCCTGCCCCAGCTCCTGGGTCACCCCAGGCCTCAAAGGGACAGGCAAAGAACACCAGACATTCAAGAGATGCTTCTCCCATGAAGGCCAAGAGATCACGGGAACTCTTGGAAACAGACATGCAAGAAAGCTTAAAAACTCTCAAAGAAACAGCCTCGAGCAGAGGAGACAACGTTGCATCCCTGAACCGAGAACACCCCTTTTTCAAAAGAGGACATTCAGAGAGGAAGAAAGACCTCGCGGAGATCTAGAAGAACGTGGCCATGACCATCAGGATGTAATAAAAGGAATAGAAAATAAAGTTGAGAAAAGTCTTCCAGCAAGTAGAACAAAAGATAAGGTAAAAAAAATAAGAGCACATGATTAAGAAAATTGAGTAATTAAGCCAAGAATTTCAGCCTCTACTTACCAGCAGAGCAAGAACAGAAGACAGAAAGGAGGACATTGCCAAAGAAATGGAAATCGGACCGAAGTGCCAATGTCCCTTAATGTTTCCTGCATAAATACTGGTTCCCTAAGGCCCCCAAACATGGCCTCTTCCCCTTCTACATGACCCCAGGTCCTGAGTGCCCAGCGGGTGTCACCAGGGGTCCCCCTGCTGCTCATTCTGCCAGTCAGGCCTCTTTCCCTGCCAGGTGCCTCCAGGGAAGATGATACCCTTGGTGTGGTCCTGGCGCCAAGATCAGGCGCTCAGTGCCCCCTAGACTTCCTCAAAGTCATTCTCATGAGGCCTTCCACAGCCACTCTGGCCTCAGCAGAGCCCATACCAGTTGCTAGAGGTTATAGTTTGGATATCTTTCTCGGAGCTGGTGGGTGGAAGGCAGACGTTAAGGCTACGCCTCTGGCCCCCACATTCCCAGACACAGTGGCTTATTTGCTATAGGCTCTCCAGACCAATCCAAAAATTCAGAGCCTTTTGTTCGGTTGGTTGATTTTTGCTGCTCCATATGGCATGCAGAATCTTAGTTCCCCAACCAGGGATCGAACCTGTGACCCTGCACTGGAGTCCTAACCACTGAACCACAAAGGACGTCCCAGATCCAGAGCTTTCCATCTTCTCCCTCTGTACGTCACCCTCTGGGGGCCCATGATGTGCCAGACCCTGCCATAACCACGGCAGACCCTCGAGTCTGACCATCCCCTTTGCTCCTCCCCCAGAGCCTCCCCCCTTCCCAGGCTCCACATTTCCTAATATGGCTACTCCATCCTGGTGCTAGTGGCAAAGAACCTGTCTGCCAATGCAGGAGCCACAAGAGACATGAGTTTGAACCTTGGATCGGAAAGTTCCCCTGCAGGGGGGCATGGCAACCCACTCTAGTATTCTTGGTGGAGAATCCCATGGACAGAGGAGCCTGGTCAGCTACAATCCATAGGGTCGCAAAGAGTTGCACACAACTGAAGCAATTTAGCACGCACACATGCCTCCTTTCACCCCACTGCCTGAACCAGAGACAGGGCCTCCCCCAGATGCTGTCTTCCTTACTCACCAACAGCTGGTCCCCAAGCCCTAGTAATTTCTTTCTAAATATTTATCCCATTAGTCTTTTCTTCTCCGGCCTCTCTTCTCCACAGCCACCCAAAAGAGATCTTTTTACCCCACAGATAGAGTGGCCTAGGAAGGCCTTTTGGAGAAGGTGACGTTTAAACAAAGAGTGAGTCTGCCCTTGGCTTCTGAAGGAGCGGGAAGAGAGATACAGGCTGGCAGGGTCAGAGCCCTGCTAGAGCCCCAGGCAGGAGCCGTGAGACAATTCCAGAGCAGGGTGGCTAAAGTTCAGAGCAGGGCCAGTGGTACGTGAGCCAAGGGGCAGGCAGGGCCAGATGGGGGCTTCGCAGGAGCTGGAACCTCATCCTGAAAGCGCTAGGAAGCCATTGAAGAATTCTGACCAGGGAAATGACAGGCAAAGACAGACTTTCTAAAGAGCTCCTCCTGGCTGTGGCATGGGGAACAGACAGAGGGAAACCAGGGCAGAAGCCAGAGCTGCTGCAACTGTCCCCTAGGAGATGGCCCAGCACCTCGCAGGGACTGGGCCTCCAGGAGCTGCTAAACTGAGCTGTAGAACCCCCTCCCTGGGGGGACCCCCAAAGGACGTCCCAGATCCAGAGCTTTCCATCTTCTCCTCTGTACGTCACCCTCTGGGGCCCATGATGTGCCAGACCCTGCCATAACCACGGCAGACCCTCGAGTCTGACCATCCCTTGCTCCTCCCCCAGAGCCTCCCCTTCCCAGGCTCCACATTTCCTAATATGGCTACTCCATCCTGGTGCTAGTGGCAAAGAACCTGTCTGCCAATGCAGGAGCCACAAGAGACATGAGTTTGAACCTTGGATCGGAAAGTTCCCCTGCAGGGGGGCATGGCAACCCACTCTAGTATTCTTGGTGGAGAATCCCATGGACAGAGGAGCCTGGTCAGCTACAATCCATAGGGTCGCAAAGAGTTGCACACAACTGAAGCAATTTAGCACGCACACATGCCTCCTTTCACCCCACTGCCTGAACCAGAGACAGGGCCTCCCCCAGATGCTGTCTTCCTTACTCACCAACAGCTGGTCCCCAAGCCCTAGTAATTTCTTTCTAAATATTTATCCCATTAGTCTTTTCTTCTCCGGCCTCTCTTCTCCACAGCCACCCAAAAGAGATCTTTTTACCCCACAGATAGAGTGGCCTAGGAAGGCCTTTTGGAGAAGGTGACGTTTAAACAAAGAGTGAGTCTGCCCTTGGCTTCTGAAGGAGCGGGAAGAGAGATACAGGCTGGCAGGGTCAGAGCCCTGCTAGAGCCCCAGGCAGGAGCCGTGAGACAATTCCAGAGCAGGGTGGCTAAAGTTCAGAGCAGGGCCAGTGGTACGTGAGCCAAGGGGCAGGCAGGGCCAGATGGGGGCTTCGCAGGAGCTGGAACCTCATCCTGAAAGCGCTAGGAAGCCATTGAAGAATTCTGACCAGGGAAATGACAGGCAAAGACAGACTTTCTAAAGAGCTCCTCCTGGCTGTGGCATGGGGAACAGACAGAGGGAAACCAGGGCAGAAGCCAGAGCTGCTGCAACTGTCCCCTAGGAGATGGCCCAGCACCTCGCAGGGGACTGGGCCTCCAGGAGCTGCTAAACTGAGCTGTAGAACTCCTCCCTGGGACCCACGGATGAGGCAGGAAGGATGCAGTCCTAGGTCCCCTACCACTCAGATGGCTCAGATGGTAAAGAACCTGCCTGCAATGCAAGAGACCTGGGTTCAATCCCTGGGTCCAGGAGATCCCCTGAAGAAGAGAAAGGCTACCCACTCCAGTATTCTTGCCTGGAGAATTCCATGAACAGAGGAGCCTGCTGGGCTACATATAGTTCTTAGGATTGCAGAGTCGACCCAACTGAGAGACTAAAACTTTCACTTTCCCCTGCCACTCGTGGCAGCCAAGACTCCCTCCACCGAGGGCCAAACTCAACTGTTAGATGGTCATGCCCCAGTTGCTGCTCAGTTCTTTGCCTTCCTTGGTGGGCGATACACCAAGAGCCTGGTAAGAAAGATGAACACAGGTCTTGGAGTTTTAAAGTCCACCTTCCTTCTCTAGGTACTGCATCACCCTGGGCAGGAGCTGTCTCCCAAGGACCTCCACTTCCTTGTCAGTAAAACACAGGGTACAAGGAGGAACAAATAAGACTATTTGTGTGCCCAGGGAAAGATGGCAGACTCTGAAGTCTAATGCGTGTGTGTTGTCACTCAGTCTTGTCCGACCCTTTGCAACCCCATGGACTGTAGCCCACTAGGCTCCCTTATCCATGGGATTCTCCAGGCAAGAATACTGGAGTGGGTTTCTATGCCCTTCTCCAGGAGATCTTCACAAAGCAGGAATCAAACCCATGTCTCCTATCTTTCCTGCATCGCAGGTGGATTCTTTACCCTCTGAGCCATCAGGGAAGCCCAATGACCTGGGTTTAAATCCCAGCTTTTACTTAAAGGCTGTGTGACCTTGGGCAAACGTACCCAACTTCTGTTTACTAGGTCGCCAATGTTTGAGAAGCACTTGGCATGGACTAGCCAAGGAGAAGCAGAAGAGGTCAGAGAGGTTCATCACACAGGCTTTGTAGGACTTCAAGAGCCACGTGTGGACATTGGCTTTGACTCTGAGCAAGGTGAGAAGGTTTGAGCAAGGTCATGATCCGATCACTCGATGTTCGAAGATGATTATTCTGACTACAGTTCTGTGGGGACAGTAGATGGGGGATGCGGGGAGACTGGACAGGAAGCCACTGCAACCGTCCAGTGGCTCAGTCAGGAGTGCCGAGCAAGGTGATGGCTCAGATGGTGAAGAACCTGCCTGCAATGCAAGAGACCTGGGTTCAATCTCTGGGTTGGGGAGATCCCCTGAAGAAGAGAAAGGCTACCCACTCCAGTATTCTTGCCTGGAGAATTCCATGAACAGAGGAGCCTGCTGGGCTACATATAGTTCTTAGGATTGCAGAGTCGACCCAACTGAGAGACTAAAACTTTCACTTTCCCCTGCCACTCGTGGCAGCCAAGACTCCCTCCACCGAGGGCCAAACTCAACTGTTAGATGGTCATGCCCCAGTTGCTGCTCAGTTCTTTGCCTTCCTTGGTGGGCGATACACCAAGAGCCTGGTAAGAAAGATGAACACAGGTCTTGGAGTTTTAAAGTCCACCTTCCTTCTCTAGGTACTGCATCACCCTGGGCAGGAGCTGTCTCCCAAGGACCTCCACTTCCTTGTCAGTAAAACACAGGGTACAAGGAGGAACAAATAAGACTATTTGTGTGCCCAGGGAAAGATGGCAGACTCTGAAGTCTAATGCGTGTGTGTTGTCACTCAGTCTTGTCCGACCCTTTGCAACCCCATGGACTGTAGCCCACTAGGCTCCCTTATCCATGGGATTCTCCAGGCAAGAATACTGGAGTGGGTTTCTATGCCCTTCTCCAGGAGATCTTCACAAAGCAGGAATCAAACCCATGTCTCCTATCTTTCCTGCATCGCAGGTGGATTCTTTACCCTCTGAGCCATCAGGGAAGCCCAATGACCTGGGTTTAAATCCCAGCTTTTACTTAAAGGCTGTGTGACCTTGGGCAAACGTACCCAACTTCTGTTTACTAGGTCGCCCATGTTTGAGAAGCACTTGGCATGGACTAGCCAAGGAGAAGCAGAAGAGGTCAGAGAGGTTCATCACACAGGCTTTGTAGGACTTCAAGAGCCACGTGTGGACATTGGCTTTGACTCTGAGCAAGGTGAGAAGGTTTGAGCAAGGTCATGATCCGATCACTCGATGTTCGAAGATGATTATTCTGACTACAGTTCTGTGGGGACAGTAGATGGGGGATGCGGGGAGACTGGACAGGAAGCCACTGCAACCGTCCAGTGGCTCAGTCCAGGATGGTGCCAGGGAAGAGGCCGTGGTCAGATTCAGAATGTGAATCTTCAGATTCTTCTTCTTTAGAGAAGAGCTGGAGAAAGAAATTAAAGCCTCCAGAGACAAGATGGAATAAGAAGAAACAGGTCAAGGAATTCCCTACTGGTTCAGTGGTTAGGACTCTGCACTCTCATTGCTGAGGGCCCGGGTTTGATCCTTGGCCAGGGAACTAAGACCCCACAAGCCATGTGGCATGGAGAGCAAAAAAAAAGAAAGAAAGAAACAGGTGAGAACACAGTCAACTGAGGCCCAAGACAGAGGTCCCCTGGATTTGGATGGGGTAGAGGACTGGTCACAGATCATACATGCCCCTCCATCCCCCGCTCAGCCCCAGTCCGTGTGTTCTGTCCATATCCTGGCTAACTAGCCCTGATTCCCCTTCAGGCTGACTTCAAGATCCAACTCCAGCTAGATCAAACCCACCCCCGCCTTCTCTAGTGCCTAGACCATTCCCAAGATGCCAGGTGGATGTGCGAACCAGAAACCCGACCAGCTGCCGCACAAGGGCCACCCCCTGCCCTCCTCCCTCTACCCTGCCCTGGACACTCTCAGTTTCTTGCCCTGCTAATGACTGCGATATGACCCTTTAATGAGCGTCCATGATTAGATCTCACCTCTAACGGCCTCATTAGGGGCCCTGTGTCAATAGCTGACACTTGACATGGGCAAAGGACAGACAGAGATAAGCCCAGGGGCTTCACCCCACTTAGAACTGCAGGTTACAATTAATAATAATAATATCATCGTGAAGTGACATTTATGGGGCACTTAACATGCTTGCCCTCAGCTAAGTGGTTTTTTGTGCAATACTTCATTGAAACCTCCAGCTGAGTGGGGCAATGGTCAGGAGCGTGGACTCAGGGTCACCCCTGTTCATGTCACAACTTACTGCCCCTATCCTGGCTTGGTTTCCTCGCTGGCAAGATGTGGACAATAGAAGGTCAGTCATGATCGATCCTCGATGTCAAGATGATTATTCTGACTACAGTTCTGTGGGGACAGTAGATGGGGATGCGGGAGACTGGACAGGAAGCCACTGCAACCGTCCAGTGGCTCAGTCCAGGATGGTGCCAGGAAGAGGCCGTGGTCAGATTCAGAATGTGAATCTTCAGATTCTTCTTCTTTAGAGAAGAGCTGGAGAAAGAAATTAAAGCCTCCAGAGACAAGATGGAATAAGAAGAAACAGGTCAAGGAATTCCCTACTGGTTCAGTGGTTAGGACTCTGCACTCTCATTGCTGAGGGCCCGGGTTTGATCCTTGGCCAGGGAACTAAGACCCCACAAGCCATGTGGCATGGAGAGCAAAAAAAAAGAAAGAAAGAAACAGGTGAGAACACAGTCAACTGAGGCCCAAGACAGAGGTCCCCTGGATTTGGATGGGGTAGAGGACTGGTCACAGATCATACATGCCCCTCCATCCCCCGCTCAGCCCCAGTCCGTGTGTTCTGTCCATATCCTGGCTAACTAGCCCTGATTCCCCTTCAGGCTGACTTCAAGATCCAACTCCAGCTAGATCAAACCCACCCCCGCCTTCTCTAGTGCCTAGACCATTCCCAAGATGCCAGGTGGATGTGCGAACCAGAAACCCGACCAGCTGCCGCACAAGGGCCACCCCCTGCCCTCCTCCCTCTACCCTGCCCTGGACACTCTCAGTTTCTTGCCCTGCTAATGACTGCGATATGACCCTTTAATGAGCGTCCATGATTAGATCTCACCTCTAACGGCCTCATTAGGGGCCCTGTGTCAATAGCTGACACTTGACATGGGCAAAGGACAGACAGAGATAAGCCCAGGGGCTTCACCCCACTTAGAACTGCAGGTTACAATTAATAATAATAATATCATCGTGAAGTGACATTTATGGGGCACTTAACATGCTTGCCCTCAGCTAAGTGGTTTTTTGTGCAATACTTCATTGAAACCTCCAGCTGAGTGGGGCAATGGTCAGGAGCGTGGACTCAGGGTCACCCCTGTTCATGTCACAACTTACTGCCCCTATCCTGGCTTGGTTTCCTCGCTGGCAAGATGTGGACAATAGTATACCTACCTCACAAATTATCATGAGATTTCAGTTAAGTTAATCCAGGTGCAAGACTTACAGCAGTAAGTCGCCCTGTAGTAGATGCTAAGATGCTTACACAATATAGTTAAATATAAATTAAATCAACAGCAGCTTCCCAGGGCAGAAAGAGGTCTCTGGAACTGTGACAAGATAGAGAACCGTGCTCTTGTCAGAACTCTCTCAGGGAGTTGGAAGACATCCTTTTAAATGTCAGGAGAAAATTCCCAAGGACCCTCAAGTATCTTCCAAGCAATGGGTGTCTGGATAACTGAGGGGTTCTGGTTTCTAGAACACAGGTTCAAATTTGGGTCCAGAGCTGATCTTCTTAAGGCAGTGAGGAGATGTGGGGTCCTCCCAGCTCCAAACAAAATGAGCAGAGAACCCATCCAGAGGGACGGACGGGCCTGCGTGGAGAGGGGTGGATGGCAGGAGGGCCTGGGCCTCTCAGGTTAGCCCTGGAGGAGGAGCCTCTTTTCACCTTCAGCCTAAAGAAGCCAAAGCCATGGCAAGAAACAGTCTGTCCCGATTTGAATCCAGATCCACTGGCTCCTGAAGTCCTTGCTTTTAACTGCGAGACCTCAGGGCAGGAGGATGTGACCCCTGAGGTACGGGGCGGGAGAGTGGACCTCCCTCACGGGGGTGCTGGGGACCCTCCGGCCCATCAGCATCCATGAGGGTGGGAGCAGGAGGTGTGCTCCCCTTTGAAAGATGCAGGGATTTGGGGCCAGAGAGGGAGCATCACTTCTCCATGGCTCCCAGCAGGTAACCTAGGAAAAGCTCGGAGCATCAGATGGCCCAGGGTCAACCCTTGCCTCTGCTTGTTCTGTGGCCTTGGGCAACCGCCTTCATTTCTCTGAGTCTGCTCTCTTCTTGGTGACATAAGGGCGGCAACGCCCTCCTCCAAGGGTGGAGGGATTTAATTCACTGGCTCAGAAGAGGGTTCAGCCCAGCTCAGCACCATGCGCGGCCAATGGAACCAGCATCCTGCGCAGGTGCATCCCCTGCCACGGGCTCTCGGCCGAGTCCAAAAAACAGTGACTGGTTCAGCCCTGGGAACTGCCTCCACTCGTGTGTGTGTGTGTGTGTGTCTGTGTGTGTGTGTGTATGAGATGGGTAAGCACCCCTGGCAGCAGGAAGACAAGCATTCAAGGCTCAGAAGGGAGTAGCCTTGGACTGTGGGTCTCCAGCTCAGAGCTGGAGACCTCCATGCCCCCAAAGACATCTTTCTCTAGGTTGGGCCCTGGCTTGATGCTGCTAGGACACAAGAAGCAGCTACAACCCTAGAATTCTCCAGAAACCTCCTGGGGAAGAAGGCCTCTTATCTGTGGACTTACCTGCCATAATATAAGATGGTTTCAGGCTTGATGGCTCCATCTAGGTGGACATGTAGTTCAACCTGCAAGGGTACAGAGGACAAAGAGAAAACACAAACACCCATGAACGCCTAAAGGGCCTTTTGGAAGGTTAACGTTAATGTTCACTTTGATAGCCATTAGTCATCATGTACTGGACATTTACCACGTAGACTTCACGAAGCTCTACATGTGTCATCCTATTTAATCCTCATCTGTGGGGTGGGTTGATTACTATCTCTCTTTCACAGTGACATTAAGACGTTCAGAGACATGAAGTAACTTATCCAAGATGACAAAGCAAGCAAGTGATGGAAACAGGAACCCAACCCAGTGCCTTTGTTCTTAACCGCAGCTGCTAAGTGGCAAAACCAGAATTCGAACCCAAGTCCACTTCTGAGCTGTTGCCCTTTAGCACGAGGCCAGTATTGGTTCCAGAGGAATGACAGAGCCACAACCACCGTTCAGGCAGATCCCGCTTTCAGCCAACCCCTCAAACAGGATCCAACTCTAACAAAAAGCACTGACCACAAACCTTCCGGACTAGTGAATGTCTACAATATATTTCAAAAATCAGGCTTGGGCTTCCCTGGTGGTCCAGTGGGTAAAGAGTCTGCCTTGCAGTGCAGGGGGCACCGGTTCGATCCCTGGCCCGGGAAGATCCTGCGTGCCACAGAGCGGCTGGGCCAGTGTGTCCAATTGCGAGTTAGCGCTCTGGAGTACATGCGCCCAGAGCTGGTGCTCTGCAGCCAGAGAGGCCACGGCAATGGGAGGCCCATGCAGGCCAAAGAATAAAGATGGATGAAAATAAATAAAATAAAAAAACAATAAAAGAGGCCAAAATTAAAAAAAAAAATTAGGCTCCATTTTCAAAAGCAAATGTTACAGTCCTAATGAGGTGGCTGGATCTAGAACCTATCATAAAATGTGAAGTAGGTCAAAAAGAGAAAGACAAGTACAGTATACTAACACATATATATATGGAATCTAGTAGCATGGTCATGATAACACATGCAGTGAACTCATGGAAAAACAGACAGAGAATAGACAAATGGACATTGTGGGGAAGGAACAGTGGGTGGGAGGCATGGAGGGAGTAACATGGAAACCTATACTGTCATGTGTGGAAAAGATAGCTATTGTCATTGTGCTAAGGGAATAGGAGTGCTTACAATGGCTGGGGCAATGGGCCAGAGGGGTGAGATGGGGGGACCTTGGAGGGGGACCAGGGATATGCACAAAAAAAAAAAAAAAAAGCAAATGTTAGTGAAAATGAAGCATAGCTTAGCAGGAATCAATACTTGGCAATAAGATCTTTCCAGAATACTATGAACTTATTTACAAAACAGACTCACAGACTTAGAGAACGAACTTATGGTTGCCAGGGGAAGGGATAGTTAGGGAGTTTGGAATGGACATGTTCACACTGCTGTATTTAAAATGGATAATCAAGAAGGACCTACTGTATAGCACAGGGAACTCTCCTCACTATTATGTGGCAGACTGGATGGGAAGGGAGTCTGGGAGAGAACAGATAATGCATATGTATGGCTAAGTCCCTTTGCTGTTCATCTGAAATGATCACAACATTGTTAACCGGCTCTACTCCAATATAAAATAAAGTGGGTTTTTTTGTTGTTGTTGTTGTTTTAAGATGCTCCAACTCTAGAAAGGGCACTAACTATTTGGCTGTCTTGGTGATCCTCTCTTGTGTGCTCAGCCCCACCAATGACACATAGGACACAAAGCCAAGAGCCTAATTAAGGACAGGGACTTTGGGGACAGCTCGTCAGTCTAGACTCCCAGCTCTGTCTCTTCTCTGGCTGTGTGATTTTAGACATTTAGACAAGATACCTGATCTCTCTGAGCCTCAGTTTCCTCAACAGCTGCAAAGATTGCCTTCCTGTCCAAGAACAACGTAAGGATTCTAAAAGACAGTGGAGGAGGCAAGCTGAGCCCACAGGCAAGAGCCCCTTCCTCTCAGGCAGGGTCCTCTGCACGGGCTGTTACGAAAAGCAGAGCAGGTGCTGGGAGACGGTGGGGAAGCAACTGCCATCTCCCTGTTCCAGGTTGTGGAAGACCTTTTCCCCTACAGTATACTAACACATATATATATGGAATCTAGTAGCATGGTCATGATAACACATGCAGTGAACTCATGGAAAAACAGACAGAGAATAGACAAATGGACATTGTGGGGAAGGAACAGTGGGTGGGAGGCATGGAGGGAGTAACATGGAAACCTATACTGTCATGTGTGGAAAAGATAGCTATTGTCATTGTGCTAAGGGAATAGGAGTGCTTACAATGGCTGGGGCAATGGGCCAGAGGGGTGAGATGGGGGGACCTTGGAGGGGGACCAGGGATATGCACATGAAAAAAAAAAAAAAGCAAATGTTAGTGAAAATGAAGCATAGCTTAGCAGGAATCAATACTTGGCAATAAGATCTTTCCAGAATACTATGAACTTATTTACAAAACAGACTCACAGACTTAGAGAACGAACTTATGGTTGCCAGGGGAAGGGATAGTTAGGGAGTTTGGAATGGACATGTTCACACTGCTGTATTTAAAATGGATAATCAAGAAGGACCTACTGTATAGCACAGGGAACTCTCCTCACTATTATGTGGCAGACTGGATGGGAAGGGAGTCTGGGAGAGAACAGATAATGCATATGTATGGCTAAGTCCCTTTGCTGTTCATCTGAAATGATCACAACATTGTTAACCGGCTCTACTCCAATATAAAATAAAGTGGGTTTTTTTGTTGTTGTTGTTGTTTTAAGATGCTCCAACTCTAGAAAGGGCACTAACTATTTGGCTGTCTTGGTGATCCTCTCTTGTGTGCTCAGCCCCACCAATGACACATAGGACACAAAGCCAAGAGCCTAATTAAGGACAGGGACTTTGGGGACAGCTCGTCAGTCTAGACTCCCAGCTCTGTCTCTTCTCTGGCTGTGTGATTTTAGACATTTAGACAAGATACCTGATCTCTCTGAGCCTCAGTTTCCTCAACAGCTGCAAAGATTGCCTTCCTGTCCAAGAACAACGTAAGGATTCTAAAAGACAGTGGAGGAGGCAAGCTGAGCCCACAGGCAAGAGCCCCTTCCTCTCAGGCAGGGTCCTCTGCACGGGCTGTTACGAAAAGCAGAGCAGGTGCTGGGAGACGGTGGGGAAGCAACTGCCATCTCCCTGTTCCAGGTTGTGGAAGACCTTTTCCCCAAGCAGGGAGAGACCCAGAACATTTTAAATAAAGATCTCTACCAGGGCGGGGCCTTCTCAGGAACTCGGGAGCCTAGACAAGCAGTGGCCACCGTGTCAGGGGAGGGAAGAGCCAGGGAGCCACTGGCCCAAGGGCACCCTGGGAGCGCCCACATGAGCGGCCTCCTGTGTGGGAAACCCAGCCTGGGGCCCACAAGGGGCCAGCAGGGTCAGGGCCGCCAAGCCCCCCGCCAGGGACATGCGAGTAATCCGACCTCTCCGGAAGTCATTCAGCCGGCAAAGGACCAACTCTGCCACAGGCTCTGCGTCCACTGAGTGGTTGGATTCCCTGATAACACAGATTGAATGCCCATTCAGCCCAACACTGATTGGGTTCTCAGAAAGTGCTC
Organism: Tragulus kanchil; assembly: GCA_022376925.1. NCBI lineage: Eukaryota > Metazoa > Chordata > Mammalia > Artiodactyla > Tragulidae > Tragulus > Tragulus kanchil. The sequence continues at coordinate 23,338,236 of JAIOJX010000031.1, forward strand.
TGTGCTAGGAATGCTGAAGCTTCCAGAGCAGGGAACGGTCAACCAGCTGTTCAACCTTGGACAGGTGACCTCACCTCTCGGAGCCTTCGTTCTCTTTTAAATCTTTATTGAATTTGTCACAACATTGCTTCTCTTTTATGTTTTGCCTTTTTTGGCCAAGAGGCTTGTGTGATCTTAGTTCCCTGATCAGAAATCCAACGTACGCCCCCTGCATTGGAGGGCAAAGTCTTAACCACTGGACCACAAAGGAAGTACGATGAGCCTTCATTTTCTTATCTGTAACCTTCACAGGGCTGTAGCGAGAATCCAGCCAGAGAGGTGGGGTAACCTGTGGTCAGAGTCCCAATCCCAACTCCTCCACTCGCTCCCTGGGTGATGTGGAGAAAGTTACTTCACTGTCAATGTCTCTGTGTCCTCATCTGTCCTTTGGGGAGGAGGACATGCCTTCCTCCCAGGAATTCGTGAGGCTTAACCACATGAATACATTTAGCATGCTTAGATCAGGACTCAGACAGAGCACAAGCTAACTAAGCAGAACTAGGAATCCTTCAGTCACCAAATTGTGGAGGCCCTGATGGGCACACTTGAGACAGAGAGGTGAACTAAAGCAACAGAGTCCTGGTCCCATGAGGGTGACAGTCCAGTAAGAGGCAGATTGAAAGTGAAGGTGCTACTCGCTCAGTCATGTCTGACTCTTTGCGAGCCCATGGATGGTAACCTGCTGGGCTCCTTGAGCCATGGGAGTCTCCAGGCAAGAATACTGGAGTGGGTTGCCCTGCCCTTCTCCAGGGGATCTTCTCAACCCAGGGATCAAACCCAGGTCTCCCACACGGCAGGTGGACCCTTTACCAGCGGAGCGAGACATGAAGTAAATGTCACACTGGTAAATGCACGATCACAAGCCAAGCCAACTCCTTGAAGGCATGAGCACAGACCTACCAAAGAGGTAACAAAAGAACTCACCCAGCTAGAGGGCCAATGGTGGCTTCCCAGAGGAAGCAGAGTTTGTGTTAAGAGCTGAAGGATGAAATTTCCTAAAGGAAATCAACACTGAATAGTCACTGGAAGGACTGATGTTGAAACTGAAGCTCCAATACTTCGGCCACCCGATATGAAGAGATGACTCACTGGAAAAGACCCAGGTGCTGGGAAAGATTGAAAGCAGGAGGAAAAGGAGATGACAGAGACTGCAATGGTTGGATGGCATCACTGAGTCAACGGACTAAGTTTGAGCAAACTCCGGGAGATGGTGAAAGACAGGAAGCCTGGTGTGCAGTCCATGGGGCTGCCAAGAGTTGGACATGACTGAGCAACTGAGCAACAACAGGCAAAGGCAGCGGTGCTCAGGAAGGCTGGAAGGCCATCTTGACAGAGGGAACAGTATGTGCAAAGGTCATGCAGTGGGAGCAGAACATGGTATGAGAGGAACTGAAACAGGTTCAGAGAGGGGAGCAGTTGTGGGACTGGAGAGGCTTCAAGAACACAGGAGGACTGGGTTCTAACTGAGAGCAACAGAGAGGCCATGGCAGGCTGTGACACTGAAGAGGACAATGCATGGTTTAGAGGCCGCTGCGGTCAGGCTTCCGAGGGATGACAGCGTCTCTAAAACCAAAAGGGGCGTCACAGAGGATACTTCAGGTCGGGGCTGGGTGGGAAGCAATTCCGACACTCTGAGACAGAGAGCCCAGAAAGAGGATCAAGCCCTGAACGAGGAGGAAGGGTGGAGGTGTGGGGAGAGAAGCAGTGTGCCCTTAGTTGTGTGGAGCTGGCATGCCTCTGAGAGCCCCAGGAGCCTGGGGATAGAGCCAGTGGCTGTGTGGGTCTGGAGCTCCAGGGGCCTGAGATGTGAGTAGGAATACAAAGGCTGTTTTGGGTCCTCCAGCAGGGAAAATGGGGGCCCCCATCTTCTCAACCCAGGGATCAAACCCAGGTCTCCCACACGGCAGGTGGACCCTTTACCAGCGGAGGACATGAAGTAAATGTCACACTGGTAAATGCACGATCACAAGCCAAGCCAACTCCTTGAAGGCATGAGCACAGACCTACCAAAGAGGTAACAAAAGAACTCACCCAGCTAGAGGGCCAATGGTGGCTTCCCAGAGGAAGCAGAGTTTGTGTTAAGAGCTGAAGGATGAAATTTCCTAAAGGAAATCAACACTGAATAGTCACTGGAAGGACTGATGTTGAAACTGAAGCTCCAATACTCGCCACCCGATATGAAGAGATGACTCACTGGAAAAGACCCAGGTGCTGGGAAAGATTGAAAGCAGGAGGAAAAGGAGATGACAGAGACTGCAATGGTTGGATGGCATCACTGAGTCAACGGACTAAGTTTGAGCAAACTCCGGGAGATGGTGAAAGACAGGAAGCCTGGTGTGCAGTCCATGGGGCTGCCAAGAGTTGGACATGACTGAGCAACTGAGCAACAACAGGCAAAGGCAGCGGTGCTCAGGAAGGCTGGAAGGCCCTCTTGAGAGAGGGAACAGTATGTGCAAAGGTCATGCAGTGGGAGCAGAACATGGTATGAGAGGAACTGAAACAGGTTCAGAGAGGGGAGCAGTTGTGGGACTGGAGAGGCTTCAAGAACACAGGAGGACTGGGTTCTAACTGAGAGCAACAGAGAGGCCATGGCAGGCTGTGACACTGAAGAGGACAATGCATGGTTTAGAGGCCGCTGCGGTCAGGCTTCCGAGGGATGACAGCGTCTCTAAAACCAAAAGGGGCGTCACAGAGGATACTTCAGGTCGGGGCTGGGTGGGAAGCAATTCCGACACTCTGAGACAGAGAGCCCAGAAAGAGGATCAAGCCCTGAACGAGGAGGAAGGGTGGAGGTGTGGGGAGAGAAGCAGTGTGCCCTTAGTTGTGTGGAGCTGGCATGCCTCTGAGAGCCCCAGGAGCCTGGGGATAGAGCCAGTGGCTGTGTGGGTCTGGAGCTCCAGGGGCCTGAGATGTGAGTAGGAATACAAAGGCTGTGGTCTTCAATGAGCTCCTCCAGCAGGGAATGAAGAGGAAAGGCCGGAAATGAAGCCCGGAGGAGCACCAGTGCCCAGTGGTTTCTAGAAGAGGACGAGTCTGGAGAACAGCTTCAGAGAGATGGAAGGAAAACTAGAAGCGTGTGGGGTGCAGAAGGGGAGAGGCGAGCAGATTTCAAGAGGGAGGGGTCCCCTCCTAACCCCTGCCCCCAGCGCTGGTGCAGAGGGCTGAACGGTAGCCCTCCAAAGGCACCTACAACCTAATCCCTAGAACACAGACTTCCACTAAGAGGAGAAGATGGGAGGAAAAATCTTGAGAGGAAGAGTTTTTCCTGGATTATCTGGGTGGACCCTACACCCAATCCCCTTTCTCCTTACGAGGGAGGGAGAAAGGTTTTTTGAGAGACACACACCAGAGGAAGGCACACAGGGACCCCAGCAGCTGATGAGAGTGAGATGGCCACAAGCCAAGGGACCCCTGGAGCCCCCAGATCACCCCAGAGATGACAAATGGTGGCTGAGAAGGTAGGAAGGGAATCCCTCTGAGAAGGAGAACATAGAGGAGTGAACAGGGGGAAGCAATGAGGAAAGAGAGCTAACAGCTCCAGGCAGAGGGACGGTCAGATGTCACGGGTTTGAATCAGGCGGAGAGAGATGAGGCTAGAGAGAGAGTTAGGTGGGTGGAGGGCAGGAAGGTTCCACAGCTCACAGTAAAGAGTGATCTGCTGAAGGGCTGCCCACAGGGGAGGCTCCTGGTAAACGCTTCTCTGGCTGCTGTGTGGAAAGCAGGCTGAAGGGAAGTCAGCACGGAGGACAGAGAGCGGAGGATGCGGGGAAAACTTGATGCAGCACCAGAGATGGCAGATGACAGGAGCGGGAGTGGACTGATGTCCAGACAGGAGGCTCAGGAGCCCGCAGGATGAGGGGGCGAGAGGGCCTCAGGCGGAGGGACGGCCGAGCCTGCCTCTAACCCGCTGGGTCCTGCAGGCCCCAGCCCTCCTCAGGGCCTCCTGGCAAGCTGCCCAGACACATTTCAGGGGAGGAACAGAGGTCAGGAACTGCCTCCACCGGCGGTCCACGCTCAGGCAGGCCTCCCCCTGCACCTCTGGAAAACTAAGACTCCCTGGAGAAAGCTGTCAGCCTACCCTAGGTGACAAAGGGGCATAAGCTTGAAGACAAGCAGGGTTGCTGCTCTGTTGGCCCTGTTCAGGAAAGAGAAACAGCCGTGGCCTCCGGTAACCTAGACCTCCCTACGTGCACTGTCTCATATCATCCTCCCAACCAGGTAAGTGGGGGACTCCACTCCCATTTTCCACATGAGACTCCTAGAAGTATCCAAGGAGGCAGGGGCAGGGAGGGAGTCAAGAATTTCACTCCAGGCTTGAAGTGAGCTCCTGCTCTGTCTCTGCAGGCCCAGCCTCAGGTGTAAATAACCCAGCAATAATAGGAGCTGCTTACTGTTTCCAGACCTCTTATTTAATTTCATCTTTGCCCCTGGGCAAGTTCTTCGGGGGACACACTAGCTCCACCTTGTAGATGGGGAAATGGACGTGCCAAGCTGAGCTCAGAGAAATTCAGGGACCCTGGAGCCCCCAGATCACCCCAGAGATGACAAATGGTGGCTGAGAAGGTAGGAAGGGAATCCCTCTGAGAAGGAGAACATAGAGGAGTGAACAGGGGGAAGCAATGAGGAAAGAGAGCTAACAGCTCCAGGCAGAGGGACGGTCAGATGTCACGGGTTTGAATCAGGCGGAGAGAGATGAGGCTAGAGAGAGAGTTAGGTGGGTGGAGGGCAGGAAGGTTCCACAGCTCACAGTAAAGAGTGATCTGCTGAAGGGCTGCCCACAGGGGAGGCTCCTGGTAAACGCTTCTCTGGCTGCTGTGTGGAAAGCAGGCTGAAGGGAAGTCAGCACGGAGGACAGAGAGCGGAGGATGCGGGGAAAACTTGATGCAGCACCAGAGATGGCAGATGACAGGAGCGGGAGTGGACTGATGTCCAGACAGGAGGCTCAGGGAGCCCGCAGGATGAGGGGGCGAGAGGGCCTCAGGCGGAGGGACGGCCGAGCCTGCCTCTAACCCGCTGGGTCCTGCAGGCCCCAGCCCTCCTCAGGGCCTCCTGGCAAGCTGCCCAGACACATTTCAGGGGAGGAACAGAGGTCAGGAACTGCCTCCACCGGCGGTCCACGCTCAGGCAGGCCTCCCCCTGCACCTCTGGAAAACTAAGACTCCCTGGAGAAAGCTGTCAGCCTACCCTAGGTGACAAAGGGGCATAAGCTTGAAGACAAGCAGGGTTGCTGCTCTGTTGGCCCTGTTCAGGAAAGAGAAACAGCCGTGGCCTCCGGTAACCTAGACCTCCTACGTGCACTGTCTCATATCATCCTCCCAACCAGGTAAGTGGGGGACTCCACTCCCATTTTCCACATGAGACTCCTAGAAGTATCCAAGGAGGCAGGGGCAGGGAGGGAGTCAAGAATTTCACTCCAGGCTTGAAGTGAGCTCCTGCTCTGTCTCTGCAGGCCCAGCCTCAGGTGTAAATAACCCAGCAATAATAGGAGCTGCTTACTGTTTCCAGACCTCTTATTTAATTTCATCTTTGCCCCTGGGCAAGTTCTTCGGGGGACACACTAGCTCCACCTTGTAGATGGGGAAATGGACGTGCCAAGCTGAGCTCAGAGAAATTCAGGGACCTGCCCGGGGTTACCCAGACTGACAGCAGCAGCACTGAGTCAGAAGGCAGGCCTCTCCACCTCTAACCTAGGTCCTGCCCACCAGCCACACTACCTCCCCAGCACTGCACCAGCCCTCACCAGGCGTCCTGGGTGCTTGGGGCAGGGGTGTGGGAATCTCAGGCCCCGCCCCCTGCCCTCGCTCTCCCCGAGGCTGACTCACAGTGAGCATCTGACAGAACTGCAGGAAATCCTCCAGATCTGAACAGGAAACATCCCCAGCTACCAAAAAATATTGACTAAGTCTTCCCACCTCCCCTAGCCCCCAGATGCCAGGCACTGTGGAGACATGGGGGACCATGCCAATCCTTGTGCTCAGGAGATGCCAGGCAGGCAGCTGAGGCCCAGGAAGGAGTATGCACTCCCCGGTGGCTCAGTGGTAAAGAATCCGCCTGCCAATGGAAGAGACACAGGCTCAATCCTTGTGTAGTCAAGGTCCCCTGGAGGAGGGCATGGCAACCCACTCCAATAATCTTGTCTGGGAAATCCCAGGTAGGAGGAGGCTGGCAAGCTGTAGTCCATGGAGTCGCAAAGAGTGGGACACGACGTAGCAACTAAACAACAAAAAAGGTCACACACGGTGGCGGTGGCAGTGCCAGGACAAGGACCCAGGTCTTGGACTCTAGGACCAGCCACTCCGGACCCAACCCCCACTCACAACTAGGGGGGCTGTCTACCTTCAAGGCACACCTGAACCAGACTACCTCTCCCCCTCCACGGCGATCCCCAACCCAACATACCTAGTTTGTTTTCATCCCATTGACTTTTATGTTTAATGTATTCAATGTCGTAAGTCATACTGTGCAGCAGGTGGGATCTTAGTTCCCTAACTAGGGATCGAACCTGTGTCCCCTTGCATTGGGATCTCAAAGTCTTCACCAGGAAAGCCCGCTGACTTTTTTTTTTTTTTAATTTTTTTTAAATTTTGGCCTCTTTTATTGATTTTTATTTATTTTCACCCATCTTTGTTTTTTGGCCTGTGTGGGCCTCCCATTGCAGTGGCTTCTCATTGCAGAGCACCGGCTCTTGGCGCATATGCTCCAGAGTGCTAGCTCGTAATTGGACACACCGGTCCAACCACTCTGTGGCACGTGGGATCTTCCTGAGCCAGGGATTGAACCAGCGGCCCTTGCACTGCAAGACAGATTCTTTACCCACTGGACCACCAGGGAAGCCCCCACTGACTTTTTGAATTCACTTACTTACCATGCTGGTGTCCCTGACTCAGTTCCTTTAAAATGGGGACTTTACGCCATCCTGCCATGCCCTCAGGGCCTAAGACAGAGCCCACATACCAGGGGGTGCTCAGCAGGTACTGAATGACCTAGCAATTGTTTTCTCCTCTCTCCGCCCTGGGTCAGCAGTGCTGGGTTCTCTCTATGCAGCAAGGAAGGGATGATCGACCCCCTTGGGCTGGGCAGAGAAGCCAGTGAGGCAGCGTAGCCAGGGCTGCTTGACCAGCCCCGAAGACCGGGGTACTGCAGTCAGACCTGGAGGTGCCCAGTCCCTTCTGAGCCCCGCTCTCGGCACTGAGCTGGACAACACCAGGGGTCAGTGTCTTCATGCCGCCACAGCCTCTCAGCTGGCTTTTGGGGTGACGCCGGGAGACAGAGCAGCCTCAGGGCCGCCACTGTTTTAGTCACACTTCCTCCAGGAAGTCCTCTAGGCTCAGCCCCATCTGGGCTCTTGTAGCTCTGACGAGAGAGCAGAAGGGGCTGAGCCGTCTCTCAGTGCCTCCTGCTGATTCAGGGCCCAGCTGAGCCCTCTGCTGCCTCCGAGACCTTGCCCAGGGGGCTTCATGGAAGGCAAGGTGTGTCCTCAGCCAGGGGTCAACCTGTAGGGCAACAGCCTAGGAACTCGGCAAGGTACCCCTACTTTACAGGTAAGAAGACTGAAGCTCAGAGATCAAGGAACTGGCCCTAGTCTAACGAGTGCCACGCCAGGAAGCAGTCTGATTCTAGACAGGGAGGTCATAACCACTACGGCACACTCTGTCCATCCTGCATATCGGTGCTGAGTCAGTGCTGATCAAACATAAATGACTAATAACCAAGGATGATTCATAACCATGGTGAGGTTATTAACACTAACAGCTGATCAATCGCAGCTACCACTGGCCCGCCCCCTTTACCCAGGCCTGCACTCGGTGTTTTATGTAGCGTAAATACAATTATGATTCCCATTTTACAGATGGGAAAACTGAGGCACAGAGAAGCAACTCACTTAAGGACCCCAGATACTGTCTCTCCCACAACCTTACTCCTTGGGGGCCTCAGAACCTAAGGAGTGAGGTGAGACTGCCCCCAACAATGTAAATATAGGCTTGAACCTCACCTTGGCTACCCTGGCCACCTCCTTTCCCCTATCCAAATCCAGGCCACAGCCCTACCCTTCTCTGGCCCAGGGACATCCTCTAAGACCAAAGGGCAGGGGTGCCGCTACTGAATGACCTAGCAATTGTTTTCTCCTCTCTCCGCCCTGGGTCAGCAGTGCTGGGTTCTCTCTATGCAGCAAGGAAGGGATGATCGACCCCCTTGGGCTGGGCAGAGAAGCCAGTGAGGCAGCGTAGCCAGGGCTGCTTGACCAGCCCCGAAGACCGGGGTACTGCAGTCAGACCTGGAGGTGCCCAGTCCCTTCTGAGCCCCGCTCTCGGCACTGAGCTGGACAACACCAGGGGTCAGTGTCTTCATGCCGCCACAGCCTCTCAGCTGGCTTTTGGGGTGACGCCGGGAGACAGAGCAGCCTCAGGGCCGCCACTGTTTTAGTCACACTTCCTCCAGGAAGTCCTCTAGGCTCAGCCCCATCTGGGCTCTTGTAGCTCTGACGTAGAGAGCAGAAGGGGCTGAGCCGTCTCTCAGTGCCTCCTGCTGATTCAGGGCCCAGCTGAGCCCTCTGCTGCCTCCGAGACCTTGCCCAGGGGGCTTCATGGAAGGCAAGGTGTGTCCTCAGCCAGGGGTCAACCTGTAGGGCAACAGCCTAGGAACTCGGCAAGGTACCCCTACTTTACAGGTAAGAAGACTGAAGCTCAGAGATCAAGGAACTGGCCCTAGTCTAACGAGTGCCACGCCAGGAAGCAGTCTGATTCTAGACAGGGAGGTCATAACCACTACGGCACACTCTGTCCATCCTGCATATCGGTGCTGAGTCAGTGCTGATCAAACATAAATGACTAATAACCAAGGATGATTAATAACCATGGTGAGGTTATTAATACTAATAGCTGATCAATAGCAGCTAGCACTGGCCTGCCCCTTGACCCAGGCCTGCACTCGGTGTTTTATGTAGCGTAAATACAATTATGATTCCCATTTTACAGATGGGAAAACTGAGGCACAGAGAAGCAACTCACTTAAGGACCCCAGATACTGTCTCTCCCACAACCTTACTCCTTGGGGGCCTCAGAACCTAAGGAGTGAGGTGAGACTGCCCCCAACAATGTAAATATAGGCTTGAACCTCACCTTGGCTACCCTGGCCACCTCCTTTCCCCTATCCAAATCCAGGCCACAGCCCTACCCTTCTCTGGCCCAGGGACATCCTCTAAGACCAAAGGGCAGGAGGACAAGCTTCTTCCAGCTCACAGGGCCCCTTCCCAGGCCAAGTCCACTCTGAGGTCAGATGTAGAATCAGGAGGCTGTCTAACTTGGCCTGCCCTGCCCAGCCTCTCTGTGTGACCACAGACACACTGCACTTCCCCTCTCTGGTCCTTGCTTCTTCCCCTGTGAAACAACAGACCTTAATGAAACCCAATCTCACTCTTTCCCTCCCCCCCAACTGCCACGTGTACTGTAACTGGTAAGGTGGGAGGCTCTTCCCAGGCAGGGGCAGTTTTCTTTTAACAGGTGGCTCTGGTGGGAGAAAAGCACCCACCAAAGCATTGCTCACACAGTGGGCTTTGTGGCCAGAAAATGAGAGGCGAGAGTGGTGCAGGTGGAGAGGCCGCCGAGGTCCCCAGGGAGGAAATGCACACCCGAGGACCCGCTGTGCCAGTCAGGTGCTTCACGGGCCCCAACCAGCATCCATTTCCCCCAAGAACTGCGTGACCTTGGCTTTCGCAGCCCAGTCTACAGAGAAGAAAGCTGGGGTTCAGCGAACTGTCCACCTGAGCCCTTGTAGCTGCTAAGCAGCGAGGCAAGGATCCACGCTGTCTCTCTGAAGCCCACGGCCACCATGATTATAACTCCACCCCGCCGCCCCTGTCCCCAGCAAAATCGAATGGACATCTGCAAAGCAGTTAACAGCATCTGCTTCAGTCTTGGGTAGGTCTGGGTTCACATCTAGCTGTTTTCTGGCTGTGTGACTTTTGACAAGTTCCTTCTCCTCTCTGAGCCTCAGGTTTCTTATATGTATATGAAGATAATAATAGGACTATATTTTTAATTTTGGGCTGCACCCTGCAGCATGTGGGGCCACAGTTCCCCGACCGGGATCCAACCCACACCCCTATACTGGACAGCGGACTCAACCACTTAAGGACCCCAGATACTGTCTCTCCCACAACCTTACTCCTTGGGGCCTCAGAACCTAAGGAGTGAGGTGAGACTGCCCAACAATGTAAATATAGGCTTGAACCTCACCTTGGCTACCCTGGCCACCTCCTTTCCCCTATCCAAATCCAGGCCACAGCCCTACCCTTCTCTGGCCCAGGGACATCCTCTAAGACCAAAGGGCAGGAGGACAAGCTTCTTCCAGCTCACAGGGCCCCTTCCCAGGCCAAGTCCACTCTGAGGTCAGATGTAGAATCAGGAGGCTGTCTAACTTGGCCTGCCCTGCCCAGCCTCTCTGTGTGACCACAGACACACTGCACTTCCCCTCTCTGGTCCTTGCTTCTTCCCCTGTGAAACAACAGACCTTAATGAAACCCAATCTCACTCTTTCCCTCCCTCCCAACTGCCACGTGTACTGTAACTGGTAAGGTGGGAGGCTCTTCCCAGGCAGGGGCAGTTTTCTTTTAACAGGTGGCTCTGGTGGGAGAAAAGCACCCACCAAAGCATTGCTCACACAGTGGGCTTTGTGGCCAGAAAATGAGAGGCGAGAGTGGTGCAGGTGGAGAGGCCGCCGAGGTCCCCAGGGAGGAAATGCACACCCGAGGACCCGCTGTGCCAGTCAGGTGCTTCACGGGCCCCAACCAGCATCCATTTCCCCCAAGAACTGCGTGACCTTGGCTTTCGCAGCCCAGTCTACAGAGAAGAAAGCTGGGGTTCAGCGAACTGTCCACCTGAGCCCTTGTAGCTGCTAAGCAGCGAGGCAAGGATCCACGCTGTCTCTCTGAAGCCCACGGCCACCATGATTATAACTCCACCCCGCCGCCCCTGTCCCCAGCAAAATCGAATGGACATCTGCAAAGCAGTTAACAGCATCTGCTTCAGTCTTGGGTAGGTCTGGGTTCACATCTAGCTGTTTTCTGGCTGTGTGACTTTTGACAAGTTTCTTCTCCTCTCTGAGCCTCAGGTTTCTTATATGTATATGAAGATAATAATAGGACTATATTTTTAATTTTGGGCTGCACCCTGCAGCATGTGGGGCCACAGTTCCCCGACCGGGGATCCAACCCACACCCCTATACTGGACAGCGGACTCAACCACTGGACCACGAGGAAAGTCCAATAATAGAATTTAAAGGGCAGTTGTGAGTACGAAATGAGTTAATATATGCAAAGCAGTTAGAACAGTGCCTGAACCAGAGTAAACATTCACATACGAAAAAGAGAAAGGTCTGCTGGACATTTAACTTCCATTTTCGGCATGAGCAGAGGGCTGGGCTGTTCACACCTGGACCAGCTCCCTCTGCAGCCTGCATCTTCAAGGCTGTCAGATTTTGTGTAGCCTTGAACAAGCCACTTCACCTTTCAGGGATTAGATTCATCATCTGCAAATGGGGACGAAAACATCCACCTTGCCGAGTCATCCAGAGGATTCTGTGAGATCAATCACTGCAGGTGCCGTGTACCTACAAACACTCGAATGGTAGCATCATTAAATTAGTAACGCCAGCCATGGGATCCGCACGCCCTCCATGATACTGAGCTCCTGAGGGCCACAGGATTTTCCGGCCTTGCCTCCTGTGGAACGACTGATAAGGGCCACCTCTCCACCCTCCCCTGCACCTCCTCCAGGGCCCAGCAGGTGTTCAGGAAGTTATTCGTTGGAATAACCTAATCAGAGCAGGCAGGCAGCTGCTACTCAAAGTGGGATCTGTGCCCTAGCAGCATGGGCCTGGGAGCTTGTTAGGAGCTCAGTATCTCAGGCCGCATCCCAGACCTCCTGAGTCAGTCTCAGCGCTGACAAGGGTCAGGTGATGTGAATCCGCATTCAAATTTGTATGGTGTGACTTTGCTTTCCTTCTCAAAGTTGGCCAGTCCTGAGAAACCAACGAACCCCATAGTGGCTTCTCTCCCAGAGAGGCCCACACCTAGGGCACTGGCACCTTTCAGCCCCCACAGATGGCTTCTGCAGAGGCAGTTTAGGAAACTTGGGTAGGTCTGGGTTCACATCTAGCTGTTTTCTGGCTGTGTGACTTTTGACAAGTTTCTTCTCCTCTCTGAGCCTCAGGTTTCTTATATGTATATGAAGATAATAATAGGACTATATTTTTAATTTTGGGCTGCACCCTGCAGCATGTGGGGCCACAGTTCCCCGACCGGGGATCCAACCCACACCCCTATACTGGACAGCGGACTCAACCACTGGACCACGAGGAAAGTCCAATAATAGAATTTAAAGGGCAGTTGTGAGTACGAAATGAGTTAATATATGCAAAGCAGTTAGAACAGTGCCTGAACCAGAGTAAACATTCACATACGAAAAAGAGAAAGGTCTGCTGGACATTTAACTTCCATTTTCGGCATGAGCAGAGGGCTGGGCTGTTCACACCTGGACCAGCTCCCTCTGCAGCCTGCATCTTCAAGGCTGTCAGATTTTGTGTAGCCTTGAACAAGCCACTTCACCTTTCAGGGATTAGATTCATCATCTGCAAATGGGGACGAAAACATCCACCTTGCCGAGTCATCCAGAGGATTCTGTGAGATCAATCACTGCAGGTGCCGTGTACCTACAAACACTCGAATGGTAGCATCATTAAATTAGTAACGCCAGCCATGGGATCCGCATCGCCCTCCATGATACTGAGCTCCTGAGGGCCACAGGATTTTCCGGCCTTGCCTCCTGTGGAACGACTGATAAGGGCCACCTCTCCACCCTCCCCTGCACCTCCTCCAGGGCCCAGCAGGTGTTCAGGAAGTTATTCGTTGGAATAACCTAATCAGAGCAGGCAGGCAGCTGCTACTCAAAGTGGGATCTGTGCCCTAGCAGCATGGGCCTGGGAGCTTGTTAGGAGCTCAGTATCTCAGGCCGCATCCCAGACCTCCTGAGTCAGTCTCAGCGCTGACAAGGGTCAGGTGATGTGAATCCGCATTCAAATTTGTATGGTGTGACTTTGCTTTCCTTCTCAAAGTTGGCCAGTCCTGAGAAACCAACGAACCCCATAGTGGCTTCTCTCCCAGAGAGGCCCACACCTAGGGCACTGGCACCCTTTTCAGCCCCCCACAGATGGCTTCTGCAGAGGCAGTTTAGGAAAGTTGGCTAGAGTTTTTGAAGACAGCCCACCCTGGGCTCTAACTGCGTGGCCATGTCCTAGCTGTGTGAATTGTAGGCCTTGTTCATTTCTGTGCCTCTCTGTTCATCTGTAAAACGAGATGATACCCGCGACCACCCAGGGTCATGGCTAAGATCAAATGAATGAATAAATGTTAATGTGTTCAGAATAGTGCCTGACACAGAGCGATAATTCAACTCAATAGGCTCTAGCTATTAATGCTAGTGATTCTCAACTCCACTCACAGGAAGGCAGGGAGCTGGCTCTGGTCACAGTGGCTGAGATCCACACTCCCGGCTTCACTGACCGGCTCAGACATGTTCCCTCCTCACAATAATACAAAACGCATCCAGTACGAAGCTGGTGACCCTCTACCTTCCCTTTCAAACGTTACCTTTTAACCTTGGGACACCCCCACGGCAGGTGAAGGCCTTTATCCTGGTGTAGAACCTGAAGCCCAGAGAGGGGAAATGACCTGCCAGCTTGAAGCAGAGAGGATTGGGGGAGTCCCCAAAAATGTGCAGAGTGATTGTCCCTCCCTCACAGGACTGTTAAGACGTGTTACAAGATTGAGTCGGCGCATATAGCAAGTTCTACAGAAGGGTCGCCCATCACCTCTTCCCAAAACCCATTTCACTCCCCGTCCAGGGGTTTAGTCTACTGCCTTAGGATGCATATTAGGGGAAGGTGATTCCTCAGTCCAAGGGCAAGGGGAATCCCAAAGCACTGAAAAGAGGGAATTCCCTGGCAGCCCAGTGGTCTGACTGCATGCTTTCAACAAGATTCCGCCAGCAGATTTCCCTGGGGGCCCAATAGTTAAAGACACCGTACTTCTGCAAGGACCTTGGGTTCCATCCCTGGCTGGGGAACTTAGATCCAGCATACCAGGTGCGGCCAAAAAGATAAAGAGAGGGGGGAAAGGCTTCAGAGGAAAGAAGCCCTAACAATGGGGCATGGGGCATCCCGGCAGATTGTGAAAGAGGCCAGGGGATGGCAGGAGTTTAGCTCCGACGCCTGCAACACCCGGCAGGGAGGAGCTGAGCATTTCTCCTCTAGTGGGGGCATCAGAAGTGGCGGCCAGGCCTTTCTTCCTCAGAGCCCCCTCCTCTCCTGGCCCCAGCTCCAGAATTCTCATTGCCGCTTTGGCCATACCTGCCACCATCACTCACACCCATTTCTCAGAGAGCCAAGTTGAGGCTGACTGCAGCTGGCTCCTTCCGCAGACCCCCACCCCCAGCAGTCTCAAACCCTACCAGCTGATTCACCCTGCTGGACAGACTCCTGGCTCCCTTCCCTGGACTAACCCTCAGTTCTCTCAAGCCTGCCAAGCGGGCTCAGACCCTCCCTGATCCCACCATTCCCAAGACACCACAGCTGGTGGGAGGAGGGACAAGGAATTTATCCCTTGGGGGCTAGTGGCCCTGGCTTGGCCCAGAGTGACCTCTAACAGGGGCCTAAGGCCTAAGGCCCACCGAGCCACAAGGAATCTTGGCACGTCCACAAGCCTGGGCCTGTGGCCCTCACAGACCAATCACAGTGCTGGAGTATAGCTGAACCAGAGGAGTCCAAAAATGACCTGCCAGCTTGAAGCAGAGAGGATTGGGGAGTCCCCAAAATGTGCAGAGTGATTGTCCCTCCCTCACAGGACTGTTAAGACGTGTTACAAGATTGAGTCGGCATATAGCAAGTTCTACAGAAGGGTTGCCCATCACCTCTTCCCAAAACCCATTTCACTCCCCGTCCAGGGGTTTAGTCTACTGCCTTAGGATGCATATTAGGGGAAGGTGATTCCTCAGTCCAAGGGCAAGGGGAATCCCAAAGCACTGAAAAGAGGGAATTCCCTGGCAGCCCAGTGGTCTGACTGCATGCTTTCAACAAGATTCCGCCAGCAGATTTCCCTGGGGGCCCAATAGTTAAAGACACCGTACTTCTGCAAGGACCTTGGGTTCCATCCCTGGCTGGGGAACTTAGATCCAGCATACCAGGTGCGGCCAAAAAGATAAAGAGAGGGGGGAAAGGCTTCAGAGGAAAGAAGCCCTAACAATGGGGCATGGGGCATCCCGGCAGATTGTGAAAGAGGCCAGGGGATGGCAGGAGTTTAGCTCCGACGCCTGCAACACCCGGCAGGGAGGAGCTGAGCATTTCTCCTCTAGTGGGGGCATCAGAAGTGGCGGCCAGGCCTTTCTTCCTCAGAGCCCCCTCCTCTCCTGGCCCCAGCTCCAGAATTCTCATTGCCGCTTTGGCCATACCTGCCACCATCACTCACACCCATTTCTCAGAGAGCCAAGTTGAGGCTGACTGCAGCTGGCTCCTTCCGCAGACCCCCACCCCCAGCAGTCTCAAACCCTACCAGCTGATTCACCCTGCTGGACAGACTCCTGGCTCCCTTCCCTGGACTAACCCTCAGTTCTCTCAAGCCTGCCAAGCGGGCTCAGACCCTCCCTGATCCCACCATTCCCAAGACACCACAGCTGGTGGGAGGAGGGACAAGGAATTTATCCCTTGGGGGCTAGTGGCCCTGGCTTGGCCCAGAGTGACCTCTAACAGGGGCCTAAGGCCTAAGGCCCACCGAGCCACTCTAGTGTGGGAGAGGGGTCCCCCGCGCCCCTCTCTGACACGCTGCTCTCACTGGCACGTCCACAAGCCTGGGCTCTGTGGCCCTCACAGACCAATCACAGTGCTGGAGTATAAAGCTGATTCCGTCCACCCTGCACTCAGTGTGTGTTGTCCACACCAGATGCCTATGCGTGTAGACGCAGGGACCCATTTTAGAGCTGAGGTTCAGAGAGGGTAAGCTACCTATCCAGGCTGCCCAGCACCAGCAGTGCCAGGATGCCCATTTGACAGACAGTGAAATTGATATCCAGATGGGTCAAATCAGAGGCAGAAGCCGAACCTGGAGGCCAGCCAGAGGCGCCTCCGGATTGAGGACCCTTCCTGTCTAATTGACTCTCATTAACCGGTCTGGAGGCAGGCGAGAACCAGAGCTGAAGGAAGAAAGCGTCTGCAGGGGCCCCGTGGGCTCCCGGGTGGTGGATGACCCCAAGCCCTCCAGCCAGACAAGGAGCTGGATCCCGGACCCCGAGCCCCTGCCCGCGCTCACTTTGGGCTTGTCGAAAGCCGGTGTCTGGGCCATGGTGCCAAGCGTGCGCCCCGGCGCTGCTCTCTCTGCGGAAGATCGGTGGTCCCCGCTGGGTCGGTGGCCGGTCCGCTTCCCCGGGGGCCGCAATGACCGCGGCCCGCCACGCTTGTCTTAACGGGGCCCGGCCCCGCCCCAGCCCGCCCTTCGCCGGAGCCCTTGCCCAGGCCCTCCCAGCCCGCCCGGCGCTGCGCATTTCCTGGAATTCTTGCCCGGTCGTGTGGACAAACCCGAGCCCCGTTCAGGGCCGTAGCCTGCCCCAGATCTCTAGCTCGGGACGCCGGGTTGGAGCCACCTGTGGGCTCAGGCTCCAGCCGCCTGGCCGAGCTCTGCCGCCGGCCGGGTTCGGCCGGCACGGTCACGCTACTGCCTGAGCGCCTACATGTTGCCGGGCCTGAGCTGAAAACTAGGAATCCGTCCGTGCATTTCACAGACCTCGTGGGGCTCGCACTCTACTGGACGAGACACACGCTCATCGCAGTTCACACAACAGAAATGAATAATCGGGAAGCTTTAACAGGGATTACCGTGGCCGGCAGGTGGGGAAGGCTCCTACGAGGATCTTAAGGAGTTTGGCACGTCCACAAGCCTGGGCTCTGTGGCCCTCACAGACCAATCACAGTGCTGGAGTATAAAGCTGATTCCGTCCACCCTGCACTCAGTGTGTGTTGTCCACACCAGATGCCTATGCGTGTAGACGCAGGGACCCATTTTAGAGCTGAGGTTCAGAGAGGGTAAGCTACCTATCCAGGCTGCCCAGCACCAGCAGTGCCAGGATGCCCATTTGACAGACAGTGAAATTGATATCCAGATGGGTCAAATCAGAGGCAGAAGCCGAACCTGGAGGCCAGCCAGAGGCGCCTCCGGATTGAGGACCCTTCCTGTCTAATTGACTCTCATTAACCGGTCTGGAGGCAGGCGAGAACCAGAGCTGAAGGAAGAAAGCGTCTGCAGGGGCCCCGTGGGCTCCCGGGTGGTGGATGACCCCAAGCCCTCCAGCCAGACAAGGAGCTGGATCCCGGACCCCGAGCCCCTGCCCGCGCTCACTTTGGGCTTGTCGAAAGCCGGTGTCTGGGCCATGGTGCCAAGCGTGCGCCCCGGCGCTGCTCTCTCTGCGGAAGATCGGTGGTCCCCGCTGGGTCGGTGGCCGGTCCGCTTCCCCGGGGGCCGCAATGACCGCGGCCCGCCACGCTTGTCTTAACGGGGCCCGGCCCCGCCCCCGGCCCGCCCCTTCGCCGGAGCCCTTGCCCAGGCCCTCCCAGCCCGCCCGGCGCTGCGCATTTCCTGGAATTCTTGCCCGGTCGTGTGGACAAACCCGAGCCCCGTTCAGGGCCGTAGCCTGCCCCAGATCTCTAGCTCGGGACGCCGGGTTGGAGCCACCTGTGGGCTCAGGCTCCAGCCGCCTGGCCGAGCTCTGCCGCCGGCCGGGTTCGGCCGGCACGGTCACGCTACTGCCTGAGCGCCTACATGTTGCCGGGCCTGAGCTGAAAACTAGGAATCCGTCCGTGCATTTCACAGACCTCGTGGGGCTCGCACTCTACTGGACGAGACACACGCTCATCGCAGTTCACACAACAGAAATGAATAATCGGGAAGCTTTAACAGGGATTACCCGTGGCCGGCAGGTGGGGGAAGGCTCCTACGAGGATCTTAAGGAGTTTACCAGGTGAAAGGGATAGGGGTTGGGGGGAAGGGGGAGTGGAAGAGGGCAGCCCAGGTAGAGAGGGCATTCTGTGTGGGAGACCCCAGGGAGCTGGGGCGTGAAAAGAGGAGGGGGCACACAGCAGATCCCCTCCTAGGCATTTAAGCTTGGAAATGACCCATGGGTCAGCCACAGGCGGGTGGGCAAATAACCTGGAATATTTACATCATGGAATATTATACAGTAGCGAAATTAAATGAACTCAGACAACAACCCAGATCTATCTTACAAATAATGCTCAATAAAATAAGTCACAGAAAACTACATATGCAGCATTTAGAATGCATAATGAAAGCAACACCCAAACTATGCATATTTAGACAAACACGTATCAGTAGGAAAAAAAAAAAAAAGCAAGTGAAAATAAACACATATTTGAAAAGAATGATTATCTCAGGAGAGTGGGAAAGGAGGAAGGAGAGAGGGAAGCATACAGGTATATTCAGGTTATTGGCAATGATCCAGTCCTTGCGCGGGTTAGCAGTTCTATTTCGTTATAGAATAAATACACTAACAATAAGGGAGAAAGAGGGGGTCGGAGAGTGGAGGGCAAGGGGCCAGAGTCAGGCCAGGACCAGATCGCGTGGGGCCTGTGGGATGCCGTGAGGGTTTGGTCTTTCCCCCAAGAGCACTGGAAAAGCAGTAGAGGGCTTTAGATGGAGGCATGATAGGATGGAATTTTTATTTGGAGGAAATGTTTTCCAGCAACTCCTCAGAGCATGGTCCTGAAATTATCAGCATCTTTATCACCTAGGAGCCGATTAGAACCACAGACTCAGCCCCTGTCCCAGCCCTTCTCAACTGCAATCGGTACTTGAATACCATCCCCCATGTGGTTCATGTGCAGCTGGAGCGGAAGCCTGGGCTCGCCGCTGTGAGCGGAAGGCCCTGCAGAGCGGCCAATGGGAGAGCAGGAAGGAGGAGACTGCAGTGATCTGGGTAGAGACCGTGGGGAAGACCTGAAAAATCAGGGTCAAGCCACATGTACTGGGTAGAATCAACCGGGCTTGGGCTGAGTTGTATGTGAGAGTGAGGGCAAGAGTCAAAAAGGATCACTTTTAACCCACTCTTGGCATAGAACCTCCCTGGTAGTCTAGCAGTTTAAGACTCTGTGCTTCCAATGCAGGGAGCACGGGTTCAATCCCTGATCAGGGATCTATGATCCCCCATGCCACGAGTGCAGTTCAAAAACTAGTAAAAGTAAAACAATAGGGTCAGCCACAGGCGGGTGGGCAAATAACCTGGAATATTTACATCATGGAATATTATACAGTAGCGAAATTAAATGAACTCAGACAACAACCCAGATCTATCTTACAAATAATGCTCAATAAAATAAGTCACAGAAAACTACATATGCAGCATTTAGAATGCATAATGAAAGCAACACCCAAACTATGCATATTTAGACAAACACGTATCAGTAGGAAAAAAAAAAAAAAGCAAGTGAAAATAAACACATATTTGAAAAGAATGATTATCTCAGGAGAGTGGGAAAGGAGGAAGGAGAGAGGGAAGCATACAGGTATATTCAGGTTATTGGCAATGATCCAGTCCTTGCGCGGTTAGCAGTTCTATTTCGTTATAGAATAAATACACTAACAATAAGGGAGAAAGAGGGGGTCGGAGAGTGGAGGGCAAGGGGCCAGAGTCAGGCCAGGACCAGATCGCGTGGGGCCTGTGGGATGCCGTGAGGGTTTGGTCTTTCCCCCAAGAGCACTGGAAAAGCAGTAGAGGGCTTTAGATGGAGGCATGATAGGATGGAATTTTTATTTGGAGGAAATGTTTTCCAGCAACTCCTCAGAGCATGGTCCTGAAATTATCAGCATCTTTATCACCTAGGAGCCGATTAGAACCACAGACTCAGCCCCTGTCCCAGCCCTTCTCAACTGCAATCGGTACTTGAATACCATCCCCCATGTGGTTCATGTGCAGCTGGAGCGGAAGCCTGGGCTCGCCGCTGTGAGCGGAAGGCCCTGCAGAGCGGCCAATGGGAGAGCAGGAAGGAGGAGACTGCAGTGATCTGGGTAGAGACCGTGGGGAAGACCTGAAAAATCAGGGTCAAGCCACATGTACTGGGTAGAATCAACCGGGCTTGGGCTGAGTTGTATGTGAGAGTGAGGGCAAGAGTCAAAAAGGATCACTTTTAACCCACTCTTGGCATAGAACCTCCCTGGTAGTCTAGCAGTTTAAGACTCTGTGCTTCCAATGCAGGGAGCACGGGTTCAATCCCTGATCAGGGATCTATGATCCCCCATGCCACGCAGTGCAGCCAATTTTTTTTTTTCAAATACATAAAATAAAAGCTAGTGGAAAGAGTAAAACAATTATCTAGAATTAAAGTGAAATTAAAATAAAAAAAGAATCCTTCCAATGCATTGTTGAAGCCAGAGGAGCTTCCTGTAAGACCCTTTCCTGTCTCCCATGTCACTCAGAGTACACAGAAATGGCTTCTCTACTGAGACATACTTGGAGTCAGGGACTCCGGAAAGCACTTCGTAAGTACCATCCCATTTAGTGTCTACAGCAGTTCTGTGAGCTAGGATCAGATCCTATTTTACAGATGAGAACACTGAGGCTCAGAGAAAGGAAGAGCCTGCTTGGCATACCTGTGGTATGTGGGGGAGCTAGGATTTGAATTTGTTTCTAGAACCTTCACTCTGTACCTTAGTCCTGTCTCCCCAGCCCCTGCCATGATGGTCCACCCCCTCTCCAACATCAGTCCCATAACGTCACTCATGTTTGACCCCAAACACGAGTCATCCTGGATTACTTGCTGGTCAGTGAAAGGTGACCCGATTCTTTGCTATTCCTCCCATTGTCCAGTGGAATCTAATTTTCCTCCCTTTGTACTTGAACTGAGCTGAGAGACTTGTTTGATAGAACATGGTGGAGGTGAGACTCCTGGATTTTAAAGCCTAAATTACAAGAAGGCTTCTGTAAAAGCAAAAAAGCAAAAAGCAAAAAAAAAAAAAAAAGGCAAGAAAAGAAAGAAGAAGGCTTGCAGCTTCCACTGGGGCCTTGTGAACATTCATTCTGGGAACCAAACACATTAGTGGAGAAATGTTGCACCTTCCAGACCAGACTGCCTGCCCCTTGAATCTGTGACTTCCGTCGTGCCATGTGGCACAGAAGAATCATGCCTGGGGGCTTCCCCTGCACGGTTGTGGTTTATAAAAACTGGCTTGGAGCGCTAAGTCTTGGGGTGGATGTTTAGGTAGCAGTAGCGAACAGAAACACTGGCTCCGACCCACCCCAACCTCTCTGATCTCTGCCCCTTTACTCCATCTAACATCTGGAAAAGCCTTTTCCAGCATCCTGGAAACCATCATGTTTTATGCTTTCCAGTCAGGTCAAATGCAAAGGAAAACCATCAGGCTATGTGCTGCGCATCATCTGTTTGACCCCTCCAGATGTCTTTTCTGCCCTTTTTTTTTTTTTTGGCGGTGGGGGGGGTATGTTGTGGAGGAAGGGGGGCAGGCGGGCCACTTCTATTGGTCTTTCATTTCTCTATTTTCATCCATCTTTGCTCCTTGGCCCATGTAGGCCTCCCATCATTTTCCATCATGTGCTGCTTGCCCTAGACACGAATGGCTTCTCTACTGAGACATACTTGGAGTCGGGACTGGGCATTGTAAGTACCATCCCATTTAGTGTCTACAGCAGTTCTGTGAGCTAGGATCAGATCCTATTTTACAGATGAGAACACTGAGGCTCAGAGAAAGGAAGAGCCTGCTTGGCATACCTGTGGTATGTGGGGGAGCTAGGATTTGAATTTGTTTCTAGAACCTTCACTCTGTACCTTAGTCCTGTCTCCCCAGCCCCTGCCATGATGGTCCACCCCCTCTCCAACATCAGTCCCATAACGTCACTCATGTTTGACCCCAAACACGAGTCATCCTGGATTACTTGCTGGTCAGTGAAAGGTGACCCGATTCTTTGCTATTCCTCCCATTGTCCAGTGGAATCTAATTTTCCTCCCTTTGTACTTGAACTGAGCTGAGAGACTTGTTTGATAGAACATGGTGGAGGTGAGACTCCTGGATTTTAAAGCCTAAATTACAAGAAGGCTTCTGTAAAAGCAAAAAAGCAAAAAGCAAAAAAAAAAAAAAAAAGGCAAGAAAAGAAAGAAGAAGGCTTGCAGCTTCCACTGGGGCCTTGTGAACATTCATTCTGGGAACCAAACACATTAGTGGAGAAATGTTGCACCTTCCAGACCAGACTGCCTGCCCCTTGAATCTGTGACTTCCGTCGTGCCATGTGGCACAGAAGAATCATGCCTGGGGGCTTCCCCTGCACGGTTGTGGTTTATAAAAACTGGCTTGGAGCGCTAAGTCTTGGGGTGGATGTTTAGGTAGCAGTAGCGAACAGAAACACTGGCTCCGACCCACCCCAACCTCTCTGATCTCTGCCCCTTTACTCCATCTAACATCTGGAAAAGCCTTTTCCAGCATCCTGGAAACCATCATGTTTTATGCTTTCCAGTCAGGTCAAATGCAAAGGAAAACCATCAGGCTATGTGCTGCGCATCATCTGTTTGACCCCTCCAGATGTCTTTTCTGCCCTTTTTTTTTTTTTTTGGCGGTGGGGGGGGTATGTTGTGGAGGAAGGGGGGCAGGCGGGCCACTTCTATTGGTCTTTCATTTCTCTATTTTCATCCATCTTTGCTCCTTGGCCCATGTGGGCCTCCCATCGTAGTGGCCTCTGTTGTCGCAGAGCACCGGATCTGGGCGCATGTGCTCCAGGGCTCCAGCTCAGTAATTGGACACATCGGTCCAGCCGCTCCGCGGCATGTGGGATCTTCCCAGGCCAGGGATCGAACTGGCGCCCCTTGCACTGCAAGGCTGTGTCCTTACCCACTGGACCACCAGGGAAGCCCCTCTTTTCTGCCTTTTGCATTGCTGCTCTCTGCCAGGCAGCCCGACCACCAGCAGGCTGTCTTGCCCTCTCACTTCCGGTTGGCTTTGGTCATTAGGGGGCACCACTAGGAGGTCAGAAGGTGGGAGGAGGGGGAGGTCAGGATGTTTGTTCCCTCCTGACCCTTGTACAGTCCCCGCAGGGTCAGTTGTGTCTTTACCAAGGTCAAGGCTCCCAGGACGTGGCTCTCTTTGTACCATTCCCGCCCAGTTCCCTCCTGCCCCTTGGACTACTTCCCTGGCCTCAACAGCTTTCCC
Organism: Tragulus kanchil; assembly: GCA_022376925.1. Classification (NCBI taxonomy): domain Eukaryota; kingdom Metazoa; phylum Chordata; class Mammalia; order Artiodactyla; family Tragulidae; genus Tragulus; species Tragulus kanchil. Next base: position 23,361,542 of record JAIOJX010000031.1, read on the forward strand.
TAAACTCTGCTCTCTGGGTTGGGGTTTGCCAGTGTCCCCTCCCCATAAGCAGAGCTTGAGATAAAGATTTGAGCACAAGGAGTTTATTTGGGAAGAGATCCCAGGAAACAGGAGAAGGGAAGGGCAGAAATGAGATAGGACGTGAGAGAAGCTAATTTGTCCAGGCAGCTTACCATACGGGACACCTGGAGCTCAGCCCCTCGGGGGACCTAGGAGATTATATAGAATGTGTTCCTGAGGTAGCCCAGCTGAGGAGCGAGGAAGCTGCTGACTGGATCCACTGCTGCCCGCTGTCTTTGTTGGGGGGCTGCTCCAGGATGTTAAATTGCTAGTGCCTTCTGCATTGGCAGACAGATTCTTTACCATTGAGCCGTCTGGGAAGCCCCATTCATCTTATAACTGAATGTAAGTAATTCTTTTCTTAAACTCTTCTCGATTACTCAGTTTGAGTGTATCGCTTGGTTCCTGCCAGAACCCTCAGGGATACAGGCAGGTGGTGAATTTACCCACATCAGTATACTTTGGGCCAGTGTCTACAGAGTTGGAGGAAGGGTGGAGAGAGATACCCTCCCCCAAATTCATCTTCTACAAAGTTCATGATTCATGTGTAAAGAGAAGCAAGATCTATTCTCAAACATGCAGGAACTGTAATTCTCACATATGCTTCCTGAAAATGTAGTTCAAGATCTAATGCCAACCAACGACACCAATAAAAAAAAAAAAAACCCACGTGCCACGGAGGTGGCTGGGCTGGTGTGTCCAATTACAAGCCAGTGCTCTGGAGCGCATGCACCCAGAGCTGGTGCTCTGCAGCAAGAGAAGTCACTGAAATAGGAGGCACACACAGGCCGAAGAATAAAGATGGATGAAAATAAATAAATTAAAGAGGCCAAAATTAAAACAAACAAACAAAAAAAGAATATCTCAATCTGAACCAATCCTGATCAGAAGTCTTATCTCCAGTTAAGGAATCAAGGTGTGACAAGAACATTGGTCACTTGGAATTCCAGCTCTAAGTGTAACTGTTAAGGTTGTAAAAGGAAAAAGAGACACAATGAAAAAAAAATCTGACTTTCCAGGCAGGTGTCTCAGGGTAATGGTAGCTACTGTAACACAGAGAATGTTACAAGTAACTGGTGAGTAGGCTAGAAGAGTTCTTGTTCATGTAACAATTCTGGGTGGGCAGAAACTCTCCACTCAGTCTTCTGGGACTTGGGGAATCTACAACATGTGGGTCTCAAGGTCACCCTGGGGATCATCTTTATGCCAGACATTCAGAAGGGGAAGAGAGCATTAAAGCTTCTGGGCCAGGCTCAGAAGTTGCACACAGTGCTTGGGTTCACACTCAAGTCTCCACGAATGGGTCCTGTGGCCATACTGAATTGCAGGGGAGGCTGGGAAATGTAGTCCAGGCTGGGAAGGAATGGAGAGCCCAAGTGTGGGTGAGCCTGACGGTTTCTGCTAGGTTGGGAATGTGTCTTCCTGGAGGTAGCACTTTTCTCCCCTTCTCATAAGCTTTGTTATCATCTTCCACATATCAAAAGTCATGTCACCTTGTCTAACCTCATCAGCCAGGTGGATATTCCAAGTTACCAGTGTTCTTGTAACAACTTAACTCTTCAACTGGAGATAAGACTCCTGACCAGGATTGGTTCAGATTAAGATATTCATCAATTCTATGTATTCTTTGGTGGTGTTGGGATATTCTTATTCGTTAATTCTTTGTGTTCTTTTGGTGGTGGTGGTATTGGCTGGTGTTAGTCTTCAAAGGCAATTCTCACATATGCTTCCTGAAAATGTAGTTCAAGATCTAAGCAACAACGACAAAAAAAAGTGCCAAGGTGGCTGGGCTGGTGTGTCCAATTACAAGCCAGTGCTCTGGAGCGCATGCACCCAGAGCTGGTGCTCTGCAGCAAGAGAAGTCACTGAAATAGGAGGCACACACAGGCCGAAGAATAAAGATGGATGAAAATAAATAAATTAAAGAGGCCAAAATTAAAACAAACAAACAAAAAAAGAATATCTCAATCTGAACCAATCCTGATCAGAAGTCTTATCTCCAGTTAAGGAATCAAGGTGTGACAAGAACATTGGTCACTTGGAATTCCAGCTCTAAGTGTAACTGTTAAGGTTGTAAAAGGAAAAAGAGACACAATGAAAAAAAAATCTGACTTTCCAGGCAGGTGTCTCAGGGTAATGGTAGCTACTGTAACACAGAGAATGTTACAAGTAACTGGTGAGTAGGCTAGAAGAGTTCTTGTTCATGTAACAATTCTGGGTGGGCAGAAACTCTCCACTCAGTCTTCTGGGACTTGGGGAATCTACAACATGTGGGTCTCAAGGTCACCCTGGGGATCATCTTTATGCCAGACATTCAGAAGGGGAAGAGAGCATTAAAGCTTCTGGGCCAGGCTCAGAAGTTGCACACAGTGCTTGGGTTCACACTCAAGTCTCCACGAATGGGTCCTGTGGCCATACTGAATTGCAGGGGAGGCTGGGAAATGTAGTCCAGGCTGGGAAGGAATGGAGAGCCCAAGTGTGGGTGAGCCTGACGGTTTCTGCTAGGTTGGGAATGTGTCTTCCTGGAGGTAGCACTTTTCTCCCCTTCTCATAAGCTTTGTTATCATCTTCCACATATCAAAAGTCATGTCACCTTGTCTAACCTCATCAGCCAGGTGGATATTCCAAGTTACCAGTGTTCTTGTAACAACTTAACTCTTCAACTGGAGATAAGACTCCTGACCAGGATTGGTTCAGATTAAGATATTCATCAATTCTATGTTTTCTTTCTTTGGTGGTGTTGGGATATTCTTATTCGTTAATTCTTTGTGTTCTTTTGGTGGTGGTGGTATTGGCTGGTGTTAGTCTTCAAAGGCAGGACAAGTTCAACTTCTTCTAAATCCCCTGCCCAGATTCACAGCCTGCTGGAGAGTAAGAGTTTATTATATGTTGACGGAAGGGTGGAAGGGAAGTAGACAATTCAGGTCACTGTTCACAAGCTCCTGAGATACGGGAAGCCCTCTGCTGAGTATAACCTTGTGTCTAGTCCTATGAAGAGCTTAAGTGGCCTGGGGTTAAGGGAGGGCAAGTCAAAGCATAAGGGAAAGGATTTCGACACATAGACAAATTAATCCCTTCCCATCCCACTCACTCATACAAAACATGTGTCAAAATAATAGCTCCTATTTAATGAGTGGCTATTATGTGCTCTTATCATGGTGAGGTATGTGGCTTGAGCTCATCAATTCCTCCAGCAGCTCTGTGAGGTAAGTGATTAGCTCCACGCACCTGGGCAGAAACTGAGACTCAGAGAGGAGAGATGTAGCAGGAGTTTGAGTATGAACACGCTAGGCCTCAGCCTGCGCTCTTGACCTCTGTCGGCATCCCAAAGAAAGCGGGGTAGGTGGGGCAACAACCAGATCTGGAAGAGCCAGGTGGGCAGGCAGGAGCCCAGGGTTTGCCTCCCAGCACTGCATCTGGCTGTCTGTGTGACTGAGACTAGGTCACCTCATTTGTTCAGCACATAGTTCTCTGGCTGACTCTTTACCAAACACAGGATGTGGAGAGGAAACAAAAGAAAATAAAAAACCATTCCTGACTTGGTTTGCTCACAGTACAACAAGGGAGCCAAGGCCATTGGTTTGATACAACATCACAAGGATCATTAAGTATTTCTTCCTCTTTGGCTCTGCTGTCTTCCTCTGAGAAACTTTGAGCAAGGGATCTGGACATCAAGGGCTGCAAACTCAAAGGCTGACAAAGCCAGCATGGAATGCAGATGGTATGGAGTTTCTGGTCCAGTGCTTCCAGCTCTGTGATCTATGACTTAGGCAAGTCCTCTCTGAGCCTCTAATTCCTTGTCTGTTGAGTGGAGATCTCACACACACACACACACACTAAACTCATACAGTGCTGTGTATATACATGTGTGTGTGTGTGTGTGTGTGTATTTATTTATCAATATTCTGACTGCCTGATGTGAAGAACATTTTTACAGGAGAGAATTGTCATTGGAAAGGATCCTTTTGCTGGGAAAGACTGAAGGAAAGAGGAGAAGAGGGCAGCAGAGGATGAGATGGACAATAAGGGAGGGGGTACCCCCAAGTCAAGTTTACAGGATTAGGATCAGATGCACACAACAGAAAATCCTAAAATAACAGTGGCCAGAATAAGAAAGAAGTCTATTTCTCTATCGTGTGAAAGAAATCCAAAGGTAGGCAATGCAGGCTGGTATGGCAACTCCTTGAAGATGGTTCCTTCCATCTTTAGCAAGTGCCCCCCACCCCCTTCCCTCATTGCCCAGTATGGCTGCTGGAGCACTGGCCATCACATCTGCAGCCCAGAGAGCAGAGCGGAGGCAGACCATTTCTCCTCTGACTTGCTCACAACACTTCTATTTATACAGTCACATAGTCATGCAAAAGAGACTGGAAAATGCCTTGGAGCTAGAAGCAAGGTAGCTATCTGAAAAAGCGTGCATTACCCGTTCAGTGGGGTCTGACTCTTTGCAACCCCATGAACTGTAGCCCACCAGACTCCTCTGTCCATGGAATTCTCCAGGCAAGAATACCAGAGTGGGCAGCCATTCCCTTCTCTAGGGGATCTTCCCGAGCCAGGGACTGAACCCAGGTCTCCTGCATTGCAGGCAGATTCTTTACCGTCGGAGCCACTTGGCTCCCTCTAGATTGTCAGCTTTCAACCTTTCGGGTTTCTTAAGTCAGTCCCCACTTCTTAAGTCAGCTTTCCCACTTCCAGAATGTGGTTGACTCTCCTTATCTGCTGTCACCTCCTCACACCATCTCTTTGTTCCAGTGGATAGGTGTGTATGTTTTTAGATGCCTTTACGTCATTATCCTGGAACTCCAGAGAACAGTGAAGGCGAATATATGTGCTATGTTTAACGGGTAGCCTCCAGCCTGCGTCCTTGACTCGGGCTGCCCTCAGCAATCAGAAGGACTGCATAGCATTCCCATCCCACCTGGGTCTGCCTTTCCAGCTCCAGGAGCCTGTGGGACCCACACAGTACGTGGCACTTTCTCCTCACCCTGAACCTGAATGTGCTTATCTTCTGCTTCTACAGCCCAGACCTGCTTCTCAGGGTCAGAGATCTTGCCTCTTTCATGTTTGCCCTCAGACAGGTCTGGGCAAGCCCATGGCAGGTGGCTCCAAGTCTCTGGTGCGGCTCATTCCTGAGAGGCCTGGTGTGGAGTGAAACTTCAAAGCTGGGGATATGGGCCAGTCATCTCTAAAATGGGAACGTCAGAGTAAATCTCTCCCCATATATTCCGGCCGTGACTACAACGGGATCCAAAGCTGAAAACCTGATAGAGTGCTCTGGTCCTGGTAACCCCCTTAGGAGGCGCTGTGGTGCAGACAGACCCTCTGCTGCTGGGTGAATCTGACACGGCCCGCACCTCCTCCAGAGTTTCCTCCCTGTGTCTTGGTGAAACGCCCACGCGAGATCCTGGTTTGAGTTCAGAAGCCGTGATGTATGAACATCATCTCCAGACCCCCAAGTCCCCCTCCACGGGCTGTGAAGCTCATGATACTCATAGACGGAGAGGACGTGGTCCCGAGGAGTAAGATGAGTATCCATGCCTTTGGATGGGCCTCAGGATGCAGGAGTTCCAGTAGCTGAATCCAGGACCGTACCAGGGCCACCCGAATGGCTGGTCACCCTAAGAGAACACCTGCAGCCACAGGTCTGCTCCTCACACACGGTCCTGGCCTGCACTTGTTGCACCTGCCGCTTAAAATGGTTATTTTCCGCTTCCCACCCCCAGCCCCACGTTGCCCAGTGAGGCAGATGGTGGGAGTGGTTCAGAGGGTGGGCTCTGGACCTGGGCTGCCTGGGTCCAAACGCCAGCTGTGAAGCAAGTCACTCCACCGCTCTCTGCCTCGGTTTCCTCATCCATAAAATGGGAAGATGAGTTACAAATTCTACCTGGTAGAGTTACTGCAAGGGTTAAATGAGCTAATGGATGTAGAGCACTGAGACTGTCTTATACATTCCTAGCCTACAATGTCTTACCTAAAATACCAACATCATGCATTTGGGGATTTGGGGAGTTTGGGGGTTTTAAAAAGCACATGCCATGTGTTAATTAAATTAAGATACCAGTGGTGGGGGTGGGAGGGATCAATTAGGAGTTTGGGATTACACTGCAGCCGAATGTGCTTATCTTCTGCTTCTACAGCCCAGACCTGCTTCTCAGGGTCAGAGATCTTGCCTCTTTCATGTTTGCCCTCAGACAGGTCTGGGCAAGCCCATGGCAGGTGGCTCCAAGTCTCTGGTGCGGCTCATTCCTGAGAGGCCTGGTGTGGAGTGAAACTTCAAAGCTGGGGATATGGGCCAGTCATCTCTAAAATGGGAACGTCAGAGTAAATCTCTCCCCATATATTCCGGCCGTGACTACAACGGGATCCAAAGCTGAAAACCTGATAGAGTGCTCTGGTCCTGGTAACCCCCTTAGGAGGCGCTGTGGTGCAGACAGACCCTCTGCTGCTGGGTGAATCTGACACGGCCCGCACCTCCTCCAGAGTTTCCTCCCTGTGTCTTGGTGAAACGCCCACGCGAGATCCTGGTTTGAGTTCAGAAGCCGTGATGTATGAACATCATCTCCAGACCCCCAAGTCCCCCTCCACGGGCTGTGAAGCTCATGATACTCATAGACGGAGAGGGACGTGGTCCCCGAGAAGTAAGATGAGTATCCATGCCTTTGGATGGGCCTCAGGATGCAGGAGTTCCAGTAGCTGAATCCAGGACCGTACCAGGGCCACCCGAATGGCTGGTCACCCTAAGAGAACACCTGCAGCCACAGGTCTGCTCCTCACACACGGTCCTGGCCGTGCACTTGTTGCACCTGCCGCTTAAAATGGTTATTTTCCGCTTCCCACCCCCAGCCCCACGTTGCCCAGTGAGGCAGATGGTGGGAGTGGTTCAGAGGGTGGGCTCTGGACCTGGGCTGCCTGGGTCCAAACGCCAGCTGTGAAGCAAGTCACTCCACCGCTCTCTGCCTCGGTTTCCTCATCCATAAAATGGGAAGATGAGTTACAAATTCTACCTGGTAGAGTTACTGCAAGGGTTAAATGAGCTAATGGATGTAGAGCACTGAGACTGTCTTATACATTCCTAGCCTACAATGTCTTACCTAAAATACCAACATCATGCATTTGGGGATTTGGGGAGTTTGGGGGTTTTAAAAAGCACATGCCATGTGTTAATTAAATTAAGATACCAGTGGTGGGGGTGTGGGAGGGATCAATTAGGAGTTTGGGATTCACATATACACTTGTTGTTTCAGTCATTAAGTCGAGTCTTTTGCAGCCCCGAAGACCGTGGCCCACCAGGCTTCTCTGTCAATGGGATTTCCCAGGCAAGAATACTGGAACAGGTTACCATTTCCTTCTCCACAGGATCTTCCCAACTCAGGGATCAAATCCATGTCTCCTGCATTGGTAGGCGGATTCTCTACCACTGAGTTACCTGGAAAGTCCAATTTATACATGCTACTATATATTTTCTTAAAAATGGACTTCCCTGGTGACTTAGCTGGTAAAGAATCTGCCTGCAGTACAAGAGGCCTGGGTTTGACTGCTCTGGGTTGGGATCCCCCTGGAGAAGGGAAAGGCTTCCCACTCCAGTATTCTTGCCTGGGGAATTCCACAGCACATTATGGGCTGCAAAGAGTTGGACACAACTGAGCGACTTTCACACTTTCATATAAAAAAAATAACCAACAAGGACCTACTGTATTGCCCAGAGAACTCTACTCAATATTTTGTAGTAACCTATATGGGAAAAGAATCTGAAAAAGGATGGATATATGTGTATGTATAACTGAACCACTTTGCTGCATACCTGCAACTAATAGACTGTAAATCAACTATTCCCCAAAATAAAATAAAAGATCTTTAAAAGATACTAGTAGGGACCTGGGTTAGCCTTCCGTAATTGAACATATTAATATTTCTGCAGAGGATAGTGTATGAATATTCATACAACTGTTCAGATTGGAGTTTTGCCACCAAAGGAGTTTTGGTGCTAACCGTAATTTATTTTGCTCAGAACGTTTTGGCTCCCAGAGTGCAAGTAGGGATTGTAGGCCTCCACTGGGGTTTGTGTTATTAGTGTGTAATGCACATCTGGTGTTGATCTCGTGTAATCCCTTCTTGAAGGCAGCTCAGAGCTTCCATGCTCAAGGCTCTTCTGGATTCAGAGAGTTTTCCAGCAGAACCTTTCAGCACCAACAGCTCTGAACAGCCTTCAAAAGGCAGAGCGAACTCTTCTTTCTCTATTCAGGCCCTCAACTGAATGGTTTCTCTCTGTTCCTTTCTATATGGTGGTGGTGGAGTTTGGATGCAAATTCAAGCCTTTAAGACCCTTCCCAGACTGAGCTGGGGAGTCAGCTGGCTCTTAACTGAGGAGGGATGGATAAGCCTTGGAGAAACCATAAGAAAATGTTGTTTTCAGCAAAGCTGCCGTGGGTTTCAGGCAGGAATCTGGTCTGAGCAGGTGAGACCATGGAGCCAGAGAAAGATTTATGGCTTCTCAATGGCCCCTAGGCGTCCACAAACAATGCTAGGGAAGATGCTGCCACACTTGTGGGAAAGCGTGGGAAGGGATACTGGAAAGCTTCCTCAAACGAGCCTCCAGAAAACTTGCATGTGACAGGTGCTCAAGGTAATAGCGGGGCTTCCCAGTTGGCTCAGGAGTAAAGAATCCACTTGTCAATCCAGAAGACATCGCTTCAGTCCCTGGCTTGGGAAGATCCACTGGAGAAGGAAATGGCCACCCACTCCAGTGAGCTTGCCAGGGAAATCGCATGGACAGAGGAGCCTGGTGGGCTACTGTCCACAGGGGTCACAAAGAATCAGACACAACTTAGCAACTAAACAACAACAGCAAGGTATTAGGGAGTTGAAGTGACTGTGAGAGAGGAAGGTGACGCCCCCACCCCGGCCCAGCCGCTGAGAGAGGCGTCTCCTGGACGGCTCTGTCCACGCCCGCCAAGCTCTCTCATGGCCCTCCCCACTTGGACATTCCTGGCACAGCTTCCTCAACACGGCACTTATTTTGCAAATGCATTTCTTTTGGGATGTGTCTGGGAGGGAAAATTTGTTCCTGCTTCTTGTCAGTGGAGGTTAGGCAATCAAGGACATGGGTCCTTTCCCAAGAGAGGGAGAAGAGGATAATTGGAGTCAAACCAGACATACGAGCCCAACTCCTCAGTCCACCTGTCAGCGTTTCTAAGGCTTACGCCAGCTGGAGTCACTGAGGAGCCAGGGGTTCCTCTCTCCTTCCATCCCCTCCACCATCCGGGTTGCCCCCTTCCCTCTTGACCACTTAACTCTCCCTCCACCCTAAAAAGAGCCGAGACTTGAAACAGCCCCCTCTTTCCTCACTTCCTAAGAAAGACCCCTAGGAGGAACCCTGCAGTAGGAGTTCAGAGACTTCAATCCAAGCTTCAGCTCTGCCCCTTACACCCTGCTGGTCCCTGGTCCCCTTGATGCCTCAATTTCCCCATATATTTGAGGGAGAGATTGAATCTGAGCCGGAGCTGCAAAACCAAATAGACTGAGAAGCTAGGCAGTTGGCGAGCAGGGATCAGGTAAGTAAGCTTTATGGCTTCTCAATGGCCCCTAGGCGTCCACAAACAATGCTAGGAAGATGCTGCCACACTTGTGGGAAAGCGTGGGAAGGGATACTGGAAAGCTTCCTCAAACGAGCCTCCAGAAAACTTGCATGTGACAGGTGCTCAAGGTAATAGCGGGGCTTCCCAGTTGGCTCAGGAGTAAAGAATCCACTTGTCAATCCAGAAGACATCGCTTCAGTCCCTGGCTTGGGAAGATCCACTGGAGAAGGAAATGGCCACCCACTCCAGTGAGCTTGCCAGGGAAATCGCATGGACAGAGGAGCCTGGTGGGCTACTGTCCACAGGGGTCACAAAGAATCAGACACAACTTAGCAACTAAACAACAACAGCAAGGTATTAGGGAGTTGAAGTGACTGTGAGAGAGGAAGGTGACGCCCCCACCCCGGCCCAGCCGCTGAGAGAGGCGTCTCCTGGACGGCTCTGTCCACGCCTCGCCAAGCTCTCTCATGGCCCTCCCCACTTGGACATTCCTGGCACAGCTTCCTCAACACGGCACTTATTTTGCAAATGCATTTCTTTTGGGATGTGTCTGGGAGGGAAAATTTGTTCCTGCTTCTTGTCAGTGGAGGTTAGGCAATCAAGGACATGGGTCCTTTCCCAAGAGAGGGAGAAGAGGATAATTGGAGTCAAACCAGACATACGAGCCCAACTCCTCAGTCCACCTGTCAGCGTTTCTAAGGCTTACGCCAGCTGGAGTCACTGAGGAGCCAGGGGTTCCTCTCTCCTTCCATCCCCTCCACCATCCGGGTTGCCCCCTTCCCTCTTGACCACTTAACTCTCCCTCCACCCTAAAAAGAGCCGAGACTTGAAACAGCCCCCTCTTTCCTCACTTCCTAAGAAAGACCCCTAGGAGGAACCCTGCAGTAGGAGTTCAGAGACTTCAATCCAAGCTTCAGCTCTGCCCCTTACACCCTGCTGGTCCCTGGTCCCCTTGATGCCTCAATTTCCCCATATATTTGAGGGAGAGATTGAATCTGAGCCGGAGCTGCAAAACCAAATAGACTGAGAAGCTAGGCAGTTGGCGAGCAGGGATCAGGTAAGTAAGCTAGAAAATGCCAGCCTGGCTGACAACAGGGGACAACAGCTGCAAAAGCCCAGCTCATCACTGCCATGTAGAAAAGTAAGCCCACTGTTGCCAGATTTCTGATTTTTCAAGAGAAGAGGCATTAGTTGGGATAGGCTGCTGTAACAGACAGTTCCAAAGTTCACTGCCTTAATATTGTAAAGCTGTGCTTCCTGTTGCCACCTAATCCAGTGTGGGCCAGCAGGGTCCCCCCACAGCCACGGAGGGTCCCCCTCCTCTCATCTGGTGGCTCCGCCATCTCCTTAGGCCAAGGAGCCTCCCCTAGATCTTCTGCATCTGCCCCACCAACTGAGAAAAGTGTGGAGCATTGAGAGGGAGAATTTAGGAACCCGGCAGGAAGTGGTACATACTGTTAATACTTCTGCACACATTTCACGAATTAGAAGGTAGTCCCGTGGTCTACATGAACCACAAGGGAGGCTGGGAAATGGAGTCTTGCTCCGTGCAGGAAAGAAGAGGGTATAGGTTCGGGGAAAGGTAGGCCTTTGGTAAGTCTCTGCCACAAGGTAAAACTCTGGGTTTTATGTGAAGCCTTCTAATTCTTAAATATTGGCAAGTAATTAAATTTTTAAAAAAGATGTTAATCAGATTAAATGAATCCTTCTTATAAACAGTATAGCCTACTTGCTAGGTCTGTCAATGACCACTAGGTTAGGGGGTCTCATCTGCCCCAAATGAGACTACACGAGGGGCTATTGGTGGGCGAGGCGGGCATTGGTGATTACTCATTCACACATTCACAGAGTCATTCAACAGACGTTTATTGAATTCCTTACTCCATGCCAGACCTTGTGACAGGCAGTGAGGACATAAGAAGAGGAAGAAGAACAAAGAACATTCCTTCCCTTGAAGAGCTCACAGTTGTTTTTATCCATGTACAGAAAATAGTGTTTGATTTTTTTAAATGATATTTTAGATTTATTTTGCACCGTTGGCTATATTTTAGCAGAGGAGCATTCTTTAATAGGAAAAATATGACTTCTTCGGGGGACTTCTGGGTTAAGGACTAATAGGAGAGCAGTGGACCGTGTCAGGCCCCCAGGTGGGACTGCTTGTCTCCTCCAGGCTTTACCAGTCAGCGTGTGGGAGGACTCAGGCAAGTGGTTTGTCCTGGCTGAGCCTGGGACAGCCCTTCGCTGAAAACCTGACAGCTGAAAGTCAAGAGAAGAGGCAGATTTCTGGTTTTTCAAGAGAAGAGGCATTAGTTGGGATAGGCTGCTGTAACAGACAGTTCCAAAGTTCACTGCCTTAATATTGTAAAGCTGTGCTTCCTGTTGCCACCTAATCCAGTGTGGGCCAGCAGGGTCCCCCCACAGCCACGGAGGGTCCCCCTCCTCTCATCTGGTGGCTCCGCCATCTCCTTAGGCCAAGGAGCCTCCCCTAGATCTTCTGCATCTGCCCCACCAACTGAGAAAAGTGTGGAGCATTGAGAGGGAGAATTTAGGAACCCGGCAGGAAGTGGTACATACTGTTAATACTTCTGCACACATTTCACGAATTAGAAGGTAGTCCCGTGGTCTACATGAACCACAAGGGAGGCTGGGAAATGGAGTCTTGCTCCGTGCAGGAAAGAAGAGGGTATAGGTTCGGGGAAAGGTAGGCCTTTGGTAAGTCTCTGCCACAAGGTAAAACTCTGGGTTTTATGTGAAGCCTTCTAATTCTTAAATATTGGCAAGTAATTAAATTTTTAAAAAAGATGTTAATCAGATTAAATGAATCCTTCTTATAAACAGTATAGCCTACTTGCTAGGTCTGTCAATGACCACTAGGTTAGGGGGTCTCATCTGCCCCAAATGAGACTACACGAGGGGCTATTGGTGGGCGAGGCGGGCATTGGTGATTACTCATTCACACATTCACAGAGTCATTCAACAGACGTTTATTGAATTCCTTACTCCATGCCAGACCTTGTGACAGGCAGTGAGGACATAAGAAGAGGAAGAAGAACAAAGAACATTCCTTCCCTTGAAGAGCTCACAGTTGTTTTTATCCATGTACAGAAAATAGTGTTTGATTTTTTTAAATGATATTTTAGATTTATTTTGCACCGTTGGCTATATTTTAGCAGAGGAGCATTCTTTAATAGGAAAAATATGACTTCTTCGGGGGACTTCTGGGTTAAGGACTAATAGGGAGAGCAGTGGACCGTGTCAGGCCCCCAGGTGGGACTGCTTGTCTCCTCCAGGCTTTACCAGTCAGCGTGTGGGAGGACTCAGGCAAGTGGTTTGTCCTGGCTGAGCCTGTCTCCACCTCTGTGAAATGGGGGTGATAGTACCTATTTTACGAGGCATCTGGGAAACAAGAGAAGCAGAGAGAAAAGCGGAGTTTGGTGCCTGGCACAAGACAGATAGATACAAGATAGATACAGTCCCCGGCAGCCATGCTGGTGATCCAGGGGTGACTTCTTTGGGACAAATGGTGTCCCACCATCTTACTTAATTCCCATTTACTGGGCGTGACCCCGCGCCAGATCCTGTCCTGGGTGCTGGAGACACTGGGTGAAAAGGGCCGGCCCACCCAGAGGAACTCATACTCCAGAGGCAGTCGCCTTCTGACCTCGGTGGGTGTGAGGCTCACCCCTGACAGAGGTGTGCCCTTCATCCCCTCAAATCAAGAGGCAGGCGGCTAGAAGGCCAGAATGCATGCTCGGTCCAGAGTTACTTTACTCTAACAAGCATGTTGGTCATCTTGCTTAACATCAGCAAAGAACTACGAGCAGAAGCCTTGGAAGGACCCCGGGGACTGAGGTGGGGATGCAGGCTTGAGATGGACTCACTCTGGAGAGAGAAAGGGCTCTGCTTGGGCACCAGTTCACAAAGAGAGCCCTGCACAGACTTGGAAAGCAAACTCCTCGTTACCAAAGGGGAAACGTGTGGAGAGAGGGACAAATCAGGGGTTGAGGACTGACATATACACACTGCTATAAATAAGACAGACAACCAACCACTAATCATCTATTGCAGAGCACAGGGAACCCTACTCAATATTCTGTAGTAACTTACATGGGAAAAGAATCTGAAAAAGAATGGATATATGTGCAACTGAATTCGTTTGCTGTATACCTGAAACTAACACAACATTGTCAATCAACTATACTCTGATATAAAGGAAAGATTCAATTAAAACCAACAAGTAAACAAGCAAAAACCAAAGAGAGCTTTGCAACTTGATGCTATTTCCAGGGCCAGAAAACTTCCTCTAATCGAACTGTCCTTGGTCCTCCAGCCAGCCCTGCGGGGGGAGGGGCAGTCACAAGACGCATGAGGGAATGCGGAATGAAGAAACTAGAGAGATGGTTCCAGTTTGTCCAGTGCTAGCCGGCTGCTAAGGAGTGGTCTGGAGGTTTGAATTCAGGTGCACACTCTTCTACAATTCACAGCAGTAGCAGGGAGACAGATGTCTGCCGTAGGGCTCAGATGACCCTCTGTGGGGATTCCTGATCGGTTGCCCCAGGAGGGAGGAGCAAGGACTGTGAAGAGGTTTGGCAAGAGATAAATTTCTCTGTCTGAGGCCTGCAGGCTGTCTAGGAAGCTGGAGTATCTCCTTCCATTCCTCCTTTCCTCGTTCCTCCCTCCCTTCCTTCCCTCCTTTCTTCCTCGTTGACTCCCAGCTCTGGCAGTTACTATCTGAGTGACCTTGGCAGGTCACTTCAGCCTTCAGTTGCTAGGGCTGTACTACATACCAGGCTCTCCTCAAAGTATACTGAGGGTACAGGGTGAGCTAGACGGGCAGATGTGGCCTGCCGCTTCATGCGGCAGTTAGCCTACGCTGGAGGCCTCATGGACCAAGAAATGCTTGAGCGGAAGTAGAAAAGATAAGAAGCTGTAAACTACATTTCAACAAAGGTGAATGGGGCAAGGGCTCCATTCTGGAAAGAGACAGAAATGGATTTACCAGGCTTACTTTGAAGCTCCTAAGCTTAAACTCCAGAGCCCCTCACTTGCCAGATGCCTTCCAGTGACCCGGGAGGAGCCCAAGCAAGACACACTCAGGATCACATGCTGTTGCAGAGTTTGCCAAAGTAAGCTTGTTTAACTGCAGCTGATTGCCTATTTCCTCTCCCCTCGGTCATACTTCCCCTCATTTGGGGTGTCATTGGCATGGTGGTGGCATTTTTGGGGATCTAGCTAAGGGGAAGCAGTCACGAAATGCCACGTTGATAAAGATAAAACTCAAAAATACATCATTGCTAAGAGGACATTAGCAACAAACTGATTAATGGGTGGCATCTTAGTCAAAGGATTTTTAAGATGTATGATCAAGGAAACATGAAAAGCCCTGAAATCTTATAGCTCCCCTATGAAAGAAACCTGATAGATGTTTTTCTAAATTTTACAACAATCCTAAAATTTTATGACCTCAGCTATAATGAACTGTGAAGTTGGAAGACACTTTTCGAAACTATCAACAACTAAAAAAAATCTTTTGGTCAATTCTGCTAGAGAAAGGACTAAATGATCTTATTTTTTCTAAGGAAAATGGCACTACAAAATCAGTCATATGAAGAGGTAATCCTAAAAGTGTACAGTCAAAAGTTAGGAATAAAAATATTTGGAGGTGTATCAGGCAATAAATATAAACATTATTATTTTGCTAGATATTATTTAATGTCTATCAGCTTTTTAAGAAACATTTATTTATTTGGTTGCACTGGATCTTAGTTGCAACACACAGGAACTCTTAGTTGTGGCATACGATCTCTTAGTTGGGGCATGTGGGATCTAGTTCCCTGACTAAGGATCGAACCTGGGCCCTCTGCATTGGGAGCATGGAGTTTTAACCACTGGACCACCAGGGAAGTCCCGGCTTAGCATCTTCTAAAAATATGTTGTTGTTGTTGTTCCTTCTTCTAAATATTCACAGTATTATCTGACTTTTGTCTTCTTTTTGCTTAAAGAAGGTCTCCCAGCTTTTTAAGTTTCAGGTCTACAAAACTCAGCTACACCTCTATGGAGAGGACAGAGCATGTGCAAAGGCCCCATGGCAGTGGGGTGTGATCTTGGCTGTGATCAAGAACTAGAATCTAGAGAGGACCGGCAGAGGGGGAAGGGGAGCACATCACTTATAACCCTGACTTGACTTCTCTCTGGCTATTTGGCCAAAGATGGGAGGGAGCCTTTGGGCCCTTATCCAAAGAGACAAAGACCAAAGAAAGGACCCCATAAGTTGTGCCCTCCACCTCCTTCCTGTTCAGGGATCCTCTCCCTAACAGCTCCCCATGGAGCCTTAGCTCTGTACATCGCCTGGTTGGGGAGCTTACGTCCTCCCCCAAATCCGATATTATCAAAAGTCAAAACTCTGGTGGTCAAAATTCCTTCAAGCTGATCCCTGTCTGTGCTTCCTTCTTGGGTTGTCTTCTTCTCTAATGTCCCCAGAAATGACTGGTTGTTCCTTCTCATCTCATGACAGCTCTGCAGACACATGAGGCCAGGGCTCAGGTGTGTTCCTGCCCAGGATGACCTGGCTTCCTTCAGAGATTCTTCTTATGGCTTGACTCCTAAAGACTTCCTCATCCATTGTGCTGAAAATTTCTAACCACACACATGCGATGAGGATGATGATAGAGGACACCCCTTGAGAGCTTACTGTGTGCTAGACTCTGTGCTGGGTGCTGTGTATGCTTAATCTTTATGACAACCCTGGGAAATAGGTACGGCTGTGAAGCCGATTTTACAGATGAGGAAACAGAAGCTCAAAGAAATCAAACAGTCTTTGCAGGTTACATGACATGGTTTTTCCTCGTGACTCAGATGGTAACAAATCCACCTGCAATGCAGAAAACTTGGGTTTCATCCTGGGTTGGGAAGATCCCCTGGAGGAGGGCACGGCAACCCCCCCCCAGTATTCTTGCCTGGAGAAGCCCCATGGACAGAGGAGCCTGGGGGGCTACAATCCACGGGGTCAAACAGCCAGACACAACTGAGTGACTAAGCACATGAAGCCAGTTTTACAGATGAGGAAACCGAGGCTCGCAGAAATGAAATAACTTTTCCAGGTTACATAAAATATAGGTGGTAGAATCTCCAACTTTAGAGCTCTTGCTTTTAATCACCACATGAAGTGGCTGGAAGTAGGGAATTCCTATTTGTATAATATGAGAATGATACTGATGTAGTCTATAATCATTGCAGGTCATTTCTTCAGGAAGCTATGACAGTTACAATGGTACAAATGTCAAATAACTAAACTTTAAAACACAATTAAAAACTGGATACAATGAAAGGGAAAAGAGAATCTTTGATAATAGTTGAAGATCTTAGAAACATTTTTAAAATTATAATTATGGTCAAAGACATAACATAACATTTACCATATTAACCATTAAAGTCTATAATTTTGTAGTGTTATTTTTTTTTGTAATTTAATATGTAGCTGACATGCTTTCCTTTCCCCCCAATGTTATGGGTTTTGTCCCTGTCTGTGCTTCCTTCTTGGGTTGTCTTCTTCTCTAATGTCCCCAGAAATGACTGGTTGTTCCTTCTCATCTCATGACAGCTCTGCAGACACATGAGGCCAGGGCTCAGGTGTGTTCCTGCCCAGGATGACCTGGCTTCCTTCAGAGATTCTTCTTATGGCTTGACTCCTAAAGACTTCCTCATCCATTGTGCTGAAAATTTCTAACCACACACATGCGATGAGGATGATGATAGAGGACACCCCTTGAGAGCTTACTGTGTGCTAGACTCTGTGCTGGGTGCTGTGTATGCTTAATCTTTATGACAACCCTGGGAAATAGGTACGGCTGTGAAGCCGATTTTACAGATGAGGAAACAGAAGCTCAAAGAAATCAAACAGTCTTTGCAGGTTACATGACATGGTTTTTCCTCGTGACTCAGATGGTAACAAATCCACCTGCAATGCAGAAAACTTGGGTTTCATCCTGGGTTGGGAAGATCCCCTGGAGGAGGGCACGGCAACCCCCCCCAGTATTCTTGCCTGGAGAAGCCCCATGGACAGAGGAGCCTGGGGGGCTACAATCCACGGGGTCAAACAGCCAGACACAACTGAGTGACTAAGCACATGAAGCCAGTTTTACAGATGAGGAAACCGAGGCTCGCAGAAATGAAATAACTTTTCCAGGTTACATAAAATATAGGTGGTAGAATCTCCAACTTTAGAGCTCTTGCTTTTAATCACCACATGAAGTGGCTGGAAGTAGGGAATTCCTATTTGTATAATATGAGAATGATACTGATGTAGTCTATAATCATTGCAGGTCATTTCTTCAGGAAGCTATGACAGTTACAATGGTACAAATGTCAAATAACTAAACTTTAAAACACAATTAAAAACTGGATACAATGAAAGGGAAAAAGAGAATCTTTGATAATAGTTGAAGATCTTAGAAACATTTTTAAAATTATAATTATGGTCAAAGACATAACATAACATTTACCATATTAACCATTAAAGTCTATAATTTTGTAGTGTTATGTGTATTTATATTTTGCCTAACTGATCTCCAGAGTTTTTCATCTTATACAGCAAAAACTCAACCCATTAAACAATTTCCCATTTCCCCTTCCCTCAGTCCCTTCTACTTTCTTTCTTTCTTTTACATATATATGACCTACACTGTATTTTTTGAAGTACAGTTGATTTACAATGTTGTATTAATTACTGCTGTACAAAAAAGTGATTCAGTTATATATATACATATGTATATATACACTCTTTTTCATATTCTTTTACATTATGGTTTATCCCAGGATATTGAATATAGTTCCCTGTGCTATACAGTAGGACCTTGTTGTTTATCCACCCTATCTGTAAGAGTCTGTACCTGTTAATCCAATCTTTAAACCTTCTATTGCTATGAATCTGACTATTCTAGGGACCTCATATAAGTAGAATCATATAGTTCTTTTTTTGTGTGCGGGCTCTTTTCACTTACCATAATAGTCACAAATTTCACCCATGCTATTGCATGTGTTAGAACTTCCTTCCCTTCTTAAGACTAAATCATATTCCATTGTACGTAGATATGCATTTTGTTTATTCATCCCTGCGTGTACAAACGCCAATAGTTGGAGATTTTAATATCTTTTTGTCTGTCATTGATAGGTCATCCAGTAACAAACCGAATCAGTAAAAACATCACGTGGGGCTTCCATGGTGGCTCAGTGGTAAAGAATCTTCCTGCCAATACAGAAGGGACCGATTTGATCCCTGGTCCAGAAAGATCCCACATGTCTCGGAGGAACTAAGCCTGTGCACCACAACCATTGAGTTTGTGCACTAGAGCCTGGCAGGCGCAAGTACTGGGTCCTCAAGCCACCACGGAAGCCCACGCCCCTACAGCCTGTGCTCTGCAGCAAGAAAAGCCGCCACAGTGAGAAGCCCACACACCGCCCCTCGAGAGCAGCCCCCACGTGCCGCAACTAGAGAAAAGTCTGCTCAGCAACAAAGACCCAGCAAGGCCTAAAATAAAATAAATAATAATTTTAAAGAAACATAACGGGGCTATCTGGAATCTGGAAAAATGGTACTGGTGAACTTGTTTGCCAGGCAAAAATAGAGACGCAGATCTAGAGACCAGACTTGTGGATGCAGCGGGAAAAGGAGAGGCTGGGACAAATTGAGAGTAGCGCTGAAACACATCCATCACCATATGTAATAGACAGCCAGTGGGAATTCGCTGTATGACGCAGGGGCTCAGCCCTGTGCCCTGTGATGACCTGGAGGGGCGGGATGGCATGGGGGCGGGGGGGAGGTTCAAGAGGGAGGCGACATAGGTATACCTGTGGCTGACACATGTTGATGCATGGCAGAAACCAATACAACATTGCAAAGCAATTATCCCCCAATTAAAAATAAACAAATTGGGACTTGCCTGGTTTTATTGGGTTTTCCAGGTATTGATATCCACAGTAGGACCTTGTTGTTTATCCACCCTATCTGTAAGAGTCTGTACCTGTTAATCCAATCTTTAAACCTTCTATTGCTATGAATCTGACTATTCTAGGGACCTCATATAAGTAGAATCATATAGTTCTTTTTTTGTGTGCGGGCTCTTTTCACTTACCATAATAGTCACAAATTTCACCCATGCTATTGCATGTGTTAGAACTTCCTTCCCTTCTTAAGACTAAATCATATTCCATTGTACGTAGATATGCATTTTGTTTATTCATCCCTGCGTGTACAAACGCCAATAGTTGGAGATTTTAATATCTTTTTGTCTGTCATTGATAGGTCATCCAGTAACAAACCGAATCAGTAAAAACATCACGTGGGGCTTCCATGGTGGCTCAGTGGTAAAGAATCTTCCTGCCAATACAGAAGGGACCGATTTGATCCCTGGTCCAGAAAGATCCCACATGTCTCGGAGGAACTAAGCCTGTGCACCACAACCATTGAGTTTGTGCACTAGAGCCTGGCAGGCGCAAGTACTGGGTCCTCAAGCCACCACGGAAGCCCACGCCCCTACAGCCTGTGCTCTGCAGCAAGAAAAGCCGCCACAGTGAGAAGCCCACACACCGCCCTCGAGAGCAGCCCCCACGTGCCGCAACTAGAGAAAAGTCTGCTCAGCAACAAAGACCCAGCAAGGCCTAAAATAAAATAAATAATAATTTTAAAGAAACATAACGGGGCTATCTGGAATCTGGAAAAATGGTACTGGTGAACTTGTTTGCCAGGCAAAAATAGAGACGCAGATCTAGAGACCAGACTTGTGGATGCAGCGGGAAAAGGAGAGGCTGGGACAAATTGAGAGTAGCGCTGAAACACATCCATCACCATATGTAATAGACAGCCAGTGGGAATTCGCTGTATGACGCAGGGGCTCAGCCCTGTGCCCTGTGATGACCTGGAGGGGCGGGATGGCATGGGGGGGCGGGAGGGAGGTTCAAGAGGGAGGCGACATAGGTATACCTGTGGCTGACACATGTTGATGCATGGCAGAAACCAATACAACATTGCAAAGCAATTATCCCCCAATTAAAAATAAACAAATTGGGACTTGCCTGGTGGTCCAGTGGCTTAGACTCTGCACTCCTAATGCAGGGGGCCCGGGTTCATTCCCTGGTCAGGGAACTAGATCCCACATGCTGCAACTAAACATACCGAAAGCCACAACGAGGACCCCGAGCAGACAAATAAATAGATGTATTTTTTAAAAATAATAATAATAATGGGGACTTCCCTGGTGTTACAGTGGCTAAAATTCTGCACTCCCAATGCAGGGGACTTGGGTTCAATCCCTGGTCAGGGAACTAGATCCCGCATGCCACAACTAACACCTAACACAAATAAACAAATAATAAGATCCAAATAAATAATAAATAAATGTTAAAAACATAATGATCTAAATGACACCAATAACCACCTTGAGCTAACTGACACTTCTAGCTCAGTATGCCCACCAACTTCTCTTGAAGGGCATGAGGTCCCTTCACCAGGGTAGACATATATGCTGCCTTCAGCCAGCCTCACTTTATTTCAAAACACTGAACTCTTACAGTGTGTTCTCTGGTCACAGTGGGATGGAATTATATATCAGTAAGGACACATCTAAAAGAAACCTACATATTTTAAAATTACACATTTATACGTAACTCAGGCATCCAAGAAAAAAATCACAAAGAAAATTAGAAAATATTTCAAAGCAAGTGAACATGAACATCCAGTGTATCATCATTTGTGGGGTGCATCCAAAGCCATACCTAGGGGAATTTTTAGCTTTTAAGGCTTACGTTGGGAAAGAAGAAAGGTCTGGTATTTGGGTCTTTAGGGAGAGTCTCTCAAATGTCCTGTCATAAATCTCTCCTGTGTGAACCAGCTAGGGTGACTTCTTTTGTTTCCAAGTAACAGTTGTGGTTGATCAAGTAATTAGTACCAGGAGTGGGGTCCATGATGATTAAGTTTAAGTGTCCACTTGGTTGTGCAATTGTGTGGTCAAGTATAGACGTCGCTGTGAAGGTATTTTATCAGCATGACTTTCAATAATGTTACCCACCATAATGTAGATGGGCCTCCTCCTGTGAACTGAAAGTGAGTTTCCCCTGGGGCTCCCTTTGAGAGAAGAGCCACCTGGTCCATAGCAGAGAGACCCCAATGGGAAAGGCACCAGGGCTGATGGAACCAGCCTGCAGTCCACCCCAGATCCAGCTCAGGAAGGTGAGGTCATCTGTCACCTGACACCTGACCCCACGGAGGCCCCGCCAGCCTCAGCTGCTCCCTGCTACAGGTCCGGCCACATCTGGGGGCAATGATCTCAGAGCAAGGACCTGTGGAAGCAGCCATGTGCGGCCTGGGGCAAAGTGGGGGCCTGGCCTGCCTGTGTGTCCCCTCCTGCCCTGCCCCCACCTCTCCTGATCATCCATCAGGAAGCTGGGCCCCAGCTCCCGGCCCATTATAATCACAACCATTCTCCCCTGCATGGTTCACCACACACGCTCCACCCTGGGCCCCAGGGAACCTTCCTGATGGCCTGAAAGGGAGGAAGGAGGACGGGAGAGAGAGAGACTGGGCAGATGACCGACTCCACTTTATAGGTAAGGAGACGGAGGCCCAGAGGAGGGCCCTTTTATCTGTCACCAGACACCTGACCCCACTGGACTGTGAGCAACTGGGAATAATGGATTAGGTTCTATTCATTCAGTCATTCATTCCAGAGGATAGAGTCCTGGCGTAGGAATGCATTTGGTATCTTAGAGAATGATTTCAGTCAGCAACTGAGGAGAATTCCAGGAGATAAGCGGGTGAAGTGGGCCCTGGCCAGATCACGCAAGGCCTTATACAGCATGGAAAGGAGTCTGACTTTTATTCCTACTGCCAAGGAAATTTCTGGAAGGTGCATGCTCTAAGAAGAGACACTGAGAAGACAACGCCCAGTAAGGCGGGCCTGTCTTCATCTTCTAGTGGCCGACGGGAGAATCGGGCCGTTAAATGTCCAGTCACAGAGTGTGACACATGCCGAGCTGGGAATCCTAGAGGTGGCGAGAGAAGAGAAGGTCCTGCCCCAGCCTGAGAGGTGGAGAGTAGTTCCCAGGGAAAGGGACATTTCTGCTGAGGCCTGGCAGTTGAGTCAAAGCTACACACTTTGAAAGAGAGCTACAGGCAGGGGTGGGAAGTGACACTGCACTCAGAGAGGACAGTAAGCGCAAATGACTGGAAAGAGGGAAAGCCTGGGGCTTTAGAGGACCCCAAGAAGTTTAATAGGGCTTTGCTCGGGGCTCAGATGGTAAAGAATCTGCCGCCAGTGCAGGAGACCCTGGTTCAATCCCTGGGTCGGAAGATCCCCTGGAGGAAGCATGGCAGCCCACTCCAGTATTCTTGCCTGGAGAATCCCATGGACAGAGGAGCCTGGGGTCACAGTCCACGGGGTCACAAAGGGTTGGATACGACTGAGTGACTGAAAAAAAGTCTAATATGGCAATGCAGTAGACTGCAAGCAGGGGTTGGCCTGGGTGAAGATGAGGAGTGGGGACGGCCAGCAAGGATCTGCCTCTCTCGCGCAACCTTGTCATATGAACCTTGTGGTATGTCAGCAAGCATTCTTCCACTGTAGGACTTGACGTCTAAGGGTTGCTTTGTATTATTCCAGTGTTGACCATTCCGTCTGTCTAGTTTTTCCCTATTATAAACAGGGCTGTGATGAACATCTTTGTCCATCTATCTTAGTGTACATGTATTATTATCTCAGTATAGTAAAAACAGACGTCGTGGGGGCTGATCAGGGCCCAGTTCCAGAGGCCTCTTGGGCAGCCTTTTGTTGAGTATCTGCTTAAGGGGCCATAAACAAAGAGATGCTGGGAGAAGGCTTCAGGGAGTAATAAAGAGCCCTAACCATGAACTCTGGCTGCCCAGGTCAGATAAAGACTAGGGAAGAGCCTCAGGCCCTGGGCCCCGCAAATCCTATGAGCTGCATGTTTGTCCAGCTGGCCTGGTGCACCAGCTCCTGCCCCCTTCCAAGAAGCAACAGAAGAACTTAAGATTAAGGTGTGAAACCTGGAGTGCCAGATGTGGGGTTCAAATATTTCATTCTTCTGGGAGGAGATGAAGGTTTAGATTTCCTTCTAATTTTGTGGGTCACCATGCCAGGGATGGGGTTTATGATGAGACTGTGTCTCAGCCTGTTCTACCTGCTTCTGTGTGGGTTTCTTCTCCTTTCCCAGTGGGTTGGAGTCACTCAGCTGGTTTTGCTTTTTGTTTATGTGTTTGTTTTCCTGCAGGAAATGGTTCCATACGTAGCGGGAGATGCAGTGAGTCAGTGGGAAGAGATGAGGTCAGCATCTTCCTATGCCACCATCTCAAACCAGAACTGCAACCAAATACTTCAGACTGAGCATAGACTTTCAAAACAAGCCAGGATTCAAACCACAGCTCTACTACTAATGGGCTGTGTGACTCTGGACCACTTACTCAAACTCTCTGAATCTCAATGTCCTCATTGAATCTCAATGTCCTCATCGGTACAATAGGCAAAAATACCCTACCAAAATGCCTGTAAAAGTTAAATGAGATTACCAGGTACTTGGCCCATGGTCCACACTCTTAATAATGATGGGGTATAGTTTCATTATCATCTTGGGTCTCCATTGCATTTAAAGAATATTATAACAGTTTTGTTGAGATAAAATTCACATGCTATACAACTGATCCATTTTAAGTATGTAATTCAATGGTTTTTACTAATTCATCACCATCGATTTTGAAAGTTTCTCATCATCCACCCTCAAAAAAATCCTGTATCACTTAGGAATCATTCCCACACCATTCCCTCCCGCCGCTAACTCTCGCCACTCCCAGTCTAAGGCAACAACCAACTTATTTTCTGTCTTTACGGATCTGCCTATTTTGGACAGTTCATAAATAGAACATACAAGGTGGAAGTCACACAGAGTCCTCTTGTGACTGGCCTAGGTCATTGACATGATGTTCTCAAGGTCCATCCACAGTGCAGCATAGATTAGTATTTCATTCATTTTTACTTCATTCATTTTTATTGCCAGGAAACAGTCTACGGTGTGCATATTTAATATATCCATGTGTCACTTGATGGACATTTAGGCTGTTTCCACCTTTTGGCTCTTGTGAATAATGCTGCTGTGAACATTTATATGTGGACATATGTTTTCATTTCTCTTGGGTATAGACCTAGGAGAGAAATTGCTGGGTCATATGGTAACTCTATTTTTAATCTTTTGAGGAACTGCCAGACTGTTTTGCAAAGCAGCTGCACCATTTTATTTTCCCACCAGTAGTGTACAGGCTTCTCATTCTTCCACACCCAGACTGACAGTTGTTATTGACTGTTTTTTTTTTTTTTTTTTTAATACAGTCATCCTAGTGGGTATGGAGAGAAATCTCAGTGCAGTTTTGATCAGCATTTTCTTGATGGTTATTGTTTCATTTTTTTCAGTGGAGTCCCCTTCATGGGCAGGGACACCTCACTCCACTTATGGAAGTACTAACTCGTCCCAAAGGAAGAAAAGAATCTTCTATGTCCGTTATTAACTCACAACATTTCTTAAAGTGGCTCTTGCATAAATCAATTGACTATTTCCCAGCTTGGCGACATTGGGAAGTTTCTAATTTTCTTTTATTATTTCTAATAATTATACATTACTGGCTGTCCCATGGAAAAAGCCCACAATAAGTGAACAAAAGCGGGATTAAAAAATATTCAGTTTAGTGGACATATATATACTACCAAGTGTGAAACAGCTTGCTAGTGGGAGGCTGCTGCCTAACACAGAGAGCTCAGCTCGGTGCTCTGGGATGGGGGAGGTGGGAGGGAGGCTCTGGAGGGAGGGGACATATGTACTCACATAACTGATGCACACTGTTGCACAGCAGAAATCAACACAACATTGTAAAGCAATTACACTCCAGTTAAAAAAAATAATAAAGATACACTTATAAATACTTAGTTTATAATCATCCTACCCTTCCCCACCTCTATTTCCCAAAATAGTCCATTGTTATATTATCTTTGCAATGAAAAAAAAAGAGAGAGAAAAGGAGGGGAAAAAAGCTACTGATCTAAGGATGATGGGAGAAACAATTCTTGAGCCAGATCCTCAAAGCTATTAGTTTGTGGAATCTCCACACAACCCTGGGAGGTTATTCGTAATAACAACGGCCAATATGGCAGCATTTTCTGTGGGTCTGGCACTCTAATACCCACTATGGACCGTTGCTGCCCAAGGAAGGATATAGTTTTCATTTCTCTTGGGTATAGACCTAGGAGAGAAATTGCTGGGTCATATGGTAACTCTATTTTTAATCTTTTGAGGAACTGCCAGACTGTTTTGCAAAGCAGCTGCACCATTTTATTTTCCCACCAGTAGTGTACAGGCTTCTCATTCTTCCACACCCAGACTGACAGTTGTTATTGACTGTTTTTTTTTTTTTTTTTTAATACAGTCATCCTAGTGGGTATGGAGAGAAATCTCAGTGCAGTTTTGATCAGCATTTTCTTGATGGTTATTGTTTCATTTTTTTCAGTGGAGTCCCCTTCATGGGCAGGGACACCTCACTCCACTTATGGAAGTACTAACTCGTCCCAAAGGAAGAAAAGAATCTTCTATGTCCGTTATTAACTCACAACATTTCTTAAAGTGGCTCTTGCATAAATCAATTGACTATTTCCCAGCTTGGCGACATTGGGAAGTTTCTAATTTTCTTTTATTATTTCTAATAATTATACATTACTGGCTGTCCCATGGAAAAAGCCCACAATAAGTGAACAAAAGCGGGATTAAAAAATATTCAGTTTAGTGGACATATATATACTACCAAGTGTGAAACAGCTTGCTAGTGGGAGGCTGCTGCCTAACACAGAGAGCTCAGCTCGGTGCTCTGGGATGGGGGAGGTGGGAGGGAGGCTCTGGAGGGAGGGGACATATGTACTCACATAACTGATGCACACTGTTGCACAGCAGAAATCAACACAACATTGTAAAGCAATTACACTCCAGTTAAAAAAAATAATAAAGATACACTTATAAATACTTAGTTTATAATCATCCTACCCTTCCCCACCTCTATTTCCCAAAATAGTCCATTGTTATATTATCTTTGCAATGAAAAAAAAAGAGAGAGAAAAGGAGGGGAAAAAAGCTACTGATCTAAGGATGATGGGAGAAACAATTCTTGAGCCAGATCCTCAAAGCTATTAGTTTGTGGAATCTCCACACAACCCTGGGAGGTTATTCGTAATAACAACGGCCAATATGGCAGCATTTTCTGTGGGTCTGGCACTCTAATACCCACTAGGGACCGTTGCTGTCCCCATTGTACTGATGAGGAAACGGAGGCTAGGCTAGGAGATGCCCTTCTACATGGGCGCTCTGTCTTTCCACGTCGCCCACCTGTGCAAGGCCTCACATAAACTCAGGCTCACATTTGAGTCCACATCTGCCCCCTCAAACAGGGGCACACACACACACACGTGCACGCACACCCAGGACTGCTCATATCCACAGACATGCACACAGGAATCCACCTGTACGTGTGAACTTATGTGCATATGCCCCTAGGCCATACACTGGGGTGCAGATAAAGGGGCCAAAGTTCGTCTCTTGCCTCCTCCCTAGATCCTCAAAGTGCCGCTGCTCACAGGTGTGTTCAGGACCAGGTGGGGCGCGGACAGGTGCTTCTAGGCTCAAAGGGTAGAGCTGACCTTGCACTAGAAACACAGCACCACCAACTAACTTGTAAACGGGGCTACGGCGACTAAGGGGCCTCACATGATGACCCAACCTCCTCAGCCGAGGGCCTGAACTGAAGGCCTGAGGGGCACCCTAGCCTGTGCCAGGGGATCCAGGGGTTGCACCAAGGAAGACATGATCTGGGTCCTCCAGGGCTCTCTAGGGCACTGAAAAGATTCATACCTAGCTGCCCCTCTGGGAGGATGCATGGCAGAGTGGTCACCTGCAAGCATTGTAGCGACAGGCAGGCTTAGAATCCTGGTTCTACCATCCACTGGCTGTGTGATCTGAGCAAGTCAGTTAACTGCTCAGTGCCTCAGTTTTCTGATCTGTAAATAGGGGAGATTCTAACACCTACCTCTTAGGTTGTTGCTTAACTAGAACTACCTAAGTATATATGTGTAAAATAAGCTGTTTTGGGCAAAGGGGATGTGAGGATGGAAGGAGAGAGGACAGGGACTGAGTTGAAAGAACTTCCTCAGGATTGTGGCGCTGCGTCCCACTGGCTGGGTAACCTTGGACAAGTCACACAACCTCTCTGGACCCCAGCTTCTCCTTTGTAAACTTGACACAAGGGAGGTTATTCGTAATAACAACGGCCAATATGGCAGCATTTTCGGTGGGTCTGGCACTCTAATACCCACTAGGGACCGTTGCTGTCCCCATTGTACTGATGAGGAAACGGAGGCTAGGCTAGGAGATGCCCTTCTACATGGGCGCTCTGTCTTTCCACGTCGCCCACCTGTGCAAGGCCTCACATAAACTCAGGCTCACATTTGAGTCCACATCTGCCCCCTCAAACAGGGGCACACACACACACACGTGCACGCACACCCAGGACTGCTCATATCCACAGACATGCACACAGGAATCCACCTGTACGTGTGAACTTATGTGCATATGCCCCTAGGCCATACACTGGGGTGCAGATAAAGGGGCCAAAGTTCGTCTCTTGCCTCCTCCCTAGATCCTCAAAGTGCCGCTGCTCACAGGTGTGTTCAGGACCAGGTGGGGCGCGGACAGGTGCTTCTAGGCTCAAAGGGTAGAGCTGACCTTGCACTAGAAACACAGCACCACCAACTAACTTGTAAACGGGGCTACGGCGACTAAGGGGCCTCACATGATGACCCAACCTCCTCAGCCGAGGGCCTGAACTGAAGGCCTGAGGGGCACCCTAGCCTGTGCCAGGGGATCCAGGGGTTGCACCAAGGAAGACATGATCTGGGTCCTCCAGGGCTCTCTAGGGCACTGAAAAGATTCATACCTAGCTGCCCCTCTGGGAGGATGCATGGCAGAGTGGTCACCTGCAAGCATTGTAGCGACAGGCAGGCTTAGAATCCTGGTTCTACCATCCACTGGCTGTGTGATCTGAGCAAGTCAGTTAACTGCTCAGTGCCTCAGTTTTCTGATCTGTAAATAGGGGAGATTCTAACACCTACCTCTTAGGTTGTTGCTTAACTAGAACTACCTAAGTATATATGTGTAAAATAAGCTGTTTTGGGCAAAGGGGATGTGAGGATGGAAGGAGAGAGGACAGGGACTGAGTTGAAAGAACTTCCTCAGGATTGTGGCGCTGCGTCCCACTGGCTGGGTAACCTTGGACAAGTCACACAACCTCTCTGGACCCCAGCTTCTCCTTTGTAAACTTGACACAAGTCATTCTTGATTATTAAACATATTTCTATTAAGAACTTACTATGTACTAGGCATCATACTAGGCACCATGCTAGGCATGGAGAATGGGTCAGTAAGCAAGCCAGGCGGCCCCGTGTGCGTGGAGTCTGCAGCCTTAGAGGAAGGATGAAGTGGAAACATCGGACCTGGTGTTCCTCCCCTTCTTTCTTTTCTGTCACGGGAGAGGCAATGCATCAACATCGTAGAGAGTTTGGCGACTTCTCTGGTGGTCCAGTGGCTAAGCCTCTGTACACACAGTGTAGGGAGTCTGGGTTTGATTCCTGGCCAGGCTAGATCCTACTTGCTTCAACTAAGAGTTCACATGCTGCAACTAGAAGATCCCATATCCTGCAATTGGAAAAAAAAAAAAAAGATCCCACATGCTGATCCACGTGCTACAGCTAAGTCCCAGCACAGCCAAAAGCAAAAATCAAACGCCGCATAGAGTTTAGAGGACAGAATTGGGGGCTGAGGTGGGGGAAAATCTATCACCCAGAATACCACTACCCCTTAACAGAGCCTCTGGCTCTATTTTTGCCAATCTTCTTAACAACTAGAAGGTTAGGTTCCTGGTAAGGTGCTCAATACATATGGATTAATCAACACATCACATCTGTCATCAGCAGGAAACAGCTAATTACACTGTAGCGTATTTACCCGCTGAAGGCAGATGGTCAAGGCCACACCCTCTCCATAGAGAGGTTTGTCTCTTCTTCGGGACCAGTAACATTTCCATTTTATAGAACAGGACGCTGAGGCTCAGAGAGTCCAGTCACTTGCCGGAGGTCACACAGACTGAAACGTGACAAGCCGGCTCCCGAATCCGGAGTCTTACCCGCACCGTCCTGGGCTGTGGGGTACTGTGAGAAATAGACACGAGGGCTTTGGGCACGAGGACCTCGAGCCCAGGGTTTGAGGAGCCTGTCCCCAGCGCTGCTCCAGACCTAGGAGCACTGGAGGCTGCCAGGCTCTTGACTGGCCTTGGAGGGTCTCTTCTGAGTCCAGAAAGCCCTCACTCTGAACCCTTAGGGAGCGCTGGGTGGCGTGCTCAGCCGGTGTGCGGAGACCGCAGGTCATTTGTGGTTTCTGGTGCCCTCTAGTGGGCAAAGAGAGCAAACCTCC
Source organism: Tragulus kanchil (assembly GCA_022376925.1). Lineage (NCBI taxonomy): Eukaryota > Metazoa > Chordata > Mammalia > Artiodactyla > Tragulidae > Tragulus > Tragulus kanchil. Next base: position 23,391,736 of record JAIOJX010000031.1, read on the forward strand.
GGATTCCTCAAGCTGCGGAGAGCCCACCTTGCTGAAGTCAGAGGCCCTTTAGCTATGAAGGCTGCCGCTTAGCAACATCAGGCGCTTTTGCACCTACTCTAACGCAAGTCCTGCAATAGGAACTGTGATTATCACTTGATATAAATATTCTGAGACTTGGGAAAATGACTTTGCAAGGGCAGAGAGCAGAAGAGAGCATCAAAGAAGGCTTCCTGCACTGGAGACGGCCCTGCGGGGCTGGTCATAGAGGCGGATTTATAATCTCTCTAGAGGCTCAGTGCTAGAGAATTCACCTGCAAAGCAGCAGACAGAGGCAATGCAGGAGACACAGGTTCAATCCTTGAGTCCAGAAGGTCTCCTGGAGAAGGAAAGAGACACTCACTCCAGTATTCTCACCTGGGAAAACCCATGGACAGAGGAGCCTGGTGGCCTATAGCACACGGGTTTGCAAAAGAGTCAGATGAGACTAAGCAACTAAACAAATAAGACCTTTGGTGGGGGCACTTTACAGGGTCACATTTGAGAAACTGTACAGAATTAAGACATTTTAGTGACAGTTGACTAAGAGCGCTGTCTCTTTCTCTCCAGCACTAGAATGATATCTTCCTCTAGTAGATGATAAAAATGTATTAATAAGTAAACTATGTGTTTAATAAATTGTGTGGAATGAATGACATGATAGAGGAATAAATGAATGAAGTGCCATTTAATTTTTTTTTAAACCCAACTCTTTTTTTTTTTTTTTTTGGCCACTTCTATTGGTCTTTCATTTATTTGTTGCCATCCATCTTTGCTCTTTGGCCTGTGTGGGACTCCCATCGCAGTAGCCTCTGTTATCACAGAGCACCGGCTCTGGGCGCATGCGCTCCAGAGCTCTGGCTGGGTAGCTGGACACATTGGTTCAGCTGCTCCACAGCACATGGGATCTTCCCAGGCCAGGGATCAAACCAGCACCCCTTGCACTGCAAGGCGGTATCCTTACCCCCTGGACCACCGGGAAAGCCCTGCCACTTGATTTTAAAGTAAGGGCAGAATTTTAGTGAGTGCTTCTCATGTAGTCTAGGGGTGCCCTCCACAGACAGATCGAGCTTAGGCCCTGGGTAGCCCTGAATGTCAAGGCGAGGGAATCAGGCAGTGGGCGGTCATGGGAGGTTTTAGCGCAGAGGAAGGGCTTAAGTATAACTGTCAATTAGGCAAGAGGTGATTGTCAGATATGAAGACAGGACCTGCGGCTGGGGAATCATTTGACTGGCTCATATAAAACGGTCCTCACCCAACACCACCAAAGAGGTGGTGTACTCTCCATCAGGGTGCTTCTTGGGAAGAAAATGCCTCCAGGAGGCCCTGTAGGTCCCTGGGATGGACAGTCCAGGCTTGGAGAACCCAAGTGGCTTGGTGGGTCTTAAGCCCAGCTTAGTTCAACACTCTGTGTGTCTGGCCCATTATGGCGGGAGTCTGGGGCCCTGCCCAGGTCAGGCATCGAGTCACAGGGTCCCAGGCATTGCTGCATGTCCCACCCTTGCTGTGCAGTGCAGCGGCCCTTCCTCAGAAGAGGAAATTGAGGTCCGGAAGCTGGCGAGGCAGTAGAGAACCCACGAAAATCCAGCTTTACCTAATGTCTCCTTTACTAAGCTCCAGGCCATCCTTTTTCTCCTCCTCCTCGGTCTTTCTAAGTGTCTAGAATTCTAGCTATCAACAAAGCAAATAACAACCCTCCAAACAATCCAGCTATTATTTATTTAGCCTTGTGTTGTGCCATGTTCTGTTAAACGCATTCATGTCTCATCACGTGATTATTCTCCAGCAAGCCTGTGACTGAGAGGAATGGTGATTTCCATTTTGCAATAAAGAACTAGAGAAGCCAGAGAGGTGCAGCTACTTACCCAAAGCCACACAGCGGGAAATGGCAGAGTGCAACCAAACCCAAACTCCAGAGGCAGCCCCCAGACCCCGCAGCCACCCCCTCCCCAAGCCGTCCGGCTGCCTCTTCCGGTTCAAACTGAAGTGGAGAAACTCAGCTTTGCCAGCAGAGGGCGCTGTGCCCTCAAAGAGTAAACCCTGCTTCCCAGAGGCCGGGCAACAGAATCCTCACTCCTGGCAACCGCCCCACTGCTCCTACCAAATGATTCTGAAATACTCGACCCTGAGCCCTCACTTAGTCCCAGGATCTGGTGGGGTCTGGGGAGCACGGAGAAATGTGCAGAGAAATGGAAAACACAGTGGGCGGTCATGGACGCAGAGGAAGGGCTTAAGTATAACTGTCAATTAGGCAAGAGGTGATTGTCAGATATGAAGACAGGACCTGCGGCTGGGGAATCATTTGACTGGCTCATATAAAACGGTCCTCACCCAACACCACCAAAGAGGTGGTGTACTCTCCATCAGGGTGCTTCTTGGGAAGAAAATGCCTCCAGGAGGCCCTGTAGGTCCCTGGGATGGACAGTCCAGGCTTGGAGAACCCAAGTGGCTTGGTGGGTCTTAAGCCCAGCTTAGTTCAACACTCTGTGTGTCTGGCCCATTATGGCGGGAGTCTGGGGCCCTGCCCAGGTCAGGCATCGAGTCACAGGGTCCCAGGCATTGCTGCATGTCCCACCCTTGCTGTGCAGTGCAGCGGCCCTTCCTCAGAAGAGGAAATTGAGGTCCGGAAGCTGGCGAGGCAGTAGAGAACCCACGAAAATCCAGCTTTACCTAATGTCTCCTTTACTAAGCTCCAGGCCATCCTTTTTCTCCTCCTCCTCGGTCTTTCTAAGTGTCTAGAATTCTAGCTATCAACAAAGCAAATAACAACCCTCCAAACAATCCAGCTATTATTTATTTAGCCTTGTGTTGTGCCATGTTCTGTTAAACGCATTCATGTCTCATCACGTGATTATTCTCCAGCAAGCCTGTGACTGAGAGGAATGGTGATTTCCATTTTGCAATAAAGAACTAGAGAAGCCAGAGAGGTGCAGCTACTTACCCAAAGCCACACAGCGGGAAATGGCAGAGTGCAACCAAACCCAAACTCCAGAGGCAGCCCCCAGACCCCCGCAGCCACCCCCTCCCCAAGCCGTCCGGCTGCCTCTTCCGGTTCAAACTGAAGTGGAGAAACTCAGCTTTGCCAGCAGAGGGCGCTGTGCCCTCAAAGAGTAAACCCTGCTTCCCAGAGGCCGGGCAACAGAATCCTCACTCCTGGCAACCGCCCCACTGCTCCTACCAAATGATTCTGAAATACTCGACCCTGAGCCCTCACTTAGTCCCAGGATCTGGTGGGGTCTGGGGAGCACGGAGAAATGTGCAGAGAAATGGAAAACACAGGCTTCAAAGGAGGTGAGCCGCTGGTGCATAGAAAAGGAAACCAAATGGTTTTTAACATGTTAGAAGATGCTTCTCTTCACTCCAAATAAGAGAAACCTGTGCTAAACCCACAAGGAGCAGGCACTTTATCAAACTGGCAGTTATACAGGTGAGGGTGTGGAGAAACACATCCTCGCTGATGGACTTGTAACCTGGTTTAACACCTACGGAAGGGAATCTGGTACAAATGATCCAAATTAGAAGCACGTGTGTCCCACAGAGACGCAAAATGCTTTCACTGAAAGGCTTGACAGATACACAGAGGTGGCACTTCCAGCGAGCAGCCCCAAGAGGGTCTCCAAATCTTAGGTCCTGTCCTAGGGCCTCCCAGAGGGGCAAGAAGCCATCATGAAACAGGTAGGTCCCCATGCTTGAGCAAGGGTGGCAGGGACCCTCTAGAGGAGGACAGCCCCGCAGAGATGACCGTGTCCAAGGAGCCCGACAAGCGCTACCATCTCCAGCCACTGTCTGTGGGTGAAGGGAGGGGAGAGGCAAAGGAGCCCCACCCCCAGCCCACCTCACCTTCACCCACCTTCCCCACGGCTGGGAGGAAGCCGGGGAGAGGGTCTAAACCCAAATCAATACACTTCCCGTGAGTGTCCCGACTGGACATTTAAAAGTTGAGTGCAGACCATGTTCATGACTTACAGCCACAGGACACCTGTCTGTCGTCTGAAAGCTCGCTGAGACAACGCAGCCTCACTCCATGTGCGCCCCCATTCTCAGGGGGCGGGCCCTGGCAGAGGAAGAGAGACGGAGAGACACCAAGTGATAGAGACAGAGGGAAGCCGCAGGGCTGCTAGACGCTGTGCTCAGAACTAGCACAAGGTTGCTTCTGCCCCATTCTGTTGATCAGAGGGCAAGACAAAGCCAACCCTTATCTTGTTAATTTTAGTTTTACAGAGTTTTGTTGTTTACGGCTACACCTCAACCTGCCTCAGCCACAGGTGTACATAGGGTCCACCTCTTCAACAGGGGGACCGGACAAAGTCACACTGCAGAGAGGTGTGGAAAGATCCTACCAAAAAGGGCTTGCTCCCCTCACGCAGGAGCCTGGGAGAGGTCGACCAGCTCTGTGTCCAGGAGGAGGAATGGGCTCAGAGAAGAGTCTGCCAGCCTCTGTCGCACTTGTCCACTCCCTGATGATGCACATTCAAACAGGTGCGCTTAGCCCAGCAGGCAGTCTTGGCAAGAGCAGGGACCCCAGGGAGAGGGGTCCTGGCTCCTCAGCAGTGTGACCACTCACCGCTGCTCTGAGGACCTCCGTTTTCTCATCTGTAAAATGGGCATACTCGTCATCCCCATCTCCTCCATGGATGTGGTCGTGGAGGCATTCTGATTCACGAAAGCTTCGGACTCAGCGGAGAAGCGGATGACAGTCCCTGCCCTCAAAAATGGCCAATGACAAGAGGAGACAAGCATTCACGTGTCCAGGCCAGGGGAAAGGGAGGGGTCCTGAGAGCCGGGACAGACTAGAGGAGCTGCTGCAGAAGAGAGCCCTGCGGGCGAGCCTTGACCCATGATGAACAGGTTCAGAACAGACCCAGAGTACAGGGTTCCGCCTGGCGGGAGGGCAACCAGCCCTTGTAAAGGTGTGGAGCCTGGAACACACAGCGCATAGTGAAGTGTCCTGCACCCCCGTGTTTAAAGCAGAAATTCCCAGAGGGTGGGAAGCTGGCTGGGCTGGGAGCTGATACACACTTCTGAGCTTGTTTCTTGGCAGAGTGAGTTTGAAAGAGGAGAAGGAAAAAAAAGGAATGAGATTGAAAACAGATTATTGGAGAGAAAAGTATTTCAGGCTTGAGACAACTGTCTCTAGAGCCTCTGGCCCCGTCCCACTCATTCCCCAGCCCTGACGCAAGGCTGGCAGGAAGGTGTTTCTCCTGGAATGGTTCAAATTGAGGGCCAAACCCTGCCCGAGGCTTACATCGCCACCGGCTGACAGCATGCCTGAGGCCATGCTAAATGGTTAAATGGTTTCCATGCTCTTTGAACTCTTCCCTCGAGGTGTGTGCTGTTGCTGCCCCATTTCCCGGGTGAGTAAACTGAGGCCCAGAGACATTAACTGGCTTGTCCACAGGCACAGAGCCCGTCAAGGGTGAATCTGACTGATTCCATGGCCTTTTCCTGGGGCTGGGGTGCAGACAGAGGAGGGAGAGGTTTAGGGCAAGGAAGAAGGTTTCGTGGGCACAGAGAGGCATGTGTGAGAGGCAGTATGAGGCAGAAACTAAGTGCTTGACTCGGGAGTCAGATTTGGGGGTTGTTTGTTTTAGCAGCATGATCCAGGCTATCTGACCAATACAAATCCTGGGAAACTAAGCTGCATGTCCTTCAAAACGGTAGTGTTAAGAAGAAAATTGTTAGTGCTTACCATCTCTCTCTTAGAAGCAGCAATTTTTTATTTTAAAAGTTTCGCAAAACACATGTAACAGGAAACGTGCCCTCCTAACAAGTGTGAAGTGGCAGTAAGTGCATTCACACAGTTGTGCCGCCATCACCACTGCCATCTCTAGAACTTCATCTCGTGAAATGGGAACTCTGGACCCATTAAACCCTGACTCTCCATTCCCCTTCCTCCAGCCTCCGGCGACCACCCTCCCGCCTTCGGCCTCTATGAATCTGAGTGCTCCAGGTACCTCCTGTAAGTGAAATCGTACACTGTTGGTCCTTCTGTGACTGGCTTATTTCGCTCAGCATAATGTCCTACAGGCTTATCCAGGCTGTAACTTGTGCCAGAATGTCCTTTCTAAAGACTGAATAACATTCTGTGGCATGGAGAGACCACACCTGGCTGATCCATTCAGCTGTCAGTGGGCATCTGACTTTGCTCGCGCCTTTTGGCTGCCGTGAACAGAGCTTCTGTGACCGTGGGTGCACAAAGGTCAGGCAGCGTTTCTTTTTTAAAAAATCATTATTAAAGTATTCACGCATTCTGGTCATGTCCCACAGCACGTGGGATCTCAGTTTCCCAACCAGGGATGGAACCTGCTCCCCCTGCGTTAGAAGTACAGAGTTTTCACCCCTGAACCTCCAGGGAAGTCCCGGGGGTAGCATTTCTGTTGTGCATTAATGCATGTATATATGAGACCTAGAGAGATGGTATTGATGAACCTATTCGCAGGGCAGCAGTGGAGATGCAGACATAGAGAACAGACTTGTGGACACAGTGGGGGAAAGAAAGGGTGAGAGGAACGGAGAGGGCAGCACTGAGGTCCATACATCACCGCATGTAAAATAGAGAGCCGGCGGGAATTCACCAGATGATGCAGGGAGCTCAGCCCTGGAGCTCGGTGACCACTCAGAGGAGTGGGGTGGGGTGGGAGAGGACGCGTCGACCTGTGGCTGGTTCATGCTGATGCATGGCAGAAACTAATACAGCAATAAGCCTCCAATTAAAAACAAATACATTCTTAAAAAAAGAAAGTTGCTGAGGGGTAAACAGCTCTGATGAAGAAGCCAGGAGACAGGAGGCTAGACTTTGCAGTGTCGCTTCAGGTACCTCGCGTTCTGCATCTGATCCTCGCCTACTTCAAAGCAGCACGCTGAGACCAAGTGAGACCCAGGACTGCCGGTGAAGGAAAACCACGAGAGACTGTTAGTGTTATTATTCAGGGGGGTGAGGGCAACGATTTCCCAAAGGCATGAGTCACGAATGGTGGAATTCCAGGCATCAGGAGAGGCAGTTCCGGGCAACAGAGCCCAGATTCCACACAGAGCACTGACCCTGACCCTGGACCCGTGAGGGAACCACACCCTCCCTCCTTGGCTGTTGTGAGGAAGGAATCAGTAAATGTCAGAAGCAGATGGATTCTTAGGGGAGAGCCTGCAGTCCCATGGCTTCACATGATTGTTAAGGAAGCTCAGAGAGAGTGATGCATTTGCCTAAGGTCACACAGCCATAGAGCTGTGGAAGCTGGACTAGACTCCCAACCCTGTGCCATGCTGCCTCCCATGTGGCTCCAATTCTAGGAAGAGAGGTCAGTTCTAGAAGAGCCATTTGAGGGAAAGGGAGTAGGGGGCCCAGAGGGCCTCAAGGTGAGGGTGGAACTCTCCTCTTCTGTATCTCATGGAGACTAACCTAAGCACCTTTCAATTTAGAACCTTCTCTGTACTTTCCCAAATCCCAAGACTAGTGGCAACTGCAATAATTGGTACTTTTACCTGAGTCCTTCTTAAGTCCCAGGCATAGAGCCGAACACTTTATATCCCTGGTCCAGTTTATCTCTCTTGAGGTGGGAGCCAGTGTTATTCTATTCAAATGCCCCCCAAGGACTTCCCTGGCAGTCCAGTGGTTAAGAATCTGCCTTGCAGTGCAGGGGACGTGTTTGATCCCTGGTCAAGGAGCTAGGATTCCACATACTGCAGAGCAACTAAGTCTGCGCATCGCAACTAGAGAATCTGTACATGCAGCAAAAGGTGCCACAGAAGACAACGAATATCCTACGTGCTGCAGCTAAGACCTGATGAAACCAAGTAACTAAGTATATTTTTTAAAAATGCACCCCAAGCTTTAGATAGGCGGCCTTTTCAAGGCTGCCTGATGAGGGGAGGTCAGAGCTGGGACTCACACACAGAAACTAATACAGCAATAAGCCTCCAATTAAAACAAATACATTCTTAAAAAAAGAAAGTTGCTGAGGGGTAAACAGCTCTGATGAAGAAGCCAGGAGACAGGAGGCTAGACTTTGCAGTGTCGCTTCAGGTACCTCGCGTTCTGCATCTGATCCTCGCCTACTTCAAAGCAGCACGCTGAGACCAAGTGAGACCCAGGACTGCCGGTGAAGGAAAACCACGAGAGACTGTTAGTGTTATTATTCAGGGGGGTGAGGGCAACGATTTCCCAAAGGCATGAGTCACGAATGGTGGAATTCCAGGCATCAGGAGAGGCAGTTCCGGGCAACAGAGCCCAGATTCCACACAGAGCACTGACCCTGACCCTGGACCCGTGAGGGAACCACACCCTCCCTCCTTGGCTGTTGTGAGGAAGGAATCAGTAAATGTCAGAAGCAGATGGATTCTTAGGGGAGAGCCTGCAGTCCCATGGCTTCACATGATTGTTAAGGAAGCTCAGAGAGAGTGATGCATTTGCCTAAGGTCACACAGCCATAGAGCTGTGGAAGCTGGACTAGACTCCCAACCCTGTGCCATGCTGCCTCCCATGTGGCTCCAATTCTAGGAAGAGAGGTCAGTTCTAGAAGAGCCATTTGAGGGAAAGGGAGTAGGGGGCCCAGAGGGCCTCAAGGTGAGGGTGGAACTCTCCTCTTCTGTATCTCATGGAGACTAACCTAAGCACCTTTCAATTTAGAACCTTCTCTGTACTTTCCCAAATCCCAAGACTAGTGGCAACTGCAATAATTGGTACTTTTACCTGAGTCCTTCTTAAGTCCCAGGCATAGAGCCGAACACTTTATATCCCTGGTCCAGTTTATCTCTCTTGAGGTGGGAGCCAGTGTTATTCTATTCAAATGCCCCCCAAGGACTTCCCTGGCAGTCCAGTGGTTAAGAATCTGCCTTGCAGTGCAGGGGACGTGTTTGATCCCTGGTCAAGGAGCTAGGATTCCACATACTGCAGAGCAACTAAGTCTGCGCATCGCAACTAGAGAATCTGTACATGCAGCAAAAGGTGCCACAGAAGACAACGAATATCCTACGTGCTGCAGCTAAGACCTGATGAAACCAAGTAACTAAGTATATTTTTTAAAAATGCACCCCAAGCTTTAGATAGGCGGCCTTTTCAAGGCTGCCTGATGAGGGGAGGTCAGAGCTGGGACTCACACACAGGGTTGGGTGCCGGGGAAGTGTGTCTGTTGACGCCCAGCAATCCACTGCTTCAGGCCGAGTGCTCTCACAGCCTGTGGGATGGAGGCAGGGGAGCAGATTGTGCTCACTGTCCAGGTGGAGAAACAGAAACTTGGCAAACTGAGATCGGTGGCATCCTGGTAAGGGGAGAAGTTGGGGCTAGGACCCACCTGCCAGGGCGGCTTCCACCTGCTCCAGGGAGGAGAAGCTCTTCTGAGAGTGTCCCCCTGGCCATCCTAACCTTGGAGATGCAGTACCGGGGGAGGATAGTGACAGAATCTGGAGGTGGACCCCTGCCCCCCAGCAACGATGAGGACTGCCAACTCTTAAGGAGCACTAATTGGATTCAAGGTCTTTGGCTTAATGCTTTATCTTGATGATTTCATTTCCTCTCCACCCAAGTGGATGGAGTGGATTTTATTCCCCCATATCGCAGGTGCAAATCCATAGGTTCAGCGAGGTGGGCTCATGGGCCCAAGGGACCAGCCCAGGTAGCTGTGGAATTGAGATGCTACAATCTGGTCTCTCATGACCAAACAAACTCCCCTCTGCAAGAAGAGGAGAGAGAAGCAGCCTGAACAACCCACCCTGGCCCACCAGGCCCTAAGGCCCTTCGCACCTGAGATTCCGCATGCTAAGAGTCCCCGAGCACAGGGACTAGGGAAAGGCTACCCACTCCAGTATTCTTGGGCGTCCCCGGTGGTTCAGATAGTAGAGAATCTACCTGCAATGAGGGAGACGATACCTGGGTGGGGAAGATCCCCTGGAGAAGGGAAAGGCTACCCACTCCAGTACTCTTGCCTGGAGAATTCCATGGCTCATGCATGGGTCGCATGGAGTTGGACATGATTAAGCGACTTTCACTCGCTCACTCCAATGATTAAGACTCCAAACTTCTAATGCAGGGGTCACAGGTTCAATCCCTGGTTAGAGAACTGAGATCCCACATGCCTGCCACATGGTATGGCAAAACAAACAAACAAAAAGCAATCCTGGATTCAAAGAACTTTTTGGTTTTGAAAGTCTGTGATTGTAAAGATTCTCAGACCCCATTTTCTCAGACTGCAATCCAAGATTGCACAGTAATCAAAATCTAGGAATCAAAGACTGCACGTGTTTTCCCTTTTGGGTTTTCTTGTCCCTATGCAGGCAGGTAGGATGTGGAGCATCTGCTTACTCGTGAAAGGGACATGTCAGTTAAATCAGAGAACAAGTCTTTAGGTTTCAAGAGCACCTCTTCCTCCCTTAAAACACTGTTCCTGAAGGGACCTGGGACACAAAGAAACCTCATGAGTCAGAGAAAGGTGGATTTGGTGCCTATCTGTCCCTCTGCCACACAACATTTGGGGAGGTGGCTGTTCCATCAGCCTGGATCCTGGAGCAAGGAGCACTGATCGGGGCTGTCGTCGACACACAGCATGAGCCGCGGAGGCACGAGACTGGGGTAGTTGCTACGGCACCCTAACCTGGCTGATTCTGACTGCGGCACAATCCTCCCTTCCCCTTTCTCCTTGTTTTCCAAATAAGAAATCAGGAAGAGAGCCAGAAAAGAAAAAAAAAAGGCAATGAGTGAACATGTTTTGAATTTTGTGGGTCAACGTGACCCTAGAGAGCTTTGAAGAGTCCAAAAGTAGAGCGTAGGGAAGTGATGGAACGGTCATGTGGTGTTTTGAAGCCAAAAGGGCCTGAAACAACCTCAGAGCGAGGTGCAGTCACAGAGATGCCCGCATGAATGATGGACTGGGAGGAGATACATCAGAGTAATCAAGAGTCATGTTCTCCCTGCATAGGACACAGGGTACACGCATGTTAAGTCGCTTCAGTCATGTCTGGCTCTTTCTGACCCTATGGACCATAGCCCACCAGGCTCCTCTGTGCACGGGATTCTGCAGGCAAGAATACTGGAGTGGGCTGCCATGCTTTCTCCAGGCGATCTTCCCAAACCAGAAACCAAGCCCACATCTCCTGAGTCTCCTGCGTTGGCAGGTGGGTTCTTTACCACGGACGCCACCTGGGAAGGCCAGGAAGTCGGGTGTGGTCATAAACATGAACTCAAAATTCTGCTCATCAAAATTTTGAATTGATACTCATAATTCAGAAAGCTCACCATCACAAGAGTTTGAATTCATGGCTTTCACCATGACTCCTTCGCTGCGTAGAAGGTGGGTGTGGACATTGGATGCACCCAAGCCTGGAAACCAGGAGAACCGAGTTCTCCCCTCAGATCTCATCTTCCCAGGGAGGCCTTCCCTGGCCATGCGGTTTACAACGGAACTTCCCTTGCCCACCCATGAACGCCAGATCTCCTTTCTTTTTCTCCAAAGCAACAACAGATGCAGCATCATTGACTTACCTATTCATTGTTTATTTTCTTCACTTGATTGTCAATTTCAAAAGGGCAGGAATTCTCTCCTCCTCTTTTCCTTCTTTCCTTCTACCTTTCTTTCTCTCACTGCTTTCCCCCTCTTTCTTTCCTAGTTATAGAAATTTTTCAAACATACAAAAAAGCATATAAAACAGATGATGAACAGCCCTTTCCCATTTACCCATCACCTAAAGTTAGAAACTCTTAACATTTTATTATACTTGCCTCATTTTTTTTTTTAGTGCCAGCATTTTCTAAAGAAAATAATACTTGTCATGCTATTTCCTCTTTAAAACCTCAAAGGAAGAGAGCTTCGTCTCTTTTACTTCTTGCCGTATTACTCACGGCCTGCAAGCTGGTAGACCTCCAACAAACAGTTGTTCAATGAATCTCACTAAATCCTCACGGCAGCCCTATGCAGTTGTTATTATTATGATCCTATGTTACGGAAGGGGAAACGGAGGCACAGAGAGGTTAAAGTAACTTGCCCTGGGTCACATAGCTAGGAGGCAGGGAAAGGGAATTGGAGCTCAGGTAGGCTGCGTCCAGAGTCCACACAGTCCTATCTCTGTGGGGACTCCTTCAACTGGAATGTCCATTCATCCTCTGTCTACCTGTCCCATCCAGACACCATCCACAGAGGAGGCCCAGCGGGGGTTTACAGGCCAGCTAGAGACAGGGCGTCTCTGTCTGGGAACCAGGTGGTTTCCAGAAAGGCCAAGGCCCTCGCCCTCTCCCGGGGGAGGAGACAGAGGCTCCTTCCCAGACTAGTGACCTTTGGGGTTTGTTTTGAGTAGAGATTCCTTCTGGGGAACGTGATGGCTGATGTCGGGAGCCTGGGTCCCCAGACTTAACCCCAGGAATGTGGAGAGGAATCGCCAGGCTTCCGCCCTGCAGGCCAGCGTTCCCAACTGCCCAGGCCAGTCAGAGGAGGCCAGTACTAGGCTGCTCTCCAGGTTGCCAGGCCTTCTGGGGAGATGGACCAAGACTTTCCATCCTATTCTGGGAGGCAGCTCCTCAGGGTAAACAGAGCTCCAGGCTTCAAACATCAAAGAACCAGGGCTTCCTTGGTGGCCCAGTGGGTAAGGACACCACCTTGCAGTGCAAAGGACGCTGGTTCGATCCCTGGCCTGGGAGGATCCCACGTGCTGCAGAGCAGCTGGACCGATGTGTCCAACTCCCGACCCGGAGCTCTGAGCGCATGCACCTAGAGCCGGTGCTCTGCAGCAACAGAGGCCACTGAAATTTTTCAAACATACAAAAAAGCATATAAAACAGATGATGAACAGCCCTTTCCCATTTACCCATCACCTAAAGTTAGAAACTCTTAACATTTTATTATACTTGCCTCATTTTTTTTTTTAGTGCCAGCATTTTCTAAAGAAAATAATACTTGTCATGCTATTTCCTCTTTAAAACCTCAAAGGAAGAGAGCTTCGTCTCTTTTACTTCTTGCCGTATTACTCACGGCCTGCAAGCTGGTAGACCTCCAACAAACAGTTGTTCAATGAATCTCACTAAATCCTCACGGCAGCCCTATGCAGTTGTTATTATTATGATCCTATGTTACGGAAGGGGAAACGGAGGCACAGAGAGGTTAAAGTAACTTGCCCTGGGTCACATAGCTAGGAGGCAGGGAAAGGGAATTGGAGCTCAGGTAGGCTGCGTCCAGAGTCCACACAGTCCTATCTCTGTGGGGACTCCTTCAACTGGAATGTCCATTCATCCTCTGTCTACCTGTCCCATCCAGACACCATCCACAGAGGAGGCCCAGCGGGGTTCACAGGCCAGCTAGAGACAGGGCGTCTCTGTCTGGGAACCAGGTGGTTTCCAGAAAGGCCAAGGCCCTCGCCCTCTCCCGGGGGAGGAGACAGAGGCTCCTTCCCAGACTAGTGACCTTTGGGGTTTGTTTTGAGTAGAGATTCCTTCTGGGGAACGTGATGGCTGATGTCGGGAGCCTGGGTCCCCAGACTTAACCCCAGGAATGTGGAGAGGAATCGCCAGGCTTCCGCCCTGCAGGCCAGCGTTCCCAACTGCCCAGGCCAGTCAGAGGAGGCCAGTACTAGGCTGCTCTCCAGGTTGCCAGGCCTTCTGGGGAGATGGACCAAGACTTTCCATCCTATTCTGGGAGGCAGCTCCTCAGGGTAAACAGAGCTCCAGGCTTCAAACATCAAAGAACCAGGGCTTCCTTGGTGGCCCAGTGGGTAAGGACACCACCTTGCAGTGCAAAGGACGCTGGTTCGATCCCTGGCCTGGGAGGATCCCACGTGCTGCAGAGCAGCTGGACCGATGTGTCCAACTCCCGACCCGGAGCTCTGGAGCGCATGCACCTAGAGCCGGTGCTCTGCAGCAACAGAGGCCACTGCGATGGGAGGCCCACACCAGCCAAAGAACAGAGATGGATGAAAATAGATAAATGAAAGACCAATAGAAGTGGCCAATAGAAAAAAAAAAATCAAAGAACCTAGGGTCTGCCTCTTCCTTCCCAGTTACGTGACACTGGGCAGATGCCCAATCTGGGAAAGTCTCGGTTTTCACATCTATCAAACCTCACACAGATCTGGGGCTAGTGTAAGGCAACGCGGGTGCCCAGGGCACAGCCGTTAAGGAGGCGGCGGCTCTCAGCTGCTGACCCTGCACTTGCAGGAGCCTGAGGGTGAAGGCGTCCTTAAACTACGTACCAAGGGCCTCCCTCGTGGTCCAGTGGGTAAGGACACCACCTTGCAGTGCAAGGGGTGCCGGTTCGACCCCTGGCCTGGGAAGATCTCACGTGCCGCGGAGCAGCTGGACCAATGTGTCCGATTACCGAGCTGGAGCTCTGGAGCACATGCACCCAGAGCCAGTGCTCTGCAGAGACCGAGGCCACTGCGATGGGAGGCCCACACAGGCCAAAGAACAAAGATGGCTGAAAATAGATAAATGAAAGACCAATAGAAGTGGCCCACCCGCCCCTCTCCCTCCCCAACTCACCCCCCACCCCGCAAAAAATTATGTACCAAGATGGTCTAATCCCACAACCCACAGACAGTTCCAGGCAGGGGCCCCAAAACCCACTGGGGGAGATGGTCCCCTGAGCTAAGACAGGTCCCTGGTAGCGGGGGCCGGGGGATGGCCCAGAAGCCCTCTGGGCATTATCAAGCCACAGTAGGTGATCTCTGAGTCCTTCCCAGGCTGGAGAGCAACTTCTGCCTCCAGATTGTGAGAATAATGACATGGATCTCGTCTTTATGGAGCTTTCACTCTGGACCACTCTGAGATCTTGGTCAATCCTCACAACAGCTTTCTCACGTATTATTGTCTCTGTGCTGTGAATGGGGCTTCCCAGGGAGCGCAGTGGTAAAGAACCTGCCTGCCAGTACAGGAGATGCAGAAGGCATGGGTTCAATCCCTGGGTCAGGAAGATCCTCTGGAGGCGGAAATGGCCACTCACTCTAGTATTGTTGCCACACTTCTGCCTGGGAAATGCCATAGACAGAGGAGCCTGGCGAGCTATAGTCTACAGAGTCGCAAAGAGTCGGACACAACTGAGCACACACACAAACACACTATGAATGCAGAAGACCTCCAGGCAGCAGGTCAGGGTCACAGCTTAAGTATAGGGTAGGTCCAACATCCAAACTCTTATTGGTCTGATTCACAGGTGGGCTGGGGACTGAGGTTTGCTGCTGAGGGCCTGGTAGGCCCTTGACCCCCATCACCTTTATCTTTCGTGCCTCCTCCCTCCGCTGGCAGCAGCTGTGACCAAAATAGAATTAACCCTAAAGGAATCAGGCTAGGGTGGGATGGGGAGGAAGGCACAGTTTTAGGCTCCAAGGACCCGAAGCCTGGGTGATCCACGCCCAGACCCTGCACCTCCAAGGCAGGCGCACATTGCTCTGGATGAAGTGGAACACGGGGCAGGTCAGTTTCCACCTAGGGGAGATGACTCAGGAACAGTGCTAAGCTTTATTTGTACATACATTTTCTCCCTGCCTCCGACCCTCTTCCTTGGGAATTCATCTTCCATTCCTGCCAGGTGCAAGCTTCACTCAGGACTCTCCCCGAACTCCCTTGCCGCAGGATCATCTAAATCTGTAGCTGGCATTCCAGGCTGTCTGCAGCGACTAGAGCAGAGGTCTGGTCCTGCCTCTTTGCCTTTCCACAGGTGGGTCCCTTTGCCTCGAATGCTCTCCTTCCCCCAAGATCCTGGGGGGAAGCATGTACTATTATACAGCCTTAAGTTATACAGCCAGGGAGGGGCACAGCCAGGATTTGAACTCAGACAGCCTGGCTCCAGAGGCCACTCCCTCCACGCCTCCCCCGAATGGATGTCACTTCTCCGGAGGGTCCAGAAAGGGCCTGATCTGAATACCTCACTCACCTCTACCACGCGCTCAACCCTCGGCTCCTCAGCCTTCCATTCCCCAGGTGGGCTGTGAAGGAAAACAGGGCCTCAGCTGCAGCCTTTGATGTCCCCTGCCAAGCTGGCAGTCTGAGGCCTCGGGGTGCCTCGGGGATCCCAGGGGCAGTGGTAAAGAACCTGCCTGCCAGTACAGGAGATGCAGAAGGCATGGGTTCAATCCCTGGGTCAGGAAGATCCTCTGACGGAAATGGCCACTCACTCTAGTATTGTTGCCACACTTCTGCCTGGGAAATGCCATAGACAGAGGAGCCTGGCGAGCTATAGTCTACAGAGTCGCAAAGAGTCGGACACAACTGAGCACACACACAAACACACTATGAATGCAGAAGACCTCCAGGCAGCAGGTCAGGGTCACAGCTTAAGTATAGGGTAGGTCCAACATCCAAACTCTTATTGGTCTGATTCACAGGTGGGCTGGGGACTGAGGTTTGCTGCTGAGGGCCTGGTAGGCCCTTGACCCCCATCACCTTTATCTTTCGTGCCTCCTCCCTCCGCTGGCAGCAGCTGTGACCAAAATAGAATTAACCCTAAAGGAATCAGGCTAGGGTGGGATGGGGAGGAAGGCACAGTTTTAGGCTCCAAGGACCCGAAGCCTGGGTGATCCACGCCCAGACCCTGCACCTCCAAGGCAGGCGCACATTGCTCTGGATGAAGTGGAACACGGGGCAGGTCAGTTTCCACCTAGGGGAGATGACTCAGGAACAGTGCTAAGCTTTATTTGTACATACATTTTCTCCCTGCCTCCGACCCTCTTCCTTGGGAATTCATCTTCCATTCCTGCCAGGTGCAAGCTTCACTCAGGACTCTCCCCGAACTCCCTTGCCGCAGGATCATCTAAATCTGTAGCTGGCATTCCAGGCTGTCTGCAGCGACTAGAGCAGAGGTCTGGTCCTGCCTCTTTGCCTTTCCATAGGTGGGTCCCTTTGCCTCGAATGCTCTCCTTCCCCCAAGATCCTGGGGGGAAGCATGTACTATTATACAGCCTTAAGTTATACAGCCAGGGAGGGGCACAGCCAGGATTTGAACTCAGACAGCCTGGCTCCAGAGGCCACTCCCTCCACGCCTCCCCCGAATGGATGTCACTTCTCCGGAGGGTCCAGAAAGGGCCTGATCTGAATACCTCACTCACCTCTACCACGCGCTCAACCCTCGGCTCCTCAGCCTTCCATTCCCCAGGTGGGCTGTGAAGGAAAACAGGGCCTCAGCTGCAGCCTTTGATGTCCCCTGCCAAGCTGGCAGTCTGAGGCCTCGGGGTGCCTCGGGGGATCCCAGGCCAGCAGCTAGGCCGGCCCCGGGGCCAGCGTTTCTGTAAACACCCCCGTGAGCCAATCCCGCGTGGTCAGACCGTGGGCCGCTGGCGTCGAGGCTGAGGTTTGGCTGGGTTCCCTCCAGCACAGCCACTTCCACCCCCTCTGCCTGGCTGGGCTTCCAGTAATGAAGTGTTTTGCTCTGGGGCTGGCGGGGCTGATGGAAAGGGGCAGCGGGCCCTCTCTGTTTCACTTGTCCCCCGCTTGGGCTCCTGGAAGCTGGTTAGATGCCCCTCATCGCAGCCTGGGCGGCTCACATGCCCACCAAGGAGGGCAGAGGAGGAACTGGCCTCTAAGGGGACAGGTCTTGGGCTCTGAGCCAAGAGGGAGGGTGTGGCTGGAAAACACCCTGTCAGTCCTTTCTGAGGGATTGGGAGGTGAGGGAGACTTCTGAAGACAGAGCCAGGCAGTTTGGCGACAGGAAGGGAAAGTCTGCACAGTCGCCTCTGCCTCTCCCCGGGCAGACAGTGGCTGCAAGGGAGGGGCCGTGGGAGGGGGGAGACTGGAGAATTCACCAGTCACCCTGAGTGTGTCGCCCCTGAAGGAAATTCTCAGCTAGCCCTTTAATTCACACAGCAACTCTGCCCAGAAATAGAGGCCCAGAGAGGTGAAGTGACTCGCCCTAGATCACACAGCAAGTGATAGAACAGGATGTGACTGATCCTCTCTCTTCCCACTGAACCACTCCTAGCTCACCGTCTGAATCCCAGACAGTAGGGACGGGAAGGTACATCCAAGCCATCTTGGTGATAAAGCATGGTGGATAAGAACAAAGGCTCGGGGCCAGCTGCCTGGGTTCAAATCCCAGCTCGTCCTTCTTGTTATGTGAATGTAGGCGTATTATTTCACCTCTTAGTGCCTCAGTTCTCCCATCTGTGAAATGAGGATAATAGTGATGCATCGCTTAGAGGAAGGGTTCACAACCTCCAGGATCTAAGGCATGATGATCTGAGGGGGAGGGGATGTGATGAGGATAGAAATAAAGTGCACCATAAATGTAATGCCTTGAATCACGCCGAAGCCAACCCTGCCCTGGTCCATGGAAAAGCGGTCTTCCACAAAACCGGTCCCTGGTACCAAAAAGATTGGGGACGGCTGCCTTAGAGGAGTAAATTCATACCTGGTACTCAAAAGCCTTCCATGAATGCTAGGGATTTCCAGTCTATTTCCAGCCTTCCCGCTGCAGAGCTGGGTGACTTAGGCCAGAGTCGGAGCAGAACCCCCTGGGGGCTCGTCTTGGGCAGAGCACAGCTTCAACCCCCGCCCCCTGTGGTGTCGCTGAGAAGCGGTGATGTTGGAGTTGAGGGAGCCCCCAAGAGAGACGGGGAAGGTGGAGGAAGTCCTGCTTAGCCATCCTCCAGGGCTGGGGAAGGGCAGCGCCAGAGCCCAGGGAGGCGAGGAGCAAGGCAACCTGACGGATGGCCCAGGGGGCGGCCCCTTCCCGCTCTGGGTCCCAATCTCCCCTCCTGAGCACGACTGGAGCCTTGAACTCAAGGGGGCTCCTCGGTAGGACCTCATGGGCTGCCAAGGGGTGGGAGAAAGGTCCAGAGCCCCAGCCGAGTGTCCCACCCTTTGATTTACCTAAATTTTCCTGAGTGGGAACCTGCTGTATAGCACAGGGAGCTCAGCTAGGCGCTCTGTGACGACCTAGAGGGGTGGGGTGGGGGTGGCCATGGAAGGGAGGCTCAAGAGGGAGGGGCCATATGTATCGATATGGCTGATTCACGTGGTCGTACCGCAGAAATCAGCCCAACATTGGAAAGCAGTTATACTCCAATTTTAAAAAGAAACCGTTTTCTATGAACTTGTTTTTTGCTGAACAAGGGGCTGCTGGCTTGAGAAGCGGGCTCTGGGCAGCAAGGAGCCGGGGAGGGGCCCCCTTCCCACACCTGGGGACCCTGGGGCCCAAGCTGATGGCTGCTTGGTGACTCACTCCCCACTCAGCACATCCTGCGATCCCATGACTGGGAACCCCATGGGGCGGCCCCTCACCAGGGCCCCCTAACCAAGTTGCTCCCCCTCGACACACGCAGGGACTGGGAACGATTAACTCACTCCCCGGGCCAGGCCAGATGCTCATGGGGCTATTGGTTTGCTGACCACATGTGGCTCAAGGACATCCTCAGAGTCAGAAGGGTCCCAGGAGGCCACAGAGGGCAACCCTGTCACGTCACAGCTGGCGGATGGAGGCCCAGAGAGGTGACGGCACTTGCCTAAGGTCACTCAGGAGCAGGAAGAAGGCGCCCGGCCTTCTGGTGCCTGACTTGGAGCTTTGCGACATCGCCAGACGGTCCCTGGCTACCCCACGGTCTCGGTCCCTCCTCCCAGCCCCATCCAGAGGGGTCCTCCCCGGCCATCACAGCCCAGGCTTCTCCAGTCTCACCTCCCCCACCTCCCACCAGGCTTCGTCCAGACTCAGCCACACACAGCGCCGCGGACACCCTGGTCTCAGGCTGGCTTCCGGCCTCTGTTCTCTCTGTTCCCCTGGGTTGACTTTGTGCCTGGACTTCTGCTCTGGTTTCAAGACTCAGCTGAGATGTCAGCTCCTCTAAGAAGACTTCCGCAGCCTCCTCTCCCAGGCGGGGTCCTCTTACGGCGCTCAGTAGCTAGCACTCCCCACTTACTCTTCCGTCACCCCCTCTTTGCTTGTCTCTCTCTGCTCCTCTAGTCTGTGAATTCGCTGTGGGCAGAGACCTTGCTTTCTATTATTTATCTAATATGAGGGCATGGCCGTGGCACTCAGTGTTTGTTGAATGAGTGCACGGATGTATGAATATACAGATGGATAGGTGAATAGATGAATGGACAAAGGGGCAGACGGATGGATGGTGGGCAGAAAAGGTAAGTGGATGGATGAATGGATATCCTGAATGATGAAGGGCTCTTGGATGGGGAAGCACCTGTTATCTGCCACCTCTAAGCGATGTCTGGTCAAATGCAAAGGCACTTCTGCCCTGGTGGCTGGCCTCCTGACCAACTAAACTCAGTGGGGTCTCCTGAACTCCAGTGATTATTCAGACATCAAAGAATCTATAGGAACCACCTCTGCTCCTGACCTTCCAGAATTTGGCCTTCTGGAGGGCCCTCCCTGCATGCTTCCCACTGGGTCAGAACTGCCGCTCCAGAAATGCTTCCAGGCATAGAGACAGAAATTCCTACAGAAAGTGGCACTGTAAACAAATAGAATTTATCCCGGGCCAGGCCAGATGCTCATGGGGCTATTGGTTTGCTGACCACATGTGGCTCAAGGACATCCTCAGAGTCAGAAGGGTCCCAGGAGGCCACAGAGGGCAACCCTGTCACGTCACAGCTGGCGGATGGAGGCCCAGAGAGGTGACGGCACTTGCCTAAGGTCACTCAGGAGCAGGAAGAAGGCGCCCGGCCTTCTGGTGCCTGACTTGGAGCTTTGCGACATCGCCAGACGGTCCCTGGCTACCCCACGGTCTCGGTCCCTCCTCCCAGCCCCATCCAGAGGGGTCCTCCCCGGCCATCACAGCCCAGGCTTCTCCAGTCTCACCTCCCCCACCTCCCACCAGGCTTCGTCCAGACTCAGCCACACACAGCGCCGCGGACACCCTGGTCTCAGGCTGGCTTCCGGCCTCTGTTCTCTCTGTTCCCCTGGGTTGACTTTGTGCCTGGACTTCTGCTCTGGTTTCAAGACTCAGCTGAGATGTCAGCTCCTCTAAGAAGACTTCCGCAGCCTCCTCTCCCAGGCGGGGTCCTCTTACGGCGCTCAGTAGCTAGCACTCCCCACTTACTCTTCCGTCACCCCCTCTTTGCTTGTCTCTCTCTGCTCCTCTAGTCTGTGAATTCGCTGTGGGCAGAGACCTTGCTTTCTATTATTTATCTAATATGAGGGCATGGCCGTGGCACTCAGTGTTTGTTGAATGAGAGCATGGTTGTATGAATATACAGATGGATAGGTGAATAGATGAATGGACAAAGGGGCAGACGGATGGATGGTGGGCAGAAAAGGTAAGTGGATGGATGAATGGATATCCTGAATGATGAAGGGCTCTTGGATGGGGAAGCACCTGTTATCTGCCACCTCTAAGCGATGTCTGGTCAAATGCAAAGGCACTTCTGCCCTGGTGGCTGGCCTCCTGACCAACTAAACTCAGTGGGGTCTCCTGAACTCCAGTGATTATTCAGACATCAAAGAATCTATAGGAACCACCTCTGCTCCTGACCTTCCAGAATTTGGCCTTCTGGAGGGCCCTCCCTGCATGCTTCCCACTGGGTCAGAACTGCCGCTCCAGAAATGCTTCCAGGCATAGAGACAGAAATTCCTACAGAAAGTGGCACTGTAAACAAATAGAATCTATCCCTCCCCCATTTCACAGATGAGAAGACTGAGGCCAAGCAAGGCCAAGGACTTTTCCCGAGAATGTACAGGAGAGCTGGGCCCCCCAGTTCATTCATTCATTCACTCACACAACAAATACATATCTCCCATCTCAGCTGTGCCAGGTTCAATGCTTTTTCTCTGGTATTCCAAGCAAACGCCATGCCAGTTTCTGAATCCCATGTCCCATCGGGACCTCCTCCAGCTATCCAGACAGCTTATCTTTGCTTCACCAGCCACACCCTGGGCACAGCTCGTCCCAGCCCCCTCATTCAGCAAATGAGGGCCCTTGGCAGGAACCCCAGCACACCCTGAAATGTGCATCTGTGTGCAGAGGCAGTCAGGTGCACGTGCTAGGAGCATCACACTCAGCCCCTCCTTGGGGGACCACATGGGTCCCTGCACACAGCACCCCACTACCTCAGCCTGAAGCCAAGTGTTAAAGCCCCACAAGTGTTGTGGGGAGTAGAAGGTGGGGCAGGAAGCTCATGGTGGCACCTGGGATCTCAGGGCCAGGAGCAGACCTTCGAGCTCCTGCCCAGACTGAGGAATGTGTGGAAGAGGCCATCGAAGGGGGGCTGGTATCTGCTGGCCAGCTGAGCAGGCGGCGGCAGCAATTCCCTCACTATGTGGCCAGAGGCAGGGGCAGTCGGGGAGACATGGAGTCTGGAAGAGGTGGAGCCTCGCATTCTGGGACAGGAACCCAGACTTGAGCGAGTCATGGCCATTGGCTGGGCCCCCTTTCTGGACCTTCCTGGTCTTGGTGGCCTCGCTGAAGATGTAGAACAATGCAGGACTCCAAGGGCCAAAATAAGATTCAGCTGCACCGTGTTCTACACATTCAGGACACTTGCTGGGAACGCATCAGTCAACTAGAAGACACAAGAAGAATCTATAGGAACCACCTCTGCTCCTGACCTTCCAGAATTTGGCCTTCTGGAGGGCCCTCCCTGCATGCTTCCCACTGGGTCAGAACTGCCGCTCCAGAAATGCTTCCAGGCATAGAGACAGAAATTCCTACAGAAAGTGGCACTGTAAACAAATAGAATCTATCCCTCCCCCATTTCACAGATGAGAAGACTGAGGCCAAGCAAGGCCAAGGACTTTTCCCGAGAATGTACAGGAGAGCTGGGCCCCCCAGTTCATTCATTCATTCACTCACACAACAAATACATATCTCCCATCTCAGCTGTGCCAGGTTCAATGCTTTTTCTCTGGTATTCCAAGCAAACGCCATGCCAGTTTCTGAATCCCATGTCCCATCGGGACCTCCTCCAGCTATCCAGACAGCTTATCTTTGCTTCACCAGCCACACCCTGGGCACAGCTCGTCCCAGCCCCCTCATTCAGCAAATGAGGGCCCTTGGCAGGAACCCCAGCACACCCTGAAATGTGCATCTGTGTGCAGAGGCAGTCAGGTGCACGTGCTAGGAGCATCACACTCAGCCCCTCCTTGGGGGACCACATGGGTCCCTGCACACAGCACCCCACTACCTCAGCCTGAAGCCAAGTGTTAAAGCCCCACAAGTGTTGTGGGAGTAGAAGGTGGGGCAGGAAGCTCATGGTGGCACCTGGGATCTCAGGGCCAGGAGCAGACCTTCGAGCTCCTGCCCAGACTGAGGAATGTGTGGAAGAGGCCATCGAAGGGGGGCTGGTATCTGCTGGCCAGCTGAGCAGGCGGCGGCAGCAATTCCCTCACTATGTGGCCAGAGGCAGGGGCAGTCGGGGAGACATGGAGTCTGGAAGAGGTGGAGCCTCGCATTCTGGGACAGGAACCCAGACTTGAGCGAGTCATGGCCATTGGCTGGGCCCCCTTTCTGGACCTTCCTGGTCTTGGTGGCCTCGCTGAAGATGTAGAACAATGCAGGACTCCAAGGGCCAAAATAAGATTCAGCTGCACCGTGTTCTACACATTCAGGACACTTGCTGGGAACGCATCAGTCAACTAGAAGACACAAGAAGAATATGGAGGATCAACAAGACCCAAAGTAACTGCTAGGATGGAATTAACGGCTCAGATGGTAAAGAATCTGCCCTCAATGTGAGAGACCCAGGCTTGATTCCTGGGTGGGAAGATCCCCTAAAAGAGAAGGAAATGGCCACCCACTCCAGTATTCCTGCCTGGGAAATCCCATGGACAGAGGAGCCCGACAGAGTCAGACACGACTGAGCAACTAACACTTTCCCTTTCACCTGGTAAGATTGATTATGATCAAAGAGTTAAGATACAAATAGATAAAATAAACTACAGAGTGAAAAAGGAGACTAATATTGACTTACCAGGGGCTTTAAAACGATTATGAACAGTTATATTTACAATATAGAAACGACATTTCTAAAAATTATAAGGAAAAAAAAGTTATAAGATGCCAAAATATTGGCCCAAGAAGAAATAGAGCATTTTAATAGGTTAATTAGGATTACAGAAACTGAAACAGTAGCCAAAGCCCTCCCACCAAACATTCTTACAGATAAGTTCGGGTGAATTTTAAAGACCCAATTAATGCCTAGTGTATACAAGTCGCTATTCCACACCCCACCAAAAAACCAGCTTGGATTATTATATGAGACAAGTGTCATCTTGGTTGTCAAAACCAGAGAAGACAATACAGTAACAGAAAATAAGCCCATTTCACTTATGAATACAGGAGGGAAAAATGCTCACTACAAATTAGTGGACACAGTTCAGCAGTACACTAAAATAGTAATACTACCTCTCCACCAGGAAGGAGAGGGCACTTGTACACAGTCACGAAGCAAGTGTCCAAGCTAGGATTTTCATCTGATTCTTCCTCTTCCCATGGTACAGGGGTCCCCTCTTACTCGGGGATGGCCAGCCCCAGGAGCACGTGCCCTGAGCCTCCCGGTCCTGCTGGGGTCCGGATCTGTCTGGATTTCTCTGACCCCATGAGTCTAATGTAACAACCGTGAGGTCCCCAGTGTCGAGCGTGTGTTCACACACACCCACCGCCAAGCGCTCCAGCTTCTTGCCCAAGGGCCGGCATGTGGATGTGCTGTGAACACGGAGGAAGGCACGGAGGAAGCTGACAAGCTGTAAACGACTGGAACCAGCTCCGTGCTGGTGACTGCGGATACTTGTTCCTGGCTCCCATATGCTGTGCCCGGAGCTAGCTGTGTTTCCCTAGTCTCACTTTTCAGACGCATTTTCTAGATTCTAAAATGTTAGGCCTGGCTCCAGTCAGAAAGAACAAGAAGGCCACTGCCAGACAATCCAAACAATGGGGGAACCAAAGGCTGGAGAAATATGTGTCCCAGATCCCCAGACACTTGTGGCAAAGAATACATCCTATGTTTCTCACTCTGATTCCCCTTTTTGGACACCCAGAGAAAGATCACGTCTCCCAGCTTTCCCTGCAATCAAGTTGAGGTCAGGTGACTAGTTCTGGCCAATGAAATGTGAGCAGAAGAGATGAGTATCATCATGTCCAGTTTGAGGCAGTGAAGAGCCAGTGAGTGGGCCTTCTCTATCTCTCTTCTCCTAGGTGACCTCCAGGCTCACCGGTTTAGAAGGGTGATTCATAAACTGCCTGCCGTGTGCATACAAATCACGTGGGAGTCTTCTGAAATGCAAATTCTGCCTGGAGGGGGAGGGATCTGAAATTCTTCATTTCAAAAAAGCAGCTGAATAGAGCTGCTGCATCAGAACACACGGTTGAGTAGGGAAGGGTGATCTGAGAGAGGCGGCTCCAAGATGGAGAAGACCTGCCCAGCTTCACTGGACCATTTGCAACCCCAAATAAACCTTCACTGGGTTAAGCCACTGAGATTTGGAAGTTGTGATCTCAGCATAGCCTAATGTACCCCAGTTCATACACGGGGATACGGAATTGTCATTTAGCCAGTCAACCCATAGTTCTTGAGTTCCTAACATGAAATTCTGTGCAGTTTTTCCCCCTGCGCATGCAGGATCTTCGTTCTCTTAACAGGGATGGAACTTGTGCCGCCTGCCGTGGAAGCAAGGAGTCTTAACTACTGGACTGCCAGGGGCCTATGTCTGGATGCCTCACTTTTTTGGGGGGCAGGGGGAGGTCAGGTTAGGGAGGAAGAGTGCAGGCGGGCCACTTCTATTGGTCTTTCATTTATCTATTTTCAGCCATCTTTGTTCTTTGGCCCGTGTGGGCCTCCCATCGCAGTGGCCTCTGTCTCTGCAGAGCTCCGGCTCGGTAATTGGAAACATCGGTCCAGCTACTCCGCGGCACGTGGGATCTTCCCAGGCCAGGGATTGAACCGGCGCCCCTTGCACTGCAAGGTGGTGTCCTTACCCACTGGACCACCAGGGAAGCCCTGGATGCCTCACTCTTAAGGAGTCACTCTCCCCTTCCTACAAGGGCAAGGGCAAGACCTGATAGTGAGCGTTCCTTACATGTTGCTCCCTTGACACCTCTCTTTCAGCATCCTGGTCCTCGTGCCGAAAGTCACTGGGGGAGCCAGGATTTGAAGCAGGGACTTCTGGCCTTATGAGCCTGACATCTGCTTCCGGCAGTGCACAGAGCTTCTGTGCTCGTGCTAGGGTCTTCCTCGGGGGAGGTTTCACCAGTACTCAAACGTCTCATGGATTCCCTGGCCTGTCACCTCCCTCGAGTGCCAAACCTGGCACTTAGGAGACCTGCACCCTCGTGACCAGCGAGCACAATGGCAGCTCCTGCTGCGGCTTTTCAATGTGTTGAACACAGACAGAGGGTTCATCACTCACATTCTCATCACCCTGACGCCAACCCACGTGCTTGCTGAACTGGCCAGGTCCCAGGGCCACCCGCCGTCCACACGCGCCCATCTTTGGTCATTCAAAGAGAACAAGTTCCAAGCACAAACACGGGTTCTGACTCAGAGGGGCCCCTAGGCTGGAGGCAGCCCATCCTCTGCCCTGCCCTCCCGCGCCTCCTCACGGACAGGGAAGGGATTCCTCCTCGGACACGGACATCGCTGTGAACAAGATGCCTTTCTCCACCTCCTCCTCGCACCTCCTAGCTTTTTCTGTCTTCCTTCTTGCCTCAGAGGAAGAAATGGTTCAAAGTCATTCCTCCCAAATGGACACATGGTGAACAAATGTCACCTGAAACTCCCACAGCCCTGTTAATCAGCGATACCGCCACAAGAAATAAAGTTAAAAAAAAAAAAAAAAAAAAGTAAAGCCAAACAGAACTGTTTCTCCCGGCTAAAATTAATCCATGGGGAGAGAGGTCAGAACAGTGAGTACCTTGGGAGGCAGGGCTATAGGCTTGGAAGAGGCGTGAGGAACTTTCTGGAAATGTATCTTGGTGGTGGTTACATGGGTGTGTACACATGTGAAGAGTTGTTGAGATGTGCGCTTAAGACTAGTGCACTGTAAGCATTTCTGTGTATATGTTACCCCTCAATTAAAAAAAAAAAATATATGCCGCAGAAAGCTTTCTGAACAGTAGCAAAAATAAATACCCACAGCGTAGGTTTTGGAGTCGTATGAACCTCCACGGCAAATCTGGATCTGTTGTCGAGCTGTGTGACCTTTGGCAAGTTGTTTAACCTCTCTGGATTTCATATTTCTTTTTCATTAAGGTGTGGACTACAAGGATTAGAGACACCACTTTTTTCTATAAAAAGTACTCGGCACAGGGGCAGCTCCCACTGGGTGCTCAATACATAATCATTGTTATTATTATTATTAAACCCAGCGACCTGGGGCTTCCCTGGCTGGCTAGTGGTTAAGACACTGCACTTCCATTGCAGAGGGCATGGGTTTCCATCTCTGGCCAGAGAGCTAAGATCCTGTGTGCCACATGGCAGGGCCAAAAAATAGAAAATAAATAAATAAGTATGCATGTGCGTGTGTATGTGTGTGTGTGTGTGCACGAATGCCCAGTCGCTCAGTCCTGTCTGACCCTTTGTGACCCCATGGACTGCAGCCCGCCAGGCTCCTTTCTCCATGGGATTCTCCAGGCAAGAATACTGGAGTGAGTTGCCATTTCCTCCTCCAAGGATCTTCTCAACCCAGGGATCCAACCTGCACCTACTGAATCGGCAGGCAGATTCTTTACCACTTAGCGCCACCTGGGAAGTTCAAATACATAAATGCTTAAAGACAAAAAAAAAAAAAAGAAACAAAAACCAGTGACCCTAGCAAGGACCGCGTGAAAGTTTTCCCTGGGGAAAGACATAAAATTATCCACAGAGAATTTAAAGATAGAGTAAACTTGATGATTAAGAGTCTTCTTTTTGTTACCACCGTGCACTGGTAAATCTAAATAATGTCAGCTGGAAAATACTGTATTCCCCAAATCTGTTTTATTGATCTACTTTCTTAACAATTGTTGGGGTGACTGTTATATTTTGGGCTTCCCTGGTGGCTCAGACAGTAAAGACTCCTCCTGCAATGCAAGAGGCCAGCATTTGAACCCTGGAATGGGAAGATCCCCTGGAGAAGGGAATGGCTACCCACTGCAGTATTCTTGCCTAGAGAATTTCATGGACAAAGGAGCCTGGTGGGCTACAGTCCACAGGCTGCAAAGGATCAGACACAACTGAGAGACTAACACAAACTGTATTTTAATAACATGTAGCTAAGCTTCAAATGAGCACATTTTGATTTCTTATCCTTTAATAAACCTCTCCTACTTGAGAATTTCTAGGAATGCCATGGCTGCCAGCACACAGGGTCTCAGGGATACAGGTTCACCAAGAGAGTCAGCTCCCACCAGCTTGGAATCTTTCATACTTGCTTCAAGTACTGTTCCTGCCTCCAATCCTGCAGTAGTATACATTTCTGCATCTCACGAGTAGATTCAAAGAAACAATGACTGTAGAGTGATGGAGACAATGAAGATACAGGTTGTTCAAGACTGTTATTCTAGGTGACTTCTTGAAGCTTTAATCTGTGTCTAAACTTTAGAAAAATCAAACAGTGTGAACTGGGAAGGGTAACATTTTTGCCTGCTAAGTTCAAATTCTAGTCCATACGTGAAATATATTTGTTTCATCTCACAATGATGCCCGATAACACTTTGCTGTATGAAGGTGGTGGGGATTCCAAAACCGTCCACTCTGGCTGTAAAACACCCTAGGCCTGCCTCTGGCTCACACACAAGTGTGAATAAGTAACACTTGTCTCTCCTCTCCAAGTCTGGGGACAACCCTCAACCCTCAACCCTCAGCCACTTCCTCCAGCCGTAAATGATCACATCCCACATTTTCATCTTCAATTTCCATCCACATCAACTCCTTGTCCTGGAAATGCACCCAGTATCAAGTCACTCTTTTTCCATGCCAACTGCCCTTTCCGGACCCTTCCGCTGTTCAGCTCTGTCCCTTTGAGAGTTGGGATACTGGGGAGCTGACGGGGCCCACGGCCTCCCACGCTACCACGTAAGTACCTCTAGCATTACCTTTGCCAAATTCTACAGTCACAGCTCATGTCTTTACACCACGCCCTCCTCGTGACACTGGTGGTGCGTTTTTAAAACATGTCTATTTATTTATTTGGATCCTCCGAGTCGTAGTTGTATCATGCAGGATCTTCGATCTTTGCTGTGGCATGAGGGGTCTGTTTCTTTTTTCTCTTTTACTCCAAATATTCTTTTTTTAATTGGAGTATAATTGCTTTACATGGAGTCACACCGAGTAGCACACAACTGAAGCGACTGAGTGTGGACCACCTGTGGGGGGGGGGGGGAGCTTCCTAGGTGGCGCTAGTGCTAAAGAGCCTGCCTGCCAATGCAGGGGATGCGAGACACGGGTTCAATCCCTGGGTTGGAAGACACCCTGGAGAAGAGAACGGCAAAACTCCAGTATTTTTTTTTTTAATGCTTTTTTTTTTATTGGCCACTTTTATTGATCTTTCATTTATTTATCTTTGTTCTTTGGCCCATGTGGGCCTCCCATTGCAGTGGCCTCTCTCGCTGCAGAGCTCCAGCTCAAAGGACACATCGGTCCAGCCGCTCCAGGGCACGTGGGATCTTCCCAGGCCAGGGATCAAACCGGCGCCCCTTGCACTGCAAGGCGGTGTCCTTACCCACTGGACCACCAGGGAAGCCCAAACTCCAGTATGCTTGCCTGGAGCATCCTATGGACAGAGGAGCCTGGTGGGCTACAGTCCATGGGGTTGTACAGAGTTGGACACGAATGAAGTGACTGATCAACATTGCTTCCCAATGTTGTGTCGGTTTCTGCTGTACAACAAAGTGAAGCAGCTATGCGTGCACCCATGGCCCTTCCTAAGCCTCCCTCCCGACCCCACTCCCGTCCCGCCCCTCTCGGCGCTGGCAGAGCACCAGGATTTTTACTTGCACGGTGTGAACTCTTCGTTGCAGCCTAGGGATCTCATTCCCTGACCAGGGATGGAACTTGGGGTCCTTGCGCTGGAAGCGCAGAGTCCCCGGTGGTGTGAACTTCGTGTCCTACCTCCTCATGGGGGACACTGTGCCCCACCTCACAGACAGCTGCCGACACAGCAGGCATGGTCGGCTCCCAGAGCAGGCCCTGCCATCACGCGTCCCCACCTCTAGGTGTCCGTCCGTGCTGTTCCCTCTGCCTGGAGCTTCGCCCTCTCTCCCTCCCGCAAGCCTTGGCTCCTCTTTGGAGATCTTTCTGGCCCTCCCCCTGGGTCTGAGCAGGACCCCTCTCATAGGCCCTGAGAGCCTACCTGTTCCCCCTGCTGTCCTTTCTCTCTCTCCACTTAACGCCCCTCCAGGGGCTGGAGACACAACAGGCCGCCCGGGGAAGCTTGACTGTGGGTCACGCCCGCCTCTGGATGGCTGCCAATCTTCCTGCCAGAAACCGCACACCCGCCGAAGCCGCCTGGAGTCCCAGCCACGGGGCTCGGGAGGGCTTGGGTCAGCTCAGCACAGGGGGTGCCTGCAGAGCGCTTCCTGGATCCACAGCCCCCGTCTCCGGGGTCGGCCAGGGGGTCCGGGGCAGGGCTCCAGCGGCTCCAGCAGCAGCTTGGGAAGGCCCTCTGGGGCGGGGAGGAGCCAGAGAGGTCCCTGCCAGCCTGTCACAGGCTCTCAGCGCTGGCACGGGCTCCAGCTTCCACACACACACACACACACACACAGCATCCCCCCGGTGTCCTCCGAGGTCTCACCTCCAGGTAAATGGGCTCGTCAGTGGGGAGATGAGGATGGGAGAGAAACAGGGCTAGAAAGGTCAGTATGTGTGAGAGTGTGTGCGTGTATGCGCGTGTGCATGCATGCCTGGGAGTGACCTCACAGCTGCTGGAACATAAAGTCACAGGTCCTGCCGCCTAGGCTCAAAGCTGGCTCCGTGGGGGACGCGGTGAGACGAGAGGCATGCCACAGACCCACCTGCTCGCCGTCTCCCTCTTCTGCCTCCTGTCCAAGGTAAGGGGGCCCCCGGGCCCCAAACGGTGCTGCTGGCTGCCTTGGCGTGGTGGGGAAGATGTGCAGTCAAGACCAAGGGCACCCTGGGAGAGTTCCTGTGGGCCTCCTGTGCTGGGGCTCAGCTCAGCTTCCCTCCCCGGTACCCAGTCGGCCGCCTCTGGCCAGCTCTGCTGTGTGACCTCAGGCCAATCCCTTCTCTTCTCTGAGCCTTAGCTGTGGCCTCAGTTGAATGCGACTAATGTTCATGAGGCCTTTGGGAAGGTCATTTATCCGAGTTCATTTTCAGGGCTTACCCTGGGACCTGGAATATGACAAATGTTTAAGAGAGGACTTTCATGATGATTACCAATCCTGACAGTCCTTCTGCACACAGAAGTGGGTCCCCTCATTATAAATGGGGAGCCTCAACACGTGGCCTGCTTTGCTTAACTAGGAGCCAGGGTTTGAATGGAAGTTGATGCCTAGCCGATTGGAAGATTCATACTACAAAGGCATTAATGCTGTTGGGCCCTCAGGCAGTGAGTGGCCTGCGGATCCCAGCTTGGGGAGGCGGGGAGAGGACTCCAGGAAATAATGACCTTGTCCTGGCGGGCATTTTCAAAGGCTTGTGGAACATCCACCTTGCTGAATATGCCCCACAACCCCAACAGGAATGATGATTCCGTTTTCAGTCAAGCAAGGCTCAGAGAGGGTAAGCAACTTGCTCAAAACCACACAGCATTGGAGCAATAGAGGAGAGGGAGACCAGGGTAGGCCTGGGTATGTGTTGGTGGTGGTGGGGGACTTCAGCCTGTGTCTTTCCACCCACCCCCAACCTAGGCCAAGGCCACAGTGGCTGAGCCTGCCATCACCTTGGTCAATGCCAGGTGCCTGGGGTCATGGCAATTGGCCCTGCCACAAGCTATGACCTCACTGCGTTGCCATGCTCCTCTGAGACTCACAGGCAGGAGGAGCGCCTCTCTCCCGGGTCCAGGCAGCGGTTGGGGGAGAGAACCCTGCTGGCATCCTAATGCCGATCTGATAAAAGGGGATGAGCAGGACATGATGCCAGGAACAGCAGCTTGGGTAGTGGGAGCAGGGGACTTGGGGTTCTGGGCCTGGGATGAAAGGAAAGGCCCAAACGAAGCAGTCCTAGGCCCCCGTCACCTCCCCCCAACCCTCCAGTCTCCCCAGACCCCGGGAGCCAGGCAGCATGCTGCACAGAACACAGGGACCGAGTCACACACACAAAAGCCACCACAATCCTCAGAGAGAATTCCAAGGTCCACAGGCAGGCTGTGAGTTCCTGGGCTCAGGCCCGTGCACAGGGGCAGGTGGTGGAGGCCTGGAAACAAGCCAAGGCACACGGACCAGGAGTTGGCCAGGACCTCATTAAATCCCTAACTCCAAGACAGGCGGAGTCTACCTGGTTTCCCTGAGGAGGAAATCGCTCCCTCCCTGGGGAGCGGCGACGTGCCCGAGGTTACACAGCACGTCCGTGCTAGAACTTGGGTTTCAACTCTAGCCTGGACGACTCCCTGTCCAGGGCTCTTGCCCTCCCTGGGGATGATGCGAGGGTCTGGGGGAACCAAGTGGGTGACGGCGCAACTTGAGCATGGGGATGGGCTGGTGAGAAAGGGCGTAGAGATGGAGACGAGACAGGACCTGTCTCTCCCTGGCTGTGCTGAACGCCCTCCCAGATTGTCATCATCCCTCCTGAACAAACAGTGAACTGAGGCAGAGGCTAAGCTGGCATCATCCTAGGGGACAAAGACCGTTCCAAAGACCAAGGTGGGTGTGGCAGTGAAGAGCCTAGGCTTGGATGCACATGAAACTTGATCTTGACTCTGCATCTACACTGCCTTAAACTTCAGTTTCCCTGTCTTTAAAATGGGCACAATTCTGGACTTCACCGGCAGTACAGTGATTAAGACTCTGTGTTTCCACAGCAGAGGGACCGGGTTCAGTCCTCGGTCAGAGAACTGAGAGCCTGCGTGCCCTGTCAAGCTTGCCTGGTAGAGAGAGTCCAAAGGGAGAACCCAGGTGCAAAGCACAAGCTTACATCCTGGCACGTCTGAACTTAAGAGCCAGGTCTGGTCAGAAGCCCACCCCTCACCCTGCTCGATCGCACCCTCCCACCAAGGGAGCGCAACCTCTGGTTTGTAAGGGAAACCCAAAGTCCAAATGATTGTTTCTCAGGTTAATTCCACGTGAACCACATCAGAATTGATGAAAATGCAGATTTAGAGTCACAGGAAGGGCCTAGCTGCTGCACGTCTAACAAGCTTCCAAGTGATGCTCATCTGGAAACGTATTCTAGGTCGTTCCAAAGGTCAAAAACATCCATGATGCTGTTTGAATTATTCAGCCCCCAAGATAAATATCCACAGTCCACCTGCTAGAAAACGTATCCCTGTCCTTTTAATCCTCCGTTGTGTTGCTCCTGCCTCTGTAAGCTCTTCGAAGGCAGAGCCCAAGCCCTCTTCTGTAGTTCGCATGCGGTCATCATAGCCAAATGCAGGGAGCATCGCCTGCACACGAGGCCATGTACTAGAGCGCTAACGTGCATCGCTTCAGGTTCTCTCAACACAGTCCTCTGAGTCAAACCTTATTGCCCTCTTTTTCATGTATGAGGTCACTGAGGCTCAGAGAACGTAAGTGACTTGCCCAAGGTCGCTCAGCGAATCAGCGACAGAGTTAAGACTGGAATTCTGATCCAGAGCCCTTCCTCAGGGCCACCGTGCCGTCCCCCACGGAGGGCCGTGGGGCTGCCGGGGTTCGAGGCCAGGTCTACGTGACTCTGAGGCCAAGATGTGGAAGCGACTCTCTCCAGCCTGGCAGAGAAGGCGTCAGCTGTGAGGGTCTCACCGTCGGCCTTGAACGACCCTGGCTGAGGGAGGTCCTGTCTCTGCAGGTGTGTGCCCAGCTGTGCCCAACACCGTGTGACTGTCCCTGGCCACCAGCCCCATGCCCAGCGGGGGTGCCCCTGGTGCTGGACAGCTGCAACTGCTGCCGCGTGTGTGCGCGGCAGGTCGGGGAGCCCTGCGACCAGCTCCACGTCTGCGACGCCACCCAGGGCCTGGTCTGCCAGCCCGGGGCGGGCCCCGGCGGCCAGGGGGCCGTGTGCCTCTGTAAGCAGGTTTGCGGGACTGAGGGAGGGGTGGCTGGCGGGGAGACGCGCCAAGGCTCTTAGGTCCTGAGTCCAAGAGAAGTGCTTCTCACTCCCAGTCAAACCTGGTGACCCAAGCGTTCCCAAGCCCACTCCCCACTTCCGTTTTTCTGTCTTTGTTCAGAGCATGCCCAGGATCCAAACAGCCTCCCTCTGTCCCTATCTGTCGCAATCAGAGCCAGCTTTCAAAGCCGAGTGCAAATACCTCCTCCCCGAGCAGGCCTCCCAGATTCTTCAAACCAGAAGCCCTCATCCCTCCTCACAATACTCTTAGCAAAATGAAGGGGCGGCTCCCTCTTTAGGGTGTGATGTGTGTCGGGCGCCGTGCTAGGCACTTACCTCCTCTGTCACATGGTCCTCACTATAATCCTCTGAAGTGAGTACATTCAGACCCATTTTATAGATGAGAACACGGAGGTGCCACAATACTAAAGATATGTTTACCATAACACAGCTGGGGGACTGAATCCAACAGGCTCTGAAGCAACATTCTGTCCTGTCTTTTTCTGGGAGTGGGAGCCCATTAACGTGTGAATCCTGAGTTTGCTATCTGCTAGCGACCTGAACAGGTTACGCCTCCCACTGCTCTGGGCCTTGTACTCTCCTGGGGGCCTTTAGAGCATCGTTTCTCAACTCGCTCGGGTCACTTGGGAGTGAATGACTGTGGTGGGGGGTGCTGTTCTGTGCGTGGGGGCACTTTCAGCAGCATCCCTCGGCTCGACACTCTAGCTGCCAGTAGTACCCCAAAACCCAAGTCATGACCATCTCTCTCCAGAGGCTGTCTGGGGAGCGAAATCACCCCTAACTGAGAACCACTCCTTCAGAGAAATAGAAAAGGGTGAGGGACTGTTCTGTTCTCTTTCTTCTTTTTAAATAATAAGACTTATGAAGCCATTTACCATTCTCATCTATGTGCATATTTAAAAGATGAGAGAGAGAGAGAGAGAGAGAGGAAGAAAGGCCATGAATCATCGACAATGAGTCCATCTAGAGGAAAAACCTTGTTAAAAAGAAAAAAGTCTGAGGGACTTTCCTGGTGATTCAGTGGCTAAGACTCCACACTTCCAATGCAAGAGACCTGGGTTCGATCCCTGGTCAGGGAACTAGAGCTCACATGCCACATCTAAAAGGATCCTGCATGCCACAACAAAGACCAAAGATCCTGCGTGTTGCCACTAAGGCTTAGCACAGTCAAATGAATTTTTTTAAAAAGCCAAATCTATAAAATTATCAACAGTAAATCCCTGTTAAATACTTCTTTATGATAAGGGGAGTGTAAAAATGAGAAAGGGTTGATATGTTTTATAAACTTAGAGGTGATTGCTAATAAAAATGTACCTAAAACTAGAGTTATCCAAGGGGGGAGAGGGGTTGGGAGGGGAGGTCTGAGAGTGGAATTAGCAGATATAAACTATTATATTTAAGACAGGGAGGGGGTTCAGAAGGGCAGCGATACATGCATGCCTATGGGCGACTCATGTTGGTGAATAGCAAAAAACCCATCACAATATTGTAACGTAATTATCTTCCAATTTTAAAAAAAGGATAAACAAAAAGGTCCTAC
This sequence comes from Tragulus kanchil, assembly GCA_022376925.1. Classification (NCBI taxonomy): domain Eukaryota; kingdom Metazoa; phylum Chordata; class Mammalia; order Artiodactyla; family Tragulidae; genus Tragulus; species Tragulus kanchil. The sequence goes on from JAIOJX010000031.1 coordinate 23,427,333, forward strand.
TTTATAGCACAGGGAACTATATTCGATATCCTGTGGTAAGCCAGAGTAGAAAAGAATATTAAAAATATATATTTATAAAAAAATTTATAAAAAATGTATTTATGTGTATAACTGAGTCACTTTGCTGTATAGTAGAGATTAACACACCATTGTAAATCAAATACACTTCAATTGAAAAATAAAATAAATATCACCTAGGGGAGAAAAAAATGTACCTGAAGGAAAAAACTCAGAAAAGCGACACTTAGCTTACAAGGCTGTTATTCAGATAAACCGTCACACATGTCAAACATTTGGCAAAATTTACTTACTGACATGCCTAGCATTTACCACGTGCCAAGCACTAAGAGTTTCAAAATATCACCTCCATTAGTCTCTCAACAATCATAAGACTTATGAAGCCATTTACCATTCTCATTTATGTGCATATTTAAAAGATGAGAGAGAGAGAGAGAGAGAGAGGAAGAAAGGCCATGAATCATCGACAATGAGTCCATCTAGAGGAAAAACCTTGTTAAAAAGAAAAAAGTCTGAGGGACTTTCCTGGTGATTCAGTGGCTAAGACTCCACACTTCCAATGCAAGAGACCTGGGTTCGATCCCTGGTCAGGGAACTAGAGCTCACATGCCACATCTAAAAGGATCCTGCATGCCACAACAAAGACCAAAGATCCTGCGTGTTGCCACTAAGGCTTAGCACAGTCAAATAAATTTTTTTAAAAAAGCCAAATCTATAAAATTATCAACAGTAAATCCCTGTTAAATACTTCTTTATGATAAGGGGAGTGTAAAAATGAGAAAGGGTTGATATGTTTTATAAACTTAGAGGTGATTGCTAATAAAAATGTACCTAAAACTAGAGTTATCCAAGGGGGGAGAGGGGTTGGGAGGGGAGGTCTGAGAGTGGAATTCGCAGATATAAACTATTATATTTAAGACAGGGAGGGGGTTCAGAAGGGCAGCGATACATGCATGCCTATGGGCGACTCATGTTGGTGAATAGCAAAAAACCCATCACAATATTGTAACGTAATTATCTTCCAATTTTAAAAAAAGGATAAACAAAAAGGTCCTACTTTATAGCACAGGGAACTATATTCGATATCCTGTGGTAAGCCAGAGTAGAAAAGAATATTAAAAATATATATTTATAAAAAAATTTATAAAAAATGTATTTATGTGTATAACTGAGTCACTTTGCTGTATAGTAGAGATTAACACACCATTGTAAATCAAATACACTTCAATTGAAAAATAAAATAAATATCACCTAGGGGAGAAAAAAATGTACCTGAAGGAAAAAACTCAGAAAAGCGACACTTAGCTTACAAGGCTGTTATTCAGATAAACCGTCACACATGTCAAACATTTGGCAAAATTTACTTACTGACATGCCTAGCATTTACCACGTGCCAAGCACTAAGAGTTTCAAAATATCACCTCCATTAGTCTCTCAACAATCATATGAGGTAGCTCCTAGTGTCATCCCCATTTTGTAAACAGAGATAAAAAAAAGAGACTCAGAGAGGTTACTAGCTTGCTCAAGGTCGCACAGCTCTTAAGTGGCTGGGCTGGGACTTGAACTTAGGGAGCTGGCTCTACGATCTTTGTTTCTATTATTCTACTGCCTGATGCTCTGTATCTGATTACTGTTACTGTCCCTAACTTTATTAAGGGACTTTTCTTACTCTGCTTTGATTCAGCCTTCGGATACTTGGAGAGCAAGGATTTATTTGGTCCTTGCTTTTTCCTGCAACTGCCAGCCCTAGTCGGGTGGCACAGTGGGTGCTCATGAATATTTAATAATTGCAACTGAATGTGGAGGCTGGGAACTGGGGAAGCCACAGGTGAGGCAGAGCTAAGACTTCACAGAGGCTGAGTCTAGGTCCTGGCTCTGGACAGAACATGCTGCCCCAAATCTCTCCTCTCACCCACTAGCTGGACGGCCCTTCTCTGAGGAGACCACCTCCGAGCTGTGAGCATGTTCAATGTAACTTGCTTTATTTTATTCTTTCTTTTTTTAAGATTTTTTTTTTTGGCATGGACCATTTTTAAAGTCTTTAGTGAATGTGTTACAGGACTGTGTCTGTTTTATGTTTTGGTTTTTTGGCCTCAAGGCGTATGGGGTCTTAGCTCCACAATTAGGGACTGAACCTGCACTCCCTGCATTGGAAGAAAGTCTTAACCACTGGGACTTCCCACAAGGGGAGTCCTTCTCCCTTGCTCTAAACACACAGCTTCCCGCGCTCAGCCAAGGGTGTCTGCATCCATTCCGTGGCTCAGCCTCAGGTTCTGAAGTCATCCTTGACACCTCTCTATTTTTTACAGACCACTCTCTCCCCACCAGGAATCTCTTCACAATATTTCCTCCGGGTCTGACCCCCATCATAACTCATCTGGATTTTGCAGAAGTCCCACAACTGTCTTATGGCTTTTGTCTCCAGCAGCCGGAGGGCTCCTTTAGAAACATAAATCAAGCCACAGATTAAGGCCCTTCTCGGCCTAAAAGCCTCCCGCAGCTTCCCATCTTCTCAGACTAAGAGCCAAAGCTCCTGGGCACGCTCCCACCTCAGGGGCTTTGCTCTGGCTGTTCCTACTACTGCCATTCTTTTTCCCGGATTTCCGCATGGGAAGTTCCCTCACCTCCTCCACATCTTTACCCAAATACCACTTTCTCAGGGAGGCCGCCCCAATCAGCCTGTTTAAACACGACAGCTCGCTCTACGGCTCAGCCCTGCCCTCCTTGATTTTTTAAGCACGAACCACCATGTGACATCACAAACTCGACTTTGTTTCTTGTGTTTATTTCCACTAGAGAGAAAGCTCCAATGAGGGCAGGATTTGGGCTGGTTTTAATGACTTCTGTATCACAAGTTACCTAGAACAATGTCTGGCACATCGTAGGCACTCAGGACGTAACTGCGGAATCATGAGTAATAAGGGCAGCTCTGGAGGGGCTGATGTTAACAGGCACCTTGGCTGGGTGGGCATGGTTCGGGTGGGTATGGCTCTGGACAGAACATGCTGCCCCAAATCTCTCCTCTCACCCACTAGCTGGACGGCCCTTCTCTGAGGAGACCACCTCCGAGCTGTGAGCATGTTCAATGTAACTTGCTTTATTTTATTCTTTCTTTTTTTAAGATTTTTTTTTTTGGCATGGACCATTTTTAAAGTCTTTAGTGAATGTGTTACAGGACTGTGTCTGTTTTATGTTTTGGTTTTTTGGCCTCAAGGCGTATGGGGTCTTAGCTCCACAATTAGGGACTGAACCTGCACTCCCTGCATTGGAAGAAAGTCTTAACCACTGGGACTTCCCACAAGGGGAGTCCTTCTCCCTTGCTCTAAACACACAGCTTCCCGCGCTCAGCCAAGGGTGTCTGCATCCATTCCGTGGCTCAGCCTCAGGTTCTGAAGTCATCCTTGACACCTCTCTATTTTTTACAGACCACTCTCTCCCCACCAGGAATCTCTTCACAATATTTCCTCCGGGTCTGACCCCCATCATAACTCATCTGGATTTTGCAGAAGTCCCACAACTGTCTTATGGCTTTTGTCTCCAGCAGCCGGAGGGCTCCTTTAGAAACATAAATCAAGCCACAGATTAAGGCCCTTCTCGGCCTAAAAGCCTCCCGCAGCTTCCCATCTTCTCAGACTAAGAGCCAAAGCTCCTGGGCACGCTCCCACCTCAGGGGCTTTGCTCTGGCTGTTCCTACTACTGCCATTCTTTTTCCCGGATTTCCGCATGGGAAGTTCCCTCACCTCCTCCACATCTTTACCCAAATACCACTTTCTCAGGGAGGCCGCCCCAATCAGCCTGTTTAAACACGACAGCTCGCTCTACGGCTCAGCCCTGCCCTCCTTGATTTTTTAAGCACGAACCACCATGTGACATCACAAACTCGACTTTGTTTCTTGTGTTTATTTCCACTAGAGAGAAAGCTCCAATGAGGGCAGGATTTGGGCTGGTTTTAATGACTTCTGTATCACAAGTTACCTAGAACAATGTCTGGCACATCGTAGGCACTCAGGACGTAACTGCGGAATCATGAGTAATAAGGGCAGCTCTGGAGGGGCTGATGTTAACAGGCACCTTGGGGCGGGGTGGGTGGGCATGGTTTCGTTGGTGTTTAGTGGCTAATTCAGGTCCGACTCTTGCGACCCCATGGACTGTAGCCCGCCAGGCTCCTCTCTCCATAGGATTTCCCAGGCAAGAATACTGAAGGGGATTGTCATTTTCTTCTCCAGCGAATTTTCCCGACTCAAGGATTGGACCTACGCCTTCTGCACTAGCAGGTAGGTTCTTTACCGCGGAGCCACCAGGGAAGCCTAACACTTTAGTCACAGGCTGAAATTATGGAGCAGGTACTAAAAACACGTCATTTATATACATAATTTCATTTTATCCTTAAGAGTGAGGTGAAAATGTTAGTCACTCAGTGGTGTCTCTTTTCAACCTCAGGCACTGTAGGTCATGGACAGAGGAGCCTGGTGAACTATAGTCCACGGCGCTGCCAAGTCAGGCATGACTTGCAACAATACTTGTCAGCAATACATGAATATTTATATTATTAATAATATATCATAATTATACTAACAATAAAAACCACGGAGCAGCTAGAATCTGTTGAAGGCCTCCTTCGTGTTGTATTCCTTACACATATCTCATTTTATCCATCCCACACCTTGTGAAACAAGTATCATTATAATCCACTTTTCAAGTGAGGAAACTACTCCCAGAAGGGAAATCACTGGGCCAAGGTCCACAGCTAATAAAGGAGCTAAACCAGGCCAGTCTTCCTGCAAAGCCTCTTCTAGGATGCCGCATGCCTCGCTGTCTTCCCGCAGGTGACAGGACAGGATGGGGGCTGGGAGGCAGGAGAACGGGGAGGAGGTGCATTTCTTGGGGCGGAGACCCTGGCAGCGCTTAGCTCCTGTAAGAGCTCTGCTGAGAGGACCCTGCGGAGGATGTGGCTGGCACAGCCCCGACCAGGGATAGGTTGGGAGGTTGCCGATGGAGGTCCGGCTTCTCCTCCGCAGGGGGAGAGGATGACCGCGGCTGCGAGGTGAACGGCCGCCTCTACCGAGAGGGAGAGACCTTCCAGCCTCACTGCAGGACCCTCTGCCGCTGCGAGGACGGCGACTTCACGTGCGTGCCCCTGTGCAGCGAGGATGTGCGGCTGCCCAGCCGGGACTGTCCGCACCCCAGGAGAGTGCAGGTCCCGGGCAAGTGCTGCCCTGAGTGGGTGTGCGACCAGGGAGCGGGACTGGAGGCCCGGCCTCTCCCCGCCCAAAGTGAGCCCCGGGCTGGTCCAGGGCGGCCTGGAGGGGTGCGGGAGGGAGATGGGCGGGGCCTCTTAGGTGCCTGGGCCCTTAGACACCTCAAAGCCAAGGTTTAAAGGGCCAGGAGGGGGCGGTGGCTACAGGGACACATACGCAAGTGGAGGGGAGAGTCACAAGACCTCTGGAAAACTGACAAAGCAAGATGCAGTAGTGCACGTATATAATTATGAATCATATACAATTAAAAAAAAAAGTAGGGAGGGAGGAGGGTTAGGACACTTGGACCAAATTCTCGCATTTCATAGCAGAGGTATCATATAGAGGTGTATTATTATAACATAGACCATTATTATACCGACATGGATACATAGTAATATAACTGTGAAGGATACAGAAGCGAGACACACCATTTTCTGGGGGACCATTATGGTCAATACCATCCTATCGGCCTAACAATATTTACAAAGTGCTTAGAAGAACCAGGCACTGTGTTAGGCAGGTCACCGCCACTATTTTATTGAAGCCTAACAATCAGCTATTAGGAAATCTACATAGGAAGAAACCGAGGTCCAGAGAGGTTAAGCAATGTAACCAGAAGTGTACCGCGAGCCAGTGGGTGGATTTGGCTGCCTCACCTTGCCGTGCTGACCCCTCTTTCTCGCCCCAAGGATCCCAGGTTTTTGGCCTCGCTGCTCGCCCAGCCCCTGGCTTCTTCTGCCCAGAAATGAGCACGCGCTGGGGTCCCTGCTCAACCACCTGCGGCCTGGGCGTGTCCACTCGACTGTCCAACCAGAACAACCTGTGCCGCCTGCAGATGGAGCGCCGCTTGTGCATCCTGGGGCCGTGCCCGCCCCCCAGGGGCCACAACCCATGGAGCAGACTCTTTTTTTAGAGCCAGGCTGAGGATGGAGAGTCGGTGTCAGCCACTCAGGAGGCAGTCTGGGCTGCGGGCTACAGTTCAGGTTCCGCCCACCATCCAGGCCCTGGAGGACAAGTGTGTTCTCAAGCCAGGTGGTCCCTCTGGACCCTGAGATGCACTGGGGTGCATGCCCGAGGCCCCTTCCTCTCACTCGCAACCTGGGAGAGTGGCCAGGATTCTCTTGGAACCATGCACAGCCTTTATCAAAAATGACCACGGGTCAATTTCCCAGGAGACAGGCCAGCATCTCCCCACTAATCATTAGACGGAGGCGGTGCTGGGCTGGCTGGGCTGTTTTTCTGGGAGTACAGCAAAGACGGGCACAGAGACTCTGAACCTCCTGTTTCTTTTCCTGGAGAACATCCCTGAACATAAGACACTGTGTCAGGTTTGTGCAGAGAAAACCCTCCCTTCCCACCCCAGGCGGAATTCAGGGGCTGAATTCTTTATAAAAATCACAAGGCGAGATCACCCTGTCCTGAAGACAGTCAAAAATGGGGCCCTTAAGTATCCTTTACAGGGACCCATGAAGTCCAACTTATGTCAGTCAGAATGAACCATTTTCATGACTCCACAATGCACAAGGCCAAGCTACACATTCAACAAGTCAGTGCTTGGAAACATTTCCGACTAGAGAAAAGGAGGGGAGGATGAAGAATGCCTCCCAGAAACTAGGGAACATGGCCTGAAATAAACCAACCCACGCGTGAAATTCTGTTTGAAGTTGCATGTTTTACTGTTTGGTAGTTGTTGTCTCTTCCATCACTAAGTGGTGCCCAGCTGTTCATGACCCCGTGGGCTGCCGCACGTGACACTTCCCTGTTCCTCACTATCTCCGGGAGTTTGCCCATGTTAAAAAGCACAACAAACAAAAACCCTACACACGAATTTTATATCCCCTTCTGTAGTCTACCTGGGTTTGTTTAAAAATAAAAACTGGAAATGAGAAAATAGTCTTGGTACTTTTTTTTTTTTTGGCCACTTCTATTGGTCTTTCATCTGTTTATTTTCATCCATCTTTGTTCTTTGGCCGGTGTGGGCCTCCCACTGCAGTGGCCTCTCACGCTCCAGAGCTCCGGCTCGGTAGTTAGACACACCTACCCAGCTGCTCCGCGGCACGTGGGATCCACCCAGGCCAGGGATCAAACCAGCGCCCCTTGCACTGCAAGGTGGTGTCCTTATCCACTGGACCACCAGGGAAGCCCTATTCTTGGTATTTTACCAGGATTTCTTCTTATTAAACTAACCTGATTTGAGCGATGATGTCCACCCAGTTAAACAAACAGGCCCTAAGCGAATGGTTTCATCAGTCTTTACAAGCACATACACCTACATGACCCATACCTCAGTCAAGGTATCAAACATTCCCATCATCCTAGAAAGTCTCCTCTGAGGACTTCCTTGGTGGTCCAGTGGTTAAGACTCTGAGCTGCTGACGTAGGGGTCATGGGGTCAATCCCCGATGGTGAAACCAAGATCCTACATGCCATGTGCCACAGCCGCAGCCACAAGATTTTTTTTTAAAGAAAGTTTCCTCTGGCCAGGCCACCCCCTCTGCCGCCAAGGGCAACTGCTGTTCTGATTTCTCTCACAGATGAATGTCATTATGTTCTTCAGCTTCACATAGAGTCTTACAGGAGGTACTCTTTACCGAAGGGCTCCATTCCCTCGGTACCAGCCCTAAGGGTGGGGCAGAAGGAGGGCAGAGCCCAGAAGCTGGGACCCAAAGGCAAAAGATGGGATCACAGCACAGGTGTCAGCTGGGACCAGGAGCCCCCAAGGAGATGCAGCCTTGAACCAGACGAGGCAGGTGGCGACAGGGAGGCAGACACTGGCTTCGGCTCTCTCCCAGCCCCCAGTTCCCAGAAGGGCCTCCCATTGGTCAAACCTCCTGGAAAAACCAGGGAGACCAGCAATGCCATTCTTTGCCATGAGGTACAAAACAAAGCTGGGGAAAGGCGATCCCCAGCACACGCCAGTTCGAGCCCTGGCCTGGGAAGATCCCACGTGCCGCTGAGCGGCTGGACTGATGTGTCCAATTACCGAGCCGGAGCTCTGGAGCGCATGCGCCCAGAGCCAGTGCTCTGCGGCAACAGAGGCCACTGCAATGGGAGGCCCACACGGGCCAAAGAACAAAGATGGATGAAAATGGACAAATGAAAGACCAATAGAAGTGGCCCGCCTGCTCCCCTCCCTCCCCACCCCACCCCACCCTCATCAAATAAATAAATAAATCTTTAAAAAAAAAAATTGTAGCTTTCATGACCTTGACTTGACGTCTCAGTGCTTTAGCTTTTTCATCTGTAAAATGGGCATAAATAGTAATGCCCACCCTATAGGATCACTGTGTTGAATGTGTACCTACCATGTGCCATGAATGGTAGGTGTGGGATCCATCTATCTTCATTGGAAAATAAGCTCTTACCATCTTGCCTCAATGATTCTTTGCAAGTCAGAGACTAACATGAAGACAGACTGGAGACCTTATTTGTGAAAAGGGATGGTACTTGTGTTCTTTCTCCTGGGTCAGATTATCTCTGAGTATAATGGAGGTCCCTGCACATAATAGGTGCTCAAAAAAGACTTACTGAATAATAAAACTAAGAGCTAACATTTACTGTATGCTAACCACATATCAGAGTTATGTGCCAAGCATCTTCTTTGTGACAACTCACTTGACTCTCACAGTAATCCTTTGAAATATGCCCATTTCACAGATGGAGAAACTGAAGTACTGAGCCATTCAAGAAACAGCTCAAGTTTACACAGTTCAAAGTTGGCAAAACCAGGATTAACCCAGAGAGTCCTGCTCCAGAACCCCTTCCCTTGGCCACCAGGCAACACCGAATGCAGTCACGGCAGGGCCCAGAGGTTAGGCCGGCAGGAGTGGGAAAGAAGGAACAGAAGTAGATGAGAGACTCAGCAGGGCCTGACCATGCCTGTGAGATCTTGGAAGGATGAATGTGAGTAAGGGAGATAAGCCACCAAACACATCCCTGGGCTTTCTGCTGGAGGATGGGGAGGATAGGGGTCCATTGCCAGAAAGGAGGAAGAGCAGAGGCGAGCCCCGCGGGTGGCAGATCGGAGGGGCGTCCTAGATGCTTTGACGCTGAGGCGCCAGCGGGCATCCAGGGCAGTGTGGCTAGCGGCAGCTGAAGAGCAAAGATGGGACAGGTCTGGACAGAGAGAAAAGAGTCCAGGTCGAAAATGTGGGTCACCTGACAGAGTGAATAATCAGAATGAGCACTTGGCTTAGTTATGAAAACAGCACACACGTGTGTGCGTGCGTGCGTGCGTGCGTGTGTGTGTGTGTGTTGGAGTGTAAGTGTATAACCTTTTACCACCCTCTCCTGCTCCACTGCTCCCCAGCACCGGCTGGACCACCGTCGCCTCTGCCCAGGGAACTGCAGGAGCCGCCTTCTCTCCTGCCTTCACTCTCGCTCCTTTCAGACGGTGCCAGAGAGATTCTATTAGAACCAAGTCGGACTACGCCACTCTTTTTCACTCTGAGAAAAGCTGCTGCACAGGCTTCCCTGGTGAAGAATCCGCCCACCAATGCAGCAGACAGGAGTTCAACCCCAGGTCCAAAAAGATTCCACCTGCCTCGGGGCAACGCGCAAGAGCCCCAAGGGCTGAGCCTGCCTTCTAGAACCCGTGTTCCATATCAAGAAAGTAGCCCCTGCTCGCCGCAACTAGAGAAAGCCTGTGCACAGCAACGAAAACCCAGCACACTCAAAAAGAAATCAACAAATTAAAATTTAAAGAAAGAAAAGCCTCTGAGTGAAATACAGCCCTCCCCCCAACTCCAGCCCATCACCTCTCCGTCCTCCACCTCGATCACTCTATATCCCTGCCCCAGCCTCACTGGCTTCCTTCCTGTTCCTCAGACAGACCAGACTTGCCCCACCCCAGCCCCTCTGCTCAGGCTGATGCCATCTTCCCCCGGAGACCGGCATGGGAAACTCTGCTTTGGTCTCTCTCAAGTCTGACTCACAAGTCGCCATTTCCCTAGGAAACACTCTCTTCCAGTACCCTCCACGCACAGAGCCCCTTTTCATATACTGCCTAACTTATTGATATCATTCGCTATTTGTTACCAGGCTCCACAAGTGGTGGGAATTAACTTGTTTGCTTCATTCACTCATGGATTCCCAGGACCTAGAATAGTGCCCAGGATGGACCCGTCATTATCGAAATGTGAAATGTATCTTGCTTTTTAAAAAGGGATTTAATGAGAGTGAGAAAAGTCAATATGGAGTTGACAAAGGGGAGCGGCTGCCGGTTCACGGTGATTTCCCAGTGGCCCTGTCTGCGGGGGTCAGAGGTCACCCCAGATCTTCGCTCCCAACCCTCAACCTTAGTAGTTCTCAAAGTGGGGTCCCCAGGCTGGAGACATCATCGTCGCCTAGGAACTGGTTAGAATTGCAAATATCTTGTGCAATTCCAGAAACTCTGGAAGTGAGGCCTGGAAATCTGTGTTTTATCAAGCCCTCTGCATCATTAAAAGCCGCGTAAAAGTGTGGCTTCGCATGAAAATAGAAGAACATGGTGATGTGCTGCTGCCCCCTTGTGGCGTTTTCGTGAATGAGCCGGTGAGGGGCCACGAGCAGGGAGGATCCTGAGACAAGAGCCATGAGCCTCTTGTTTCACGGGTGGAGGGAGAGCACAGGGAAGGGACTTGACCAAGGCCTCATGGTGAGGCAGTACGCAGTAGGTATTCAATACACAGAGCCTGCCTTCTAGAACCCGTGTTCACTATCAAGAAAGCAGCACCTGCTCGCCGCAACTAGAGAAAGCCTGTGCACAGCAACGAAAACCCAGCACACTCAAAAAGAAATCAACAAATTAAAATTTAAAGAAAGAAAAGCCTCTGAGTGAAATACAGCCCTCCCCCCAACTCCAGCCCATCACCTCTCCGTCCTCCACCTCGATCACTCTATATCCCTGCCCCAGCCTCACTGGCTTCCTTCCTGTTCCTCAGACAGACCAGACTTGCCCCACCCCAGCCCCTCTGCTCAGGCTGATGCCATCTTCCCCCGGAGACCGGCATGGGAAACTCTGCTTTGGTCTCTCTCAAGTCTGACTCACAAGTCGCCATTTCCCTAGGAAACACTCTCTTCCAGTACCCTCCACGCACAGAGCCCCTTTTCATATACTGCCTAACTTATTGATATCATTCGCTATTTGTTACCAGGCTCCACAAGTGGTGGGAATTAACTTGTTTGCTTCATTCACTCATGGATTCCCAGGACCTAGAATAGTGCCCAGGATGGACCCGTCATTATCGAAATGTGAAATGTATCTTGCTTTTTAAAAAGGGATTTAATGAGAGTGAGAAAAGTCAATATGGAGTTGACAAAGGGGAGCGGCTGCCGGTTCACGGTGATTTCCCAGTGGCCCTGTCTGCGGGGGTCAGAGGTCACCCCAGATCTTCGCTCCCAACCCTCAACCTTAGTAGTTCTCAAAGTGGGGTCCCCAGGCTGGAGACATCATCGTCGCCTAGGAACTGGTTAGAATTGCAAATATCTTGTGCAATTCCAGAAACTCTGGAAGTGAGGCCTGGAAATCTGTGTTTTATCAAGCCCTCTGCATCATTAAAAGCCGCGTAAAAGTGTGGCTTCGCATGAAAATAGAAGAACATGGTGATGTGCTGCTGCCCCCTTGTGGCGTTTTCGTGAATGAGCCGGTGAGGGGCCACGAGCAGGGAGGATCCTGAGACAAGAGCCATGAGCCTCTTGTTTCACGGGTGGAGGGAGAGCACAGGGAAGGGACTTGACCAAGGCCTCATGGTGAGGCAGTACGCAGTAGGTATTCAATACACACCTGCTGAATGGTGGCTGAGGCCGGGTTCTAGCTCTGACTGTGCCTCTGGTTTGTGACCATAAGCATCTAATTCTCTGTGAGCTCAATTTCTGACTCTGCCCAGTAGAGATGATCCTCCTGGCCTGCCTTCCTACGGATGAGTAAGACATGCTTAGTACTCAGCACCTGCATCTCACTCCCTCCTAGAAATCCTTGAGACGAGGGGTCCCAGCATCTCCTCACATTTGAGTCATTGCAAATGACATGATAATGGTGCAGCAGTTGGCTGGCTGCTCTCCTGGGCATCCCAAGAGAGACGCCCTCTCCCAGCCATGGTGACCGAGGTTTGACCAGGGGCTATGACTCCAGGCCCTCACCACTCTCCACGCTCGCTCTCCGCCCACATCTGTTGCTCACGTGTAGAGGACCCAGTGGAGGACTTCAAGGCTCTAGAGCATTGTTCTTAACTTTTCTTTATGAACCCTGGACTCCTTGGGCAATTGGTAAAGTCTATGAGCTCCATCTCAGACTCGTATTAAACACATAAAATCAAGTACATAAGATGACGAAGGACACAAATTGTTGAAATATGGTAACAAAACAAAAACAAGCATGTGAGATAGTTACACGCGCTTCTTCAGGAAACATAATTACCATAATTTCAATGTGGCAAGAGTATAACTAGTACTTTGAGATATCCACCATAACCACTTTGTGATATGAAGATACTAGTGACTTCTACTAGTGGCAAATAGGTACTCATCCTACTACTTTGTTTTCTCCATTAGTAATCTTAGGAAGTACTCAGTGTTAGCTAGAGGTCAGTGAAAAGGTGCAATTACTTTCCCTTTCAAGTTCAGGAATCCTTGAATTTTGCCCCAGATCCCTTGGGTATTGTCTCTGGGAAAGGAATCTCTGCTTTAGGACGGAACAGATCCCAAAAGAGAAGGAGCGTGCGTGTCTGGATGACTATGCAGAGCAGAGGCCCCTCCAACGTGTGTTCAAACCGGAGGCCAAAAATGAGCCTCTTGTTTCACGGGTGGAGGGAGAGCACAGGGAAGGGACTTGACCAAGGCCTCATGGTGAGGCAGTACGCAGTAGGTATTCAATACACACCTGCTGAATGGTGGCTGAGGCCGGGTTCTAGCTCTGACTGTGCCTCTGGTTTGTGACCATAAGCATCTAATTCTCTGTGAGCTCAATTTCTGACTCTGCCCAGTAGAGATGATCCTCCTGGCCTGCCTTCCTACGGATGAGTAAGACATGCTTAGTACTCAGCACCTGCATCTCACTCCCTCCTAGAAATCCTTGAGACGAGGGGTCCCAGCATCTCCTCACATTTGAGTCATTGCAAATGACATGATAATGGTGCAGCAGTTGGCTGGCTGCTCTCCTGGGCATCCCAAGAGAGACGCCCTCTCCCAGCCATGGTGACCGAGGTTTGACCAGGGGCTATGACTCCAGGCCCTCACCACTCTCCACGCTCGCTCTCCGCCCACATCTGTTGCTCACGTGTAGAGGACCCAGTGGAGGACTTCAAGGCTCTAGAGCATTGTTCTTAACTTTTCTTTATGAACCCTGGACTCCTTGGGCAATTGGTAAAGTCTATGAGCTCCATCTCAGACTCGTATTAAACACATAAAATCAAGTACATAAGATGACGAAGGACACAAATTGTTGAAATATGGTAACAAAACAAAAACAAGCAGGTGAGATAGTTACAGCGCTTCTTCAGGAAACATAATTACCATAATTTCAATGTGGCAAGAGTATAACTAGTACTTTGAGATATCCACCATAACCACTTTGTGATATGAAGATACTAGTGACTTCTACTAGTGGCAAATAGGTACTCATCCTACTACTTTGTTTTCTCCATTAGTAATCTTAGGAAGTACTCAGTGTTAGCTAGAGGTCAGTGAAAAGGTGCAATTACTTTCCCTTTCAAGTTCAGGAATCCTTGAATTTTGCCCCAGATCCCTTGGGTATTGTCTCTGGGAAAGGAATCTCTGCTTTAGGACGGAACAGATCCCAAAAGAGAAGGAGCGTGCGTGTCTGGATGACTATGCAGAGCAGAGGCCCCTCCAACGTGTGTTCAAACCGGAGGAAACGACCGTATTTTACTGGAAGACTGATAAGACTGAAGCCAGGCTTTGTTCCAGCTGGGTGACCCCGAACAAGCCATCTAACTTCTCTGAACCTCCATGTAACTCAAAAGAAAATGTGAACCATGGTCCCGTCTTACAGGGTGTAATGAGAATGAGACAGGAGAACAGAGCCCTGGATGGGTGCAAACTCTCTGGGAATTTGCATCTGAGGTCTTCAAAGTCCAGCCGTTAAATGGGTAAGAACAACACAGGGAAATCAAGTGAAATGGATTCCACCTGTAAGACTGTCTTTTACTCTGAACTTAGGACCTTCCTCATCTGAGAGGTTGTGGAATTCCTTCTTCTATAAAAGGAGAGTAAACATAGTACTTGTGCATTTCCCCCCATTGTTTCTATGTTGCAAATGGAGTTGGCAATGTGATTTGGAGTCACAAATGTTTTATCCTATTGGGTGGTTTTAGGAAGACCAAAGAGTATGAAAATCAGTGCCTGATGCCACCACAAAAACAGTCATTCTTATTATCCCTCAAAACTGATGAACCTTAGAAAGGATTCGATTTCTGACCTGGTGCCAGGTGGAACAATAATAGTAATTAACATATTTTGAGGATTTCAATGTGTCCCAGACTGATCTAAACACTTCCCATGTGGAACTGGCTTACTGCAAATCTGAACGAGGTGAACGGATCTAGTTCTTCAACCACCGCCTTTGAACACATCCATTCAAATCTCTCCTTGCCCCATGCCTTCAGTCCAGACTGAATATTTAATTATAAACTATTTAACACTTCCTCTAAATCAAGCTTGACCCTTCACCTCAACAATGCACTGTTATTTAATTTAACACACTGTTAAATAGCCTAATTCTGTGCACCTTTCAACACTATGAGGCAATGTGATATGTATTAATATTGATAGCGTCTTACAGCTACTAAGGCCCAGAGAGAGGTGGTAACTTGCCCAAGGTCACACAGCTAGTGAGTCAGAGACACAGCTTTCAAACCCAGGCTGTCTACTCCAGAAACGTTTCTTAATTTCCATATTACAGAGACTGCATCACAGCCCTATGCAGCACTAAGAGAGTATGAGAGGCTCTCTGAAACCCTTTTCCAGTCTCTCCTTTTGAGTTCTAGCTTCTCCTGTTTATGACGCCTGGAAGGAGCAGTGGAAGAAAGAAGAAAAAAAAAACATAGCTGGTCCCGTTTCCCTTCGAGGACCCTCGGGGAGACAGATTCCTTTTGGGCGGCAAGTGTTTATAGGCTAGTGTTCCTGCACCACACGACCAGCTCATTCAGGGGGCCCTGTGGGGTCTCCTGACTGTTACGGGGGATCTGGACCCCTCGACCTCTCTCAGACCCTGCCCCCAGAAGTGCGTGTCCCAGCCTCTTTCTGCTAGGGTCCTCTTTTCTGGAAAGCACAAGCATCACCGCTCTGGGGCAGGAGCCTGGGCAGGTGGCCCGGCACCCACTCGCTCACGGGAAGCTCACCTGTTCTTGCTTGGCCACATGGTGGGTGGCCTGCTTGCTGCTCTTCCAGGTCTCTAATCACTTTGTTTCTGCTCAAATCAGCACTAGGGTGGACCTGCAAGCCTGCCCTGAGAGCTGTCAGAGGACCCGCTGCCTCTCCTCACCGCTGGCAGGAACTCCAGATCTCTACAAGCAGGACCTCTCTGGGAGGGAACTTCTTCACCCACGAGGGCAGAAAAGGGTTATCATTTCTCCCCGCTCTCAAATTCTGGTCTTCTGCTCATGGAGGCGGAGGGGCTGGGGCTGGGATGGGAGAAAAGCTGGTATGACGTCCCTAAGAGAGTCCCAGAGGCTTGTGTCTTGTGGATTCCAGACTAGAGGGTGTTCAGAACCTTGCATTCCAGCACTGTTTTCACTGGAAATACAAAACAACTGGGAACATCCCTTTAAAGTCTGTGAGGAGTCCCCTGGTGATCCAGCAGTGAAGAATCCCCCTGCCAATGTGGGGGACATGGGTTTGATCCTTGGTCCCATTCCACATGCTGTGGGGCAACTAAGCCCGTGTGCCATAACTGCTGAGCCCGGGCACGCTAGAACCCACGTTCCACAACAAGAGGAGCCACCGAAATGAGAAGCGCAAGCTCCGCAGCAAAGAGTAGCTCACCCTCCCGCTTCACCCACCATTCTCCACATCTAGAGAAAGTCCACACGCAGCAATGAAGACCCAGCACAGTCAAAAAGAAATAATAAACAACTAAAAAAACTTTTGAAGAGTTTCTTACCTGTATATCATCCAATCTAACGACGCTATAAAGTAAGTTGATTAGAGTTCGCTTTGTTGTAGCTGCTGTAACAAATGAACCCCCAAAGTCAGTGGCTTAACACAATAGAACCTCATTTCTTACTCACATAACATCCCAAGGCAGTGTTCCTGGTTGGAGGGCAGCTTTCCTTCACGTGATGAGCCAGGTGACTCACATGTTACAGCTCCCCCAGCTCCTAGGCTTCGGAGCCTTCTGCTTCTAAATCGCAGGCAGGAATGGAGAAGTTCTCCTGCTTCCTAAAGGTCCCACCTGGAAGGACCGCCACACCCACTCACACTCCATTGGTGAGGACTGGTCACGTGGTCATGCCTGGGCGTAAAGGAGGATGGGAAATGTAGTCTCTGCCTGGGCAGGTGTCTTCAGGAGACTACACTATCGTCTTTTTTTTCCCCCAACTTTTTATTTTGTACTGGGGTATAGCTGATTCACAAACAATGTTGTGATAGTTTCAGGTGAACAGCAAAGGAACGCAGCCCTACATATACAGGTATCCATTCTCCCCCAAACTCCTCTCTCATCCAGGCTGCCACATAACATTAAGAGGCCCCTGTGCTGCACAGTAAGCCGTGTGTACATGTCTATCCCAAACTCCCTAATTATCCCGTCCCCACCTCCAGCCCCCACAACCCCGGCACCCGTAAGCTCATTCTCAAAGTCTTACAGTACCTTCTTTGACAGAGTCCATGAGGCCAAGAAGCTCTCTTTACGAACGTCTGTTTAACCAGTTCGTAGCCACACCTGTGTGGGGGACGCTGTTGCTCCCCGGCTGGTGACGGTATTACCGGGTGGGCAAATGACAGCTGTCTGAGCAGGACCCCGCCTCTAGCTGTTGGGACGAGCCAGGGCTGTTCAGAGGACTCCTAGCATCTTTTTTGTGTGCCATAACTGCTGAGCCCGGGCACGCTAGAACCCACGTTCCACAACAAGAGGAGCCACCGAAATGAGAAGCGCAAGCTCCGCAGCAAAGAGTAGCTCACCCTCCCGCTTCACCCACCATTCTCCACATCTAGAGAAAGTCCACACGCAGCAATGAAGACCCAGCACAGTCAAAAAGAAATAATAAACAACTAAAAAAACTTTTGAAGAGTTTCTTACCTGTATATCATCCAATCTAACGACGCTATAAAGTAAGTTGATTAGAGTTCGCTTTGTTGTAGCTGCTGTAACAAATGAACCCCCAAAGTCAGTGGCTTAACACAATAGAACCTCATTTCTTACTCACATAACATCCCAAGGCAGTGTTCCTGGTTGGAGGGCAGCTTTCCTTCACGTGATGAGCCAGGTGACTCACATGTTACAGCTCCCCCAGCTCCTAGGCTTCGGAGCCTTCTGCTTCTAAATCGCAGGCAGGAATGGAGAAGTTCTCCTGCTTCCTAAAGGTCCCACCTGGAAGGACCGCCACACCCACTCACACTCCATTGGTGAGGACTGGTCACGTGGTCATGCCTGGGCGTAAAGGAGGATGGGAAATGTAGTCTCTGCCTGGGCAGGTGTCTTCAGGAGACTACACTATCGTCTTTTTTTTCCCCCAACTTTTTATTTTGTACTGGGGTATAGCTGATTCACAAACAATGTTGTGATAGTTTCAGGTGAACAGCAAAGGAACGCAGCCCTACATATACAGGTATCCATTCTCCCCCAAACTCCTCTCTCATCCAGGCTGCCACATAACATTAAGAGGCCCCTGTGCTGCACAGTAAGCCGTGTGTACATGTCTATCCCAAACTCCCTAATTATCCCGTCCCCACCTCCAGCCCCCACAACCCCGGCACCCGTAAGCTCATTCTCAAAGTCTTACAGTACCTTCTTTGACAGAGTCCATGAGGCCAAGAAGCTCTCTTTACGAACGTCTGTTTAACCAGTTCGTAGCCACACCTGTGTGGGGGACGCTGTTGCTCCCCGGCTGGTGACGGTATTACCGGGTGGGCAAATGACAGCTGTCTGAGCAGGACCCCGCCTCTAGCTGTTGGGACGAGCCAGGGCTGTTCAGAGGACTCCTAGCATCTGTTTGTGGTCATCTGGTTGGAGTCGCTGGGAGCTTGTTCTTTGCCTTCTCGAGGACAGATGCCTTCTCACGGCATCTTCACATGGCAGAGAGCAGAGAGCAGAAGTGAGCTCGCTCATCTCTCTTCCTATGACAGCACTGAGCCCATTGATAAGGGCGCCACCCTCACAACCTAATTACCTCCCCAGTGTCTCACCTCCTGATACCATTGCATCGAAGGTTAGGATTTCTTTTCTTCCCTTTATTTTGTATTTCTTTTACGTTTTGTTTATGTATGTATTGACTGTGCTGGGTCTTCATTGCGCGGGGTTTTCACTAATTGAGCAGCGTGTGGGGGCTCCTCTCAGCGTGTGGTGCCGGGGCTTCTCATTGCAGTGGCTTCTCTTGGTGCTGAACACGGGCTTTAGTGCGGCATCTTAGCCACTGGGCTACCAGGGAAGTCCCGAGGCAGACGCTTTTACCCCTATGTCACAGATGAGGAAACTGAGGCTCAGAAAGATGTGGTCACTCGCCCAAGACAAAACTGAGGTCTGACTCGTTCGGAAGCTCATGTTCTTCCTTAACCACTGTGCCACCACGTGCTGCCTTAGACGGCAGCCTTTTCTCTCCGTCTGAGCCCATTTCTCCCTCTAATGTGGGAATAATGAGGCCCACCTGGCTCATACAACTTTCAGACCAATCTTGACTCATCAGGGATGAGAAGTGCTTTGAAAGGGGTCGAGGACTCAGCCGGGAACTGGAATCACCTGGCTTGTTGTCCTCAAGGTGGGCAGCCTTGCAGCTCTGGAAGAAGATGATCCAAGGCCTCGTTGATGGGTCCCAGGTGCAACTCTAGCATGGAGGGATAAAGGAAAATTACTAGGTCCCCTCAGGTTCCCAAAAGAAAAAGAAGTGGGGAGGCAGAGGGAGGAGGAGCTGCGGGGGGGCGGGGGGTGGGCAGGGGTGTTGCTGTTTTTGGTGAGTGTTCAGCTGACAATTCTCCAAGCTGAGAAACACACAGAACAAACTCTAACCTCTTCAGGCTTAAAATAGAACTGCTGAACCGAAAATGCCAAGCACAGGGCAGAGTCACCTGCCTGGCATGGCCAGACAGCTCCCCGTGGCCCCAATAATACCCCCCCACACCCCCAGAGGGCCCATTTGACAAAGCACCACTCAGCTGCATCTCATAAGATGCTCACAATGGTGAGGGCAGGCAGCCTGCCAGCGCTCTGGAGGGCTCAGTCCCTGGGTCGGAAAGATCCCCTGGAGAAGGAAATGGCAATCCACTCCAGTATTCTTGCCTGGGAAATCCCATGAACAGAGGAGTCTGGTGGGCTACAGTTCATAGGGTCGTAAAAAGTTGAACACAACTGAAGTGACTTAGCATGGGCGTGGCATCGTGGCGGGAGGCATTATTCTGCTGACCACAGTGCCTGAGACAGGAACGTTTCCAACCCCACTATAAACTAGGGAAACTGAGGCACTCCATGTTAACACAACTGGTAAGCCAAAGGAGGATATGACCCCAAGCACTGGGGGTGCAGAATCCATGCTCTTAACTTCTACGTATGTCTGTTGCTTGTTTGTCTACAGTTGGTGGATATGTGCTCTGTGTCAGATCTGGGTGCTGGGGACAGATTGGTAACCAAGACGGGATCCCTGTCCTCAAGGGGACACATACGATACTCAAGAATTACAATTCTGGGGGAGAAATGCAAGATGACAGGAGCCCAGAAACCCCTGAGAAGCACAGAGGAAGGACACCTGAGGAGTCCAGAAAGGTCTCCAATAAAAGGAGAGGCACGGGATCAATAGAGAATTAGCCAGCTGCCCCTACTATGTAAGGAGGTTGTGAGGATAGGATGTCTTAATACATGTAAAGTGCTTCAACCAGTGCCAAGTTCTTGCCTACCAGGCATTGACTAAATGCTGGCTGTTGAGTGGGCTGGAGAGAAGGCTGTTCTAAGTAATGCAAGAGTTTGCAGAAGGCCAGAGTTTTCGTAACCGGCCAAAGAAAAGAAGTGGGAGGCAGAGGGAGGAGGAGCTGGGGGCGGGGGTGGGCAGGTGTTGCTGTTTTTGGTGAGTGTTCAGCTGACAATTCTCCAAGCTGAGAAACACACAGAACAAACTCTAACCTCTTCAGGCTTAAAATAGAACTGCTGAACCGAAAATGCCAAGCACAGGGCAGAGTCACCTGCCTGGCATGGCCAGACAGCTCCCCGTGGCCCCAATAATACCCCCCCACACCCCCAGAGGGCCCATTTGACAAAGCACCACTCAGCTGCATCTCATAAGATGCTCACAATGGTGAGGGCAGGCAGCCTGCCAGCGCTCTGGAGGGCTCAGTCCCTGGGTCGGAAAGATCCCCTGGAGAAGGAAATGGCAATCCACTCCAGTATTCTTGCCTGGGAAATCCCATGAACAGAGGAGTCTGGTGGGCTACAGTTCATAGGGTCGTAAAAAGTTGAACACAACTGAAGTGACTTAGCATGGGCGTGGCATCGTGGCGGGAGGCATTATTCTGCTGACCACAGTGCCTGAGACAGGAACGTTTCCAACCCCACTATAAACTAGGGAAACTGAGGCACTCCATGTTAACACAACTGGTAAGCCAAAGGAGGATATGACCCCAAGCACTGGGGGTGCAGAATCCATGCTCTTAACTTCTACGTATGTCTGTTGCTTGTTTGTCTACAGTTGGTGGATATGTGCTCTGTGTCAGATCTGGGTGCTGGGGACAGATTGGTAACCAAGACGGGATCCCTGTCCTCAAGGGGACACATACGATACTCAAGAATTACAATTCTGGGGGAGAAATGCAAGATGACAGGAGCCCAGAAACCCCTGAGAAGCACAGAGGAAGGACACCTGAGGAGTCCAGAAAGGTCTCCAATAAAAGGAGAAGCACGGGATCAATAGAGAATTAGCCAGCTGCCCCTACTATGTAAGGAGGTTGTGAGGATCGGATGTCTTAATACATGTAAAGTGCTTCAACCAGTGCCAAGTTCTTGCCTACCAGGCATTGACTAAATGCTGGCTGTTGAGTGGGCTGGAGAGAAGGCTGTTCTAAGTAATGCAAGAGTTTGCAGAAGGAACTGAAAGTTTAATGTAGTCAGAGTTTAAAAAAAAAAAATGCAAAGGGGCTGTGGGAAGAGGGGCTGGACGAGTGATACAGGTCAAAGATGCAGCAGAGGGCTTCCCTGGTGGTCCAGTGGCTAAAGGGTCCGCCTTGCAGTGCAGAGGGCACCAGTTCGAACCCTGACCCAGGAAGATCCCACGTGCCATGGAGCGGCTGGACTGCTGTGTCCAATTACAAGCCGGCGCTCTGGAGTGCATGCGCCCAGAGCTAGTGGTCTGCAATGACAGCGGCCACTGCAATGGGAGGCCCACACAGGCCAAAGAATAAAGAGGGATGAAAATAAATAAATAAATAACCAACGAAGGAGGCCAAAATTAAAGAAAAAAAAAAAAAAAGATGCAGCAGAGGGACTTCCCTGGTGGCCCAGAGGCTGAGGCTCTGCACGGCTAATGCAGGGGACCAGCTTCCATTCTGGTCAAGGAACTAGTTTCCACGTGCTGCAACTAAGAGTTCACATGCCTCAACTAAAAAAGATCCCGCATGCTGCAACTAACGATCCTGCATGCCACAAGGGAGGTCCAAGGTCCCCTGTGCTGCAACTGAGACCCGTCGCAGCCAAATAAAGAAATATTTTTAAGCTCCAGCAGAAGCTGGAAAGGCGGGGGCTCCAGACAACTGCAGGAGAGGCCACCCGGAGCTCTGCCCAGAATCTCAACGATGGCCCAGCCAGGACTCTGAAATGAGTGCCACCTTGGTGCTGGGGAGAGGGGTAGATTCCTCAGGGAGTGAGCTCCATGGAAGGTGCCCCAAGCACCCAGCTCTTCAGGCCAAGGACCCAGGGTCAACCCTGAGTCCTGCCCTCCATCTTCCACATCTAACCCCTCAGCAAGTATGCTGCTCTGTGCATCTGGGTAATACCAGCTGCAGTAACAGATGGACCCCAGGTGTCAGGGGCTGAATGCCACAGAAGTTCAAAACAGGTGCTCCTTTGGGGGATCCTGGGCAATGTGGCATTGTCTCCCAGCTCCTCCCACCCTGCGCCTATGTTCTCTCCTGAAGGCTAGATGTGCGCATTCAGTCTGCAGCTGGGGGAGAAAGCTGGAGGCAAGGCATGTGGGGCGGTTTCATGCATCAAGCCTGGAAGCTGCACAGGTCACTTCTGCCTCATTCCATTGGAGTGTGAACTCTCCTAAGTCCTAGAAAGACTGGGAAATGTGGCTAGCTGCGTGTGCCTGGCTGCCCAGCACCTTCCCAGCATCTCAGATCCACCCGCTTGCCTCCATCTCCAGGCAGTCCCCTGGCTCCAGGCCACCTCTGCACGCATTTGAAGGACAAGCACCTCCTAACTGGCCTTCGCTCTGGGCCACCATCTCATTTCCACAAGAGATTTTTTTTTTTTTTTAAATGTCAATTAGATCATTCGTGTTTGTTTTCCTGCTTACAGCCTTTCCAAGGTTTTCTATTGTCCATCTCACTTCATTTTGCTCAGTCGTGTCCAACTCTTGGCAACCCCATGGACTGCAGCACACCTGGTTGTCCTTCACCATCTCCCAGAGCTTGCTCAAACTCATGTCCATTGACTCAGTGATGCCATCCAACCATCTTGTCCTCTGTCGTCCCCTTCTCCTTTTGCCTTTAGTTTTTCCCAACATCAGGGTCTTTTCCAAGGAGTCGTCTCTTCACATCAGGTGGCCAAAGTACTGGAGTGAAGCTTCAGCTTCAGCATCTTCCTTCCAATGAATAGTCAGGGTTGATTTCCTTTAGGATTGGCTGGTTTGATCTCCTTGCAGTCCAAGGGATTCTCAAGAGCCTTCTCCAACGCCGCAGTTCAAAGGCATCGATTCTTCAGCACTCTGCCTTCTTTATGGCCCAACTCTCATATCCATACGTGACTACTGGGAAAACCATAGCATTGACTAGACAGACTTCTGTCCGCAACGAGATGCTCTCTGTGTTTGAATACACTGTCTAGGTTTGTCATAGCTTTTCTTCCAAGAAGCATCTTTTAATTTCATAACGGCAGTTTCTTTTGTACTGATGGGTAAACATTTCTGAGGGCCTGAAAACTCCTATGTGAAGTGGACTCTGTACCCTTCTTTCATTCTCCACCTCCGCCCTGACCCCCCAGCACTTGAATTAATGTGGCTTCTCTGCTTAAAGGAGCTGCACTTGCCGCCAGTCACTCTCCAGGGACGCTTCCTCTCACGGTCTTAGTGATAAGTGCCCCCTTCGACTCCTGCCCCCTTGCAAGAAAGGATGTTTTCCTTCTCACACTTAAAAAAAAAAATTCTTTTTTTGGCTGCACCATTGGCATGTGGGATTTTACTTCCCTGTCCAGGGATCTCACCCGCGCCCCACTGAAGCACTGGCCCACCAGGGAAGTCCCTCACACTTTTCTTAAATTATCTTTTTGTTTGCTTTTTAGCCAAGCCTCTACCCTAGGACATCAGCTCTATTTACATCAGGAATCTTGTTTGCACCGGTAGGCATTTGGTAAATATTTGCAGGAGGGCTGACCCAATGAAGGCATGCATGACTTGCCCAAGGTCACAGGACAAGAGGGCAGGGCGGTGGAGACCGGGCTCCTGTAGATAGGGGCTTTGGGAGCTTTGCTGTCCCGATTGGCACACACTGTGCCCCGGGGCGCCACCGGGTAAACAAAGGCAGGCGAGGTTCCGGGACGTGGCCGCTGGAGGAGCCCTCCCAGTCCTCCTCGCCCCCTCGCCCCGCCCCGCCGCGGCGCCGCCCCCGGCTGCCGCCCCCCAGCCGCCCACAGCCCGGATTCCGGCCGTCGGGGCGCATGGACGGGGCGGCGGCGCGCGCGGGGCGGCGCGCGCGGGGCGGGAGCGGGGCGCGGGACCATGAGGAAGCAGAGCGTGCGCGCCGCGGCGCTCACTCTGTGCATCCTGTCCTACCTGCTGGTGGGCGCCGCCGTCTTCGACGCGCTCGAGTCCGAGGCGGAGAGCGGCCGCAAGCGGTTGCTGGCCCAGAAGCGGAGCGAGTTGCGGAGGAAGTACGGCTTCTCGGCTGAGGACTACCGCGAGCTGGAGCGCCTGGCGCTGCAAGCCGAGCCGCACCGCGCTGGCCGCCAGTGGAAGTTCGCCGGCTCCTTCTACTTCGCCATCACCGTCATCACCACCATCGGTGAGCGGCCCTCGGCCTAGTTCGCCATCGGACTCTGTACCCTTCTTTCATTCTCCACCTCCGCCCTGACCCCCCAGCACTTGAATTAATGTGGCTTCTCTGCTTAAAGGAGCTGCACTTGCCGCCAGTCACTCTCCAGGGACGCTTCCTCTCACGGTCTTAGTGATAAGTGCCCCCTTCGACTCCTGCCCCCTTGCAAGAAAGGATGTTTTCCTTCTCACACTTAAAAAAAAAAATTCTTTTTTTGGCTGCACCATTGGCATGTGGGATTTTACTTCCCTGTCCAGGGATCTCACCCGCGCCCCACTGAAGCACTGGCCCACCAGGGAAGTCCCTCACACTTTTCTTAAATTATCTTTTTGTTTGCTTTTTAGCCAAGCCTCTACCCTAGGACATCAGCTCTATTTACATCAGGAATCTTGTTTGCACCGGTAGGCATTTGGTAAATATTTGCAGGAGGGCTGACCCAATGAAGGCATGCATGACTTGCCCAAGGTCACAGGACAAGAGGGCAGGGCGGTGGAGACCGGGCTCCTGTAGATAGGGGCTTTGGGAGCTTTGCTGTCCCGATTGGCACACACTGTGCCCCGGGGCGCCACCGGGTAAACAAAGGCAGGCGAGGTTCCGGGACGTGGCCGCTGGAGGAGCCCTCCCAGTCCTCCTCGCCCCCTCGCCCCGCCCCGCCGCGGCGCCGCCCCCGGCTGCCGCCCCCCAGCCGCCCACAGCCCGGATTCCGGCCGTCGGGGCGCATGGACGGGGCGGCGGCGCGCGCGGGGCGGCGCGCGCGGGGCGGGAGCGGGGCGCGGGACCATGAGGAAGCAGAGCGTGCGCGCCGCGGCGCTCACTCTGTGCATCCTGTCCTACCTGCTGGTGGGCGCCGCCGTCTTCGACGCGCTCGAGTCCGAGGAGGAGAGCGGCCGCAAGCGGTTGCTGGCCCAGAAGCGGAGCGAGTTGCGGAGGAAGTACGGCTTCTCGGCTGAGGACTACCGCGAGCTGGAGCGCCTGGCGCTGCAAGCCGAGCCGCACCGCGCTGGCCGCCAGTGGAAGTTCGCCGGCTCCTTCTACTTCGCCATCACCGTCATCACCACCATCGGTGAGCGGCCCCGGCGCCTCCCCTTGGCGCTCGCTGCATCCCCAGCCACCCTCGGCGTCCCTGGGCTTCAGTCCCGCCGCTGCCCCTACCAGGCTGGGTGACTTTGGAGCAGCTTAGCTCGCCGAGCCTCACTTGCCTCCCTCTGTCGAATGGGCCTTCTGTGGTTCCAGGCAGGCAAGGCTGGGAGGAGCCAGTGGGTCCCCTTTGCCAAGAGTCTGGTCTGCAGAAATGTCAGGGGCTGGGAGACCGGTAAAGAGGAGCCGGAAACCCAAGTGGCTGGAGTTGCTTCGTTGCCTGGCTGCACCACGTTAGCTGTGTGACCTCAGACCAGTTGCTTAACCTCTCTGAGCCTCTGCTTTCTCCTCTGTTAAAGAGGGGTGCTAATAGCCCCTTTCTCAAGGCTGCAGTGAGCCAGTTATCATTAAGAGGATAATATATGTAGAAAGTTTTAGTACAGGGCCTGACAAGTAGAAAGCCCTAAAGCAAAAAAAAAAAAAAAAAAGATTCATTTTTATATTATAACAAAAAAGAGAATGGCGTCTAGTCTGTCTTAGTCCCTGCAGTAAGGCCAGTGCCTAGTCTGTAGTAGACACTCAATAAATACTTGTTAAAGGAATGACTGATTACCACCAGCTTTGGACCTCACCTTCGGGGATTCAGAGCACTTTCTCTGCAGCATCTGGACCGCTAACCGTTGCCATGGCTACCGACTGGCTGGTACCTACTGAACCTAAGCCTGGGGAAGCAGGAAAGGAGAGAAGGAGGCTCTGCGGGGCTCCACAGTGGGTCGCAGCCATGCCCCCAGGCCAAGGTGGTTTATGCGTAAGTCTCTGGACTTGGACCACCATCCTAGAAACCAGTGACATAGAGAACGTTCCTCCATAATGCTCTTGCAAGTCAATGTGAGTCTGTGGGTTTAGCAGTGGAGTTAAAAACCTGAATTCTGCAATTACAAAGGCCAGAGATCTGTTCTCCTCTCTCTTGCCTCCTGCCTTCCCTGACAATTGATTGTACCTCTCTGAGCCCTGGTTTCCTCAACTACAAAGTGCAGATGTTGCTATCTCACTGAGTGATGGCCAGGTTTAAGTGAGGTCAAGTGGATAAAACGCATAGCACAAGTCCTGCGGCTAAGTAGGGACTGTTAATTAGCAATAATGACAATTCATTATTTGTTAATTGTGGGTCCAGCTCCTATGCGGTCCTTTTGACCCCTTCTGCCAGCCTGGGGCCCCCTGCTTCCCTGTCTTGGCTCAGCCTAAGACCCTCCCTGTCACTGCACTCAGTGGTGTGGGACCCTACCCACCTCCTATGCCTTCCCCCACATTTTTGGAGGCCTCCCAGCTGGATGTGGCCTCCTCTTCTGACTGTTCCCCCTTGACCTGCATCCGGGATGGAGAAGGAAGTGGGGGCTTGGGCAGGGCATTGAAAGGAACCGTGGAAATAGTAGTTTTACCTCTTCTGGCCACCTGGGGGCGCAGCCAGCACTGGTTCAGCCAGGCTCTTTTAGATGGACGTTTAGGCTGTCTCTCTCTGTGACCACCAATGCTGCAATGCCAACTCAGGCGTGTACATCACTTTGCACGTGTGTATATTAGGGGGACTACCTTCCTCATTGTGGACGCCACAGGCCAAAGGTGTATTTATCTTTTGGCAGATAGGGCTAATTTGCATATTCTGTTGAGGAAGGGACTTTTTTCCTGGGTTATGGGACTCTGAGAATACCATGAAAGCTTTCACTCTTTGGATCCTGGAAGAGATACCCATCCACTCCATCCACGATGACTGTCCTGTGTGCCAAGACTCAGGGAAGCCTGATCATGTTTATGTTTCCTACACAGTTGGGGGGTCTCCATGAGGAACTCTCCCAGACTGAAGGGGTGTTTCATGAGAGCTGGCTTGGCACAGGAACTGGGAAGGAAACGTGGATGAGAGCAGGCAGAAAAGAGCACTGAAGGGAGAGGAACCATGAGAAAGGGTACGGTGGGGGGAACGGCATGGGCTGGGCTGAGAACAGGGACGTTACCCTGTGGGTCCTGGGGAGCGACAACGATTTTGCTTTTTTTCTTTTTCCATCAAGGCACAATTTACAAACATTAAATTTCATACTTTTTCAGGGTACACTTTTGCCAGGTTTGGCCAAATGAAAACCTGTCATGTGACCGCAGTCATGATGACAGAACGTTTCTCTCACTCCCCCTACTCCAAAGACTGGCAACCACAGATCTGTTCTTGATCCTGGAAGTTTTGCCAGAATGTTTCCAGAATGTCATTTAAATGGAACCTTGCGTAGTATATTTGAGATCCAGCCTTTGCTGCTGAGGAAACAGCAGTTCATTCCTTCCTGTGGCTGAAAAGAATTCCATTGTATGGATGTACCACAGGTTGTTGATCCATTCCCCAGGTAAGGGACATTTCGAGTTGTTTCACAATTTGGGGCGATTGTGAGTAACCATGCAAGGTTTCAAACTAACATTTCTTTTTTTATATAATTTTATTTATTTATTTTTGGCTATTCTGGGTGTTCACTGCTGCTGCAGGCTCTTCTCCAGTTGCAGGAAGGGGGGCTACTTTCTAGTTGAGATGAGCAGGCTTCTTTAACCATTTCTTTTTATATAATTTATGCTAGTTATGCTGCTGCAGGCTCTTCTCTAGTGCCAACTCAGGCGTGTACATCACTTTGCACGTGTGTATATTAGGGGGACTACCTTCCTCATTGTGGACGCCACAGGCCAAAGGTGTATTTATCTTTTGGCAGATAGGGCTAATTTGCATATTCTGTTGAGGAAGGGACTTTTTTCCTGGGTTATGGGACTCTGAGAATACCATGAAAGCTTTCACTCTTTGGATCCTGGAAGAGATACCCATCCACTCCGTCCACGATGACTGTCCTGTGTGCCAAGACTCAGGGAAGCCTGATCATGTTTATGTTTCCTACACAGTTGGGGGGTCTCCATGAGGAACTCTCCCAGACTGAAGGGGTGTTTCATGAGAGCTGGCTTGGCACAGGAACTGGGAAGGAAACGTGGATGAGAGCAGGCAGAAAAGAGCACTGAAGGGAGAGGAACCATGAGAAAGGGTACGGTGGGGGGAACGGCATGGGCTGGGCTGAGAACAGGGACGTTACCCTGTGGGTCCTGGGGAGCGACAACGATTTTGCTTTTTTTCTTTTTCCATCAAGGCACAATTTACAAACATTAAATTTCATACTTTTTCAGGGTACACTTTTGCCAGGTTTGGCCAAATGAAAACCTGTCATGTGACCGCAGTCATGATGACAGAACGTTTCTCTCACTCCCCCTACTCCAAAGACTGGCAACCACAGATCTGTTCTTGATCCTGGAAGTTTTGCCAGAATGTTTCCAGAATGTCATTTAAATGGAACCTTGCGTAGTATATTTGAGATCCAGCCTTTGCTGCTGAGGAAACAGCAGTTCATTCCTTCCTGTGGCTGAAAAGAATTCCATTGTATGGATGTACCACAGGTTGTTGATCCATTCCCCAGGTAAGGGACATTTCGAGTTGTTTCACAATTTGGGGCGATTGTGAGTAACCATGCAAGGTTTCAAACTAACATTTCTTTTTTTATATAATTTTATTTATTTATTTTTGGCTATTCTGGGTGTTCACTGCTGCTGCAGGCTCTTCTCTAGTTGCAGGAAGTGGGGGCTACTTTCTAGTTGAGATGAGCAGGCTTCTTGTTGCAGTGACTTCTCTTGTTGTGGAACTTGAGCTCTGGGACACATGGAGTTTCAGTAGCTGCCGCACATGGGCTCAGCAGTTGTGACTTCGAGGCTCTAGAGCACAAGCTCCATAGTTGTGGCTCACGGGCTTAGTTGCTCCGCAGCACCCGTGTCTCTTGCATTGGCAGGCAGACTCTTTACCACTGAGCTACCAGGGAAGACCTGAACTAACATTTCAAGACGCTCTGCAGGTTCTGGAGAATGGGGAGAGAGATCCAGCTGGAAGGAGGCCGGTGAGAGTGTGAGAGGGAGGCGGACACTCATCAACCTCCCCTTCGCTCTCCCTGCAGGGTACGGCCATGCTGCGCCGGGCACAGACTCGGGCAAGGTCTTCTGCATGTTCTACGCGCTCCTGGGCATCCCCCTGACGCTGGTCACCTTCCAGAGCCTGGG
This sequence comes from Tragulus kanchil, assembly GCA_022376925.1. Classification (NCBI taxonomy): domain Eukaryota; kingdom Metazoa; phylum Chordata; class Mammalia; order Artiodactyla; family Tragulidae; genus Tragulus; species Tragulus kanchil. Next base: position 23,457,167 of record JAIOJX010000031.1, read on the forward strand.
TGAGCGGCTGAACGCGCTGGTGCGGCGCCTCCTGCTGGCGGCCAAGCGCTGCCTGGGCCTGCGGCAGCCGCACGTGTCCACCGAGAACATGGTGGTGGCTGGGCTGCTGGTGTGCGCGGCCACCCTGGCCCTGGGGGCAGCCGCCTTCGCGCACTTCGAGGGCTGGACCTTCTTCCACGCCTACTACTACTGCTTCATCACCCTCACCACCATCGGCTTTGGCGACTTCGTGGCACTGCAGAACGATGAGGCGCTGCAGAGGAAGCCGCCCTACGTGGCCTTCAGCTTCCTCTACATCCTCCTGGGGCTCACGGTCATCGGCGCCTTCCTCAACCTCGTGGTCCTGCGCTTCCTGGCCGCCAGCACGGATGTGCCCGAGCGCGCTGCCCGCCCTCGCCGCCGGGGGGCGCCCGAGAGCCCAGGCCCCGGCCTGGCCCGCCGCCCCGCCCACCCCGCCGGCTCCACCTCCATCTCCTACCGCGTCCACCAGCTTGAGCTGTGGGCCCGCGACAACCCGGGTTTCTCTCCTCCCACGAGCCCCGGGACTGAGGGCTGCAGCGGCAGCAGAGCAGGCAGGCCGCCAGCCCGGCGGAAGTCCATCTGACAGCCCTACGCTGGCAGGGGTCGATCATAGAGCCAGAGGGAGAGGATCGCCGTCTGGATTCACCTGTCCTTGCACCCTCCCCAGAGCTTGGAGATGGGGTGAGGGGCCGTGGCCTCAAAGTGGTCCTCTAACACGAGTAGTTTCTTATCTCCTTCTGTGGCAAGACTCTCCCTCCTCTCCAAAAATATATTAAAGTCGCATCATAAGCACAAGCAGGACTCTAAAGTCGCCCTGTACGTGCAAATCCCTTGTGGTCCCAATTGTTTTAGAAAGCTGAGGCCACCTGTGCTCGCCACAGGCCCATTTTCCTATTGTGGGACGTGGGTTTTCCCCATTGTTGGGGCAAATTCTGCACCATTTGAAGACTGCACATTCTCTTACTCATCATGAAGAGTGGAACTGGCCTGAGCCCCAAATCTGATGCTTTTTGTCCTTGGCCAGTCCCACTTTGGAATGGAGGGGTGGGGTCTTGCTGACACCATGTCACTGGGACCACCTGGCGGTCTTTATCTTTTCTTGGCCGCTCTGTGCAGTATGTGGGATCTTAGTTCTCTGACCAGGGATCAAATCTTTGCACTAGAAGTGTGGAGTCTTAACCACTGGACTGCCAGGGAAGTCCCTGAAGCACAGTCTTTTCTGGGAACTGTGAGACCTGATTGGTTATTGCCAATCACCCTCAACGTGACTTTGGGGAGTCCCCTCCCTGGGGTCTCCGTTTCCACATCTGTAAAATGGGTTCACCTAGCAACCTATTCCCTCCTGTGCATTTCTGAAACTGGTCCAGGGATGGGCCTCAGACCCCTAAGCAGACACGAACAAACCTGACATCCCAGAGCTCTCTGGTCCTGAAAATTAACAGCCCTTAACGTCCCAGAGAGAACTGTGTCAACATAAAACAGAGCAAGCTAAGTTAGAAAAGCCAAAAACTTTAATTTTCAACATGAGCTACATGGTCATGAACACAATGCAACGTGACTTGCTCCCAGGGGCCCTGGAAACCCTCCCTCCCCCAAAGCCTGAGGGGCTCCTGCTCTTGGAGAGGGACCGGGGAAAGGTGAGTGAGTGGTGAGGGGGCCTGAGGACCAGGGGCCTGCCTTCCTGCCGCCCCCTCAGGAGGCAGTGGGGAGGGGGGGAAGGGCTCAGAGGTGATGTCCGAGGCCCCAGGTTCAAGTCTCCACTCTGTCCTCACAGAAGCTATGAGTCAAATGGGCACAGTCAGGGCTTCCCCAACAGGTTGTGAGTCAGATGAACTCATGGACACGAACGCTTCCTGTCCACTCGGAGGTGCTGCTGTAAAGACCCTGGGCCTCCTGGAGCCCAAGTGAGTCATTACAGGACACGAGGGCTGGCGTCGGGGCACTCAGGCCCCTGGGTCTGGCACAGGGCTGCTGCTCAATAAATAAATGCAGGTGGCCTTGCGTACACAGCAGCTGTGCTCCGAGGGCAGCGGCGCTCAGAGGTGCCTCTGAACACCGAGGTGTGCCCGTGAGCCCTGGATGGAAGGAGCTGGACGGTGGATCCGCTCATAAAGTGCATGACCTCAACTCTCTGCTTCACCTCGTCTCAAAGAAAGAGCTCTGGCCTGCTGGAAACTGAATTCTCCCCTGGGTTCAGCCACCAACTCAGTGGGACCTTAGCGAGCACCTTCCCCTCCCAAGGCCTCAGTTTCCTCTTCTGTACAATGGGGCTGATAACACAGGCCCCCTGACGGCCCAGAGTGGCTTTTGTGAGGGTACAGCCCGTGAGATAAACGCACTTGGAAAACAAAAAGGTGTGAAAAGCACTACAAGACGTTCAGGTGTTACTACCTCTGAAGATTTGGTGAGGAATTCCTTAAGGTGAGGTGTACCATAGCCCCTTCATGCCCACACAGCCCCAGGGAGGACGTGGTGTCTGGCCTCCCTCAGGTTAGTCCCGGGGCTGTTGTCCCTTGGTGGGAGTCCCCACTTAGGCGTCAAGGTCAGGACCACATCCTGCATAGCCTCAGTCAAGTCAGGCCAGACCCCCCCAGGAGAGCCAGGTCTCTATGGTAACCCTTTTCCCCCCGAAACCCCGGCTCAGAAAAGTTACTGGCCCATCAAAATGGAACCAAGCAGGGCAGGCTGGCCCAGGGCTGAAAGGTCAGATATTTATTATGGCAGACGTGCCCTGGAATGGTCTTCTGTCCTGCGAAACAGGAAGGACACTGCAGTTGCCCTTTTGGCCTCGTGGCTGAGGGGTCTCATCCTGCACAAGCCACTTGCGGATTCTGAGCTTCCGTTTCCTGCCCCCTCAGATGGGCTACCATCAGCACGGCCCATCTTCTGAAGGCCCCTGGGAGAACCCCATGGAGAAGAGGGCAGAGGAAATATTGGGGAGATGGCGGCCCCACATGCTCCTACCCTGGCTCCAGCTCAGCCTCCGTTGGGTGGAGGAGGCCCAGGTTCCTGGGGCCATGAACTCACAGGTGACCCCAGAGGCCTGTGATATCCTTGTAAGATGGACATTATTTCACTAATGGTCCCAAAGCCCCTTTCCCTTTAGTGTGACAAGAAGATTCTGATGAAGGAAAGTGGAGAGGATTCCTTCCCACGGAACCCCGGCATGTGACCTCTGGCCCAGAGACTGAAAAAAGAATTGTTGCCTAGAGGCCCAGCACCCCCTACACCCCAATTTCCCCAATGCCACCCTCTCTGCTCCTCTCCGAATGGGGGAGTTCGAGCTGGCAAAGGATCAGACAGGAGCAGGCCTGAAGGTTCCCCAAAGCTAATCATGAGTACAGTCCTCCCCACCCCAAACCCCCATCCCTTGGTGAGGACAGACCACACCATACGGTCGGAGCCCCTTGGAAGGTGGCCATGTGCTCACAACAATGATACAAAGAAAGAGGGCTCCAGCCCCCGCCCCACCCACCCCTCCGGGAGGTGAGCTGAGAATTCACAGAACAAACAGAAAGTCGTTGAGGGGGGCCCTCGGTGACCACCCTCTGGATGTTATTGCTTTCGAGCGCATTCTCTCTTTTATAAAGGCTGTGCAGGCACCCCCCACCTGCACCCCAGGGCAGGCTCAGGCTCTGGCAGACGTGCCCCCCTCCCCCAGGTTGGGACAGCCAGGCCCCGACCTGTCTTTGAAATGCTACCCCTGAACTACTAGGGAGGTACAGCTGGAGAGAGAAGGCGCTCTCCTGGCTCAAAATATTCCAAATGGTGAGTAATAAACGAACAGCAGAGAAATCACACTGGTTTAAAAAAGAAAAAAAAAAAAAAACGCACGAGGGAGGTGCTGATGCTGGGCCTCAGAGCCCGCCTGGCCACCACCCCCAGCCTTGGGATTCCAGCCACCACACCAGGAAGGTTTGAAGGCCTCCTGGATCCAGGACGGGGTGCTCTAACTCAACTTCAGAGGATGCTCGGGGCTGGAACAGGCTGGGGGAGGGGGTTCAGGTGGAAGGGCTCGCCTGGTCCACAGCCTAAGAGGGGACCGGGGACAAGGTGGGACCAAACGCGGCCGGGCATCCTCCGTGGAAAACCACCTTCTCTGATGGAGCCCAGGCCCCCTCCACCGAGGCCCGCAGCCTCAGAAGCACTTCCGAAATAAAATCAGTACCACGGGTAATAAATCAGAACAGCTGAGTGTCATGGGCGGCTCTGGCTACAACCCTACAGGGGGAAAGGGAGGAAGAGGGAGGCGGAGGTGGAGGAGGGACTGGCCTCCCCTGAACCAAGCTCCAGGCTTGAACCCAGGCCAGCAAGGAGAGGGCCAAAGAATTGTTGCCTAGAGGCCCAGCACCCCCTACACCCCAATTTCCCCAATGCCACCCTCTCTGCTCCTCTCCGAATGGGGGAGTTCGAGCTGGCAAAGGATCAGACAGGAGCAGGCCTGAAGGTTCCCCAAAGCTAATCATGAGTACAGTCCTCCCCACCCCAAACACCCATCCCTTGGTGAGGACAGACCACACCATACGGTCGGAGCCCCTTGGAAGGTGGCCATGTGCTCACAACAATGATACAAAGAAAGAGGGCTCCAGCCCCCGCCCCACCCACCCCTCCGGGAGGTGAGCTGAGAATTCACAGAACAAACAGAAAGTCGTTGAGGGGGGCCCTCGGTGACCACCCTCTGGATGTTATTGCTTTCGAGCGCATTCTCTCTTTTATAAAGGCTGTGCAGGCACCCCCCACCTGCACCCCAGGGCAGGCTCAGGCTCTGGCAGACGTGCCCCCGTCCTCAGGCTGGGACAGCCAGGCCCCGACCTGTCTTTGAAATGCTACCCCTGAACTACTAGGGAGGTACAGCTGGAGAGAGAAGGCGCTCTCCTGGCTCAAAATATTCCAAATGGTGAGTAATAAACGAACAGCAGAGAAATCACACTGGTTTAAAAAAAAAAAAAAAAACGCACGAGGGAGGTGCTGATGCTGGGCCTCAGAGCCCGCCTGGCCACCACCCCCAGCCTTGGGATTCCAGCCACCACACCAGGAAGGTTTGAAGGCCTCCTGGATCCAGGACGGGGTGCTCTAACTCAACTTCAGAGGATGCTCGGGGCTGGAACAGGCTGGGGGAGGGGGTTCAGGTGGAAGGGCTCGCCTGGTCCACAGCCTAAGAGGGGACCGGGGACAAGGTGGGACCAAACGCGGCCGGGCATCCTCCGTGGAAAACCACCTTCTCTGATGGAGCCCAGGCCCCCTCCACCGAGGCCCGCAGCCTCAGAAGCACTTCCGAAATAAAATCAGTACCACGGGTAATAAATCAGAACAGCTGAGTGTCATGGGCGGCTCTGGCTACAACCCTACAGGGGGAAAGGGAGGAAGAGGGAGGCGGAGGTGGAGGAGGGACTGGCCTCCCCTGAACCAAGCTCCAGGCTTGAACCCAGGCCAGCAAGGAGAGGGCCACCTCCAGGAATTTTCTCCATCTCCTCTGTAAGGGCTCTATGTGAAGCTACGACCAGGCCTGGGGCCTGGTGCTCTAAGCCTACCCGGCTAACCAAGACTACGCCCTACACAGCAGGACTGGGCAATGGGGGGTGGTGGTGGGGGGGGGAGTTGGCGGCTGAGTGCCTCCCGGGGAGGTGGCAGAAATGTGCTTCTACAGAGAGGGGCCAGCCTGCGTCCTCCCCGCATGCAAAAGGGCTCCTGAAGGCCCCGGGGAGGGCTGGGCCAGGCTGGGCCAGAAGGCAGCCACCCCCTAGCCTGCTCAAGAAGGCATCTCCCATTTCTCACACTCACGCCTCTCCTCACTCTCTTTCTCTCCTTCAGCCAAGGTCACTGAGGCCGGAGCAGGGGGTTCTGCCCTTAGTACAGGATGGTGTGTTTAAAAAGACTAAAACTGGGGAGCTCAGGTGCCTCCCCAGGCCCTGAGCCTGGAGGCAGAGGGCCAGACAAGATAACCTTTGACCTCATCCAACAAGGAGGGACTCTCCTCCTTGGGAACCCCTTGCCTTGGCACCACCAGGCCCAACCCCAGCTTTCTTTAGACTCCCTCTCCAAACCAGCATCCCCCAAATTCAGAGTCGGAGAGCCCGCTGAGGCTGGGGTTCTTGAAAATTAGGGTCCTGCAGCACCCCTGCCAAAACTCAGAGTTCTTTCCAGTCGGCCAACCATGTGCAAACTATCTGTGGCAAACCCCAAAAGCCAGGTACCCTGGGGGCCTGTGCCAGGCCCCAGGTCCCCCCTTCTTTTCCCCTGGTCTCTGCTGGACCCCGTCTTAGAGCCGCCAGAAGAGGGGCAGGCAGGGGACAGACAGATGGACTCAAACAGGTGGCGGCAGAGCTCCTTCCATGGGCAGGCGGAGGGAGGCCTGAGCTCCTCTTCACGTCGGGGGCAGGACCCCCGGAGCTGGCGCCGGATCCTTGCAAAGCTGCCCCGTAGGCTTGGGGGCAGGAGTAGCTGCCTGAACCCGGTGCCGCGGGAAAGACACTTGCTGGTAATTGGCACCATGGAGATGGCCGCTGGGTTCTGGGGGGGCGGAGGTGGAGGAGGGACTGGCCTCCCCTGAACCAAGCTCCAGGCTTGAACCCAGGCCAGCAAGGAGAGGGCCACCTCCAGGAATTTTCTCCATCTCCTCTGTAAGGGCTCTATGTGAAGCTACGACCAGGCCTGGGGCCTGGTGCTCTAAGCCTACCCGGCTAACCAAGACTACGCCCTACACAGCAGGACTGGGCAATGGGGGGTGGTGGTGGGGGGGGGAGTTGGCGGCTGAGTGCCTCCCGGGGAGGTGGCAGAAATGTGCTTCTACAGAGAGGGGCCAGCCTGCGTCCTCCCCGCATGCAAAAGGGCTCCTGAAGGCCCCGGGGAGGGCTGGGCCAGGCTGGGCCAGAAGGCAGCCACCCCCTAGCCTGCTCAAGAAGGCATCTCCCATTTCTCACACTCACGCCTCTCCTCACTCTCTTTCTCTCCTTCAGCCAAGGTCACTGAGGCCGGAGCAGGGGGTTCTGCCCTTAGTACAGGATGGTGTGTTTAAAAAGACTAAAACTGGGGAGCTCAGGTGCCTCCCCAGGCCCTGAGCCTGGAGGCAGAGGGCCAGACAAGATAACCTTTGACCTCATCCAACAAGGAGGGACTCTCCTCCTTGGGAACCCCTTGCCTTGGCACCACCAGGCCCAACCCCAGCTTTCTTTAGACTCCCTCTCCAAACCAGCATCCCCCAAATTCAGAGTCGGAGAGCCCGCTGAGGCTGGGGTTCTTGAAAATTAGGGTCCTGCAGCACCCCTGCCAAAACTCAGAGTTCTTTCCAGTCAGCCAACCATGTGCAAACTATCTGTGGCAAACCCCAAAAGCCAGGTACCCTGGGGGCCTGTGCCAGGCCCCAGGTCCCCCCTTCTTTTCCCCTGGTCTCTGCTGGACCCCGTCTTAGAGCCGCCAGAAGAGGGGCAGGCAGGGGACAGACAGATGGACTCAAACAGGTGGCGGCAGAGCTCCTTCCATGGGCAGGCGGAGGGAGGCCTGAGCTCCTCTTCACGTCGGGGGCAGGACCCCCGGAGCTGGCGCCGGATCCTTGCAAAGCTGCCCCGTAGGCTTGGGGGCAGGAGTAGCTGCCTGAACCCGGTGCCGCGGGAAAGACACTTGCTGGTAATTGGCACCATGGAGATGGCCGCTGGGTTCTGGACGTGGCTCCGGCAGCGAGCTTCCAAGGAGGCAAAAAGGGGGAGCGGTCGGACAGTGTCAGGGGCAGGAGGATGGTTTGCTCTGCCACCTCGGTCTTTCCTTTCTCCGGACTGCAACCACATCCAGCAGGTCAAGAACTGGCCAAGTCGAAAGTGCAGCCAAGCCCATCGGGAAAGGGGAGGTCTCAGGGAATAGGAGGCAAAGAAGGGGTGAGGAGGGGCCCTGGGGGGTCAGGTCTCCCCGTTCGGCTTCCCCACTGTGGGGGGAGGGGAGAGCCCCTTCCTCCTCTGTTCAATATGCCCCGGGGCCTGGGGTCCCAGGTCGGGGCTGGGCGGTCTCCGGACCATCTCGGGGAGCCCCTCCCCCTCCCCGGCACTAAGATCGCTCGCCGCAGGGCCCCACGGTGCTCTCGAGGGACAGCTGGGACGCCTGCCGGAGCAGGGGGCCCGTGGCTGGGTCCACCATGGAGGAGGTGGGGAAGAGCTTGTACCAGCCCACGGCCAGGGTGGTCAAGTCCAGCTCCTCCAGCAGTACGCGGGCCACGCCCATGAACTGCTTCCGCTCCATCCGCCCGTAGTTGCCCCACACGATCACCTGCGGGGCAAGAGACACAGTGGTTCAGAGCCTGCCACGGCTGCTCCCAGACCCAGACACAGAACCTGGGGTCCCCGCGTGCCTCTTTCATCTCTGCGTCCTGGAATTCTACCACCTGAAAATGGCTCAAGTCCCACCAGAGGCTCCTGGATGACCGGCTTCTTGCCTCCCATTTCGCTCTTTCTTTCCATCCTCCACCTGCTCCATCTCTGAGCCCCAGCCCTGAGGACTGACCCTACCGTGTGGCTGTCCAACCTACCCAACCCCTTCCACAGGCCCTGTGCCTCCAGATCCTCAGAAATACAGGTTTTAAAAGTGGTTAGTGGCACAGCCACAGGTAAATCAAGGCAATTAGAACACTCTCTCACAACATACACAAAAATAAACTCAGAATGCTTTAAACACCGAAGACATGACACCATCAAACTCCCAGGAAAGAACACAGGCAAAACTTTCTCTGACATAAACTGTAGCAATGTTTTCACAAGTCGTGCTCCCAAGGCAAAAGAAATAAAAACAAAAATAAATAGGATCTAATCAAAAAAATAAAAGCAAAAATAAACAAATGGGACCTAACTGAACTTAAAAGCTTTTGCACAGCAAAGGAAACCATCAACAAAACAAAAAGAGAAGCTCTAGAAAGGGAAGAAAATATTTGCAGATATGGTCGACAAAGGGTTAACATCCAAAATGTATAAACAATTCATACAACTCAATATTGAAAAAGAAAAAAAACAGTCAAAAAATGGGCAGAAGACCTAAACAGACTTTTTTCCAAAGAAGAAATACAGATGGCCAACGGGTACACAAAAAAGATGCTCAATATGATTATTACAAAAATGCAAATAAAAAACCACAATGAGGTATCACCTCACACCAGACAGAATAGCCTTCATCAAAGTCTACTAATAATAAATGCTGGAGACAGTATGGAAAAAAGGGAACCCCCCCCATACCACTGGTGAGAATGTAAATTGGTATAGCCCACTACCGACGGTCCTTAAAAAACTAAAAACAGAGCTATGGGTTTACTGTGATTCAGCAAACCCACTCCTCGGTAAATATCTAGAAAACGACAAAAACTCTAATTCAAAAAGATACATGCAGGAGCTTCCCTGGTGGTCCAGTGGGTAAAGACACCGCCTTGCAGTGCAAGGGGCGCCGGTTCGATCCCTGGCCTGGGAAGATCCCACGTGCCGCGGAGCGGCTGGACCGATGTATCCAATTACTGAGCCGGAGCTCTGGAGCGCATGCGCCCAGAGCCGGTGCTCTGCGACAGCAGAGGCCACCCCGATGGGAGGCCCACACGGGCCAAAGAACAAAGATGAATGAAAATGGACAAATGAAAGACCAGTAAGTGGCCCGTCTGCTCCCCTCCCTCTCCACCCCACCCCCCTCAAATAAAATAAATAAATAAATCTTAAAAAAAAAAAAAAGATACATGCATCCTAATGTTCATAGCAGCACTATTTACAATAGTCAAAACATGCGAACAATCCAAGTGCCCATCAACAGACAAATGGCTTAAGAAGATATGGTATGTATACACACACACACTAGAATATTATTCAGCCATTGAAAACAATGAAATATTGTCATTTGCAGCAACATGGGCAGAACTAGAAAATACTATACTTAGTGAAGAAGTCAGATGGAGAAAGACAAATACTATATGATATCACTTATACATGGAATCTAAAAAAAATAATACAAATGAATCTATATACAAAACTAAAATAGACTCAGACACAGAAAACAAATTTATGGTTACCAAAGGGAAAAGGGAGGGAAGAGAGGGACAAATTAGGAGTATGAGACTAACAGATTCAAAGTACTGTATACAAATTAGAGATAGGCAACAAGGAATTACTGTAGGGCATAGGGGACTATACTCAGTATCTTGTAATAACCTATAGTAGAATATAATCTGAAAAAAAAAAGAACTGAATCACTTTGGTGCACATTTGAAATGAACACAATATTGTAAATCAATTATACTTCAAGTTTTAAGAAGTGGCTGCTCCATGTACAGCACACATACTGGCTTCCTTCCTTTTTTCCAACAGACTCTTCTCTGCAGCACCTTCCCCATCTTTTGGTCAACCTCTTCTCTCAGAGCAGCCGGACGGATGGTCTCAGTGGCTGAAGGACTTTCATTTGCTCTTCCGCAAAAGTTAAAACCTCAGGTTCTAACTCTGCCCGCCTCTGAAGGTGGGCTGGCTTATCGCTCACAAGACCTGTCATCTTTTTTCCTTTTCAATTTTGGTCTCTTTTAGTGATCCTTCACTTATTTATTCTCATCCATCTTAATTCTTTTGCCCATGTGGCCCTCCCATTGCAGTGGCCTCTATTGTGGCAGAGCACCGGCTCTGGGCACATGCGCTCCGGAGCTCATAATTGAACACATCAATCCAGCTGCCCTGATGCATGTGGGATCTGCCTGGACCAGGGATTGAACCGGACCCCTTGCACTGCAAGGCGGACTCTTTACCCACTGGACCACCAGGAAAGTCCAAGACCTGTCATCTTAATGCACACGCACTGGGATCAGACACACGTAGGTTCAAGTACCAGTCCTAGATGGGTAGTTTTGGGCAAAGTCACTTAGCCTCACCGAGTCTCAAGAGTTCTTGTTTGTAAATGCAATCATCCACACTCAGTTTACCTGGCAGGTGAGGATCATAGGAGATAATGAATGTGAAAGCGCTCTGAAAGCTGTTCCTCAAGCATGCGGAGTGATAGGCAAACACCACGGGCCTCTGTTATGGGTCACTGCATGTCAGGAACTGTTCTAAGGCTAAACCAGCCTTAGATTCAGTCTTCCCAACAATCCCATAAAAAAGGATTCCGATTTCACAGCTGTTTAAACTGGGGCTCAGGGAGGTTAAATCATCTGCCTGAGGTCACTCCACTAATAAATCATTAACGCCCCTTGGGCAACTGATCAGATACAATGTGTGACATAGAGAGCTAGTGGGAACCTGCCATACAGCACAAGAAGCCCAGCTTGGTGCTCAGTGGTACCTATAGCAGCGGGCTGGGGTGGGGAGCGGAAAGTCCGAGAGGGAGGGGATCTATGGATACACATGGCTGAGCCACTTCCTGGCATAGCAGAAACTAACACATTGTAAAACAACTATTAAAAAAAAAAGGAAGCAGCAGCCTGTGTCTAGTGTGTAGATGGATTTATTATCACTGACATTATGGGCTTACCTGTGTTCCCCCTAAATTCACAATGAAGTCCTAGCCCCAGAATGTGACTGTATCTGGAGACTGGCCCTTTAAGGAGGTGATCATGTTAAAATGGGCCATTAGTGTGGGCTGTAGTTCTAACTGGTGTTGCTAAAAGGACAGAAGATTAGAATACGCAGGCAAACACCAGGGAAGTTGAACCAGTCAATGCAGCCGAAGGAACCGCTGAGCTACAGCCAGCCCCAGGTAGACACCAGGAGGGCCTACATGTAGAAAAAGGACCACATGAAGACACAGCGAGAAGGCAGCTGTCTGCAAGCCAAGGAGAGAGACCTCCGAAGAGACCGAACTTGTGACACTTTGACCTCGGACTTCTAGCTTCCAGAATTCTAAGAAATAAACTTCTGCTGTCTAAGGCGACTCCCTTACCCACTGCACAACGCGATTTGCCGATGGATCAGACACACGTAGGTTCAAGTACCAGTCCTAGATGGGTAGTTTTGGGCAAAGTCACTTAGCCTCACCGAGTCTCAAGAGTTCTTGTTTGTAAATGCAATCACCCACACTCAGTTTACCTGGCAGGCGAGGATCACAGGAGATAATGAATGTGAAAGCGCCCTGAAAGCTGTTCCTCAAGCATGCGGAGTGATAGGCAAACACCACGGGCCTCTGTTATGGGTCACTGCATGTCAGGAACTGTTCTAAGGCTAAACCAGCCTTAGATTCAGTCTTCCCAACAATCCCATAAAAAAGGATTCCGATTTCACAGCTGTTTAAACTGGGGCTCAGGGAGGTTAAATCATCTGCCTGAGGTGACTCCACTAATAAATCATTAACGCCCCTTGGGCAACTGATCAGATACAATGTGTGAAATAGAGAGCTAGTGGGAACCTGCCATACAGCACAAGAAGCCCAGCTTGGTGCTCGGTGGTACCTATAACAGCGGGCTGGGGTGGGGAGTGGAAAGTCCAAGAGGGAGGGGATCTATGGATACACATGGCTGAGCCACTTCCTGGCACAGCAGAAACTAACACAACATTGTAAAACAACTATTAAAAAAAAAAGGAAGCAGCAGCCTGTGTCTAGTGTGTAGATGGATTTATTATCACTGACATTATGGGCTTACCTGTGTTCCCCCTAAATTCACAATGAAGTCCTAGCCCCAGAATGTGACTGTATCTGGAGACTGGCCCTTTAAGGAGGTGATCATGTTAAAATGGGCCATTAGTGTGGGCTGTAGTTCTAACTGGTGTTGCTAAAAGGACAGAAGATTAGAATACGCAGGCAAACACCAGGGAAGTTGAACCAGTCAATGCAGCCGAAGGAACCGCTGAGCTACAGCCAGCCCCAGGTAGACACCAGGAGGGCCTACATGTAGAAAAAGGACCACATGAAGACACAGCGAGAAGGCAGCTGTCTGCAAGCCAAGGAGAGAGACCTCCGAAGAGACCGAACTTGTGACACTTTGACCTCGGACTTCTAGCTTCCAGAATTCTAAGAAATAAACTTCTGCTGTCTAAGCCCCCAAGTCCATGGTACTTTGGTATGGCAGCTTCAGCAAACTAATACAGCTAGCATTCCTCAATCGTGGTGGGCCTGTCTTGCCCTGACATTAGTCAGAAGGCTCAATAGCAAGAATCCCGTGTCAGATTTCTGCATCCCAGACAGGGATGTGCCCTGGAGCTTCTTTAAAGAGACTCAGGCCAGGGCTTCCCTGGTGGTCCAGTGGGTAAGGACACCACCTTGCAGGGCAAGGGGTGCCGGTCTGATCCCTGGCCTGGGAAGATCCCATGTGCCGCAGAGCGGCTGGACCCATGTGTCCAATTACCGAGCCGGAGCTGTGGAGCACATGTGCCCAGAAAGCCGGTGCTCTGCAGCAAGAGAGGCCACTGCAATGGGAGGCCCACACAGGCCAAAGAACAAAGATGGATGAAAATAGATAAATGAAGGACCAATAGAAGTGGCCAGGAAAAAAAAAAGATGCTCAGGCCAGAATACATAAACCTTTGTCCAGTGGGCTGCATGTGGCCCCTAGATGGTCTTCTGGGGTCTTCTGTTTGTTGAAAACTTTGAGTGCTTCTAGACCAGAAGCATTTTTTCCAAACATTATTCTGACTGGTATATACAGTAAAACAGACATCTAAATCATCACCCAGTGAACACATGGGATTTATTGAAGCAAGTGGTCCACCAAATAACACTTGGCTTACTAAGAGTGAGAAATATTTTCTTTCCTAGTCCTAACTGGTGCCCCAGAATGTGCTAAACCAGGAGGTGATCATGTTAAAATGGGCCATTAGTGTGGGCTGTAGTTCTAACTGGTGTTGCTAAAAGGACAGAAGATTAGAATACGCAGGCAAACACCAGGGAAGTTGAACCAGTCAATGCAGCCGAAGGAACCGCTGAGCTACAGCCAGCCCCAGGTAGACACCAGGAGGGCCTACATGTAGAAAAAGGACCACATGAAGACACAGCGAGAAGGCAGCTGTCTGCAAGCCAAGGAGAGAGACCTCCGAAGAGACCGAACTTGTGACACTTTGACCTCGGACTTCTAGCTTCCAGAATTCTAAGAAATAAACTTCTGCTGTCTAAGCCCCCAAGTCCATGGTACTTTGGTATGGCAGCTTCAGCAAACTAATACAGCTAGCATTCCTCAATCGTGGTGGGCCTGTCTTGCCCTGACATTAGTCAGAAGGCTCAATAGCAAGAATCCCGTGTCAGATTTCTGCATCCCAGACAGGGATGTGCCCTGGAGCTTCTTTAAAGAGACTCAGGCCAGGGCTTCCCTGGTGGTCCAGTGGGTAAGGACACCACCTTGCAGGGCAAGGGGTGCCGGTCTGATCCCTGGCCTGGGAAGATCCCATGTGCCGCAGAGCGGCTGGACCCATGTGTCCAATTACCGAGCCGGAGCTGTGGAGCGCATGTGCCCAGAAAGCCGGTGCTCTGCAGCAAGAGAGGCCACTGCAATGGGAGGCCCACACAGGCCAAAGAACAAAGATGGATGAAAATAGATAAATGAAGGACCAATAGAAGTGGCCAGGAAAAAAAAAAGATGCTCAGGCCAGAATACATAAACCTTTGTCCAGTGGGCTGCATGTGGCCCCTAGATGGTCTTCTGGGGTCTTCTGTTTGTTGAAAACTTTGAGTGCTTCTAGACCAGAAGCATTTTTTCCAAACATTATTCTGACTGGTATATACAGTAAAACAGACATCTAAATCATCACCCAGTGAACACATGGGATTTATTGAAGCAAGTGGTCCACCAAATAACACTTGGCTTACTAAGAGTGAGAAATATTTTCTTTCCTAGTCCTATTTCCTATTCCATTCCATTAAAAAAAAAAAATACTTGTTGAAGCCCAATGAATTGTGTGCTCAGTTGCTCAGTTGTGTGGGACTCTCTGCAACTAGATGGACTGTAGTCCAGCAGGCTCCTCTGTCCATGGCGAGAATACTGGAGTGAGTAGCCATTCCCTTCTCCAGGGGATCTTCCTGACTCAGGAAATGAACCCAAGTCTCCCGCACTGCACGCAGATTCTTCACCATCTGAACCACCAGCAAAGCCCCACACTGATTTTATAACTTGATGATGGGTCACAACCTAAGACTCTACCCGAGAAAGCACCTGGGCTCTCCAGTCTTGCAAAAGTCCCACTGTCACGGCGACTTGTAACATCTTGGCCCTATCCTTGTGTACTTTGCCTGTCCACGTTACAAGCAAGAAATTGAGGTAGAGGGACCTCTCAGGTGGCCTACTAGCTACGACTCCACACTCCCAATGCAAGGGGCCCAAGTTTGATCCCTGGTCAGGGAACTAGATCCCACACGCGTCAACTAAGAGTCCACACACTGCACTAAGACCTGGCATGGCCAAATAAATAAATTAATATTTTTTAAAACAAACAAACAGAAACAAATGGCAGCTCTAAGAAAGCAGGCATGTGGCTCCTAAGGCATCCCTGCCGACCCCACGACGGGCAGCTATCTCCAGCTCCAGGCTTGAGTGGCCACCTTTTACTGTTTGCTGTTTAGTTGATACGTCATGTCTGACTCTTTTGTCACCTCATGGACTGTAGCCTGCCAGGCTCCTCCGTCCTGGGATTTCCCAGGCAAGAATACTGGAGTGGCTTACCAATTCCTTCTCTTGGGGATTTTTCTGACCCAGGATCCAACCCTTGCCTCCTGCATTGGCAGGTGGATTCCTCACTGCTGAACTACAGGGAAGTCCTAGGGGCCCACTGGGAGCTTCTCTAAAAGTCAGGGAGCCAAAGACCTCTCTGGATCCTCAGAAGGCTTTCAGTCTATTACAGGGTGCTCCATGCCAAGCTCCTGGCCTCCAGGGGCTGCTGCTGGTGCTGATCTTGATAACCACAATGACAGCCACCTGGAGAGCCCTTACTACAGGCCGAACTTGCAAGTACTTTTCTTCTACAAAGCACACATTCCACTGTCGCAGTAACGCCATTGGCAGGCGCTATTAGTACACTCCTTTTACAGATGAAGCAGCAGCTGAGGCTCAGAAAGACACTTGTTCCAAGTTGTACCACAAGTGGGGCCGCTCAGATCTACCAGAGTGCTCTCCTTCCTCCAGGTGAGGCCCTGCTGAGGGCCCCCCGCACCGCCCCCCAGCCCCTCACCTGCAGGACTTTGCCCTGGGGACTCTCAGGAAACAGCAGCACCTGGTTATACAGCGGGTCCAGCGACTTGCGAGCGACTTTGGTCTTCTTCTTGGCAATGCAGATGCCATTCTCCAGCAGGTAAGCCTTGATGTAGGCCGCTGAGGACAGAGGCCGGCAGGGTGAGTTTTCGCCTGGGCTTCAAAGGGTGGGCAGAGGGTGCAGCAGAGGGTGGGACCTGCTGCTGGGGATCGGGGTGCCCCCCGGGAGTCTGGGGAGGAGGCAACAGGGGAGGGCTGCAGCCTGAGTTGGCTGGGGTCTGCTCTACCCCCTTGGGTGGTCCTGCTGGCCTCCCCCTTTCTTTGCTCACCCTTTCCCTCTCTCAGTTCCTAGCCTGCCTACCTTGGGCTCACTCAGGGCTGGCCCATTCACTCAGATGGTTGCTGCAGGGGCATTCCATGCTGTACACTCAAATTCCAGGGCATTTACTGTTTGCTGTTTAGTTGATACGTCATGTCTGACTCTTTTGTCACCTCATGGACTGTAGCCTGCCAGGCTCCTCCGTCCTGGGATTTCCCAGGCAAGAATACTGGAGTGGCTTACCAATTCCTTCTCTTGGGGATTTTTCTGACCCAGGATCCAACCCTTGCCTCCTGCATTGGCAGGTGGATTCCTCACTGCTGAACTACAGGGAAGTCCTAGGGGCCCACTGGGAGCTTCTCTAAAAGTCAGGGAGCCAAAGACCTCTCTGGATCCTCAGAAGGCTTTCAGTCTATTACAGGGTGCTCCATGCCAAGCTCCTGGCCTCCAGGGGCTGCTGCTGGTGCTGATCTTGATAACCACAATGACAGCCACCTGGAGAGCCCTTACTACAGGCCGAACTTGCAAGTACTTTTCTTCCACAAAGCACACATTCCACTGTCGCAGTAACGCCATTGGCAGGCGCTATTAGTACACTCCTTTTACAGATGAAGCAGCAGCTGAGGCTCAGAAAGACACTTGTTCCAAGTTGTACCACAAGTGGGGCCGCTCAGATCTACCAGAGTGCTCTCCTTCCTCCAGGTGAGGCCCTGCTGAGGGCCCCCCGCACCGCCCCCCAGCCCCTCACCTGCAGGACTTTGCCCTGGGGACTCTCAGGAAACAGCAGCACCTGGTTATACAGCGGGTCCAGCGACTTGCGAGCGACTTTGGTCTTCTTCTTGGCAATGCAGATGCCATTCTCCAGCAGGTAAGCCTTGATGTAGGCCGCTGAGGACAGAGGCCGGCAGGGTGAGTTTTCGCCTGGGCTTCAAAGGGTGGGCAGAGGGTGCAGCAGAGGGTGGGACCTGCTGCTGGGGATCGGGGTGCCCCCCGGGAGTCTGGGGAGGAGGCAACAGGGGAGGGCTGCAGCCTGAGTTGGCTGGGGTCTGCTCTACCCCCTTGGGTGGTCCTGCTGGCCTCCCCCTTTCTTTGCTCACCCTTTCCCTCTCTCAGTTCCTAGCCTGCCTACCCTTCGGGGCTTACACACTCAGGGCTGGCCCATTCACTCAGATGGTTGCTGAGCAGGCACGGTATTCATTCCATGGACCCTACCAGGCGCTAGGGCAGAACCACAAATAGCAAAGATGGTCCCTGAACCCCCAGGAGCTCAGTCCAGCCAAGGAGGCCGACAAGGTCAATGGACAATTTCAACTGGGTCTCCGGAACAAACCCTAAACTGCCAGTTACGCAGGAGTTGCCGGTTCTAGGGTGAGGGATCCCCCCAGAGGGACACTATCTTCTCTCCTCTAAACCCAGTTACCCCTCAGGGCGTCCTCCCAGACCTCTGCCCCACCATGCAGACAGGAGGGCAGTCCCACACCTGGCAGTGTCTTGGAACCTGGCTTGGCTGTCAGACCCCGAGCCTGGATGATGTCCACTTCCAGCTGACCATTCCGCTCCTGCAAGCCGATCTCCACGTCCCCTGCAACAGGCCCCGAGAGCTGAGACTAGGAGCGGCTTGGAAGCTCCACCAAGACGTGGCTCTGCTGAGGGACGGGATCCCCTCCCCTCCTCCCAGCCTTGAGCAAACCAGAACCAGCTCCCCAACCGAGAGCCTGGGCTCTGCTGAGTGCCTGGCAGGCGTGACCTGGGCTCCAGGCTGATGGCTCAGCGGGTATAACCAAGGCAGAGCAGAAGGAGGGAGAGACACGGGGCTGCTGATGGGACTCCCCTCATCTGGAATAGGTTTTGGGACACTCACCCATCGGCGTGGTGGCCAGGGTCTGGCGGCCCACAAACTGTGCGGGTCCCATGCTGCCCAAGAAGTCACTGAACTGGGCATCTGACGCCAGGCAAACTCCCCCATAGTTAAGGCTGCAAGAAAGAATGAGACAAAAACAGACATTCCCAGGGGCCACCTGAGGACTCCGATGACTCAGGCAGTCGGCTCTAGAGCCCCCTCGTTCCACAGCGAGGCCGTGCACATCCACCTCCCAGTCTCAGGCAGACCAGTGTCCTGTCTCTGCCCCCTTCTTTCGACTTTAATGGCCCTAACATCTCAGCTCTGAGTCCAAAATTCTGGGGCTTAGCTTCTGTGTCCTGGCTGACCTCTCCTCGCCAAGCCTCGGGTTCCTCCTCCATGAAATGGCTAAGATGGCATGCCTCTCTCCGGAGAGGACGCTCAGGAGAGGAGGCTTGTCCGTGCCTGGCGCTTCGGGTTAGGGCTGCAATACTCAGAAGTGTGGGCCGGAGACCAGAAGCACTGTCTGGGAGCGGAAGCTAATTAGAAAGGAAGTGGCGGTCCCCTCCCCTCCCCAGCTGCTTAACAGAAACTGCCTTTTAACAAGAGCCCCAGAGGACTTGTTTGCACTGGACAGTTGGAGATGTACGCCTCCGGTAACGCAGCCTTTGAGGTCCATGCTTGTGCTTGCTGTCGGGCTGCCGAATATCCCCTCCCCTTCCTTTGGGAACAAGACTTTCTATCTCCTTTGGGGAGCCCCCCTACCCAAGACGCTGACTGCCATGGAGCAGAGCAGACCCCGCGCCAGAGGCGCACGTGGGCTCAGCCCAGCCCATCAGGCCTCTCCTTCCTTGGCCAGTGACTGGCTCAGAGTTGGGCATGTGGCCCATCGCAGCCTACGAGAATCTGCTCAGGAAGCTTTCTCTGAACTGCAGGAAGTGAGAAGCTCTCTGTTCTCATGGGATTTGAACCTGAGACAGAAGCCTGGAGCCTCCTGCCGCTCTCCTGCTGCGGTCTGAAGCCCATGAAGCACTGAGTAAGCTTCACACACTGGGTCAGCTCCTGGATCAAACTGTGCCCAAAGCAAGAGACAATTTTTGGGTTTTTTTTTTCCGGTTATGTAAGTCCGTAACAATTCTTATTATATGATTTTGGTGATGCCAATTTTACTTAGTTTTTTCTTTCCCATTTCTGAAATAGAATAGTAACATTCCGTCTCCTAAGTCTGTTAAGTACTGAGACAAAAACAGACATTCCCAGGGGCCACCTGAGGACTCCGATGACTCAGGCAGTCGGCTCTAGAGCCCCCTCGTTCCACAGCGAGGCCGTGCACATCCACCTCCCAGTCTCAGGCAGACCAGTGTCCTGTCTCTGCCCCCTTCTTTCGACTTTAATGGCCCTAACATCTCAGCTCTGAGTCCAAAATTCTGGGGCTTAGCTTCTGTGTCCTGGCTGACCTCTCCTCGCCAAGCCTCGGGTTCCTCCTCCATGAAATGGCTAAGATGGCATGCCTCTCTCCGGAGAGGACGCTCAGGAGAGGAGGCTTGTCCGTGCCTGGCGCTTCGGGTTAGGGCTGCAATACTCAGAAGTGTGGGCCGGAGACCAGAAGCACTGTCTGGGAGCGGAAGCTAATTAGAAAGGAAGTGGCGGTCCCCTCCCCTCCCCAGCTGCTTAACAGAAACTGCCTTTTAACAAGAGCCCCAGAGGACTTGTTTGCACTGGACAGTTGGAGATGTACGCCTTCGGTAACGCAGCCTTTGAGGTCCATGCTTGTGCTTGCTGTCGGGCTGCCGAATATCCCCTCCCCTTCCTTTGGGAACAAGACTTTCTATCTCCTTTGGGGAGCCCCCCTACCCAAGACGCTGACTGCCATGGAGCAGAGCAGACCCCGCGCCAGAGGCGCACGTGGGCTCAGCCCAGCCCATCAGGCCTCTCCTTCCTTGGCCAGTGACTGGCTCAGAGTTGGGCATGTGGCCCATCGCAGCCTACGAGAATCTGCTCAGGAAGCTTTCTCTGAACTGCAGGAAGTGAGAAGCTCTCTGTTCTCATGGGATTTGAACCTGAGACAGAAGCCTGGAGCCTCCTGCCGCTCTCCTGCTGCGGTCTGAAGCCCATGAAGCACTGAGTAAGCTTCACACACTGGGTCAGCTCCTGGATCAAACTGTGCCCGAAGCAAGAGACAATTTTTGGGTTTTTTTTTTCCGGTTATGTAAGTCCGTAACAATTCTTATTATATGATTTTGGTGATGCCAATTTTACTTAGTTTTTTCTTTCCCATTTCTGAAATGGAATAGTAACATTCCCGTCTCCTAAGTCTGTTAAGTACTGAATGAAATCAGGCACTAAATACCAAGCCTGATGTGCCTATTAGCTTCAGAAATAAAGCACCTGTAACCCATTTTCTCTTCGGATCTTCAGCACAACCAGAGGAGGCTGAGGTTGTTGGGGTTTTATTGGTTGTTGTTGTTTGCCTTTATCAGCATTATTTAGACAATGTTGGAAGCAAGAAGGAGGTTCGGCCCAGTCCGAAGCCAGAATTCACAGGGCAGAGGCGGCACATGGCTACAACACTTTTAAGGCTAACCTCAGGCGACCTTCCACCCGGGCATGTTCCAAGAACAAACAGTTAACTCTGAACAAGCACACACTGCCCGGTTTCACAGAAGCAGCCAAAGGGTCCTTTAGCAGGAAGGGGAGTCCACCTTGGCCTCGAGGGCACTGCGCGCTCTGTTGTCTGCCCTAAGAGCAGCGCCCCCTCCCCGCCCCCAGCTCCCTTTCAGGGGAACCCGCTGGGCTCTCAGCCTTGAAGGAGCAGGGGGACCGTCCAAGAGGTCTCTGGTTCCCCACCGAGGATGTCCCCTTCTCCTTCTGAACCCCTCTGTTTGTCTACCTTTCCTCCAGCTCTTCAGAGAGAACTTCACTCAGTCTTCACTGCCTGCACCAGCTCTTCACGCCCGAGACACGCTCCCTGCGCTTGAACCACAGCCCTCTGCCTTCACAGCTCCCTGCTAAGTCACAGAGCCTCACAGCTGACCAAGGATTCACCTGCTGCCTCTGCAACTGGTTCCAGGATGGTGTCCCCTGACCCAGTCGACTCCCTATTTCACAGATTGGAAGACTGAGCCCAGAGTGAGAAGGACAGCTGCCTAAGGGCTAGAAAATGGTGAGGCCTGCTCCTGTATCAGGCCACTGCCCAATTCATGTCACCCAAGAATATCTACACCTGTGTGTATAAAATCCCAAGCAAGCTTCAGAAACAAACAAGAGAAGACCCCATGTACAGAGAACTGCTCATTCTGTGGGACAAACAAATGTGTTGCTCCCAAAGAAACAACTAAAGAGGATGACTGTCTTCTTACAAGGCACAGCCTGTCTCCTACATGCCCGCATCGGGTGGTGAGCGCCCAGGGGCCACCGGAAGGGAGGGAGGGATCGCTGCTGATGGCTGTGACCCAGGATGGACCAGGAGAGGAGAATTTGACCTGGGGGCTGAAGGACACATAGAGCCCAGAAACAAGGGGCGATGAAGGGAGGTCACCTCCACACACTGTCTTCTCTGTCCACTGACCACAGGCATCCCCAGAGGGTCGTGAGGTCCTCAGGATGGTGAAGCCACAGAGTGAAGGAGCCCAGTAAGGAGCTGGATAGACAGTATATTTCTCTCTCTCCCAAGAGGGTGACGGAGACAAGGCAAGGGCAAGAGAGTCTAGTTCTGGATCTTGGAGAAGGTCTATGTGGCTGGTTTACACAATGTCATAGAACACAGGAAAGGACAGAGACTTGACAAGACACGAGGGAGATTCATTATTTTAGGCTTCTGGACATTGAGGAGGAGGGGACTGTATTTAGCCACAGATGATTTATAATAGCAAAAATGGAAACATTCTAAATATCTGACAGTAGAAGAATTCTAAACACATATTGGGTCGTTAAAACAAAAGAATAAAGGAGCTTGACTAAGTGCAGTGACCAAAACATCTGTGCTGAAGTCTACATGAGCGAAAAATAAATGTTTGCATTCAGTCACTATCATTAAGTCATAAGTCACTGACTGAAGAGGCTGGTCTAACTTAACCTAAGGCAGTAACTCTGTCTCCTGACCAGAAATGATGGATCTAGGGTCAGCCAGCTGATCCAAGCTCTGTCAAGCAAAGACTCTCTCTGGGAATCCTGGAGACCAACAATCACAAGACCTGAGCTCTATGAATGGCCTGCCCTCTCAAACAGCACCAGACTCCTAGCCACCAAGTCCTGGCCGCCAGCTCTTTCCTCAACCACGTGAGATGTCCCACCATTGACCAATAAATTCTTGGCTTTTTAAACTGTCTATTCAAGTCTTTTGCCCATTATTTAGTTAGTTAGTTGGCTGGGCTGGGTCTTAGTTACGGCATGTGGGATCGAGTTCCCTGACCACTGACAGACACCAGATCTCCTGCATTGGGAGCGTGGAGCCTCAGCCACTGGGCCACTGGGGACATCCCTAAATTCTGTTTTGACTTATCTGTAGAGTCGGTGGCAGGATAATAATTTGAGATTTTAGTTTGAGTGCTTTTTCATTTTCATAATTCCCTACGACCCAATGCCATCCTTTCCCCATTCAAGCAGGAGCCCGGTGTCCCTAGGTCCACCGCCTCCGAGAGAGGACGGCCCCATAGGATGCAGAACATAGTCAGATTCTTGGTTCTTAAGTTTTGATTCTAAGGAGCAGGATTCTTGAAAGGAGTAGTACAAACCCAGGTGACTCTGCCCTGAGTAAACAAACCCTAAATCCCCAGCCCGGGAGAGCGAGGCAGTCAGGTAAGGAGGGAAGAGCGCTGAGGAAGGTCTGGGTCCCCAGGGCTGAAGAGAAACTCCACAGAGACTTGGGGAACCTGAAAGCAGAGGGGACGCCTGCCCATCTTTCTTACTGGCTGGAGCTAAGAAAAGGGTGTGAGGCTTTGCAGAAATGGTGCCAGGGTCTTGTCAAGTGAATCCGGGGCATCTCTGAGGCTCTGTGTGCTGCCCCCCCATCCAGTGTTTCCACTGCCCCGAGCGTGGGCTGAACCAAAACAAGGCACAGTAGCGCTGAAACCCAGGCAGTCAAGTTTCTGAATCTATTATGTCTACAATTATGCAACAGTGTTACAGAGAAAGTACAGGAACAAGTAGATATCTGGAGACAGAAACGCGTACCCACGCTTCTTGCAGACCCAAAGACCCTTACCTAACAGCACCAAAGCGAAGACTTAGACCCTCTCACAGTAAGTGGCCTTTCCTCCACCCTGGTTTCTTTCCCAGCCCAGCCTCCCGAGGGTCAGGAATCCACTGTTAGGAAGGCCTGGGTTCCAGAAGCCTAAGAAATGGTGGTGCTACATGGGCTCTAAGGCACTGAAGGGGCCCAGTCTCCCAGGCAGAGCAAGGCCTTCTGCAGTCTGAAATTGAAAGTTTCCTCCAACATCATCAATGTCTGCTCCTCAGTTCCTGGTGGGATTGTGAGCAGACAATAGGGAACTGGCAGGCCTGGTAATTAGCAGTAATTGTTTATAATATCTGGGTGGCTGCCTGATTTCCCATCCCAGGGTGCCTCGCCGGCTGCCAAGGAACCAGGCGGACGCCTGGAAACCTTGAACGGGTTATCCCCTCCGCCACAGGGCTGGAGGCAGGAAGAATAAAGCGGTGGGGGGGTCCCTGCTGACCAGAGGATCAACTGTGTCAGAAATCCCACTGCACCTCAGGTCTTCCCTGAGAAAGGACAGAAGGCGGAAGACGCAAAGTCAGGACTGATTTTACTCCTGGCTGGTCAAGCGCCTACTACGTATGTGACTTGTGGCCAGCTTCTGGGGGTCTCTGAACTTGAATCTTGTTTATCTGCTAACAAGTCCACACCAACCCTGGAGACAGTGTACAGCCCTTCCTTCCACTGCTAAGTGCCTGTTGTAACTGGAAACTCTCTGCTCACAGGTTCCATTCTGCAAAGGAAAGAACATGCTCAATTATGAAGTGCCACCTACTTGCCACTGCTTAGACCAGGCCTTCCACAGTAGGAACTCAATAAATGTTTTTTTTGGAGGGGGGACGGGTTGGGGAGGGAGGGGGGCAGGCAAGCCACTTCTATTGGTCTTTTTCATTTATCAATTTTCATCCATCTTTGCTCTTTGGCCCGTGTGGGCCTCTCTTGCTGCAGAGTACCTGCTCTGGGCGCACGCACTCCAGAGCTCCGGCTCAGTAATTGGACACATCGGTCCAGCCGCTCCACGGCACGTGGGATCTTCCCAGGCCAGGGATCGAACTGACGCCCCTTGCACTGCAAGGCGGTGTCCTTACCCACTGGACCACCAGGGAAGCCCCTCAATAAATGTTGACTTCACTTATTTATGTACTTATTTTAATTTTTGGCTGTTCGGGGTCTTCGTTGCCATGCGTGGGCTTTTACTGCCAAACCCTTGTGTGTGCTAAGTCACTTCAGTCGCGTTCGACTCTTTGCAACCCTGTGGACTACAGCCCACCAGACTCCTCTGTTCATGAGTGTCCCAGCAAGAATACTGGAATGGGTTGCCATTTCCTTCTCCAGGCGTCTCTTGGGCTGACCCCAAACTGGGAAAACCTACTGATTGAACTTTTGTATAATACAGACCTTGCTGTGCAACCTGGGGTAATTTTGGTAACCTCTCTGAGCTGCAAGGTATAATAAAATCACCCGGCTGAGTTGTTGGAGAGAGTCAATAGGATGCTGCAGGCAAGGTGCTTAGCAAATGTGCACAACACTGCCTGGATGAATCAGGATGCTGTGGCCAGCGGGAGCATGTCCCTGCTGGGAGAGCCTCTTCTCCCTTTCTGTGGCATTTTCGTGGCACTTGTAATTCCAGCCCTATTAAGACACGCAGCATCTGGATGCCCAGGTCGTGTGGGCTGGTGGGTGCAGCTGTAACAGCAGATTCATCCAAGGAGCACAGGCCACGCCGGCGGAGGCAGAGACCTGACGCAGGATTAAACCCCAGGTCCTGCTGGCCTTTTATTTTGTGTTAATGGTGAAATGAGATTTCCTGCCTTTGAAATCCTATTAGTTTTGTTTGTGGAGCTGAAACCCATTTGTCTTTTATTATTAACCTTTGAGCTCGGTGTGGCCCCTGGATTTTCTGTGTTTTCTGTGGTTAAAAAAATAATTGGGTTATTTGGGGGTCTGACGTCTACTCTGTTTTTCAGATGGATCGCCTGTCTCAACTCATCGGAAATTAAAAGGCACCCCAGCCCTCGTGGCGAGCATGGCCTACAAGGCTCTGAAAGGTTCATGGGCTCTCTATCCAGCCATTCACTGCCTGCCCCTACCTGTCCATCGTCCATCCATCCACCCTCCCACAGCCTCACTGAGCCTGCAATACAGCCAGCTCTGCTGTCACTGGAAATACAAATTCCTAAAAACTATCGTGCAGGGCAAAGTCCTGCAATCGAAATCATAGAATGTATAGGGAAACTATGGTTAGGGCACAACACCCCAAAAGTGGATCAAAAGTAAAAGACATAATAAAATGGTAGCACAGTCTCATACCTGTAAAATGGTTAAGAAATGCATATATAGGGGAACATGGATACAAGGACTTGTACAGCCAAGTCCCTTTGCTGAAACTGTGATAACATTGTTAACCGGCTATGTTGTTGTTCAGTCACTCAGGTACATCCGACTCTTTCTGACTCTATGGACGGCAGCACGTCAGGCTCCTCTGTGCTCCACTATCTCCTGGAGTTTGCTCAAATCCATGTTCATTGATTTGGTGATGCTATCTAAGCATCCAATATAAAATATGAAGCGGTCAAAAATGCTTTACCTAAAACTGAATGCTCGTGGAAATAGTGTCAGCGACCTGCGGGAAAGAGCTGTGGCCAGCGGAGCATGTCCCTGCTGGGAGAGCCTCTTCTCCCTTTCTGTGGCATTTTCGTGGCACTTGTAATTCCAGCCCTATTAAGACACGCAGCATCTGGATGCCCAGGTCGTGTGGGCTGGTGGGTGCAGCTGTAACAGCAGATTCATCCAAGGAGCACAGGCCACGCCGGGAGGCAGAGACCTGACGCAGGATTAAACCCCAGGTCCTGCTGGCCTTTTATTTTGTGTTAATGGTGAAATGAGATTTCCTGCCTTTGAAATCCTATTAGTTTTGTTTGTGGAGCTGAAACCCATTTGTCTTTTATTATTAACCTTTGAGCTCGGTGTGGCCCCTGGATTTTCTGTGTTTTCTGGGGTTTAAAAAAATAATTGGGTTATTTGGGGGTCTGACGTCTACTCTGTTTTTCAGATGGATCGCCTGTCTCAACTCATCGGAAATTAAAAGGCACCCCAGCCCTCGTGGCGAGCATGGCCTACAAGGCTCTGAAAGGTTCATGGGCTCTCTATCCAGCCATTCACTGCCTGCCCCTACCTGTCCATCGTCCATCCATCCACCCTCCCACAGCCTCACTGAGCCTGCAATACAGCCAGCTCTGCTGTCACTGGAAATACAAATTCCTAAAAACTATCGTGCAGGGCAAAGTCCTGCAATCGAAATCATAGAATGTATAGGGAAACTATGGTTAGGGCACAACACCCCAAAAGTGGATCAAAAGTAAAAGACATAATAAAATGGTAGCACAGTCTCATACCTGTAAAATGGTTAAGAAATGCATATATAGGGGAACATGGATACAAGGACTTGTACAGCCAAGTCCCTTTGCTGAAACTGTGATAACATTGTTAACCGGCTATGTTGTTGTTCAGTCACTCAGGTACATCCGACTCTTTCTGACTCTATGGACGGCAGCACGTCAGGCTCCTCTGTGCTCCACTATCTCCTGGAGTTTGCTCAAATCCATGTTCATTGATTTGGTGATGCTATCTAAGCATCCAATATAAAATATGAAGTCTTTTAAAAATGAAATAAATATGTAGATACTACAATAAATATGGTGCTTTACCTTGAAGACAGCTTGACATTTGCTCGTGGAAATGAGTGTCAGCCGGTCTGCAGTGTGAGCTACTGCAAAGTGGTGACAGGGGGCTGTCCAAACGAACAGGTGGGAAGTTGTAACACCAGATGTGTGTGTGTGTGTGTGTGTGTGTGTGTAGGGGGCAGGCGGGCGGAGGGAGCAGGCAGATGTAGGGGTGTGTTTTGTGCGTCCTCTATGGGTGCCATTTCCTGAATTCCCCTGGTGTTTTTCGTGGATGAAATCACATCTGAGCAAAGGTGAAGTTTATATTGTGCTCCAATTATTCCAGAATATTTGTATCGTGTTGGAACAGACATGCATTTTCAAAACAAGCACTGTAGCAGAATTGACTATAGGCCAGGATAAACATCATCAGCCAAGCCTGGCGCCGGCTTCTCAAGCATTCAGGACATTCCCAAACCTGCCCCCCTTCCCCTGCCCTGGGCCACGAGCGTGTAGCTCCTGGGCATGAAGCCAAGGATTTGACTTATTTTTTATTGATCAAAAGCTTGCCATGAGCCAAGTGCTGAGAGTACTAAGTTATTAATATTAACTTATTTAACCCTCATTTAAAAACCCTGTGCAAAGGCTTCCCTGGTGGTCCAGTGGGTAAGGACACCGCCTTGCAGGGCAAGGGGCGCTGGTTCGATCCCTGGCCTGGGAAGATCCCAGGTGCCGCGGAACGGCTGGACTGATACGTCCAACTACAGAGCCAGAGCTCTGGAGCGCATGCACCCAGAGCCGGTGCTCTGCAGCAAGAGAGGCCACTGCAATGGGAGGCCCACACAGGCCAAAGAACAAAGATGGATGGAAATAAATAAATGGAAGATCAATAGAAGTGGCCACACAAAAAAAAAAAATCTGAAAAAAAACCCACAAAACCCTGTGCAAGGTAGTACTTACTATGACTATCTGCTTTCCAGAAGGGGAAACCAAGGTGTGACCAAGATTACACAGCTGGTGTCTGAACCCAGGAGCCTGCTTCCAGGGTTGGCTATCTAAGCATCCAATATAAAATATGAAGTCTTTTAAAAATGAAATAAATATGTAGATACTACAATAAATATGGTGCTTTACCTTGAAGACAGCTTGACATTTGCTCGTGGAAATGAGTGTCAGCCGGTCTGCAGTGTGAGCTACTGCAAAGTGGTGACAGGGGGCTGTCCAAACGAACAGGTGGGAAGTTGTAACACCAGATGTGTGTGTGTGTGTGTGTGTGTGTGTAGGGGGCAGGCGGGCGGAGGGAGCAGGCAGATGTAGGGGTGTGTTTTGTGCGTCCTCTATGGGTGCCATTTCCTGAATTCCCCTGGTGTTTTTCGTGGATGAAATCACATCTGAGCAAAGGTGAAGTTTATATTGTGCTCCAATTATTCCAGAATATTTGTATCGTGTTGGAACAGACATGCATTTTCAAAACAAGCACTGTAGCAGAATTGACTATAGGCCAGGATAAACATCATCAGCCAAGCCTGGCGCCGGCTTCTCAAGCATTCAGGACATTCCCAAACCTGCCCCCCTTCCCCTGCCCTGGGCCACGAGCGTGTAGCTCCTGGGCATGAAGCCAAGGATTTGACTTATTTTTTATTGATCAAAAGCTTGCCATGAGCCAAGTGCTGAGAGTACTAAGTTATTAATATTAACTTATTTAACCCTCATTTAAAAACCCTGTGCAAAGGCTTCCCTGGTGGTCCAGTGGGTAAGGACACCGCCTTGCAGGGCAAGGGGCGCTGGTTCGATCCTGGCCTGGGAAGATCCCAGGTCCCCATGGAACGGCTGGACTGATACGTCCAACTACAGAGCCAGAGCTCTGGAGCGCATGCACCCAGAGCCGGTGCTCTGCAGCAAGAGAGGCCACTGCAATGGGAGGCCCACACAGGCCAAAGAACAAAGATGGATGGAAATAAATAAATGGAAGATCAATAGAAGTGGCCACACAAAAAAAAAAAATCTGAAAAAAAACCCACAAAACCCTGTGCAAGGTAGTACTTACTATGACTATCTGCTTTCCAGAAGGGGAAACCAAGGTGTGACCAAGATTACACAGCTGGTGTCTGAACCCAGGAGCCTGCTTCCAGGGTTGAGCTGAACCCGCTACACTCTCTCTAATGTCCCAAAGAGATCTGCAGTTCACTCTCTGAGGTCAGGTGGGCCTGGGTAGGAGTCCTGATTCCTCAACTCAGCAGTGGTAGAGACACATCCTCCACGACTCAGAGCCTGGGCTTCCTTTGCAGTGAAGCAGGAATGAACAGTGGTAGGGAACACCCTTGGTGCGATTCTAAGTATTACATGAGATAAACACCTGAGAACCAAATCTGGTCTCGTCAAGTGCTCAACAAATACAGATGCTTACAAAACAGAAACAAACAAATCCCCATCTCCTAGCCCTCGGCTACATCGGATCCTAGTTTGTCCTTCAGGCATGACAACTGCAAAGCAACAGAAGTGGTGAAGGGGAAGGAGGCTCTGACCACCCTCCTGTCCTCCTGGGCCTTCGGGGATGAGGTAAACAGCCTTGACTGGAAGCCACTCTGAGGCCGGGTGCAGCGGCCCTGCTGTTGGCTCACACTCTACCCTCCAGAGCTGTGGCCACTGTGACCCGGACAGCCAGGGAGCCGTGTGCTGAGGACCCAGACACCACAGGCCAACGAGGGACAGAGGGAAGGGGCAGGAGGGGCTCCAGCAGCCAACCTGATGTGCAGGGATTTGCCTTCAGGCCAGGTCCTATGCTGAACAGGCATCAAAAGCAGTACGTAGTAGGACAGACAGACACACACGCACATAACTAGTGCGACAGACTCCTGGGTGCTGCGGTGCGGGAAGATCGGGCTGTGGAAGCAGCTGATGCACCCAGGGGAATGGCAGATTTCCCCACCCACTCCCAGGACAGACGCTGCCAACCAACCTCGACACTCCTGCCAAGCCTGCACTGGACTTCAGAACCCTTCGCCACACAGCACTTCAGGGAGCCATTATCAATTAGCTGGGGTTGGCACATGAGATACAGCGTATGTTCTCAGCTGCGATCTGGAGGAGGGATGAGTCAGAGGGCGCAGAGGAAGCAGAGGGTAGGAAAGGGAGTGCCAGGAGAGGGAGCAGTGTACGCAAAGATTCGGAGGTGAGATGGAGGGCAGGGTGGAAGCAGGCGCGCACAGCAGAGCGGCGGCAGGAGGAAGCTGGCAGAATCCAGAGATAAGTGCTCAGTGACAGATCGCGCACTTCAGACTGGAAAGGAGGCTTACAGGTATCCAGACAAGAGAGAAGAATGGCCTCATGGCAGGGGGAGGGGTGGGATGGATGGAGTCAAAGGCAATGAGGAGTGCAATGGCAGTGCCCGGTCATGGGCTGGACACGGAGTGGGAGAGAGTGGGAGACGCCTGGGAGAGTCGTCTGGCTTGAGCAGCTGGGAGACGGTGGCGCCACCAAACCACCGTGGAAGCATCCTCCTCCGTAACTCTTGATAGACGCAGTCACTAAATGAGGGAAGCAGTCGAGTAGAATGGCTAAGGGCAGACTCCAAATGCTAGATTCGAATCCTGAAACTGATGTCCCTTACTGGCTGTGTGACCCTGGGAAAATTAATTAACCTCTCTTGGCTTTCATTTCCTCATATGTAATAGGAGGGTATTAACAGTTCTGGGGTTATCCTGTTACTAGGAGGATTCAATGAGTCAATGCCTGTAAAAACGGTCAGCACAGTGTCTGCCCACAGCAAGTGCTCCTGTAAAGTGTTCACTCTAGAATACGATTACCATTAAGCCAGAGTTTCTCAACCTTAACCCACGAACCACCCAGGGATCTTGTTAGAAGCCTGAGATGATGCATATCTTTTCCTTTCTTACTTTCCTTTTGGGGGGGGATGTGCCATGAAGTATGTGGAATCTTAGTTCCCAAACCAGGGATGGAACCCCTGCCCTCTGCAGTGGAAGCGTGGAGTCTTAACCATTCAACCACCAAGGGAAGTACCAAGAGACGCTGCACTTCTGACCACCTCCCAGGGGACGCTCCTGCTGCCGGGCTGTAGATCACACTTCGAGTAGCAAGGGCTAAAGCCACTGTAACTAGTATTGTGTAACCTGGGACCCGAGGATTGTCCCTGGGACCCAAGGATCGACCCCTTCCCCAGCCCTGACACTGGGTCGGGACACGGCATTTCCAAAGCCCTCTGTGCCTGCCCTCTGCAGCTCTCCCCCTGCTGCAGGCCACATGGTCGGTGGAAAGCAGGGTTCCCAAGGTGCCCGGTCTGGTCGTCCAGCATGCCGTAGGTGCTCAGTGAAAATCCACATGGCAGCACCCCTGTGCCCACTTAGAGGAACACACACACCAGGCAGCACCAGGGGCTGCAGGCGGGCGGGAGCTCTGCGAATGCGCTGGCTTCCTAAGCCTCAGCTGGGCTGGCAGGAGCCCAGGGGGAGGACGGTCACACCCTCCGTTTCAGAGGCTGGCATCGGGGTCCTGCCAGTGCCCAAAATACCCCCAAAACAAAGAGGAGGCCGACCACAGCCCAGGGTCCCCGCCTGTCCCTCCATCCATTCAACCTCCCTTCCTCAGTCAGGCGTGTGTGTGGCGCAGGGTGTGGGGGCAGCAGCACCTGGCTGGACTCCACGAAGACTCGGCCCCTCTTAGGAGGGCAAGAATCTCCCCTCTGCTGGACAAAGGACCCTCGAACGCACCTGATCCTTCCTGAACTGTCTCACCTACTACAGACCTTTTAATAATCATGATCACCCCAGGAGACTTCCCTGGTGGTCTAAAGGCTATGAGTCCAGGTTTCCAATGCAGGGGGCCTGGGCTCCATCCCTGGTCAGGGAACGAGATCCCACATGCTGTAACTAATAGACCCTGCATGCCTCAACTAAGACCTAGCACAGCCAAATAAAGACAGATTTTAGAAGCCTGAGATAAAAAAATTTGGCCATATCTTTTTTCCTTTCTTACTTTCCTTGTGGGGGGGGATGTGCCATGAAGTATGTGGAATCTTAGTTCCCAAACCAGGGATGGAACCCCTGCCCTCTGCAGTGGAAGCGTGGAGTCTTAACCATTCAACCACCAAGGGAAGTACCAAGAGACGCTGCACTTCTGACCACCTCCCAGGGGACGCTCCTGCTGCCGGGCTGTAGATCACACTTCGAGTAGCAAGGGCTAAAGCCACTGTAACTAGTATTGTGTAACCTGGGACCCGAGGATTGTCCCTGGGACCCAAGGATCGACCCCTTCCCCAGCCCTGACACTGGGTCGGGACACGGCATTTCCAAAGCCCTCTGTGCCTGCCCTCTGCAGCTCTCCCCATGCTGCAGGCCACATGGTCGGTGGAAAGCAGGGTTCCCAAGGTGCCCGGTCTGGTCGTCCAGCATGCCGTAGGTGCTCAGTGAAAATCCACATGGCAGCACCCCTGTGCCCACTTAGAGGAACACACACACCAGGCAGCACCAGGGGCTGCAGGCGGGCGGGAGCTCTGCGAATGCGCTGGCTTCCTAAGCCTCAGCTGGGCTGGCAGGAGCCCAGGGGGAGGACGGTCACACCCCCTCCCGTTTCAGAGGCTGGCATCGGGGTCCTGCCAGTGCCCAAAATACCCCCAAAACAAAGAGGAGGCCGACCACAGCCCAGGGTCCCCGCCTGTCCCTCCATCCATTCAACCTCCCTTCCTCAGTCAGGCGTGTGTGTGGCGCAGGGTGTGGGGGCAGCAGCACCTGGCTGGACTCCACGAAGACTCGGCCCCTCTTAGGAGGGCAAGAATCTCCCCTCTGCTGGACAAAGGACCCTCGAACGCACCTGATCCTTCCTGAACTGTCTCACCTACTACAGACCTTTTAATAATCATGATCACCCCAGGAGACTTCCCTGGTGGTCTAAAGGCTATGAGTCCAGGTTTCCAATGCAGGGGGCCTGGGCTCCATCCCTGGTCAGGGAACGAGATCCCACATGCTGTAACTAATAGACCCTGCATGCCTCAACTAAGACCTAGCACAGCCAAATAAAGACAGAATTTTTTTAAAAAGCCATAATCATTACTGCTAACATTTAAAATATCTCATGCTTACCCTGTGCTAAGCACATTCTAGACAAAATTATAGCAAGGAACAAAATATCCAAATAACAGGGGGCTTCCCCAGTGGTCCAGTGGGTAAGGACTAAGGGGAGCCAGTTCAATCCCTGGCCCAGGAAGACCCCACGTGCCGCGGAGCGACTGGACCCATATGTCCAATTACCAAGCCGGAGCTCTGGAGCACATGCGCCCAAAGCCGGTGCTCTGCAGCAAGAGAGGCCACTGCGATGGGAGGCCCACAAGGGCCAAAGAACAAAGATGGATAAAAATAAATAAATGAAAGACCAATAAAAAGTGGCCAAAAAAAAATCCAAATAATAGTGGGTGAATCAACAAATAACAATAACAGCTATAACAATAATAATGCCTACTATGTACCAGCCATGGTTCTAAGTGCCTTTATATATATTAGCTGACTGAATCCTCATAACAACTCTATTAATGGTCTGTACTGGTCTTCTGGGCCTCTTTCTGTAATGGAAGAAATTGGGCTCAGAACTTCCCCAAAGTCACACAGCTCTTAAGAAGCAGAAATGAGGCCCAAACCAGTGCTGTCTGACTCGAGTCCTCACTTCGAACACATCTGTAAGATAATCTGACTCTGGTCTCTCTCTGGTCTCATGACAACAAATGGCAACAAGAGCCATGTCCCAAGCACCTGTCACGTGCAGGCATCATCTCCTTTCTTCTTCACAGCGCCCTCCAATGCTGCTCCCCTTGGACAAGTCCTGTGGCCTCTCTGAGCCTCCAACTCCTCTTCTGGAAAATGGGAACATAGGCTGACCGCCTGTGGCTGTGCACTGTACCTCGACTGTCGCCCTTGAACTGTCCTCTGATCTGCCCATGAGGCCAACAGGTGAGGTGTGTGCCAGCCTCCCTGAAGCTTCAACAGGACGAGGGACATACATGCCCAAGGCCACTCGGGGTCAGCGGCCACACCAGGACCAGGACCCGAATCTCCTGGTCCTCTGAAACTCAACAGGGATCCACTGCTACGCTTACTCCTAGAACATCTTCCTTCAAGTTTCGCTGTCTTTCCAAGTTTCTCAGGTTAAAGCAAACATTTGCTCCCTTCTTCCTCCTCTTCTCCTCTCCTCTCCCTTCCGCCTGTCCTCCTCCTCTTCTTGCCCTCCGGAATGTCTCCCCAGGAGGTGGGCGGACCAGCAGCATCTGCCAAGGCAAGGCCATTCAGAGAGACCGGAGATGCCCAGTTTAGGAGGGGCTGGGGGCGGGAAGGCGTTCAGGCAGCAGAGCCCTCAGCTGCAAGGCAGGGCCAGAAACTGGAGGGCGGCTTGACTGGGTGTCTGCCCTCGGACAAGCCACTCGGCCAGGACCACCCGGTGGAACTTTCTGAGCCGTGTCTGACACCTGCACCGTCTGATCCGGTCGGTGCTGGACACAGGCTGCCACGGAGCACTCGAAACACAGCGAGTGCAACGTGAAAAACAGAAGCGTTCATCCTGATTCACTTACATTTAAATAGCCACATGCATCTAGAGTCTACCACACTGGACAGCGGGGTGCTTACGTTTCCAAGACCCAGTCTCTTGTGTTCAACCAAGGTAGGCCTCTTTCTGTAATGGAAGAAATTGGGCTCAGAACTTCCCAAAGTCACACAGCTCTTAAGAAGCAGAAATGAGGCCCAAACCAGTGCTGTCTGACTCGAGTCCTCACTTCGAACACATCTGTAAGATAATCTGACTCTGGTCTCTCTCTGGTCTCATGACAACAAATGGCAACAAGAGCCATGTCCCAAGCACCTGTCACGTGCAGGCATCATCTCCTTTCTTCTTCACAGCGCCCTCCAATGCTGCTCCCCTTGGACAAGTCCTGTGGCCTCTCTGAGCCTCCAACTCCTCTTCTGGAAAATGGGAACATAGGCTGACCGCCTGTGGCTGTGCACTGTACCTCGACTGTCGCCCTTGAACTGTCCTCTGATCTGCCCATGAGGCCAACAGGTGAGGTGTGTGCCAGCCTCCCTGAAGCTTCAACAGGACGAGGGACATACATGCCCAAGGCCACTCGGGGTCAGCGGCCACACCAGGACCAGGACCCGAATCTCCTGGTCCTCTGAAACTCAACAGGGATCCACTGCTACGCTTACTCCTAGAACATCTTCCTTCAAGTTTCGCTGTCTTTCCAAGTTTCTCAGGTTAAAGCAAACATTTGCTCCCTTCTTCCTCCTCTTCTCCCTCTCCCTCTCCCTTCCGCCTGTCCTCCTCCTCTTCTTGCCCTCCGGAATGTCTCCCCAGGAGGTGGGCGGACCAGCAGCATCTGCCAAGGCAAGGCCATTCAGAGAGACCGGAGATGCCCAGTTTAGGAGGGGCTGGGGGCGGGAAGGCGTTCAGGCAGCAGAGCCCTCAGCTGCAAGGCAGGGCCAGAAACTGGAGGGCGGCTTGACTGGGTGTCTGCCCTCGGACAAGCCACTCGGCCAGGACCACCCGGTGGAACTTTCTGAGCCGTGTCTGACACCTGCACCGTCTGATCCGGTCGGTGCTGGACACAGGCTGCCACGGAGCACTCGAAACACAGCGAGTGCAACGTGAAAAACAGAAGCGTTCATCCTGATTCACTTACATTTAAATAGCCACATGCATCTAGAGTCTACCACACTGGACAGCGGGGTGCTTACGTTTCCAAGACCCAGTCTCTTGTGTTCAACCAAGGTCGTGATAGGCCCGTCCTCCGTGGCTGAGGACGGCTGAGACAGTGAGACAACGGGGAGCCAGAGCACAAGCCCTGCTAAGAGTCTGGGCTCCTGGGCTCCAGACCTGTGAACACGCTGTGTGATCTGGGCCAAGCCTCTCCACCTCTCTGAGGGCCCTGGTCATCTGTACACTGAAGCAGTCGCTTTGGATCAACGTCTCTTCACCAGGGATGGCGTTTAGGGAAATCTGGGAGCCCACTACAGTTACACAGCGAGTCTGTGTGATGGTGCAAGATAGAAGTGTGTGTTATGGTGCATCTTTGTGTATTTATGGGGGAAAGCACGCTCCAAGCTTTCCCCAAATTCTCAAAGTGAAAGGATAGTGTTACTCGCTCGGTCATGTCCGACTCTTTGTGACTCCAAGGACTGCAGTCCACCAGGTTCCTCGGTCGATGGAATGTTCCAGGCGAGAATACTGGAGGAGGCAGCCGTTCCTTCTCCAGGGGCTCTTCCCGACCCAGGGATTGAACGCGGGTCTCCTGCACTGTAGGTCGGTTCTTTACGGTCTAGGCCTCTAGGGAAGCCCAGCAATGAGAGCTGCAGTGTTGATCGATCTTGTCCCAGGGAGCCTTTTAAAATGGACCTCCCAGGCTCCATCTTCGCGGAGTCTGATTCAGCAGTTTGGATTTGGGGCCCAGAGATCTGTATTTGTAACAAGTCCCCGGCAATTCTGATGTACAGCCGGGGGAGGGAACCACAGGCGGGGAGCCAGCTGGACCTAATGTGCTATGACTTGATGTGTGTGAAACTCCTTATCAACCAGTAGTACATATTTTTAAAAGCCAACTGGGATTTAAAGAACTAAGAGAGTAAGAGGAAATAACCACCATCCTCAAAATCCGCTGACTCGTGCCAGGCCCCTCGGCTTGACTGGGTGTCTGCCTCGGCCAAGCCACTCGGCCAGGACCACCCGGTGGAACTTTCTGAGCCGTGTCTGACACCTGCACCGTCTGATCCGGTCGGTGCTGGACACAGGCTGCCACGGAGCACTCGAAACACAGCGAGTGCAACGTGAAAAACAGAAGCGTTCATCCTGATTCACTTACATTTAAATAGCCACATGCATCTAGAGTCTACCACACTGGACAGCGGGGTGCTTACGTTTCCAAGACCCAGTCTCTTGTGTTCAACCAAGGTCGTGATAGGCCCGTCCTCCGTGGCTGAGGACGGCTGAGACAGTGAGACAACGGGGAGCCAGAGCACAAGCCCTGCTAAGAGTCTGGGCTCCTGGGCTCCAGACCTGTGAACACGCTGTGTGATCTGGGCCAAGCCTCTCCACCTCTCTGAGGGCCCTGGTCATCTGTACACTGAAGCAGTCGCTTTGGATCAACGTCTCTTCACCAGGGATGGCGTTTAGGGAAATCTGGGAGCCCACTACAGTTACACGAAGCGAGTCTGTGTGATGGTGCAAGATAGAAGTGTGTGTTATGGTGCATCTTTGTGTATTTATGGGGGAAAGCACGCTCCAAGCTTTCCCCAAATTCTCAAAGTGAAAGGATAGTGTTACTCGCTCGGTCATGTCCGACTCTTTGTGACTCCAAGGACTGCAG
Source organism: Tragulus kanchil (assembly GCA_022376925.1). Lineage (NCBI taxonomy): Eukaryota > Metazoa > Chordata > Mammalia > Artiodactyla > Tragulidae > Tragulus > Tragulus kanchil. Next base: position 23,494,683 of record JAIOJX010000031.1, read on the forward strand.
TCCACCAGGTTCCTCGGTCGATGGAATGTTCCAGGCGAGAATACTGGAGGAGGCAGCCGTTCCCTTCTCCAGGGGCTCTTCCCGACCCAGGGATTGAACGCGGGTCTCCTGCACTGTAGGTCGGTTCTTTACGGTCTAGGCCTCTAGGGAAGCCCAGCAATGAGAGCTGCAGTGTTGATCGATCTTGTCCCAGGGAGCCTTTTAAAATGGACCTCCCAGGCTCCATCTTCGCGGAGTCTGATTCAGCAGTTTGGATTTGGGGCCCAGAGATCTGTATTTGTAACAAGTCCCCGGCAATTCTGATGTACAGCCGGGGGAGGGAACCACAGGCGGGGAGCCAGCTGGACCTAATGTGCTATGACTTGATGTGTGTGAAACTCCTTATCAACCAGTAGTACATATTTTTAAAAGCCAACTGGGATTTAAAGAACTAAGAGAGTAAAGAGGAAATAACCACCATCCTCACAAAGTCCTTACAAACCCCCTTTTTCATTAACCACTGCTGGGCCAGCTCCTGTGCCAGGCGTTTTATAAATATTAACCTATTTAATCCTCCTACCACCCCCAGTGAGCGTGGTACTGTTGCCCCCATTTTACAGATGAGGGAACTGAGGCACAGAGCAGTGACTTGTGCAGGATCACACAGTCAGTGAGCAGGGGAGCCGGGACTGAGACCTAGATAGGTGGGCACCAGAGCCCATGCCCTCGGAGGATCCTGGCTTCATCACCTCCCTTCTGAGGCTGAGGAGGTCACAGGAGCCCTGAGTTAGCATCCCTCCCAGCCTGAGGATAAGCCAGGGCTCCTGGAGGGCACCGCTCTGTCCCTCCTGCTCCCTGCACCCTGGAGGGCACTGCTCTGTCCCTCCTGCCCCCTGCATCTGAGTCGACCGGGAGCCCCGTACTCACTTGCCCTCGGAGCCGTAGCTGTTCATGCTGTCCTCGATGGACTCGTGGCTAGCCTGGCGCAGCGTCCGGCTGGGCATCTCCACCGCCAGGCCCGTCTCCGTGCTCCTCTGGATGGCCCCCTTCAGCCTCCGGCTGTCCCCTTCTGGGCAGAGTGGTCAAGAGAGGTGGGGAGAGAGACGCAAGGTGGGAAGGGACAGAGAGACCGTCCTGTGGTTAGTGTTTCAAAGCCTGCTCAGCATTGGCCTCCATCCCGCCCCACGCCCAGTTCATCGACCTCCCTCAACCCCAGCTGCACCTGCGCACCCTCCCGTGGGCAGCCCTGCCCTGAGCACCACTATCAAATAGCATCACATGAGTTCTCTTAACTGACAGATTCACTTACCAGCACTTTTAAAGATACTGAAGTCTAGGGCTTCCCTGGTGGTCCAGTGGGTAAGGATACCGCCTTGCAGGGCAAGGGGCGCCGGTTCGATCCCTGGCCTGGGAAGATCCCACGTGCCGCAGAGCGGCTGGACCAGTGTGTACAACTACCGAGCCGGAGCTCTGGAGTGCACGCACCCAGAGCCGGCGCTCTGCAGCGGGAGAGGCCACTGCGATGGGAAGCCCACATAGGCCAAAGAGCAAAGATAAATAAGTGAAAGATCAATAGAAGTGTCAAAAAGAAAAACACTGAAGTCTACGTGATTTACAATATTGTGTTAAGTTCACGTGTACACAAAGCGATTCCATTTTTTTTTAGATTAAATTTCATTAGAGGTTGTTACAAGATATTGAATATAATTCCCCATGCTATAGAGTAACTCTCTGTTGCTTATTTATTTTATCTATAGTAGTTTGTATCTGCTAATCCCATACCCCCAATCTGTCCCTCCCTTTCCCCTTTGGTAATCACAAGTTTTTCTATGTTTATGAATTGATTTCTATTTTGTATATAGATTCATTTGTATTATTTCTATATTCCACATATAGGGGATACCATATAGTATTTGTCTTTCTCTGACATATTTCACTAAGTATAATAATTAGTCTGTCCTCTCCACTGTTAAAAAAGAAATAGTCTGTAGGTCAATCCAACATGTCCTGTTTTGTGTATTCACTTCTTTTTTTTAACATGTGACCCAAGAATGATTTATTCTGCATAATTTAAAATGAAATCTTAATGATAAGTGATAGACCTTTATGATAAAGCTTCCCCCAAACCCAGTGTCTTTTGACGACGCATCTCCTTCATCCAGCAATCTCTCTCATGCATAGTGTGTAAAGGGAGAAACATCGTCTGACAAGAAGTTTCCTAAAAGTCATGCATTCATTTCTTCCATGTATTTCTCCAGACCACTTCCCACCTCCTCTTCAGCTACTATTCACTGAGTATCTACGGTGTATCATATTCTCTCTCAAGTGCTTCTCATGGATTTAAGCCAGGGTTTCTCCACCTCAGCACAACTGGCGATGGGATGTGTTATTGCGTAGCTATCAAGCACTGTCCTGTGTACAGCAAAAGCTCTAACAGCCTCCCTGGCCTCTGCGCACTACACGTAGTCCTTCCTCCAGGTCAGTCGTGGGAGTCAAAATCACCTCCAGATACTGCCAACTATCCCTTGGAGGGAGGACAAAAATCAGTCTTGACTGAGGATGACCGATTTAGATCACTGGTTCTGAAACTGCCCAGGTTTAAATCCTGGATCTCTTTCTCACTGACTGAGACTTTGGGCAAATTCCTAACCTCCCTGGGCCTCCATTTCCTCATCTGTAAAATGGGAGAACAACATGATTCTCTGCCCTTTTTTTTTTTTTTAATTATTTTGGCTGCGTCACATGGAATGTAGGATCCTAGTTCCCTGGCCAAGGATTGAATCCCTGCCCTCTACAGTGGAAGAAAGAAATCTTAACCACTGGACCGCCCAGGAAGTCAAATCCTCTGCCTTTCTATTCCCTCCCTCTAACCATCTCTCCCATCGGCAGCTTACATGTTTACTTCCGTTGTGATCAAACATCATCCCCTTCAGGCTCTCCTAGATTCTTTCTTGGCCTGTCCCACTTCCGGCTTGTCTCAGCCCAGCGCCCTGCCCAGTGGCTTTCTTCCCAACACTTACTACCCTTGATGTGTTTTATACAATTGGTTTATTGACTAGCTCCCTCCACAAAGAAGGTAGACTCTGTGAGGACGATGCACTTCTTCGAGTCCAATGTTGAAGCACCAGGGTCAGGAATGGAGTCTAGCCATTGTAGGTGCTCAAGTAACCGCTGCTGGATGAACAGGGTGGTCTTAATCCCTAATCACCCAGGAAGCAGCTGCCCTCTTGTCTCCTTGGCCACGGGGTAAAGGAACTGGTCCCTGCCTTAGAGCCAGAAGGTAGACGTGGGGGCACAGGGGTGAGGATGTGACCCCAAAGGGGTCTCTCTGCTCCATACTCCATAGCTTGGTGATCAAGGCAAACTTAACACTCCACCACCCTGAAGGGCTGTGGGTTCCAGAGGTGGAAGGTGGATCTTTAGTGGGGCCTTTCCCGTCTCCCCACAAAGTCTGGGATGAACAGATAGAGCTCAGGGCCTTTAGCAGTGCTTGCAAACCCACCCACCCACATCCCACCATTCTGCTCAGTAAGAGGATGGGGAGCTGGGTCTGTGTGCGGGGAGACAGGGCGAGGCCAGGGCGCCTCCTGCTGGCCTTTCCCTGGCCTTCCGCCCCCCAAATCAATGCGGTGCCCCCTTCCTCCCTGACTTGTGGGCAGACAGACATAAGCACACACACGGAGATACAGACGCTCTGTACGTACGTCTCAGAGTGGGCGCCCATGTTTCTCTCCTACATATATCTGTGTAATTGAGCCACACAGATGCCCACGTACTCAGAAAATCACACACACACACACAGGAATATACAGCAAAGACACAGCCTGCTAATGTATGTCTACGTGTCCACATCTGTGTGTTGCCATGGGTCTCTCCTCTGGACGACAGCATGGCAGCCTGCTCCAGTATCCCTGCCTGGAGAATCCTGTGGACAGAGGAGCCCAGTGGGCTATCGTCCACAGCGTCACAGAGGGTGGGACACAACTGAAGGGACTTAGCATACATGCATACATGGGTCTCTGCACATCTGCCATTCTGTGTTTCTGAGGCTAAATGAGCTGGCATCTGGGCATGTGCCAATCACACACAGACACGTAGCCAGAGAAGTATACGCCAACCTGCCCAAGAAAGCATGCAGAGAAGCTGACACAGCGTGCCTGGATGTGTGTATGAGTGTGTCACCCTGGGTGTTTCTGAACATGTGTGGGAATGTGTGTGCCTTTGTGTCTGTTTCCTGTCATCCCATCCCTTGTTCCTTCCCTGATATGTATCTGAAGTCCCCCCTCCAAACACTTCTCTGTTTCTCTCTGGATAGCAGGGGCAGAGGTGCAGAAAAATTCAGAAACACACACATGCTCACACAGACTCCCAGGCACAGAGAGACCTCTCTCCACTCACTCACTCACATACACACACAGTCATGTCCAAGGACAATCCAAACCTACACTGGGGATATACCTGCACACAAATCTCATCTCTGGGTCCTTTTGGGGAAACTGGACCTAAGACACCTGACTGAACCGGCATCCTAAGGAAGTCAAGGTTCAAAAATCATTGCACAGGTGGGTTCCAGCAACACACTAGAATCCTCATTCCCTCCAAGAAATCTGGCTATAGAAAGAGCAGCTGTGCAGCGAAGCAGGCATGGGAGTTCCAAATGGATGGTTAAAGGGTCCAATAAGAGACCCCCACTGTCTGTGGCTAGCATAAGGTCCCCCTGGAGAGACCTGGAGTGTGGGTCCTGTGCACTCTGCGTGTCACCTGTGAGGCTGCCCTCAAGCCGGGCACTTGACGTCCAAGTAAATGGGGTGTGATGACCGATGTTCTGCCACCTGCCCCCGCTTGCTGTGCCCTGTGGGCTCTAAGTCCCTCCTCTCCCAACTTGTGCAGAGGGTGTGTGTGTTTCTGTGTGTAGTTGGGTGGGTAGGCAAAGGCAGCAGCAGAGGGTGTGTGGACAGCCACCAAACCACAGCAACAACTTGGGGTACCAACACTACTATGTGCTAACACACACATGACACCAAGGACAGAAGAGGGAGCAAGAACAAGGCGGTCCCTGCCTCCATGGAGCTCACAGTTCTGAGGGGGAGGTGGACATTAAACAGAGGATCACACTGATTAATCACAAGTATGGAAAGGGTTTTGAGGAGCAAGTAAAAGATGTAACAATAGCACCCAATGATATAACAGGGTGCTGTCCTCTTGCTGAGGTGCTGTCCTCACTAGGGGAGGGGTGACAGGAGGAAGGCGAATGCAGGCTACCCATTACTTCATCCTTCAAATGACGGTCACTTCAGATCCTTCCCTTGGCCTCTGTGATGGTAGATTCTAGTAGATGCCACCATCCTTACACATGAAACCCTCACTAGGGTTTAGGTGTTCTTTATCTCTGGAACCTTCCCCCTGCTGATTTCATTCCCTCCCTCATGAGGACCACCCTAAACAGAGGAATCCTCTGCCTCCATCTGCAACCCTTAACTCTGTCAAGAGCAATACTTCCAGGGCTTCCCTGGTGGTCCAGTGGGTAAGGAGTCTGTCTTGCAGTGCAAGGGGCACCAGTTCGGCCCCTGGCCCAGAAAGGTCCCACGTGCCACAGAGCAGCTGGACTGGTGTGCCCGATTATGAGCCAGCACTCTGGAGCGCATGCGCCCAGAGCCAGAGCTCAGCAACGAGAGAGGCCACTGTGATAGGAGGCCCACACAAGCCAAAGAATAAAAGATGGATGAAAATAAATGGACAAAAAAATCAATAAAAAAAAAAAAAAAGCAATATTTTCAGGCTTCCCTGGTGGCTCAGTGGTAAAGAATCTGCCTGCTAATGCAGGAGACTTGAGTTCGATTTCTGGCCTGGGACGATCCCACATGCCCCCACGACTACTGAGCCTGTGCTCTAGAGCTCAGGAGCTGTAACTGCTGAAACCCACACGGCCCAGGGCCCATGCTCCGCAACAAGAGAAGCCACCACAGGACTTCTCTGGGGGGCCCTGTGGCTAAGACTCCGGGTTCTCAATGTGGGTTCGATCCCTGGTGTGGAACTAAGATCCCACATACCATGTGGCATGCCCCAACCCCTCAGAAAGAGAAGTCACCACAATGAGAAACTCACACACCACAACTAGAGAGCAGCCGTCACTCACCGAGACTAGAGAAAAGCCTGCAGAGCAACGAAAATCCATCACAGTCCTAAGTAAATAAATAAAATACTACATAAGAAGAGAGCAGGGCTTCCCTGGCGGTCCAGTGGGTAAGGACACCGTCTTGCAGGGCAAGGGGCGCCGGTTCGATCCCTGGCCTGGGAAGATCCCATGTGCCGCAGAGTGGCTGGACCAATGTGTCCAATCACCGAGCCAGAGCTCTGAAGTGCATGTGCCCAGAGCCGGTGCTCTGCAACGAGAAAGGCCACTGCGATGGGAGGCCCACACGGGCCAAAGAACAAAGATGGATGAAAATAGACAAATGAAAGACCAATAGAAGTGGGTAAGAAAAAAAAAAGAAGAGAGCAGTACTTCCAACAGCATTTTGAGCTTGGCTACCTGGATGATGAGCCGGCTCTTTGAATACAACGTGGCCCATCCCACTTGCTCCAGTCAACTCCTTCTGACTTATGTTCGCAATTTTTCCAGCCGCCCAGGTGCTGGGTCGTATAAAACCTCTGCCCTTAATATCTCTTCTCTCTCTCCCTGTCTGTCCATTTTCACCACCAACCACCCTAATCACCCCAAGTCTAAACTATATCAACAGCCTCCTAACTAGTCTCCCTGCTTCCAACCCACCCACTCAGCAAGTCATTAACAGATTAACAACCTTAAAATACTACTTCAGACCAAGCTATTCCCTGCCAAGTAATTTAAAATTCATAAATAGTCAGATAAGTACACCAAGCTGTGCATGAATAGTGTCATTTACAATGATGAGATGCTGAAATTAAAGGTCTGTCAATAGGGGATGAGTTTACTAAGTGACACATTCCTGCAATAAAACACTGCCAGTGTTAAAAAGAATCATCTAGGCCTACATCTACAGGACGCAGAAACACGGCCTCAACATATTGTGAAGTTAAAAAAGCATGTCACAGGACAGCATGTAAACCATAAGGCCATTTTTGTACAGCTATAGATAGTGTAGCTTCATCTTTCTCTTTATGCATTAGACACAGAACAATCTGGAAGAATATGACCCAAACTGTAACTGGGGAATAACTACAGGAAGAAAGGTCACTAGAGGGTGTCTGTGGAAGACTGGGGTTTTGGTAACTTTTCAAACTTAATTTTTGGCTGCACTGGGTCTTTGGTGTGGCGCTTTCTCTAGCTGCTGAAGCATCACAGTCCTAAGTAAATAAATAAAATACTACATAAGAAGAGAGCAGGGCTTCCCTGGCGGTCCAGTGGGTAAGGACACCGTCTTGCAGGGCAAGGGGCGCCGGTTCGATCCCTGGCCTGGGAAGATCCCATGTGCCGCAGAGTGGCTGGACCAATGTGTCCAATCACCGAGCCAGAGCTCTGAAGTGCATGTGCCCAGAGCCGGTGCTCTGCAACGAGAAAGGCCACTGCGATGGGAGGCCCACACGGGCCAAAGAACAAAGATGGATGAAAATAGACAAATGAAAGACCAATAGAAGTGGGTAAGAAAAAAAAAAGAAGAGAGCAGTACTTCCAACAGCATTTTGAGCTTGGCTACCTGGATGATGAGCCGGCTCTTTGAATACAACGTGGCCCATCCCACTTGCTCCAGTCAACTCCTTCTGACTTATGTTCGCAATTTTTCCAGCCGCCCAGGTGCTGGGTCGTATAAAACCTCTGCCCTTAATATCTCTTCTCTCTCCCTGTCTGTCCATTTTCACCACCAACCACCCTAATCACCCCAAGTCTAAACTATATCAACAGCCTCCTAACTAGTCTCCCTGCTTCCAACCCACCCACTCAGCAAGTCATTAACAGATTAACAACCTTAAAATACTACTTCAGACCAAGCTATTCCCTGCCAAGTAATTTAAAATTCATAAATAGTCAGATAAGTACACCAAGCTGTGCATGAATAGTGTCATTTACAATGATGAGATGCTGAAATTAAAGGTCTGTCAATAGGGGATGAGTTTACTAAGTGACACATTCCTACAATAAAACACTGCCAGTGTTAAAAAGAATCATCTAGGCCTACATCTACAGGACGCAGAAACACGGCCTCAACATATTGTGAAGTTAAAAAAGCATGTCACAGGACAGCATGTAAACCATAAGGCCATTTTTGTACAGCTATAGATAGTGTAGCTTCATCTTTCTCTTTATGCATTAGACACAGAACAATCTGGAAGAATATGACCCAAACTGTAACTGGGGAATAACTACAGGAAGAAAGGTCACTAGAGGGTGTCTGTGGAAGACTGGGGGTTTTTTTGGTAACTTTTTCAAACTTAATTTTTGGCTGCACTGGGTCTTTGGTGTGGCGCTTTCTCTAGCTGCTGAGAGCAAGGTCTATTCTCTGGCTGTGGTGCCTGGGTTTCTCACTGCAGTGGCTTCTCTTGCTGTGGAGCATAGGCTCTAGGGCACACAGGCTTTAGCAGCCTTAGCTGTTCCATGGCCTGTGGACTCTCCCCAGATCAGGGACTGACCCAGTGTCCCTTGCATTCACAGGCAGATTCTTAGCCACTGAACCATCAGGGACTTTTAATCTAAGTATAAGATACAGACAGAACCATGCACAGGGCTTCTCTGGTAGCTCAGTGGTGGAGAGTTTGCCTGCCATGCAAGAGACATGGGTTCGATCCCTGATCCGGGAAGATTCCACATGCTGTGGAGCAACTAAGCCCGTGAGCCACACCTATGAGCCTGTGCTCTAGAGCTGCAGGGCCACAACTATGGAGCCCATGTGCCACAACTACTGAAGCTCATGTGCCCTAGAGCCTGAGCTCCACAACAAGAGAAGTCACCACAATAAGAAACCTGCTCACCTCAACTGGAGAGTAGCCCCCACTCCCTACAACTAGAGAAGAGCCTGCAGCAGCAGTGAAAACCCAGAATTGCCAAAAATAAATAAATAAGTAAAACTATAAAAAAAGAGATGTGCCAGGCTTCCCTGGTGGCCCAGTGGGTAAGGACACCAAGCTGTGCATGAATAGTGTCATTTACAATGATGAGATGCTGAAATTAAAGGTCTGTCAATAGGGGATGAGTTTACTAAGTGACACATTCCTGCAATAAAACACTGCCAGTGTTAAAAAGAATCATCTAGGCCTACATCTACAGGACGCAGAAACACGGCCTCAACATATTGTGAAGTTAAAAAAGCATGTCACAGGACAGCATGTAAACCATAAGGCCATTTTTGTACAGCTATAGATAGTGTAGCTTCATCTTTCTCTTTATGCATTAGACACAGAACAATCTGGAAGAATATGACCCAAACTGTAACTGGGGAATAACTACAGGAAGAAAGGTCACTAGAGGGTGTCTGTGGAAGACTGGGGTTTTTTTTGGTAACTTTTTCAAACTTAATTTTTGGCTGCACTGGGTCTTTGGTGTGGCGCTTTCTCTAGCTGCTGAGAGCAAGGTCTATTCTCTGGCTGTGGTGCCTGGGTTTCTCACTGCAGTGGCTTCTCTTGCTGTGGAGCATAGGCTCTAGGGCACACAGGCTTTAGCAGCCTTAGCTGTTCCATGGCCTGTGGACTCTCCCCAGATCAGGGACTGACCCAGTGTCCCTTGCATTCACAGGCAGATTCTTAGCCACTGAACCATCAGGGACTTTTAATCTAAGTATAAGATACAGACAGAACCATGCACAGGGCTTCTCTGGTAGCTCAGTGGTGGAGAGTTTGCCTGCCATGCAAGAGACATGGGTTCGATCCCTGATCCGGGAAGATTCCACATGCTGTGGAGCAACTAAGCCCGTGAGCCACACCTATGAGCCTGTGCTCTAGAGCTGCAGGGCCACAACTATGGAGCCCATGTGCCACAACTACTGAAGCTCATGTGCCCTAGAGCCTGAGCTCCACAACAAGAGAAGTCACCACAATAAGAAACCTGCTCACCTCAACTGGAGAGTAGCCCCCACTCCCTACAACTAGAGAAGAGCCTGCAGCAGCAGTGAAAACCCAGAATTGCCAAAAATAAATAAATAAGTAAAACTATAAAAAAAGAGATGTGCCAGGCTTCCCTGGTGGCCCAGTGGGTAAGGACACCGCCTTGCAGTGCAAGGGGCGCCGGTATGATCCCTGGCCTGGGACGATGCCACGTGCCGCGGAGCAGCTGGACCGATGTGTCCAATTACCAAGCCAGAGCTCTGGAGCGCATATGCCCAGAGCCGGTACTCTGCGACAACAGAGGCCACTGCAATGGGAGGCCCACATGGGCCAAAGAACAAAGATGGATGAAACTGAATAAATGAAAGACCAATAGAAGTGGCCCGCCTGTCCCCCTCCCTCGCCAACCCGCCCCCCCACCAAAAAAAAAAAATGTACACAAATCCTTAGCGTATAGCTTGATGAGCTCTCACAAAGTAAATACCCATGTAACCAGCAGCCAGCTGAAGAAACAGCATTGCCAGGATCCCTGAAGTCCACTGTGCCCAGTCTTTCAGGCTCTATATCACCCCACAAAGGTAGCCACTATACTGACCTCAAATATCAGCTATTAGTTTTGCTTGTTTTTAAATTTTACATACAGAGTATGGGAGGCAGGGTTGGCTTCTTCTGCTCAACATTATGTTGACTGAGATCCACCCATATTCTTGTGTAGCTGTAGACTGTTCATTATCTCTGCTATGCAGTCTTTCACAGTATGAATATACCGTATCACAACCTACTTATCTACTGCACTATTGATAGGCATTTCATATTCTTTCCAGATTGGAGTTATTAGAAATAAGGCTGCTATGATGACTTTAGTACATGGCCTCTGCTGAATATTTGTACCTGTGTACCTCAGAAGTATATCTAAGGGTGGAATTGTGGGGTCATAGGGCAAGCATCTCTTCAGCTTTAGCAGATGCTGCCAAATGATTTTCCAAAGGAGTTGTACACTTCAGTCAGCCCAATGGGAAGATTTTATTTCTCCTTTATAGGCTGCTGTGTCTTTTGAATGATTAAATGTATGAATTCTAAAATGTAAATGAAGGTAAAATATAAATTTATAAATAAATCATAACCTCATGCCATGATCCTATTTAAAACTTTAAAATGGCTCCCCATTGCCCATCTAACGTGGTACACCCTTCATACTCAGGTATTCACGACTCTCCATTATCTGATCCCCCCCACCTGCTCCTGTTTCCCTCTGGGCCTCTGCGCTCTAGCCCAGCTGAGTACCTCTTTGCTCTGTGTACGTCCTCAATAGCTTCCTTCTCCCCACTTCTCTCCCCCACTTTCCTGCTGTCCTAACCTTCCCTATCAAAATTCTAACCACACTCCAGAATTAAGCTTTAAATAACAGTGTATCAGGAGCTCACCAAGCTCCTAGGGCTGTTGTGAGGATTAAATATAACAAGGTAATGTAATAATATAATGACATTTAATCTTCAGGACATCCTGGGTGGGCTGTGGCATACAGAAAGGACTCCATAAGGTGACTATTATTAATAATAGTATTACCAAAAAATGACTAGTTGCACCACTGTGCCAGATGCTCTGCCCAGAGTGTTACATAGGCATCTTCTCATTTTAATTCTCACAATAAGTTGTGAGATAGCTACTGTCCCATTTTACAGCGTAAGAAAAAAATGAGAATAAATAAGGCAAAGTAACTGTCGCAAGAACACACACAGCTGCTCATGGCAGAACTGGAATTCAAGCCCATGTCGTTCTGACTCCAATAACCATGTTTTTCATAAACTCACTATGCTCTATCACAGAACTCAAATGCCATCTCTTCCACAAACCCTTCTCTCTGAGAAGACTCCTGAGTCCCAGGAGTGTTCCGTCTTCCCTTTTATAGGGGCATCTATTCCCCTGCACCTTGAATACAGTCCTCGGCCAGCCTGCTTGGTGTTGCTCTTGTTCAGCCATCAAGTCATATCCAGCTCGTTGCCACCCCGTGGACTGCAGCCCGCCAGGCCTCCCTGTCCTTCACCATCTCCCAGAGTTGGCTCAAATACATGCCCATTGAGTCGGTGATGCCATCCAACCACCTCATTCTGTGTCATTCCCTTCTCCTCCTGCCTTCAACCTTTCCCAGCATCAGGGTCTTTTCCCCATGAGTCGGATCTTGGCATGAGGGGGCCTAAGCACTGGTGGTGTCATCTGCACAACCCACTGGATAACCTATCCTGTAAACGCATTCCGCCGGCATTACCCTTCAGCACCACGGACAGCGCCCAGCACCGCCCACCCCACCAGCAGTGCCTTTAACGGCAGTGCTTATATTCTTAGAACATCCTCGAGAAACCTGCGAATCCTCCAGTAAAAAAAACAAGTATGTCTCATTCAGCTGTCCATACTAAATATGAACGTGCTTACTGTACCTCCTCTCAAAAGCAAGTATTCATGATAATAACAAATTATTAGTTGACATTACTTTCAGCACTTATCCTTTATCAGACACTATTATATATACATGGTATTTTATATCCTAAATTAATTTAAATTATAATATACAAATAATGCACATGTGTGTACATGCTAAGTTGCCTTTCTTTGCGTTCGACTCTTTGTGACCGCCATAGACTGCAGTCCACTAGATTCCTCTGTCCATGGGATTCTCCAGGCAAGAGTACTGGAGTGGGTTGCTATGCGCTCCTCCTAGGAATCTTCCCAACCCAGGAACTGAACCCACATCTTTTATGTCACTTGCATTAGCAAGTAGGTTCCTTATCACAAATGCCACCTGGGAAGCCCAATATACAAACTATAAATTTATAAATGTGTATTTGTTTATATACTTAAATGTTTTTATATGGTGGTGTACATAAAAAATCTAGCCATAACTCTGAAAATCAAATATCATTATATTAATTTTACAAAAAGGAGTCAGGCTCAAAGCAGTTCAGCAACTTGCCCAAGGATACACCAGACAAGACACAGCTAGGTTTTAAATCCAGATCTTTGTAAAAACAGAGTACATACTCTTAAGCACTAGAGACTGCAGTCATGTGGAGGTGGGAGAGAGCAGGGAAAGAAAACGATCATTCTCCACTCTGACATTTTATCCAAGATGGATCTTTACAGCTTTGTTTTCTAGAGGAGGAGCGCAAAGCTGAGAGAGGTTACATGACTTGCTGCCGGTTCCCAGGCTCTAAAATCCCTAACCACGTCAATGACCGGTGTACAATCTTATGGCTGTGAGTAGCCCTCTCTCGGTCCATACAACAGCCTGTGAAGCCTCCAGATATAAAAGCTCTGGATCAGGTTACTGCAAACCAGGATGATCCCCAGGGGCTCACTGCTCTCCCTTCCCATGGCTCCTGCCTTTCCTGTCTGTCTGAGATAAATACTCTATAAAGGCTATGACTTCTTCCTCCATGGTCAGCCTCTTTCTGGCCTAGCTATTCCCATTGACTTCAAGCCCCATGTCTGCCCAGGTCCTAAAACTCATCTGAAAACCAAGGGTTGAGCTGACCTGAAGGCTCTCAGGCCTCTGCAGCCTTGATACTGCTTCTGCTTGTGCCTCCAAGGACAGGCCCAGGAAGCACAAACCCTGAGTGAGAACCCTTTACCTTCCCCCTCTTCTCTCCAGAGCTGGCAACATCTGCCTTCCCTTAAAATCAGAGAAAATCCCTTTGTGGGGAAACCTAGGGGTCACCCAGACCATTGCCTTCCTTGGGCAGAAGGGCTACTGAGGCCCAGGGGGAACATGAGGCAAGGACCATGTTCGCACTAGGACTCAGGTCTCCTAATCACCAGCCTCTCAGCTCCTTTTCACAGTAAACAGCTATTTGCAACTATTTTGGAAGCATCTTCAGGGGGCAACAAAAGTAGTAGTTAGAAACATGGACGATGGATGGAACATCCCTGGTGGTCCAGTGGTTAAGACTCTGCACTTCAACCACTATGGGCCCAAGTTCAACCTCTGGTCAGCAAACTAACGTCCTACATGCCATGTAGCACAGTAAAAAAAAAAAGCCTGGGCTTCCCTGGTAGTCCAGCCGATAAAGACACTGCCTTGCAGTGCAAGGGGCGCCAGTTCGATCCCTGGCCTGGGAAGATCCCACGTGCCACGGAGTGGCTGGACCAATGTGTCCAATTACCAAGCCAGAGCTCTGGAGCGCATGCGCCCAGAGCCGGTGCTCTGCGACAACAGAGGCCACTGTGATGGGAGGCCCACACGGGACAAAAAACAAAGATGGATGAAAATAGATAAGTGAAAGACCAATAGAAGTGACCAGCCCACCCCCCTCCCTCCCCAACCCGCCCCACCCAAAATAAAATAAAATAAAAAGATCTTAACAACAACAAAAAAAGCCTGACGGCTTGGGTTGGAAAGCGAGTCCACGTCACATTAATATTAGAACCATACTTTGGCAACTTATTTAATCTGTATCTCAAGTTTTTTCTCTTTTAAAAAAAATGGAGAATATAATAGTTCTTGCTTCACAGAATACCTATGAGGATGAAATTCATTAACATTTTTTTCTTAAGTATTTAGAATAGGACCTGGCACATAGTAAGCCCTATTTAGTATGTGACACATAAATATTTGTTAGTTAATTAAGTAAACTTTCTCCGTGGCTCCTTTTGGGGACACAAATTTGAGTCTGTTCTGTATCACAGAGGTCACAGCTCGGGAATTTAGTCCTTTTAAAAAAAAGGGTTGAGCTGACCTGAAGGCTCTCAGGCCTCTGCAGCCTTGATACTGCTTCTGCTTGTGCCTCCAAGGACAGGCCCAGGAAGCACAAACCCTGAGTGAGAACCCTTTACCTTCCCCCTCTTCTCTCCAGAGCTGGCAACATCTGCCTTCCCTTAAAATCAGAGAAAATCCCTTTGTGGGGAAACCTAGGGGTCACCCAGACCATTGCCTTCCTTGGGCAGAAGGGCTACTGAGGCCCAGGGGGAACATGAGGCAAGGACCATGTTCGCACTAGGACTCAGGTCTCCTAATCACCAGCCTCTCAGCTCCTTTTCACAGTAAACAGCTATTTGCAACTATTTTGGAAGCATCTTCAGGGGGCAACAAAAGTAGTAGTTAGAAACATGGACGATGGATGGAACATCCCTGGTGGTCCAGTGGTTAAGACTCTGCACTTCAACCACTATGGGCCCAAGTTCAACCTCTGGTCAGCAAACTAACGTCCTACATGCCATGTAGCACAGTAAAAAAAAAAAGCCTGGGCTTCCCTGGTAGTCCAGCCGATAAAGACACTGCCTTGCAGTGCAAGGGGCGCCGGTTCAATCCCTGGCCTGGGAAGATCCCACGTGCCGCGGAGTGGCTGGACCAATGTGTCCAATTACCAAGCCAGAGCTCTGGAGCGCATGCACCCAGAGTGGGTGCTCTGCGACAACAGAGGCCACTGTGATGGGAGGCCCACACGGGCCAAAGAACAAAGATGGATGAAAATAGATAAGTGAAAGACCAATAGAAGTGACCAGCCCACCCCCCTCCCTCCCCAACCCGCCCCACCCAAAATAAAATAAAATAAAAAGATCTTAACAACAACAACAAAAAAAGCCTGACGGCTTGGGTTGGAAAGCGAGTCCACGTCACATTAATATTAGAACCATACTTTGGCAACTTATTTAATCTGTATCTCAAGTTTTTTCTCTTTTAAAAAAAATGGAGAATATAATAGTTCTTGCTTCACAGAATACCTATGAGGATGAAATTCATTAACATTTTTTTCTTAAGTATTTAGAATAGGACCTGGCACATAGTAAGCCCTATTTAGTATGTGACACATAAATATTTGTTAGTTAATTAAGTAAACTTTCTCCGTGGCTCCTTTTGGGGGACACAAATTTGAGTCTGTTCTGTATCACAGAGGTCACAGCTCGCGGGAATTTAGTGAAAACACTCCTTGGTCTTCACTCCTAGAGATTCTGGTTCAGGAGGCCTAGAGTAGGGACCATGAATCTGTAGTTTTAGGAAGTCTCCAGGTAACTCAAATCCCGAGTTAGGATTTGAGGTGGCCAGCCTCTAGGCTAACTGGTGTTGCCAGCTGAGAAGTGTCCTCTTCCGTCCATTCCCCACTCCATGGCTTGCATGAGCTTCCTGAATACCTATCCTGAATATGTCATCTTTTTGATTTAAAATCGCCAATGGTACCCCACTGCTTGCAGAATCACACCCAATGGCGTTAACACATCCTGCCTTTCTGGCCTGGTCCCACATTCCACTTCCAGTCTTTCCCACCCTTCTCTCCTCAGTGTGCTCTGCATTCCATTCACATTGAATAATTCAGAGAATTCCAAATATTCCACATAGCCAACTACCCCCAAATGTCTAACCTACCATCTCACATAGGAAATCCTCAGCATTCTCTTCTCTGGAGAAAAGACGCTTTTAAAAACAACTGTTTGTTGATATATAATATATCAAAGTCTACAATTACAGAGTGTACATCTCTACAAGCATATATAGTTGGATGAGTATCACACAGTGCACTCATTTAGAGAACCAGCACCCAGATCAAGAAACAGAGGATTACCAATGTCCTGGAAACCCTCGTGAGTAGCAGTTACTTCCCCTCCAAGAGCAGCATTACCTCGGCTTTTAAGAACCCAACTGGTGTCACCTACTCAGTACTGCCACAGACACAGAATCACCTACTGTGTGCTCTTTAGTGTCTGACTTCCTTCACTCAACATTACGATGACTGCTTCATTGCAGTTCATTCATTCGCATAAGCTTTATTGTCTTACATTGTATAAATACATCAAAATTATTTTTATTCTTTCTACTGCCGATGAGCATTTGGGTAGCTTCCAGTTTGGAGATATTACAAATAGCTCTGCCAGATACAATCTTGTGCGTGTCTTTTGGTGACCATCTGTGTGCATTTCTTCTGGGCATATCGCTAGGAATGAAATCACTGGGTCATAGAATATGCATTTGACATGCTCTTTAAATGGGTTAAGCATGATATGGACTGGAAAGCTTAACGCGTCAGATGATCCTTCGGCAAGAAGCAATGCCCTGAAGAAATGAGACTTCACGGCTAGAATATTTTGGGAATGAGACTGAGACAACTGTTGACTGTCTCTCTGGCTTACATTTATATTCCCCAAGTGTAGTCTTTGTGAAGTGAGTGCCCAGAGGGTGGAGTGCACCCTGGATGAGAGAGGGAAGAGAAGGCCTGAAACACAGTAGGCTTTCAAAAAAGTGCTGGCAATTATAATTAACCTCTTCAAGGGTCAGGGGTCAAGAGTTCACTGATATCGTGTGTGTGTGTGTGTGTGTGTGTGTGTGTGTGCACTCACTCAGTTGTGTCTGACTCTTTTGTGACACCATGGATTATAGGTTCCTCTGTCTTTGGGATTTCTCAGGCAAGAATACGGGAGTGGGTTGCCATTTCCTTCTCCAGGAGATTTTCCTGACCCAGGGATCAAACCTGGGCCTCCTGCTTTGACAGGCAGACTCTTTACCACTGCACCACTAGGGAAGCCCACTGACACCATCTCTCACAAAGCTGTCAGTATTTCATTGATTCTGAGACACATTTTTTAAAACCTTTGAAATTAAGATGTACATGACAACTGAGCATGTCAGAGCTAAATTCTGACATGTTTTATCTCTCTCAGTGCACTCATTTAGAGAACCAGCACCCAGATCAAGAAACAGAGGATTACCAATGTCCTGGAAACCCTCGTGAGTAGCAGTTACTTCCCCTCCAAGAGCAGCATTACCTCGGCTTTTAAGAACCCAACTGGTGTCACCTACTCAGTACTGCCACAGACACAGAATCACCTACTGTGTGCTCTTTAGTGTCTGACTTCCTTCACTCAACATTACGATGACTGCTTCATTGCAGTTCATTCATTCGCATAAGCTTTATTGTCTTACATTGTATAAATACATCAAAATTATTTTTATTCTTTCTACTGCCGATGAGCATTTGGGTAGCTTCCAGTTTGGAGATATTACAAATAGCTCTGCCAGATACAATCTTGTGCGTGTCTTTTGGTGACCATCTGTGTGCATTTCTTCTGGGCATATCGCTAGGAATGAAATCACTGGGTCATAGAATATGCATTTGACATGCTCTTTAAATGGGTTAAGCATGATATGGACTGGAAAGCTTAACGCGTCAGATGATCCTTCGGCAAGAAGCAATGCCCTGAAGAAATGAGACTTCACGGCTAGAATATTTTGGGAATGAGACTGAGACAACTGTTGACTGTCTCTCTGGCTTACATTTATATTCCCCAAGTGTAGTCTTTGTGAAGTGAGTGCCCAGAGGGTGGAGTGCACCCTGGATGAGAGAGGGAAGAGAAGGCCTGAAACACAGTAGGCTTTCAAAAAAGTGCTGGCAATTATAATTAACCTCTTCAAGGGTCAGGGGTCAAGAGTTCACTGATATCGTGTGTGTGTGTGTGTGTGTGTGTGTGTGTGTGCACTCACTCAGTTGTGTCTGACTCTTTTGTGACACCATGGATTATAGGTTCCTCTGTCTTTGGGATTTCTCAGGCAAGAATACGGGAGTGGGTTGCCATTTCCTTCTCCAGGAGATTTTCCTGACCCAGGGATCAAACCTGGGCCTCCTGCTTTGACAGGCAGACTCTTTACCACTGCACCACTAGGGAAGCCCACTGACACCATCTCTCACAAAGCTGTCAGTATTTCATTGATTCTGAGACACATTTTTTAAAACCTTTGAAATTAAGATGTACATGACAACTGAGCATGTCAGAGCTAAATTCTGACATGTTTTATCTCTCTCAGTGGTTGTTGTTCAGTCACTCAGTCATGTCCAACTCTTTGTGACCCCATGAACTGTAGCACGCCAGGCTTCCCTATCATTCACCATCTCCCAGAGTTTGCTCAAACTCATGTCCACTGAGTCGGTGATGCCACCCACCCATCTCATCCTCTTCTCCTCCTGCCTTCAATCTTTCCCAGAAACAGGGTCTTTCCCAGTGAGTCAGGTCTTTGCATCAGGTGGCCAAAGTATTGGAGCTTCAGCTTCAGCATCAGTCCTTCCAATGACTATTCAGAGTTGATCTCCTTTAGGATTGACTGGTTTGATCTCCTTGCAGTGCAAGGAACTCTTAATAGTTTTCTCCAACAGCACAATTCAAAAGCATAAAGTCTTCAGCATTCACACTTCTTTATGCTCCAACTCTCACATCCGTACATGACTATACATGGCTCTTGGTGTACACGAAATAAAAGTTGTGGTTTATAATGAGCCAGACGGCCACATGCAGCTAGAACTGTCCACGGTGCTGATCCGGGCAGGGTCTGTGCTTGCCTGAGGCAGAGGGAGCTGCTCACAGGGAAGGGAGATCTCAGAACAAAGAATCCCTCTCCCCGATTGTTTCAAAACTACAGTTCCTTCCCACAGGTCTGTCCATGTCTCACATTTCCCTCTTCCTTGTAAAGACAGGAACTCCTACTTATGGGGCTCAACTAGAGTCTATGAGAGGCCCTCAGTGCCCATTACCGGATCCAAACGGCCCAGCCACTAGTGTCTCCATTTTTCTGAAGAGAAAGCTGACTCGGGGAGGTTAATGAATCTGCCCAAGATGGCAAAGCTGTGATGTGGAAGCCTGATCTTGGTTCTGAGTGCAGACCAGAAAGTGTTGTCCTTTAGACCACTTTTCACTGCGAACAGGGGCCAGGGCTCCACAGACCTTTCTCCAAGAGGACTTGAAGGGGAAAGAGGGAGAAATCAGGAAGATGCACAGAGGAAATAGGTAGGAACACGGGAGGCAAAGAGCACAGGATAAGGATTTGAGAACATGAGACAGGGAGAACTGAAAGATTTGGAGAGGATCAACTGGATAATGCACTTTGTGACTCCAAAGCATTCTGTTCCCAGAAAGAAATGTTATTCTCACTTATTCAGTGAAGTATATATTTGCTGAGCTCATTTCTTATACCATGATTTTCACGGTTTTGCAGATTCTTTTTTATATCATTTGTTTATTTGGTTCCACTGAATCTTAGTTGTGGCATGTGGGATCTAGTTCCCTGACCAGGGATCGAACCCAGGCCCCCTGCATTAGGAACACAGAGTCTTAACCACTGGACCACCAGGGAAGCCCGCAGATTCTTTTTTAATGTTTATTTTTATTTATTTGGCTGTGCCACATCTTAGTTGTGGCACGCAAACTCTTAGTTGTAGTATGCAGGATCTAGTTCCCTGACTCAGACTCAAACCAGGGCCCCCTGCATTGACAGTGTGGAGTCTAAGCCACTGGGCCACCAGGGAAGCCCTTGATCTTGCAGATACCAAGACACAGTCCTTGTCTTAAGGACACATTCTTTATGCTCCAACTCTCACATCCGTACATGACTATACATGGCTCTTGGTGTACACGAAATAAAAGTTGTGGTTTATAATGAGCCAGACGGCCACATGCAGCTAGAACTGTCCACGGTGCTGATCCGGGCAGGGTCTGTGCTTGCCTGAGGCAGAGGGAGCTGCTCACAGGGAAGGGAGATCTCAGAACAAAGAATCCCTCTCCCCGATTGTTTCAAAACTACAGTTCCTTCCCACAGGTCTGTCCATGTCTCACATTTCCCTCTTCCTTGTAAAGACAGGAACTCCTACTTATGGGGCTCAACTAGAGTCTATGAGAGGCCCTCAGTGCCCATTACCGGATCCAAACGGCCCAGCCACTAGTGTCTCCATTTTTTCTGAAGAGAAAGCTGACTCGGGGAGGTTAATGAATCTGCCCAAGATGGCAAAGCTGTGATGTGGAAGCCTGATCTTGGTTCTGAGTGCAGACCAGAAAGTGTTGTCCTTTAGACCACTTTTCACTGCGAACAGGGGCCAGGGCTCCACAGACCTTTCTCCAAGAGGACTTGAAGGGGAAAGAGGGAGAAATCAGGAAGATGCACAGAGGAAATAGGTAGGAACACGGGAGGCAAAGAGCACAGGATAAGGATTTGAGAACATGAGACAGGGAGAACTGAAAGATTTGGAGAGGATCAACTGGATAATGCACTTTGTGACTCCAAAGCATTCTGTTCCCAGAAAGAAATGTTATTCTCACTTATTCAGTGAAGTATATATTTGCTGAGCTCATTTCTTATACCATGATTTTCACGGTTTTGCAGATTCTTTTTTATATCATTTGTTTATTTGGTTCCACTGAATCTTAGTTGTGGCATGTGGGATCTAGTTCCCTGACCAGGGATCGAACCCAGGCCCCCTGCATTAGGAACACAGAGTCTTAACCACTGGACCACCAGGGAAGCCCGCAGATTCTTTTTTAATGTTTATTTTTATTTATTTGGCTGTGCCACATCTTAGTTGTGGCACGCAAACTCTTAGTTGTAGTATGCAGGATCTAGTTCCCTGACTCAGACTCAAACCAGGGCCCCCTGCATTGACAGTGTGGAGTCTAAGCCACTGGGCCACCAGGGGAGCCCTTGATCTTGCAGATACCAAGACACAGTCCTTGTCTTAAGGAACTTACTGTTAACAGGTGGAGAGGGGTGATGAAACACAAATAATGATCATTTACGCAAAATACTCTTACTAAGTGCCTATTCCAGGCCAGGGCCTGTGCTGGAGACTCCTAAACTGGCCGAATCTCCAAGTCTCCCAGGAGTCAGCCAAAGAAAGAAATAATTTTTAACACAAGGTGTTATCATTACAACATAGTATACTTCAAGGGCAGAGATACACACTATATTACAAGAATTGAAGAAAAGAGTAATTAATACAGCATTTAAAGTAGAGGCAGGGTCTGGGTTGTAAGAAGAATTAGTTCACTGCTGAGTTATGCTTGACTCATAAGATTTTATTGCAGGATGGAAGTGCTACCTTTTCAGAGACTACAGTCAAACACGACATTGACAAATGGAAAACATGTAGAGAGAAGGCAAAAATGTGGAACCGAAGTATAAACTGAGGACAAAGAGTTCTGAAAGCAGAGGAGACGCATGTGGGGAAGGGGAAGGTCGTACCCTTAGCTGGGATGGCCGAGGAAAAGCCATTCACTCTACTTGAGCTCCCAGTCCATTGTAAGCATGGGAAGACCTCAGGGTAGGGAGACTTCCTGGAGAGGGGGCATCTCAGGAATTATTGGAAGGAAGATCATACACAATTCCCACAAGTTTCCCCAGGAAGCCATTCCCACCAGCTCTTGGGACAAGCTGAGCAAGCTCTGGGAGAAGTTGGGCTGTGAGCAAAAGGTAGAGCCTGGGGTTCCATCTGCCACTAGGAAGCTTCACAATCCACACAGCTTTCAAGGCTTCCAGGATCTGCCCCAGACCCATACTACAGGTCTGACGTCAGGCACACACCAGGTGTTCCATCCACACCAGATTATTCATCATTCACCAAACAGCCCACATACTTCCGTCTTAAGAGCACAGGCTCTGGAGTCTGAATAACTGGGCCTGGTACTTGAAGCATCTCTCAGCTACTATCTGAGTAAATTAAAGAAAGTTACTGAATGTCTGTGAGTCTTGGTTCCCTCAAAAGACAGAAATAGCCATAGAACCCCTCCTACATTGTTATAAGGAGTAAATGTATGGGTCAGCTCTCACTGGGCTGGGCTGCAGTAACAAATCACCCCCAAATTTAAGTGGCTAATACAAACATAGTTTCAGTTCAGTTCCGTTGCTCAAACTCACGTCCATTGATTCAGTGAATCCATCCAACCATCTCATTCTCTGTCGTCCCCTTCTCCTTCTGCCTTCTATTTTCCCCAACATTGGGCTCTTTTCCAATGAGCCATCTCTTCATATCAGGCTCCCAAAGTATTGGAGCTTCAGTTTCAGCATCATTCCTTCCAATGAATATTCAGGGTTGATTTACAGTTTAGTTCTTGCTTATATTAAATGTTCCTTGTGAGTTAGCTATGGTCCTACTCCATGAATTCTTCTGAGATCCAGGATGAAGAAGTAATAGCATATTCAATCTAGGACATGCTCTTCTCATGGCAGAGAGAAAACAAAAAGGACAGAACCAGGAGAGAGCTCTTCAAGCAACTGCATTTTTCTCTGTGGTCACTACTTAGTCACTAAATCACGTCGGATTTCTCTGTGGGTGGAAGAAGGGTATAAACTGAGGACAAAGAGTTCTGAAAGCAGAGGAGACGCATGTGGGGAAGGGGAAGGTCGTACCCTTAGCTGGGATGGCCGAGGAAAAGCCATTCACTCTACTTGAGCTCCCAGTCCATTGTAAGCATGGGAAGACCTCAGGGTAGGGAGACTTCCTGGAGAGGGGGCATCTCAGGAATTATTGGAAGGAAGATCATACACAATTCCCACAAGTTTCCCCAGGAAGCCATTCCCACCAGCTCTTGGGACAAGCTGAGCAAGCTCTGGGAGAAGTTGGGCTGTGAGCAAAAGGTAGAGCCTGGGGTTCCATCTGCCACTAGGAAGCTTCACAATCCACACAGCTTTCAAGGCTTCCAGGATCTGCCCCAGACCCATACTACAGGTCTGACGTCAGGCACACACCAGGTGTTCCATCCACACCAGATTATTCATCATTCACCAAACAGCCCACATACTTCCGTCTTAAGAGCACAGGCTCTGGAGTCTGAATAACTGGGCCTGGTACTTGAAGCATCTCTCAGCTACTATCTGAGTAAATTAAAGAAAGTTACTGAATGTCTGTGAGTCTTGGTTCCCTCAAAAGACAGAAATAGCCATAGAACCCCTCCTACATTGTTATAAGGAGTAAATGTATGGGTCAGCTCTCACTGGGCTGGGCTGCAGTAACAAATCACCCCCAAATTTAAGTGGCTAATACAAACATAGTTTCAGTTCAGTTCCGTTGCTCAAACTCACGTCCATTGATTCAGTGAATCCATCCAACCATCTCATTCTCTGTCGTCCCCTTCTCCTTCTGCCTTCTATTTTCCCCAACATTGGGCTCTTTTCCAATGAGCCATCTCTTCATATCAGGCTCCCAAAGTATTGGAGCTTCAGTTTCAGCATCATTCCTTCCAATGAATATTCAGGGTTGATTTACAGTTTAGTTCTTGCTTATATTAAATGTTCCTTGTGAGTTAGCTATGGTCCTACTCCATGAATTCTTCTGAGATCCAGGATGAAGAAGTAATAGCATATTCAATCTAGGACATGCTCTTCTCATGGCAGAGAGAAAACAAAAAGGACAGAACCAGGAGAGAGCTCTTCAAGCAACTGCATTTTTCTCTGTGGTCACTACTTAGTCACTAAATCACGTCGGATTCTCTGCAACCCCATGGACTGCAGCACGCCCGGCTTCCCTATCCTTCACCATCTCCTGGAGCTTGCTCAAACTTAAGTCCATTGTATCAGTGGTGCCATCCAACCATCCCATCCTCTGTCACCCCCTTCTCTATGTATATTTCTCTAGATAGATTTTTTAAATTGCAGTGCCTCCTGATAATGTGAAAAGGCCAAAGGTATGGGGCAGCAAGGAAGCTCTCTCCCTAGGCATAAACATTGGAAAGAGAACTCATCAAGCTACCAAACGACTTGCCATAACAAGGCAGCATATTAGCCCATTATAGCACAAGCCCACATTAATTATGAAATAAATCTTCTCATGCCCCTTGTGGGGCTGAACAAAGACCAATACTTTATTTTATTTTATTTATTTATTTATTTATTTATTTATTTATTTATTTTTGGCTATTCTGGGTTTTCACAGCTGCCGCAGGCTCTTCTCTAGTTGCAGGGAGTGGGGGCTGCTCTCTAGCTGAGGTGAGCAGGCTTCTTGTTGTGGAGCTCGGGCTCTAGGGCACACGGGCTCAATAGTAGCGGCTCTGAAGCTCTGGAGCACAGGCTCTATAGGTGTGGCTCATAGGCTTAGTTGCTCCGCAGCATGTGGGATCTACCTGGATCAGGGATCAAATCTGTGTCTCCTGCATTGGCAGGCAGACTCCGCAACACTGAGTTACCAGGGAAGCCCCAGCAGTATTCTTAATAGTCAAAAACTAGAAACAATGCAAATGTTCCTTGACCGATGACTATATAACCCAAATGTATATTCAGCTGTTGGAACATTATTCAGTCATAAAAAGGAATGAACTACTGATAAATGCAACAAAGAGATGGACCATGAAAATTTTCAGAATGGAAGGCACTCATGAAGCACCACATGTTGTATTTATGTGACTCTATGCAGTGTCCAGAGAGGTAAATTCATAGAGACAGAAAACACAGACTAGTCATTGCTAGTGGCTTGGTTGAGGAGGACACTAGAGTGTGACAACCAATAGGTACAGGCTTCTTTTGGGGGTGATGAAAATGTCTGACATCTGACTGGGGTGATGACTACATAACTCCGCGAATATAGTAAAACCCATGGAAGTGTACACTTTAAATAGGAAAACGGCATGGTACATTAATGATCTCAGGAAAGCTCTATGTGTGCGTGTAGGTGTGGGTGTGTGTGGTTATGTGTGGTTCCCAGGCCCTGCTGTTAACCCCTGCTCTACACTGACCCCCAGAGAATCAGGGGCCCAGCAGTGTCAGGGGCAGTAGGCTTTTCAGGTCAGCACTGGCCTCTGCTAGGGGCAGCAAAGGACTCCAGCTAAGCAAGAGGGCAGCCCACAGACCCTGTTGCAAAGGCCAAAGGAATCCCGGGCTGTGCGGTTTGGATTCGAGGTGTGCCACCTTCAAAGCGCACATGCGCTCAGATCCCTGCCGTGGCACGTGGTGAGCATGCAGTGGTCACGTGGAGGAGAGGCATAGAAGGCCTTAGTGCCAGCCCCACAGAGGAAAACCTTCCTCTGCGCACCCTCACCAATACCACCCTCCTCAGTCCGCATATGATCAGCTTCCCTCAGGGCTTATCAGACCCAGAAGAACCAGCCAGGATCACCTGAAACACATTGGTACCAGCTGGAACCACCTGGCGCATGGCTCTTGTCACCAGGGTCTGCTGGAGAAGCTGGCCTCAAGCAGCATACCCTTTCAGTTCCCACTCACCTCACCCAAATCCCATGAGTGCCTAAAATTCCAGTCCCTCCAGTGGCAGATTTTATTTTCTTGGGCAGGCAGACTCCGCAACACTGAGTTACCAGGGAAGCCCCAGCAGTATTCTTAATAGTCAAAAACTAGAAACAATGCAAATGTTCCTTGACCGATGACTATATAACCCAAATGTATATTCAGCTGTTGGAACATTATTCAGTCATAAAAAGGAATGAACTACTGATAAATGCAACAAAGAGATGGACCATGAAAATTTTCAGAATGGAAGGCACTCATGAAGCACCACATGTTGTATTTATGTGACTCTATGCAGTGTCCAGAGAGGTAAATTCATAGAGACAGAAAACACAGACTAGTCATTGCTAGTGGCTTGGTTGAGGAGGACACTAGAGTGTGACAACCAATAGGTACAGGCTTCTTTTGGGGGTGATGAAAATGTCTGACATCTGACTGGGGTGATGACTACATAACTCCGCGAATATAGTAAAACCCATGGAAGTGTACACTTTAAATAGGAAAACGGCATGGTACATTAATGATCTCAGGAAAGCTCTATGTGTGCGTGTAGGTGTGGGTGTGTGTGCTTATGTGTGGTTCCCAGGCCCTGCTGTTAACCCCTGCTCTACACTGACCCCCAGAGAATCAGGGGCCCAGCAGTGTCAGGGGCAGTAGGCTTTTCAGGTCAGCACTGGCCTCTGCTAGGGGCAGCAAAGGACTCCAGCTAAGCAAGAGGGCAGCCCACAGACCCTGTTGCAAAGGCCAAAGGAATCCCGGGCTGTGCGGTTTGGATTCGAGGTGTGCCACCTTCAAAGCGCACATGCGCTCAGATCCCTGCCGTGGCACGTGGTGAGCATGCAGTGGTCACGTGGAGGAGAGGCATAGAAGGCCTTAGTGCCAGCCCCACAGAGGAAAACCTTCCTCTGCGCACCCTCACCAATACCACCCTCCTCAGTCCGCATATGATCAGCTTCCCTCAGGGCTTATCAGACCCAGAAGAACCAGCCAGGATCACCTGAAACACATTGGTACCAGCTGGAACCACCTGGCGCATGGCTCTTGTCACCAGGGTCTGCTGGAGAAGCTGGCCTCAAGCAGCATACCCTTTCAGTTCCCACTCACCTCACCCAAATCCCATGAGTGCCTAAAATTCCAGTCCCTCCAGTGGCAGATTTTATTTTCTTGGGCTCCAAAATCACTGCAGATGGTGACTGCAGCCATTACACTCAAAGGCACTTGCTCCTTGGAAGAAAAGCTATGACAAGCCTAGACAGCATATTAAAAAGCAGAGGCACCACTTTGCCAACAAAGGTCCATATAGTCAAAGCTATGATTCTTCAGTAGTCACATATGAATGTGAGAACTGGACTATAAAGAAGACTGAGCATCTATGCTTTCAAACGGTGCTACTGGAGAAGACTCTAGAAAGTCCCTTAGACAGCAAGGCAATCAAATGAGTTAGTCCTAAAGGAAATCAAGCCTGAATATTCACCGGAAGGACTGAAGCTGAAGCTGCAATACTTTGGTCACCGGATGCCAAGAGACGACTCACTGGAAAAGACCCTGATGCTGAGAAAGACTGAAGGCACAAGGAGAAGGGGACAACAGAGGATGTGATAGTGGGATGGCATCACCAACTCAGTGGACATGAATTTGAGGAAACTACAGGAGACAGTGAAGAACAGGGAAGCCTGGCATGCTGTGGTCCATGGGCGGCAAAAAGTCGGACTCAGCAACTGAACCACAACAAATCAGGCACCATCGCCCAGGAGAGCAACTAACCCAGCACCTTCCTAAGGCTTTCCAGGCGAGGACCTCCCCACTCACTCGCTCAGTGCACGCTGCAGTCTCACATGTGCTGGATGGAAGTTCCACCCTTTACCTTTAAACCAATCTCTCCTTTGATGTGGCTTGTTTAAACAAAACCTTCCTTTGATCTGGCCTAAGTAGAGTCACAGAAGAGTTGGGACCCATCGTGGAGAAGGACCTTAGGTTTCTTCCCACTCCCTCAAATGAGAGCAAGGATCATGGCCCTCTGGTAGACTGGCAAGCGTGCCCAGCACTCAGCAAGTACGCCATACACGTCTAGGAAACCAGAGGCCACACTTTTCAATTCCAGCCCTACGCTTCTCAAACTTTAACGTGCAAATGAATCACCTGGGGATGTGGTTCAAATACAGATGCAGCTCAAATGGTAAAGAATCTGCCTGCAACGCGGGAGAACTGGGATTGATCCCTGGGTCAGAAGCATCCCCGGGAGAAAGGAATGGCTGCCCACTCCAGTATTCTTGCCTGGAGAACTCCATGGACAGAGGAGCCTAGAGGACTGCAGTCCATGGGGTCGTAAACAGTTGGACATGACTGAGTGACTAATACTTTCACTTCTGTTGATTCAGTAGGTGTGGCTGGGGCCTGAGTGTCTGCATTTCTATCAACTCCAAGGTGGGGCTGATGCTGTTGATCTGTAGCCCACACTTTGAGTAGCAAGACACTAACCCATTCCTCTCTCTCTTCTGATTTCTTTGCCTTTCTTGTTGTGCAGGGATCCTCTTGAGGAGATGAGGGAAGCTATTCTCCCTTTTCTTAGAAAAGCACCTGTCAGCACATACACACAGAACACTGGATAACATTTGAGGCTTGCAGTCCAAAAACCTTCTTTTGGACAAACCTTAATTCTCATGGAACAGAGGATGCAGTAGGGGACAGAGGAAAGAACGTCCCGGTAGAGTTGACTGCTGGGTCTGGTCCCAACTCCACTATGGACCTCCTGTGTAAAATCAGGTAAGTTTCTGCCTCTCTCTGAGTGCCCGTTTCCCCACCACGAGGAGACTGGACTCAACTGAGGTGATAAGTAGTTTTTTTTCTTTTTGGGCCAACTCTTTGGGCTGTTGCTTAAAATATACCATGTTAAGAATTCTTGGAGGGCTTCCCTGGTGGTCCAGTGGGTAATGACACCGCCTTGCAGTGCACGCTGCAGTCTCACATGTGCTGGATGGAAGTTCCACCCTTTACCTTTAAACCAATCTCTCCTTTGATGTGGCTTGTTTAAACAAAACCTTCCTTTGATCTGGCCTAAGTAGAGTCACAGAAGAGTTGGGACCCATCGTGGAGAAGGACCTTAGGTTTCTTCCCACTCCCTCAAATGAGAGCAAGGATCATGGCCCTCTGGTAGACTGGCAAGCGTGCCCAGCACTCAGCAAGTACGCCATACACGTCTAGGAAACCAGAGGCCACACTTTTCAATTCCAGCCCTACGCTTCTCAAACTTTAACGTGCAAATGAATCACCTGGGGATGTGGTTCAAATACAGATGCAGCTCAAATGGTAAAGAATCTGCCTGCAACGCGGGAGAACTGGGATTGATCCCTGGGTCAGAAGCATCCCCGGGAGAAAGGAATGGCTGCCCACTCCAGTATTCTTGCCTGGAGAACTCCATGGACAGAGGAGCCTAGAGGACTGCAGTCCATGGGGTCGTAAACAGTTGGACATGACTGAGTGACTAATACTTTCACTTCTGTTGATTCAGTAGGTGTGGCTGGGGCCTGAGTGTCTGCATTTCTATCAACTCCAAGGTGGGGCTGATGCTGTTGATCTGTAGCCCACACTTTGAGTAGCAAGACACTAACCCATTCCTCTCTCTCTTCTGATTTCTTTGCCTTTCTTGTTGTGCAGGGATCCTCTTGAGGAGATGAGGGAAGCTATTCTCCCTTTTCTTAGAAAAGCACCTGTCAGCACATACACACAGAACACTGGATAACATTTGAGGCTTGCAGTCCAAAAACCTTCTTTTGGACAAACCTTAATTCTCATGGAACAGAGGATGCAGTAGGGGACAGAGGAAAGAACGTCCCGGTAGAGTTGACTGCTGGGTCTGGTCCCAACTCCACTATGGACCTCCTGTGTAAAATCAGGTAAGTTTCTGCCTCTCTCTGAGTGCCCGTTTCCCCACCACGAGGAGACTGGACTCAACTGAGGTGATAAGTAGTTTTTTTTCTTTTTGGGCCAACTCTTTGGGCTGTTGCTTAAAATATACCATGTTAAGAATTCTTGGAGGGCTTCCCTGGTGGTCCAGTGGGTAATGACACCGCCTTGCAGTGCAAGGGGCGCCGGTTCGATCCCTGGCCTGGGAAGATCCCACGTGTCGTGGAGTGGCTGGACCCATGTGTCCAATTACTGAGCCAGAGCTCTGGAGCGCATGCGCCCAGAGCCGGTGCTCTGCGACAACTGAGGCCACCGTGATGGGAGGCCCACACGGGCCAAAGAACAAAGATGATGAAAATGGACAAATGAAAGACCAATAGAAGTGGTCCGCCTGCTCCCCTCCCTCCCCACCCCACCCCTTCCTCCCCCCCTGACCCCCTCCCAAATAAATAAATAAATAAATCTTTAAAAAAAAAAAAAAAAAGAATTCTTGGAGTGTGTCTGGATTTGGCAGAAAAGGGTGCTATGATTGATTGGTGATGCCTGCCACGGTCCCAGGAAAGGGGGGGGTGCTTAATTGATTGGTAATGTCTGCCAAGGTCCCAGGCCTGGAGGGCTACGGGCTTCCTGCCAGATAACTAGCCTACCCTGGAGAGCCCTCCCAGCTGGGACATTCTGTAACTCACTCAGAGTCACCCCAGGTTGGGGAAAGTGAGGCCTGTGCTTGTCCTCCAGGGGGCAGGAAGGGATACTGCTTCAAGCTGCTGGCTTCTCAAACTGGCTCCCCTGCAGCCCCCTTAGAGATGAGGTAGCAGAATCCCAGCTCTTCAGCAGAGGACACTGTGTCCTTGCACTCCCATCTTTGGTTATTTTTAACTCCAAGGACAGAAGCGCGCGCAGGAGCTGAAATACAGAAGGGCTGTGGCGGGCCACCCAGCCTCCTGAGGGAGGGGAAGCCCCACCCTCCCGTCATCACCAAGTTGCTCCATCGCTGGCCAAGAGAGCGTCAAGGCGAGCCGCCAAGGGATGGGGCAGGTTCCTCGCCTCCCGCATGAACTCCTCCACGGCTCTGACCAGAGCCCCTCGGCCAGTTCCCAGCCCACCACACCCTGTGTCCTGTCCACCCTCATGCCCACTGCTGGGCCCTGTCCTAGTGTTGAGGACACAGCGTCTAGAAAGTAGACAGGGGTCTTTGTCCACTGAGTCTTTCCAGTCTAGGGTGGAAGACAGACCACAAAACAGGGTGGCAGGACAGTCCAACAGTTACAACTGCAGTAAGTGCTTGGAGGAGAACATAGCTGAGACTACCCCACCCCACACCTCCCCAGGCCTACGTGCTCTTCAAGAGCTGCGATGTTCTTCATCTTTCTATCCCTAGAACCTAAGGCTTAACTCGGCACGGAGGAGGATTCACACAGAGACTATTTACCGACAGCACATGTTACATAGGCGACCTCGCCTGGAGTCTGAGGCTCCTACAGGGGCCTGTCTCCGACGAAACGAGATCCACTGGCTCGTTCACTCACTCGCCGAGCATTTTTCTGAGCACCTTCTATATGTCAAGTACTGTTCTAGGCACTGGAACTAAAGCAGGGAACAAAAATAAGGGAAACCATCTGTCCGCCTGAAGCTCAGATCCAGGAGAGGCAAGCAAGCACCAAAGCCCACAAATGCATGAAGACAGACGGTGTTAGAAGGTGAGAGAGCTTTTTTAGATCAGGAAAATGCGGGCTGTTTTTTCTGCCAAGGTCCCAGGCCTGGAGGGCTACGGGCTTCCTGCCAGATAACTAGCCTACCCTGGAGAGCCCTCCCAGCTGGGACATTCTGTAACTCACTCAGAGTCACCCCAGGTTGGGGAAAGTGAGGCCTGTGCTTGTCCTCCAGGGGGCAGGAAGGGATACTGCTTCAAGCTGCTGGCTTCTCAAACTGGCTCCCCTGCAGCCCCCTTAGAGATGAGGTAGCAGAATCCCAGCTCTTCAGCAGAGGACACTGTGTCCTTGCACTCCCATCTTTGGTTATTTTTAACTCCAAGGACAGAAGCGCGCGCAGGAGCTGAAATACAGAAGGGCTGTGGCGGGCCACCCAGCCTCCTGAGGGAGGGGAAGCCCCACCCTCCCGTCATCACCAAGTTGCTCCATCGCTGGCCAAGAGAGCGTCAAGGCGAGCCGCCAAGGGATGGGGCAGGTTCCTCGCCTCCCGCATGAACTCCTCCACGGCTCTGACCAGAGCCCCTCGGCCAGTTCCCAGCCCACCACACCCTGTGTCCTGTCCACCCTCATGCCCACTGCTGGGCCCTGTCCTAGTGTTGAGGACACAGCGTCTAGAAAGTAGACAGGGGTCTTTGTCCACTGAGTCTTTCCAGTCTAGGGTGGAAGACAGACCACAAAACAGGGTGGCAGGACAGTCCAACAGTTACAACTGCAGTAAGTGCTTGGAGGAGAACATAGCTGAGACTACCCCACCCCACACCTCCCCAGGCCTACGTGCTCTTCAAGAGCTGCGATGTTCTTCATCTTTCTATCCCTAGAACCTAAGGCTTAACTCGGCACGGAGGAGGATTCACACAGAGACTATTTACCGACAGCACATGTTACATAGGCGACCTCGCCTGGAGTCTGAGGCTCCTACAGGGGCCTGTCTCCGACGAAACGAGATCCACTGGCTCGTTCACTCACTCGCCGAGCATTTTTCTGAGCACCTTCTATATGTCAAGTACTGTTCTAGGCACTGGAACTAAAGCAGGGAACAAAAATAAGGGAAACCATCTGTCCGCCTGAAGCTCAGATCCAGGAGAGGCAAGCAAGCACCAAAGCCCACAAATGCATGAAGACAGAGCGGGTGTTAGAAGGTGAGAGGAGCAGTGGGTGTTTCGGTTTTAGACAGAGGCGGGGGGAGGGGCTCCCCATGATACACGATGGGGGTAAAGAAATGAGCCATGTGGCTGTCTCGGGGGCCGTGTGCCCAACACAGAGCACACAAACATAGAGGCCCCGACATGGATTTACATCCAGTATGTCTGACAAACAAGGAGGCTAGAGCGGCCGGAGCAGAATGAGCAAGGGGGGCCGTCTGAGATGATGCGGCCGGTGAGGTGGGACCAACGTGGGAAAATGGACGTGCTCTGCACCAAGCCTGGTGACGGTGCACGGGAGCAGTGGTGAGGATCACGACCACCACAACAGTGACGGCGACGGTTCAAGCAGCTGGCGTCCAGTGGGCATCACGTGCCAGATGCTCCGCTACTGAATTCACACGGATTCATGCATTGAATTCCCCCAGCAGCCCCTGAAATATCTCCTGTCTTACCCCCATTTTACAGAGGGGGAAGCGGAAGTTGAACAAGGTTTAAGCCGCCCAGAGGCGGCAGGGCTAGGACTGGAATGCTGGCCGTCTGAGGCCACGAGTCTGCTGTCTTCCGGTCATACCAGCCCTGCTGCACAGACCCTGTCAGCTACACTTTCTTTCCTTCCCTGAGTTCTTCAACTTCTTTGACTCCTTTAAAAAATCTTTTGAAAGCTGTTTATCTCCAGTTTTTTATATAAAAAATTCTGGTTGTCTGCAGAAAAAAAAAATACAGATGCACAACAACATACCTTTTGTACCTAATTTCAAGAATTCAAAGTGATGACTTCTGGCCCCAAAGGAAACCCTTTACCAACATCTGTAGCAAAAGCAAGAATTGTCAGAGCTGTCCAGAGAGGTGGGCAGGCAACCTGGGCTCCTATACGATTAGTTAAAACTTACTTCTACAATTTGTCAAGAGCCTGCTGGGAGGAAGGCACTTAGAGAGTCATCGTATTTCATTTAACCTTGTGATGGTTAGTAAGTTCTCTTTACAAATGGGGACACTGAAGCACAGAGAGGTTAAGTGACTTGCCAAAGATCACACAGCAGGCAGACCTGGAATCTACTCCAGAGGTAGCTGACCCCTGATCTCAGTCTCTATTCCAGACTGCCTCTTTCTGGATTCCCAAACTGCACTCTTCACCTTCCCAGAGAGAGCAAGAAATGTGGTCAAGGTCTCAGAGTTCAACATATTCAGACCTGGATCTGGAGCTGTATTGCCCAATATAGCAGCCATGAGCCACCTGTGAACACTTAAATTAATTACAGCTTAAAAAACTGAAGACTTGGGTCCCACAGCTGCACTAATCACAGTTACAGTGCTGAGCGGCCACGTCTGGCTAGGGCCTACTGTTTTGGACAATGCAGAAACAGAACATTCCACAGCAGAAATCTCTGTCAGACAGCCCTGATCTAGAACGTAGTCTCTTGACTCTCAACCCAGTGTCTTCCCACTGTCAGAAGCTGTTAGAAATTAGATTTGTCTGATCAAGGACGTGGATGGAAGGGGAGACAAGAACAGGGCAGTTGAAATTGTGCAAGGGAGAGAGCAAGCTCAGAAAGGCTTGAAAGAGGGAAGCTTAAGTCAACCTCTTGTACAGAATAAGAGACTCGAGAGCTACTGGCTGGGGACCCACCTTACCAGCAAGGGACCCACGTAAGTCTGATGGCAGGGACCCTCTGCTGGCTGCTGCTTCGTTGGTGGCTCAGATGGCAACCTGCCTGCAGTGCAAGAGATCCAGGTTCAATCCCTGGGTCAGAAAGATCCCTAGAGTAGGAAATGGATACCCACTCCAGCATTCTTGCCTGAAGAATTCCATGGACAGAGGACCCTGGGAGATGACAGTCTATGGGGCTGCAAAGAGTTGGACACAACCAAACAACAAACACCTTCACTTTTCCAGTGCAGGGGTGTGGGTTCCATTCCTGGTCAGGTAGCTAAGATCCCACACACTTCGTGGCCAAAAAAAAAAAAAGCATAAAACTGAAGCAGTATCACAACACATTCAATAAAGACTTTAAAATGGTCCACATCAAAACATAATCTTAAAAAAGATAATGATACTGAGACAAGGAGAAGTTGAGTCATTCATTTAAGGATACAGCCAACAGAGTAGAACAAAAAATGAGGGCAGGGCTTAAATGCAGGTCTGTCTGAATTTAAAATCGATCACATCGCAAATTCAATAAGCATTTTAAAATCTGGCATCCTCTTTCTGGATTCCCAAACTGCACTCTTCACCTTCCCAGAGAGAGCAAGAAATGTGGTCAAGGTCTCAGAGTTCAACATATTCAGACCTGGATCTGGAGCTGTATTGCCCAATATAGCAGCCATGAGCCACCTGTGAACACTTAAATTAATTACAGCTTAAAAAACTGAAGACTTGGGTCCCACAGCTGCACTAATCACAGTTACAGTGCTGAGCGGCCACGTCTGGCTAGGGCCTACTGTTTTGGACAATGCAGAAACAGAACATTCCACAGCAGAAATCTCTGTCAGACAGCCCTGATCTAGAACGTAGTCTCTTGACTCTCAACCCAGTGTCTTCCCACTGTCAGAAGCTGTTAGAAATTAGATTTGTCTGATCAAGGACGTGGATGGAAGGGGAGACAAGAACAGGGCAGTTGAAATTGTGCAAGGGAGAGAGCAAGCTCAGAAAGGCTTGAAAGAGGGAAGCTTAAGTCAACCTCTTGTACAGAATAAGAGACTCGAGAGCTACTGGCTGGGGACCCACCTTACCAGCAAGGGACCCACGTAAGTCTGATGGCAGGGACCCTCTGCTGGCTGCTGCTTCGTTGGTGGCTCAGATGGCAACCTGCCTGCAGTGCAAGAGATCCAGGTTCAATCCCTGGGTCAGAAAGATCCCCTAGAGTAGGAAATGGATACCCACTCCAGCATTCTTGCCTGAAGAATTCCATGGACAGAGGACCCTGGGAGATGACAGTCTATGGGGCTGCAAAGAGTTGGACACAACCAAACAACAAACACCTTCACTTTTCCAGTGCAGGGGTGTGGGTTCCATTCCTGGTCAGGTAGCTAAGATCCCACACACTTCGTGGCCAAAAAAAAAAAAAGCATAAAACTGAAGCAGTATCACAACACATTCAATAAAGACTTTAAAAATGGTCCACATCAAAACATAATCTTAAAAAAAAAGATAATGATACTGAGACAAGGAGAAGTTGAGTCATTCATTTAAGGATACAGCCAACAGAGTAGAACAAAAAATGAGGGCAGGGCTTAAATGCAGGTCTGTCTGAATTTAAAATCGATCACATCGCAAATTCAATAAGCATTCTGCAGACAACAAAGGACTGTACAAATCTGATTTTTGGTGTCATCACTATGCTAGGATTAATGGTGACCGTGACTCTGGTCACAAGGGGAGAAGGCCTTTCCGTCCCCAGGCTGTCTGTCTGTCCATGGAAGGAACCACCCTGAGAGCGTGCGCGCTCCCTTCAGAGTCATGGAGGGAGGCTGGACCGGGGGTGTGAGGCCTGGTCCCCAGATGGGAGCCTGGATCAGCACCAAGAATCTTAAACGTGGCCAAACAGAATCACCTGGCGAGCTTGTGAAGAAGCAGATTTCCAGGTTGCACTGAGGTTTTTAATTGAGCGGCTCAGGATCCTAGTTCCAGATGGAAGAGACGGACAGAGCAGGTGAGAAATCACTGTCCTGGTGAAATGCAGAGCAGCCTCTTTACCGAGAAGGATCCGAGACGCCATGGATTCGAGAAGCCATAGGAGCCACTGAAGAAACCCGTGACGTGCCCTCCAGAAGCACGTGATCGCTTACAACAAAACCTTCCTCCATGCCA
The DNA here is from genome assembly GCA_022376925.1 of Tragulus kanchil. NCBI lineage: Eukaryota > Metazoa > Chordata > Mammalia > Artiodactyla > Tragulidae > Tragulus > Tragulus kanchil. Next base: position 23,531,214 of record JAIOJX010000031.1, read on the forward strand.
AGCATCATACCCACAGCCCCATACACTCCTCTAGGCCACCCCCTCCCCAGGTTCCCCTTCCCTTCTTTTCCTTTTGCAGCATCCCCTCCTCCAGGAAGCCTCCCCTGACTCCCAGAACTAGGGACCCCTCCCGGGGCTTCCCCAAGGACCAGATTTTCATTTGCACACATGTGGATCCAGGTCCACCCCTGCCAACCCAGGCTGTGATGGGGCTGGTGGTCGTTCATCAAGTTCATGTGCCCAGGACCGAGGCCCAGGGTAGATGCTCACCAAGCATCGGCAGAGAGACACCTGCTCTGCTCCACAAAGGATGGGGCAGAGGAGGCCCAGGAAAGGAACCGCTGCAGGAAGGAAGTAATCCAGGTCACCAGGTTCGGAGGAACAGGACCTACAAATTCTTCCTGCCACTGTTCAGAAGCAGCCGGGTCTATTTATAGCTCAAGCCTTCTGCTTCTTGCATTTAAATGCCGGGCCAGGCAAAATGGTAATGATACTGAGACAAGGAGAAGTTGAGTCATTCATTTAAGGATACAGCCAACAGAGTAGAACAAAAAATGAGGGCAGGGCTTAAATGCAGGTCTGTCTGAATTTAAAATCGATCACATCGCAAATTCAATAAGCATTCTGCAGACAACAAAGGACTGTACAAATCTGATTTTTGGTGTCATCACTATGCTAGGATTAATGGTGACCGTGACTCTGGTCAAAAGGGGGAGAAGGCCTTTCCGTCCCCAGGCTGTCTGTCTGTCCATGGAAGGAACCACCCTGAGAGCGCGCGCTCCCTTCAGAGTCATGGAGGAGGCTGGACCGGGGGTGTGAGGCCTGGTCCCCAGATGGGAGCCTGGATCAGCACCAAGAATCTTAAACGTGGCCAAACAGAATCACCTGGCGAGCTTGTGAAGAAGCAGATTTCCAGGTTGCACTGAGGTTTTTAATTGAGCGGCTCAGGATCCTAGTTCCAGATGGAAGAGACGGACAGAGCAGGTGAGAAATCACTGTCCTGGTGAAATGCAGAGCAGCCTCTTTACCGAGAAGGATCCGAGACGCCATGGATTCGAGAAGCCATAGGAGCCACTGAAGAAACCCGTGACGTGCCCTCCAGAAGCACGTGATCGCTTACAACAAAACCTTCCTCCATGCCAAGCATCATACCCACAGCCCCATACACTCCTCTAGGCCACCCCCTCCCCAGGTTCCCCTTCCCTTCTTTTCCTTTTGCAGCATCCCCTCCTCCAGGAAGCCTCCCCTGACTCCCAGAACTAGGGACCCCTCCCGGGGCTTCCCCAAGGACCAGATTTTCATTTGCACACATGTGGATCCAGGTCCACCCCTGCCAACCCAGGCTGTGATGGGGCTGGTGGTCGTTCATCAAGTTCATGTGCCCAGGACCGAGGCCCAGGGTAGATGCTCACCAAGCATCGGCAGAGAGACACCTGCTCTGCTCCACAAAGGATGGGGCAGAGGAGGCCGCGAGGAAAGGAACCGCTGCAGGAAGGAAGTAATCCAGGTCACCAGGTTCGGAGGGAACAGGACCTACAAATTCTTCCTGCCACTGTTCAGAAGCAGCCGGGTCTATTTATAGCTCGCAAGCCTTCTGCTTCTTGCATTTAAATGCCGGGCCAGGCATGGAATAAAATCCTGGGTAGGTCTGTCAGTTTTTAAATTTATTTTATTTTAACAAGAACAGGAGTGGAAAAGCAGAGACAGAAATGGACTGGGGCTATTAGGGTGAGCTGCCTGCTGCTGTCTCTGGTCCTGCCTTGGCAAGTCTGATGCCATTTTAGGCCCGATCCTAGAAATCCCTGCCCCAGTAAAGACCTGCCTGTGAAGGTCCTTTTAAGGTGACTCAGAGAGTGGCTTCAGTTTGCAAGACATGTCACCGCATGACCATGCACGCATTCCCGCACACACCCACTGTACACACACACGCATGTATACACACGCAACATACATACGAACAGCCCCAGTGGTTCGACATTTTGCTCTTGGACTATAGAACTGGAGTCATCTTCATTTTCTTTCTTTGTGCTTTCTCTGCATATTCCCAAAGTTCAGGTACACAGAGCACAGACGGAGGATGCTAGGCTCCAGGAAACTGGCTCTGCCATTTGCTAGCCAGGTGACCCCGGGAGGGGCCCTTCATTTCCTCATCTGGAGCATGGGAACAATAGGCCCCGTGGAGGTTCACTCTAAGGACTGTCCAAGAGAGCATGGAATCTCAGCACTGGGGACACGGCGTGTGCTCAGAAAACACAAGCTCGAAGAACCGTACAGCGTTCGTAACTTGGGAAAGCACAAGATGGCTTTAAGAAACCAAAACGACAGGGACTGACTCTCCCCCTCTCCCGGCTCGAGAAGGGACTAGACTGCAGCCTTGGGGTGGAGCTCAGAGGCCTGGGTTCCAAGCCCCACTGGCTGGAAATGTGCCAAAGGACCCTTTCCTCCCCTTACACTCTGGCCATTCTGACTTTGAAAAGGATGGTGCTGGTGGGTGGAGGGTGAGTACCCTCCTCTCGGCGGGGTCCCAAGTGGCCTGAAGAGGCTGACACAGCTCTGGTCTTCAAGAAGGGCCAGTTCCTGGACACCCAACCCACCCATGCAGGAAACTGAGGTTCGATTCCTAGTCTGGGAAGACCCTCTACACGTCTCAGAGTAACAAAGCCCGTGCACCACCATGACTTCATGATTATCTTGGGACCTTACACAGTATCAGTACTTTCCCTTCTCGTGTTGATCAAACTCCCTCTCTGGTTCGGGTCCAGGGGGCCCTACGGACTATTGAGCAAGTTGCTACTGCACAAAGGTGCCCATCTGAGCCTGTTCTCAATGGCCAAGTGATACACCCCTATGGGCACTGGAGAAAGGGGAGTCTTTTTCTAACGCATCCTCCTACAGCAGAGGTCCAACATTTTTGGCACCAAGGACGAGTTTCATGGAAGACAATTTTTCCATGGACCAGGGTGGGGAGGTGGTTTCAGGATGATTCAAATCCGTTACATTTATTGTGCCCTCTATTACTATGACATCAGCCCCACCTCAGATCATCAGGCACTAGATCCTGAAGGTTGGGGACCCCTGTCCTACAGGAGTCATCTTCATTTTCTTTCTTTGTGCTTTCTCTGCATATTCCCAAAGTTCAGGTACACAGAGCACAGACGGAGGATGCTAGGCTCCAGGAAACTGGCTCTGCCATTTGCTAGCCAGGTGACCCGGAGGGGCCCTTCATTTCCTCATCTGGAGCATGGGAACAATAGGCCCCGTGGAGGTTCACTCTAAGGACTGTCCAAGAGAGCATGGAATCTCAGCACTGGGGACACGGCGTGTGCTCAGAAAACACAAGCTCGAAGAACCGTACAGCGTTCGTAACTTGGGAAAGCACAAGATGGCTTTAAGAAACCAAAACGACAGGGACTGACTCTCCCCTCCCGGCTCGAGAAGGGACTAGACTGCAGCCTTGGGGTGGAGCTCAGAGGCCTGGGTTCCAAGCCCCACTGGCTGGAAATGTGCCAAAGGACCCTTTCCTCCCCTTACACTCTGGCCATTCTGACTTTGAAAAGGATGGTGCTGGTGGGTGGAGGGTGAGTACCCTCCTCTCGGCGGGGTCCCAAGTGGCCTGAAGAGGCTGACACAGCTCTGGTCTTCAAGAAGGGCCAGTTCCTGGACACCCAACCCACCCATGCAGGAAACTGAGGTTCGATTCCTAGTCTGGGAAGACCCTCTACACGTCTCAGAGTAACAAAGCCCGTGCACCACCATGACTTCATGATTATCTTGGGACCTTACACAGTATCAGTACTTTCCCTTCTCGTGTTGATCAAACTCCCTCTCTGGTTCAGGTCCAGGGGGCCCTACGGACTATTGAGCAAGTTGCTACTGCACAAAGGTGCCCATCTGAGCCTGTTCTCAATGGCCAAGTGATACACCCCTATGGGCACTGGAGAAAGGGGAGTCTTTTTCTAACGCATCCTCCTACAGCAGAGGTCCAACATTTTTGGCACCAAGGACGAGTTTCATGGAAGACAATTTTTCCATGGACCAGGGTGGGGAGGTGGTTTCAGGATGATTCAAATCCGTTACATTTATTGTGCCCTCTATTACTATGACATCAGCCCCACCTCAGATCATCAGGCACTAGATCCTGAAGGTTGGGGACCCCTGTCCTACAGGAGATACTTTCTAAAAAAAAATTTCACTGCTTTAGGTTTCAGCTGCAGCATTTGGAATCTTCAATCTCCACTGTGACATGCGGGATCTAGTTCCCTGACTAGGGATCAAACCCAGGACCCCTGCATTGGAAGGGTGAAGTCTTAGTCACTGGACCACCAGGGAAGGGCCAGGAGGTGCATTTTAAATTCAGTCACCTGGAGTAGGGGTAAGAAGAGTCTCTCTCCACCTGGCACAAACATGCCCTAGCAGCCATGTGGGCACCAGGGCCCACACATGGGGCAAGAGGAAGCGCCATCCCTGGGCAGTTCTCAGTCTCAGTTCAAAGGATGATGCACAGCCCTCACCCAGTAGTGTGGGGTCCAGGGTGAAAGGACAGCAAGCCATACTTACCCTAAATATCTAAAGGTTATAAATCAGGCTCTTAAATAAAACATGTTCTATCCTTGCACTCTGACAAGTACGTTTTGATAATGACCTTGAAGGCCAGGACAGGTTCAAATTTAGTATCCTCAGAGTTGCATGGCTGCATATGGAGAGAGGCGCTGAATATGGGCCCTTCGCCATGGCCTCTCCCTTCCCTTTGTCCCCGCCCCCACGTCCCCAGAGGCCCACTCTGCATAGCTGTGCTCGGTTCTCTGCGAACAGCTACTTCAGGGCCACCTATCAGGACACCCATGATGGAGGACGCGCCTAGAGGAGGGGGGGCTGCGCAAATGCTGACTCAGGGCCATTTGGGTGGCGAATTCCAGGGTCCTATGCACCTGGAATACGCCCTAGAAAGAGGGGTGCAGGTAGGCACGAGTCCACTGCCCCAGAGATTCCTCACCCAGTGAGGAGGGCTGCAGATCACCCCAACAGTGCTGGAAACCCCAGTTCAGGGCCCTTCTTGCCAAGAGGAAAGGCAGGAACAACACGGCCTACATTTTAACCCGCAGTCAGGCCCCCCGCCCACCAAACAAGTCATGAGAAAATGCATCAATCTTGACACAGGCCAATTCTCCTAAACTGCCCTATGGTTTATAACTTTCAGTTCTCCTATGGTCCAATGGTTTATAACTTTCACAAATCACCATATTTGGGGATGAGGTGGGCAAGAGGCTTCTCCCATTTTTATTCCTTAGCAAGGTCCAGATTTAGGGGCTAAATATCCTGGGAGGCCCAGGGCACCTGGAGGCCCAATTCCTACTCCAAGACTTCTCTGGGGCTGGAAACATACACACCCCACTCTCAGTTCTTTCCAGGGCTGGGGTTGCAGACAACCCTTTAAACTCAACCTTTAACTAAAGAGTGGTTTTTCCTTATTATTTTTTTTTTAATTTTTTTAAGGATGTAGACGTTCACCTCTGGAGAGAAATTATGGGTTTCAAGAGTTCCTGACAAAGAGCTTCATTCCAGAAATGTAAAGCCGGCATTTTAAATTTGGTTCTTATTCACTGCTGGGGAGTATTAGAATGAAGATTACAAATTTAATAATGCAACACGACAGGAACTGGCCCGGCCTCATCTCCAGGAGAGTAATTTGTTCCTGCCTTCAAACTGGCATTTCCCAGCCTCCCCGCATCGCCAGGCCAGCCTGGTGACACACTCCTGACTTTCGTGTCTTGTGCTCTGGCCCACATGGCCAGCAGAGACAGCTGAACCTCATCATAGCCAGAGTCTAAGGGGTCAATGCTGGGATGGTCTGAGCCATTTGGGGAGAATCATTTCCCTAAACGGAGCCTCCCTGGGCCTCTTGGCTCCATTCTTCCCATCTTTAGCCACAGGGGTCTTTGCAAACCCAAGATCTGAGCCTGTCACCTCTCTGCTATAAACACCCAACAGGGGTTCAACTGTCCTGGCACTCAGGTTCAAGATTCTTGACTTTGAAGACCTAGCATGATCCAGTCCCGTGAAACACCATATGCCCTTCCTACCCCAGGGCCTTTGCACAGCTACTAATAATGCAAGAGCTGATATCTACAGAGCACTGACTGTGCACCAGGCACTATGCTAAGGGCCTGACAGGCATCCTCATGGAGTCTCATCTCTACCCTGTCAGACAGGCGGTAGAGTCATAGGGGTAAGCTCAGGCTCTGCAGTAAGACACCTGGGTTTCAAAGCTGCTTTTGACTCCTACCCACAGTGTGATCTTGAGCAACTTGCTTCACCTCTCCATGCCTGTCTCCTCCTCTACAAAACAGGGATGTGAACAGAACCTGCTTCATGGAGTAGCTGAGGCTCTAATGAGTTAAGGGTGGCGAGGCGTCAGGATGTGACGGGCACTATGTGTTAATCATCATTGTCTTCATCTTACAGAGAGAGAGACAGAAGCAGGAGTGAATAAACAGCGTGGTCAAGGTCGCACACCTACTAGGGGGAGTGTGGTCTCCGGATGCTGAAGACTTCCACTTTTACCAAGATACATCCGTTGTACAAAATACCAAGGAAGTGGAAACTACAAAACAAAAACTATCCATGATTCTGCAATCGTAGGTAATATTTCCACCCATATGCATCCATGTGAGAGAGCGAATTAGGAAAGAGAGAGACAGATTAGGGGGTAGGGAGGACAGCCACACAGACTGAGAGAATCCAAGATTCAACTCCCCACCCACCCTTAACTGACCCCAAGTCCATGCTCTCAGGGTCATGGCATCGCATCTCACGTCCCTCCCTCCCGCCTTCACCTGGCCAACTCCACTCATCGCTAAGTCTTTCGTGTCTTGTGCTCTGGCCCACATGGCCAGCAGAGACAGCTGAACCTCATCATAGCCAGAGTCTAAGGGGTCAATGCTGGGATGGTCTGAGCCATTTGGGGAGAATCATTTCCCTAAACGGAGCCTCCCTGGGCCTCTTGGCTCCATTCTTCCCATCTTTAGCCACAGGGGTCTTTGCAAACCCAAGATCTGAGCCTGTCACCTCTCTGCTATAAACACCCAACAGGGGTTCAACTGTCCTGGCACTCAGGTTCAAGATTCTTGACTTTGAAGACCTAGCATGATCCAGTCCCGTGAAACACCATATGCCCTTCCTACCCCAGGGCCTTTGCACAGCTACTAATAATGCAAGAGCTGATATCTACAGAGCACTGACTGTGCACCAGGCACTATGCTAAGGGCCTGACAGGCATCCTCATGGAGTCTCATCTCTACCCTGTCAGACAGGCGGTAGAGTCATAGGGGTAAGCTCAGGCTCTGCAGTAAGACACCTGGGTTTCAAAGCTGCTTTTGACTCCTACCCACAGTGTGATCTTGAGCAACTTGCTTCACCTCTCCATGCCTGTCTCCTCCTCTACAAAACAGGGATGTGAACAGAACCTGCTTCATGGAGTAGCTGAGGCTCTAATGAGTTAAGGGTGGCGAGGCGTCAGGATGTGACGGGCACTATGTGTTAATCATCATTGTCTTCATCTTACAGAGAGAGAGACAGAAGCAGGAGTGAATAAACAGCGTGGTCAAGGTCGCACACCTACTAGGGGGAGTGTGGTCTCCGGATGCTGAAGACTTCCACTTTTACCAAGATACATCCGTTGTACAAAATACCAAGGAAGTGGCAACTACAAAAAAAAAACTATCCATGATTCTGCAATCGTAGGTAATATTTCCACCCATATGCATCCATGTGAGAGAGCGAATTAGGAAAGAGAGAGACAGATTAGGGGGTAGGGAGGACAGCCACACAGACTGAGAGAATCCAAGATTCAACTCCCCACCCACCCTTAACTGACCCCAAGTCCATGCTCTCAGGGTCATGGCATCGCATCTCACGTCCCTCCCCTCCCCGCCTTCACCTGGCCAACTCCACTCATCGCTTAAGTCTCAGCTTAGCTGCCTACCCCTCTCCCCGCCCCCAGGTCTTTTCTTCCAGCTGCAGCACCCCCTGCACCTGGCACTTGCTGTATATGGCACTTGACACAGTCATGATCAAATTATTAGTTGTTCCTTTAGGTTCTCAAATGTCTAACCCCCTCCCATCAAACAGTAAACGCCACGAGGGAAAAGACTAGACTTGTCTTGGGTCATCAGCACCTAGGACAGGGCCTGGACATCAGTAGCTACTGCAGAAGAAAGGGAGACACGGAGGAGAGAGGATGGGAGGGAGGGGAAGGTTTGGGGCTAAGCTCCACCTTTCCCAAATCAGTGCCCTGGCTGAAATGAGGCTGAGAATCACACAGTCCCCAATCTGGAGGGGCTCTCAGTGTGGCAGTGAAAACTGGTAACAGCCGGACTTCGCAAGTGTTGAAGAGAGAGAAGAAAAGCTCAAAGTGCCATGTGAACACCCAGGAGGAACAATCAGAGGTGTGCTGCCTGGAGGAGGTGGCATAGGAGCCCTGAAGGAGGAAGGAGAGGCCATCCCAAAAGATGAAATTGCCCAAGCAGAGGCACGGGAGGTAGAAAATGCAAACAGGACTGCCAAGAATGGAGAAGCCAATTTGTGCCTGGAAGTAGAAACTGGCTGGAAAGGCTAGAAATACCAAGTTAAATCATCTGGCCTCCCAGAAACTCATTTTCCTGTTTATCTTGCCACTTTCTCTCCAGTATGCTCTCCAAACACAGTCAGGCCTCAGAGCTGGCAAGAGCCATGGTCCCCTGCCCCACCACTGTTTCCCACGTCAGTGACCACTGGCGTGACTTCCCGGAGCCAGCTCGGTTATTACTCTTAGCGGGCGACAGACCACTCCCACCTCCACCCTCCTACACCCTTCCACCAGTGACTGACGGGTCTGTATAAAGCACCCCGGGCTCCCTCACACCTGGGTGGGATAAGGGAGGTACATGCTCTGCTCCAGGGGTCCGCACACTAGGGCTCGTGGGCTAATCCAGCTCACTGCCCATTTTTGTAAATAAAGTTTTATTAGAACACAGCCCCACCTGTCCATTTATAGACTGTCTTTGGCTACATCCCAACTGTGTAATTGAGCAGCTGGGGACAGTGACTTTACAACCCATAAAGACTAGAGTCTCCGGAGTCTGGTCCTTTATAAAAGTTTGCCGAGCGCTGTTCTACAGCCTCCCAGAGCCTCTGGTACGACTCAAATAGGTTGCCCTTGGTGAGACGTAACGTGGTTTTTAACACTGACTGATTTTCTTACTCCCTCCTGGCGTTTCTCCCATCAGCCCGTCAGGACCCCTGCCCACCTCTCTGGAAACCAAGCCAATTTTCCACGAGGATCAGCTGAGATCAAACCGTCATGAGCCGTATGAACCACATAAAACTGGTGTTTGGCTGTTCTGACTCCCATAAACAGCAGCTTCTTGTGGCTCAACCTAATACTTTTTTAAATGTTTATTTATTTAGCTGCACCAGGTCTTAGTTTGCGGCATGCAGCATCTTTTCGTTGCAGCGTGTGGGATCTAGTTCCCTGACCAGGGGTCGAACCCAGGTCCCCTGCATTGCGAGCGTGGAGTCTTCACCACTGCATGACCAGGGAAGACCCCAACCTAATATTTGTACTCAAATCCTTGGTTCATAGGGAACTCCAGCTAGGACAGCAAGGTGAGTGTCAGGATGTTCATTCCACAGATGGTCCCTGATCTGACTTCGTTCCTGCACACACGCTGCAGAAGTCAGCTCTGGGTTTTGGACCCTTGACCCCACCCCAATCAGGTAACTGCTACATGTAATGCCTTCAAACACCTGAAACTCAGTTTTCTGGCCTCCCAGAAACTCATTTTCCTGTTTATCTTGCCACTTTCTCTCCAGTATGCTCTCCAAACACAGTCAGGCCTCAGAGCTGGCAAGAGCCATGGTCCCCTGCCCCACCACTGTTTCCCACGTCAGTGACCACTGGCGTGACTTCCCGGAGCCAGCTCGGTTATTACTCTTAGCGGGCGACAGACCACTCCCACCTCCACCCTCCTACACCCTTCCACCAGTGACTGACGGGTCTGTATAAAGCACCCCGGGCTCCCTCACACCTGGGTGGGATAAGGGAGGTACATGCTCTGCTCCAGGGGTCCGCACACTAGGGCTCGTGGGCTAATCCAGCTCACTGCCCATTTTTGTAAATAAAGTTTTATTAGAACACAGCCCCACCTGTCCATTTATAGACTGTCTTTGGCTACATCCCAACTGTGTAATTGAGCAGCTGGGGACAGTGACTTTACAACCCATAAAGACTAGAGTCTCCGGAGTCTGGTCCTTTATAAAAGTTTGCCGAGCGCTGTTCTACAGCCTCCCAGAGCCTCTGGTACGACTCAAATAGGTTGCCCTTGGTGAGACGTAACGTGGTTTTTAACACTGACTGATTTTCTTACTCCCCTCCTGGCGTTTCTCCCATCAGCCCGTCAGGACCCCTGCCCACCTCTCTGGAAACCAAGCCAATTTTCCACGAGGATCAGCTGAGATCAAACCGTCATGAGCCGTATGAACCACATAAAACTGGTGTTTGGCTGTTCTGACTCCCATAAACAGCAGCTTCTTGTGGCTCAACCTAATACTTTTTTAAATGTTTATTTATTTAGCTGCACCAGGTCTTAGTTTGCGGCATGCAGCATCTTTTCGTTGCAGCGTGTGGGATCTAGTTCCCTGACCAGGGGTCGAACCCAGGTCCCCTGCATTGCGAGCGTGGAGTCTTCACCACTGCATGACCAGGGAAGACCCCAACCTAATATTTGTACTCAAATCCTTGGTTCATAGGGAACTCCAGCTAGGACAGCAAGGTGAGTGTCAGGATGTTCATTCCACAGATGGTCCCTGATCTGACTTCGTTCCTGCACACACGCTGCAGAAGTCAGCTCTGGGTTTTGGACTCCTTGACCCCACCCCAATCGAAGCCTTGCCAGGTAACTGCTACATGTAATGCCTTCAAACACCTGACAAGCTACTCGAGGCTTACAGCCATGGACGTGTTCACCTAAAGAGGAAAGCAGGGCTCAGAGAGACCTACCCAGGGTCACTTGGCTGGAAATGGAAGAAATGAGGTCTCGAATCCAGGTTTTCTTATGACAAGTTCCAGGCTCATTCCATGGCAAATCAGCTATCCCTTTACCTTTCACCTCAAGCAGCCTATCAGGGCCCCTGCCTGCCTCTCTGGAAACCAAGCCAATTTTCCATGAAGATCAGCTAAGATCAAAAGAGTCTAACATGTTCTGTCAGGCCCAAAGGGCTTTGTTTGCCAAGTGCAAAACAGAAAACCAAGACAGACACCCTTCAAAGAGGCACTTGGAAAAAAACCCACTGGGAAGCACAAAATATACACCGATAGTCATGAAAAGAATTAATTGCAGCACAAAATGTTCTTATTTTTAAAATTTTTCTGGCTGCCTTGTGCAGCATGTGGGATCTGAGTTCCCCAGTCAGGGATTGGACCCACATTCCCTGCGCTGGATGGCAGATCCGGAACCACTGGGCCCCCAGGGAAGTCCAGCACAGAGTGCTATAAAGATCGTAAGTTTGGGAGGCAGGTGTGGCACAGTGGTAAAGAGCCCACCGGCCAGTGCAGGGGATGCCAGAGACTCGGGTTCAATCCCTGAGTTGGGAAGATCCCCTGGAGAAGAAAATGGCAACCCACTCCAACATTAGAAAATGGCAACCCACTCCAACATTAGAAAATGGCAACCCACTCCAACATTAGAAAATGGCAACCCACTCCAACACTTTTGCCTGGGAAATCCCATGACAGAGGAGTCTGGTAGGCTATGGTCCACAGGGCTGCAGAGTCAGACCTGACTGAGCACACACACTCATACATGCTGGGTTTGCAGCCAGGTCCTACCCTTCACTAGCTGGATCATGGCCAGGAATCCATCCAGACACTTGATTCTTCCAGCACCGCCTAACCCGATGGCCAAGCACACCTTGTGGGGCCCTAGAGAGCATGACTGTAACAGCGGTGGACACTGTCCTCCAAAGAGCTGGCCACACCTGTCCTCCCCACTCTGTCACCAGAACGTCCCAGACAGCAGTGGGTGGACCAGCCCAGGCAGAGCCCCTCCACCAAGCACACCCCTCCTGCCATGAATTTCTGCAGTTCTGGCTCCCATCTGCCCCTTCCTTGGAGAATGGCTCTGAGCTGATTGGAGCTGCCTTGTCCCCAAAGCTATGTCCTCACCTTCCACCTGGGGTCAGGCTGAGGCTGGCCTGGGGCCAAGCACTTATCCTTAGCTGCTTCTTTTACTTTTTAGAATTTTTTTTTTTTTTTTTTTGATGCGGGGCCACATTGAAAGCCTTTATTGAATTTGTTGCCACATTGTTTCAGTTTTATGGTTTGGTTTTTTGGCCACAAGGCACGTGAAATCTTAGGTCCCTCATCAGGGACTGAACCTGTGCCCCCTGCATGGGAAGGGAAAGTCTTAACCACTGAGCCGCCAGGGAAGTCTCCAGTTGCTGTTGCACCTCCCCCTCCTGCATCCTGGTCTCACTCGAGAGCGCCGCATGTCACCTGCACAAGAATCCACCTCTCAGCCCATGACAGTGGGGACAAGAGCGATTTCTCCCACCTCCTCTAATCTTTTCAAGTTGAAGACCACTGAGAAGCGTCTAAGAACATCATATGGGTTCACTTCTTCCTCCCTCGCAGCACCCACCTGATTCTCATCAGGGCCAGCCTTCCCAGTGTGGGGGTCCCTCTCCCAGGACTCACCACACACAGCAGAAGCTTGGCAGAAGAGGCTGTGGCTTCCAGGAACCAGTCAGCTAGAAGGGGTTGGCCTGGGTCTGGAAGGGCCCCCCAGGCACTTGGTCCAGTCTTGGGGATGGGTCCAGGCAGATGAGAGATGTTTCTCAGGGCACTTGCTAATAAGAAGCGAATGCATTTCCATTACAAGCCCCAATAAGGGATACAAACTCCCATCTGCTCCCAAGGTAACACCAAGCAGCATTTATGAGGGACACAGAGTGCTAGAAATGCAGGAAATAGACTGGAAGCTGCAGGTGCCAATAGGATCCAGGTGGCTACTCGGGTCACCTGGGAGAGGAAGAGGCCTGGCTGGGCATCCAGAAACATCTGCTCCTGGTTTTGCCAGAGACCTAGGTGAGACATCGGGCAAACCATGCAACCCCTCTCGAGGCCTCGGCTAGAGATGCTAGAGGACTTCAGAGAGACTGCTGGTGCAAAGGCTCTGAGACAGTAATAACAGCTAATACTCTTACCGCACCTCTGCACGTGGTCTGTCTATAAAGCATGTCACGAATACGTACTCATTTAATCCTCCTGACACCTTCGGGGCAGGAAGGGGTGATTTCTGCAGATGAAGAAACTGAGGTTCAGTGAAGTTAAGTAACTTGCTCAAGGTCACACAGCCACTAAATGGTAAAGCCAGGATTCAAACCCAGGACACCCAGTTGTGGAGTGTGTATCATAACCGCCATGAGGCTGTACTTGTTTCAGGAAAGGCCCCCCTGCATGGGAAGGGAAAGTCTTAACCACTGAGCCGCCAGGGAAGTCTCCAGTTGCTGTTGCACCTCCCCCTCCTGCATCCTGGTCTCACTCGAGAGCGCCGCATGTCACCTGCACAAGAATCCACCTCTCAGCCCATGACAGTGGGGACAAGAGCGATTTCTCCCACCTCCTCTAATCTTTTCAAGTTGAAGACCACTGAGAAGCGTCTAAGAACATCATATGGGTTCACTTCTTCCTCCCTCGCAGCACCCACCTGATTCTCATCAGGGCCAGCCTTCCCAGTGTGGGGGTCCCTCTCCCAGGACTCACCACACACAGCAGAAGCTTGGCAGAAGAGGCTGTGGCTTCCAGGAACCAGTCAGCTAGAAGGGGTTGGCCTGGGTCTGGAAGGGCCCCCCAGGCACTTGGTCCAGTCTTGGGGATGGGTCCAGGCAGATGAGAGATGTTTCTCAGGGCACTTGCTAATAAGAAGCGAATGCATTTCCATTACAAGCCCCAATAAGGGATACAAACTCCCATCTGCTCCCAAGGTAACACCAAGCAGCATTTATGAGGGACACAGAGTGCTAGAAATGCAGGAAATAGACTGGAAGCTGCAGGTGCCAATAGGATCCAGGTGGCTACTCGGGTCACCTGGGAGAGGAAGAGGCCTGGCTGGGCATCCAGAAACATCTGCTCCTGGTTTTGCCAGAGACCTAGGTGAGACATCGGGCAAACCATGCAACCCCTCTCGAGGCCTCGGCTAGAGATGCTAGAGGACTTCAGAGAGACTGCTGGTGCAAAGGCTCTGAGACAGTAATAACAGCTAATACTCTTACCGCACCTCTGCACGTGGTCTGTCTATAAAGCATGTCACGAATACGTACTCATTTAATCCTCCTGACACCTTCGGGGCAGGAAGGGGTGATTTCTGCAGATGAAGAAACTGAGGTTCAGTGAAGTTAAGTAACTTGCTCAAGGTCACACAGCCACTAAATGGTAAAGCCAGGATTCAAACCCAGGACACCCAGTTGTGGAGTGTGTATCATAACCGCCATGAGGCTGTACTTCCTGGTACCCTCTGACAGCTCTTGAATCCTCACAGGACGGGGTGCCACCATAGCTTCCTCTCGCTCAGTCACGTCTGACTCTTTGTGACCCCAAAGACTGTAGCTTGCCAGGTTCCTCTGTCCATGGGATTTTCCAGGTGAGAATACTGGAGTGGGTAGCCATTCCTGTCTTCAGGTGATCTTCCCAACCCAGGGACTGAACTTGGCACCATCATAAAAGCTCAGTAAGAATCTGCTTGCCATGCAGGAGACCTGGGTTCGATCCCTGGGTCAGGAAGATCTCCTAGAAAAGGAAATGGCAACCCACCCCAGTATTCTTGCCTGGCAAATCCCATAGACAGAGGAGCCTGGTGGGCTACAGTCCACGGGGCTGCACAGAGTTTATCACGACTAAGCCACTCACACAGACACACAACTGGAAAATAAAGAAAAGACTGGGAACCTAAAAGACCAGGCTAATATACGGGGGACTAGACAGCTGAGGTGTGAGGGAGGCGGATGATTCCCTCAGGACTGTTTGGCTTTTCACCACATGACAAGTTAACACTCAGTAACAGCAACATAAAGGGTTGTGAGAGCTGGAAACAGTGCTTGTCCCGGGGAGGGGACAGAGATCCAGAAGACCGAGGTGCCAGGGGCCCTTCTAACTGGGTATTTTCTGTGCTTCTAAAATCTTGTACCGTCTGCATATATTACTTAACCCAAATAATACTCATTCTT
Organism: Tragulus kanchil; assembly: GCA_022376925.1. NCBI lineage: Eukaryota > Metazoa > Chordata > Mammalia > Artiodactyla > Tragulidae > Tragulus > Tragulus kanchil. The sequence continues at coordinate 23,546,472 of JAIOJX010000031.1, forward strand.
TTTAAAAGTACTCGGGACTTCCTAGGGGTCCAGTGGCTAAGCATCCACCCGCCTCGGCAGAGATGCTAGAGGACTTCAGAGAGACTGCTGGTGCAAAGGCTCTGAGACAGTAATAACAGCTAATACTCTTACCGCACCTCTGCACGTGGTCTGTCTATAAAGCATGTCACGAATACGTACTCATTTAATCCTCCTGACACCTTCGGGGCAGGAAGGGGTGATTTCTGCAGATGAAGAAACTGAGGTTCAGTGAAGTTAAGTAACTTGCTCAAGGTCACACAGCCACTAAATGGTAAAGCCAGGATTCAAACCCAGGACACCCAGTTGTGGAGTGTGTATCATAACCGCCATGAGGCTGTACTTCCTGGTACCCTCTGACAGCTCTTGAATCCTCACAGGACGGGGTGCCACCATAGCTTCCTCTCGCTCAGTCACGTCTGACTCTTTGTGACCCCAAAGACTGTAGCTTGCCAGGTTCCTCTGTCCATGGGATTTTCCAGGTGAGAATACTGGAGTGGGTAGCCATTCCTGTCTTCAGGTGATCTTCCCAACCCAGGGACTGAACTTGGCACCATCATAAAAGCTCAGTAAGAATCTGCTTGCCATGCAGGAGACCTGGGTTCGATCCCTGGGTCAGGAAGATCTCCTAGAAAAGGAAATGGCAACCCACCCCAGTATTCTTGCCTGGCAAATCCCATAGACAGAGGAGCCTGGTGGGCTACAGTCCACGGGGCTGCACAGAGTTTATCACGACTAAGCCACTCACACAGACACACAACTGGAAAATAAAGAAAAGACTGGGAACCTAAAAGACCAGGCTAATATACGGGGGACTAGACAGCTGAGGTGTGAGGGAGGCGGATGATTCCCTCAGGACTGTTTGGCTTTTCACCACATGACAAGTTAACACTCAGTAACAGCAACATAAAGGGTTGTGAGAGCTGGAAACAGTGCTTGTCCCGGGGAGGGGACAGAGATCCAGAAGACCGAGGTGCCAGGGGCCCTTCTAACTGGGTATTTTCTGTGCTTCTAAAATCTTGTACCGTCTGCATATATTACTTAACCCAAATAATACTCATTCTTTTTTAAAAAGTACTCCGGGACTTCCCTAGGGGTCCAGTGGCTAAGCATCCACCCGCCAGCCCAGGGGACATGGGTTCAATCCCTGCTCTGGGAAGATTCCCCATGCTGCAGAGCAGCTAAGCTTGTGTGCCACGACAACTGAGCCCATGCGCCTAGAGCCTGTGCTTTGCCACGAGAGAAGCCGCCCCAATAAGACGCTCACACACCGCAACGACAGAGTAGACCCCACTCACTGTAGCTAGAGAAAGCCTGCGCACAGCAACGAAGACCTGGAGCAGCCAAAAAACAAATTTTTTTTAAAGATTCATTCAAAACTAAAACAGAAAGTATTCCATGCCTATTCGATCAGTCAAGAATCAGCTAAAGAGAAACTGTGGCAGGAGGGAGGATGCCCAGGGGATGAAGATGACCCCAGAGGCACAGACGGGGAGGAGCGAAAAGGAGGAGACGTAGGGCCTGCACCAGGGTCCTCTGTCTTCTGGGAGACTCTCTGGTGTCTCAGCCAAGCTCACGAGACTCCTCACTCTGAAACAGGGATGCTGGGGCCAGAAAGACCATGAGAAGCAGCCTTAGGAGATGCTGCGGTCCAGAGGTTGAGTGGAGACCTCTACTCCTGACTCCTAACCCAGCCTCTCAGGTAAACACCAACTGTCCAGACCCGAGCCAGGAGTGCCAGCCGCAAGCCATGCACTCCCATCATCCCGCCCTTCCTGCACTCGGGAAGTCCACAACAGCAGGAACGCCAGCAGTGCCATGTCCCGGCTGGCTTCTACACCTCCCGCATGCATTCTCTCTAATCCTCACAAGGCAGAGTTACTCACTCCATTTTACAAAGGACGACACTGAGGCCCAGAACAGTTACACATTCAGAGACACGGCTAGTACACGGCAAAGCCTCCAGCCCAAGCCTGGGGGCCTCCGGAGTCCGTGCTCTTTTGCGATCCTGAGCCACCCTCTTGGAAGAGTACTTCCCATCAGCTGAGGACAAATCCCATCTGGAATGTATTCGTGAAGGCCTTTGTCTTCAGACTCTGAGTTTTACAGGACTGGAGAAGATTCTTACCACATCATAAGGTGTGTCCCCACTGCTGGGACTCGAATCTGAGCTAAACCTCAGCCTTCCCGTAAGGAAATTTTTTTTTCCACTAGGGGTCCAGTGGCTAAGCATCCACCCGCCAGCCCAGGGGACATGGGTTCAATCCCTGCTCTGGGAAGATTCCCCATGCTGCAGAGCAGCTAGCTTGTGTGCCACGACAACTGAGCCCATGCGCCTAGAGCCTGTGCTTTGCCACGAGAGAAGCCGCCCCAATAAGACGCTCACACACCGCAACGACAGAGTAGACCCCACTCACTGTAGCTAGAGAAAGCCTGCGCACAGCAACGAAGACCTGGAGCAGCCAAAAAACAAATTTTTTTTAAAGATTCATTCAAAACTAAAACAGAAAGTATTCCATGCCTATTCGATCAGTCAAGAATCAGCTAAAGAGAAACTGTGGCAGGAGGGAGGATGCCCAGGGGATGAAGATGACCCCAGAGGCACAGACGGGGAGGAGCGAAAAGGAGGAGACGTAGGGCCTGCACCAGGGTCCTCTGTCTTCTGGGAGACTCTCTGGTGTCTCAGCCAAGCTCACGAGACTCCTCACTCTGAAACAGGGATGCTGGGGCCAGAAAGACCATGAGAAGCAGCCTTAGGAGATGCTGCGGTCCAGAGGTTGAGTGGAGACCTCTACTCCTGACTCCTAACCCAGCCTCTCAGGTAAACACCAACTGTCCAGACCCGAGCCAGGAGTGCCAGCCGCAAGCCATGCACTCCCATCATCCCGCCCTTCCTGCACTCGGGAAGTCCACAACAGCAGGAACGCCAGCAGTGCCATGTCCCGGCTGGCTTCTACACCTCCCGCATGCATTCTCTCTAATCCTCACAAGGCAGAGTTACTCACTCCATTTTACAAAGGACGACACTGAGGCCCAGAACAGTTACACATTCAGAGACACGGCTAGTACACGGCAAAGCCTCCAGCCCAAGCCTGGGGGCCTCCGGAGTCCGTGCTCTTTTGCGATCCTGAGCCACCCTCTTGGAAGAGTACTTCCCATCAGCTGAGGACAAATCCCATCTGGAATGTATTCGTGAAGGCCTTTGTCTTCAGACTCTGAGTTTTACAGGACTGGAGAAGATTCTTACCACATCATAAGGTGTGTCCCCACTGCTGGGACTCGAATCTGAGCTAAACCTCAGCCTTCCCTAGGAAATTACCAACGACCCCTTTCTTAGAAACATCTAAATAAACTGATGCAGTAAAGTCCTTTGGTAGAATTTCCCAACATTTTGCCCTTATACATTGATGACTCCTTTAACTTACTTCTTCCCACTGGAGACCTGTTCTCAAATGAACCTCTTGATTTTAACACACAGTCCTGCCTTTTCCTGATGTGGGAAAGAGGCAGCAGCCTAGTCCCTTTGATAAAAGGTGCTAGGCCTGAGCCCCTCAGAAGCTCCAGAGCTGTCTGAGGCCGATATTCCACAAAAAGATATTATGGTCTGATGTGTTGATTCATGTCAACTCATTTATCATTAATACCGATGGCTTCCAGAAAGACTGATGGGGTCCTTCACGTTAAATCTGGTGCATCTGATCTGAGTTCATGTGATGGAAATAGGTGTGCCTTAAGACTATATCCGGGTACAGACACTGGTACCCATTGTCCAAAACATCTAAGACATCTGAGACATCCCAAGTGGAAAGGAACCCTTTATTTCCCTCCAGCTTTTTTCTCTAACCCAGTGGTTCTCAAAGTAGGGTTCCTGACCAGCATCAGCATAACTGAGGAACTTGTTAGCAGTAAGAGTTTCGGGAGGGCTTCCCTGCTGGTCCAGTGGGTAAGGACACAGCCTTGCAGTGCAAGGGGCGCCGGTTCCATCTCTGGCCTGGGAAGATCCCATGTGCCGCGGAGCGGCTGGACCCATGTGTCCAATTACCGAGTCTGAGCTCTGGAGCGCATGCGCCTGGAGCCGGTGCTCTGAAGCGACAGGGGCCACCACGATGGAAGGCCCACATGGGCCAAAGAACAAAGATGGATGAAAATGGACAAATGAAAGACCAACAGAAGTGGCCCGCCTGCTCCCCTCCCTCTCCACCCTGCCCCCACCAAAAATAAATAAATTTTAAAAATCTTAAAAAAAAAAAAAAGTTTCGGGAACTTCTGTGGCGGTCCAGTGTTTAAGACTCTGAGCTTCCACTGCAAGGGACGCAGGGTCGAGATCCCTGGATGGGAACTAAGATCCCGCACACTGTGTGGTGTGGTCAAAAATGTTCTTAAATAACTGAGACGTTTAGGTCCTGCCCCAGATTGAGTGAGAAACTTGGGTAGAGGCTCCCCAACCTATGTTTTAACAAGTTACCTTGGTGATTCAGACCCGTTAAAAGCAACAGTAACAATCACAATGACAGTGCTGACCTCTAACTGAGCACCTACTATGTGCAGAGTATTAAACCCGTGACCTCATTGGTCCTTTTAACCAAGGACCACATACCCAGCTCTGAGGTAGGTGTGCTTTGTGCATTATGTCAATTTGCTCCCGACAATAACCCTCTGAAGAACTAATTTTTGTTTTTTGGCCCCATCACACAGCATGTGGGATCTTACCTCCTCAACCAGGGCCGGAACCCATGCCCCCTGCAGTGGAAGTGCAGCGACGTAACCACTGGACCACCAGGGAAGTCCAAGAACTGACCATTATTATGCCCCCATTTTACAGATGAGGAAATTGAGCCCCAGAGAGCTGAAGCCACTGGCCTAAGGTCACACACTTTCGAAATGGCAGCGGTGAAATAAAAATTCAGGTGTGTTGGATTCCAAAGCCACATTCTTTCTGTCCCATCCTGGAAGCTGCCCGAGAGTTTCCCAGCTACATCACACCTAGAAGCGATACAGTCTGGGTCAGGTGAGAGCTGAGGAGGAGAGAGGGGCAGGCAGGGAGAGCAGAAGAAGCCCAGATTCCATATTTCCTTCCAGTCACTACGTAAAAGGAAGCTACGTGATGCATTTAAAGGCACAGCCACCTGTGTCTAAGGACCTCGAAAGACAGGGGCTCAAGAGGAGGGAGGTCTTGGTCTCTCTCTGACTTACCCACCAGAGGGTCTTTTTCCTTCTGGTTCTGAACTTCAGTCACGCCCCCTCAGACTCCTCATCCCTGTCTACAAAGCTCACTTTGGTCCTAGCTTACTTCTCTGACCTGGTCTCCCCTCATGCAGCCTAACATGCTGGTCTGCTTTCTGTTCCCTAAACACCAAATTCGTGCTGACCTCAGGGCCTTTGCACAACCTGTTCCCTCTGCCTAAATCTACCTCTGGCTCCTCATACTGCCATGGCTGGCTCTTTGTCATTTAGGCCTCAACGCACCTGTCACCTCCTCAGTGAGCCTTTCCTGACTATCTTACTTGATCTCCTACCCCATCAACCTGTCTTCATTTCACCTAACACAATCTGAAATTATTTACTGTTTAATTGCTTCCCTGCTTATTGTCTGTCTCCTCCACTCCAGAACATAGCTCCATGAGAGCAGAAACTGTCTGCCTTTTTCACCTGATATATCCCCAGCACCTAAAAGAAGATTTGGCACTGAGCAGCTAATTAAATATGAGTTGAAAGAATAATACCAAAGAAGAAAACCTGGATTCAAAGGCCATAGTCCTAGATCCTTAGCATGTGACCTTGGCAAGATGCTCTGCCTCACTCAGCCTCAGTTTCCCTCCTTGCCTAATGAAGAGCATGGACTAGATACTCCAAGGGGCCTTCCAAGACTGCTAGTCTTGGAAAGCCACTGGCCTAAGGTCACACACTTTCGAAATGGCAGCGGTGAAATAAAAATTCAGGTGTGTTGGATTCCAAAGCCACATTCTTTCTGTCCCATCCTGGAAGCTGCCCGAGAGTTTCCCAGCTACATCACACCTAGAAGCGATACAGTCTGGGTCAGGTGAGAGCTGAGGAGGAGAGAGGGGCAGGCAGGGAGAGCAGAAGAAGCCCAGATTCCATATTTCCTTCCAGTCACTACGTAAAAGGAAGCTACGTGATGCATTTAAAGGCACAGCCACCTGTGTCTAAGGACCTCGAAAGACAGGGGCTCAAGAGGAGGGAGGTCTTGGTCTCTCTCTGACTTACCCACCAGAGGGTCTTTTTCCTTCTGGTTCTGAACTTCAGTCACGCCCCCTCAGACTCCTCATCCCTGTCTACAAAGCTCACTTTGGTCCTAGCTTACTTCTCTGACCTGGTCTCCCCTCATGCAGCCTAACATGCTGGTCTGCTTTCTGTTCCCTAAACACCAAATTCGTGCTGACCTCAGGGCCTTTGCACAACCTGTTCCCTCTGCCTAAATCTACCTCTGGCTCCTCATACTGCCATGGCTGGCTCTTTGTCATTTAGGCCTCAACGCACCTGTCACCTCCTCAGTGAGCCTTTCCTGACTATCTTACTTGATCTCCTACCCCATCAACCTGTCTTCATTTCACCTAACACAATCTGAAATTATTTACTGTTTAATTGCTTCCCTGCTTATTGTCTGTCTCCTCCACTCCAGAACATAGCTCCATGAGAGCAGAAACTGTCTGCCTTTTTCACCTGATATATCCCCAGCACCTAAAAGAAGATTTGGCACTGAGCAGCTAATTAAATATGAGTTGAAAGAATAATACCAAAGAAGAAAACCTGGATTCAAAGGCCATAGTCCTAGATCCTTAGCATGTGACCTTGGCAAGATGCTCTGCCTCACTCAGCCTCAGTTTCCCTCCTTGCCTAATGAAGAGCATGGACTAGATACTCTCCAAGGGGCCTTCCAAGACTGCTAGTCTTGGAAAGCCAGGCCTGGAAGCTACCAGCTGATCCATCCAGAAGAGGCCTGGCCAGGGTCCCTGGAGCAGCTTCCCCCTCCACACCCTACCCCGTCCCTGCCCAGCCACGCAGTCCTCTCACTCCCCCGTCGCAGAAACTGTTAATGAAGTGCGCACTGCTAAATGCAGTTACAATTACGGGGGCTAAGAATAAGGCGCTGACATCAGCCTTGTCAGTTTCCGAGTGAATCAGAAGGGGAGGGGGGAGGAAGGAGAAAAGGGGAGGGGGGATGGCACTCCGGAGCTGTCAAGTGGAAATAGCACAGCGTTAAATATAATCCAGCATTGGCCTACATCGGTCTGGAGAGGCAGGTGATAGATCGGCCCCCAGGGCCAAGGCAGACAACTGGATTCTTCAAGGAGGCCAGGCAGCCCCGTGATGGGGATCATCCAGGAACGGACTGGCAGGAAGGCACTCCAGCCAGCTGGGGTGGAATGGATGGGATGGCAGACCCTGGACGGACATGTCTGAATCTGAACAGAGCTTCCCACCCTTGCCTTTGTCACTGGCTGTTCTGACACCCCAAGCACAGCCCCCAGGGCGGACACTGCCCTCCCACCCAGAATCTCATTTCAGGCCAAGAGGCAGAGGGTGGCCTCGGGAGTCTAACACGCCTGGGCCTGCATCACTACCATGCAGCCCAAGAAAGTCACTGAACGACACCAAGCAGCTTGGCTCTTCTTCATCTGCAAAATGGGTACACGGACAACAGTAGCTACCCTCTGGCTGCTGTAAGATTCAGTGAGATTATGGAAGGCACTGAGCACAGTCAAGCGGGCCATTCAATCATTTTTATTTTTACAACCCTGAGACATGCTCAGGATGAGGATAATTAACCCCTTTTTCAAGACTGGGGAAACAGGCCTAAGACGGGCCTGAAGCCCTAATACCAAAGTGGAGTCAAATCCAAGCCACAGGGAGCAAACTGGGTGGGAGACGGGGAATTCCAGTGGGTCACTCCAGGGGACGGGGAGTGAGGGTGGTACCTGGAGCTTTGACAGGAAGACAGTGGGCTTGACTGCAGAGAGGAGGGGACCCACAGATGACAGTGCAGGAGACATCTGTACCCTTCTGAGCACATTCTCCAGAACAGGGGCCTTTCTAATGTTTCTTGAAGGAAGTGCTGAAGCAATGGATATTAAGGCCACCACGAAGAGGTGTTAGGGGAGGCAGAGGAAGGGACGGGCCCTGAGATGGGGAGAGGCTCCGTTGGCTTGTGTCTGCTCTCCACCTCTCCGCCCTGCCCTCTCCCAGTCTTCAGACAGAACAGGCTCACCTCTGGATGGAGGTGGGCTAGCAGGAAGGCAGAGCCTAATTCTCAAAGGGAGACAAGGGGAATGTGTCCCTCCTTTTCCCTTCCCACCAAACACAACTGGGTGGACCTCTGGCAGCTGCAAACGCCGAGGAAGCCGGAGCCATGAATCTGGAAGCTTGGTTACAGGGGAGTGGAGGTACCAGTGGGGGAGAGAATTTCTGGAAAGAGCTCTGTCTGACAGCCTCGGAGCAGATCTAGAGGCCAGTGGCTGTGTAATGGGGAAAGGGGCAATGCCTGGGGCACACTACTGTTCTGACACGCATCCTTCAGGATCTTTTAAGATAGTTCAAGTCCACACGCTCACCCCACCCGAAGCTTGAACTCTGAGAACCACTGCTTCCATTTTTCACTGTGTCTCAGTTAGCCAAATCCAGAAGAATTCTTCCCAATTCTCAGCCACAAAGGAGATTCCAGCACTCGATGGTAAATTAGGGAAAGGAGGGGACAGGAAGTGGCGTTTCCTCAGGGATGAGAGTGGGAATGGAGGCTTCCAAACCTCCATCTCTAGCCCTAGAGCAGCCCTGATCCTGAAGGATGGTTTAGGCTCCTCCCCTCACCACCCAGCCCCAGCCCTCTTCCTGGCTGAAGTCCTCTGATCCCACCTTCTCAGGGGGAAGGGGAGGCGCAGCAGGACATTTTGTTTCCCAGAAAAAGCTCAGGTCAAATTTCAAGGACAGAAGTTCATATTGGGGCTGGGAAAGAAAACTCTGCCAAGAAGAGTAAACTGGGAAGGGAAGGGGACCCACAGGGACGGGAGTGAGGGTGGTACCTGGAGCTTTGACAGGAAGACAGTGGGCTTGACTGCAGAGAGGAGGGGACCCACAGATGACAGTGCAGGAGACATCTGTACCCTTCTGAGCACATTCTCCAGAACAGGGGCCTTTCTAATGTTTCTTGAAGGAAGTGCTGAAGCAATGGATATTAAGGCCACCACGAAGAGGTGTTAGGGGAGGCAGAGGAAGGGACGGGCCCTGAGATGGGGAGAGGCTCCGTTGGCTTGTGTCTGCTCTCCACCTCTCCGCCCTGCCCTCTCCCAGTCTTCAGACAGAACAGGCTCACCTCTGGATGGAGGTGGGCTAGCAGGAAGGCAGAGCCTAATTCTCAAAGGGAGACAAGGGGAATGTGTCCCTCCTTTTCCCTTCCCACCAAACACAACTGGGTGGACCTCTGGCAGCTGCAAACGCCGAGGAAGCCGGAGCCATGAATCTGGAAGCTTGGTTACAGGGGAGTGGAGGTACCAGTGGGGGAGAGAATTTCTGGAAAGAGCTCTGTCTGACAGCCTCGGAGCAGATCTAGAGGCCAGTGGCTGTGTAATGGGGAAAGGGGCAATGCCTGGGGCACACTACTGTTCTGACACGCATCCTTCAGGATCTTTTAAGATAGTTCAAGTCCACACGCTCACCCCACCCGAAGCTTGAACTCTGAGAACCACTGCTTCCATTTTTCACTGTGTCTCAGTTAGCCAAATCCAGAAGAATTCTTCCCAATTCTCAGCCACAAAGGAGATTCCAGCACTCGATGGTAAATTAGGGAAAGGAGGGGACAGGAAGTGGCGTTTCCTCAGGGATGAGAGTGGGAATGGAGGCTTCCAAACCTCCATCTCTAGCCCTAGAGCAGCCCTGATCCTGAAGGATGGTTTAGGCTCCTCCCCTCACCACCCAGCCCCAGCCCTCTTCCTGGCTGAAGTCCTCTGATCCCACCTTCTCAGGGGGAAGGGGAGGCGCAGCAGGACATTTTGTTTCCCAGAAAAAGCTCAGGTCAAATTTCAAGGACAGAAGTTCATATTGGGGCTGGGAAAGAAAACTCTGCCAAGAAGAGTAAACTGGGAAGGGAAGGGGGGAGTCCAGGGCCGTGGTCCCAGGTGCCTCGGGTAGGGGTGGGATCTGGAGCTCTCATCCCCCCGCTGAGATCTGCCTGGCAAGACATGAGTACCTCCATCCCACAAGCGAGAAGTAACTCAGACAGCCCCCTCCATTTCCCACTGTCCAAAAATAAGGGGAGTGGGCTTTGGCACTAGTTGGTGGGGCCCGGCCACAAGGCCACCCCACCCACCAGATCTGGCCTGAGCGGAAGAAGGCGGTACCACGAAGGGCTTTCCAACCCGGAGATGTGGCCCAAACCGAGCGGAGAGGGACCGGGAGCCTAGCCGGCCGTGTTGCCATGGCAACCTCCTCCCTGCACTGGATCGAAGCATCCTATGGGCAAATGGGAGCTGGCTGCTTCGGCTTCTCCGCCCCTCTCCCGGGCGGGTGGGGTTGAAGTGGACGCCAAACCCACTTAGGCAGACTCAGGCACACTATCCTCTCTTTCAGACCCTGATGCAGCACCTCTCTTAGGCATTTCCTGGAAACTAGAAACACTTCTGCTCCCCAGCTGTGCCCCAAGGCAGACTGGCAGGTCTGGGACTGGAGATGTAATGAAAATTAACTACTAAAGAGAACAGGGCAGTGGGGAGCTGGGTGCACCCCACCCTCTTGTTCCACGTGCAAGTCCCCCAAATCCCCATCTTTAAACCCCTCGGAAGAAGAAGGGCCCAACTCTGCCTTAAGAGCTATTAAGAATGCAATCAAATGAGCTTATTAAAATGATAAAACCTAACATTTTGAGAACGAGGCTTCCCCCCTGCCTCAAACTCACAGATGCTTTTTAACAGTCATGCTCAGAAATAAGCCTTACTTCTCGGTAAGAAGAAAGATAATAGCTAACAACTACTGACAGCCTACCTAGTATCTGGTGCTATACTCGGCCCCTTTCGTAGCACAAACAGCTACGAAAAGATCAACAGCA